>OZ014442.1:16448265-17782722 GCA_963966035.1 Acleris laterana
GTGAATATCGGTGGTCACCCACGATTCACATTTCTTATTATATACCTTTTTGATCGGAAAACATGTTTCGAATTTATTTTTAAGTACGTTAATTACGGACACTACCAGTCCCACTATGGAGTCGTTATTTCGCTGAATGATCGCATGCCAGTCCACACTCAGTATCGCGGCTCGAAAGTCGTTATAGTGACGCGCCGAGTAAACCCTCGCGCGGCGGGTGAGTGGCGCACGCGCACGGGCCGGGCGCAGGAGTTCGGCGCGCACGGCAAGGTGGTCGCTGAGGTGCGTGTCGACCGGCGCAGCACGCAGCACTTCTCGCGCCCCGTTCCAGTACACATGGTCCAAACTTGTGGAAGTCACGGCTGTAACTCGCGTAGGAAACTTTACCACGTTTCTAAAGTCATGGGCCCCAAGCAAATCGTATAATCTTTTTAGCTCTGGCCTTACATTTGTCTCCGAATCGTCGATATTTGTGTCACCTACAATTAAGCAATCCCTATCAACACTACTTAATTTGTCGAGCAGACGTTCTAGATACCAGAGAAAGTCAATACCGCTAATTTGACAATTAGATCTGTATACACATACAATAGTTAGATTAAAATCAATAAGGTCAACGGCTGATATTTCACAATATCGCTCTTTTGTCAGTGCAGTAAGGTCTACATTCTCCACCGCCCGTATATGATTCCGTACATAAATACATGAGCCTCCGTGTTCGTAACTTGTTCGGCAAAAACTAGAAACTCGTCTAAAATCATTAATGCATATACATTTTAATTTATCACTAGTTAACCAGTGCTCCGTCATAGCAAGTACATCACAATTTAATTCGTTTCGCAGCATTACTTCTAAACGCTGTGTCTTGTTGTCTAGCGCTTATGTTTTGGTGGCATATGACTAATTTGCGCGGTGGTTCGAGATTTTGAATTGCGCTTGTTGCGGGTGGATTAGCAGCACTGCGCCCGCGCCTCAGTTGATTTCGCTCCGTCGGAGCGATGACGTTGGAGCCCCCGCGCGGGGCGGGGGCGACTTCGAAACCATTCTGTGAATCTTACGCGGTTGGGCCACACGGTAGGCGTATTGAACTTCTCAAACAAGTTTTCTGGGATGCCGTATACATCCAGCAGCTAGGTTACTGTCGTATAAGAGAAAAACTTAAGTAAAGTTCCTCTTGCATGTGGTTGTAACACATCTGTATAGACAATTCGACGTTCTAAATTAGAAATTTGACGTAAATTCCATATTACACAACTACATGCAAGAGGTAATTTACTTAAGTTTTCCACCTATTATGCGTAGTAATAGTAAAAGCATTTTTAATTTAATACGTTTACGAATAAAGACAATGCTTTGACAGCAGTAACTGTATTAGACATAATCACATGTCCAATTTGTAGACTGAAACACGAGAGTCTTGATGACCCGTAGTTTGGAACAGGATTGATGGCAATTTCGGTTCTATTTTCTATTTCGGTTATTACCAGACCTAGGAATATTCGGGACAAAATTAAATGACAGCTAGGGATTGCCTATATCGATAAACTCAATTATCGATGTTTTTCCCATATATTAGTGATCGCTCCAAGTTTTGTTTGTAAAAATAAAATTTGATTGAAAGTATACAATTTAACAAAATAGCAAAATAATTCTGGTTATTATTTATTTTAAAAGGATTTTCATCATCATATATTTTTTCCGTATTGTGAATTTCAGAATGACTGTCCCATTTACTATTGTTAAAATAAACGACTAGAATTTGTTAGGAGTAAAAACAATATGACGATGATGAGTGAAGGTTATTAATCCTTTTAAAATAAAGAATGACCAGAATTATGTTGCTGTTTTATTTAATTTGCATACTTTAAAAAATAAACTATTTTTACAATCAAAACTCGGAGCGATCACTAGTATATGGGAAAAGCATCGATAATTAAGTTTATCGATATAGGCAATCCCCAGCTGTCATTTAGTTTTGCCCCGTATATTCCTAGGTCTGGTTATAACCTTTCAAAAACAGAATTGTTCCTTCATGCATCAATTTCTAAACAGCGTTGTTAATTTAGGATTTACAATAAAGCATCATCAATTTCTAAAATATTCTCTCCAATTCTAAACTCATATTTTTCGAACACGCGAATTTTTAACGCAAAATAAAGTTTTTCCACCCTATTTGTCACTATCAAACGTTGTCTGAATATCCATAATACAATTTGTTTCGCTGCAGCACTCGGTGATTGATTTAATAAAAAGGGTAGCTGGGTTTTATTGCTGGCAATAAATAGTTCACAACAAAAGTTCGTTTAAGATATTAGCTCAGTTGATATCGATTTTACAACCCTGCCCGAATTTAATTCAATTTGATTAACAGCAAAACGAAAAGTGGAACTCTACTTTGTAGATTGGAAATAGTAGACTGAAACATTGAAAGTTGTACTAGTTTTATCATCAACTATGTATTTACTTAATTGCATTCACTCCGTTTGCGTAAAAGTTGTATGTATGTACACACTTTATTGTACAAAAAAAAATGTATAAAAAAAGTATGGACAAAGGCGAACTTATCCCTATTCGCGGTAAGAAAAACCCCATGTTATTCTTCGGGTTTATTGAAATCGGTTTGGTGGTTTAGACGTGAAAACATAACAAACAGACTAAGTTACTTCCACATCCTACTTAAGTTACTAATAATTTAAATTCGAATTTTCGTGTGTTTATTTTGTTACTGCACTCTGCAACGGCGGGACGGTGTAAGATGAAATTAAGAATGGAGATAGATTATAATCCCGTATTAAAAGATAGGCTACTTTTCATCCTGGGAAATTAAAAAGTTCCTGAGGGAATAACGATAATTGAAATCTACGTGGATGACGTTGTGGGTAGATAATTATTTATAATATTAGACTGAATAGATAATTCCAATTAACCGATTTCGATTGATAAAGTTGAAAACCTATCTATTCTAATATTATAAAGCTGAAGAGTTCGTTTGTTTATTTCTTTGTTTGTTTGCTTGGAAGCGCTAATCTCAGGAACTACTGGTTCGATTTGAAAAATTATTGCAGTCTTAGATAGCCCATTTATTGAGAAAGGCTAAATAGGCTATATCGTCCTATTACTGCAAATACCTGCTATCTGCAAAAATCTCATTTTGAGATATGGCCATTTTAATGTTTGACCAATTTTTTTTCTATTGAAACCTGTAAAAAAATTAAGTGTTTTTATATACTCTTAAGCCTTATTGTATCTAGTTTACATTTTACTAATTGAAGAGACCTAGAATGAAATTATATCACCATAAAAACGTGATTGAAAAAAAATTGTCGCACACTTAGCAGGTTTTACCTGTACAAATATATTTTTGTATATTTCGTTCAGTTAAGTGTTTATGAACATGTTTCTATTTTATGAAGCTTTAGTTTTCGTACCATATGCCTACAAACTACAAAATAATCAAAAATACCTGTAGATTGGCGAGTATTTTTTATTTTACTTAAAATCATCAACAATATAGCCGGTTTTACCTGTACAGAATTTTGGAATACCTTATTAAAAGTATCTTAACTTCACTAAATTCTACTCATTTTTAATGTTTTTATTTAAGAAAGTAGTTTTAATGAATTTATTTTAATGTATTAGGGACATTTAATGTGTAACAATGGTATATCTATTAATGGTTGAAATAAATAAACATCTTTTAATCAGTATAGCAAGCTACTTTAATAATCAAAATACAAAACAATGAGGTACAAAGCTAACAATCTTCATCGCTGCTTGAATCTGAGGCTGCAATATCCGGAACTCTGTCGACAATATCGTTCTCACAATGGAGCCCGTGATACCAACCGTGGTATTCTTCCGGAATGATACCTTTTTTACAAAGACTCAGTAAATCTTTTTTCTTTGCTGCAGAGATCGCCAAAGGTTTATTGTACAACTTCTCTAATCCATGTCGTAGGAGTGATTCAGGAGTTGCAGGTGGTTCCACAGAATTCGGATTGGACTTGTTGCGTTGCTTTCCTTTTCTTGTGCTGTATCGTGGGCCAGATTGAAGAGTTGCATTTCTGCGAGATGGTACAACTGCTCTGGTATCAAAATTTAAATACTCTTCAGATGCATTATAATTGAAGTAGATTTTTGGGTCACCCTTAACATATTTAATTTTTTTAATCTTTAGCCAAGAAACTTTGTTCCCATTGCAGTCTTTAGTTTTGTTTTTTATTGTAGCTTCAGCAAGTTGTTTCAGGTCATAGAACTCATTGTACTTAAACTCTTTAACATTGTAAGGATCTTTCTTCACTTTCTTGTTGCCTGCTTTGTAGACTCCTTTTGATCTAGCACTCTTAAAAATGTTTTTCCAATCTGTCATTGAGTATAAGTCCTTGTGTTTTTTCGCACTTTCAATGCTGCTGTGCATGGAATCTGCTTCCATATAGGAATGCCCGGACTCAAGAAATTTCTGTTCTATTACCTCTAAGTGCTCTATTTCGTTAACAGCCCAAAGCAAAATAGCTGCAACATTTTGGTTACGGTTCTGTCCACCGCAGGTGTCGGAGAACAAAGAGATACTTGTGACGTGACGCGGGATGCAAGAAGACAAGTAATGGTATAAAATTGTTCCTATCTCCGCGCTTCCCTTCTTGCCATGTACCTCGGACCAAGGAAAGCAAAAAGCATTATTGGGTAAAGCACTCTCGTATATAGTTAAGTTATATACGGTCAATTTTCGCACATAATAAAGTAAGCCAATCTTCGAGCATGGTAATTGCAAAATAGCTTGCAAATCAAACGAGACCGATAGAAAGGTTGGATCAGTCCCCGCTTTTTCTTTATCTCTTGCTTTTTCAGCTTCGCATGCAATTTTTCTTTCTATGTGTTCGTTATAGGAAGCCTCTAGATCAGCTCTATCTTTTTCTTTTGCTGAGGCATACTTGTTACAAACCTGGCATTGATCTTTCTTTGGAACAAAAAAGCTCAGGTTGAATTGAGTGGAGAAAATTCGGCGGTATGTTATGGCAGACACAGGGTTATCATTTCCATACTCCTGCAAATAAAGCTCGTACATTTTATTAATAGAAAGTGTGCTTTCTAAGTATTTCCGCTTTGACTGTTTTCTGATATAATGACCCTCCATTGAAGGAAAGGAAGAAATGTGATCGATTACTTGTTGCACCTTTTCTGGAGGAGTTTTATTTGGAGGAATTTTATGTCCTCGTCCGTCAGCACCGGAGTAAAATCCAAGTTCATTTCTATGTTTGATTGCGTCTTCAATTACTGAACGTGAGATGCCTAAAGTGGAGCAAAAGAATTTCTGGCAAACTTGATGCTTCTCTGAGCCCATATCAAAATAATATTTTGTAGTGTAAGGTCTTACAGACCGTTTTCTTTCAACTACAATTCGCTTTGGTGGTTGGACTGTAACACGAGATAAAATGAAATTTTTCTTACTCACAAAGTCTAAATTCCAATATATTCTGCAAATTTTTTCGCGATCTTGTTCTACAAACTTTTCTGTGCATTTGAATGAGCAGTTTGCACAGTTAATTGTCTTAGGGACTTTCGGGGCTCTTATTTGGTTATTAGTCGTATAAGATAAACCTTCTGCACGTCTTTTTTTTGCGACGTTTTTTTTCCAATTGGTGGGATCAACAGCACGCCAGCGGCTTATAGTTTTAACCTGATCCCAAACCAATTCCAAAATATCTGTTAATATTAACTGGACAATCTCCGAAGTGACATTGTCAGTTCTGTCGGCAATATCCAAAGCTGTATTGTTACTTTCCTCCATATCAACATATGGGTGACTGCGACTACTGGGGCCAGGCTGTGGAGATGCAGGAAAAGATTGGAACAACTCGTTACTTTTAGAGCCTAATAAGTCCTGTAACGTGATTAAATTGTCATCATCGCTATGGTTGTCTATTGGCCGCTGCTGTTTCGGTTCTTCTGGATAGTACGAAGGATCGATATCCGAAAAGTCACCACTGAATAAAGAATCCGAATCCGAATTTGAAATTCGCCTTATTGGTAGTGGAACGATCGTCTGTGCGAATTCTAGTTCCGAATTGGGTAGGTCATCATCAAAAAAATTATCATTAATGATAAGCTGCATTTCATTAGCTATGCGCTCTTGCTTTTCGTCAAGATCTGAACCTTGTTTCTCTACGTCGCTTTCATCTGGAAATAAAATATAAATAATAATTATACACTGTAAAAGAATATTAATATTGCACATCACCGTCAAGATCTAAAAACACAATCACAATAACACCTAAATCTTTGAATTTTTAATCAAGGTGCCTACGGCCGATTCAAACACAATTTTGGTCTAGGTATCAATTGCCAAATTGGATAATTGTTTTCAGTAGGTTCGTTAATAATTACAGACACTCAATGCATTCTGCAGATAAGTAAACGCAGCCGCAGAAAAGTGTAGGTAGCCAGGAGCCACCTGATAACGTAGGTAGGTTGTAACACCCCAAAATCGGGTTGTCACTTTTTCTCTGTCATACTTACAGTCATCCTTTCTTTTGTCGGAAAGCCTTCCGCGCTAATTCCTGGCTGAGTTTAGCGTCTACTGTTTGACGAGCGAACGAGTATCAGGCCACATACACCTGGTAACCGGTGTTTTAGTATATCAACGTTGATCACAAACGGTCGACATAAACACTGCCGTTTTTACACTTGGATACTCGTTTTGTCTCACATAGTTCAACACGGAGCTTTTGTATTCCAGAGCTAGGTTCCTGTGCCTTATTTGGAAGTCGTATTTAACCGGTTTACACTATCTATTCCTTTTTATTTTCAATTGAAAACCCAGACATTGTTATCGTTTGTTAGCGTTGTTGTCATAGTATGAAATGTCACTTTGACTTTTGACAGGAGGTTAAGGCGTTCGCACATCGGCTTTATTACTCTGTTTTGGGTGTAGTATCTTTTTATTTTTGAATTCTTATTTACTCGTTCTAGATATTTTTTTTTCACTTAATTTCAGCTAAGCAAAAAGTATTTTCTTTATTGAGAGGAATCAGAGGTATTGAAGTTTTAACGTCAATGTGAGTATGGTAGGTGGCAACACCGGTAACGCCAGAGAGCGTCACTTGGTGTTTGCCGATCAAGGATGAAGATTTAATTTAGAACAGGCCTAGGTGGTTTCCTTGTTCTTGACGCTGTGTCTTACAGTCTAGATGTCTTATTTTCACCAAGAATAACTGAAGTCTTAACGTGCGTTGTCACGAGTCTGAAGGGTGAGTATTTCATTTGGAAGGGGCGCGTCGCAATTGTGTTACGTAATCGCCATGTTCTATTTCTAAAAGTGTATCGGTCTATTTCAGATGTTCTTTACGGTGTTATTGATAACACCAACTCCGCGGTCTCCGAGTATAAAAGCCAATTGCCTCTAATTTACTGCCCGAAAGGTAAACTTTATTCGTTAAAAGTGATGTGTTGTCTGAGGATATGTCCTTGTTTGTTCCTTTACTGAGACGTTATATTGTACGTTTTAGGGTTTCAAGGCTACCCCGGAAATTTCAAGTCTGCTCCGGAGATGTTCGGGTTAACCTATAACCTCAAGGCGGAGGTTATCTTCGTGCATGCGGTGTGCTGAGACGGCTTCGACGGGTTTGTGCACGAGGAAGTAGCCGTGCGATGACGAGTACACTTCGCGTGGGATCCTGACGCCTGCGTTCACTGATGTCGCGTGACGTTGACTTTCTTTTCTTTTATTTTCTTTATTTTATTCCGCGTTTACTCTAACCTATTATACGTCGTCCATCCTTAGACCGCGTTGGTAGCAAGCGCCTCTTTTGTAATGTTTATCAATTCTAGTAATGGAAAAGAACTGTACGGGTTTACTGATGCTAATCTCGTAGGTAACCCGGATCTTTCCTTACTTACTCTTTTGCAATGTTTATCAATTCTAGTAATGGAAAAGAACTGTACGGGTTTACTGATGCTAATCTCGTAGGTAACCCGGATCTTTCCTTACTTACTCTTTTGTAATGTTTATCAATTCTAGTAATGGAAAAGAACTGTACGGGTTTACTGATGCTAATCTCGTAGGTAACCCGGATCTTTCCTTACTTACTCTTTTGTAATGTTTATCAATTCTAGTAATGGAAAAGAACTGTACGGGTTTACTGATGCTAATCTCGTAGGTAACCCGGATCTTTCCTTACTTACTCTTTTGTAGTTGATACCAATTACTAGTAATGGAAAATTACGTTACGGGTTTACTGATGCTAATCTCGTAGGTAACCCGGACCTTTCCTTACTTACTTTTTAGTATAATAAATATTTGCAATTACTAGTAATGGAAAATTACGTTACGGGTTTACTGATGCTAATCTCGTAGGTAACCCGGACCTTTCCTTACTTACCCTTTGGTATAATAAATAATTGCAACTATTTCTTATGTGTGTCGAAAGGCGTGGTTAATTAGAATTTAAGAACAAAAAGAGGGGACGCTCTCTAACTTTATTACTCTGTGTTGTTCCTTCAGAACATAGTCTGATGCAAATAATCTGAGTTTGTACTTTCTTTTTTTTACGAAGTGATAAATTAAAATACACTTAATTGTGACAATTTGTATAATTTATAAAGCCATCACCATCGATCCTGTTTGTGGCCAGTCGCTCTCTCTCTCACTCTACGGCGCCCAATTCCTTTAGCGATTGGCCCTCGAGCCAAGTGACCACACGACCCCAATCTCATGCTGCGGGCGAAAATCGAGTGTTACAGTGGCGCCCAACGTGGGGCTTGAAGGATCGTTGGTGTGGTTTTAGTTATTAGGTTCATAATGAGGCAGGTCTAAGGATTGGCACATAGGTTAGGTATCTCTAATTTTAACTAGCACGTTAGGAAAAATTGGATAGGACGACTTGTCCTTGTGGTTTGAGTGACTTTCTTCGCTATTTTAATTTTACTACTGGTTACTTTATTAGCACTTACTACTATCTACCACTCTTGGTGTTTAAACTGTTATACTAAGTGTCTAACTTATACACTCTGTTAAAATGGACTTGTCAATTAAAATTGAATGGCTGACAAAAGAGGAGCTTGCGCACGAACTGACTAAGTTGCAAATACCTTTCTCAACATCAGACACATGCGACATCCTACGGAAGTTGTTCCGTCAAACGCGGTCTCTTATCCGACGTGGCAGCCTCAAACCGGGCACCAGTGCTCCAGCTGATCCCGCTGGCGAACTAACACTTTGTCGCTCTGCGATTAAAAACCTGCAGAAGGAGGTGGCTGAAGGAACAACACTGTCGGAGGCTCGTAAAGAACGGCTGAGGGGTCGAGTTGAATATTACCTAGGTCGTTTGGAGGGAGTCTCAGATCAAGGAGATGTGGTTCAAACCCTCAAAGGTGTTCTGGTCAGTTGCCTAACTACTCTTAACCCCGAGGGGGACTCTTCCGATTCTGAGGAGGAAGTTTTCAGCTCTCCAGCGAAGCCGCAGACTACGGTGACGTGTCGAGCCGAGCCGCGCTACAACCTTGCTAGTTTAAACCTTAAATACAAAGGGGATACGTGCGTACGTGCTTTTATTACGCGCCTGGAGGAACTCCGGGTGGCACGCGAGATCCCTGAACGTGTTATTTTCACCGGTTTTCCGGATATTCTGGACGGACCAGCTCTCTTTTGGTTCCGTTCGTGTAAGGGTAACTTTTCGTGTTACGCGGACCTTTTAACTGCTCTTAAAGCAGACTTCGATATTCCTGATTATGACTTTAAATTATTAGGTGAGATAAGGGCCCGCACCCAAGCTAAACACGAGTCTATCGTGGTGTACCTGTCCGTCATGGGTGCGTTGTTTTCTCGGTTGACTTTACCGCTGGCGGAAGCCGAGCAATTGGACATTTTACTACGCAACATAAGGCCTGGATATAGCCGTGAGTTGGCTTTAATTGACGTGCCCTCTATACAAAGGTTGAAGGAACTGTGCATGCGTCTCGAGCTTGCAGGTTCGCGCTCGGATAATTTCACTGAACCATCTTCATCCGGTTACACGGTAGCTCCGGACGTGCAAGTGCGAACGCGCAATGCCCCTGCGTTCCGTAGACAGGAGGTTGGCTCTGTAGACAAGCCCGTGGGCCCGTATTGTTTCAGGTGTAAGCGGACGGGACACAAAACAGGTCGCTGCCCGCGATCTCGCGACTTGGTGTGTTTCGTGTGTGGTCACCCGGGCGTACGCACGCCGGAGTGTCCCAAGTGCAAGGAGATGGGTTCTTCTCCAAAAAACTAGACCATCAGGTCTCGCATAAAACTTGTAATGCGCGACCTGTCAAAACTTATTTTCTACCTTCTGCTGACGACTACCGTCCCTACTTGACTGTGCAGGTTCTCAATGTGAACGTTTGCGGCCTTCTTGATTGCGGCGCAGCGTGCTCTGTGCTTGGAGCGAACGCACACGTCAAGTTCTTAAATTTAAATATAAAAATGTTACCATTCGACCGGCCGCGGGTCTTACGCGTCGCTGACGGGGTTGACTACATCTGTCGTTTTTACATGAATTTACCGGTCCAATATAAGGAGGAAGTTCGACTGGTTCTGTTCCACGTTCAGCCGGAGATTAAGTTGCCGATACATTTCGGGATTAATTTTTGGAAGGCTTTCAATCTCGCGCCTGACGTCCTTGCGTGTCTGCCGGCGTCGATTTCTTCGGTCGAAACCATTGTAGGTAGCGTGGAAGAGGATGGCTTGCGGAACTACGAGGAACTCACGCCGGTGCAGAAACAGGAACTCGACTCGGTCCAACGTTTATTCGACCAAATCAATACCGATAGGGTCGGACTAGGTTGCACGTCTTTAATCCAACACGTGATTAACACCGGTGACGCAAGACCGATTAAACAAAAATATTATAGGCTTAGTCCGGAAAAGCTGAAATTCTTGAATGCGGAGTTGGACTGCATGTTAAAAAACAAGGTTGTGGAACGGTCTTTCGGCGAATGGAACTCCCCTCTTACTATGGTACCTAAGGCCAACGGGGAGGTGCGTCTCTGCTTAGACAGCCGTCGACTTAATGCGGTTTCAAAAACTGACGCCTACCCTTTGCCTTACATCAACTATATAATTGACAACTTACGTGATGCTAAATATCTCACTTCCCTCGATTTGAGTGCGGCGTACCACCAGATTCCTTTACATCCTGACTCGAAAGAAAAAACGGCTTTCACAGTGCCAGGCCGGGGCCTGTTCCATTATAATCGCATGTGTTTCGGTTTGGTGGGAGCAAGTGCTACGATGCAACGACTCATGGACAGCTTGTTCGCCGCGGAATTTGATAACAAGGTGTTCGCGTATATAGACGATATTGTCATTTGCACCTCGACCTTTGAGGAGCATGTGGATATTCTCCGTCGTGTCCACAAAAAATTAAATGACGCTAACTTAACCATAAACATGCAGAAATCGCAATTCTGCCGTAGCGAGCTGAAATATTTAGGTTACATGGTGGACCGCTTTGGTTTACGTACAGATCCTTCCAAGGTGGAGGTGATAATGAATTTCCCTATCCCTCGCGAGGTAAAGGAACTTAAGCGTTTCTTAGGCATGGCTGGGTGGTATCGTAGGTTCATTAAAAACTTCTCTCAGGTCGCTCGTCCTCTGACTCGGTTGACGAGTAAGAAATATAAGTTCGAATGGACACCAGAGGCTAACGAGGCGTTCAACACTTTAAAGTCTGCTCTCATTACTGCTCCTATTCTGAAATGCCCCGACTTTAGCATTCCTTTCTATATTCATACGGATGGTAGCTCTTTTGCCATTGGCGGGATGCTGGCTCAAAGGATAGATGACGTGGACCACCCGGTTGCCTACTGCAGCCGTACCTTGAATGCGCAGGAGGTTAACTACACGGCTACTGAGCGCGAACTTCTGGCGGTCATCTATGCTTTGGAGCAGTATCGCCCATATGTCGAGGGTTCCAAATGCTACATCGTTACGGACCACGCCTCTCTCAAGTGGTTTTACAAATTGAAGAATCCTTCGGGTAGACTCAATAGGTGGGCCTGTCGCTTGAGTCAGTTCGACTTCGAGATCATTCACCGCAAGGGCAAGGAACACGTGATTCCAGACACTCTCTCGCGAATTAAGGTAGACTCCATAACTTTTGACCCTGTGACTGTACAGGATCCCTGGTATTCTAAGGTGCTCAAAGGCTGTAGCGACACTCCCAGGATATACCCTAACTTTACGGTTACTGATGGCAAACTTTTCCGCCTTTCAAAAAATAAATATAGCTTCACCTCTAGGTTCGAGTGGAAACTGGTGGTGCCCAGTGAACATCGGGAGGAAATCTTACGGCAGTATCACGATGAGCCAACTTCAGGTCACTTTGGCGTTGCCAAGACCCATAAGCGAATAAGTGCAGATTACTTCTGGCCGAACTTGTATCATGATGTGGAGAAGTATGTCGCCTCCTGCGAAGTGTGCAAATGCTACAAGCCTGCCAATACGGCTCGTGCTGGTCTTATGGGCAATCCTCGCGTCGTTACTAAGCCTTGGGAGGCGATCTCCTGTGACATCCTTGGCCCTTTCCCACCATCCTACGCTCGGAACCAATACCTCTTCGTCTGTGTTGACTATTTTAGTAAGTTTTCACACTTGTTTCCGCTGCGTAACGTCACGGCTAAGTCGATCGTTAAGTGTTTGGAGAAGGGGGTGTTCTTGCGTGACGGGGTTTGCAAGTATATCTATGTCGATAACGGCCCACAGTTCATTTCTCGAGATTTCCGGGACTTGATGACTAAATATAATGTGCCGAATATTTTCTACAATCCCCGTTACCACCCCCAGACTAATCAAACGGAACGCTTAAACCGAGATATCGTGCGTGCCATAGCATCTTACGTGCGTTCTGATCATCGTAAGTGGGATCAGAACATACCCGAGATCCAATGTGCCCTTAACACGGTGGTTCATGAAAGTACCAAGTTCACTCCGTTTTACTTGAATCATGGTAGGGAAATGGTGTTGGATGGAGCCTTGCTCAATCTCGATGTTCCTGTCGACCCAGTGTCGGTAGTTTTGGAGCGCGAGCCATTTTCTTCGAACCTGTCTCAGCTGAGAGGAATTTTTTCCACCGTACAAGGTCATATGCGAAAGGCCTACACTCGGAACGTAAAGTACTACAATTTGCGGAAGCGCCCCATACAATATGAGGAGGGTCAGATCATTTACAAGAGATGTTTTCCTTTGTCTAACGCAGATAAATACTTTAGTGCAAAACTCTCCCCTAAGTATGAGAAGTGCGTGATCAGCGCAAAACACGGCCCTTTGGTTTATTCCTTAAAGTCTATGGTAGGTAAACCCTTGGGGAAGTTTCATATCAAGGACTTACTCGAGCGAGGCGAGGATCGACTGGAGGCCGGTGCTTCCCCAATAGATTAAGTATTAATAGGTAGCACGGGTTTTTCTTTTTGAATCTAGTTCCTAGCAAAAAAAATGCTACGTGAACGATAAGTAAACCCCTATCTCATGTCATAGGTTTATTTTCTGTCTTTTGCACGCCTTACCCATAAGTTGTTAGCTGTAGATATGTGTTACATTTTAATTTAAGTTATGTCTGGACTTGCTGAGATTTTTGGCGTTGGTAGAATATTTGTCCCGACCGTTGGCTCTTTAAAGGTATGATTTACTGGTTTGTTTGGTATATTTCGTCCGGACTGCAGGTGTTTTATTGAAGGGAAAAGACTTGTCCTGACTGTTGGCTCTTTTAAAGGATTGGATTACTGGAATGGAAGCATATTGAAGTAGAGTGAGGTAGGCTAAGTTTTAATTTTAAGTAACCAAGGATGCGCATCCATTTAATTTTAGTTGTGCTGTCATGTTTTGTCCGTAGTAGGGTAAAGCGTGTAGATATTGGTAATTTCTCTCTTACCATAATATTTGATTAGTTTTAGGATTTCTTTCGATTACGTCATAGGCGCAATCTGTTCGAGATAAAACTATTTTTAAAGGTTTTATCTGTACTTAGTAGAGTTGTTGTGAAAAGGACATTCTGGTGTGGTACAGAGTGTGTCCTCTTTTCCATTGTTCTAATCTCTTTATACTGGTTTCAGTTGAGATTTCCTTTTACAAGTTTAGGTTGAAATTCGTGTGTTATAGTTTCAACACTTGATTTTAAATAGTCTCACTTGAGTGTTTACTTAATTATAGGGTTTCTGCCACAGTTCTTATAAGTGGTAGTTTAATCAATTCAATTAAGCCGCTTAAGAGGTTGGTAGTGTGTCACACCCCTCATTGTAGTTTCAGTTCTTTGTGTAGAGCTGTATAATTCTCGCGGATGTTTCTCTCAGTTGAGGTTGATGTGTACTTAAAGAGATACTAACTTTAGTACATACTTGATTTAGTTTAGGATCTAGAGCGTTTGTTTGGAAATTGAACCAACAAACTCTGATATAGGTTTAGAGCGTTTGGTTGGAGGCAGAGCCAACAAACACTAGGAAAGTAGTTTATAAGTTTACTTTAGCAATTAGTGTAGCTTATGCGTAGTAGGTCTGAGACGGGCAACCACGTTTGCCGTTAGTGGACCCGGATCGGGCCTATGATTTATCTGGCTTCCCCTTTATGGCGAAGACCATTAGAGATAAGACTTTTATTTTCTTTTCGGTAGAAGAGGGTGTGTTTAAGCGTAGTAGGTCTGAGACGGGCAACCACGTTTGCCGTTAGTGGACCCTGATCGGGCCTATGATTTATCTGGCTTCCCCTTTATGGCGAAGACCATTAGAGATAAGACTTGTTCTTTTATTTTCTTTTCGGTAGAAGAGGGTGTGTTTATGCGTAGTAGGTCTGAGACGGGCAACCACGTTTGCCGTTAGTGGACCCGAATCGGGCCTATGATTTAACTGGCTTCCCCTTTTATGACGAAGACCATTGGAGATAAGACTTGTTCTTTTATCTTCTTTTCGGTAGAAGAGGGTGTGTCTATGCGTAGTAGGTCTGAGACGGGCAACCATGTTTGCCGTTAGTGGACCCGGATCGGGCCTATGATTTAACTGGCTTCCCCTTTATGGCGAAGACCATTGCACGATGTTATGTTTTCCAACCTGATTAGTTTTTTTTTTTTGGTAAATGAGGCGCCGAGACCTGCAGTGCCGTAGGCCGCGATGCATCCCTGTCAGGCAACAGCCACGGATTGGAATGATGCTAAGGTGCTGCAGTGCCTTCGTGTCTTAAGCCGGAACACTGGATGGACTCTCCGTTCTTTGCCGTTATGGCTGTCTGTTCTTACACATGAGAATGTGTATAATAATTTTATTTCAGAATCTTAGCAATTCTGAAATAAAATTATTTTTCCCAACTGGAACCCTACTGTAACACCCCAAAATCGGGTTGTCACTTTTTCTCTGTCATACTTACAGTCATCCTTTCTTTTGTCGGAAAGCCTTCCGCGCTAATTCCTGGCTGAGTTTAGCGTCTACTGTTTGACGAGCGAACGAGTATCAGGCCACATACACCTGGTAACCGGTGTTTTAGTATATCAACGTTGATCACAAACGGTCGACATAAACACTGCCGTTTTTACACTTGGATACTCGTTTTGTCTCACATAGTTCAACACGGAGCTTTTGTATTCCAGAGCTAGGTTCCTGTGCCTTATTTGGAAGTCGTATTTAACCGGTTTACACTATCTATTCCTTTTTATTTTCAATTGAAAACCCAGACATTGTTATCGTTTGTTAGCGTTGTTGTCATAGTATGAAATGTCACTTTGACTTTTGACAGGAGGTTAAGGCGTTCGCACATCGGCTTTATTACTCTGTTTTGGGTGTAGTATCTTTTTATTTTTGAATTCTTATTTACTCGTTCTAGATATTTTTTTTTCACTTAATTTCAGCTAAGCAAAAAGTATTTTCTTTATTGAGAGGAATCAGAGGTATTGAAGTTTTAACGTCAATGTGAGTATGGTAGGTGGCAACACCGGTAACGCCAGAGAGCGTCACTTGGTGTTTGCCGATCAAGGATGAAGATTTAATTTAGAACAGGCCTAGGTGGTTTCCTTGTTCTTGACGCTGTGTCTTACAGTCTAGATGTCTTATTTTCACCAAGAATAACTGAAGTCTTAACGTGCGTTGTCACGAGTCTGAAGGGTGAGTATTTCATTTGGAAGGGGCGCGTCGCAATTGTGTTACGTAATCGCCATGTTCTATTTCTAAAAGTGTATCGGTCTATTTCAGATGTTCTTTACGGTGTTATTGATAACACCAACTCCGCGGTCTCCGAGTATAAAAGCCAATTGCCTCTAATTTACTGCCCGAAAGGTAAACTTTATTCGTTAAAAGTGATGTGTTGTCTGAGGATATGTCCTTGTTTGTTCCTTTACTGAGACGTTATATTGTACGTTTTAGGGTTTCAAGGCTACCCCGGAAATTTCAAGTCTGCTCCGGAGATGTTCGGGTTAACCTATAACCTCAAGGCGGAGGTTATCTTCGTGCATGCGGTGTGCTGAGACGGCTTCGACGGGTTTGTGCACGAGGAAGTAGCCGTGCGATGACGAGTACACTTCGCGTGGGATCCTGACGCCTGCGTTCACTGATGTCGCGTGACGTTGACTTTCTTTTCTTTTATTTTCTTTATTTTATTCCGCGTTTACTCTAACCTATTATACGTCGTCCATCCTTAGACCGCGTTGGTAGCAAGCGCCTCTTTTGTAATGTTTATCAATTCTAGTAATGGAAAAGAACTGTACGGGTTTACTGATGCTAATCTCGTAGGTAACCCGGATCTTTCCTTACTTACTCTTTTGCAATGTTTATCAATTCTAGTAATGGAAAAGAACTGTACGGGTTTACTGATGCTAATCTCGTAGGTAACCCGGATCTTTCCTTACTTACTCTTTTGTAATGTTTATCAATTCTAGTAATGGAAAAGAACTGTACGGGTTTACTGATGCTAATCTCGTAGGTAACCCGGATCTTTCCTTACTTACTCTTTTGTAATGTTTATCAATTCTAGTAATGGAAAAGAACTGTACGGGTTTACTGATGCTAATCTCGTAGGTAACCCGGATCTTTCCTTACTTACTCTTTTGTAGTTGATACCAATTACTAGTAATGGAAAATTACGTTACGGGTTTACTGATGCTAATCTCGTAGGTAACCCGGACCTTTCCTTACTTACTTTTTAGTATAATAAATATTTGCAATTACTAGTAATGGAAAATTACGTTACGGGTTTACTGATGCTAATCTCGTAGGTAACCCGGACCTTTCCTTACTTACCCTTTGGTATAATAAATAATTGCAACTATTTCTTATGTGTGTCGAAAGGCGTGGTTAATTAGAATTTAAGAACAAAAAGAGGGGACGCTCTCTAACTTTATTACTCTGTGTTGTTCCTTCAGAACATAGTCTGATGCAAATAATCTGAGTTTGTACTTTCTTTTTTTTACGAAGTGATAAATTAAAATACACTTAATTGTGACAATTTGTATAATTTATAAAGCCATCACCATCGATCCTGTTTGTGGCCAGTCGCTCTCTCTCTCACTCTACGGCGCCCAATTCCTTTAGCGATTGGCCCTCGAGCCAAGTGACCACACGACCCCAATCTCATGCTGCGGGCGAAAATCGAGTGTTACAAGGTAGGTACCCACATCAACCGACTGGCTTGCGCTAGGCGATGCAATGCATGGTATTGTATTCACTTACTAAATTGTAATGTTTTAAGTACCAAACATTACAGAGACTATACATATTGCGGATGAACACAGGCGCGAAAAGGTATAGGTATCCACGAGCCGCTTAGTAACGTAGTCGTAGGTAGGTACCTACAAATCAGCCGGCCGGCGTACGCTAGGCGATGCATGATATTGTATTCACTTACCTACTAAATTTAATTGTTTTAAATATATATTATAATAGGTAATTACGGCACTCAATTAATTCCACAAATAAACATAGCCTCAGATAGATAGGTAACTACATCAACCTACCAGCTCGGCTCGTGCTTGTCGACGAAATGAATGACATTGTATTTATCCAAGTATAATAATTAATAAATGTTTACTTTGCACAACTATCCACATTCATTATTTATTTAAATCTGCAGTTATCGATTTATATTGTACTAACCTAAAACTTACTTATTATATTAATTTATTACTTATCTGAATTGTAGGTACTTACTATTTGTGTCCTTATCTCCCGTTACCATTTTAACGAGTCTTCGACTCCTTGCACTCATTTTTATCGTTCAGTATCATTAGATTTAGCTTCTAAACAACAATTGAACAACTTTTTTAACGACAGCTACAAACATCAACACTGTGACATCGGCGCGTGAGCCGCAACTGAGTGAAGTTAGCTACGTCACGAAGCTTGTAAGCGCATGTTAGCTGGTTCTTCCTGTACGACTACACGTTAAAAGTGGAATAAAGTTACAGGCAAAAACAACTAAGTGTCTGTAACTTTTTATAGCTGTTTAATAATGTAGTATAATGATATTAAAATGTTCTGGTAAAAAACGATACACACGTTTAGTCTATTTTGGATGTCGTAAAATAAATATTACACTATAACAACTTTTATGCAAATAACGGTAAAGTACGTATAGAAGTTACATTCAGAACACAAAATGGCAATAATATTATAAAACGGGTTTGCAAATAAAAGCTAAAATCGAATAACAGTTTTTGGGTGGAGATAAAACAAAAAACATTTTGTTATCATAGACATTTCAGTTTCTACTAGTACATAATTGTAGAAAATTGATAAAATGATACTTTATGATGTTCCCATCTTCGCATCCAAGGGTCATGTCGAAAAAAGGGTTTTACCAGCATATAAAGCTTGAAAAATGCAGTTCGATGGTGTAATAAAATCATTTTCGCCAAAATGTCACTTAGCAGGTATTTGCAGTAATAGGGCGATATATCATACTCACATAAACCGGAGCGAAGCCAGGGCGGGGCGCTAGTTTTCTATACTTTCTGAACAAATTTCATTGAATTTCAGTTTCGACTGACTCATTCCTATTTCGTCTCAAAGTTAGAAAAAACAGGTCGTTTGAAACCTATAATATTTCATTATTTTTTTCTCTCCCAATCCACAGGGAAATAAACAATTACTTAAATAGTTCAGAGAATATTAAGTTCAGTTAAGGACCAGAAAAGATCGAAATCATTTGTTAATTCTGCCTAATATGAAGACGAAAATATATTTTGTGCCCACGGGAGCCGACAAAGTATCTAATAAACTTAGTCTCATCTGCGAAGATGCCAGACGCGTCACTAACGTTATGTCGGCCTTGAAAGTTTGTCATAACTCGAAGAGTCTCTGGACATTACTGTTGCGGGTGATGCTTGTGATGTACTTGTACTAGGTATATGTACTCAAACTTGGTATAAAATACTTTCTTGCTTCGCATATTTAGATGCAGAAGTATTTTTTTGAAGAATGGCACATAAAATAGCTAGGTTAGCGGTTTCTTGGAATAGGTACGTTAAATCTTAGTTTTTTAATTATTTTTGTTTATTAGGCCCTAAAAAATTACAAAATACATATTCTAGTGGCAAAATCAATCAGGTTTTGATAATGACATAGAAAAGCTTTGCGGCAAGAATATATTTAGTTTTAACTAAATTCCATACGATACAATTACAAGTTGAAAACAAGAATCGAATTATTAAATACAGAAAAGCTTAAATACAGCCTGAAGAACCTATAAATCAGAAGGTAATTTGAAGTCTCGTTTAGCAATACCAAGTATTTCCTTCTAGTAATTGGATCAGTACTTTTTGACAACTTCAGAAGTATCCAAAACCCATAACAGTAACAAGGTCGTATAACGCAGACATTGTTTCGGCCTAACTAAAATTCCGTATCATAAAACGAAGCACAAAGGAACTCATAAACACCCGGGTAGGGAAACAGATGTTTGCATGGGATGTCGTAAATTTCAAAATCAATAATAGTAAAATACTCGTTACTATGCGACGATCGATATACCGATTGCCAGGCACTAGCGCTGGATTGCTAAAGGAAACGAGTATCGAAATGTTCAGAATATTCCAAATTTTCATTCATGTGCAGCGTATTGTGGGAATTTCGCAACGTTATCATGTACCTATTCACGATAAAATAAAGTTTGTCACAAGGTTTTATTTACTTTTACATTACTAAAAAGTAAAAAATAATAATTGGGTTCTCGTTATAATTGGGATGGACTTTTAAAATATCATATCATAGTTTCATAATACACACCATATTCTACATTCACTTTATAGCTATTGCTATCGTATTGTAAACATTTTGATTGCTCTTATTAACTTATTAAGCAGCCAAGTTAAAAACAATACGATAACCAAACGTGTAGAAACCAAGTAGAATTTAATAATAATAATAATAATCATTTATTTCAGATAGCAAAGATCCATAATTGGTGCACACACCAGTAAATTAATCCACAATAATAATAATGTAACAAGCACAAAAATACCTTAAGAATGTCACAATAAAATGAAATAAATAAACAGAGTCACAGGATAGCAATACCATAAAATCTATACAAATTAAAAAGATGTCAATACTAAATTTAATAAAAATCATAATTACACATTTCTTTTTGTCCAAGTCACTGCCACATGTCTGTCACACACAGCAGTGCTGGACATAGGTACAGTCCAGTCTGGCGGCTATAATTTTCAGAATAAAAGGCATTTACTTATTTATCTTAAAAGTTTGTTTATCGTTGTCTAGTGCCCATAGTAATGAGCTTAATTACAGACTACCTAGGTCCATTTTGTAATTTTAAATTAAATAAATAAAAAAAATATATATATATAATATATTTTAATTTTTTTTTAATTTGGCCTCTGACGATGAAGTTGGAAGGTAGCTACTGAATCTTGTCTGTGCTTAGCGTAGACTCAAAAAAGGTTACAGGCCCAATATTCGAACAAATCATCACGTTTGACATAAAAAAACAATAGTAGGGAAGTACGAAAGAAGTATTTACTTACGGCGTAGCTACAAGGCTTTTACTTTGTGTGAGTTCTAAAATATTTAATTTTAAAATTGATCTTAATGACTGGTTCATACAACGAGGTAGGTATGTATACACCATATATTATTATTAAAATAAGAATCTGATATAAATAAAAATAATTATCGTGAGATGGTTAAAAAAACGTGAGTTAAAAGTGCCTTAAAATTTTGAAAAATACATTGTCTTTATCTTGTTGACGATTTTTCTTTGCTTATTATACTTAAATAGTTTTTTCCGTCGTACAATAATCATCATAATTACCAGCTATAATAATGTCATATAAAACAAAAAGTGGAAGCTAACAGCATTAATAAAACTTTCCAGAGTCCGCGGGCCGTTCGCAGAAGTCAAATAATATGCTTTATTCAGTTCATTTTGAATTCAGAACATGCTTTTATCTGTCCTCCCTTTTGTTATGGTCATATAAGAGTTATATATGAGTACCATGAGGGTACAGCTGAGATATTAAGGTGCTTAGATAATAATGCTGTGGTTCTGAAGACAGATCGAGTGTCAGCTCACCGGGCTTATTTAGTGATATAGTAGTTGTAAGGGAGCGGTGAGGTAATGCTTGACATTTTATATTATGTTCATTTATGCCTTTGGTAGCAAAAAATATTTATAAATTATTATCTTTTTAAAATTTAAAGAGAGAGATAATGTTATGGTTAAGGTATGAGAAACCTATAGATAGATGGTCAAACAATGACTAAATGGGTGAGGACCAAAAAGTTGAACCACAGGTTAGGCGCAATTAAATGCATACAAACAACGAAGTGTAAAAAAGTTCCGTTGTGCGACGAAAAGTATCCCTACAATTTTATGGCTAGTTTTCGTGTCACAACGGAAAAGTTTCATAGAAAATTTAATTCATTAAGTTAGTGTGGCTAACTTTTTGGTCCTTACGCAAATATAAAACATACAGTGATGGTAGGACGGATCGCAACCTTTACCTTATCCTTTAACCTATCACCAAGCTGCAGTATATTCATTAATGGTTGTGCGACTGTATGGGAATGAAAAAATACTAGCATAAAGGTATTTAATCGTAAGTAGTCCTCTAAGTTGGCAGAGGATTTGCAGTTTTAAGATTGTAGTCTGAAGATAGTCTTCAAAATGCTAATGTCTATGAGTTTCAGATTTCACTTACCATCAGGTAGTCTGTGGGGAATTGGGGATGCTTTATTAATGCCATAAAAAATATGTTTTTGTGTATTTTTGTAAAACATTTTAGCTAAAGCGTTGTATCGTTGCATTTGCAATAGTGTGTGTGTGTGTGTGTTAATAAATTAATTAATGACTTTTGTAACTAAAACCATATACTATTGATTGATTTATTGATTTTAAAAGTTTACAATTAGACTTCAACAACAATTAGTTCTCTCTATCAATTAGTTATATCTAAATTACATTATTTTTTAATTTTGCAGAATCAACGTAAATCAGTTTAGTGAGTCGAATCGATCGTTGCATTTAAAGCCTCAAGGTCAGAGGCACCCTGTAGATGTGTGTTAGCTTTACTAATAGCATAGTGCTAAAAAAGCTAAACCTAGTGTTTTACTTATGAATGAATACTGTTACGTATGAATTTGTGAACACTTAGTAATGAATCAGAGCCCGACGGTTCAGCAAACTCGGAATCATCTATCAAAGGACAAGGACCTTCCCTTTTCCTTTAAATAAATTTTCGGCTTTACCCACTTCGGCTCTTTTTTATTTCGAAAAGTTTTTTCAAGGGTATAATTCGAATATTTTTCTTTGTTATTAAGATACAAGTAACAGTTGTTAATGCTAGTAAAATGTTTTTTGAGACAAATTTGTAAAAACTAACAATATGTAAGAAAAAAGACACTGAAAAAAAACTGGCTTTGTTAATACTTCTTGACGTAAGCTATTAAAGCTTTAAGCTAAATCTAAAATCATTTGGTTGCATGGGGCTGAAGTAAAAAATCTGCAACCGCTTTACAAGATAATCAAGGCTAAGTTTCTAGGCGCTAAAGACCATAATAAAATTATCTTTGACCTGTTATCGTATTGTCTTAGTTTTGATAACTCTTATTTACCTGACAATAATGGCAGCCGAGTAAAAAAAATACCATGACAGGTCAGAGAAGATAATATTACTGAGAGGCCTTGGTTTTTGAAATTTTTTTACCGAACTCTGTCTATGTTAACATTTTGAAGTTTTCTCCTTCACAACAGGCTTTTATTTTTGCATTAAATGCTTGATAAAATAACTAACGTAAGTAAAATTAGAATAGGGGGTAGGATATTTTGACGACGCGATAGCCTAGTTGGTAGGTGACCCTGCCTACGAAACTAGAGGTCCTGGGTTCAAATCCCGGTAAGGTCAGATGTTTGTGTGATGAGCGCAAAATATTTGTTCCTGAGTCATGGATGTTTTCTATGTACACTCGCGGTCAAATAATTCGGGTCAGAGTGCGTTTTTCATACAAACGAGGCTATTTCGAAGCCTTGGTCCCTAGCCAGGGGTTGTTTTGAGTGAGGTTTAATGGTGGATACTCCAAGGTTCAATAGAGGAGGTCAAAAGTTCTTAAGATACCTAACTGATAGCACAATCAATTGACACCACAGCGAGAGAGTTTGGGTCAGCATTTGGATTTCCTTACATTTTATTGTCATTTTAGATGTTTTTCTGAAGATGCACAATTCCGGCGTTAGCCGCAGATTCAATCAGTTGGGTGTCCTAGGCACTCTGGAAGTCCTGTATCGATGCTCGGGGTATCTATCATTAGATTTCACTACAAGCATCCCCTGGCGAGGAACCAAGGCTTCGAAATAGCCTCGATTGTATGAAAAACGCACTCTGACCCGAATTATTTGACCGCGAGTGTATTTTAGTACATATTTCTCTATGTAAGTATTTATATCGTTGCCTGGTACCCATAGTACAAGCCTAGAGCTTAGTTTTGGACTAGGTCAATTGGTGTGGCATTGTCCCCTGATATTTATTTATTTATTTATTTAAAATAAAACTGAAAAGCATTTTACCACGAGTACATATATCAAATTGAACACCTAATATTTGACAAACATCGCTACGCGCTACGACCGCAGCTCGTAGCTGCACTGTGTTTCCGCTTCGTGACGAAAATGTGCTACGAATAGTGAAACCGTAGCGGGAAAC
Organism: Acleris laterana; assembly: GCA_963966035.1. NCBI lineage: Eukaryota > Metazoa > Arthropoda > Insecta > Lepidoptera > Tortricidae > Acleris > Acleris laterana. The sequence continues at coordinate 16,472,409 of OZ014442.1, forward strand.
TTTGCTTTCACACTAAAAGTGTTGAATACATTTTAGCACTAAGTTTAAAGATAAATACGGAATAATGGTTACAAAAATAGTTACCATTATTTTTAAATTGCATAGTGAAAATTGTACGAATTACTATGTGACAGTTTAATAATTATAGTGGTTTAATAACAAAGTGCCAAGACCATACATTAAATACGAGGATAATAACTAGGCATTTAATAATATACAATCGGTAAATTAACTTGATTTTTTCAAATTCATTCTCTTAATTATATTTTATTATAAGGTGAATACGACGTATTTTACACCTTGTAATAATGAATAAATAATAAATTTTAGAATTTTGGAATTAAGTTTGGATTCAATTTTTTTATTTTTTTACACCAACGTTCAATGCAAATGGCACTGGGTAAGTTTGTATGAATAAAATTGACTTTTTTTTTCAGTGACCGCGCATTATTTTTACATTGTTATTTAGATGACCTCTTAATACACATTGATACATATATATAATTTACTAGCGACCCGCCCTCGCTAAGCTTCGGTTTATGTGAGTTTTTGCAATACCCGTACATAAAACAGAATTTAACACATAAAAAAAATCCTCTTGAATCTATCTATATTTTAAAAAACCGCATCAAAACCCGCTGCGTAGTTTTAAAGATCTAAGCATACATAGGGACAGACAAACAGCGAGAAGCGATTTTATTTTATACTATGTAGTGATGGCGTTAAGTAATATCGGAGCGGAGATATTAAATAAAGGTTTAAGGATTAATTTTTTGATACTAAAAGAACGCCCAGGTATAAGTATTTCAATATCTCGACTCACAATGCACTTTACTCCAAGAGTACTAAATTACATAACAAAATATGTTTATATTGAAGAAGTCTATTAAATTTACCACTTTTAGTAGTGGCCGCTCATCTTGAAAATGTATGACTTATACAAATGACCCTTTTACCCAAACACTTATACCGCTTACATTTTACACTTTATTCGAGTTGAAAATAGTAAGACCAATTAACTTCACATGAGAAGTTTTTTAACCACGCGTGTATTTAAAACATTGAGTCGAGGCCACACCCGGCCAGTAAAGGTCACTTCACACTGCGCCCTGCCCTTTCAAACTAGACTGGCTCCCAATTAAGATCTCACTACACGACAGTTCACTTTATCTGTTAATAACTGTATAAAATAGAATGTCATGTTTTAAACATGTTTTTAAAAATGGAAGCTGATCAAGCAGTAAACAAAAACTTTTGCAAAATTTGTCGACTCTTGGAAAATGATTACAAGTCCCAACGTACATTAAAGCACCCTTAATTTACATCCCTTACAGAATTGGAGGAAAATCGTTTTAATTCCTGTTACTTCGATAGCCCCGTTTGATGTCAAAGTCGCGAGTCTTGCTGATTGCTCAAATTACAATATTTTTTAACATCAAACGTGGATACGAGAAATGAGGGATTTTGGTGGAGTTTGCAAAAATAGAACGCATAAATGTTACAATATTTTTGGTGTCTAATTCAAATTAGGTACTTAAAGTTTACGTCATGCCTGCGGTCAAGGTTTGTTGCGAGGAAAATACGCCTTATTTGCAACACTATCGTAACATTTTCCGCTGCAGTCGAAAGTACACTTTTGACTATCTATTACAAACCAAACATGAAGCGCAACATGGCTTCCATTTATTATTTTAACTGTTTACTGTTTTTTTTTTATTGTACATTTTTACACTCTTGAACAATAAAACGTTCCTTGCACGCCACTTTCTCTTCGATTGAATCAAATGTGTTTTATTGATTGCAACTTACATAATTATAAATTGATATACATATATTTATTTTTGTTTGTTTTCCTGAATCGCCCAAAGGTTAGCTGGAAGAGATCCCTTAAAGGGATAAGTTCGCCTTTGTACATTCTAATTCTGTGAATATTGTATTTGATTTTCTGTGTTTTGTACAATAAAGTGTTTACATACATATGTAGATACATACATAAATATTTTTATAAAAGTTAATTAAAATCATAGGTAAACTGACATTTATTCAATCAACCGCAAACTTAATACAGTGAGCTAATTTTGAATGCTTAATTTAATTATTCTTTGGTCCTACTGAAATTGGTAATGGGTAAAACAATAATTGCCTTTAAAATGTTATCGTATTGTCACCATTACGATAGCTCTTATTTACTTCACAGATATGACAGATAATACTTGGCAAATATGGTTTTACCCGGTAGAATAGAGGGTCAAATTAGCCTGTAGTAAAAAAGGTACTCATCATTGCACAGAAAATACAAAATTTATACCCTTTTGCACTTCGAAATTATTTTATTACATTACTTTGTAAGAATAGTACTCATAAATCGTTAGTGTAACTAATATTAACAAAACCATATGATTTAAAAGCAGAACACTGAAATGTCAAAGTTCGACAAAAAGTTTTGATTGGCTGCCTGTCCACTGGAGCGGAGCGTGGCATCATCGGATTGGTGAGCGAGGAATAGATCCACCAATAGGAATTCTTTAATTTCCTAGTCTCACTCAGCGCAGCATTTCTATTGGTGAGCTTTTTACTCATTCACCGTTCCGCTGCCTCGCTCCGCTCTAGTACACAGGCAGCCTTACCCACGTGAATTGGTTTGTTCAATTTTAGAACTGAATCAAAATTGTAATGTAGTCATAGCGTAATAATTACTTATAGAGATATAAATCGGCCACCGTATAGACAGGGTAACTACGCGGTGCGGTGCGGGGCAGAGGGGTGTTTTAACGCAGAAACAAAGGACTCACTATTAGTGATTATTACACTACGGCATAGTGCAAACGAAACCATAACTTGATATATAAAATTTTCTTACCTGAAATTATAGAATTCTGTGTTGCCGTCGGCGACGAAGAAACTGCCAACAGGAGGAAAACAATCAAAGTCCTTCCAGCACACTTGACACTATACATTGCGTATATAATCTACCTATCTATAAGCCTATTTACACTCGCTAATTTCTCAGTATTTCGTCAGGTTTTATTCCATTTTCCATTCTAGGATAGCGCGATTTCGTCCAAACCTGAAACAAGGAAATCTAATTAGGTTTTGTAATTACATCTTAAGCCAGACATTTGGGGGGATCACTTATAAGCCGTTTTATTCGACTTGTTCGTGTATTAAGGTATACGTTACGTAAGATTTGTGTGGTTAAGAGGCCATACATGATGCCACGCCCACACAAAAATGAAAAGGGATGGCTTTATGTGCTTCCACGCGAAGAATGTGAGATGGAAATAGTTCGCGCGCCTTGATAGCAGCGTCAAATTCAATCAATTGTTGTTTATTTTAAAACCAAAACATTTAATGAAAAAATGATTTACCAGGATTAAGAAGTTACATACACTCAACTATTGAATCAAAAATCATGATTAAAGATCATATGGTTTTGAAGATGCAACAAAAACAAAAAAATATATTTTATGCCATTCCCCATATAAAAAACTCATTTAATTCACTGTTTTCAGTGAATTAAAAGCACTTTTAATCACTAGTGAAAAGTTCGTTTGAATTTAGAACACGCCAATATATTCGACATCCATCTCAATGCTATACAACCCTTGCCCAAAAAAGACGCGATACAATTTCCTGTGCAAAGAATACTCGACAAACAAACCTTGTGCACATAACTCCTCAAGATTTTATTGGTCGACATGAAGACAAGAAGATTAGCATTAAAAAAAAACTTGCGGTCATTAGTAGGTAAATTGGCGCCATTTTGAATTTTTCTTTTTCTCGTAGTCATGGTATAAACGTGGTATGCAACTCTTGAATAAAACGGATTTATATCGAGGGTCATGAATCACTCGCGTCGCTCGGGATTGTAACACTTCATCGTGTTTTCACGTTTAGCAGTATCAAGGAAATATGATCAAGTTTGATATATCCAAAGAACAGACACAGAGACGTTAAGGTTATTCAGATCTAGATTGCGGATCACTTCCAAATTTATCACATGCGGCCTCTTAAATGGATCGTACGAGTATCATTGTAATAGTAAGATGCCTTAGGAATTGTCTTATACATTTGAAGTGGAACGATGAATTCTAGAAACCCAGCAAGCATTTATTAGCAACGTAGACTCACTATGGGCTGTACGCACACCTTACTCGAGTGTTCCTCGAAATCCTTAAATACGTTTGTCCTAACGCATAGTTTGTCCGAATTATTGGTTGTCATAAACTGAGTTAGATAACTTTTTAGGTTTTCCAAAAATACCTACGGTTAGGCTAGGTAAGGGTTGCTTTCACAGCACTAAAAAAAAAATGTGGCTTTGAATAAAAGAAAATTCCGACCAGTGGTGCATTAGGACAAAAAGCGATTAGGGATTTACTCACCCAATACGGTTCTCACACAAGTTTGTTTGTTTTTGCGGTTTTTGATTATTAGTTTATTAAAGACTAACGATCGTACAGGTCGATTCACAAGAGTTGGCACGAATGGATTGAATGAGTGAATGAAAGTTTACTAGTGTGTAAAATAGTAACAGGTTTTCGGTTTGAAATTCGAACATCGGTTCAAAGGACGGCACTCACACAATGATAGGTGACATTACTTTCGTTCAATCCATTCGTGCGAACTCTTGTGAATCGACCTGTACTCAGAGTCAGTTAAAATGACGATTAAGTATTTCTATATTGACGACTTTTCATACACAATTTCAAAAAAGGATCGCGTTAAATGTCTTTCAAGTGTATAAATGTGTACATACATACATCAAATCACACCCGCTTCCCAGAGGGGTAGGCAGAGACCACTTCCTTCCACTTGCTACGATCTTGACAAATTTCTTTCGCTTCCTCCACATTCATACATCGAGTCATGCACGCACGTCGGTTTCGGGTACTTAAGATTCGGCCCTTTTCCAGATTGACGAAAGAGATATACAGATCGAAAGTGAGTGGACGGGTCGGAAGGGGCCGCCCCAGGCGTACTTTTTCGAGTCAAATCGGTGAAATACTGGAAAAGGGGTGTATAAATGTGTGTTTTTGTGTAATTATCTAACTCACCGATGAATGACAAATATTACCACTTTATTGTCTCATAAACTTAGACTATGTCAGATAAAGAATTTGAATACTTTTGAACAAGGTCTTGTTAAATATTAATTAGCTGATAATCATTTTCATTCATAAAAGCTGTAAAGCTTGAATGTAATTATTCATCAAGGCCAGCTGATGAAGTTTGATCCCCGTAAAAACTCGAGGAAGTCATAAAAACGGGCAGTAACGCAGGAAAAGTAGGATTTTTCTCAGCATAATCTGTTTTAATTTGATAGCCAACGTGTGCCCATTGCCGTCCCTCGGGACTAAAGTTAGGAGTTTATTCAATTTTTTTATTGAGTTGTGTAAACTCAAGAATTTTGCGACCCATATAGGGTAAAGCTAAAGTTATGCCAAAATTTTATCCTCGTAGAAACGAATAAAAATTTAATCGGAGTTTGCGATATTCAGAGTTTAAAGGATAACTTAATTAGTGCTTATTTTGTCGGCTTTAAAGATTAAAATAGGAGAGATAGTGCATTACTGTACAGGCCGTGAAGTAAGGGATTTAAGAACGAGTTTGGGGTATGGTTCCGGCCGAGGTTTGTATTGTGCTTTTCTCAAGCAATGTGAGAAATATAAAAATTACATTTCTGCAATCTTACGATGGCAATTTTAAGACTACAATCTTACATACATAAAAAACTGCATGTCTTCATTTCGTGACCTTAAATGTATGCGACATTTCAGAGCATGTTTGAGAAATTTTTATTAAATATTGTCTGACATAGACACAGGGTTGAACAAGTTAAGAGTTGAGTGTTGACAAGATCTTGTGCAATGTCCGTCCAGACTACTACCTACATCGTATCCTTCAGTTTACTACAAAGCAAAAGTACTTGCATTGTTGTGTGTGTGTGACAAAACGTGTAAATGACTAGCATAGAAGCTTTCCGTCTTAGTCATAATAAAAATCTTGTTAAAATTAATAGTATTTAATGATCACAATGTTAACATATATCTACACTTATATTATATAAGGACAAGATTTGGATTTTTGTATGATTACAGCGAATAAACTCAAGAATTTGCCTATATCTCAAAATGCCCGAGTCGCAAAATGGCCATATTGTTTTTTTTATTTTATCATTGTCTAAGTAAAGTCGACGGAGCCCCGCACGGCGGGGCTCCTATTTCTAGGTAATTTGCCCTTCGGGCATTTGATGTATCCTAACCAACCTAACCTACCTAGTAACACAAAGAAAGTAATCTTTTTGCGACTCTGACATTTTGAGATGTAGGCTACAAGCGATGTGGTCATTTTGCGAATCGGTAATTTTGCGACCTAGTCATTCTAATAGCGACCGATATCGTTACTATATAACGACTGCTCAAACATTTACTTCATCAACCTTATTTTAAGACAAATCAAGCTCGGTGAAATTGTTACTGATTTTGCCAACTAATTATAATTATAGAACACAATCCTTGGGTGTGTTTCTCTCAAAAACGAGAAAATGTCGCAGCGGCTAGTTTAAGTAGTCCAAAACACATTTTAGCGCGTGCTTTTTCAATTTGGCAGTATGGCTTCTGTCGATGAGATCGAACGTATAAGGCTGTCTAATTGAGAATGCACTTGCACGCGCTAAAATATGTTTTTTTCGCTCTGACGGGACGACATTCACTCGTTCGTCTGACCGTGTTTTTGAGAGAATCACACCCTTTTCTCGTTTTCAGCGTTAATAACAAAATTGTAGACTTGGGATTGGCTGTCTATAAACTATTTAGCCATGTTTTATCACCCTTTGGGTCATAAATATTATTTAAAATGTGATACAACCAGTATTCTAACTAACAATCAAACCATACTTTAATTTCACGTTTATTGTTATTATTACAGTCTAAACACCAGTTATTGAACACCTCGTCTTAAATCAGCCGTGAATATTAAAGTGGAACAAAATAGATTAAATATTAATTGACTACCATAAAATTCTGAATAACAACTATCGTTACCAAATAATTGTTTCAAGTATGATTTGTTTCAAATTAATAATACATTATTACGTATTTTGATAAATTCTGTATTAGCTACTATTACTAACTATAGTTTAGCTATACCTAATTATTTATTTGCTTTGTTTGTAAGAAACTTAAAGATATTATACATTATATTTCTAAATGTTCTGATTACGTGAGATTTCGTACGAGTATTTCGTTTCCATTTTCTCTTAGTTGATAAAAAATAATATACCTAATATTTATGATAATATATAATTAATTATGACAAGTTCTTTACTGATTCAACTAAAATCTTAGTTAATGCATCTATTGTCTTGTTAGGCTCTTATGGAATGAAGAAACTTATGCACAACAGTCACAATCTTTCTGGATACGACCAATATTTTGTTTCAGCGTATATACATGTCAATCGGGTTGTTAAACATTTTGAATAATACAAAATGTAGAACTACCGGAAGTGGAACTCATAACTTTACGCTTTATTATCAATTTAACTACTAAACCGACGGGAAGTTGTAGTTACTGACTCGTAACAAACATTAAAATGTTCTAAAATCGTTTGTTAACTATGCTCCCAAACGCAGTTACGAACAATTAGTTGTAATGTTTGTAACATTCCACTTGGTATAGCATTTTGCTTGGACACAACTTAAGCCGCATACATACTGAAAGCGGAGGCGGCGCGTTGTGAAGCGTTTCATTCTAAAAAGCATTCCAAAAGCGTAGCGGAAGCGGATTCAGTACTGATGGAAACGCGCGTCACCGCACAGCCCCCGCTCCCAGTTTTATTTTATGACATAAATAAGACTAACAAGCACAACGGCCACTTGATTGTAAGTGCTACAATCTTAAGACTGTTATCCTAAGACCGCAAACGTGTCATTTTAAAACGTATTTTTTGCTAGTAATATCACCGCTTGTTTTATCCCCACACAAGAACACAACAATGAGATTACTGCTGCTTGGCAGTAGTTTAAAGGACAAAGAACATCAGTTAATAAATGAGTTTGAAAGAGTCATTTTCGAATTGTTTAAAATTTTACAAGCATTATCATAGATGTACCATCTTATCTATTAACCTACCGCCAAACAACAGTGTTTGCATTGTTGTGTTTCGGTTTGGGGATAAGACAACCGGTTGAAATGACTAGCATAGAGGCATTCCATCTTAGTCCTCAGGGTTGGCAACGCTTTTGCAGTCTTAGGATTGCATTGCAGTCTTGTGAATTCGAATGTCTATGGGTCACAGTTTCCACTTTCCTATGCCATAAAAAAAACCGTAAATGAAATTTTATTTAACAAAATGTGAATAAATTTCTTTTCCGGGCCATTTTGAATTAACAGAAAAATTTTCAATTCACCTTAGAAATTACCATGTAAAAATGCACAAGTTGATTTGCCCGTTTCAAATTTAAAATAACAAAAAGAATTACTTACTTATTCTGTTTCCTTGACGTTTAATAAAGCATACACAATAATTACAACGCAAAGGAAAACGTTTTTGTGAGGAAATTATGTTAATTTAGCGAGGCAAAAGGCCAGTGAGTCATGACATTGTTTGAGAATGTGGAATGAAATATCGTGATAACAAATATTTTGAGGTGTTACGTCGGTTTTCGGTTTATCTTTCTTACGTTTTAATTATTATAAGATGAATATTTTACCTTATTTTTGCCTCGAATAGTTAGAATGGTAAAGTGTACTATTGTTCAGTGTCTTTTTGAAATGTAAAATCAGATAAAATAAGATTTATCTCTTGGATATGCTTCTTAATATTTTGGAATAAATAAATAAATAAGTAATTATTAAATACATAAATATCAAGGGACACACCAACTAACCTAGTCCCAAACGAAGCTTTAAGCTTGTACTATTGGGTACTAGGCAACGATATTAGTAATTAAATACATAGAAAACATCCATGACTCATGAACAATAATTGCCTTCATCACATAAGTATCTGCATTTACCGGGATTTGGAGCCAGAACCGCTAGCTTTGTAGGTAAGGTCACTACCAACTAGGCCAGCACGTCGTCAATATATATTAACATATTTAATTCGGCGATAGATTCACCATATTGAAAATACGCATGTTATGGCGCTCTAATTGAGAGGACTTGAAACAGACGCTTAAGTCGCATAGCTGTCAAAAATGTTTCCGTACAAATTGAGCTCTGGGTGACAACTTTAAAGTTGAAGAACGTGTTGAAGTTGTTATAAAAAAACTAGATTTGTACTTATCCGATTTTTAACTTTTTTTTCATAATTTTTTTGGAACAGAGCTAGATTTATAATTAAAATATACTATTTAGAACATAATAATAAAAAAATATAAAAAATCGAATATAAATAAATATAAATAATTTTTACTCGATCCTTTTAAGTAACTTTCAGCTCTACAACAAGAAGAAACTAACAACACCAGAGACCAGACAAGATGCATTCGGCGTCCGTTATCGTTATCCAAAATCTATACGATTGACGTAAACTGTCAGACGGTTATTTCGAGCGCCATTTTGGGCCAGAATAATTTAGTCCGGTAACAAGAGCTCCCACTATCCAAAAAAATACACAAAGTAATAGCAGAAAGCACAAAGTAATAAAGAAAGGGTTATTATGACAAAGCTGTGCCGATAATTTTACAGTAAGCGTAAAGGATAAAGCTATTATCTGTTATATATTTTTGTCCTTTTCTCTCAGTGTAAACTGAACTGCTTTAATAATAGAAAACTATGCCATAGAATAGAAAACTAATACGTGCTTGAAAATTTTCTGATCAACATGTTTCCTGTCAGCGGTATCGTGAATTAATCAACCAACCAAGACTCACTTCCGCCTTGCCATTGTAGGTAGCTTTAAATTGAAACTTTAAACGTTAAATCCAACAGTAACACTTAATCACGAAAACAATATTTTAAATATAGTCTGTGCCAATTGAAGTCGGCAAAGACGAACGAATTGACTATTATAACTCGATATTTAGCTGATGCTTTTAAAGATCAAGGTGAGGTCTTTGCAATGATTTATACATTTTGATCCTCACATCAAGTAAGACATTAAGTTGAAGATAAAATAACTAACATTAATTAAACGTTGTATAAAATAAGAACACGATTCATGAATATTTGAGGTTATGTGTCAAACAATAGTAATTTGCAATTTGAATTGACACGAACTTTTTTATGATGGCCTTTATGACAATTATAGTATCACTGTTGGATTAAACGAGCGTAATAGTTTTGAACTCGATATTTATATTACAATGATCGACATCGCATTCATTTGTTTAATAACGCGTAGCGCCTTAAATGTTCAGTTAGCAAATAATTTTCCCCAAAATCCAACAGTGACCCGCAATTTTGCTTAATTCAAAGCCAAATACCTATGGGAAATGAAAAAGTTGAAGCACGGCAGCGGAATCCCGTAATTCTCCGCCATTCGGGATGAAGAACAAACAATTATGGATTACGTTTTGAACTTCGAGTTTTAATGCTGTTAAAAACGGGGACAGTCTGTACTTAAAGATTCGAGGAAGTCTGTAAGTATTCATAGTCAGTAAAAGTTCAACAACTTTTATTAATCAGAAGGATGCTTTCAATTTGAAAAAAGGTTGCAAGAAATAAATGATATACGTTTAAAGTTAAATCATTATTTTTTATGAATTTCATTGAACCTGTGTCACAAAATTCTCGTCTAACAATGATATTAAAAATTTGAAGAACAGTATGTCAATGAATATTTTTACAGATATTTGTTTTTTATTGGAACTAGAGTAAATGTATAATTTTGATGGTGTTCAATACATATATATATATATATCATTTTTAAATTTAAATATTTAAGTATGGATTTTTTTTTAGTCCGAACAGCAAACTTTTATCACCAATTTCACTAGGTTTCCTTTTAAATAATTTTATAGGTACACTGTTAAAAATAATTATTTTTACTGGACCCTCAAAAATATTTAAAGCAACCATTTCAGTTGGAATTTCATTAAAAACTTAATCCGTCGGACGACGTCAATTTAGTCCCAAAGGAGTAAACTTGTTTCAATTATTGCTCGTGTTTCTCGTTCTGGCCGTCGTCATTGCTTTAAATAGGGATGACCTTTTTTGACTCGGCAAGTAATCTCAAGTCGTTATAACTGACTTAAAATACAACTTGAGTAGTAGCAATGTTGAAGTTGCAAGACATTTCCAGAAGTTTGGCTTGTTCTCAAGATATTAGAGAAAATTCTCGGAAAAATTTGAGAACATTGACAATTTGGAAGCTACCTAGAATTTCTTCTAAGAAATTTTCACAGTTTGAGAAGCTTCTCGATGGTGCAATGCGGTTATTTGCTGTTGATTAGCTGAATTGATTTCAAGAAAGGTCTTAGACAATAACCACTATAATTTTCACTGTATTTTTTGTTGCTGTACAAATACAGGAGTGAAATTAGCGTTAATTAACAAAGTCGTTTGAATAATGATTTTTCATTTTAAGGCGGTGTATGTACTGTTTAAGTTCTGACAATTCCCAGGCAATGTATAGGTCTCTTATTAAAATAGAAATGACTAATTGGTATTAACTTCAAAACCAGAATAAAACAAAAGCGTACAACAATAAAATAACAACGTACTAAACTAAATCTGAAATCGATTTAGAATCTGTAAAGGTTTTATGTGAACACGTACGCTCTATCCTTGGGGGACTACTCTCATATAGGTCGAAAAAGTAATAACAAACAAAACGTTTACAAATATGACCCCCTCGACGATCGTACGGAGTTCGCTATAAACCGATTTAGAAGTTATTTGAAAATTCTACCAATAAAGGTATTGATCACGTACGAAGCATACTTAAATATCAACGGGTTTGAATTTCGTTCAGATTTTGCTTTAAAAACAGCATCAAATTCGTCAACAGCTTACGTGCGATTATGTTAAATATGTCTCTAAGATTGTATGAATTCAACAGATATTTAAGATTTTTTAAGATGGCGGGACGTACCAGGAAATTGTAAATACTGAAATGCGTGTCAAGATTGAAATTACTAGAATGATAAAATTGCTTTCAAATTAAAATGTTCCTGACTTGGACCTATATAATAGGAACCTCAACGGTTTTTAAGACAGTTAAAAAATGCTAGGCGTGAACAAGAATAAGGGATGAGTTGAGAAAATGAGATGGAGGCCTTTTCGCAAAAATGGGACACTAAATAATCTGGATAAGATAATAAGATCTGTTTATTTGCGGCTAGATCTTAGGCATGGCCTTTCGTAGAGTAAAAATATTCATGATATAAGGGAATCGATTTGGTAAAAATAACTTCACTAAACGAGTATTGTATTGTAATGATCGTTTTGATGAAAATGATTCCCACGCGCTTAGTCTCTGTGGGATTAGCTTTTAGCGTGGGTATTTCTGAACCAATACCTACTCAGTGGGCCTAGGTACGAACGAGCCTTGTGAGAGCGGTATCGTTATATAAAGTATAAAAGATTGACGTAAAATACCAGACGGTCGCATCGAGTGCTTATGTGACTCCCATACGATTTGACAGTTTTCGAAAATTGTTTACATACACATACATAAGCTCACGCCTGTATTTCTAGAGTGGGGTAGGCAGAGCTACAGAATTACCAACAACTCTTAAAACTTGTTAATAATTCTGTAACCATAATTTGTACAATTAGGCTAAGATGTTTAACAGTGTATTAGTGACAGGTTGCAAGCCCATCGCTTAACAGTACTACGAGCTTTTATTTCCTTAGTCGCCTCTTACGACATCCGCGGGAAGATATGCAGTGGAACTATTCTAACCCGGCAACCACACGGAAATCATATAAGCGATTTTTACGCATGTTGGCTAGACTTAAGGTTACCTTAAAGAAACGAGTCGAATTTTCGTCAAAGGAAACTAAGATAAAAACCCCTAAATTCAAACTAGATTAGTGTTTTAATGTAAACCGTTTTCGAAACGGAACATCAATTTAGACAGATAATATACGGTGCACAGATACACTGCATACTCTGAATTGAAAAAAGACGCCTGATCAGGAGTTAATAAGACAGTGTCATTTATATCTACAGGCTATCAATCACAAGGTCAAATTTCAGTTGCCAACTGTTTCGTTTGTTCGAATTTTTATTAGTTAAAAAATCATATTTTTCTGAGATCCTTTAACTTTCTTAGTTTGTTACAAAACAAACCAAACCTAACGGTTAAGATTGTTTTACTACAATCCCAAAAAAAAAATTATACCACGATCAGGATGTAGATCCGTTTAAAAATTATGTTGTAGAAACAATGGGTCTTGAAAACTTTGCGATAGGATTTCATAACTGGTAACTAGGATTCTTTTGAATAGATAATGTACAGTCCAGAACATGGAACGACGTACCTTTTTCGCCCTTGCACAATGTGAATAAAACGCAAAAAGGTATTTTAGTTTTCCTTACTGTACATCAACAATACCTACGTTTTCTCAGTTCAGAGTAATCTCTACTCAGGATTACTGGAAAAGAAATATAGTTTTAAGACGATAAGCGCATATAAGTGCCAATCTATCAAACGGCATTGAAAAGAATGACAGGTCGGGCGCAGCTCCGTACAATTGATAGCTGGATCTTCAGCGATAAATAAAAACACACTTTTTAAGCCTTGAATTTTGCTGTAGAGATCGGTATCAGCGAAAGACTAGCTCTGGATTTTTTTAAACAATTTAATTAAGGGATTACAAGGAAAAGTTTTTATTTTATTATATAAATTGATACCGAGTACGAGTTTCTGATTTCATTATGAGTAAATATCGTGTTTTATTTTAATAAGGTATTTCCACTGTTTTATAAACGATGTTAAAAGATAAAAATCTGATTTTACAAGCTTTTATTTAACTTGCAATTTATGTATGTAAGGGTCAAATCTTGCAAGTTAAATTTAACCAACTTCCCGGTTTTCGATGAAGCCGAAAATTTGCATCCGCCTTTAGTACTGATGAGAACTAAATACCACCATAGTACTAATAGTACCCATCGAGCTGGTCCGATGATGGAGACTCAGGGTGGCCGTAGGAACTCCTAAATTACACATGATAGAATTATCATGTCGTGTTAGGGCTTGTTAGAATTGTCTTGAAGAGTATATGACGACTGTGCAAAAAAATATATAGTCGGTAACAAAAGCTTGTGCAAAAAATTTAAGTTTTAACAGAAACTCATTGACAGTTAAAATACTTTTTTCTCAAACTTAAATTTGTTTCATCATCAACATACAAACATTCTTGATTTTGATAAAATATTTAAACATTGTAAATTCTGACGTAGCGTTACGAAAATTAATTAAATAAACAACGATAGAAAAGCGATAAAATTTAAGAAGCTTACTAAGTGTTAGGTAATTAGTAAACACTGAGTAATTCTCAAAGTCCAATACAAAGTCGCTAATTTCTTCAAATTTACTGGTATTAAACAGTTTGTAATAAAATTTTCTCCCTAGAAACCTATTCATTAAATTGCTCTTAACTTTTTCTCGAGCTCTATTTAATAGAGATTCTTTAATTAAATACTGTTAGTGTATAATGAGACTGATGTTAAATTACTTCTTTCCTATTGTTACAATTTTAATTAACTAAACTTTTGTTTGTTTGTCTTAGGTAGGAATAGTCGACTACAGAGAAATGTATACACTTTACTTAGCAGTTAGGTGAAAAAGTGTATAAATCTCTTTAAAATTGAGTATTCTTTTGTTTTAATTTAATATTACACACTCAAGGGAAAGTGGGGGAATTGGGAACACTTAACTTCTAACGCTCAAAAATTATAGAAAACTGTCACAGGCATAATCAACTTTTATTTATTTTACTTATACTCGTAGATGACAAAAATCTTAAAATTCATAGGTGTGTGATTTTAAAACAGATAGTACGTCCATGATAGTAAAGAAATATGGTGCCTTAGAATTTAAAAATACATAATACACGACAAAAACTATAAGAACAAACATAATGTTCATATCACTGGATCATTCGACCCTAATTTTAAAATTAAAACATTATGGATTGTCCAATAAAGCTTCAAGTCTCATGTCTTCTTATCTAAGTGATAGAACTCAAACAGTTGTTGTAAACAAAACGCAATCTGTTGGAGCTACAGTGAAATTAGGTGTGCCGCAAGGCTCAATTTTAGGCCCTTTTTTATTTCTGGTTTATATAAATGACTTACCACCAACAGTAGATAAACTTTGTGAGATTGTACTTTTTGCTGATGATGCTTCATTAATTTTCAAAGTAGATAGAAAGTCCATTGACTACAGTAGGATAAACGCCACACTAGTTAAAGTACTTAATTGGTTTACTAGTAACAATTTACTACTAAATGCTAAAAAAACTAAATGTGTTAGGTTCGCTTTGCCTAATGTTAAACCGGTAGATTCTAGTATTTTTCTAAATGAAGAGTGTCTGCAAATGGTAGATAAGGCAGTTTTTCTAGGCATAACCATAGATAAAAATTTGCAATGGAGTCCCCATATAGCGGTACTGGCAGGTAAACTAAGTTCGGCAGCTTACGCGGTTAGGAAAATTAGACAACTAACTAATGTTGAGACAGCTCGCATAGTTTATTATAGTTATTTCCATAGTGTGATGTCGTACGGTATTCTGGTTTGGGGTAAGGCAGCTGAAATACAAAGTATATTTGTCTTACAAAAAAGGGCTATTCGTTCTATTTATAACTTAAATTCCCGTGACTCCTTAAGAGAACTTTTTAAAGAAATTCACATCTTAACTGTAGCGTCTCAATTTATTTATGAGAATATTATTTATGTTATTAAAAATTTAAATTCTTTCACCAAAAATTCCGATGTACATAATCTAAATACAAGAAATAAAAATAAAATTGTTATCCGAAAATTCCGCGTCCGTAAAGTATATAAATCATTTGTTGGTCAATGCATTCATTTCTATAACAAATTACCTGACGAAGCTTTAACATTACCCTTTCCAGCACTTAAAAATTACTTAAAAAAGTCGTTAATATCTAAAGCATACTATAGGGTCGAGGACTATCTAACAGATAAAAATGCTTGGCCTAAACCCGAAACTTAGTCATTCATAATTTGTAAAATTGCAAAGTTGTTTGTCTAGGGGACACCGTTTTTTTTTTTCCCTCTCCTCTCTCCCCCCCCCCCCCCCCTTGTCTCTCTCGTAATGTTTTTGACATGTTTTCCTGCTGAACTACGCATGCTATTTGCTATTTGATATTATATTTAATTTAATATTTATTGCTGTATATAATGCTAGATTAAGTACTACCATTGTAACATGTTTAAAAAATGACTGACTGCTGAGTTTCTTGCGGCGTTTCTTCTCGGCAGTGGTCTCCTCTTGGGAAGGGCTGGTAGATTCATGACATGTAAAAGTGCCCGTGCGGCCTACTTACTGAATAAATATCTTTTATCTTTTATCTTATCTTTTACTGTAAAAGCGCCAGTGCGGACTTTTTCTCTCATTGTCGAGTTTGGACTCAGGAGCACTGGAAGCGTCCTTTGAACAGGATTACTTAGCTAGCTGTTCCCAGTAACCCGCCGTTCGCAATTACCCCACTCTCCCCTATATTCGCTTAGCTTCACTTGTAAAGACCACTTACTAATTAAAATAATGTAAACAAAGTGTAAAGTTTATTTAAACCTACTTTTATTCATTGGATCATTTATTGAAATTTTGATGATACTGTTAAGATGTTAATAATATAATGATGATAGAGACGGAAGGTGGCTATAGGAACTCCGCTATAGTTTAAAGTAGCTCCATCGAGTTAGGAATTGTTAAAATCATCTTTTAATAGCACGTTTAATATCAGTGTTAGTAGTATACTTATAATTGGGAACAACAAAAAAAGATTTTGTAAAACTCATCATTAAAATCTTTTATAGAAAATGTTTTCTTAAAGCTTATCTGATGATGGTCGGAATAATAATAATAGAATATTGGCTGTACTTAATGTAAGTATTTAAAGAACAGAGTTCAGACTCACTGCTTTGATTTTATTAAGTAGGTCACTGTTGGCGAAAAAAACTAGTCATAGGTATATTCTTCAACGACAATAAAAGTATTAATTATTTAAATTATTTCCATTAAATTATATAACTCAAAATGTAGGTGTACATTAGCTAGCATACAGATATCCAATTTAGAGTCTAGCTTGATAATGAAAGCCGGATTATAATTATCTGTCAACTTTAAACCTACCTACTAAATTAGTATAATATTATTACTTTACCAACCATATTTTATTGCTTTGGTAACTGTAATGGTATTTATATCATCACATTTCAAAAGCTAAAGCCACATTTTTATTTAAACTTTTTTGCAAACTACAGCCAATTTAAATATCATATTTCCACGACCATTACCACCTTACACAGGGTGTTTCTCAACTTTTTATACGTATACAATTATAGACAAAGCTTTTCTTCGGCTTCCGTGCCATTCGTTTCTCTACCTTGCACGGAAAATAATAAAATGTGTGGAGCAACCGAATGGAAAATTGAATGAATAAGCATTGTTTATCTGGTACAGTCAACCGAATATCTATAACGGGTTGAGTGAATTTCTGTATCGCAATCACACAAACTCATGGAAATACTTACGAATTTCATTTCTGTTTTTCTTTGAATACGTCAAGTTTAGAGGTTTTTGTGATAAACTTCAATCTCACTTTATCAAATCAAATAGTCAAAACAGTTCACTTGAATACACAAAAGTTGGGATATCCAATAGCATTCACTGACCTGATTACATGACCTTTAAATCGTGATTTTATGCAAATTGAATTTACAAACGATATCTGGGTCTTGTTTAATGGAAATACTAGGTATATTTGAATACTGACATTATAGGGTGCGCAAATTATGTGCAAAGTAGCACCAGTGTTTTTGAACTCTACATTTTAATGTAACATTTTGCTTTGTGGTCTAGAAAATGCAATTTTTCGCCTAGTGAGAAGAAAATAATACAGTAATTTATCTTAACATCATATTAAGTGTTGTTTTTGACGATTAAGGGTGTACAATTTTCAACATTTGATTCTTGTCATGCTTGTTAAAAACAGTAGACTTGTACAAAACAAATGATCAAGAATTTAACAAGTATTTAAAAATGGACGCTAATAATAGATTTACTAATACCGATGAACAATTATTTGTATTACATTGAAAATCTTCAGATTTCTGTCGTTATAACGCACCTTCGGTAGAACAAGGGCACAATGTACTAATTATGATTATAGGGGCAATTGTGCCCTTGTCCTGCCGAAGGTGCGATAATATAACACGACTTAACGTTCTAAAATATGATGTTAACCAACGCATAGTTACTTTATGTACATATGTATGTAGGTATACACTTTATTATTGTGTAGGAATAAACAAGACATGCAAAACACAGAAAGGCAAACTTATCCCTTTAAGGGATTTCTTAGTAAAAACCTTAGCTTTTAGTTTAAACAGAACTAATGTTAAAATTCCACTCCTAAAATGTTTGATATTCTTGACCTACTCTGAAAGTAATGTTTAAAATTTTGCATGATTTTAACTGATCGCGCCACCAATTTATCCCCGGCGACTGTATCAAAGCTAAATTTATTCAACAATTTCGTTCGGAAACCGACTCGGAACCCTCGAGCCGCGCGTAAATCGGCACCAACTAAGAATGATGTAGCACGCTGTATATGACACGCCATTTTCTCGAAATCCGGTACCGTAAACTTTGAAGTACTCAACGGTGGGGATTCGCGGACCCCATTTACTCCGTACGACACTTCAACGCTATCCCTCCTCAAATAGAAACAACGGCAAAATGTTTTTGACGGGTTTCTCCGCTTTTTTGTTAGACTTTTTCCTAGGATCTTACCTTTTTAGGGTTTCGGCGGAATTGAAATGGTCGCTTTCTAAAGTGCTGTTGTTTTGGCCTGTAGTTGAAAAAGGTTATACTGTCGGTGAAATTGGAATCCATTTTCTTTATTTTAACGCTTAGTATTTTAACTAAGTTTTTTAGATTTTAAGCTGCGCCCACGCCGGAACTTAACTATGCGTATATTACGGTGTCTTTGCGTAAACAAATAGTAACAACATAGCACCGTTTTTGACGCACCGTTAAGCAGCGGTGTGGTCGCACCATTAAATGGTAAAATTACGAAGTTGATTTTGCGTTAATCTTGTATTAGTTATAATCTTATAATAGGCAACATGGTAAAGTAAACAAATTGACCTGGGTCACGGTGTAAAAGAATATTATTGGTAATCCTAGAAAACGTTCAAGCCCTATTTTTAATTAAACTGAATTGTAACACAATCGTTTAACCGCATTAAGCTTAACGGTCGGCCAATAGTAGGTTCTGAGACTTGCGCGGTTAAAATAGTATTTTAAATTGGAATACTTCGAATTGGAGTACTTTAGTCTACCCACAAAAGTAGCACTTAAACAAAGCTCTAAATTAAACCTCACGATTTAATTTCAATGATTACACAATCTAAAATGCATTCACAAGCAAACGTAACAAATCACTTTTAAGTGCTTTTTAACACAGTTATTCGTTATTGTGCTCGCCATTGTACTTATTCCCTAAGTGGCAAAATAGGTTATGTTTTTATGCAACAGCTGTCAGATTAAAAGGTGTTTAAGTAGTAAGGCGGGTCGAAACTTATTTCATTAATTACACGAACGTATTTGAATGTTATATTTGGGTAAGTACAGTCACCAGGCAATAATATTATATCCAACATTGGGCGCAAACATATCTGACACGTCTTTATTACTAGACTATTAAGAGCATGTCAGATATTTTTGCGCCCAATGTTGGATAATTATATTATTACTGGTGACTGTATTTATTATTTTATTGAAACACCTTTTAAAGAATATTTGCTAGTCACGAGCAGAAAATAGCGTTCGACGAAATAAAATTCTATGAAATGACACAATCGACGAAGTGAGATTCGATACAATGACGGGTTTTATTATGTAGGTACTAAAAATATTGTGATGTAACTATTTGATTTTAATCTGATCTTATTCAGTAAGTAGGCGGCACGGGCACTTTAACACGTCAAGAACTACCAGCGCTTCCCAAGAAGAAACGCCGCAAGAAACTCAGAAGTCAGTCATATTTTAAACATGTAAAGCTGTAAATATTAAATTAAATATAATATCAAATAACATCCGTAGATCAGCAGGAAAACACGCCAAAAATCTTACGTGAGAGATAGAGCGCGAAAAACGAGAAAAAAAAACAAAACCTACCTTATATTTGTTTGTAATCCAGTGCAAGACACCACATAAAAGTTTCGATACGTTTCAGTCAGTTAATTACATATTCAATGATACGAGTACACTATTTGTTGCATTGTACGTGTTTATTTCGTACATGTATGGCAAGTGTAAGATTACATTCATCCGCTTGTATGAGTGTACAGCAGGCAAGCAGGCAATTAATAACAGTTGAAATAATCAAGCACTCGACGCGTTAAAACGATGACCGAGATCGACCGAATTCCAACAAGTTTAGTCTTGTCTGGCTCTTAAAGGGGGCTTTAGAATATATTTAAAAGATAGAAAAGTATCTATGTTTAGACTCAATTATCTATTCAAAGGTCAGGTTAGTTTATACTTGACAAACCCACTTCATACGCCTCCTTGAAAACAAAATGGGCGATTTTGTTTTTTGAAGTAGTTAAAAATATGCTTTTAGGAAATCAGGTTTTATGCTTTAAAAGAAAAAAACGAAAAAGAGTAATTATACATTAAAAAAAACATTATTTAAAAGAACATAATTACCTAAAATCCGTGATTAATCCGTAGCTATAGGAGTAGGTAATCTGTATCACAGTGTAAGCACTGCCTGGAATTTATCAAGTTTTGACAGTTTATTAAATCCGGTCCCAGATCAAAATAAAAAAGGGATTGTGGCGGCCAGCACATAATCATTGCTCCGTTATTTAAGGGCTTATTTAATCCCAAAATTAAACGTCATATCTGAAGCGAACACGTGAAGAACATATTATTCTACAATTTTTTTTCTTAAATATTTTCTATATGTAAAATTCTAGGATTTACAATTAACTTTTACTTACCACTCATTCCTCAGTAGGAATTACTTCTATTTACTTCCATTGTTTATCCTTAAAAGAACCTGTTTACGAAAATAACTTACAAAATTACATGAGTCTCTTCTCTCCTATAAGTTATTAAGGTGACTAGACATGTTCTTTCCGTGTAACCTTCTGTTAGTAACATTTCAATTCATTTCTTTGCGTTGTAGAAATAGAAATAAGAAATAGAAATAATTTTATTTTCATAAACATAGGTACAAGTGTTGGTTGGATAATAAATAGTACATGGTATGAATCACTATGCTTTACCCGTAGGTGTACAAATTTGGAGTCCTAATTCTTTTTAAAACAGGATAGTAAAATTTAAGATTAAGAACAAAATATAAAAAAATAAACAACTGACTTATTCCACAAAGACTACAATTCTTAGATATGACTTATAATGGCCTATTTACTAACAGAGAAAATCCTTGTAAAAGCTGAATCTAGCTGACAGATTGAAAGTGGATAAGGGATCGAAAAGCTAGGCTTGACGTAAAAGAAGTTAAATTGTTTCATTTAGCGAGTTTCTCTCCACTAAGTATCAAAAAGAAGAACCGTGTGGAACTTGTCCCTGTTTTACTAGGCCTGGAAAATCAAGTAGTCTGCCCTTTACTAATAACTCTGCAATGACAAAGGCAAACTCATTGACAAGCAAAAAACTATGACTTATGCTAGCTGCTCCAGAGCGCTAGACAAGTATGCATTCGGCGAACGTGATCACACACTAATATTATAAAGGCGAAAGTTTGTGAGTGTGTGAGTGTGTATGTTACTCCTTCCTCAACCGTTGTCATTGCTCTTGAGATTTTAGGTTAATTATTGGATGAGGATGAGATAGTAAGTAGAATCTGAGATCCAACCCCATCAAATATTTGTATTTTCTAGACCGCAATACTAAAACTGCTATTAATGCATTGCCAACCCTGAGGACTTAGATGAAATGCCGTAATAATGATAATTTCTCAAGTTGTCTTATACCCTACACCTTAAAACAAATGAATACAGTTACTTAGATCGCTGAAATACATTTTATTTTCACCCTGGATACTTATTCAACAAAACTTTCGAAGCAACAATGATCGGTTTGACCTCGCGTGTACATTAAAGACCCTGAAATTTGCAGTTAACATGCACTAGCTAGTCAAAACGAGTCCTTGCAGACCAGTTCGAAACCAGCAACGTGGTTTGCGGTTGTTGACTGACAAGTGACAACGATTGTCAGGCTGCCTGCCGGCTATCCACCAGTGTATGACTGATTAACGTCAGTCCGGCCACGACCGGTCAATAGAAGTCTGCTTCGTCCCGTGCCACTCACATGGCTTTGAAAAACGTCAGTTGTAAACCTTGAACATTAAACGCCTAACTGATTGATCAGGATCAGGCCCTTTATAATCTTTAAGTAAACCATCAGAACTCCAATATGTTATGTTATATTTTCCGTGTGGTTGCCGGCTTAGAATATTACCACTTCATGTCTTCCCGTGGAAGTCGTAAGAGGCGACTAAGGGAATAGAGGCTTGTAGCATTGTTAGGGCTTGCAACTTGTCACTAATACGCTGGTAATTATCGTAGCATGTTTGTGCAAAATGTGGTCACAGATCTACTAACAAGTTTTTAGAGTTGTTGGTAATTCTGTAGCTCTGCCTATCCCACTCTGGGAATTAAGGCGTGAAGGTATGATGACGATGATGATGAACTCCAATAATAAGTCTCGTTTGAAAATCGTTTACAATCTCATGTCTAACACAGATAAAGAGCATCTAAATAATAATACGAGTATAGAATTTCGATAAGTTTCTTGAAACATAGTAGCGTAAAACAATATTGAGTTGTTGATCGACTATTATTTGAATTAACTCTAACGAACTCACACTGAAATCAGAAACAACACTTGATTATAACCAAAAGTAAATACATTCAAAATACACCTTGGAGCTACGCAAAACTTTGGAATAACATTTAATGATAATAGCAGAGCCTTGAGTCAAGTCTACAATAAAGATTAAAGGATTACCTTAAAGTCCTGAACTGACGAGAACAGCCCAACTAACAATTTAACGTCGTTCAAAAGTTTAGCAAACGTTATCTTAATACCTTTGATCGTAATAGTTAAGTCATACAAATGTTTTAATAACGTTTACTAAACGCGAAAATGGCCCCAGTTATACGACCTACTTTGTCGTATAATGGTCATACAGAAGTCACAAGCCGTCTTCGTTAACGTCATTCAAAAGTCATATAAACGTTATGGAATTACCACTTTTGTTGTATTGTGGTCGTACAGGTGTTTTTGAATGACTAAAACGTTTTATTTGAGTCAAGGAACACAACATCTGTAAGACTTCTTATTCATTTTTCTTGTCAGTGGCACTTTGTGATTGTGTTTCGAGATTTGAGTGCAAAATAAATAGTTACAAGGAAATAAAAGGGGAATGTTATTTAACTTTCATATTTTACTAACTTTATCTGTCTCTTATGCCGTTTAGTTCGACTGGGAATTGAAGTTTTATGATAATATACCTATGTAAATACTATTCAGATTTTCATGCCCCCTCGTAATTTTGTGTTTTAATCATTATATTTTTATCAATAAAAATATGTTTGTATCTAAAAATGTAGGAAATTGTTGCTTTTGTCGTACACTTATCTCTTTACGACGTTTTAAAAACATAAAGTCATATTAAGGTTATTTTAAAACCATGCAAAACGCCATGACAGCTAGCTATTAGGGTAGGTAGGGTTTTTTGATAACAGGAAATCCCTATTAACTTTCCTTTTGAAAGTTCCACTAAGTTTTAGTTTTCTCCACGTATTTTTTGCTTCCATTTTTCGTAGTTTCTATACAGCGTTCCGTAAAATAATGGCGGACTAGACGTTTTAAAGTCAAAACCTGACTAAAATGCGACTACAGGTTAGATTAAAGTCAGGAAATGACATTAAACGGCCATCATGCAAATAAACGTTATATTTAAGTTTTAAATAAACAACTAAGTCATTTAAGAGTCGCTTATTAACCGCAGAAAAACAAGATAATGGTTGTTTTATAAACGTCACTGTAAAAACGTCTATACAATGCTACGTTATATAAATGTCATATAAAGGTTTTTCAAACACCTAATTTGGTCAGTTCAAATCGTTTAATGTACTATAACGTTAGTATGACAATTGCGTTGTCGTACAAACGTTTAAGCTAAGACTGTAATAAAACGTCGTATAGTTTAGTCTTACCGACGTTGCTAAGACCAGTGTATTATGACATATTCGTCGCACGACTAATAGGTTAAATTAAAGACGTCTATAGGACCTAGTAGTCATCTCATTCCCATTATAAGACTGCTATCCAACTTTATGTCGTACAAGTCAAGACTTATACGACGTTTTTGTTTGTTGGGAGACTATCCCAGATTTTAATAAATGGTGCTTCAAGATAACTTTTGAAGTCTCGGATTTTCCTTCTTTCGTCTCTTTCATTTTATACATAAACAAATGATGCCAACTCAGGAATAAATTGCTTTGTATCTTTTTCGGAGCAATCATAAATATTATAATGTGAATAAGTTAATGTCAATGTTTGCGTATCGTTCTTAAAATAAGAACTCATTTTTGTTAGAATTTGTTTTGGTTTGCAAATATAATTTCGGTTCTGGGTTACGGGTAACAATTGAATTCACTTTTTTTGTAATGTACGCTGAAAAAAGACCAATAAACTTTGGTCTCTGTTTGTCACGTTTACACTCGTTATATTTTGTCAAGGTCATCCGAGAGTGTTCAGAATACTCAGATATATTTGACAATTTGAAATGCGTAGATTTTTGGACGTTTCAGGGTAGTGATTCTGTAAACAACGCCGGTCGTACGGACTGTCGAGTGATATCCAAGCGACGAGATTGAGTAGTCCCGTCAGTGCGAACAAAACACATTGTAGCGCGTGCATTTTCAATTAAGCAGCCTTATACGTTCGACCCATCGTGCTGCTAAATTGAAAATGCACGCGCTACAATGTGTTTTGTTCGCACTGACGGGACTACTTAATCTCTCCGCTTGGATATCACTCGACAGTCCGCACGACCGGCGTTGTTTACAGAATCACTACCCTGAGCATCTGGTCTAGGCGGTTGAAACCATATCGCTTTTGACTTGTAATGGTAATGTCTGGAACTCGGCCGCCATTACTGTCAAGTAAATAAGAGCTACCCAATCGTTGACAATCCGATAACAGTTCAAAGACGATTATGGTTTTTACTGCCCAGAATCTCGGCCCTGCATCGCTATGCCTAACGCACTCGCAATCTCAATTGGCTTCAAAGCGGAACAATTGTTTTCATTTTGTATTTAGAAAAGCCTTCGATTTTCAAAATAAAAACAATTGCGATTGCGAGTGCGTTAAGCAATAGCCCCTCTGTTCACTAATTGGTATAAGCTTCAACCAAAGATCGTCACTAAACCCGATTCTATGTCTTGTATCTAATATTTTTTTTGGTTCTTTACCAGCTTGTGCGTTGGTTGATAGTAAAAAGTGGCATGGGGTAGCATGGCACCTCACATTTAAATTAGTTTCGTTGCATCTCTTTCATTCCGTATGTCTAATGTGAGATAAAATATTATGTTTTGGCAAATACTGTCAAATAAATTGCCGCCACCTCACTGCATTTTAGGTTAGCGATTGCCACCTAGTATTTACTTTGTAAACGATTCGTAAATGAAACGTTTCGTCGATAGCTATTTAAGTAGTTCTACTTTTTATGAATTTATTCCACTCGCACTTAAGCAAAATTTTCCGGGGTATGTTAGTGAACTTGGTTCTTGTACAAAATGTTTTGTTTCTAATTGAATATTGCATGTGAACTGATCTATTTTTTTTGCGGTAAAATTCAATAATTTATCGTCAAAACCCCGCAGTGGGTTTATACAACTAAATTAAGATACGTACATGGATAACAAATAGACTTATGCAAGTAAACTAATTAAAGACAAGACTAAGTTAAACTATTCTGTCCACGTTGCCAAATAACAGCGTTATGATAAAATAAACAGAAATTTCCGTGACTGGGTTTTATGTTTTAGCTGCTGTGGCAAAATGGATAAACTTTAAGGTCATTTACTTAAACGAATAGAAAAAGCTCAGTAGCAGTTATCCAGAACCAAGGTAATATAAAAATAATAATACCAAATTTCAAGGAGATATTGGAGCAGTTATCAACTAATACAATTTGCAATTTACGCTTAGAACGGAGCCCCAGGATGTGATTACTCACGATCATGATGATTGAAGCTGTAGCATAAGGTCACTATGCGGATTGATGATGACGCAGTCTTTTTTTACACATACTATTATTCAATTGGTTGTCAGTTTTGTGCATTCCATTTTTTTATAACTTTTATATTTATACTTCTTCAAAGTAACTGCAAATCCAGTTTGTTTTTATGAACATAAAACAGACAAATGTTATAACCTAGATCACAGTCCAAAACAATATGTACACAGCATGGTCAGTTACAGTTTTAACTGTAATTTTAATTAAAAATAACTAGAATTAAGGAAAAATATTCCAATTAAGTACAGAAATAAAACACTATTGAAACTAACTGTTCTGCTTAACATTGCACAAAAAAAAAGCACAAATGGCGGATGTGATGCCTAATTGTAGTACCTATATTTCTTTTAGACCTATACGTTTTACTTATGAAAGCCTTTTAGAATAAACATTTAGCTTTCAATTGAAAATAAACCCTATTTAAATAGGTCCATCCGTTTTCAAGCTAGATCAGTAGCTTACCTTTCTCATTTTTTATTCGAGAGCTTTAAAAACTGTGATAATTATAAATTCTATTACGCACATGCCGTGACCTCCATAAAATTCATTTAAAAAGTGATCCGCGTGTTAAAGGAAGGTACGATACGGGTACGTGTACGAGATCGATTTTGAACGATTTAAAATATTTACCTCCCGTGAATGTCGTAAGAGGTGACTAAGGGAAAAAAAGCTTGTAGTACTGTTAGGCGATGGGCCTGCAACCTGTCACTAATACACTGGTAACATCTTAGCCTAATTGTGTAAAATGTGGTTACTAGGCCTGGACGGCAGAATCAAGTTGTCTGTCCTTTACTAATAACTCTGCAATGATAAAGACAAAAACTTGTTAATAATTCTATAGTTCTGTAGTCTAAGCCTAATTGTGCAAAATGTGGTAACAGAACGAACAACCAGTTTTTAGACATGTCGGTAATTGTGTAGCTCTGCCTACACCATTCTGGGAATGAAGTCGTGGTTGTTTTTTGTATGTTTGTATGTAAAACATGAAATAAAACTATTCTATTATAACAACAGAACTCTACGCGTACCTACCACCATTAAAAAGATATTACCCAAAAATCGAAATGCGGTAGATTCAGTTATAACAATGATGATGATGTGGTGTTATGTATTTCCATTCGATCTCCATAACCCTTGTAGCATATGCAGATTTACTTACGTACCTACTTTATATAAATACTACGTTTTCCTTACTCATAAGTCATAATGTAATATTATATTTACGAAAAAAAAAACTACGCGGTACAAACATAATTGTAACATTGGAGCACTGTCATTATAAAACAAGGCATTATTATTTTATTCAAGCAGCAAGTTTAATAATACAATATTACATTTGAATACAATTTCTGTTGAACTTTTAATACAGCAAGCGATTTTTATGCTTTTTGGAAAAAGCTTACAGGTTTTTTTTGCTAAATTGTGAAATAAGATGAAATAAAAAAGTATTTTTTTCTGATAATTACAATTGGTTAGTAATAACTACAAAGAAGAATAAGTAGTTCACTTAAATAATAGCCAAACCATTATTTATTTACATAAATAAGAGGTATTTAAAGAGAGAGAAGAGGATAAATCTTTTTTAATTAAAAAAATATTGTTTTAATACTTATTAATAAATCATTCCACTTTCAACATTAAATTTTCCTCATTTTAAGTCATCGTGGAACTCTTATAAGTGCAAAAGATTTATTATTATAAGGTTTACGCGTCGAGTTGGGAAACTTGAGTACTCACAACTGAATTTCTTATAATAACTTTTCTCCTTACTCGTGTTTACGCTTTTTCTTATTATTGAAAACCTTAGTAAGACTGTTGTTAAGACAAAACAAAATCGAAGATGATCGGATAAAAAAAGAATAAATCAAACATTAATTTGCTTGTTATTTCTAATTAATTTGACAAATTAAGTTACTTTTTAAATATAACTGAGCTCAAACTGTTGTTCCTTTAACGCGGTATAAAAAAAACAATAACTAAAGTCTGTTACACAAAGTAAGTCAAGTAACTACAGAACCCACATCCACATAGTGCCGTTACAGCAAAATAAACAAAAACCGAGCGACACAAATCGTCCGCACGATAAAACACTTAAGCGTCGCACTCACCGTAACCCAGGATAAACTTTCCCCGTTCATCATGAGCACCGTTCACAGACACCACAACAAACACAGCCAAAATACTGACTCTAAAATTCAAAGTTTCAGTGCTACCGCGTACGATCGCACCGCCGTCCGGCGGCATCTCTAACTCATGTTCACGCGTCCAAACTCACGAACGTTAGAGTCCAAATTCGAATTTCGCAGAATAACGACGCGGCGCGGTACGTATTCGCTCGTGTGCGCTGCCCGAACGCCACGCTCAAACTACCTAAGGGCGTATCTTGACAGATCCTTATGCGCTTGCGTGAAACGAAGTGACTCTTTGGCCTGACGGACTTATTCACGAGTTAATTAATATATCAACTTTTCTCTGCCTCTGAAGGTATAAAGTGACTCCCTTAATAAAATATTTGGCTTAGAGTCTTGGTCGCGGCAGAAGCGGGGAAGTTTTGACATGGTCGACTTAACCTCGACAATTTTCCTCTCTGCGGCTAAGTTACCAATTAAGGTGTTAATAAATTAATTTTGCGAGCCGCTGTCTGCCGGACTGGGCACTTCTATCCACTAATTACTATCTTGGCTTACTAATTGAAGCGCTTATTAGTTAAGTTGGTAATTTTAATTCAATTTCTTGCTAGGAAGACATTTTTGAAATATCATTCAGTTCTTCTGTACCCCTTTTACCTACTATCGATTTACCAAACTGGAACCGATCCGATCCGATCCGTGATTAATCTATATAAATTTAGCGTTTTATCCTGGGTGTTAGGCCCGTATTTATAAACTCATCTCAATCCGTGAACTGAGACCTTCTCAATTGAGATGGTCTCGATACGTAATCCTGGAGCTAGGATCGTTGCTAATTAATAAACTCATTTTGAGAAGCTCTTACATGAGATGATCTTACCTGAGATTGTGAGGGTAAGTACGTCTGATGACATTTTTGAACGAAACGACGAAACGTTTTGAGTATGCATGGTTTTTTAAAATATATGTTTTGCGTTTAGACATGACAGGTAAGATACGTGAACCATCATAAATTCGTTTTTTCAAGGTAAAATCAAGAAGCAAGTCGTTATTTTAAAAGCATTTTTTAAACTAGTTTTCGGTTTATGTATATTATCATATAAGGTGAAGGGATGGAGGCCTTTGTCCAGCAGTAGGACATTATAGGCTGTTAAATACAAATACTTATTAATTCCTTTATTCTGGAATAATACTTTTTCAATTAAAATTCAGATGCAGTTTACCTGTTTTATTTTTTCATGTTTTATAACAGTGGTTAGCACAAGTGGTTTTCTCAGTTGTCACTCATTGATTTGGTTTGTTTTAGAGAAGGTAGAGAGGGGTTACCAAGCGACAATCCTTCTCGGTACATTCTGTAATATTATGGAATCGGCTACCGACTGGCATTAGGCAATCACAAACGGTAGACTCCCTAAAAGGCAAATTAAAGAAGTTCTGGCTTGACTCTATCTCCTAAATATCAATTATCCTCTAGGTATGTAAAATGTAGTTTATGTATGTATATTTAACTATTAATATGTATACCTATTTCTATATCTATTTATGAAGGTATTTGAATGTAGTTTTATTTTAAATCTATTTATATAAGTTTTATTGGATACTAAATGTGTTATATTCTTCTTCTTGTACACTTGTTTACTCGTTGCACAACCGTTCACTCTTCTCAATCTCTCAAGGGTTAGCTGGAAGAGATCCCTTAAAGGGATAAGTTCGCCTTTGTACATATTTCTATATTAATTACTAATAATATAATTGTTTACATACATACATACATACATACATACATACAATCAAGTTGCAGGCGACTTGTGTTAACTGTTCAGCAAATTAAACTGTCTGTCATTGCACCTATACACATATATGGGGTGACATAAAACCTAAATGCCACCCAATTGCACAAACATTTGTTGGTAATAGCACCGTTCACAATAATAATATTCGTCTATGTTAGCACTGGAAGGAATCCCTGCAATATTTTTGTATTTACATACAAATACTTTATCCCATTAGGACACTTGTCACTTTCCAATTACCAGTGCACTTAGGTGACATTTAATTTAATTATGTAATGTTTGTGCCAGTCTCTTCTTTAAAGTTAGGTAGTGGATATTACATCACAGTTGGGACTATCCAGATCATAGTTATCTAATTTTAAATATATGTAAACCTAAATTTATAATGCCTTACGAGGATAGAGATTTATGTTTATAAATTTAAGTTAACATATTTTAAATCAGAATCAAGTTTGATGTTATTAGTTAAGGTACCTATGCAGATACTTAAAATCTGAGAACACTGATCAAAGTTAGCCGCATTATTCATTAATAATATTAACATTCATATAATATAATATAAACGCCAAAACATACCAACAACCAATACCATTACCACAGATCCTTGTTGACTTGGTGTTTATAAAAGTAGTTTATATATATGTGAGAGCTAAATATCGTTATTTCATTGTACTAAAACATTCAGCGCTGGGTTTCTGAATTCCATGGAGTGTGGAGAAAAGTTACAGAGTTCAGAAAGCTTGTTGTTACGTTATCTTATGCCTCTGAATCTTAGGCTCCAAATACTTTCATTTTGCGAAGAGAGTTAAACAGTGTAGGAGTACCTACATATTATTATGCATCAACTTTCAAACATAAAGGTCACCAATAAATAAAACTACTATTAGCATGTATTGTTTATTTCATAAAAAAGTCTCTAAGTTTTACATATTTTCAGTTTTCAAAATCAACTCGATACCTAATATTATTTGTAATTATCTGATTCACAGGTTATACCATACAAATACTCTTTATTGAACACCAAAAACACCGAAACAGAACAGTACATTTAAATTATAGACATACAACAGCAAATTGTTAAATAGCGATCCCACTTATTATCTAACCAATAGCCATCCTGTTTTATAGCTGCAACAGGTAAAAATAACAGGATTAACCACATTTAACTTAACTAAACATATCAATTTTTTACAACTCCTATTTCTAATGATTTTTTAATATTCCCAAGTTATAAACTGTGTTATCCTTTTTTATGATTATCATCATGTTCTCCAGCAAAAATAGACCATGATGTTTGTTCACTTGACGTTATACAAATCACACAATGTTTAAATGAAATATTGCACTTCTGAAGTACAAAACTTATTGCAGCGGATTGAGAAAACTAGGCAAAAAAATTACATGTCTAAATTTTTCCATATCATGGAACTAATCAACACACTAAACTTCACTTATATGAGGTACCCCTTTTATGTAGAACAAGACAAGACATACTGCGCTGGATCATCATAATGCAAATAATCTAACCTATAGCCTATTAGATGGTAAGTTGCGGTATGTAACTACATAGTATGAATACACAGTAGCATGAAAAAAGTAATAAAAACTATTATCTTTACATTGAAGTAGCCCAAATGAAAATGGGGTAAAGACGCTGTTACGCAAAAATATGTCATCCCACAATTATTTAGCAATATAATGTCAACCCAAGACGAAAGTATTGAGGGTTGAACCTTTATTGCTAAATCGTTGTGGATTGACACATTATTGCGTAACAGCGTCCAGTATCCTTTTGCATGACTTTTATCTGAAGTTACTTTATTCAAAGACAATGATTGTTTTATAAGAAAGGATAATTTATATTGAATACATTAAAAACTGAATCTTGAAATGAGTAACATTGTGAATAATTTTATTATACCTGATGGACATAAATCTGTTTGGCAATTGACAAGCGAAGTCGTCAATGCGTCGGGCCGGCTATTGAGATTCGTGAACACTGACTTCTCAAAATATCCAAATTTCACCGTTTTTAGCGTCTTGATTTTTTCCGGCGAACCTTGACATGTTATCCAAGTTTCACATTATTGAACTGACGACAACCTACAAAACGACATAAAGTTATAAGTAAACACTTTCTAATTACTTCAAAATGATTGAAACAGGTTCACGATTAGTTTTCACAAGTAGGTACCTAGGTATACTTTTTGCACCTTATTTTATGTCAGGACGCGACATTGTACATATCTCACTGTTATTACTAGTTGATTGTGTGTAAGTTTTTAAACAATTCACTCAGTTTTCATTTAAGTATCAAACAATAATAAAACTTTGCCGCCTCAGCCTTATCTTGTCTGTCACGATGATTGTCAATGTAACAAAAACACTCCCCTCCTCTTTACTTTAGCAACCCGTTTCACGAAATGTTTCGTTACTTTACTTTCATTTCAATAATTAACAAAATACTTAATTAACTTTATTGGTTTTCTAAACAACAGTAAAGTAAAATATTAGAAGCATTGTGGCTATGATGCAAAATTGTTGAATTAAGGTATTAGCGTTAGATGGGTAGGTTAGTTTAGTACCCTAAATATTAGTAGATTACATAACTAGAAATGCATTTGACTGTTTTTATGACATGATTGTTTTTTATTTATACATAATGAATATAAAATAACTAGGTAATTAATGTAAATTGTAGGTACTTACCTATGAGAAATGAGCCCGTGTGGAGGTAAATCTTTCGCGCCTCAGGGTGGCCCTAAGTATTGTTATACAAAGACATCCGGCTATTATGTTGTCGTCGGCTTGGTCGGTATCTCTCTCGTAATCTCTATACGTAATATAAAATATCTAGCACCCACAATCATTCACTTAAACACAAGACAAAAAACACAACTTTTGAAGGCAATTGTACCTATTTAGCGGCAAACTCAAACATAATATTTAGGTATTATTGTTATTGAAAACGTTTTAGGTATAAATATTTGCCTCTGAGAATGTAAAAATAACACTTTATTGTATTTAAACCGATTTATCTGATAAAGAGCACCCATATGTTCGACTATGTTGCAGTGCGTCCGCCATTTTTTCATAGTTGAGATGGTCTCAAGTCACCAACAGACCATAATCAGGATCAGGATTAGTTCCTCATACAAAATGACCGTCTCATCTGATCCGAGGATTACGATTCACGTATCGAGATACGTTTATAAATTAAACCTCAGTCTTGTGACGCATCTTGTGACGGGCATCTCAGCTGAGACGAGTTTATAAATACGGGCCTTAGACCTTATTCTTGTTTGATCGAATCCACCCTAAAAAATGACCCGTACAATTAAAAAAACAAAGCGTTTTGACTTTACGATCTAATTCCATATAATCGTGTTATCTAATAAATTGAATGGTTTCTCTACGTTTTAATCTTAGGCTATTTAATATCTTAGACGAATTAAAAATTAAAGCATTACTTTTATTTAAGACAACTAACCTCGATATCATTTTCATGAATTTAATATTGAGCTTACTAATTTGTTCTAGGGAACATAATTGAAAGTGATTTCTAATTATGTTCCCGCGTTATTATTTTTAACGAAATTAATGACGTATTGGTCGAGCCTGTTTAAATATCGTATAAAAAAAGATAAAAGATATTAGATGTTTATTCAGTGAGTAGGCCGCACGGGCACTTTTACACGTCCAAAATCTACCAGCGCTTCGCAAGACCACTGCTGAGAAGAAACGCCGCAAGAAACCTTATACCGACGTACCTAAGTGTTAATAATAGGACTTTATTATAAACTTTTATCACTGATTTTGACAGAAAACCATCATATTCTGGCATACATTATATACATACGTTACATAATTGTCGTTGTGAATAATTTATTAGTTCCGGCAGAAGAAACCAACTATCAGATTGAATGCGGAAAATACGGGGGTAAAAGTAAGTTTAAGTACTTTTTTTTATTGATATATGGTCAAACGGGGCTATTACGTCAGTGGGGCAATTACGTCAAGTGGCTTTATCTCCCGTTTTAAAGTTCGTATTGAAAAGTTACATGTATTTATAAGCAAGTAGATTATTTTTTGTCTCTATTTCACTCACTAACTTCACTCGTCGATACTAACTATAGAACGGGAGTTAATTGACGTAATTGCCCTACTGATGTAATAGCCCCGCTTGACTTGTTTTTTCAATTAATCCATAACTTCATTTTCTTTAAGAAAAAAAATTGTTCTACTGATTTTGAAGCCACAAACAAATAAACAGATAAAACTTCCAACCCTTCTCTGTTTTGATCATGAGTAAAAAATACTAATCAATGAACAATTCGATTGACAACGCGTTTAGCCAAGTTGATGCTCCAGGCTTATTGCGTAACGCACTCGCTATCGCAATCGTTTTCATTTTGACAGTCCGAAGCCGCTACGAAGCTAACGATTTTGGGTTCGAGTTCCGGCATGGGCAAATAATTTGTGTAATGACCGCGAGTATTTGTTCCTGAACCTTGGATGTTTTCGATGTATTTCTCTGCATACGTGAGCATTTCCCTTTTTTTTGCCACTGTTAGTGAAATCTCCACATTTCCAAAAAAAAAAGCAGGTAGATAGAGAACATCGAACTATGCAGTAATTAAATAATATTGTAATGTGTCCCAAAATATTTGTAACGTAAGTTCCTTTTGTGTTACCGATATTCATACATTGTTGGTAACACAAAAGGAACTTTCCATACAAATATTTTGTGACACATTACAATATACTATTAAATATTTCATAGTTCGATATTTTCTACCTAACTGCCATTTTTTTTTTTGGACATGTCACTAACAGTGGCAAAAAAAAAGAGAAATGCTCACGTATCTTGTCCCCATAGCACAAGCCTAGAGTTTAGTTTGGAACTAGATCTATATGTGTGAAATTGTCTTGTAATGTATCAATTTGAACATATTACTAATTTCTTATGACTAAATAAACATTCCTATTCCAATCAAATTACTGCACCAAGTGGTTCAAAAGTGGACCAACCGCTAACAAATCTATGAGGGCCAATACGGAACCAAAGTTGTAAATGTCCCCTTCATCGGAAGCGGTATTGGGGCAGTTTGCGGTCGCGGTCGGACTCAAGATGACAGGGTAATTGTATACAATCGGAGATGGGGGGTAATTAATCAGGTAGGGGACGCTTCAGGAAATATTATGGAAATGTATGGAATGTTTGCCGTGTTCGGTTTTTGGAAAAGGGAAATATTGAGAAGCGAAGTGTAGCCTTATTTTTTAAGTTTGAAATAAACTATATTTTTTTTTTAAAGTTAGCGCTTAAGATACCTGTTTTGATTCATACAAATTTAACACATAAATAGTTCCTGGAAGAAATTGTAGTTTTTAATATGGAATAGATCATCATCATCTACACACTGCTAGGGTTTTTTCAAACATATCCACTAAGATTATTGTAACACCGAGTAAAAAAATCGACATAAATGTTACTATACTTACATATTTATTAATCTACGAGTAAGCCAGTAATTTCTTGCTGCTAGTCAAAAATATTATATGCATATAATCACATTAAAAACCCACGTTAAATATACCTTTATCCTTGGGTTACCAAACCTTGGATAAAATCGATCATTAAAATCGTTAATCAGGGTTCAGTCACAATCCTCACCAGGTTTATTTTTTACTAGCTTTTGCCATTTTATCCTCGAAAATTTCTCAGTTTTACGGGGAAAAAAATAGCCTTTGCAGCGTAAAACAGGAAAAATCATCCATACATACAAAACTTTCTCATTTCTAATATATTATGTTAGGATTTTATCACTCATTTTATCTACTGACACTTATTAGTCTATTTTACGTAAACCTTAGCCAAGTAACTAACAAAATTTGGGTTCACATAATCCCTTCTACCTTCACGTAATTTAATATCTATAACTTTAAATTGACGGGTATTGGAAGCTAAGTTGGTTATCGCGTCTTACCGAAAGGGAGCCGGAGAGAAATACATGCCTGAATATGTAATAAGGAATTGATACTGCGTGTCATTTCATTATACGGATATGTATAGATCTAAATCAGAAGGAAACTTAGTTAAGGCTTCAGAGAAGGTTGATACTCGTAGTTACTACTACGATCTTTTAAACTAATACGCAACCGATTTTAATGTGGTTTTTTTCCAATAGATAGAGTGATTCAAGTGGATATAATGGGAGTTCTTGGCTTGCAAAAGATGAGTGAAACTCGATTATCGAAATAATAGTGATTTATTAAAACGATGTATCGGTATATAAAAGGTGCTAACAAACTAGTCACGGATATTTTAAGAGATAATACATTACAATGAAAACAATTAACTTTTAGCTGTAATTAAGGAACCTTTGTATAATCATTTTATTGTTTTAGTTTACCGAACAAAAATATAAATTATAATTAACCATTAAAATAATCACCACTACAGTACTATGTACCTGTCAAGATGTTTAACACTGTTTGTCAAAAGTCGTTTAACGTAAATGTCAAGTATTTTATTTATCAACTTTAAGAGGCCACTTGAATTATAGTTTAAAGAGAGGTTCTAGAATGTCTAAAGAGATCTCATTTAATTAGCACCTTATATAATATTATACAAAATTTCTTAGAACCTAAAATTATTATTATCCAATAACAAATATTTACATTAAATGACTAGCCAATAGGATTATGATTATTTTAACCAATGGTGTAGCGCGAGTGTGCGAGAGAGATGGCGCGCGAGACTCATGCTGTCTCACGAGTATAAATATAAAACCGGTGCGCGCGTTGCACAGCTTCATTTGCGTCCACAATCTACTACGCGGCGAACGTATGACGTAGGTACACGTAGGTACGATGCAGCTACATATATTATAGAATTCTGAATACCATGACTAACCTCCTGGGGCCTGGGGGTCCTCACGGTAACATTGTAATTGCAAACTTGTCGAATAACTATAGGATGCCTTTTACGTTGACGATGACGATGATGATTACATAATATTCTGTATTACGTATGGGTGTTACAAAAAATTTGAAAGTACTAGACTAAATCTTAAACTTCGTGGTGCTAGTACAAGTACATGTACTGCTGCAGCAACTTTTTAATTTTGCGATAGGTGAACTCCGGTTTAAAGTCTAGTAACTTAATAAAACTCGCTTTTGCGTTTGGATTTCAAATGCTAAGGTGTTAATGCATATTTTTTAATAGTTTGTATAAATTTTATTACATTCATGTAGTCAGAAACCACCGTTAAATTTTTCGGTATACTGTAACTTTCACAGTGTATACTGGTATTTTATTTCTTTCACTTTCAAAATATAAGAAATATGACCAATACAGCAAAACATGTACAGACTGGCTACCCAAGCTAAAAGTATATTCTTGTCAAACATCGTGTTTAATTAAGTTTTATTAGGAATAATTAATATTGATGACAAACAAGAAAGAGCTGAGCCAGTCCCGGGAGTGCGGTCACGCCCCAACGGCTAATCAATTACGTCACACCGTATTACAATGAGCCGTTGTTGTTTTTAATATTGTAAGCAATATTTTGAGAAAAGTTCGCCAAGTATTTTAACAAATAAGGGGCTATGTTTGAATTTTTTAAGCATTATTAGGTATCGCTGTATTAATTGGCAATAAAATAGAGATGAAGATGTACAATATAAATTATTTTTTATTTTATTTATTTAGTAAAAAAATACATTTATTTAGTACATTGAGTGTCTAGCCACCAGCAATAATATATCACGCAACATTGGGCGCAAAAATATCTGGCAGGTCTTTATTACTAGAGCGTGTCAGATATTTTTCGCGCAATATCGGATAATATATTATTGCTGGTGACTGTACAGCGTGCACTAAAAGTTATATCTGACGGCTAATTACTTAAACAAAAATAATTAATTAAAGTAACTTTCTACATCTAATGCAATTTATTATCACAATGATAGTCGGGATACGCTATTTTGAAATATCTTATTATTCAACGCGCATATAATCACACTCCGAGCAGTTTGATTATACATGCGACAAATAGGGTAAAGGGATTGTTACGAGAAACATTGTTACTGGCTAGAAGAACAACAAAATAATTGATGATGTGGAACCGGTCGGTTACTACTCGTACATTAAAATCCTAAATGAATCGTTTTGATATTTACAATCTTAAGTGAATGTAATCTAAAAGTTAGTTTAGTAGTAATAATAGTGGTGGTTTGTTTGTTTATATGTAGTGTTTGTATTTATTCCTTCACATCTGTTTAATAGAAGTATTTTTTTTGTATTACACTATTTATTCGTTAAGTGTACCGTCCGTCTATCACAAACGGACCTGGCTGAAAATCAGCGGTGCCAGTGTTTAACACCTCAGCATTATGCTGAGTCAGTGTCCAACTCACTGCCGCGAAGAGACACTACTCTTTTTATTGATATTATATTCTTTCTCTTTTTTCTGTGCTTTATGTGTGTAGTGAATAAATGTATTTTTCTTTTTCTTTTTTTACTTTCAATGATTGGACGCTTAAATGTTTGTCTTTCAATCATGCAGTTTTTTTTGCAAACCTTCAATGGGACAAGGTAGACTTTGTGGCCACTGTACCTTTTTTGGCTAGTTAAGGTTAAAAATTAAAAATACTATAATGTTAAACATAATATTCATGAATAGTTACGACTATAGAAATAAAAAAAAAAAGTAATTTTTCAATAGTTTACATATTAAATTAAATTTAAAATGGCCAAAAACATTGCAAAGACGGCCAAAACCGGTACTTCTACCCTATTTAGGCTCACTGGTCAGTAATTTATAATCAAACTCAAAAGTGAGTTATTTAAGTGAATCAAATAACTGTTCGAAAAAGGTTAAATTATATCCTAGTATTGAAGTTTTAATCCCTTGACGTGACTGTAAATAATGATACTCACATATGGCTGATTTGTTAAACTACGCTCATAAAAATGCGAGAGATTTTCTCTTAGTTGTTATGTTGCGGGTGGTAGGACCTTGTGCAGCGTCTGTCCGGATCGCTACACCATCTTACCCATTAACCTAACGCCAAACAGCCGTGTTCGCATTGTTGTGTTCCGGTTTGGGGATAAGACAGTCGGTGAAATAACTAGCATAGAGGCATTCCATCTTAGTCCTCAGGGTTGGCAACGCATTTGCGGTTTTAGGATTGCATTGCAGTCTTGTGAATGCGAATTGTGATGGGTCACAGTTTCCAGTTACCATCAGGTGGACTGTGTGCTCGTTTGTCTTCTCTATGCCATAAAAAAATTGTTATATCAACCAAAGCTAATAGTAACAAACGAAAGTTATTTCCTGATTCAATTAATATCTTAATTGATTTATCTAACGTCTTGTCAACTATCATCATCTTTTGTCTAACGAATGTTATGTGTGTTTTTTTTTCGTATGGCAAAGAAAAGTATGGCGATAATCTACAACCTATCATACATTTAACTGAAAAGTGGAAAATTCGCCCTTAGCCTTAAAACACAAGTAGTAACATAACTAACTATAAAATAAGCTACTTCATAAAAAAACAATCCATTTGGGCATACGTCAAGAGAAAATATCTGGTATAATAATTTATCCTTATTCTCAGTGGGCGAAATGTATATCTAATTACAATATTACTAACTAGCGTGTGATAGAGAGTTAGGTTAATCATCACAATTAATATGCGAGCATCCCCTATGGGAAGCGTAGTTAATTATTACCGATTACTTATTTATTAGATGCGGATAATTATGTGGGAGGCAAGTGGTTATTATTTAAACTAGACGACGCACACGATTTTGTACGTGTAGAATTACTTTCTTGCTATACGCCCTATTTATTCCCGATGGGATTATATTTTCAAAAAAATACTTTATGTCCTCAAGGCCGTGTGCTGTCGGTCAGTCGACCATGGTAGCGTAAACACAAGAATTTAAATCAATTTATTCAGACAAGTTTGTACGCGGCTGGCCTGCGGGGTAAAAGACTATGGGGGAGGTAAGGCGATTCTTATAGCATTTTAATTTGACATCGAGAAGTGATCAATCAAGCAAAATTAACGAATGAATTTAAATTAGTCCGCTTTTTATTAAATAGTATTTTATAGATATATCTCAGCTGCGCGCGATTTTCTATTACACAACACAGCAGGAGTTTTTGAATCATGTTTTTTAGAGTACGGTTAATGCCAATATATTTTAAAAAGACTTCATTAATTTATCGTCAAAATAATAAAGCAAACGTTATCAGCAAGCTCTTGTTCACCGCTCCCCATCCTTCATTCACCTATACGTTTACAATGCGGTAAGCAGACTTAGTGACATAAAAAAATGTACATTAATGAAAGTAAAGAAAATACTTAAAGTAATACTTAATAAAGTGGTTATTAACCTTGTCGTTTAATGATACCGTGGAAATTATTAGTCATAAAAATTATTAGTCTAGTAAAAGACTCGCTCACATACTAATTAAGATATTCGCGAAGCACACTCACAAACATAAACATACACACACACATGCGTACATACACACATAACAAATATACACACACACACGCACACACACGCACGCACACGCACATACACGCAAACATGCGTGCGCACAAACACCCACACTCTACTACTCTCTAACATTAATTCTTTTTATAAATGTAATAAATAATAATCATAGTTCCCGCCAGTACCAAATATTTTTGTTCAATCTTGTTAACCTTAGACTACTTTTCTATTTATTGTTAATAATTTTGTATTTTATATTATTCCTGTTTAATGTAAACCGACTCACAGGGTCCCAAGATACAGGCTCAGTCTAGTTTGGGGTCCGCAAGATATCGTAACTTTTTGTAAACAGTTATTTTTTTATTAATAAAGTTATTCTTATTCCTTTTCTTAAACTGCTAACTTAATTAAATTTGCAGTGAATAGCAATCTGGAAAACCGTGTGAACGTTTATAACCTTACTTAACACATTCACTGCGTAACCTCTAAATATACGTAATTTCAAATCACCAGGTGTGTCACCGCACCGGTGAAAATTGTGTTAATAACTTACAGCGTTCCTCAGAATCAAAATAAAATCCCCTGTTATTTTCCTAAAACGAACCCACTAATTGTTATTTCCATAAATAAATTATAAGGATCTGTACATAATTTTCTTTGAAGATATAACCCGATGAGATGGCTTCTCCCCCCCACTTATCAAACGGTCAAAGTCTTCCTAATGGCTCTGAGGGAATAAAGTTACACTCATTTACATATATTACCTTTTCTCTCCTAAGAAACTTGAACATAAGATGTATTCCACTTGCTCCTGTTTTGCAGTGAAAGGAGATAAGTAGTCAATTCTGTGTACGGCTGGCACGTTGGTTTTCCTCGCTTGTCGCTCAATGCGTCTTTATCGTTAGAGACTACATTGAAAGGGAGATCCGAGCAAAAAACAAGTCGCGGACATTTTGTGCTAGCCTTCCTGAAACGTGCCATTCCAGTACCAATACAATTTAAAACGTTTTCTTAAATTTAAGGTTTTAATCAAACGTTCTAGGGATTTGATATCGATAAATAAGATGTCGATATACGCGATATATACATGTGCTCGTTGCAAATCCTCTACCACTATAAAGAGCCTCTTAAGATAATAAAGGTATATGGATGTCATTTCAAACCAAACAAGACAATTTACTGCCAATGCCAGTCACATGCCAGAATAGAGATTTGAGGTAATATTCCACTACGATTCCATAATAATTTAAAGTGGATATTTCCATCTAGACGGCATTTTTTAGTACCAGTACATATGAAAAAAATATTACAAAAACCAAAAAATAGTAATTTTTTATTTTTTTAGTGTAAAACGAAGTAAGAATAAAAATAAATTATTAATGTTGAATAAGATCTTCATCTTGACAGTAACGTCGATATTTTTTTGTCGCAAACATATTTTGCTACATCATTTTAATATTTGTGCCCCAGCATTCGTATGGTTATAATTTGTACTGTGATGACAGATGTCAGAATTAACTTCTTACCTTCCTTTGACTATATAGTCCGGTGAAAGGTAATGTATAAAACCGCAACACAGGGAGTTCTTGTTTTGTCTTAGTTACGGTTTACATACATTTATAATTGCCATTATAGCTATTTCAGACTTCATAATCACATTTCTTAACTAAGTAAGTGTCCTTTATTTTGAAATAGGGATTTCTTTAAATTCAAGGAGCTATATTTAAATTCACCCAAAATTTTAAATGTTAGGTACTTAACATTATTAATATAAACGACAACGACTTTTCAGATTAATATTTATACTAATATTATAAAGCTGATGAGTTTGTTTCTTTGTTTATTTATTTTGTTTGTTTGTTTGCTTAAACGCGCTAATCTCAGGAACTACTGGTCCGATTTGAAATATTATTTGTGTTAGATAGCCCATATGTTGCAGAAGGCTATATAATAGGCTATATATCATATTCACATAAACCGAAGCGAAGCGAAAGCGGGTCGCTAATTTCAAATAAAAGCCAATGTAATATTGTCAATTTACTGCAGAGTTGTAAAAAGAAAAGAAAATTACTTTATTTTACGTTAATGTCGATCAGCAAACTCCCTTTTTACAAAAAATACACAGTATTTCACGTAATCCACGGATATGCACGAACTTCAAAAATCCAATCCACATCCTATATCCGTTTATCGGACGGCTATGTGAGGGTATTACGGGAGATCAAAGGTCAATGTTTTCCATAAAACATGTTTCCTTATATCCGAGAAGGTTCATAGAAATGTGCTCGTATTTGTGGGAATTATGTGATATTCCGCTAAAGAGTCTTGTTAGCTACCAACTCCAGGAAAATACTGTGTATCAATAGGTTGATTAACATTAATTAATGCTCAAATAATAAATAAAAACAATGTTTTACGATTTATGTAACGTATGTTGGTTGTGTTGTCCGTTCCTTAGTTTGCTCTTAGAGGCTTAACAAATGGCTTACCGTAAAATGTTCCTACTTTGCTCCTCTATGGATAACTATGCTCCATAGTGACTATTTCATTTGTTACATTATAAGTAAAGTCGGTGAAAAAAATCCTGCAAAGAATTGATGTGAACATCCAGCCACGAAGTGAATGAAATCAATAGAATGATTTACGATACAGATTACCTGAATATAACCATGGAGCATAATTACCCATGGGGGAACAAAGTAGGAACATTTTCACGGTAGTTAAAACAACTGATTTTTATAAAAGTTGCTTTAGGATAAGTTGGATAGCGTTATACAGAAAACAGCCAACTGATGTGAAGTTGAAACGGAGTTATGAGCGTTTAAAGTTTGATCGGTGAATTTCGGTCATTTTATGATGTTTAGGGCAAAGGTATGAGTTAAATTTTGTTAAACTAATGCTATATTTTTATTATTAATAGCGGGATCTCAAAAAACGTTCTCCGTTTTAAAGATATGAACGTTTTTTATGGATGGCTGTATTCTTCAATACTGTTTGTATGGTAAAATCAATTCACTTAAAGCGGCCAACTAACTTGGCCGTTTTCTGCATATTTAAAACTTGGATCATATCATTTGTTTTAAAACAGCCAAGATTAAGAAATTATTAAATAAACTATATGTAAATATCATTCGACACTGTTTTTTAAAAGAAATATAAATAAAAGAATTCATACGCGTATGTTGTGTATGTTGTCTGATTAAAAAAACTAAAAAAATGCAGAGACTTCTTTATTTGTGCTATATGTAAAGAAAAACGTTTAAAATTAAATTATGCGTTAGAAATAACAAGATTTTAACCTTATGCATTATTTCTAAGAAGCATTTAATAATTAAACAAAAAAAAAAATTTTGTACTTAGGTA
The DNA here is from genome assembly GCA_963966035.1 of Acleris laterana. Taxonomy (NCBI): domain Eukaryota; kingdom Metazoa; phylum Arthropoda; class Insecta; order Lepidoptera; family Tortricidae; genus Acleris; species Acleris laterana. Next base: position 16,516,709 of record OZ014442.1, read on the forward strand.
CTTACTAAAAAGTTTTATAATAAAATAACATTTAGTAACAAAATAGTATATTTTATAACAAAAAGTATTTTATAGTGTCTTCTCATTTTAATTAAAAGGAACATAAGTAATGTAGGTACTTTCAATCTAAATGAAATCAAATTCAACCCTCTACGGCTTCATCCTTTAACAAAACGTCTAAATTTGTATTGAATCCGTCAACATCATCCAAAACATTAGGAGATCCAGTTAATGTATCATAAAAGAGCTGAGCATCACCAGGTATCAGATGTCTTATAGACAGGAGATCCCTCAACTTGGGCTCCGCAATAGGCTTGCCATTTGGCCACAATTTAGTCAAAAGATTCCAAAATGATAATATTATTTCATCATTGGAATTAGATAAAACATTGTCAGTAGCAGATCTTCTCGTTCTAGTAGAAATACTCTGTGCGGGTGTTTTCTTCTGTAGATCAATACAGTCATATTCATCTGTACTGAAATCTGGACTCATAAAATTTTTAAATGGCTCTGATTTTGTGATCTTTGTTTGTCGAGCTAACAGCCAGTTGACTTTCTTATCATCTACCGTCTTTTTCCTATTAATAATGTTTTTTTCAAAGTTTTCGGTTGAATGAAAATCTTCCGATTTCATTTCACAGACTATCATAGGATGTTTTTTTTGGCATAAACGCATAATATCAAGTTACTCTTGAGGTGTGTATATTCTTTGATTATACTTTAGAGCTCTTTCGATATCACCAAAATCTTTATCATTGGGCAAATAGCTATGACCAGGCATTGAAAATTTAAATGTAATGGATTCCAAGTGCGGCTTCATTTCTAGTGCTGCTTTCATCGGAAGCGTAATTTTAATATTCCGGTTTTGGCCTCCGCACGAGTCAGACCAAAAAATTAGATGCTTAACATCTTCACTCATAAAACCATCATTGTTAATGTGCTTTAATAAGCAAGAACCTACTTCTTGGGCACCTCTTCCAGCTTGTCCGTCAACCCAAACATAACAATAACTTTGATTGTTTTTTGCACTGCGCACGCCCAAGTTATACAGCCAAAGTTGTCGCTTGTAAAAGATCAAATTAGTTTGAAGTCTCGGTAATGGTAAAGTTTTTTCCATGTCGAAAGTGAGACACTCCACGTCGGCTTGATCTTTTGCCATATTCATATCAACTTTAATTTTACGTCTTGCCTCTTCAGCTAGATCTAAATGAGCCTTCTTTTTATCTTTTATATGTTCTACATCTTGACCTCGGCGTTCCGCGTAAATTTTTTGAACACGTAATCCATCGCAAACATTACAAGTATCTTTGCTTAGAATTTTAACTTTAATATTATAGTTGCTATAGAAAAACTCTTTAAAAAAGGCAAAACTAACGGCATTTATCCCTGTTCTTTCTTTATATTGATCGTATACTGCAGCCAAAGTCAGTCCAGGTTTGAACATTTTTGCAGATGTTCTTGTTCTGCAGTAGTGAGAAGTATTTAATGGAATGGAATAAATAAACTCTCTTATATCTTGTTTTCAATCATCAGTAATACAGTTCTTTCCCGCTTGCTTTAAACCCCTCTGGTCCAACAATGGTTTTCGTGAATGTAATTTCTGCATTGCTGTTGATACTCGCGTACTACAGATTTTAAATGTTTGGCAAAACATGTCTCGACAAACGTCATATTGCTCGATGTTTTATTTTCTAGTAAATTGTTTTTTCCCAGTAGTCTGTCCAACTGCATCTGACTCTTGCACAAAAACACCCAAAAAATTGGTTTGAGAATTATAATTGGCTCCAAAATTTAGTAAAAAACGTTTTGGCAATTTTTTTTACACTTGCATTTAAAATCTATGAGTTTTTTTGGCACTAAAACCCTCTTTTTGTAATCATAATATTTGTTCATTTTTGTTGCGTGCTGCTTTTCGTTCATCACGGCTTTGAGGACATTTCCTTTTTCTACCTCGTGATGGCCTCCCTGTATAAGTATGCTGATCTAACATCTATTAAATCTTCAGCATCTGTTAAATCTCCAAGTTCCTCAGGGAGCTGATCTAGTAATGATGGCGAGTCAGATAAAAGTTCAGGGTCATGCGTGTGAGCCTCAATTAAATTTGACAAGGTCTGTTCTGTATTAACGTCAAGATGTTCAGATAACGGCGATGCCAATTTTACAGTCAAAAATCTCCCATATTATAATGAAAACAGCCAAAATTGACCGTTATTATAATGAAAACAGCCAAATATGCCAGCCGAGATGACACAATCACTCATATTCAACAAAAAAAATATATAAAAGCCAGCCAAATCTCATGGATGCTTTTTGCAAAAATTAAAACAGCAATACGTAATACAAAAAATAAATTGCTAAACTCAGCCATATGTTTGGTTGCTTTCTGCAAAATACCTTATTTTGCTTTGTGCTAAGATAGGTTATTTCAACCATAATATGAGTGTTTTTTACTAAATTATTTCAGCTCATGACTGTTTTTTACTCTTTAATATCTCCGTATCTAATAAAGATATTAACATGGCTGTCTTTGGCAAAAAATCCAAATGATGTAAATAGTTGGCTGAGTTCAAAAAGTAATTTTTTGAGAAAATGTCAGATGGCTGTTTTCTGCATAACGCTATCCAGTTAGCAAATTATGTGGATTGAAAATAAAAAAACGAAGTTATAAATGCTTCTTGGAGTTATAGGTGTCATACACATAATTAATTACGCATTATACAGATGACAATTTCTTTGACATCAATTATTTCAGGACACTAGGGAATAAACCTACACAAACATTGTACGCAACGCCAAATAAATTCCACGAAGTTGGAGATGTTCTAACATTCTATGGTGATTATATTATACTCGTATAAAGTTTAAGATAACCGTGCCTTTTGAAATGTTCTACCTAAAGTTAAAATCAACTGTAGTATAGCGTTTATATCGCCAAAATTAAATTTTAAATTATGCAAGCATGCATGTTTTGTTGAAAGATTTGTACTTAGTTTAATTTTAAATAAAGTATGAAAACACTTTGTTGTCAAAAATCAAAAACGATAATAGTTTGTTCTGATTATTTATTAATTTGGTCGACTGGTAAATAATGGCTTTTGGGTCATTATTCGAGCGTTTCAACCACCTCACTTTTGTGGACATGTATTTGAAGAATTGGGCGTATATTATGATACCGTTTTTAGTTATTTGTTTGATGGCCGGTAAACTTAGATACCTAACCAGAAACGAAATCGAAATCTGCAGTGCCCGTGCGGCCTACTTACTGAATAAACATCTTTTTTTTTGTACTTATTTCTGTGCAATAAAGATTAAATAAGGAAATAAATCCGTGTGGTTGCCGGCTTAGAATAGTGCCACTCAATGTTTTCCCGAGGAAGTCGTAAGAGGCGACTAAAGGATTAACGGTTTGTAGTATTGTTAGGCAATGAACTTGCAAGCTCTACACATAGTAAAATCTTAGCCTGTTTGTGCAAAATGTGGTTATAGAAATTAACAACAAGTTAGAATTGTTAGTAATTCTGTAGCTCTGCCTACCCTACTCTAAGATGAAGGCTTGACAGTATAAATGTATGAAATATAAATAATATAAAAAAACGATCAAGTGCTAGTCGGCCTCGAACACCGAGGGTTTCATACCGTCACACCGTAAGTATTAATATTCAGATTTGAATTCGAATTTGAATCGAATCACCGCAAGCCCAAACTCACACTCGATGATTTTTTTTTCTCCAGGTTTAGTACTAAATCATACAACATAATTTGACGCATGTATAGATTACCGTTTTCACAATACCATAACGGAAAAAAACGTTGAAAAAAAACACCGTATGTTTTTGAATTATAACCAATGTCCATTAGGTTATGACCCTGCATTCCAGTCGATTTCACGCTGTATGTGATTGACTTCCAATGCATAATTTAATTCCAATATTGGATTATGTTAGAACTGTTAACATTGTGAATAATTACGTTTTAGTCCGAAAACGTTGACATTATAAATGTTTGGAAGAGCAGGTATGAAAATACATCGTATTAACTAGAAATAATAATAAAAAATTGTGTTTAAAGTAGATGCAGCAAAGGTTATTTGTCATCCTACGTATGAATTTTTGGCAACAGAGACACGCTCGGCCGCCTTACACAAATATCTCTTTGACGTCGTAAGTCTCGGAAATCCCTGTATCCTTATACAGCGGGTTGCCTTTTAAAGTCCACAGAGCTGACGTGTAACCGACTAAATTTAGACGGCTGTCACTGATTCGCGTTTATTACTTAGCAGATGACGTTGCATTTTGTCTAATGTTGTAGTATTTTTGACTTCGATTTATGGGAGACTACACAAGTAACCGGTAAAGGAATTATTTCGACGTAATTTTATTTTTAGTCGATAACTAAGCATAAACGCATTTATTTCACTGATTGTTACTAAGTTAATTAGTTTAAATAGTCTCTTTTTTAAAATGACAAACGTAACCGTCTTTTAAAATGAGGAAGAAATATGTTTATACACATTAACGCGTTTTACAAGAAAGTTTCCAAGGATGTAAATCGTTTTCATCCTCATGAAGCAAGCACCGCACTCTGCCCTCCTAAATAAATATGACACAAGCGCAATTTGATGGTCAAAGCAAATTGAACCCTGTGTCTTAAGTGTTAAGGTCACTAATACATTCGCGATTTTATTAGACATACGCCCTTTTTTCTAATGAGGACAGCACTGACAAGACCGGTTCTAAATAATATTAGTGTTGAGAAAGTAAACAAACTTCGCGGAGTTAAAAGTTTCAAGCAAAGGGTAGCGGTAGGGTTGGGTTGTTGCGAAGCGACATTTATTTTGAATATTTGATAGCGGTAGTAATTTAGTTATTACTAAATTAGGAGTAAGGAACGTTTAGCAAAGAACAGTAATTCGTTTAATACTGAATGGTATAAACCCTTATACATATATTTTCATCACCCTTTAGGTATAATCTTCGACAAGAGCTTTGCGACACGAGCTTAAAGCAAAAAAATACTAATGCAAACAGTATTTTATTGGAGTAAGATGGAAAGGGCTTTGACGCATACGGGGACCATATGAAATAAAACCCACAACGAATCATAGAGATTTAGACGAAAATAAAAACAATCTAAAAAATAACAAACACACTTCCGCGACTATTATTTCTAGATTTTTTATTAACTAAACTAGTACTTTTATTTGTACTTGGTATCTATGGAAAATTTACATTTTCTTGGCTCACGTGTACACGTCCAGTGTAAACTGACAAGCACTAAGTATGCACTCACGTACCTACTCAGTGAGTCTCTGAGTATATTGGAAATTGAAACGAACCGAGCCGGTGCGAACTAATTGACTGGTTTTCCTATAATGCATAAGAATTTTATAAGTTTTATCTATTTTCAACACTCTCGATGCCAGATACTCGTATGACATGTACAGTGTGTGTCTGCCATACGAATTTATATACTTAGTCTGTGCCAATTGATATTGACAAAGACGTAAACACAACCAAACGAACCAATTTACAATTAGTACTCGATAATGACGTGATTTTAAAGATGGCAAAGATTCATACACTTGCTCTTTATTTTCACATTAAGTTTCAGACTAAATGACTATTATTACACTTATTTTTAAATAAAAACACGCTTGATGAATTTTCAATTGACATTGGCAATTTCAATTGACACAGACTATAGTTACTAACCTTCACGTACGTAATATTACTCCAAGTTTGTCTACGGAATACGGAATGCAATGTAACCGGTTATTCGCCGTTTTTGTATGAAAATACCCGGTTGAAACCGGTTATAACCAGTTTTTTGCTTTCCCTACTACAGACACCTAAACAGGCAACCCTACCCAAAATAATAGAATTTAATTCTTGCGTTTCTACCATTGATTGATGTGACGTTGCTCCATGATCCCTAGTGATTCCTTTCGCTCGTGAGTTTTGAGTTCGACTTTAATTCCGCTTTCTTTGTTAAGAGAAAATTTTGCTTCTTTTTAATCAATCTATTGGGAGTGAATAACTTTTTAACAATGTCAAAGTTTGAAATGAAAATTTTCTGGTCTGGTGGAGGCGGGTATTATTATTATAAGCGAGCCAAGTAAAAGAGGTTTCAGTAAAATGTGTTTTTGCAACTTGTAAGTCTTTATTGATTAATAATGAGTGTAATAAATCGCGTCATGGGGTGTATAAATTAAATCAACATTTTTGTCATTGACCTGCCTGTGACCATTAACTTAGATAATCAAAATAATTCGCAGAGGCCTTATTCTACTTTGTGTCTACCCATGTTGTTATCGTATCGTTTATACTCGGCCGCTGTTACTCTCAAGTAAAAATGATCTATCAAAACGTTGACAATACGATAACATGTCAAAAGCATAACTTTTTTACCGTGACGGATCTTTAGCAATATCTCCCCTAACAAAAACTATTGATCCAATAATATTGGCTCCCATATTTACATCTACAATAAATCAGACTATACAGCATGTTACTTATAAGTAATTCATTCAACAACGATACAGTTTTGTATGATACTTTTTTTCCGCACAGGTTGTATAAGGGTGATTCTTCGGGGCCCTGATTTTTGACGTCCGAGGGCTTAGTCCAATGAACTCTTAGTTTAGAAGGTTGTTTTTTTTTTCAGAGGTGACTGATATTCATGTTTAACTGGGACACCGGTCGATTTTCGTATAACTGATTCTAAACATAGATAAAAAAAATAAAAAAACCCATTATTCTTATTACTCTGTCGTGTCCGTCCTCCATTTTCTTGAAATCATATGATAATAACTTAAATTTAGTCAACTTTATCAATATCTTGAGTGACCACATAAAAAGAAGATTAGTTGTTAAATTAAAAAAAAACAACAAATATTTTTTACATGCAATATTATTCTTATAACTGAGGATTTAACATTTGTCCGCCGTAAAATTCTTATTACTCTGGAGCGGGCTTCAATCAGCTGTATCATAAAGACATTTAAAAACCTAGCGAAAACTCCCACGTGGGCCGGTTTTTAGTCGCGTTCCGAACGTGCCAGGTGGTGGACGTGTCGGCTGATGCTCATCGCTCCGGAGTTACGAAGGCAAATATATCATTACTCTGTCCTTGGTTTACGTAATATTCTTATCACTCTGTTAGTTTTTTTAATAAGTGTGTAATATTTAAAAAAAAATACTTGTGCTTGTTTAACTGCTTTACGTGCTATCTTACCGTAGCATTAACGGTAGCCTTCCAATATGTTTGTATTATGAACCATCAGCTTGTTTTCATATTTTTCTTACTCTTCTGTCCCTTATTGCTTCGGAGTTATGGACAGCGGAATAAGAAAATCGTCAGTTTTCATAGTTTTTTTTCACTTTCGATGTTGTGATTTATTAATTAGAGACTCATGCAGCCGTTTTAACCTGCTTCAAAAACTTATGTTATCAATCCGACACGTATTTAGGTAAGCAATTAATTCACATATCGTCGGTGATACTGCAATACCGCGTAACGAACAATTTAGATAAAATGCAAAATACACCTTATCATGTAAGTCAGTAAGGTACATTTTACAACTTATTGAATTTGTTAGCTGCGCTGTTTTGCAGTATCACCGACGATATGTTAATCTATTAGGGCTCCCAAACAACTAAACAAAAAAATATAGCTGATGTTTGTATGTTTGTTTGTAAATTTGTATGTACCTATGTGTTTTTTCAAGCATTTCCCCGAAACTATCAGTTGGACTGTGACCATTATTTTTTATTAGCTTAAATTTACTTCAACATTGGGAACAGTGTTGAACAGTGCAAGTTTCATCAAAAACCGCTCAGTACAATTTCAAGAAATTTCAATTTCGTATTTTTTATGTATAAAAGTATATTTTTTAAAATAAAACTATAACACTGCTTAAGCACGCCTAAAATTAGTTTTCTATGATGCTTATTAATACAAATAATAAATTATTGTATACCTAGGTACTTCAATAATAATTGCACATGTTTTATTTTTATGTAATTTAAATACCGAGAAAATCACATAATTTTTAATATTTTAAACCTATTCTTACTTCTCTGTCGTCAATTTCTTATTCCTCTGGGCACAAAAGTTAAAAAGTTAATTATTTTCTTTAAGAATTCATAAAAATGAGTGTCAAAACCATATTCATGTTTCTAAATAAATCTACTTTCGTGGGAGAATATATTTATTACTTAAATATGCAAAAAAAAATACGACAGAGGAATAAGACAAAAATCACGACCTCGAAGAATCACCCATAAGCTTATGTTTACCTTACATCAAAGAAAATCCATTCATAAAAACATCACAGACCGCTCAAAGGCAGTAGCGACTCGCTTGCAAATCGGATGTAGTATTGGCAGCATTGATAGTTTCCTCTACTTGGAATTGCTAAGCGTGTATACTTTCTAGAAATCAGTTCTTGACGGGAAAACTCTTGGAAACCGCAGTCGCGCCTTAGAGGAAGTAGAGCTTTACAATTTTAGATCTAGTACTTGGAAGTTACAGTGCTATTTTGCCTGGTAAATGTATTTTAGTGGTTTGCAACTTGAAAGGCAGAAGTGTGTGCCACAGATGATATATAGTTTGGAACTGAAATTCAGTTACGTTTTCTTTAGTAACTGTTGACTATTTATTACCATACAATTGGTATTATGAAAGACTTCAACTGAAACAATCGGTTCACATGCTTTGTCAAATTATACTAATGTGGTAGACTTTTTCTGTATCTTATTTTTGTATCTGGTTTATATTTATTTATTTAACCTGAGTAATTTAAAATAATTATGTATTTGATATTAACGTATTAACAAACTATATTTTCCCTTTTACAATACACCACAAATACTCTTTATTGGACACCAAAAAAACCAAGTCAGTTACTAAATAGGTTGTAATTTAGTTGTACATTTGGCTATTTGATATTTCAAATAAATCGCAATCGCTTAAAGGTTAAATGGAACAGATTTCTTTAAAGGATAAGTTTGCGATGGTACACAACTTTGTCTTATTTGTAAAATAAAGTGTTTTATGTCCTTAGTTATATAATATACGCTAATGATACCAATTGTATTGATCTCTAACCTGTTTAAAACCTGTTGCTTATTTGCAAAATAAATCCTACGTGACATAATTACTAAAGTGCATTGTTTTGTTAGTAAATGTGAATCCTAAACACGAACAGTACAAAACCAATAACATCGAAATAGTTATGTCATTAATTGAGGCTCGCAATCATTTTTGAATTACATTTGGTAAAATAACGATATAATAATGACATGTAACAATTTAGTAAACTTATTGTTACTTATTTTGCTAGAAGATTAATTTATCTTTGATTTATTATTATTAGTGTTTTGTTAGTATTATGAAAGCAAAAACAATACATAGTCGTATAATTTATACGTCGCGATTATTATTCTATTGAATTTTCAAATAGAAGCTTATACGCTGATTTAACCCTCAATTACCACCACGATCTTTACCTAGCATAAAACAATTCATTCGATAAAAAAAAAAAAAAAGTTACCTCATCTATCGCCAAATATTAACACAAGTCAAACTCCACTAAACCAACTAACCAACTCACGTCACAATACTAACAACTCACACACAAAACTAAATTCAAGATTATGACATGACGGTAAAAGTACTTAATGCCCCGTCTGGCCAATTTAAAGCTAATTGTATTGACCTAAGCTAACCCGGCTGATCTAATTTGGTGGCATGATGCATCGGTTAACTGCTTACGATCATCCTGTAAGTGAACGTTAGCCGGGTGCTGACGCGTTACGGGTGGCTGATAAAGCTTATTAAGGTAAGGATGGTTTAAATTGAAATCCTCCATAGATACAAAATCTGTTTTGATCCCAGCGGATCCATTATGTTTTTTGCGACCGGCACGATGTACATTCTTCTATCCTTATCCATACATAGAAACAGACAAATACTGACACTATGAATCCGCACTTTTAAATTTTACCCTGTAGTGCTACGAAGCAGCAGTGTTCATTGTAAGAGGTACATTGACATTTTGCCGGAACTACATTAAAAAAATGTGATTTGGCATGGACGAATGTAGCTAAACTTGTTTCAAATCAGACCTTTATAAATATTGCGGTGGATAAAGCATCCGTCACTTTCGGACTTACATGGGGGTCAGAAAGTGTACAGAATGATTTATACACGTTTATCTACAGTGTGTTACCAGCACCCTGGCTTTTTTTAAAGTAGGTTAATACAACGTATATCTGTAACGAAACTATGACATTAATTAATTTAATAAACACATTTTCAGGCTTTGTTGACTTTCTAACAAAATTTTAATTGCCAGCAATGTAAAGCGCAGTGATTTGACAAGTGTAAATGACAGTCGACGGATACTTTGATTATTATGATCTGCCCCCGTACCACGACATGCCTTGTACCAAGCAACAGCGATACTGATAACGAGGAACACGCAGCACATGCACTACATTAAAAATGGACAGTATCTAAGAAAAATTATTGTGAAGTTATTTTAAATATTTTTTAATTGATAATAGTTGCAAACCATTGCTAAAGCAACATATTATCGGCAGTTTTAATAAATGCCCGCATGCCGGTAACACACTGTATAAAAGCGCAAGGTTTAATGATTTGAATAAAATGATTACACGTGAATTGTGGAACAATATTATCGACGTATTGAGATAGAGAGACATAAAGAAAAAAAGGAAAAAACAAAATACGAAAAAAAAATTAAGTTAATGAAGTTATTTTATTCGTTACATAGAAAATAATACTTAATCGACATAAAATTTACAGAATTCAACATTAACACAAATAAACATTAAAACTAAACGTTGCTACTAATTAAGTTAATTAGCAAACTCGGAACCAGTATGTTGTAATAATCTCGAATCCCAAACTATTTTAACACAATCAAAGGCAAATAATTTATGTTAATAGCAAGCAAATGCAACTCATGTTAACAAAAGCTTGGTATCGAATAAAACTCGCGTCACGTTAATTACGAGAACACCCTTTGTACTCCTCCTACTTGTTTTGCTTGTATTTTTATCAGCGCTTTTGAGTAACGTTAGTATCTAAGCTATACGAGACGCTACAAAACAAACAGGGTGAAAAATCACAGTTTATGTATTAATTTCACGACATGGTGTGTATTCCTTTTGCCAAACAGCACCCTATACATACTTTATACACTATTCAATGAAACAAAAATAATGTTACTTTTTAGACCTGCACCAGCGGGTCTAGTATGGCTGCGTCTATATCGCGTGTCAACCGTGGATAAAGCATCCGTCACTTTTTGACACGTGTACTTATTTACGTGTAAGAAGGTGACGGATGCCTTATCTAAAATTTATAACGCAATAAACGCTGCCATATTAGGCCCCCTGTTTTTAGTAAAGTAATCGAGTAGAAGCAAAACGTCTTTCTTACACTTGAAAATAGACAAGGAGAGAGCCAATTTTAAATGGCAGATAAAACTAGTCGATTGCGAAACAAGTCCTTAAAGTATCAGAGGCCGAATTTAATACCGATAATCCGACTCAATAACAAAAAAGCATTTAAAAGAGTGTAACACCAAAGTAGCAAAATATTTATTGTAGTTTATTTATCATACGCACTATGTTTGCCGGATTCTAGATCCATCACAGACATTCTTATATATTTTCATACTAAACCTTTTGAAATGTACTTTACATCCTATTCTCAGACCTACTGAAATATATACAAAATTTCATAAGAATCGGTCAAGCCGTTTCGGAGATTTGTTACTCATTGTGACACGAGAATTTTACATATATTTAGATTTATTTAAGCCAGCCAAGTGCTAAGTCAGACTCGCACACAACGGATTGGAAACTTTTTTTAATAATTTTATTTTTATAATTTGTTGTTACAGTGAAAAAAGAAATACAAACTCTGTAAAAATGTCAACTGTTTACCTATTATAGTTCATGAGGTACAGTCTGCTGACTAACAAACGGATGGATAGCGGAGGCTTATTACCTAATAAGGTCCTGCTAGTATCTTTTAGGTACAGCACACTGAAAAATCATAAAGACTAGTTAGATAAAACACTCGTAACGTTTGACAAGTAAAATTCAAACATTGTCGACTCGACCAACTTACAATAGTTCCCAAGGGTGAAAGAACTTGAATTAATTACCGGTTATTCTCAGCCGCTTTTGAGTACTTACTGCAGTAACTGAAGCTTTTGAAACTTAGCATAGTTGGTTCACTATAAGGTAGGAGTTTAAAAAGTTTTGGCGGTCTTCACAATGTTTAACCGCCGATAAAAAGAGGTATGTCGTAATTTTAATGAAAATTACTCGAAATGGATGTACCGATTAGAATGAAATTTTATTTTGAAGGAAAGCTTGTTAAATTGAAATGGTTATGAGCTAGGTTTCAGAGAAATTGGTTAAGCCATTTAAGAGACATTAGGTCTAAAAGAAGAGGTCGCCATTGAACGTATAGGTCGACACGGAGTTATGTGAAAGTGTATTTAGTGTATGTGCAGTACCTATACAGGGTTACTTGTAACTCGACGTATATCTGGTAGGTGGTGATAGAGGAGCTAAAATGCAATAAATTTAACCCACATATGTATGGTCGGAAGTCAATAGTTCTTGAGATATTGATTTATTTAAGTATTTTGAAGAAATTCCCAGATAATGCATTATAATTTATTTATTTTTTTACAGTTTTAGCATTATTTCTTTTTTTTAATTAAAATTAAAAACTATTATTTAATTATACCAAGTATAAAAACCCCAAATAAAACAAGCAAACTTATTAAAATCAGCGGAAACAAATTTTTTTTTTTTTACCTTAGTGCTTATTACTAGAAAACTTATGCTCTAGTCCAAAAAAACAATATGACATCAAGCGTACAAATTACTAGAAAAACATCTTCGGCTCATCAGCTTTCTGAAAAAGTATTACTATCATGATCCATATTAAAGTCACTATCTTTAATGTAAACGCATCTTAACTCATTGCTATTATCTAGTAAAATTATTAATATGGAGCACATAACAATTCTTAAGACCGTCCCAGAAAACTGAGTTAAGCCTTTTTAATTATCAATTAGCCTAAAAAATGGCTATTAATAAAAAACGATTTAAACACAACCTAGTAAATCATACATTCTGCTCAAAATGGGCCCCTCGATAAATAAATTAAAAATTAATTTTAAAAAAATTAGCTTAATTGGTTTTTTTTTAATAATTTTTTCAATGCATTATTCTGGGAATTTCTTCAAAATACTTAAATAAATCAATATCTCAAGAACTATTTGATTTCCGACCATACATAATTATGTGGGTTAAATTTATTGCATTTTAGCTCCTCTATCACCACCTACCAGACGTTCAGTTACAAGTAACCCTGTATAAAGCTTATTTATAGTTTTGTACCTAGACTCTTAATTTGGCACGGTAAACATTATTTAACATATCATAATTTTCACTATTTTTGTTTGGTTTATTACTATTTGCCTGATTTCATATATTGTCAATATAAGAAAAATATGAAACAGTGGTTTGTAACCGTACTAGATTAATGAAATAATTTAAGATAATAAACATTTTTTATTGTCACGTTTTATCAATAAAATTTTAATTCCGAGTTAAAGCACATTTTAAGAACACAGAATCGCATTCGAATATTTAACTTTAAGTTCAATGTAAACTGCAGACCACGATGAAACGGAGAGTAAACACAAGTATCACTCGGAGCGAACATGTGGATTACCCAGTGGCTTGTTACGAAGGGAGAGTATGCCGGACGATGGAAGAACGTAGAAAGAGAAACTTCGAGAAGTGGTGAAGTGGTGGTTTCCGGACGAATTCACGAATCTCGATTGCGAAATTGAGGTTACATTGAGCTGTGACTATCGTCAAACGGCTTTATAAATTTAGCTTTGCTCGTAAATGAAATAAGTTAAAGATATCACAAACATTACATTTACTTAGAAGGCAAACAACCACATAAGCCACCTGATGGTAAATTAACTGTGAATTCCATAGATATTTCAATTTTAAGATAAAAATCTTACGATGACAATCTCAAGTCTGCGTAGGTATATACGAAGCAGAGGACTTAGATGAAATACTTTTATGATAGTCACTTCCCCGATTATTTTGCATCAGAACACAATCCGAACACTGCTAAATAACTTCACCAGAGCCGAATCCGAACACTGCTAAATACATTCACCTGAGCACAATCTGAACACTGCTAAATACATTCACCTGAGCACAATCCGAACACTGCTAAATACATTCACCAGAGCACAATCCGAACACTGCTAAATACATTCACCAGAGCCAAATCTAAACACTGCTAAATACATTCAGCTGAGCACAATCCGAACAATGCTAAATACATTCACCTGAGCACAATCCGAACACTGCTAAATACATTCACCAGACCACAATCCAAACACTGCTAAATACATTCACCAGAGCACAATCCGAACACTGCTAAATACATTCACCAGAGCACAATCCTAACACTGCTAAATACATTCACCAGAGCACAATCCGAACACTGCTAAATACATTCACCTAAGCACAATCCGAACACTGCTAAATACATTCACCAGAGCACAATCCGAACACTGTTAAATACATTTACCAGAGCACAATCCGAACAATGCTAAATACATTCACCAGAGCACAATCCGAACACTGCTAAATACATTCACAGAGTAAAGCAACACACAAATAAGGTAAAAATAAACAAAATAAAAAATAAAACTACCCAAATTTGGGCAGTACAGTTGTTGTGAAACGGTCCCAACTCACCATGTACTGACTGTTATGCCGGCGCTGGTCTTCCGTTGGGACCGCTTAGTGACAGCACTGAAGGCAGGAGATCAAAGGATAAGATGGTGGCAGCAATCCGGGTGGACTTGGCACAAGGCCGTTCCACCACTTAGTTAACACAGGGTAAGAAAAAATTGTCAGTCTATAAATTAGATCAAGTACCTATATTAGGTACTTAACTATTCTGTGTATTGCAAATGTGATCACAAAATAATGATGTACTGAATTTGCTCATATGAAATACAATCTTTGTTCAAAATCACTTTCCGCCCTAAATGCTATTTTTAGTTTGCTATTGAAATAAGGAAATCATTATTTACAGAAGAAAAGAAAACACATTTAATTAATCCAAGAAGGCCAAATCGTTCCCTCAACGTATACAGTGTTATCTGTTTATAATTCGAGGTCTCACTTAACTGGGTTTTAACTTAATAATAACAACGATGTTAGTTCTAGACTTGACTAGTTTCACGCGGAGACAAGAAACGGAATCCTTGGTACTAGTTATATGGACGATGGAATGCAAAAACAGCCAATCTTCTAAATATATAAAAGGAGAAACTGACTGACTGACTGACTGACATATCAACGCACAGCCTAAACGGCTAAACGTAGGCACTTGAAATTTGGAAGGGACGTAGCTTAGGTACCGTAGAGGTGCACTAAGAAAGGAATTCCCGAAATTCCCACTCAAAAAAAATGTTTTGCCTAACGAAGTGGACACGGGAACTGAACAGCTAGTAAATTAATAAAATACCAGGGACAACACAAGTTGGTTAAGTGTTGAACTGAAGTCTAAGTTTGTAGTGTGTGGGTAGTCTACATGACAGCGATATAAATAATTTTCAGGACAAGTGAATTTTAAAATACAAAGAAAACATTTAAAAATAAAGTAATCCAGCATACATTTTACATTCCATTGACGTAAAATCTTAATTATTATTATCTTTTTAAGTGTATCTTGCATTTGCTACAAAAATAAACACAGGCCTTTATTTTTTCACTTTTATCATTATTATAGAGGGTTCAAATATCCCTTTACATAATAATATTCACATCAAAACATAATATTGATCCCGCTTGATTTAAAAAAAATATTTTTCGAATGGATCTAACATTAATATTTTATTACGATAAGATACGATTTTAATAATGAGATAATTATATACACTTGGGAGCAAAGAAATTGAGTCACTTAGTACTGAATTTCCATAGAAAGTGGCTCGATTTCTTTGCTCCCAAGTATAGTTTAAAACAAAATGCAATAGAGATACGTTGCCTTTTAAATGCAGAGTTTCTTGGCTGGCTCTAACGTGACACAGACATTTTGCAATACTATTTTCAAGTAGGTCCCAGTAATTTGGCACACTTGAGTGTAATCTATTCATATAAACTAACAATTCCAAGTTTGCAGTTCCGGAACTATTGAGGTTAGTGGCATAACGAAGTCAAAGTGTGTATGATATGATTTAATTTGTGTCCAGATATGATTATGATAAAGAGAACCTAAGACTTAAAATTTTGATCCATGAAGGACAAGAACCAATGACAATGATGACTATATTTTTTTATAAGGCATATGAGCACTCAGGCCATCTGATGATAAGTGAGACCTTAAACCCATAGGCATATAATATCTTAAGATTTCAATCCCAAGACTGCAAATTAATTATGCGCCAACCCTGAGGGCTGATAAATTGCCTCCGTACTTGTCTTGAAATTTGACCGGTTGTCCTACACTGAGAAACTAATATGAACACTGCTACATGGTGGTAGGTTAAAGGACAAGATGGTGGTAGCAATCAATGCCCTTACCATGAGTTACAAAATTACCGTACCCGCTAGCGAGTCAAATGCTCTGTTCCTTGCACTCTATAAGAATACTTGCGAGGTCGGAGCTTTGACTCGCTAGCGAGTACGTTAATTGTAACTCATGGTAAGGGTTATACTGGTTGAACCCTGCTCAAGATTTTACCCCTAAAAACTTCACCTCAGGTTCCCTTTTGAATTAGCTTCTTGGCTGACTCTAGCATGACCCGGACCAATTTAATTTTGCAATACAACTCCCAAGTAGGTCCCAGTAATTTGGCACACTTGAGTGTAATCTATTCATATAAACTAACATTCCTAAGTTTGCAGTACGGGAACTGTTACTATTGAGGTTTGTGGCATAACGTAGTTAAAATCTCTGTAGTACGTATGATTTTGGTGTTAGGGGACAGTCTTGATACGTACACATTGTAAAACTAACCAGAGGAATTGTTACTTATTCTTCAAAAGTGTAACTAATCCCTACTTAATAAATTGAAGAGTAGTAATTTTAGATGACAATTTAAAAGCCGGTTTTTTTTAATACCTATCTACTTATTTTAATATCTGATAAGATTAAACAAAAATGAGGCTAACATGGTTTCACGATTAAATTAAGACTAAATTCTCCATACAGCCGGTATATTATAACCGTTTTTAAAACCGCCACTCCACACTATTTTTTTCTTGTTAATATTTATTTAATAACTCAATAAGTATAACTTACAAGTATAGCACCAAAAAATGTAATTTTTCCGTAAAAAAACCATTTCATCCCGGTATTTGCTAGATTTTAATAAACTAAATTAATCTTCTCCGAGAGAGTAAATATTTCAATTATTTTTTAAGAAATTGAGCTTCAGATAAATTATCCTTAATCTTAATTTAAGAAGGAAGGTATACGTAAACGAAATATTTGCAGTTTTGAAAAGAGAACCCAATTTTGAGCCACCTCATTTTTATAACCCTAATAACTGTTACTCACAAACCCTATAGTTACCAAACCTATCTCGAGCTTACTCGTGCAAATAAACATAACGTTCAGTTTATTTGCAAAAAAGAAAGTAACTTCGGTCAATTAATCATGCGGCAAATTGAGGGTCAAACGGAAAACTAGTGGCACGCGATGAAGGCTAGTGACCTGTGTTAATAATTTTTTTAATGACAGTTACTGGTCAAGCGAAAGTAGACAGTAGGTAAGGAAAGCAACAGTAGTTAGTTTTAAAGTATTTATGAATATACAGGTCGATTCACAAGAGTTGGCACGAATGGATTGAACGAAAGTAATATCACCTTTCATTGTGTGAGTGCCGTCCTTTGAACTGATGTTCGAATTTTTTGGTTTATGTAATTTTTTTGTAACACACGTACATATTCCAGAATTAAAAAGTACCACACATACACCTTTGATAAAATTATACTCTAACTGATGGCAAAAACAGTATCAAATAATCGTCTGACTGTCAAGTGTAAGCAATTTGACGTTTCATATATCGCAAAGTCAGTCAAGGCCTCTATTCTTCATACAGCGTCTCGTCTCTTTTATCTTTTTTGTATCTTTTATATAGTATTTAACTCGACAACCATTAAAAAAGAGCAACCGTAACGTTGGCAATAAGATAACATGTCAAAAGAAGGATGGTTTTGGCCGAATGCAAACTGTAAGTAACCTAATTCCAGTAGTTAATTAACAGAAAACCGTACGTTTAGGAATAATCAGAAGGCTTCAATCAGTATTTCAATTTACATTTCTTGCAAAGAGCAGAGATGAATCCCTCTTAAATATAGTACGGTTTCAATTTGAAAATTAGTTTTGATCTTCTGCAATTGTGAGTGATGTATACATAATGTTTAATTAAACTTATATTATAAACAGGTTAAATTTCATGTTTTTTTGTATTTGGGAATCTAGAATTACTGAACCAATTTGAAAAGTTATTTCACTAATTAGAAATCTCTGACTAATACGCCTTTTTATTTTATTCAAATTGGAGCGACTGGCGTTTGTTGACTATTTTAAATAAAACATGGTTCTTTTTGTACTTGGAGATCTGGAATTACTGAACCGATTTGAAAAGTTATTTCACTAATTGAAAATCTCTGACTAAGGGCCGGCGCTGACTGCCGGCACGGCACAGGATGGCACGGTAAGTTGTGCTGCAGCATTCCGAAGGATAACACGGCCTTCCGCGGCATGCCGTGGCATCCTGCTGGCATGACACGGCAAATTATGCTGTGGCATCCCGAAGGCCGCTACGGCATTCCGCGGTATGCTGTGGCATCCTGCTGTCGACCCAGCCACTCAAGCAACAACAATAGGGCCGGCGCTGACTGCCGGCACGGCACAGGATGGCACGGTAAGTTGTGCTGCAGCATTCCGAAGGACAACACGACCTTCCGCGGCATCCCGTGGAATGCTTAGGCACGTTCTGTCCTACCGCGGCCTCCCTCGGCATCGTTGTGTCAAAATAAAGTAACATGAATTCTATACTCATGGTAATAAGATTAAAAATAGTAATATCAGTACCGAAATCTTTTGCCATGACACGCCGTGCCATGCCGGCAGTCAGCGCCGGCCCTAATACGCCTTTTTAATTTATTCAAACTGGAGCCACTGGCGTTGGTTGCCAGCTTTAAATAAAACAGTGATATAAACTGGTACTGCACTTTCGTCTGGAGTTTTATAAATTATAATTAATAAACAGGTGCTGTTTTAAAGTTTAAAAAAATCGCATGTTAAAGCGCAGTGTCTTGGATCTGATTAAATAACAAATATTGTTGCAGCGGCGACACGCTTTCAACATACAAGTTTCGAAAATGAACTGTTATATTATGATAAACAATTTGCAAAACGTTGCTGTACATGTTATTTTTAATTCGCAGCAAATCAAGTACAAAATTAAATATGTGCCTCTTTATTTTATCATCGGTATTAGGTACCTCTTGACATTTAGTATTATGTTTTTTTAATCAAGATCGTAGCATATTTAGGCGTTCGATAAGGTGAACTGACGACGGGGCTAAGGTTGCGGGAAATAGATGGATGCAAGCGGCGCAAGACCGGTTCTTGTGGCAAACCTTAAGGAGGTCAATGGCAGTAACGGACCTATTTCGGTTGAAATGATGATTTGCGGGTGGTAAAACCTTGTGCAGGGTCCGTCCGGATCACTACCACCATCTTATCCATTGACCTACCGCCAAACAGCAGTGTTCGCATTGTTATGTTCCGGTTTGGGGATAAGACAGCCGGTGAAATTACTAGCATAGAGGCATTACATCTTAGTCCTCAGGATTGGCAACGCATTTGCAGTTTTAGGATTGCATTGCAGTCTTGTGAATGCGAATGTCTATGGGTCACAGTTTCCACTTACCATCAGGTGGCTTGTTTGCTCGTTTGTCTTCTCTATGCCATAAAGCAAGAAAGAAAAGACCATAAAACGGGGTGAGTAGGGACACAACCTATAATAAGTCATAACTTGTTAAGAGTAAGAACAAGTATTAAATGGACGATAACGTCACGTGTATTGGAAATAATTTCAGTTTTATAATTAGTAACGTATGCTTCATTTTAGATTGTGTCCCTACTCACCCCTTAATTCCTAATCACCCCGTTTTACGATAATGATGATGAATTAAGATCATTATTTACAAACGAGTACGTGTATTTTGTGCGTGCAACAACTTTCACAGAACATTATGTTTTTTTTTCTTTCCTTTTTTATTATTTTAACATGAACTCTATAGTTCGTGACACAGTATTATGTTAGAAGCGGCTTTTACCAAGAGACTACATGAACAAAGAGACGAATTGTAAACCCTACTCCATCCACACTGTTGTACTGATAAAAAAAACAAAATTACTTTGTTTCTGTGTTTTTTATACAACAAGTCCACTGAATGTGATAGAAAGATAGTTTTAATTTGGGTAAAATACAGAGGGTATTTTTTCCAGAAAAAATCTCAGTTCTAGATTAACGAGATGAAGTCACGGTCAACTATTAGTAAGTTGTTACCAAACATAAGTTCAGGAAAAAGCATTCAGGCTTGGGTTATTACCCGTGGCCTACCTATGTAGGTCCTAGTATTTTGGCAGACCTCTACGAAGTTGAGTCAGGCCTTCTGAAGAACTAACATAACCTAAACCTACCTGTTAAATTTGTTCAGTCTATCAAATAGGCCATGAGTAACTTACCCGTGACTAGGTCATTGATTAATTATTTGATTTTTTTCTATAAGGAAGGTAGTATCGCAGGATGCAATTAACGTTAGAGTATTTGAATAACCAATATTCATAACAAGTACCTACAAGGGAAATATCAGGAGGGGAGGGTCAAAAAAATCAGGGGACGATCTTTAACAAATTAACGTTGTCTCAAAACTCTAGGCTTGTAATTTTGCGTATTAGTTAACGATAAACTTACTTATAATTATGGAGATGCGTGGTAGGTACTTTACATAGAAAATATTCAGAACTCAGGAACAAATATAGGAACTCATCACACAATTAGTTTACATACATACATACATACAATTATCTGCTCATACCAGAATTTGAACCCGGGACCGCCATCCAGCTTTGTTGAAAAACTCCGTGGCTAACGTTTCGTCATAATTACGTTTTATTTAAGAAAATAATAAAGAACACTAAACGAAACCAACAATTTTGTAAACAATACCGCATAGCTCATTACTACCTTTCAAAATTATAGAGAAAAACGTAATCCAATCCTTAGTAATGGCCCCTGATTATACTAACACCCGCGCTATAAAGCTGGAAGTTTAAAAATATTGCGTATTCCGAAGGAACGAGGTGGGAAAAAATTAAAATGCACCCCCTGTTTAAGACGATGGCTCTCGATCCGCTGTTACCTTGGAAAAGTTAGGGCTGGCAAAACTTCCACATGAAAAAAAGCTCTTCAAATATTAAAAGGTGAGCGCTGTTTTGTATCATAAACCCTAGTTTGAAGGTGGGAAAACATTCAAATTACTTAGCCTAGGGCTGTCTGTGATGCGAAGTCGGTTTGTATGTATGTAACTTCATCGTACAAACAAAAGATATCATACTAATGAAAGTATCAAGAATTTTCTAAAACTTTAAGGGATATCATGCATTTAACCATCTTTGTTCTCTTTATTCTGTCGTTATATTCTTATCCCACCAATATTATTTATAAATGCAAAAGTATGTGTGTTACACGCTGCAACGGCTAGACGGAATTGGATGAAGTTTGGAATATAGATAGCTTATATGCTGGATTAACACACAAGCTCCTTTTTATCGTAGAAAATTTAAAAGGTAGTCAAAATCTGTGCAGACAAAGTCGCGGGAAGAAACTAGTTACTTATTAAATGAAGCTTGGACTACGACCAACTAGGAATTCTATGAATAAATGTTACCTGGACAAAGTCAAAAGAAGCCTAGTTTTAGCAGACAAAATTTAAAAACAATCACTGGTAGCTAAGAAATGAACAGCAATTGGATTTTAAAAAAATCAAGCACTGTGTCGAAAACATATCGCATGCAAAATATCGTCACAAGCAACGAACTTCAAATTTTCAAGTGTTCGATTCTCAAAAATTGACAGGACAGGACAGGAAATAACTGCTTTGCATCTCCAGAGAGTTTAGTCTTGGAGCATTAAAACACAACTGTAGCTCCTTTTACCGACTACCTGAGTTGCATAATTAAAATGATGTCCGCCCTAGATGGAGAGGCTAAGCTGCATATTAATGTCTAGGTTACTCTTAGGGGCCGTTTACGAACAACTTTTCACAGCATTTTTTGTTCGTCTAATTGTTATGGTATGTTAGAGCAAGATGCCCAAAGTTTCCAGCGCCACATTACCGTGAAGAAGACCCTTTTGTTTTTTTTTACTTGAGTCATTATTAGGTAAATATTAAATAATGTCTTTTCACTTTAGAGCAGCAGCACCTAGAATAAAATAGGGTTTTTGAATCTTAAAAAAAATATTTTTTTATTTAAAAGGAACACAAATTACAGACGATACAAATAACTGGTGGTCCCACACTAGGCGGTGCCTGTCACGTGGCGACCTGATTCAACATATAATAAAACTTTACAATATTCCGTATCTTTTGGTTACAATAAATATCAATCTGCTAAACAATAAACCCAATTCACTTATAAATAAACCATTCGATGTTTTATTATTTGTCTGACAAAAAAAGATTGTCTATAAAATTTACTCCACACCTAATTACCTATAATTCTGCAAAAAATAAAGCTAACATTATCATTAGGTACCGTTTGATACACATGATACAAGTAAATAATTATTTAATAAAACTGTCCAGTAAGAGCAAGATTATTCAAGTATTTTCCAATTCATTTATTTCAAATCAAACGGGAGAAATACTGGAATAACGAAATTTAAAGACCCACAAATGACGTGCGTACATGACTCGATGTATGAATGTGGAAGAAGCGAAAGAGATTTGACAGGATCGAAGCACGTGAAAAGAAGTGGTCTCTGCCTACCCCTCTGGGAAATAGGCGTGATTGAATAAATGGATGTATGTATGAAACCATTTAATTTTTTATGACGCTATTTGTACAGTCATTTCGATGCGCAATCTTTATCCAAGTCAATGATTCATGTATAAAAATGGGAATTGATAAATAGCGTGAAACAATGGAAACCTAAATTAATAACAAGGTAAGACATAGCACTAGGCTAAAATATGAGCGTCAGTGGGTAGGTAATAAGAACATAGTAAGGAAACAAAAAACAGTACGAGTACCGTTCTCAATATTTTTTAACTGACGCATGTGATTATAAAAGTTTACCATCGAGTAAATTTAATGTCCAAAAACTGCTTTGTTGTTTTCTTTTGCTTAAACTGGGTACTTACCCAAATAAAAATAATAATAATGTCTGGAAAAGAACCAAAGGAATTTGGAGTAACTAAAGACGATAAAAAAAAACATTCAGTTAAGGTACCTACTACTACTAATTCACTTCCCTCATCTTTTTACACATCGGCCTAAAAAGTGATCGGCCAATATAATCCAGTAAAAGGCAATATTATTTGCAGGAACTATGGTGGAAGTCCTAGTAGGTACGTAAGTACATTGGTTAACAGATAATTTTAAAACCTCTTACTGGGTTCATCCTAGTTTTCTCGAGTGAACATCAGAACAGCAAGGTTAAACAAGTTTAATTCTAAGAAAATGTATGAGTTTTAAAATCTATCTAAATGTGTGGTATCGATATAATCACCCGACGCTACCATCCAGCAGTTAACGTCAACTCTATATTTTCTGAAACCAAAAAAGGTATTTTTTACATGCCATCGTATACAGACCAAAAGGTTTATTTAGGTATATTTTATAGCAATTCTGAATAACTCACGGTTTCAGAAAAAATGCCTTTATAGCAAATGAATATAATAGCAAATGCTAGAAGATACTATAATTTTTGGTATTTTCTTGTATTTTCTTACTTGTAGCTAAATACCTCGCTGTTGTCACAGACTAGTTAAAAAGATAATAATTAATGTTCGAGTAACAAACAATCTGTGGACGACTTGCTTTCTCTTGATGTTCACAAAAAAGATTGACGGTAAAATGCAAAATTTCAGGAAAAATTAAATTAGTGTGTATCCTTATTTGACAATCTGTGTGCTACGCAAATGGCCACAGTGCCCCCGGGGCTCGGAACTTGTCAACTAATTTGCATACATCGGCCCATCCGGGATTCGACCGTCTCATTTCTCAGCCGGCAATGAACGTCGCTTTTATGCTACCAGGTCGTGAAGAACAGATATTGCTACTTTTACTGGGTCAAACACATTTAAAGGTGCATTTTGTTAACTCAATAGGTCAATTACAAAAATCTTTGAAATCCTGACTTCTCATGTAGTGCCAGGACTATGGAAATGGTAGTTTTTTTAAGTCAAAGTTAAAGTTTATTTGCCAGAATTGTGGAACATGGTAGGTAGAAACAACAGGGAAACAACAATTTATAGAGAATAGCACAATTCACCATTGAGCAAGTAAATAAGTATACTCATTTATTATAACCTCAAAATAGTCCCTTTTAGCCTATTTTTTTCCTTTAAAATAACAAGCTATGATGTAAAATCAGGAAAAAAGTGTGCAAAATGTGGTCTCTAGTTGCTTTATTCACCAGAATCCGGCCGTTTTAGCCAAAAACAATGCATTTTGAGGTTATAAAAGTGTTTTATAAATAAGACAAGTCAGTTGGTATGGAGATTATCTGAGTTACTAATTGTCTTACTTCACTTTAACAAAAAAATAAGAAAATTATTGCTAGAAGGAAGGTTAATAGGATGGGTGGTCCGAGCACCACTATCTCGCACCAACAGTTTCATGTACATTCAACCAATTTGATTTCTAGGCCACTATGGACTTTGTCAAAGCGACGTTGTTCACCAAATCATGGGAAGTCTCTTACATTTTAGTTGTCAACGTCACTTTAACATATTAGTCTATAATGGCCTAGAAATCAAATTGGTTGACTGTACACTCCGTACATACCACTTTTTTTTTATAATCAGACGATCAGGAAACAAACTTTTTATAGTTATGCTCCTTTTATGGTGCAGAAAGAACATAAAACTACAATATTAATAGTCCTCGGCCGTCCATCTCTGTCATTCTCTGATATTTGTTTGTTTAGTTATTTTAATTATCGTTCCTGACGTAGAGACCTCGTGATGATGTTCTCCTAGTCACTAGTTTTAATTTACGCAATGTTATTAAGCTTCCATTTGTAATGAATGTCTTTGCGTTAGTTTTAAAATAATTATTTTTTACTTTATTACCTTGTAGTTACTTTTAAGTATTATTATGTTATGATTGGAAAAAATTACCTTCTGCTGGAGTTTCTTGCGGCGCTCTTCTCCGCAATGATGGTCTTGTCCGAAGCGCTGGTAGACTCACTCCATATTACCGCTGTGTAAAAGAGCCCTCATGTGGCCAAGTTACTGAATAAATATTATGAATTTGAATTTATTTGATAATGTACCTTATCGCTTGACAAATAAATGCATCAGTTCAAAAATAACGTTAAAGTGACACAGAACCTAAGTATGCTACATAAAAGACCGACCGTACCTACATTCACATAATTGGCAGTAAAACATTCAATAAAAAAAACGCATAAATAAGTCAAAGTTTTCTAAATTCATTATGCGAATAAAGCATACCTGCAACAAAGTTTTAACGAATGGGAACGTTATCTCGAAGTATAAATAGTGGAGATGCAAATGGATTCGGGGAATTAATGACATTGTTTTGCAATCTGCTAGTAAATTGTTGACAAACTTTGCTTTAAAACGCATTATTGAATTAAGCTATTTCTGACTTACTGCAGTTATGGATAGTAGACATCCAGTCTCACATTATTTTCGCTTATTTGATGATTTGGAAAGGACTTGGTGTGAAGTAAGATGATATTTTTCTATTCTTGGAATGTGAAGGTCGCAAACAAAAGAGCGATTTTAAACAAAATATACTTTTTTAATTTTTCTAAAAATAAAAGTTCACAAATTGGAAAAAGATAAGAGAGGCATTAGAATTAAATAATTACCAGTGGTTTTTTGAATAAAACGCTATAGAAAAAAAGCCCTTGCCAATAAGAGCTAAATCAGGTTAGAAGTAACGTCACTTCTTTTACGGCGAAAAAGTCTCATTTTTACTAAGTTTCATAACGTCAACGTTATAAATAGCTCTTACTTACTTGACAATAACGGCGGCGGATTAAAAAAACAATACGATAACATTTTAAAATCAATACGCTTTCACCACGAAGAATAGATAATGTAGGTACGGATTCTAATTTAGGAACACACAGAATCCATTGACGTTGTGTCGTTACTTCATTAGCACCAAAACACGCTGAAACAATTGGAACTTTGCATCTGTTCCGTAATTACGTCGGTGGCTTTACTTTACTCCAATTGAAGTGTCAGCTGCCCGTATGAATCATTAACGGAGTCAACACCTGCCCGGCGATTGAATGTTTTATGCCACTTAGACCAAAGGAAACCGGATTAAACTGGTTTTAGTTTAGTGATCGCTTTTTCTTGGCCATAGTAATTAATGAAAATAAATAAATATACACGACAACAGGGTTTTTAAAATAAGATCAAAATCATGTTTATAGATGGCTTGTATCAAAAGTGTCCTTTTTTTTAAATATTTACACAATAAAAAAATATAGTCAGTGTTTACTACGCTCGCTTTGGACTAGTGCTCGCTAAGACTGTCATTTTGTTCGTAACCAGCGGGCCTAGCCTAACGCACTCGCAATCGCAAGAAACTTCAAAGCGGACCAATTGTTTTCATTTTGTATGCAGACAAGCCTTCGATTTTCAAAATTAAAACGATTGCAAATGTGAGTGCGTTAGACAATAAGCCCTCTGGTTTTTATTTATTGAGTCTAGCTATAATAAAGAAAAACTGTGTAGCATTTAAGTTCTTTAGCCATTAGCGCGTTGTGTTTATTACACAAAATAATTTAGTAAAATGAATGATGTTTCCAGACTAGTTAGACAAAGCGACAATTTACGTAAGCCGGCAAGAGTTAAACGAGAATGACCGCAGATCTTGGTCGGTGGCGCACAAAATAGAAAAGCCCTATGTCCAGCATAAAACTTGCATAGGAATAGGATGATAGTGAAATGATATTAATGGTGTTGGTATTAGTGTTAAATTGGGCAAATTTGTTGAACAGAATCAGAGCCCTACTTTGACTTGATTTTGCTTGGAATGACGAGTGACAGGGATAGAGCTAGTAACTTCGAACTTCGATTTTCAAAGTGGGGCCTCAGGTAGGCGTAACGTAACGTTTCTGTTTTCTATTGATTCGAAATGTATGGAGTTGATTTAAGCGGTACACGCGATTTATCATCAGTCTATGTCCATTTTCCTAACGCTAAAACAAGTTAAGACTTGTCACCCTGTATTGAAAATAAACAGATGACAATTAGAGTTGTATAATAATACTAGCGACCCGCCCTCGCTTCGCTTCGGTTTGCCAGTTTTCTGTAACACCCGTACATAAAACAGAGTTTATTATACATAAAAACTTTCCTCTTGAATCACTCTATCTATTTAAAAAACCGCATCAAAATCCGTTGCGTAGTTTTAAAGATCTAAGCATACATGGGGACAGACAGCGGGAAGCGACTTTGTTTTATACTATGTAGTGATAACAATCGCGTTATGCACATAGGGCGATATACGGGTTAATCGCGTTTAAAGAATAAATAAAAAATCGTGTTTTTTTTTCAAAGCTGTGCAGCAGTACGAGAAAAGATAACAATCAACACTCGACCACTCTCGCAATGGTATATGACTACTAAGTACCAAATGCTGTGCAAATATTTTAAATCAAGTGCAAAGAAAATAAAAAACCGCCCACGTAATTGTATGTACAGCTACGCGAGGCTCTGCTAATCGGTAAAACCACATGGTTTTAGAAATGTAATCGTATTGTCAATGTTACGATAGTTTTTCGTACCTTGTCAGTAACAGTTAAGGTACGGTCAAAAGCAGCAGAATAGAGTTATTTTTTGTAGCCTCCAGAATAATTTTCTATTCCAACAAGTAGGTAGTCTAAAACCAAAATCTCTTTATTCCTCCCGACACCTTTAAATCCAGTCAACACAGAAAAGCGACCACAAATGTAGCTCTACTTCGCTTTGATAAATATGATTTTAATTACACGATGTACGTAGGATTAGGCTTGATGCTCTGCATAGGAGCGCATGTCTATTTGTCCCAAACACGACACAATATGTGCCGTAATTGTCTGTTGTAAGGGTTGCAATTGTTTGGCGAACCTCGTGGGATTGTCACTTGGTCTAAACAGATTGTTCCTCGTAAACAAACCCATCATTTAATCGGATTTTACTTCATAGATTGTATTATTTCATCGAATTTCGAGTTATTTTCTGCCAAAACTACAGTGTTTTCAGGATATCTTAAACCTTTACAGTAGCAAGGTTAGGTGGGACTTGTGGTTACCAATAAAATTTACCCATGTCATAAGAAATGCCTTTCTATGAAATGAAAAATCTGCAATACGTTCGTGGGAAGGTGTTTATAAAAAATACCCTTCATAGAGACATTGAGTCAGGATAGGAAATACAAGTTACGCTACGAAAAAAATGCGTAATTACTTTTCAGAAACTTATTCAGAAACTATAAGCAAACGCTCTATTTAATAATTATAGTAACCTATATCTGAGGTTGAACTTTAATGTTCAGTTAACATTAAAGTATTAAAGGTCATTAAAGAATCGGCTATCGCTGTGGTTGCATCTTAATGTTCACTTTACAGGTATCCGTCACCTAATAGTGATATGGACATTAAGATACAGGAACATTAAGACACAGGTTTCTCACATATTGTAGAAAACTTAAACTTAAAGCATAGAGACGCATTATTGTAAACATTATTGCATAGATTCGCTCGCATCCGCACATTAAATAGTTATTTTATGTCACTGGTGCATAATGAGAGGCATTAAAATACCCGTGTGATCCTATTGTGAAACTCGCCTTACGTCTCGTTTCATAAAATCACACTCGTGTATTAATGCCTCTCATTATGCACCAGTGACATAAAATAACTATGTGATATGCGTATGCGTATCTATGCAATAATGTTTACCCACACTGTTTGTATGATATAAAGAAGGCAGATAAGTGCATAGGCCTGTGAAAAGTGTACATCTGATGAGAGCCATAGTAATTCGCAATTTCAAGACTGCAATCCTAAGAATACAAATACTAAGAGGACAAGATTTACAAATAAGATAACATGTCAAAAGCAACATGGTTGTACCAAGTAGTTAAGAGCCTAACACCCGTATTCACAAACGTCACTATGAGGTCTCACAGTGCTCACGAACGCACAGGGTGGTTCAAATCGTGTCAGAAACAAAAGGTCAGTCAAACAGGACCAATCACAAAGCTGTATTGAACGCAGTGCGTTTACTCACTGAAGGATCCCTTAAGTATTGTTTGTGAATACGGGTGTAAGTGCATTACTGCTAAGAGAATAACCTCCCCGTGTGCTCAACACTTCTGCAGTGTCTCTTGCGGTTAAATTTTGACACGGCTTAGTCAGAGCGGCTTAGTTATTTCGTAGGAAGTTTTGAATCAGCACATAAACGAGATTTGTGCTGCGGCGAGGCTGCTAGGGGTTAAAGATGACGTGGGAGATGCTGCAACATGGACTGGTTTAGTATGATTCAACCTGGTTTATTATAAAACGCTTTAAATATGTTAGATCTCAAAATAATATTTTAAGCGTTTTGTAATATAAACCAGGTTGAATCATACTAAACCAGTCCATGTTGCAGAATCTTCCACGTCATGTTTTACCCATTTCTTGTGACATGGGTGAATTTTCATTGGTAACCACAAGTCTCACAAAACGCTTAAAATATGTTAGTTCTCAAAATAATATTTAGGAATTTTCTTACACAAAATGTACTTAATCTTAAACTTGGTTAGATTCGTACTATAATATGTATGTATGGGTTTATGAGAATTAAATTAACACACCAATTGATCTAGTCCCAAACTAAGCTCTAAGCTATCAATAACGATATCAATACTTATATAGAGAAACATATACTGAAAAACATAGAAAACATCCATGACTCAGGAACAAAAAATATTCGCGCTCATAATTCTAATAATCTGCCCTTACCGGAATTTGAACCTAGGACCGCTAGCTTTGAGGCAGGGTGACTACCAGCTAGGCCAGCGCATCGTCAAAAGATGAAGTTCACTTTCTCAAATATAAAAAGAGTTAATACCACTTTAACAAATGTTAAACTTAATATAATTTAAAGAGATTAACACCGCATAGCCCGGATAACAATTATTTAAATTAAATGTTACTTTTTTGTCAATTATTAGACCTATTTACTCTTTGTACTTGTAAATAACATTATTTTTCTTGAGCAAAAACCAATAATAAACGTTACCGAAGTAAACTTTAAATTAAAAGCAGTATTTTATTTTAAAACCGTACATTTATACCCACTTTTAGTTTACGGCAAGCGGCCATTAAAAAGTTACTACTATAAAGTTTTATAAGTAGTTGCTTTTTTAATTATAAATATTTTGCCTTTCTTCAAATAAACTGCTTAAGTTTAAGATATTTCTTACTTATTTTTTTACCCGATTAAGTTTTAGACTTGTTTGTATTTCTTTGATATATTATCTCGTACAGACTATACGGATACCTTGATTTTGATGAACAAAAAACCACCACAATATACTTAGCTGGTTTCCTTAAAATATTACGTCCAATAGAGTCAATCCATTTGGAGCTCCGATTCCAAGATGCCATAAACCCATAGACACTCGTACAGATACTCCATACCACCTGACTTGTCTTATTTAGTAAAAACTTTTATAACCTCAAAATGCTTACTTTTCACCTAAAATTACCATGTAAGGTTAAAAAAACGAAAATGATGTAATGATGTAAAATAACGAAAATGGTGTGCAAAATGTGATCTCTCGTTGCTTCATTCACCGGAAAACGGCCATTTTAGCCCAAAAACACTTTACTGTCCAATGTTATGGACATAGTTAAACTTTTCAAAAATATGTAAACACGACTCTTCTGCAGTGAAATAATGTTGTAAATGTATTTCTGAAACCTTGTTAATGTATATTTTATGATGCTGACTGTGCTACTTACAATGTATCTTTTTTATGTTAAGGATTAAAAATGCCCTATTGACAGATTAAAAACTAAAATGTGCCAATAAAAACATTTTTAAACGACGTTAAGCGAAAACACACAATTTCCAAGCTTGCTTTATTTTTCAAAGAACTCAAGTGTCCAAGGAAGCTATTTAACTCCTATAAGAAACCGGTTAAAAAAACTGGGCAGGTTCTAGATAAAGCAGTTTAACGCAAGCATTATGACCAAGTACTTTCAGAGCTGGATAGTGCGGGTCGTGACTTTTTATTACTATCTCACTCTTTGATAGTAATCTACTTGAATTTTTATTCTTAAGGAAGCGAAATGGTTTTCAATGAAGTGGTTTCAGATAGAATAAGTTTTAATATAGGATTCTTTTGAACTTTTAACTGTGTGGTAAAGTTATTTAAGAAGGTATTTGGTTTGCTTCCGTGTTAGTATGGTAATGTGTTTCTATGTGACTTTTTGTTTTGAAGTGTGGGGTAAAGTTAGTCAGGACTTTATGCGAATAATGCATTATGTGGTAGTGGTTAGTTTGCAGTGTGTTTTTGTTATCTTTAGTTTGCAATAAAATGTGTTCACATCCACTCACTCATATGCTGGGTATGTTTGTATGATTTTGAGTTTTGAAAAGAAATAGTCATTCCATTTTAGACATCTGAGCTCGCAACAACGCATATAATTATATGAAATTATGGGGACTAAGGCCCGTATTAATAAACGGGATCCCCTTGGATCGCATAATGTGTTTTAGACTAATATTTTTTCGCATAATTGTTTTCGCATAAATTGTATTGGCATAATTGTACTGTCGCATAAACATACTTTAGCATACTCCTTTTTTAGCATATTAGGCTATTAGAATAAAATTAGTTGGACTAATTTGTATTTGACTAATACACATTATGCATATTATTGTTTGGGCTAATAATTATTTGTCATATCTGTGATTAACCATGATATTAGTTTTCTAAATGAATAAATAATTTTATTTTTTCATTACTTACACAAACTTATCAAACAATATAATTATTTTTCAACGAATATTGTTTGGTCAGTGTATTTTTTTGAAAGTTGGGTTATAAGATAAATACTATAGTTATGATATAAATATGAGTGAGCGAGCGAGCGAAGCGAGCGAGCAAGACCTCTCTGGGCAGAACCGACTTGAATAGGTTAGGTTAGAAGGCTATGGCGGGAGCGAAGCGGAGCAAGCTCCCGCCTTAGCCTTCGAGGTTATTTTTTTTATATCTATGAAAACAAAGAATATTTAATTTGCTATTCTATGATATGAAAAAAAAACATTGAATTTTATTTAAAATCAAAAACCATGATTACTATTTTTTAGGACAATACCTACTGTTATGCATTTTGTAATGATGCCAATCAATTATTATGACTTTTTGCAATTATGCTTACTGTATTTATGCTTTTTAATGTTATGCGTAATAATATATGCGTAAAGATGATTATGCACATCATTATTTCGGCCTAAAGCAATTATGCGTAACACTATTATTACAAATAATTTTATGCCATCCAATAGAGAACCTTAATAAACTCATCTTGGCTGAGATGCCCGTCACAAGATACGTCAAAGTAAACGTCAAACCATACAACACTGTAATTTTTAACGCATCTCAAGACGAGCATTAGAGTTGAGATTAGTTTATTAATACGGCCCTAAGGATTGCAGTCCTGAGAATTCAAATATAATGTGGGTCTCAAATCCCACTTACCCTCAGCTGGTGCCCTGGGTGCCTGGGTGCTGGGTGGTGCTGGGTGGGTGGTGGCTTGGTTCTTCTTCTTGGCATGAAAAATAAGGTTCTCTATTGGATGGCATAAAATTATTTGTAATAATAGTGTTACGCATAATTGCTTTCGGCCGAAATAATGATGTGCATAATCATCTTTACGCATATATTATTACGCATAACATTAAAAAGCATAAATACAGTAAGCATAATTGCAAAAAGTCATAATAATTGATTGGCATCATTACAAAATGCATAACAGTAGGTATTGTCCTAAAAAATAGTAATCATGGTTTTTGATTTTAAATAAAATTCAATGTTTTTTTTTCATATCATAGAATAGCAAATTAAATATTCTTTGTTTTCATAGATATAAAAAAAATAACCTCGAAGGCTAAGGCGGGAGCTTGCTCCGCTTCGCTCCCGCCATAGCCTTCTAACCTAACCTATTCAAGTCGGTTCTGCCCAGAGAGGTCTTGCTCGCTCGCTTCGCTCGCTCGCTCACTCATATTTATATCATAACTATAGTATTTATCTTATAACCCAACTTTCAAAAAAATACACTGACCAAACAATATTCGTTGAAAAATAATTATATTGTTTGATAAGTTTGTGTAAGTAATGAAAAAATAAAATTATTTATTCATTTAGAAAACTAATATCATGGTTAATCACAGATATGACAAATAATTATTAGCCCAAACAATAATATGCATAATGTGTATTAGTCAAATACAAATTAGTCCAACTAATTTTATTCTAATAGCCTAATATGCTAAAAAAGGAGTATGCTAAAGTATTTTTATGCGACAGTACAATTATGCCAATACAAATTATACGAAAACAATTATGCGAAAGAATATTAGTCTAAAACACATTATGCGATCCAAGGGGATCCCGAAAAATAACTTTCTCTTTATATACACACAGAACGGTTACTGCTATTACATTCTTTCAAACGTTAAGTACTTTAATTTAATGAAAACCACTTTAAACGTTATAATTGGCGTGAAAAGTGATGTTATTACCTTTAATAATATGAACTGTAAAACATTGTAATATTAAAAGGTATGAATATAAAATTATAACATTGAAAGGTATGGTAAGGTATGGTATGGGTTACACCCAGTATTAAAATAAAGGCTACTTTTTATCCCGGAAAATTTAAAAGTTCCCAAGGGAATATCGGTAATAGAAATTTATGCGGGCGAAATCGCGGGCAGAAGGAAGTTTTTTATACAATGTATTTCATTATAATTACTAACATTTATTATGATGGAAAACATTATGGACTGTGAAAGTCAAAACTTTAGGTTTATGGCAGACACTATAAACCAATGTAAGTACCTGAAGTCTTAACCTTAACACGAAATGTACAAAAAGTTGCCAAAGCATTTAGAAATACATACATACATACATAAACTCACGCCTTTATTCCCAGAGTGGGGTAGGCAGAGCTACAGAATTACCAACATCTCTAAAAACTTGTTGATAATTCTGTAACCACATTTTGCACACTTAGGCTAAGATGTTTACCAGTGTATTAGTGACAGGTTGCAAGCCCATCGCCTAACAGTACTATATGCCTTTAGAAATAAGGTTGCTAAATCTTTTCGAGCCTTTAGGGTGAACACATTTACGTCCTCGACTACCAACTTTGTTATTCACGTTCAAAACGCTTCCCAAGCAAACTCAGTAAGAAAATTACTTTGAAAACCAAACCGTTATCACGTAAAACCATTTTATAAACACGCACAAACTGCGAACAAAGGCGTCTGAAGTCAATTCCGTTATCATTCGAACACAGGTTTGTTTCAAGAATTAATCCTTCTAAAATTCATTAAAATATTCAAGCGGCAAAGATTAACGGGCTCAGCGTACAACGCAGAGCAACCAAATTAAACAATTCCAATTTATCTGACTAACGAATACCTGGCTAGTTGAGCAGCGCTACAGCTAATTGCTCCGAACTTTTCTAATTAAAATTAACTTTAAGCTGTAAATGCTGAGTCTTTGCCGTTTACTTTGACGGGATGCAGCGGTTAAGATGCAAATTTAAGTCCATGTTGCCGAAATATTATTGTTGAACTTTTTATATACGAAAGGTGCACATTGGATTCTAAATTCAAATTTTCGGTTAGGACTGGCATTAGGTTTTAAAGGGATTTGGGTAAAAGTGTTGTCATTTGTAAAAGTCATACATTTTCAATGTGAGCAGCCATTAGTAAAAATGCTAAATTATTTATGATAAAATAATTAAAAATAAACATGTTTTGTTATGTAATGTAATACTTTTAAGTGCATCGGAGCCGAGATATTTAATATTCTTACCTAGGCGTACTTATAGTACCAAAAACCGAACACTTAAATCTTAAATATGTATCTCGGCTCCGATATTATTTAACGCCATAAATTATTATATATCTATGTGTATTTCAAGGTCCTTTAAATAACTATGTAAAAATCGTCCGTGGCCGCTGAAAAAAAAGACAATATTCTTCAAACAAATTTACCCAATGCTCTTTAAGTCTGTGTTGCCGAAATATTATTGTTGAACTTTTTATGTACGAAAGGTGCACATTGGATTCTGAATTCAAATTTTCGGTTAGGAAAGGCATTAGGTTTTAAATTTAGACAAATCTCACTGTAATACGCAATCGCCTTTACACAGTAGACAATCACAGCATTACCAGTAACAAGAAAAATCACAATATTTATTTTGGCTGTCTAAATCTAACTGTTCGAAGAAACTCTTAAGCCTACTGAATTTTACTTCTTAACGATTGCGTAAAGATGTAGAGAATGGTAAAAAAAAACGATGTTTTTTACTTTGTAACAATCATATTTTATTATTTTAATTTTTTTTCCGTGTAATCTGCTGCGGAATCACTAAAAGAATTCCAGCGTAAGACTTACTACTTGCTTCAGCCAGGCTGGACCATTTCTGCATGCTCTGGCAGATATATTATTGTGTTTCGTTTTTTTGCTTTTGCTTTTGCTTCTGTCGTCGTTACGTTATAAAGTAACCTAAAATTACTATAAATAAAATAGCAAATTGGTTGCATTTGAGTTTTTTACACATCTTTAATCGTGTCAATCTACTAGCGTTTCGGATAACATAGACAGACAAGCAATATCAAGTGGCTTTTATTTTTATTTAATAGTTCATATTGCTTCTGTATTGCGATAATATTTTTTGTCAGTAAGAAAATAATGTTAAAATTTAACAATCTTAAAACTAGAAAAAGAAAAGTAGATGGGCTTAAATAGATTGTAATTAAGTCGCTAAAGTAAGTAATAAATCTACCGCGGTTTGAAATTTTAGAAACAGCCATAATAACAACAAAAATAAAATAATATCTACAAAGTAAAAATAAAGTTACAAAATATTTTACTTTGCTCTTTCTGACCCTTAAGGAAGAAGCGATAAAATTCAAACAATATAAAAATGTTTTTCCTGATATTGTCAACCGAAACATTTGGGGAAATAACGACGAGTAAAATGACCAATACAATGTGTGATAAAAATGACAGTGGGCAATATTATTAAGGCAATTCTCATTATTGCTCCATTTAACTGCCAGTTACTTTGTGACACATCTGAAAATGTAGTTTTCGGGCTATTTTTACCAAATAAAATCATTGTTACTTATAACAGTGTGTCAAGGTGTCACAAAATAATTGGCCGTGAAACCATAATGTGTTTAATTTTGTGACTGCTGAAGGAGGAGGGCAATGTTTTGGACCTGAATGTATGTATGTATTGTCCTTCGTTATCTTGTAAAGGCTGAACATTACCGAGGCCGAGGAGGAGGAGGAGGAGGAGGATTATGACAAGCTGAGGGGCTATTGTTTAACGCGCTCGCAATAGCAATTGTTTCCATTTTGAAAATCGAAGGATTGTCTGCATACAAAATGAAAACAATTGATCCGCTTTTAAACCAATTTAGATTGCGAGTGCGTTAGACAAGAGCGACGCAGGTTGTCGTTATATTTCATCACGGGTCGCGCGTCATCTTTCGGTCCGACCGTCGTTGTTCAGAGAATCACTACCCAGGACTTAAATGGAGAGGTTCTATAGTAGTCATTAAAAAAAAAGCTTGTAACATAAATATAGTGCCCGCACTGCTTCTTGATAACAGGTAGTGGATGAGAAGATGGTAGCGATCCAGACTGAGCTGGAGGTCTTATTTCCTGAATCAACACTGAGGAACAACAAAGTATTTCAAGACCAACATTGTATTTAACCAGCAAATAAGCACGCTATAACCGCATACTAAAAGCGAAATCTTACGAACGCTATAAAACTTTAAACCACTCATTTAATTTAATAGCAAACTCGTTAGCCTAATTAGGCTTCTCAGATTATCAACCGAGTGAGTAGAAAATTAAAACGACATTTCGGGTCGGCACGGTGAGAAATTTTTAGATGGAAATTTGATTTTGAAAGAAACTGCTTTCTCTTAGTTTTTATTTAAGAAACAGTACAGGGGTGTGATTCTCTCAAGAAGCAAAGGTGAATGAATGGACGAGTGATCTTCAGCGGCGAGAGAGTCAGTGCGAACAAAACACATTTTAGCGCGTGCATTTTCAATAAAGCAGCCTTATACGTTCGATCCATCGGCAGGAACCACGCTGCTAAATTGAAAATGCAGACTGAGCTGGAGACCTTATTTCCTGAATTAACACTGAGGAACAACAAAGTATTTCAAGACCAACATTGTATTTAACCAGCAAATAAGCACGCTATAACCGCATACTAAAAGCGAAATCTTACGAACGCCATAAAACTTTAAACCACTCATTTAATTTAATAGCAAACTCGTTAGCCTAATTAGGCTTCTCAGATTATCAACCGAGTGAGTAGAAAATTAAAACGACATTTTGGGTCGGCACGGTGAGAAAATTTTAGATGGAAATTTGATTTTAAAACAAACTGCTTTCTCTTAGTTTTTATTTAAGAAACAGGGTATAGGGTATTTATTATAGTTACCGTTATCTCGTTGGATGAAGCATACTGGTTAGAAAGTGACAGATATTTTATTCATGTTTATTGACGAAAGAGATATACAGATCGAAAGTGAGTGGACGGGTCGGAAGGGGCCGCCCTAGGCGTACTTTTTCGAGTCAAAACGGAGAAATACTGGAAAAGGGCCGAATCTTAAGTACCCGAAACTGACGTGCGTGTATGAAACGATGTATGAATGGAAAAAGCGAAAGAAATTTGTCAAGATCGTAGCAAGTGGAAAGAAGTGGTAGGCAGAGGCCTACCTCTCTGGGAAACAGGCGTGATTTAATGTATGTATGTATGTATGTATGTTTATTCTACATCGATTAACAATCGATAAGTTTTTTATCTTAGGGATATACCTATTTATTTTAATATATTACCTAATATTATTATTGTATTATTTTCCACGTGTGTTTGCCGGGTTACAATAGTGCCACACCATGTCTTCCCATGGAAGTCGTAAGAGGCGACTAAGGGAATAAAGGCTTGTAGTACTATTAGGCGATGGGCTTGCAACCTGTCACTAATATACACTGGTAAAGATCTTAGCTTAATTGTGCAAAATATGATTACAGAATTAACAAAAAGTTTTTAGAGTTGTTGGTAATTCTACCTCTGCCTACCTCACTCTGGGAATAAAGGCGTAAAGTTATGTGTTACTTAATAAAATGATCTTAGCTGACATGTCCGTTCAAACTGATATTTAGCGAGGCGTGTCTTGAGATTAGCATAATATATCTCTCAAGCTCAGCCTATTAATACGGCTTTTAATATTGTCAATTTTGATCTCAGCTCTAGGTTTTTAGTGTGGGTACTAGGTACCAATCTCTTTACTCAAAGAGACAAACGGCTCAGCAACAAAATCATAACTTTACGGAAATGGAACCCAGGACCGCTAACCTCATAGGCAGTAGCTACTAACTGAGCTAACCGCGTGGTTAAGGTTTTACATTTTTTAGATTGCTGTGAAAAAGTTTGAATAGAAAAGAAGGTCATGTCCAGACCTTTCATACTTTCAGTTACCTATTGTCGCTCGGGCGATAGGGTTGCGTGCGCGTAGCTTGATATAATACACGCCCAACCAACCGCGGCAATGGTACGGCCTAACTAAACCGGCTTGGTCCATTCTGTTGATTTTGCTTATAGTGGCTCGCGGCACGTATGATACAGGCAAGCACACATGCAAGCCGCGCGATATCTTTATTTAAAGACAACCTGCTGTGTATATTGTGTCGACGCTTAGCGTGGATCCGATTGGCGTCTGTGGTAGCTAAAGCTAATAGTGAAAATAATGGTTTCCTTTTCTAAAACCGATCCGAGTCAAGAATAACTTTTAAAACCGGAGATCTTTTTATGAAATGAATGTTTTATTAAATCTTTAGTAAAAATGTGACACTAATTTGTGTTAAGGAAAAAAAGTTCATCAACATTGGTAAGGTTATCAAGAAAGAAAGAAAGAAAGAAAGAAAGAAAAAAAAAATACATTTATTCACTACACACATGACACAGAAAAAAAAAGTAAAAATAAAAAAAGCAATAAAAATAGTAGTGTCTTCGCGGCAGTGAATCGGACACTGGCTCAGCATAATGCTGAGGTGTTAAACACCTGCAGCGCTGATTTTCAGCCAGCTCCTTTTGTGACAGACGGACGGTACGCTAAACGAATAAATAGTGTAATACAAAAATATATACCTACTATTAAACAGATACTTATAGTTAGTGATAGAATAAATACGAAAACTACATTTAAATAGCTTACCGAAACATATTTAAAATAGAAATACCTACTTAGCCAGTATACAGCATCGACAATTTGACAAAAAAAAAAAAAGATTAACTTTCTTTTATTCTCATTTCACCTTAAAACCACTAAATCTAAGTTTAACATTGTTCAAACGTCAAAAACGTCCTTTTTAATTGCCTAAACGAAGTGTTTTACGTCATTATAGTTCAAAGACTGAATTCCTGTCCTAATTTACACCAAACTGTGCCCCATTCCACTCGCATTCTGCGGTATTGCGTGATCAAACCGAATCCAGAGTATCTATTAAACTTAGTGTGGAGGAGTCATTAAGTGTTGAAATTGTTTCCTTCGTATCGTTCCCTTTACGCATACGCAATCGGTAGGGTGAACCACAGTAGAAGTGTAAACAGTAACTAGGTATATTTTACTAGAGACTAGAGACCCACCCTCGCTTCGATTCGGTTTATGTGAGTATGGTGTATAGTCTTTCTCAATAAATGGGATATCTAACACTGAAATATTTTTTCAAATCGGATCAGTAGTTCCTGAGATTAGCGCGTTCAAGCAAACAAACAAACAAACTCTTCAGCTTTATAACATTAGTATAGATTTAATTTATTTTTTAAATTCAGTTTTTTTTAATACGATTGTAATTGAAGTAAATGGTGTTTTCTTTTTATTGTTTGTTAAAGTCAGTCAGATGAAAAAAAAAACTTTTGCTTCGCTACGATTTATTTGTAAAATTGAAGATAGTTTTCAAGAATCGAATAACAAATATTTTTTTTTATTTGTTTCTGTCATGGACATTTTTTTATCGTTTTTATCATTTGTACTTAATGTACTTTAAAAATTGAAGTGAGTTCAGTATCACTACATAGTATAAAACAAAGTCGCTTCCCGCTGTCTGTCCTTGTGTATGCTTAGATCTTTAAAACTACGCAACAGATTATGATGCTGTTTTTTGTATAAATATGAATTTAGGTAATTTCTGAAGCCTAAATTTTTCTAAGTACCTACTGAAGAATTTCTTTGAACCCACAGCGTTTACGTGTTTTTGCGTGGAAATTTATTGAAATTTTCGACAGATCTTTAATCATATTAATTATTACGGACAGACGACAGAAATTTGGTAACTATTCCTAACTGTAGCAGCTTGTCCGTTGCAATAACTCACATACGCATATTGGTACTTACACCGCAAAAATCTTTATACGGCAATTTATTACATTTACAATAAAATTCTATCAAGCATCTTGATTTCAATTATTATTTATTATTGCATTCACCAATGTTATGGTCTACAATATCAGATTGGAGACTGGTGACATAAAAAAAAACATCTATTTAATAAAAGAATATTGCTGATTTACCAATAAGGAATATCAAACATTAATAATTAAACTAATCTAAGTAAAATTTATGTCAACAATAACATTCCGATAGTAATAATCGGAAACAGGTTTTTAAAGATATTACAACGAAAAAAAACTCGATTTCACGTGTTTCTCAGAAAACAAAAAAATATAAAGGTTCCTTTGTGAAAACTAAAAAAACTCCGGTTATTTTAACCGGTATTAACCGTTAAAAGAAACCGGTTTTTAAAGCCATTACAACGAAAATTAACTCGATATTTACCAGTATCTCTCGAAACTAGCAAAGCTTTTAGTATATTTTAATAATGCATCGTCCTTTTCTATCTAAACCCGTATTTCGTGTTTAATGTAAAAGTTGTTCTCTGGTATAACAGCGTACCTTAAAATTATTAATTCAGTCTTGTTTTAAACTTAAATTATGTATCTATACTATTTTACATTATGCTAAATAGGAAATAGGTAACCAGTGTGATAAATTTAATAAGAGCTGGGAATTATGCCTTACGAGTATGAAAACTGCTTTTTGAATGTTTACTGAATTTTTACCTTTTTCAATCAGCAATAAATCATAATTTACGTTAATATTTAAAAAAAATATATAAAAAATAATCTCAGTAAAATTTCTCGATCTCGAAAAAAGTCCTTAATGTTGGCAACGCTTTCTTCAACGGTCTTGGGATTGCAGTTTTGAGAATTGTCTATAGGTCACAGATTCAACTTACCATCAGGTTGCCTGTGTGCTCGTCTGCCTTCTCCATGCCATTAAAAACTCTCCTTACTTTTATTGTATATATATATTTATTTATCATTCCTCTTATATTTATTTATTTGTTTCTTTTTTGTTTTATTTATTTATTTATTTATTTACTTTTTTTATTATTGTTAACTGGGGGCCTAATATGTCTGCGTTTATCGCGTGACATAATGTGGATAAAACATCTCTCACTTTCTGTCACGTTTATAAGTACGAGAGTGACGGGTGCTTTATCCACATTTTTTCACGAAATAAACGAAATCATACTAGGCCCCTTGGAGCATTTAAATGAGGTTTTTATTTTTAAATCTATGTTTATTTATCTTCTTGATATTAACTGACTTGCAAAATTCTTTAAGTTACACCGTGTTTTTCTGAGACAGTGCTTAGATACAATACGTATTATAACCTTACGACTGCTCGAATTTATTTGACTATACAGGGTGAAACCTAAGTCGTGAACAAAATGATCACCTCTGTGTGTTCATCCCACGAATATGAATACCACGAAAAAAAACAGCTGCTTCATACATTAGGTCGAGTACGTATTGAACTTTTCTATGAAACAGTTGTTTTTTTTTTCCTGAATTCAGAGTTGGTCATAGTGAAAGTTGTTGATATTTGTGGGAAAAACACAGAGGTGATCATTTTGTTCACGACTTAGGGTTTACCCTGTATCATTTCAAAAAAATTGCTAAAGGTACGTCTAGGTTAATCAAATACTAAATCAGCATCCCTATTTATATTAGCTACTTCTTCTTAGCCTAGGATTTCAATGTAATTTCATTTTATCTCAAGATAAGCACTGTCATA
Source organism: Acleris laterana (assembly GCA_963966035.1). Taxonomy (NCBI): domain Eukaryota; kingdom Metazoa; phylum Arthropoda; class Insecta; order Lepidoptera; family Tortricidae; genus Acleris; species Acleris laterana. Next base: position 16,559,557 of record OZ014442.1, read on the forward strand.
ACCATGTGTATAGCGATCAAATGTAGTTGTGTTTGTGTGAAACACAAAATGAAAATCATAACATACAATGAGCCATTCTTGGAATTGTGTACGCATCATCGCCAGAACTAGTTCGGCTCAACGACGGTTACGTGAATTAGTCTAAAACTTTATCTATTGTGTCCGCCGGGACCCTAGCCCTTAACACGGCGAACAATATACTCCTCCGAATGGAGGGAAATTAATTTATTGTCAGAACCCTGTTTACTTAAGTCATTGTTTTCGGTGGCTGTTTGAAATCACTGACCTTCGCCTTGCTACAGATGACGCAATGTCAGATAGGTCACTACCGCTCTATAATTAAGCGTGTCACATGTCACAGATATTAATATAATAATTATCTGTGTCAAGCTTAGTTTGTGGAATAATTGGATTTACTAGAGCTGTGCGTAATTAAGATAAGGCTGATAGTGAATGAAGATGAATTAACTTGCCTAACCTTCCTTAGTTTTTCAATAGGTAAGTATATAAACAAAGTTCCAAATGATTTATGATGTAACTTTATTTTGCCGCTGAACTACTTACAATCTTTTACTTAGCTATAACTATTGACCGACTTTTTCTTGCCATGAAGAAGAATAAAGTACGCTTTGAAATGCTGAGAAGCGCTCTAAAATAAAATATATTTTTTAATTAAAAAAAATAATTTTGATACCTTAAAAAAAACCTTACAATTTAAACTACAAATAAGGATAGCGAAGTTTTTGCAGCAAGCAGCTGTCGCGCTTTGTTGCAGACTACATCATATAGAAAAAACATCTCGCTTCTGTTGTTGGCTGCTTCATTAAGTAAAACAAACACTTTGCCTGCTGCAACCACGTTGATAAGGGGTGTGTTGTCTGGAAAAACATTCCTCCCTGAATATGTCTATAGGCTAATGTCGCCTGATAATGCAGTTTGACTCGTGCTTATTTCATTTTGCCTCAAATCGTTGTTTCCAGTTGTTATAATTTTTGCTCAATCCTTTTTTTAAAGTAAAATGCAAACTTACCAGAAAATGATAAACATAATTATGTAGATGGTATAATTTTATTATTTATTTACAGAACTCAACAATAATACAATTACAAATTAACTTTATGTAGAGAAATACATACGAGTACTTAAATACAAAGAAACATGCAAGATTGAGAAAAAATACTTGCGCTCACTTTTCACACACAATTTATTACAATAACATTGAACTCTGAAAAGCTTAAAGCGTGACGTAGACTAGAAATAAAAAATGCAGAAGTTGACGGCTGTCTTACTGTAACTTTAAAGTTAGAAAAAGGTAGCAAAATTGTGCGTCTTGCTCTAGAAGTTAAATTAAGACAGCAATCAAATTTCTGCAATTTTTATTACTAGTATTAGAAGACACCACACAAATACACAAGTGTTTGTTCTGGAAAAAAAAACAAATGTACTGCCAACAAACCAATAAACCGCAAGCTTTAACATGCTTTCTTAAATGTTATATAACTTATTTATATGAAGGCGTGAGTGCTTGTACGTAAGCAATGCACTCATGTACCCAAGAGGCGCCTTGCCAACCAGTCGGGCGGATTTTTCAAAATTCAATTCGTCAACCTGTCAAAAACTGGGGAGTTGAGCACGGTTCAGGGTAAAGCATGCGCAAAATAAATTGGATCTTTGTTCTGCTGTGTATCGGAAATTCTATTTAAAAAGAAGGCTTTAAAAGAATGGATACAGATTTCTGTGAAAAAGGTAAACTTAGAAATAAAAATAGAAACTTTTATTCGACAAGCACAAAAAAAACAGAAAAAATAATAACATCATGAAAAAAACGATGGCAACACAAAAATAATAAACGATAAAAAAGGAAACAAAGAAGACAATGTTGCCATGGGTGATTCTGTAACTAACACTATGACGACATTAACCAAAACGCTGGTTATCATGGGCGCCAACGTGACAACAAAGATATAGTATTTAAATAAATAATCATAGAAATGAAAGTATTTTTTTTTCTCCCCATGGAATGAGTTTAGTGTTCGTTGATATATTATTTCAAATTCCGGCTGTTTAGAATATGTATTGAAAATCGTCTACAAGTTGCTACATGCGGATACCGGTGTTGGCGTGATTGCGAGGAATTACTAAGCGTTATGTTGATTATATGGCACGTTGCCTGTTCCCCGCATCGATGTCAAGGGCGAGGTCAACCTGTGAAGTATAACATATTATATTATATTATATTATCCGCCGGTCTCTTGCCTCCGTCAACGTTCCCGCTTTACTAGAGCCAAACGGTATCGCTAGGGACGACGGCAAGAGACCTGACGGTATGTCTTTAATTCCGTGGAGTATGGGGCGAGTGCTGGTGTGGGATGCTACTTGTGTAGACACCCTAGCCTCGTCACACCTCCGCGGAACGGTAATTAAACCAGGCGCGGCGGCTGAGGCGGCCGAAAGCATGAAGAAAAATAAGTACAAGGGTCTCGGTGCGGAATATCACTTCGTTCCTTTCGGCGTCGAGACCCTTGGTCCGTGGGGACCCGGTGCTATTAGCCTTTTTAAGGAGTTATCAAAAAGGCTAATAGAAACCAACGGAGACCATAGAGCTGGCAGCTTCCTCGGCCAACGCTTAAGCATTGCTGTACAACGAGGAAATGCTGCCAGCATCTGTGGTACTTTGCCACGGGGGCCCTTTCTTAGTTTTTAGTTTTTATTTAGTTTTAATTTTATAGTATTTAGTTTAGTGATAAGTAGGTTTTATTTTAGTTTTAATTTATTGTAAATTTATTTGTCCTGTAATTGTTTATATTGTAATATTATATTTATGAATAAACATTGTATTTATTATATTGTATATCCTCGAAAGGCCCACGTATAATTTCTGTTCGGAACCGATTTGAAAGTAATTTTTAATCTGTGACAGACGTCACCGAGTCTGTGCTATTAACTTGACGTTTGACAGATTGTGAGGTTAACTTGTCTTGTCTAATTTGTTGCTTGCTAACGAGGTGTAAAAAGCCGGCCGGTGTTTTGGATTATTAACTTGATTGCATTGTATTTGTGTTAATCACCCCGGATTAAGAGGGTTTTTGAATTTAGAAGCTTCGCCGAGTGTTGCTGGCCCCTTAGGCCCTTGGCGCAGTGATTATTTTGATTAAGTATTGTGAACGGTGTGGAGTGCTAGTTGGGCCGCGGACCGGGACCGTGAAGATTGCCTGGACCAGTAACAGGAGGTGAACCACACATACACTCACACACACATCACAGTTACACAAATCGCACCCCTGGACGAAGCCGAGAAACCAAGGAAACCAGTGAGTACTTACAAATAGGTTACCTACCTCTAATACATAGATACCGCCAGTATATAGATTTGGGGCTGCCGCGTATCGCGGTTTCGCCCGTCACGATATTTCGGGACAAATCCCTCGCAAATTACTCTATGGGCCCAGCGTTTGTAGGGATTTTGTTTTGACCCCGGTCTATTGTGATCACGTTTTGGTAGCAGAGCGCGGTTTTAATAACCACATTTTTTGTTGAAATTACGTATAAGCAGTCAAACTGACTAAATACCTAACTTTGTCTTGGGTTTTGTTATAACCAATTGTTGAATTGTTTACTTTGGTTAGGTATTAGTTCCCGGACTGTGCTGGTAGGTTTTATTTGTTTGACCCACAGTGGAACTAGGTTTAACTTGATAGGGTTTGTTGAGGAGATATAATTTCACCTTGTAATTAATTGTAATTGTTTAATTTGTAAAAGACTAGTTACCGCTGATAAAAAGGTTATATAATAGGTCAGCTATTTTGTTTATTGAAAGTGTTGAAACTAAATACTTAGTTTTATAAATTGTTGTGGAGATAATTATCTCACCTTTTTATTGTGCTCAATCTAATGAGAATAGTGAACAATATAGTTTGAATTATTTTTGGGGTTCTGTATTGAACAATATAATTTGAACTATTTTTAGGGTTCTGTATTGAACAATATAATTAAAATTATATTTCAAAATAAATCATATATATTCTTCATAGAATATTAATTGGATTAGGAATCTGCAAACAACCTTTTGCAGGGTTCATTAGTGAATATTAAATTAATTATATTTTTTTTGTGGTTTGTATTCTCAAACAATATAGTTTAAAGTTAATATTTACCTGGGTCTTATTGTGTTGTTTCTTTGTTTGTTACCCTGTAAACATGGCAAGGTTGGCAGCCAAGATCAGGGCGGAATTGAGATGGTTGTCCTCAGTGGTTCAACTGATTGACCGACCTGACCGAACCGATGCCCTTCTGGCAAGATCAGCTGAGTTACCAGCCCGGGGTGAAGTAGTCCAAAACTGCTATATGGAGCTTTTGGCTTTAGGTGAAAAGGTAGATGATATGCTTGAGACAGACATCACACAGTTTTATGAGTTGTCGCATAGTGTTGTTCAGGCTGCTAGCAAGGTACAGCAGGGTGCTTTGACTGTGGAGACACGATCCCCTCCACCACTCGCGCTCCTTGGGCGTTTGCCCACTTTGGACTTGCCCCATTTTGATGGGGATTTGAAATGTTGGACCGCCTACCATGATCTGTTCACCAGTCTGGTAGATGCTCGGAATGACTTGGCACCTAGTCAAAAGTTGGCCTACTTGTTCTCCACACTAAAGGGAGAGGCCCTAGGTATTGTCTCCCATTTGGAGGTCACAGACCAAAATTATCCCACGGCAAGGGAGCTTTTGGTTAAACGATATGCCAACATTCGACGCTTGGCGGATACCCATGTGGCTCAGATTTTGGGGCTTCCTCATATACATAGGGTTGCCACCTTGAGAAGGGATCTGGTAAATCCAATGGTGATCGCCTTGAATGCGTTGAGGCGCCTTGGTCTGCCTGTGGACGAGTGGTCATTTATGTTGTTGCATATCGTTTTGTCGCGCTTGCCTACGGACTTAAAAGTCCGTTTTGAACAAAAGCATGGTGGTGACAGTGCCACACAATTGCCGCTATTTGGGGACCTGCTGACATTCTTGGATGAGGAGTGCCGCCTGTTGGACAACGCTGGTGTTGACGGCTCCCCGCGGGCCCTAGAGGGGCCTCCTCCGGTGCAGCGACGTGTTGTTGCTCGCCCCCCTAACCGAGGGGTGGTGGAGCCACGCCGCCCGGCACCTAGATTCGCGACGGCTCAAGTTTCTCGCAGCTGTGCCTATTGCAATGCTGATGATCATTTTGTTTCAGCGTGCCCTCGATTCCTCCACAGAAAGGTCAAGGATCGGCGCGGAATTGCGAATGATCGCCGGTGGTGCTATTCATGTTTGGGGCAACATTTGCAGCGGGACTGTTCTAAGCCGGAGCCTTGCCCGTACTGCCGTGGGAAGCACCACCCGCTGTTGTGTGCCAACCGAAACGGGGTTGGTCGGGATGATGGTGCTGGACGCGCCCCCACGGGCGGGGGTTCTCACCCCCACCAACCCCAAGAGGAGGATTGTCAGGTCTCGCCGCCCACGGGCGGGGGAACCCCTCCCCCCTCTCCTCGACGGCAGGAGAGGTTTGCAGCGGTTCGTCGCCGCACCACGCCTCCCAGGTTTTCCCCACCACTTTGCGAGAGACCACGTTTGGAGCGCCGCCCGCCCCAGTTCGGCCGCACGATAGGCTACTACCCGGGGAGTCGCCCGGTTGTACCGGTGGAACACTATCTGCGGTCGAATTGGGCTTTGCCTGCTCGTCAAGACGACTCCTATGAGGGTTGTCGGCAACCCGATGAGGGTTGCCCCCAATAGGTAGTTGCCACCCTCTCTTCCACTACAGCCGCCCGCCCTGAGACAGTTCTTCTCCCAACTGTTTGTGTCAGGGTCTGGGGCCCGAAGGGTCGCTCTTTGTTGGTTCGTGCCCTTTTGGATTCGGGTGCCCAGGGCTGTCTTGCGTCATCCTTTTTGGTGAAGAGATTGGGCATCCCATGCGGACCATACCCGGTCGTCATCCACGGTGTTGGTGGCGTTCAGGTAGAGGGTCCAAGGGGAGAAATTGAAGTTTGTTTTACGCCTGTCAATAGTGGGCCAACTATTGTGACCAAGGCCGTTGTATTGAATGATATTTTGGGCACAAACCCGCAGGTGGCTATCTCCCCTGCCGTGGTGAAATTGGTGTCGCAATTGACTCCCGCTGACCCTCAGTGGTTTGTACCTGGACCCATCGACCTGCTCCTGGGTGTTGATGTGTTGGGTTTGATCTTGTCCGGGGAAAAGCGGGTTTTGCAACCATACGGTCTAATTGCTTTGCAAACTATTTTTGGTTTCAGTTTTCTCGGTCCCGTTTTGAGGGGTTCGGTCCCACGGGTTGAAGACCAAATTGTTGCAGTAGGGCTCTCACTCTCTGACGCTGTCCAGCGTTTCTGGGAGGTCGAGGAGCCCCCCAAGGCTCCCAGAGTCGATCCAGCGGAACAGGAGTGCGAATTGTCCTACCAGAATAATACTGGTCGCCTCGCTGATGGTCGTTTTGTTACTCGGTTGCCTTTTAGGGCAGCACGCCCCCCTCTCGGTCAGTCTCATGCCTTAGCGGAAAAAAGGTTGTTGTCCATGGAGCGCCGAATGAAGAGGGATTCGGATTTTCGTAGTAAGTACATTGAATTTATGCGCGAGTACGAGGCTTTAAGACATATGTCACCCTCAGCTATTGATTGGCGTTCGCTCGAGCACTACTTCTTGCCTCATCATGCGGTTTTGAAGACTCCCGGTGGCAAGATTAGAGTAGTTTTTGACGGTTTGGCCCCTACGTCAAATGGGGTTTCTTTGAACCAGTGTTTGCACTCCGGTCCCAAACTGCACAGGGACATTTCGGATATCCTCACCAACTTCCGCCGTCATCAAATTGTTTTTGTGGCTGACATCCGAATGATGTTCAGACAATCGGTGGTGCACCGAGATGACCGGCGTTATCAGTTGATTTTGTGGCGTGAGCGACCTTGTGATCCGATGCGAGTGTACGAGTTGAACACTACCACGTACGGACTTAAATCCAGTCCATATATTGCAATCCGGACTTTGTTGGAGTTGGCTCATCGTGAACGATTGAACTATCCTCGTGCGGCGGCCATCTTGCAGGATTCAGTGTATGTCGATGATGTGTGCACTGGGGCATCCACCGTTACAGAGGCTTTGATTTTACGGGATGAGTTGATTGCTATCCTGAAGTCAGGAGGTTACGAATTGCGTAAGTGGTTGTCAAACTGCCCCGACGTGTTGACTGACCTCCCGGTGGAACATCAACAAGATCCTCTCCTGTTTGAAGATGCTGACAACCCCAATTTGATTGCGGTCCTTGGCATACAGTACCAGCCTGTCCAGGATGTCTTCACTTATCGGGTTAAGTTGGATTCCCCTAAGACCTGGACGAAGCGCTCGGTCTTATCAACTGTTGCTCGGACCTTCGATCCTAATGGATGGATCACACCTGTCATTTTTCTGGCTAAGTGTTTTTTGCAGAAGTTGTGGATTGCGGAAGCTACTTGGGACGACCCCCTCCAAGGAGAATTGTTGAGGGAATGGCGTTCGATTGTTTCTGCACTTCCGGACGTGAACCGGATTTCTTTGCCCAGACTTTTTCTGCCGTTCGGCAAATGTAGAGCTAGTCTCCACGGGTTTTGTGACGCGTCCGAACGAGGGTACGCGGCCGTGGTATTCTTGCGGACTATTAGTCAATCCGGGCACGTAGGGCTTCATTTGGTGATGGCTAAGAGTAAGGTGGCTCCTATCAGGACTAGGTTAACTATTCCTAAATTGGAATTGTCCGGAGCAACCCTCCTTACTAGACTCCTCAATCATGTTTGTGATACATTGGGTCGTACAGTTGAGATCTCAGATGCTTTTGCGTGGACTGATAGTGAGATTGTTCTTTGTTGGCTCCGCACCTCCATACATAACTTAGAGGTTTTCGTTGCGAATCGAGTCTCACAGATCCAGAGCTCTGTGACCCCGCTGATCTGGAGACATGTCCCAGGGGAATTGAACCCCGCTGACTGCGCTTCGCGAGGCTGCGAGGCTCCTGCACTTGTAAACCATTCTCTTTGGTGGGGACCAGATTGGTTGACGCACCCTGAGGCGTCCTGGCCCCAGAATCGGTTCTCCTCTCCAGAGGCGTTGCCAGGTTTACGTGTTGGCGTTGTGAAAACGCAACCTGTTTATGATTTGAATCTTCTTTTGGACAGGTACAGTTCGCTGTCAAAATTGATCGGTGTGACCGGTTGGATCCGGCGTCTCATACGCAACGGACGGAACCCAACTAATAAAGATTTGACATCGGTTTTGTCGCCTTCGGAACGCCAAGAGGCCTTGATGTATTGGGTTCGTGTAGTACAAGCCGAACATTTCGAATCGACTATTAAAGGTCTTGAAAAAGGATTGACGGTTAAGGGTCCCATTGCTCGTTTGAATCCATTTCTAGACGGATCGGGTCTGCTTCGAGTCGGCGGACGACTGCGAAACTCGAACTTGCCTTATGGGGCTCGCCATCCTTTGTTGCTCCCTAAAGGAGGATCTTTGGTGAATTTGTTGGTGTCGGATCGACACATTACTAACGCGCACGCGGGCTGCAATGCCCTTGTAGCCGTCTTGCAGCGTGAATTTTGGATTCTGTCTGCCAGACGCACTATTCGTAGCATTATTTTCAAATGTATGCCGTGTTATCGTTTGACGGCCACACCCACGCAGCCGATGATGGGCGACTTGCCATCCGACAGAGTTTCGGAGAACCGGCCATTTGCTTATGTGGGCACGGATTTCGCCGGCCCTTTTTTGGTAAAGTCCTCTCAGCTTCGTAACGCTCGGTCTGTCAAGGCATATTTGTGTGTGTTTGTCTGTCTGGCCTCCAAAGCAGTTCATTTGGAACTGGTAAGTGCCCTCAGCACGGAAGCGTTTCTTGCGACGCTAAGTAGATTCGTGTCCCGCCGTGGACTGCCATCTTTGATCCGCTCTGATAATGGCACTAACTATAAGGGCACTGATCGTTATTTAAACGAAGTTTGTCAATACTTGAATAGTGATAAAGATATTTTAAGATTTGCAATGTCCCGAATGGGCATTAAGTGGCAATTTGACCCCCCAGTTTGTCCACATTGGGGTGGTATTTTTGAAGCTGTTGTAAAAATTACAAAAACGCATCTCCGCCGTGTTATTGGTGAAACGATATTAACGTTCGAGGAACTTGCAACGGTATTTTGTAAAATTGAGGCCGTCCTCAACTCGCGTCCCCTCTGTCCTATCTCGTCGGACCCAAATGATCTGGAAGCATTGACTCCTGGTCATTTCTTGATTGGTCAGCCCCTTAACGCCCTGCCTGAATACCCCTTCAGGGAAGTAAAATCGTCCCGCTTAACTCGTTTTGAATTGCTACAGCAAATGACCCAGAGCTTCTGGCATCGCTGGTCGCTAGAATACTTGCATATTTTGCAGCAGCGCGTTAAGTGGACTGACAAAACTGATCCTCCCAAAGTTGGAGATCTTGTATTGGTTAAGGAATCTAATTTGTTACCTTTGTATTGGCGTCGTGGACGCATTGTAAATTTGTTTTATGGGTCTGACGGGGTTCCCAGAGTTGCTGAGGTTATGGTCGGAGATTCGGTTTTGAAACGAGCTGTAGCGAGCTTGGCCCGCCTGCCCATTTATTAACAGGCAGACGAGATCTGCCTGGAGCGGGGGGTTGTTCGGAACCGATTTGAAAGTAATTTTTAATCTGTGACAGACGTCACCGAGTCTGTGCTATTAACTTGACGTTTGACAGATTGTGAGGTTAACTTGTCTTGTCTAATTTGTTGCTTGCTAACGAGGTGTAAAAAGCCGGCCGGTGTTTTGGATTATTAACTTGATTGCATTGTATTTGTGTTAATCACCCCGGATTAAGAGGGTTTTTGAATTTAGAAGCTTCGCCGAGTGTTGCTGGCCCCTTAGGCCCTTGGCGCAGTGATTATTTTGATTAAGTATTGTGAACGGTGTGGAGTGCTAGTTGGGCCGCGGACCGGGACCGTGAAGATTGCCTGGACCAGTAACAGGAGGTGAACCACACATACACTCACACACACATCACAGTTACACAAATCGCACCCCTGGACGAAGCCGAGAAACCAAGGAAACCAGTGAGTACTTACAAATAGGTTACCTACCTCTAATACATAGATACCGCCAGTATATAGATTTGGGGCTGCCGCGTATCGCGGTTTCGCCCGTCACGATATTTCGGGACAAATCCCTCGCAAATTACTCTATGGGCCCAGCGTTTGTAGGGATTTTGTTTTGACCCCGGTCTATTGTGATCAATTTCAATAGTTTGAAAAATAATCTTATGTAGATCAACTAAAGCCAAAGTCACTTTGGCAAATGTCCTAAATTTATTACGTTGGGCGTTGGGTGTTGGGCATTTGGATAAGTAAAAAGTTAATATTAGGGTATTGTGACCTATCAAAACTTTTAAGGCATGGAGAAGGCTTCATGAAGGCTTCTACAGAACCAGTGAGCTATATTCTAAACCAAATCATCATTTACTATTAGGATTATCAGAGATTAATCGCGCTGGTCAGAGCAAATTATAAAAAAAAACAAGGCACCTGGAATGATAACGAAGTTAAGTATGAAGCTCATTGATTTGCTGATATTCAAATTATATCCCTTTGGAAATATAGACGAAGGAAGAGAATTCCACTATTTAGAAGATCGCAATAAAAAAATGGAGTAGGTTGTCATAGTCGGGCGGGATGAGAGTCATGTCACGAGAAAAGTTTTGATTAACTATAATGTGGAGCATACGAGTATAATAATATATAAGATAAAGCAAGACGAAGACCTAAAAAGAGATGGACGGATTGTGTGAAGAGTGATATGAGAAAGAAGGGAGTGAAATCTAAGATTATGGCTAACAGGGATCATCATCATCATCAGCCCGCTGCAGTCCACTGCTGGACATAGGCCTCTCCCAAGGAACGCCACAGAGCCTGGTCTAATGCTTTATGCATCCAGTAGCTGCCGGCCCTCTTACGTAACAGGGATCTGTGGACGGAAAAAACATGCTGCGCCGACCCCACATGATTGGGGTTAGGGCAAAGAGATGAGCAGTAGGTACGCAATATAGAAAGAAAATACTGAAATGCTTTGAACTAACAGGTATTTTGACAGCACAAGGATAAAGTCGCTCTATTTGCCTGGACGTCCGAAGATGAAAAGGTGATGGTGGAATTAGTTTATGTGTATCCTGCGCACACTGTCCAAATTATAATCAATAGAGACAGATAGGCGCGCTACCCTATTTACTGATATCAGTCACAGTAAATTACAGCGTTTTGATTTTTCTTGAAAAAAGGGAAAACCTTTAAAGTTTTGCTTTACTTACAGGTACAATGACAAAAGAAATGAAAACAGAAAGCATTTTAGAAAAATGTTCCGAGGATACTGAAGTGACTGTTAAGCTATATCTTAATATAGCAATGGAAAACAAGGGTCAAATGGAAATTTTTGTGGCAAACCTTAATGTGCTAACAGACATGTTGAAGCATTACAAAGTAGTTTTCTGGATGATGCTGATACTTTGATAGATAGGGGGTATCGAAGTAATACAAAGCTTACACCAAGTTGAAGAAAAAGTATTTGCACTTGAGAAATCTCTTTATCTTTATCTTTATCTTTATCTTTAGAAAGACGAAGGAGATATTCCTGAGTCAGTCAAAGACAGTATATTAGACACTGTACACTCTGTGTACGGAAGTAAATCAAATATGAGAAGTACAGTACAAAGTACACATAAAAGATATTTGTATGAAAACTATGGCAAACCTTCAGAAGACATTTTAAAATCTACCAAGAATGTCTTGCAAAGTGATAAGAAAGAAGAATTTTTTTTTTGTCAAAGTCAGTTCGCAAAGTTCTAAATCATTTCGAAGACATTAAGTTTTATATTAATCTTCGTGATGACTGAGGCTCTTAAGTACCAGAATAAGAAGTGGGATCAGAGACCCATAAAAATTTCCAATGTCTAGACTAAAATGGTTTGCAATCCTGAGACGAGACTGAAATTGCTTGCAAACACTGAGTAAGAAGGTGGAGCGGTTCTATGTTAAATACTTGAGCAAATTCGAAGTAATAGGTTAATAAAATACTTTGTTAAACGAAGTCCTATCTCAGCCAAAAGTGGTATCAACAACAAATTGTTGAATTATTCAACAAAACGCCGAGGAAATCGCAAACGTTTTCTTTTCGATGGCGTTAGAATAAACCGGCCATTGTTATATCGAATAAAATTTACGGGGACCCAACGAATTTGGAGACCATTCTGATAATATTCCGGAATGGTCGAAGTGAATTATTGCTCGTTATTATAGGGAATTTATTGAGATCCAAACATATTTGAATAGGGTTTGATCTTTAAATGATACAGGCTGATTTGTAGGGGAACTATCAATAGTGCTACGTGGAAATATATGCACTAAATAATGGAATTCTCATTTTTGTATTAAAGTGTCGCAAATAAATGTTTTTAAATAACATTCGCATATTAAATTTACCTACTTGAAAAATAATACTTTGGTTTTATTCTATAATTTGAAATGGCATGGTTTTTTTTACTAACCGGTGTGTGTACTGTCCCACTGCAGGGTAAAGGCCTTCCCCATTTTTTGCCACTGTCAAGTTTAGTGGTTAAAAATAAAAATGTAACTAAGATGAGACAAGAGAAGTCGTATATTAATTCTTCACTGTGGTTCTTCAATCTGACTCGAACTTGGCCTTTTTTTTGCTATTATTGTACGTCATGTTCGATGGTAATAATCACTCTCAAAATAAACTTATAAGATATATGAGTAAAATGTTTTGATTACAAAATAGTACTTGTATTTGAATATTGCACTTTCGTACTGTAAGTTTTAAAATATATTTTGCTTTTAAAATAACATAAAGACATCAAAGCGAACTCGTGTAAATAAATACCAAATTGCAATCGCAAAATTAACGTGCAAACGTTGCAACCGTAAGATAGAAATAAACATAAACACACAGTTGAACAAACAGACTGCAAATATTCTCGATTGTGCCGAATTCCAATAGTAGTCAAGCGTTATTGATGTGTTAACTCCGTCGATAAGTCTGTCTGTCAGTCACATGTAATGTAGCATCCCTCTGCACAACAACACGAAAACGGAAATTCAAAGAATACTCGTATTTTTGGATTTTATTTCAATCGAACATCCTCTTTCGTAGTGACATTGCACTGCATTTCAAAAAAGTCTTCAGAGCAATTCATATTAAGCTTAACTTAGTTTAGTTGTGTATCTTAGTGGTATACTCACGTAAATAAATTCCTAGTCCACTTTAGACTATGGTCTCTTATGTTTTGATAGATTACGTCACTTTGGCATAATCCAAAGTGGTCCAGGAATAATTTCCTTAACTGTACGAGTAGACATGCAATGATCAAGACACATAAAAGTCATATCACTCCTTTTTGTTTTGTGGTTGATGAAATACTACAGAGATCTTGATAAAATATTATACAATCTTCTTTACCCTGAATCTGTCGTTTTAAGCTACACAAAACCTACCGCCGAACAGCAGTGTCCGGTTTGGGGATAAGCCAGCCGGTGAAATGACATAGAGGCATTCCATCTTAGTCCTCAGGGTTGGCAATGCATTTGCAGTCTTAGGATTGCATTGCAGTCTTGTGAATGCGAATGTCTATGGGTCACAGTTTCCACTTACCATCAGGTGGCATGTGTGCTCGTTTGTCTTATCTATGCCATAAAAAACATAAGAACCTATTCAAAAGTTCAACTACTTTCATTTATAATATCAGCTTCAACATGTCCAGGCCATGACATCATGCCTCGTCGAGACCACCCATTTTTAGATCCGTAAAGATAAGGATATTTATCATATGAAAACGTGACGATTCTAGTCATTCTACTCGTATAGCATTCGGAGCATCTAATGAAATTCAATCCATTTAATATTCGACGCCAATCATACATTCTTTGAAGTTTAATAACGCCTATGACGGCATTCCCAGACGGACTATTCAGGGGTAAATGCTAATTAGGAAAAGTGAATGACCGTTGGATCACTACTTCTGACAGTGAATGGCACCTTTATTCATTTCGACCGCTAGTTAAGTCTTATTTTATCTGTGCCACTTGTTTCAAATCATGTATAGAGCATGTTTAAAATTTCCGAATTATTTGATATCGTATTCTTGCATTTTCATACAGTTCTGAGCTAGGTTTAAAGGTTCAAGTCAGTATAATGGCAAAGTAAGATTGAAAGTTAATTTAAACTGAATCAACAAACAAACATACCGTCAAAAAAGCGAGCTCATTAAACTTAGGTTCTCCCCCACTAGACCGAATTTCATAAAAGCTAATATATAACAGTTAGGAAAAATCAAAATTCAGGTTTTTAATTTTAGGGCTAATGAAGTTAGTGTTAGTGAAAATAGGGTTCATATTTTTCGGGCTATAATAGGAGAACTTTAAACTTAAAATAAACAATTTTAATCATGTCATAAAGATACAATGTGCCGTTTCATTTGTGCATCAATTTATTTTGTTCTTAATCACTATTGGATTAGCTAATGGAATGGTAAATCTTTATAGTTTCACAAAAAATCAACTCATAATGTACTCGTAAATAATAAAAGTAAAACAACCACTTATGATGTAGTCTTTAAAATGAATAGCGCAAGACAGAAGCTTGGCTTAGTTAACAATATATAATGTATGCACCTATGTTGCAGAATTATTAAATAAGTCATTTTATATGATTATGTAAGTAATTATTTTTTATATAAAATTATTGCAACGATATAAGTGCAAATGGCGATTCTAATGCCTCACGGTATTCTCTACTAATTGACCAAATAGTCGATGAGAAATGTACATAATGGGAGCACAGAATAAGAAGACAGACAGAGATAAAACTAAATTCTTAAAACGTATTTTTTTTATTATATTTCTTACCACAGTCTTTTCCTTAAATCCTTTCTTATTGCTCACTAACATCATGAAAGGAACCCCTCTACCAAATTTCAAGTTTCTAGGTAGGTACAATAGTTTCGGCTGTGCGTTGATATATAAGTCAGTGTCAGGTTTTATACATAATGTATAACTAGCTTCTGCCCGCGCCTCCGTCCGCGTGAAACTCGTTTATATTGTAGCTCTTTAGAAATTTGCACCCTCTACTTCACCCCCTTAGGGTATGAATTTCGGGAAAAAAACTATCCCATGTCCTTTCCCAGGATTCAACCTATCTTTACACCAAATTTCACTTAAATCGGTTCAGCGATTTAATCTTGAAGAGGTAACAGACAGACAAACAGACACACTTTCGCATTTATAATAATACTAGCGACCCGCCCTCGCTTCGCTTCGGTTTATTTGAGTTTTCTATAACACACGTACATAAAACAAAATTTATTATACATAAAAACCTTCCTCTTGAATCACTCTATCCACTAAAAAAAACCGCATCAAAATCCGTTGCGTAGTTTTAAAGATCTAAGCATACATAGGGACAGACAGCGGGAAGCGACTTTGTTTTATACTATGTAGTGATTAGTATGGATACTCGTGGATATTTTGATAATTACGTAAAACATAATCATCTATAAATAATTATAAGGATTCAATATAGGTACTTATAAAACAAAAGCAGAGACTAAAACATAAACATGATGTGATGAGATAAACTATGTAACTAGATAACTAAAATAAATAACTCCAAGAACATTTATCAAAAAAATTTTTAGTGTACCTCCCCTACTACCGCTACGTGGGGATGTATTTTTTTTTTCGTCTACCCTATAGTGTGAATTGTCGTTGAATAAGTATTTCAAAAATATTGTGGGTTTGTGAAAACAATTTTTTGGTTAAGGGACCTGTTCATGAACTATTAAACTTCAAAGCGCAAATTTTACAAATACTAAAAATCTGATAAATATCTTTGATGAAAGCGCATGTCACGAATTTAAAAGGAAAACTATCACGACTAGGTAAACTTAATTAGTTCCTGAGATACAGGCGACTAAAGTGTTTATACCAGCTAAAAATCATCTAAGGCAGCTGAGCACTCAATAACTTTAAATAGAAAATTGGTTCATACATGTCGATTTTTGAGATAGTTTTTTGTGTTTGTCGTAACGGTTTCGGAACCCTACACTGAGCAAGGTTCGACATGCCCGTCCTGGTTTTTAATAATTAACTTTAACTGAGGTCTAAAAACATTGACTTTAAACGACTCTATTTAAAACTAAAAGTCAAACTTAAACTTACTTAAATGGATCATAAAATTAAAGCCTTAAAAACATTCCAGATTAAAATTATTTAACGTGAAACTTAAAGTCAAAGAGGTAATTGGAAAATTCAACTTTGAATTATTTAATTTAAAGGTAATTTAATTTAGAATTCGTTTTCCATATTGAAACGGGCCTCAGTTTGAGAAAATTAAAAATAACTCTGGAGTTTAGTGGCTGAGGATTTATATGTGTAAAAGTTAGAAAATTATCGTTTGGTGTTAACTTTAGTGTTTTAAAAATTATATTATTATTATATAATTTTATATAGAAGGTCAGAATAATACTGCTCTTAAGTCATATTTCATGCTTGAAACACTGATTAATAAGAACTGTTTCTTCTTTAGTATCGTTAAATGGCTTAGTATTATTTATGTAAATCAATAACAATTGTTATAACCGAACATTACAAGTGATCATGAACATACTAGCGTAACACCCATTACATTAACCAAAGTTTATTATACCTCTACATCAAACCATGGTGAAAACTGCATCAAAATCTGTTGCGTGGTTTAGGAGGAGTTAGTGGATATACAGACAGACAAAAGACAGAAAACAGACAGACGTGGAAAGTGACTTTGTTTTATACTATCCTCGTTAAGTCCACCATACTACAAATAGGGAGATTTTTATGAGTGCAACTTAGAATCTATCGTCATGGCAATAAAGGTTAATTACGTTTGTTCGATTATGCCGTTTTCATTTTAGAAGATAGCAAAATAAAATCTTAACGATGCAATAGACTTCAAATTAAATGGCCTTGATTATGTACACTTTATTACACACTTGGCCTTACAAAGCCATGTAAAAAAAAGAAGTTAGTATTCACAAATATTGCTAGTTTTATAGCAAAGAATTTAACTCAATACAAAAAGTTGAAAAGTATAAAAAAAATGCTATTATGACTATAGGGTTCAAAGTTAAATAATTTTTAATAACTCTCCTGTAAGTAGTACTCTGGTTAGCTGGACTGTTGAATGGTTATGGAGGTGAAGCTCGAAAAAATACTGATATTGATAATGGCGTATGTCAGAAAAATTGCTTTACTTTAAAATTGTTATTGATTTACATAAATAATACTAAGCCATTTAACGATACTAAAGAAGAAACAGTTCTTATTAATCAGTGTTTCAAGCATGAAATATGACTTAAGAGCAGTATTATTCTGACCTTCTATATAAAATTATATAATAATAATATAATTTTTAAAACACTAAAGTTAACACCAAACGATAATTTTCTAACTTTTACACATATAAATCCTCAGCCACTAAACTCCAGAGTTATTTTTAATTTTCTCAAACTGAGGCCCGTTTCAATATGGAAAACGAATTCTAAATTAAATTACCTTTAAATTAAATAATTCAAAGTTGAATTTTCCAATTACCTCTTTGACTTTAAGTTTCACGTTAAATAATTTTAATCTGGAATGTTTTTAAGGCTTTAATTTTATGATCCATTTAAGTAAGTTTAAGTTTGACTTTTAGTTTTAAATAGAGTCGTTTAAAGTCAATGTTTTTAGACCTCAGTTAAAGTTAATTATTAAAAACCAGGACGGGCATGTCGAACCTTGCTCAGTGTAGGGTTCCGAAACCGTTACGACAAACACAAAAAACTATCTCAAAAATCGACATGTATGAACCAATTTTCTATTTAAAGTTATTGAGTGCTCAGCTGCCTTAGATGATTTTTAGCTGGTTAAAGTTAAATAATTTTTAATAACTCTCCTGTAAGTAGTACTCTGGTTAGCTGGACTGTTGAATGGTTATGGAGGTGAAGCTCGAAAAAATACTGATATTGATAATGGCGTATGTCAGAAAAATTGCTTTACTTTAAAATAACATTTTTACTATGAAATAAAAGAATTTTCTGTGTTTTTGGTTCCCTTCTTTCACCCCTTCTTTCAGACCTGATAACTCTGAAACAGCTTTACAGATTTTTATTAAACCTAATTTAGAATCACCCTGATTAATCAGGCCTTCCGGTTTGGAGGTACGATACCTTGACAGACAAAAACCATGTTCTACGTATAACACTCTTTTTGCGTCGGACCAAAAAACAGTCGTAATTAACAACAATAATAAATATAAATATAAAGAAGCGCGATTTCCCTCCACAATCTTTCCTTTGTATAAATTCACAGGTACGAAGCAAATTTCGTTGCGTTCTCAAATGAGGTTTTGCGTAGAAACGTTTTATTGCTCCGAGCTGGCAATTACTCTCAGGGAGGACTCCTTAAAATTTAATTCACAAAATGTTTACTGTGTAATAATTTTATTACCGCAGTCGACGATGTTCAGCGATTATAACGACGAAACTTGGTTGTAGACGGAACTTGCATTCGAGTAGGAAAATACATCATACTGTATTAACCTCGTAAGGCACAAGTCGACTTACGTTAGTTCGAAAAATAATCTTGTGTCAGTCAACTAAATTCAAAAGTTACTTAGACAAAATGTCTTTGGGGTTTG
The DNA here is from genome assembly GCA_963966035.1 of Acleris laterana. Classification (NCBI taxonomy): domain Eukaryota; kingdom Metazoa; phylum Arthropoda; class Insecta; order Lepidoptera; family Tortricidae; genus Acleris; species Acleris laterana. Next base: position 16,578,325 of record OZ014442.1, read on the forward strand.
GGTAAAAGTGTTGTCGTTTTGTAAAAGTCATACATTTTCAAGGTGAGCGATGTTTTGCTATCTAATGTAATACTCTTAAGTGCATCGGAGCCGAGATATTTAATATTCTTACCTAGGCGTACTTATAGTACCAAAAACTGAATACTTAAAAAGGTTGGCTCCAATATTATTAAACGCCATAAATTATAATATTTACGTGTATGTGTAAAAAAAAATACAATAAACTTCAAACAAATTTACCCAATGCCCTTTAGGACGTTGGGCCTTACGAGGTTAATCTGACTCAAAGTCAAATACTATTATCACCTCACCTGCGCCTCTATTCTTGGCAGTAAACACCATTATAGTTTTTGACCTGGGGGGTTATTATGACATAGTTATGCAATTCTGTTTACGCTGAGAGAAAAGGACAGAGCTATATAACTGCCATAGCTCTGTCCCTTACACTCACCGTAAAATGAACTGCATAGCTATGTCATAATAACCCCCCTGTTATGGTATTGGTTTTAATTCAGCCGCCATTACTGTCAAGTAAACAAGAGTTATCAAATCATTGACAACGCAAAACTGCGTTACTCACAAAATAAACAAGGTGCAAAATACACCTCAACATATTAGGTAGTAAGGTGCATTTTGCTAATGAATCTGTTAGTAAAGCAGTAGTGCAGTATCATCGACGATAATGTTCACCGCCTAGGGTTTTGGCCCTGGGCCTTTATTTCTAAACAGGGTAAAAAAGACCTATCTAAACCGTAAATAAACAGTTTTACGGCGTTAAAAAGAGAACGAAGAGCGAAAGTTTGTAGTTCTAGGAAGAAACCAGTAGGTATCAGTTCGCCAAAAGAAGTTAGAAAAATGCAACAATCAGTTATGCGTATCTCTTGGCCTGAACATGTTAAGTTGAGACACCAAAATTAATTCATCATTCATTCATTCATTCATTCATTCATTCAAATGGAACTGACATAACCTCCTAAGGCCCAACGAAAAATTCAGCTTGTAGTCACAACAACCTGTGTAGTCCTACCAGTAGCACTATTGTTTTATACTAATTCAGACCCAAGTACTAAAAAAAGACTTACTTACTTAGCGGACACGCCAAATTCGTTTAGCGCGAAATTTGAAAACAAAATGGCGTTTTTTCTATTAAGTCCTACTGGTAGGACCGTGGTACGCTATGTCTACACAACTGTCGAAAGAGCTGGGTCTGAATGACAAAGTTAATTAGTACTAAGGGTAGGACATAGAGTTCGGCCTTAGGAGGAGAAGTTCACGACCATCTTCAAAAAAAGGAGTTTAAAAATCTTAACTTCTCATCGGAATATATTCAAATTACAAAAGAGAACCAACTTATTTGCTTAATATGAGTACAGTAAGGGAATAAGGATTTAAACATTTTATTCCAGCACGCGTTCTACAAATCGTTGAAACAAATAACCTCTAACTCAAACAGTACGTAAGCGTGTTTTACTGCACAAACGGAGCTCAAAAGAGCGAGAACTCCTAACACTTTTGCTTGCATTGCTCATTTCCCTGCAGAAACAACGAGCTATAGCCGTCTGAAGCGAAAAGCAGTATACGCATACGGCTTCCACACTCGTGTACTGCCTTTTTCTTTTCGAAGGCTTTTACGTTTATAAGTAGGTCGTCAAACGGTAGCTAAATATAGCGTCACTTCACAGCTGAGCGTTAAAATAATTACGCCCCGCATAGAGTGGCTGTATGATGGTTTATGTATGACAAAGCCGTTGGATTTTACCGTAACATTACTTGTGATGTACCGTCAGGGAATTTGAATGTTTAGCAGTTAACATGATATTTAAATTTGCTGTGTTGTACAGTTCTCGATGTGACTTGAAACGTGTAAAATAACCCGGCAAAATGACGTAAATATGTCGAACTACTAAACATTTAAGTTACTCGATAGTACTTGAAGATGATGTGAAGTACTTACATTAGAATTTTGGGAGCCGTTATTAATTTTATTTTTTCACTGAAACGACATGAAACATACTTACATATTTCTTAAAATGACATGTTATTTTTTTCCTTAGTCTACGGTCTAAAGACCGATTTAATAATGCTTATCTTGGCTGAGATGCGCGCCTAAAGTCGAAACACGTCAGTAAATAATTTGACATATCTTGAGACTGATGTCACAGTTGAGATCAGTTAATTACTAACACACACTCACATAAACATCTTCGCCTAAGTGTGCAAAATGTGGTTACAGAATTATCAAAAAGTTTTTCTAGTTGTTGGAAATTCTGTAGCTCTGCCTACCCCACTCTGGGAATAAAGGCGTGAGTTTATGTATGTGTATGTATGTAATTACTTACGAATAGTCACAATATAGTTCTTCTTAAATATGATTAATGATTATCATAGTCTTGTTCGTACTCTAATCATTCGGGGACGACGCAGCACGTCTTTTTCTTCCAAACATCCCTATCAGCCATCATCTCAATATTCATTCCCTTGTTTTTCATATCGTTCTTTACATATTTCATTCGTCTGTTCCTAGGTCTCCCCCTTCCACGATAGTGCTCCACATTCATATTTAAATTCTCCTCGTCACATGACTTTCATTCAACCTTATAAAAAGCTCTTAAAGCACCGTTTTCAGCACTTTAAAGATGTTTTTCTACTCGCGTACTATAAACCGCTAAAATTTGATATCCTTAATGGTATCAGAATACCACATATAGCGACACCGAAGCGGGAAAACAGTTCTATAATAAGCGTTGCCATGGTAATAACTGTTCTATAAAAATCATTATAGCATTGTTATTACCATGGTTACGGTCGTTTCGGATATCAGTCATGATTCTAGTTTGTATAATAAACCGTTAAAAATATTTTAATATCACGAGCTCGCTCTAACCTTTTTACTCGTACCTTAAGAAGCTTCATTATGTACCAGTTACATAAATAACTAATTATGTCAAGTGAGCAACGGTTGTCTTTTGAATAATATGATAATAATAGAAGGCTGTTACAAAAAACTTTTTTTTTATCGTAACTAGAGAATAGAGAGAAGAAATAATAACTTAATTATAACCTATAAAATAAATGTTGCTGAACTATATTTAAAGCCGAAAAGGAACAAGCGTTACCTCTTTAACACCTAAGATATATTACAACATTAAATTTAATTGCACAGAAAGTTATTATAATAATAAAACCAACGTATACATTTACATAGAACCAACTGCAGCCAACGTAACTCAACGGCGAGCAGCGCAAGACTTCTCGGAATCTTCATTTCAACATTTCTCCAATAAATTTATATGCAAAAGACCAATAAAGACGCAAATGAAATAGTATGATATTGGCGAAGTCCTATCAATGTTTAGTAATAAGGAGTACGATTTTAGATAGCTAGGTAATTACATTAATGTGCACTGTGGGGTTTCAAAGTAAAGCGGGTGGCTAAAATATAAGAAGCAGTAGGAGTAATTGAACTTTTTTTTTAATATGATTTTAATTATAATGGTCTTTACAAAACCGTAAATATGAGTGGGTGGGACGCAAGTCTTACAGGCCTTATCTGTCTGTTTGTTTGTTTGTTTTTTGCGCAAACCTAAACCTAATTAAGATGTATGTAATGTGTATATTCTATTTGAACAGTTTATTGAACAAAATAATGGATTTAATTAATGTTCAAAGGCGAATGCTCCCTATAAGCGATCCCTTTCAGTTAACCTTTGAGAGATTGAGAAAAATTACAAAAATACAGAAACATGTAAATAAATAAAAACAGAAACCAACACATATTAAATACCTAGTTTTATTGTTTCTGTTTTAAATTGCGATAACTTCAAAAACCAGGTAAATAAAAAACTTCAGAACGTTGGTTTTCCTAAAAGTGTCGTTATCAAGTATATGTAAATTCAATCACACTAATATTTTAAAGGCGAAAGTTTGTGAGTGTGTGAGTGTGTATGTTTGTTACTCCTTCACGCTGCAACGGCTGGACGGATTTGGATGATATTTGGAGTAGCGATAGCTTATACACTAGAATAACACATAGGCTACTTTTTATCTCGGAAAATTTAAAAGTTCCTGAGGGACTAACGATAATCGAGTGAGATTTTGAGAGCGTCGGTGGTCTAGCGGCTTAGGGGGTCGACTCGTGATCGTAAGGTACCGAGTTCGAACCCCCGCGGTCACCATGTACCAATGAGTTTTTCTAATTTAAGTACATTACCCGACGCTCTTACGGTGAAGGAAAAACATCGTGAGGAAACCTGCACGTTCGAACAGCTGAGTGTGTAAGAGGGTAATTGCACAAAAGATCCTAAAGGGTCGAAGTGTATCCGAAAGGGCCCATCTGTAAGATAAGATAAGATAAGATAACGATAATCGATATCTTCGCGGGCAGAAGCTAGTTTGTAATATTCTGCTGAGTGCCCATGCGCATGTCATTCCAATGCCTTTATTTGAGTCACAGCCGAATTGAGTCGTTACATTGTAATGGAATAGGGAATGCAATTCAACCGGTTATGAACCGGTTTTTAATGAAAATACATACATACATACATACATTAAATCACGCCTGTTTCCCAGAGGGGTAGGCAGAGACCACTTCTTTCCACTTGCTACGATCTTGACAAATTTCTTTCGCTTCTTCCACATTCATACATCGAGTCATGCACGCACGTCGGTTTCGGGTACTTAAGATTCGGCCCTTTTCCAGTATTTCACCGATTTGACTCGAAAAAGTACGCCTAGGGCGGCCCCTTAATAATGAAAATAACCGGTTAAAACCAGTTATACCCGGTTATTTTCATTCCCTATACGGGAACCTTTAAATTAACACTCGGCTCCTCTGTCTACGTAAACTGTAAGTGCCTTTACATACTCCAAGACTTACGTTCGCATGTTTTAACTCAAAACAATGTCAAGTGGCAGGAAATACGCAAACAACTTTCAATTATTTCAGTTTGTCGGTCTTTGAAGTCAAACTTCTGTTTATTTTGCCAGAGTGCGAGCCTCGTTTACATTGACAAAGTGTGTTGCCAAGTTATCGGCATTTGCAAGTGCTTTGAGTGTGGTAATTTATATAATTTAGTGGGTAATATTGTGATTGTGCAAAATGTGGTTACAGAATTATCAAAAAGTTCTTAGAGTTGTTAGTAATTCTGTGGCTCTGCCTACCCCACTCTGCGAATAAAAGCGTGAGTTTATGTATTGTATGTATGTATATTGTGATTGTGTGTGTTTTGTTTTACAACTCACACCGCTTTTACAATCTTTTATTTAACTTGCAATGTATGCATGTATGTATGTATGTACGGGTCAAATTTTGCTAGTTAAATTTGACCCACTTCCCGGTTTCTGATGAAGCTGAAAATTTGCATACGCCTTTAGTTGTAATGACAATATAATAATATAGTACCAACAAGCTGGTTTGATGATAGAGACTCAGGGTGGCCTTAGGAACTCCTAAATTACACATAATAAACCCGACGCGTTAGGGCTTGTTAGAATTGTCTTAAGAAGTAGATGTTATGTGCAAAAAAAAAAACAGTCGGCACCAAAAATGTTTTTTTTGACAGAAACTTATTTTTAAAAAAAAACCTACCTTGGTCATATAATTTACGTTTAATGAATTGACTAGAATTTAATTTTGACGTTGCTTTAGCCTAGTTGGTGTGACCCTGCCTATGAAGCTAGCGGTCCCGGGTTCGATCCCGGTATCGGCAAATATTTATATGATGAGCGTGAGTTTGTTGTAAGTCTTAAATGTTTATATGGACATACCAACATAAGCTCACGCGTTTATTCCCAGAGTGAGGTACGCAGAGCAACAGCATTACTAACAATCCTAAAAACTTGTTATTAATTCTGTAACCACATTTTGCACAATAAGGCTAAGATCTTTACCAGTGTATTAGTTACAGGTTGCAAGCCCATCGCGTAATAGTACTACACAGCCTTTATTCTCTTAGTTGTCTCTTACGACATCCACGGGAGGACATGGAGTGGCACTATTCTAACCCGGCAACCACGTGGGGAAAAGAAAATTTATATAATGATTCAATCATTAAACAATAATTCCGCTTGTACGAATTATGACTGACTTTAGAATAGGTTTGAGCCGCAATGCGTCGTCAACGAAAACAAAGATTAAAATCCAAATACTTATAAAATAATATGTTTACACTAGAAGAAGACAATTTCTTATGAAATTTAGATGTCTTTTAGAACAATAACTTGACAAAACGAATAAACTGAGTCGGATCAAATAAAGGATTATCATTGTGACACATCATGCAAACACTTATTTTTATTAAAGTTATTAACCTTCTTATTTTGTTTGGGTTGGGTAGTTAAAATAATAAATCGCATCTTTTCATATGCCTTACTTGCAAGTTATAATGTTTAAAATTAAGAAATACGGAATCATTTTACATTATCAGAAATTAAAGATAAGATAAAAGATAAAAGACATTTATTCAGTAAGTCGGCCGTACGGGCACTTTTATACGTTAAGAATCTACCAGCGCTTCCCAAGAGGAGAACCCGCTATGAAGAGACGCCGCTTACCGATTACTACTTACAAGTCACTACCACCAAATCGCTCTACATTGACCGAAGAATAACCGTAGACAATTACTACAGCTTACAAGTCACTCTACCACCAAATCGCTCTACAAGTGAATCATATCAGTAATTAATTACTACTTACAAGTTACTCTACCACCAAATCGCTCTACATAGACTGAATCATAACAGTAGTTAAAAGTCACTCTACCACCAAATCGCTCTACATAGACTAAATCATAACAGTAGTTAATTACTACTTACAAGTCACTCTACCACCAAATCGCTCTACATAGACTTAATCATAACAGTAGTTAATTACTACTTCCAAGTCACTCTACCACCAAATCGCTCTACATAGACTGAATCATAACAGTAGTTAATTACTACTTTCAAGTGACTCTATCCAAATCACTCTACACTGACCGAAGCACAAACAGTAGACAATTAATACTTACAAGTCACTCTACCACCATATCGTTCAGTGCAAACCAAGCTTTAGTTTAATAATGATAGAATAACACGGATCTGTGTATTCAGGGGGCAATTTGCGGGGAAACAAGTCGAGTTTGTGGCTTGCGGAAATTCGTTAACCAATAAAGTCGAATCAAATTATTCCCGTGAACCGAAAGCGGCATGTTTGACAATTGTTGTAAAGTTAAAAAGATAAAAGATAAAAAAGATAAAAGATATTTATTCAGTAAATAGGCCGCACGGGCACTTTTACACGTCAAGAATCTACCAGCGCTTCGCAAGAGCAGACCATTGCCGAGAAAAAACGCCGCAAGAAACTCAGCAGTCAGTCGTTTTTTTACCATAATAATATGTAATACTACAATGATACTACTTAGTCTAGCATTATATTGAGCTATAAATATTAAATTAAATATAATATCAGATAGCATGCGTAGTTCAGCAGGAAAATAATGTCAAAAATATTACGAGAGAGACGAAGGGAGAAAAGGAAAGAAAAAGAGGAAAAGAAAAAACCACAGGACAACCAAATAAAAGTTTGATATGCTTTCCTACATCAATTGTGTCCCCTAGACAAACAACATTGCAATTTTACAAATTATTAATGTTTAAGTTTCGGGTTTAACTGGGTAACATAGCTATAACATTAAAATTCATATTAATTATAACATCTAAAGCTTTGTTGCTAGTAATCTATAAATATAAAAGAATAAATAAACAGCAATAATTTATTAACGGTTACGTATTTCGTTCCAAAGCCCATAAAGCACTCCCTTTTGATTCTTGTGTGGGCGTGACATAATTATGTTGCCTCTTAAGTCGGAATCTTTACATGAGCTCCGGTATGATTTGTTTCGTAAATACGTTTTGATAGATGATTGGCAGGTGCTGACTTAGAATAATTTTGGTGCATGATAGGGATTTTTGCCAAAAAAACATATAACAAACAGTAGTAAACATATTGGCATATGGTAAACATCTTGGCCTAGAAGTTGAACTCCATCGTGATAAGACGCGTAAGATAAAGATCATACAATTTGTTACACTAACTTTGTAAACCGCTCTCGCAGACGGTCAAGATACAGGCTCAGCCTAGTTTGGTCTCTAACAGACATCTACGCTTATGTAAAACGTTCTTTTTTGTGAAATAAATTATTTTGTAATGGTAAACATCTTGGCCTAGGAGTTGAACTCCATCGTGATAAGACGCGTAAGATAAAGATCATACAATTTGTTACATTAACTTTGTAAACCGCTCTCGCAGACGGTCAAGATACAGGCTCAGCCTATTTAGTTTGGTCTCTGACGGACTACGCTTATGTAAAACGTTATTTTTTGTGAAATAAATTATTTTGTATTTTGTATTTATGCAAAGTGCGGTTATAGAATTGACTAGTTGTCACAGCTGTCGGTAAGTAAATCTGTAGCTCTGCCTACCCCACTCTGGGATAGAAGCATGACGGTATGTATGTATGTAAAACATATTCAGAAGCAAAATTAACGCAAGCCAACTTTAGTGCAAAATGTACGCACTAAGCCAACTTTAGTGAAAGATAAGAAAGCGACCAGTTAGCATTGATAGTATTGCAAAACATGCAGGTTACCAAAGTTGCTATAAACTTACCAAAAGTAGCTTAAATGTAGCAAAACTATTGGCGATGAAGGCGATAGAAAATAAATTTTAAATATATATAAAAAACGCCCGATATACCGGCAACTCCTTTTTTCAGAGCTGTTATCTCCTTAACGGCCCATCCAATTAAATGAGTAATTCTTGTCCCAGGTGGCCCAGAGAACATAATTATTTACATATTATAGTTACTCAGAATAAGTTACTTTATTTTAGTATTTAGTTTTTATTATGATTTAAAAAAAAATCCCCATATTGTGTCTTAATAAACTGAACAAAAAAATAAGTTGTAACATTGACACCGTTCATACTTTTTATTCCAACAAGTAAAGTTCCCGGGACGAATGTGCTCGCAAGAGCTAGTTTTTCTCAGAAACCTAGAAACTAAGATAAGCTAGATCTCAACTGAAAGCCTTTCTCAGGTTGTAATTTACGGCACCCGGTCACGTGCCCCACTTAGCTGAGAGGAACAACGAATCGTAAAACTTTATACAGACTTTAGCCTGATTCATTGCAGGTTGTTAGGCTGCGTTTTCACTAGAAAACGGGTAAGGATAAATCCACCAATTGGAAAGCTAACGCTGTGCGAAGCTAGGACAAACAATGAAATCAGATTGGTGGTTTTTTGTTTCTTCTTTGCTGTTTCGGAGAACTTGATGGAATCACAGCCTTATTGTAAGTAATTAATAGCTTCAAGTAATAATGGTGACATTTTTATAGTACTACCATTAAACCCTATTGTTAACAAAAACTTAATAGGGTACTTACTTTTAATCATAAAAATTAAAGTGCTTATAATATTTTCATAACTCACAAAGTAAGTTTTTTTCATGTTTTTTTTTTCTGAAATAGTAGGTACCAGATTAAAGTCATAATCATCATCACCATAATCATCTGAAAGACGTCCACTGCTGGACAAAGGTCTTCCCCAAGGATCTCCACGACGGCTGGTCTTCTGCTACTCGCAACCATCGGCTTCCCGCGATCTTTACCAGATCGTCGGTCCACCTTGTGGAACACTTGCCAATACTTCACTTTCCAGAACTTTCGACGGCCATCAGTTCTGCGAGCCATGTGCCCCACCCACTGTCAATCATCGCATAAAACAGCTGGTCAGCGTTCGGAAAGCTACCGAGCATATTCTCGTTCCAGCTACCCATGTCTAAAGTATGTGTTGCCAGTAATGACTTATGGAACAGAGACGTGGTCCTTTACAATGGGCTTTATAAAAAAACTCAAGGTCAAAAAAAAAGCAAGGCAAGCAAGGCATTGGAAAAGGCTATGCTCGGCGCATCTCTACAAGATCAAATCAAAAATGACGAAATCTGCAGAAGAATCAAAATCACCGACAAAGCTGAGTGAATTGCGAACCTTAAGATTATGAAATGGTCATAATTTATTATTACAAACACATTCATACACGTACATAAGCTCACACCTTTATTCCCAGAGTGGGGTAGGCAGAGCTACAGAATAACCAACAACCTTAAAAAACTTGTTGATTATTCTGTAACCACATTTTTCACAAGTAGGCTAAGATATTTACCAGTGTATTACTGACAAGTTGCAAGCCTTTAGTCGCCTCATACGATATCCACGGAAAGACATGGAGTACTCGTATTCTAACAGCCGGTGAAATTACTAGCGTAGAGGCATTCCATCTTAGTCCTCAGGGTTAGCAACGCATTTGCAGTCTTAGGATTGCATTGCCACAGTTTCCACTTACCATCAGGTGGCCTGTGTGCTTGTTTGTCTTCTCTATGCCATAAAAAAAACCCGGCATCCACACGGATATTATTATACTTACCAAGTTTTAAAACTATTAGTGTTTATTGTTTCAGACTCCCCCTCCACTCTCCCCTAATCCTCTTATTTCCAAAAACCTAGTTTAGTTAAAGTAGCCTTTGTAATTTTTCCTGAAAATATTACGAGTATCACTATGCCATATGCTAATATCTCTGATGCATATAAAGCATAACGTTTCGCTTAAGACTGCTACATACTGATAGCTATGTATATTTACGAGGGCTGCTACTTATGTAACCGGAATAGAAAAAATAAACAAACGTACATGGCTAAATATGGTTTTATTGTTTTTCGAAGTATTCTCCGTGATAATCGATGCACTTTTGCATACGTTGAAACCAATTTATAAAGCACTTTTTCCACTCTGACTGAGGTATCTCCAAAACGTGCTGTCTGAACGCGTCGACGGCATCTTCACGGGTCGAAAATCGTTGACCACGTAATTTATTCTTTACATTTGGAAATAAATAGAAATCATTGGGTGCCAAATCAGGGCTGTAAGGTGGATGACCCGTTAATTCTATATTTTGACCTTCCAAAAATCGAGTCGTTTCACGTGATGTATGACAGCTGGCGTTATCATGGTGCAGAATGATTCTCCGTCGCTGGTTGTTTTTCCGTATTTCTTCAAATACTTCCGGCAAACAAATGGTCGTGTACCACTCCGAACTAACCGTTTTACGATTCTCCAGGGGCATTGTAGCCACATGGCCATTAATACCAAAAAAGCAGGCCACCATTTGCTTCAAGGTGCTTTTTGCACGAGTTACTTTCGTAGGGTTCGGCTCATTTTGAAACACCCACACCGTTGATTGTTGTTTGGTTTCGGGATCATACGCATAGATCCAGGATTCGTCACCTGTGTAGATATTATAAACAGCTTTTGAGTCACCACGGTTATATTTTTTCAACATTTCCTTGCACCATTCGACGCGAGCCTCTTTTTGATCCTTAGTTAAGTTGTGCGGGATCTAACGCGAACAAATTTTTTTCACAGCTAAATGTTCATGTAATATCTTATTAATGCTCGTCATACATATGCCTATAGTCGCCTCTATCTCGCGATACGTAACATGACGGACATGCATGATAAGTTTTCGCACAGCTTCAATATTTTGTGGTACAACGACCGATTTCGGGCGACCATCCTTAACTTCGTCCCTGAGCATACTACGTCCACGATTGAACTCACTAAACCAGCGATACACAGTAGTTTTGGATGGAGCTTCATCACCAAAAGTCGAAGTTAGTTGATCTATGCACTGTTGTTGCGTTAAACCACGCTGAAAATCGTAATAAATCATAGCACGAATATTTTCACGAGTGAGTTCCATACTTGCAGCGAGATTAAAATTTAAACCCGCCAAAAACAAAAGACTACGTAAGATAAGAAAAAAAAATATAGCGGCCAGTATTCAAAAAAGTGAAAATTTTACCATGGAGGTCAGATATAGCGTTTAAAAATGTTGGAATCCCGGATTCCGGTTACTTAAGTAGCAGCCCTCGTAGCTGACACTAAGTTCAGTAAGTACCGGTAAGTAGCGGTGAGACATGTCCCCGCAGAAATTACCCCGGTAACTTCCTATCCCCTAGCTTAATCCGGGTATTGAGATATTAGCTCAAGATGCATCGGCACGCTAAATGGGACTCGGTGTCAAATTGATGTTGAGTTAGGAGCTACTCAGAAATTAGGTTATTAACGGTGCTAAGAAACTAACATATTTATCAAAGTCACATGATAATTGAGGAATTGAACTAGAAAAAAAGGTCAAGTGCCAGTCGGATTCGTACACCGAGGATTCCGTACGCACAGTATTATGTTCCGATTTTTAATCGATTTTGAATCAAATCAGGGCGAGCCCAACTCGCTCTTGACCATTTTTTGTGTTGGTTTTTTTTTTCAGGATTTGTACTATTAATCATAAAAAGTTTTAAACCTGTACATTTTACCGTTTTGACTATACAACTAGAACAAAAGTAGTAAAAGCTCCTATTATGGACAGTGCTCCAGTTATGAGCAATTCCATAAATATTAAGTCTCCGAGATTGATAATGCTTTTAGTGCTACAATTAGATTATATTAAATTATTCGGGATTACTACTACGAGTATTAGAATAAAATGTTTAGTATTGATATGTTTTCATTTAAAAAATGATAATGTCACTGGAGCCTTGTCCATAATAGGTCCTTTTACCGTTAAAAAAAAGTTTACAAACTTTTATATATATGCTTTGATTCTAAAAATAGTACATTACTACAGAGGCCGGGAAGTAGGGGGTTGCCGGCCGAGTGACATAGACCTAGCATTTGACGTTAAAAAAAATCTCAAAGATGTTAAAACTATATTTTAGCTATTCAGCCTGTTTATAAACAAATCCGCCATATTTACGTTAAAATTAAAAAAAAAAATACTTTACGGCCTAGGCCTTCAACGTTGTATGAAATTCCTTTACAGCTTCTCTCGAGTTGTTCCGCCCGCAACGTGACACTTTGAAGCCAAAAATAACTAACATAACGTCAACATTTCATTGCATGTTTGAGAAAAACTCTTTCTATTAGTCAGTTTTTAAATGGTTGCAAACAAAAGATACGGCACCGAAGGGATGATTGGGTAAAGGGACGGAAATGCATAATAAATTGTACGGTGTTGAACACGAAGGTAAAACTTCTATTTCGGGAAGGTAAACAACTATTTCCTTTAATGTAATTCTATCGCAAATTATTCCCATGTGATCGTTTTCCTCCCAACTCCTTATAATTAATACAATTTCACACAAGGAATTCTAACCTTTTCTCATCGTAACTAATATTACACATTCAAAATCAAATTGAAAAGTGTGTTTTTTTTTCATACTTATCGACTCAATGCATTGACGTAATAATATTTTGGTACTGAAATGACCTATCGAAAGATACATACATAGGATAAATAAATAGTTATCAGGGGACAATTTCACGTCAATTGACCTAGTCTCAAGTACATAAAAAACATCCAAAACTAAGAAACACAATTATTTGAGCATTCCGGGAATCAAACACGAGACCGCTAGCCTCGTAGGCAGTCACACTATCCAGGCTAACCCGTAGGATACTTTAGATTCTTCAAATTGGACAGTTTTTATAGGCATGGCGAAAACCACTTCGACGGCAAACGCTATGTCGTAAACTAGTTAACAAGTATCATACTTAGTTTATATTACATAACCATATTAACCATTACTTTATTTTTCAAAAGTCGTCTTATTTCGCTCACTCCAAAAATACCAGACTACAGTACTATCTTTACCAGATTCCCAAATCACCAGCTTCGAAATATTAGGTCAGCATAATCAAAGATACCGAAATTTAAATGTTATTTTTTGAGATTCAAGTACATTGAGAATCTGGTATTTTAAAATTCTGGTATTTCGGGAATAAGCGTCTTATTTTGGCTATAAATACCTTGATCACCACTTACTTTGACCACGGATTTCAAGCCATGTTCTCACAGTCAAGTAGGGCTTGATAATGGTCGAACGAGCCAGTAATGAAATGATGCCCCTGAGCGAACGCGGCGCGTACGGTTGATTTGGTTTAATACTAATAATAAATGTATGGAATTCGATTCATTACTCACGTGTTCCCTCGAGAGCGCATCGGAGTGCGCGACGCGTTGTAGTAATGCGGTGTGAACAAGCTGTTATTTTATAACGTGAGCGCTAACCCCCTTACTTATAAACATGGAATAAGCTTGAAATAGTTTATGCCATGGTTTGACCTTATTTGTAATTGTGACATTAAAATTTGCATGTGACAGAAAGTGACAAAGCATGGCATAAACTATTCCAAGCTAATGTCACGTTCATAAGTAAGGGGGTAAGAGTTTATTTTAAGCTTGGTGAAGCGCAGCTTAGAGAATAAAAAAAAATATGTTTAAAAACCCAACTGCATACTTAATAAGCCTACCCTGGTAACACTGGCAGAGCCAACCACGTCTTTTCCAACGACACCTCGTTTATCGAAATTGCGAACAAAGAAACATACATGCATACATACTATCTTTTTCAGCAGTTCTTTAAGTTAAAAACCGGGTTTACTCACTATGAAGAAAAATCCGAAGCAGGCAGTAAAAATAACTTATTTGTTTTTCATTAGATAAATATTCTATGTAGAATTTGAAAAGTAGTGTAATTATTATTATAATAATAATTATAATTAAACTTACGTTAAACAAAATGTTATAAGTATTAAAAATGTATCGGCCACAGAAAATGGTCTACCAGTTTTGACAAAAGTTTCTTTGAAATGTAAGATTGACACTAAACTTGTCACTGTCATTATTGCAAGGTAAAATCGAACTTGTTGTAACTTGTCATTAAAACCCTACAAGCTTTGACGATGATTTTTAATTAAATTGTTGAGTATTGATAAGTCCTTAATTCTGGTAAACCAGTTTTTTAATAATGGACGTTGTTATAAAGTAAACTGCAATTCTTTGAATCTGACACCGCCATCAAGCCACGTGGAAACTATCTCTATCTTACGTTCATCACGTGGAAGCACATAAAGCTGTCCCTTTTTATTCTTAGGTAGACGTGGCAGCATAATGCCTTTTAAGGAGAGCCTGCTGAAACTGTCTCCATTACATTATTGGGTCGATCTAACGAGAAACCTTATTAAATATAATTAATGACTGAGGTCCAAAGGTCTCATAAGGAAATGTCACCTTTGGCTGTTATTGTAATAATGAGGATGTTATATTTAAAATATTGTCACTTTGTACTACTTAAAGGTGTTCATTTAATTTATTGGTTTTCCGGCGATACTAGGTCGATAAAGTCATATTGTACGATTACGAACATTTATGTTGATGTTGTATTGTTTTTAATTAGGCCGCCATTACTGTGAAGTTAATAACACTGACAATACGAAAACAATAAAATTACTAATCTGCCGTGGTAAAGGTAGGTTACTAGGGTAAGCAATAAGTTCTCTGGGCCTCTATTTTTCTCGATAAAACCATATTGCTTTTGACATGTTATCATATTGTCGACGTTACAATAGCTCTTATTTGCTTGTTTGTAATGGCAGCCGAGTTTAAAACAATAAGATACCATTTTAAACGCAACATGGCTTTACTCAATAGAATATAGGCCCAGGTAGGTGAACACCTTGCTTTAGAACTGGACGGACCAACTATTACCCGACGAGTTAAAGTGTCCTGTTTGAGCATGCAAGCAACATTTAAGGGCATACATTCTTAATTAGGTAGCTTTATCCGTTAAGTGAGCGCACTCGTAAACATCTATGTTCACTAAATCGACCGTTTGACGGGAAGTCGTTTCTAAGAAAAAAACACTCAGAGGACCTAGCCAAGATTCAAACGCTACTAACGTTTGTCTTTTCGATCTCTTAAAATGTATGGGATGACATTCTCTTGCGTAACGATAAACCACTGGTCAACTGTCATCCCATACATTTTGAATGATAAAACACTGGGCTATGCCATGTACAATATGTGCACATATTTATTTGGTAGCATTGGTGTAAAACAGTCATTATATATTTCAATTTCAATTTCAATTTCAATCGTTTTTTTTCCATAATGTGTATACAGATGGTACTTAAACTAACTTAATAGTTGTAGGATCATTATGGACCCTGTAGGGCACAACAATATTTAGATAAAACTATAATAGTAATTAAAAATAATTATGTTATAGTTTGACCTTGTCGTGGTTTATGCTGGGGACATAAAAGTATCCTGGCTTTTGGCCGAAATAAGTCGTGTTCCGCTAGAGTTGGGTTTAAAATAGTTTGAAAACACCGCTAATGGACTAGTTCTTAAAATTAACACTATAAAAACCATAGGTACAGCCAAAACGCGAAAATTTTAAGCCACTTGCTACTCTTTACAATTTAGCCGAGTTATACATATTATAGGGTGTCCGGGAAATAGTGGTGTCCAAAATATGAAAAATCATGTTTAGTAAAAGTCGCACCAAAAACGAGATATCTAAATTTTTCAACATTTTGGATTTGCGGTACCTTGGTTTATCATTTTAGATGGGACAAACACATTTATTAGAATTTTTCAGTTCGGTTTGCTGTAATAGAAAGCTGATTTAATTTACGTTAAGATATTTTTAACGAAATTAATAAATAATGAGCAGTTTTTGAAATGTTTCAAGTCAAATTTAAAGTTTAGGAGTCTGAGTTTTTCTTCCGGCAGGTTTGACATCGCACGGTGTAAAATAAACATATGAAAACCACATTACTAAACATGATTTATCATATTTTGGACACTTTTGAGTTGAGCTATCCAGCCCTGTCAGGTTGGCCCCTATCTCCCGGACACCCTGTATACGAGTATAATTATAACCGACTAAAACCGCATTGTATTACACGGCCAAAATACGAACAGTGGTTGTAGCTTATCAATCCCCTGTTGTGACTGTACCTTGTGTTATAACAATGAAAATAGAGCAAAATTACAAAAAGTTTTTAAAGGTTTTTTACCTTACAATTAAATAAGGAAAGCCATTATGTTATAGGACGTCTTCCTTCCAAGAAATGTTTCATTATTAAGTAAAATCCCTTTGTGAGAGATCAAAGCCTCGTGTCAGTTAATTACCGACTTAATCTGAATGACAAAATAAGCTACGTAATCAAACGTGTATTTTGGTAACATGTTACGTATTAGCTAAACAATGTTAAATAGGGTTGATATGTGTGTGACATAATTATTATTAGTCATAATGTTTTTAGGTCATAATAATTGCAAGACATAACTTATTTTTTTGGATTTTTATTAAATAAACCTAACATAACATAACCTAGCCTTATCTAAACGTAAGAGATTTTAGAAATTCAGATAAGTTAACAGGTCCAGTGATATACTCATATACTCAGATACTTCTTTATTGATAATGTCAAATAAACCGTCAGGTTAAGTTCGCTTTTAATTACATAATCGTATAAATTAATTTATCAAATAGAATTAACTGTATGTTTACCGTCATTTAAAAATCAATAGTAGATTGTACAACAAGGGCATAAAATAAACCATTTTTTATGGGTTTTAAGACCGAGTTATACACTCTGCTTTTCACTTCGATTACGAGGAAATAAAACAGTGATAATGTAA
Organism: Acleris laterana; assembly: GCA_963966035.1. Taxonomy (NCBI): domain Eukaryota; kingdom Metazoa; phylum Arthropoda; class Insecta; order Lepidoptera; family Tortricidae; genus Acleris; species Acleris laterana. The sequence goes on from OZ014442.1 coordinate 16,595,911, forward strand.
AAAAACTTTAATAAGTTCTTTTGCATTTTTTTCCATGTGATAATGTAAAAAAACTTTAATAAGTTCTTTTGCATTTTTTTCCATGAGTGTGTTAGGTGTGAGCATTATTTTCCTCTTCACTAGACGACATTTTAATTAAATTCCATAACACAACAAGTTTTGCAAAGAAAATAACTAATTAATAGGCCAAAACCTCTTTCCCGCCACTGTATTTCTGTCAAAAATTTTTTTTTTCTATTTGCGATTTTTGACTTAGGTCGAACGCAATACTGCCAAGTTTATACCTACGTTGATTTTTTAATGTTCTTGTTAATAATGCTTGTTTTTAATAGTTTTAAATTTCTTCTTTGTTAGATGCAACTACGATGCAAATATAAATAAAATTAAAGTAAATTTATTCAAATAACAACAGTTTATTTCCGTGCCTGGCGTGAATACGTTGATATGTCTAAAACGGCAATTTTACAGGGCGCCAATTTTAAGGTTTGACATTTTCTGGTAAATCGCTGTTTGATTGTAACTTTGATGTAAAACTTGATTTATCCATAATTTTCTGCATACTTTTGAATGATTAGAAGATTTTTGTGAGATTCCTCTTAGTTTGATTAATATTAGACTTATCAACTTACGTCTCATCGAGTTATCAACGTATTCACCATACAAAGAGGGAAAAATTGACGTTTCGAGAAAGAAAAAAAATCGTGAAAAATCCATTTCATGTTATTATACTTCACAAAAGTTTTGTTAAATACAACTTTTTATTATCTTTCAAGTGAAAATGAGTGATTTAAAGAATTATGTCTAGTTTTAATAATAATAGACATATCAACTGGTTCACCGACGAGAGCGACGAGTTATCAACAAATTTACAGTATTAGTAAGAAAAAAATTTTTTAATACTTTTTTACAGCTGTTTTTTTAATAATTTTTTAATTAAAGAAACTAAAATCATCATATAATTAAATTTTTGGAGTCATTCCAGGAATTTTACTCTTCTACATCCTCCAAATCTGGGTTTATCTCGTCAATATCCGGGTCAGCTGAGGCACAGTTTACTGTTTTTATTTGCAAATATTGCAAGAATTGGGGTCTTGACGTATTGTGATAGTTTTAGTCCACGTATAATATTTTTTAAAAAATGCTATTACGCACGATAGGGCGTAATGGTAAAAAAAGGCCCCCGGGTATTATTTTGGATTTACGGTCGATTTTTCTAGCATGTTAGGACACTAATTACGAGCAAGTGTGATGAAAATAATATTAAGTGCCCGCCTACTAGATACACGTCCATTTATGTATAATATCCAGTGCCTGGTATTACTCTTATTAAACTTGGATGTAGGGATAGACACACATATACAGACGACCCAAAGCGAAATACAACATTCGAATCGAACTTTAGATCTAGCTTTGCACTAAACAAAGGTAACTGCTGAGGTGGGACAGTACATTTTATAATTTAGTATTAGAAAACGAGCGATAGGAAAACCACTATCAATATGCGTGTTACAGTTACGGTTAACTTATTGAAAATAATAATAAATACACCAACAAACAAAAAACAAATAAAGTCGTAAAGAGTGTCTCGTAACCCAAATTCTTAGTCCTTCTGTTAATTTGTAACAAATACGTAATTTGTAATACAAGTACGTTTCAACATCATCAATATACATTTAATTAAACCCCAAAACTTTCTAAAATCCTAGAAGCGAGCTACGATCGCTTTAATTAAAGTAGAAGTTAAATCACCTATTAAACCCTACAATGCATGAGTTTTTTATTTCTGTGAAAAAAATATATGTTGTTTTATATGTGGTACACAATGCTATTAGGTATCGGTTACACTGATATTTAATTATGAATTAGATTTTTAATTTAAACTTCAGTAGACTCTTAACTTAAAGAAATAGTATTAGTTTCCATTATGTAAACCATTTTTATTAGTATTTCTCGCATGATTTGTAAATAAACCGTTTTATGGCACCATGCTATAAGGTTTGGGTAACACTAACGTATTATTATGGAACAATTTCTTAATTTATACTTCATTAGACTCTAAACTTTTAGAAATAATTGTTGTATTTGGATAAACAAATTTCTCTTAGTATTTTCACATTTTTCACATTATGTGACAGTAAAATATTTCATGTACTTATGAAAAATCCAAAAAATTACTGCATACTGCAGTGACATATATAGAACATTTGGACACGCCGTCGATGCATGGTGTGACAGATCTGGAACGTTTGGAAAAAACTGTATATAGGCATATAGATTATCATTGACAGTAATTATAATATTTATACAGCATACTTACGCAAAGATTTTCACACATAAAAATATTTTTTAATTCGATTTTTGATTATATATTTTTTTTTATTGCAATATGTAAATGAAATAAATCCATTTTTCACGGAGAACAGCAACATTTGTATAAATCCCTTGGTAATTTCAAATACAATGTTATCTAGTGGATTGTTACTATGTTACACTTATATAAAGCCCTCTAGGTTTGCTTTTATACAAAAAGATGTCGCTGCCTTTACATTATTTTTAACTACTAACGATTAAACTGGTTGTGACATATCTGTCACTGTATGCATTGTAGGGTTAACTCAGAAGCACTAATCAGGTGAACTCCTATAAAACCGAGAAGTTAGATTTATGTAAGTTTCAAGACCACTTCGTGCTTGTTTTGCATATGCTCGATAATTCCTACAGGACCTATGGGAAAGCTTAGTCCAGCTTCAACACTATTCAATTTAATAAAAAGCCGATCTATTTTAATGACAATATAAATACGTATTTAGGTACAATTTATAACTTACATTTTAACAACTTCATTCTATTTTAAATCTTTTATATCTATGAAAGGCCTCAAAGATACTGGCAGCATTTACTCGCTGGATGGTTAAACTAATGCGTTGAACGAGGAAACTGCCACCTTCTCAACGCCGAATGAAATGAACATATCTTATTTATATTTAAGGCATTCTCTACTAGTCCACCAACTGGCCAAGACCACTACATTGGCCAACCTTTTAAGCTTTCATCTAGTTCAGCTGCCGCACCAGCCCTATTAGAGGTCCGGTGGAGATGTGACTGGGCTAGCATGTCTACTCAGGTTGCATCTCACACTAGCACCCGTCCCATATTCTGCACGGAACCAAGGACATTTTGTCAGGTATTTTGCCATCATATCTACAAATGCCGGTCGGGTCTAAAAGGGCCGGCACGTTTATTGAGGCAGGAGACCGGCGGATGATGTCATTTAGTGCGGGGGTTCTTGAAAACAACAGGCGTTACATATCGGTTGCTGTCGCACATAATCTGGTTTTCACAGAATACCAGCGTTGCAGCACTAACAAGTTTAGTGTCGCAACACAATGCTGAGCGCACCTTTAAATGTTAAGATAAATTAGTGATTAAATTGTTAATAAATTAGTGAAACTATTTTAATATTATGATAATAAACAGAGGCAACACTTTTATTGGAATTAGTAATATTGACAACTGTACATATTCTTACTTTGTTTCCCAGATATTACATTATTATCTGAAAATATACAAGTATACTGGTTTGTGCCCTTGATTAAAAACATTGATAACTATACACGTCAAGGTTTCAGGTACTGATTTTAATTATTTGTCTGTTAATATCTCAAGATATTCTGGAGAATTAAAATATTTTTAAAACATAAGTTGAGATATCGTATTACTGTGTTGGTTCATAATTCTTTGACATAAGTTTTCATGTTGAGATATCACATGATGCACTTGTTTGATTTACTCTACGTTAGTTGATAACTTGGTGGCCAGTAGTACAAATTGAGATGTCATATAACGCACTTAGATATATTACCTGTACCTAAATTGATAACTCGGTGGATAGTCGTACACATTGAGATGTCATATAACAACCTTAGATTTCTTATCTGTAAGTAAATGGATAACTCGGTAGAAAGTAGAACAAGTTAAGATGTCATATTACGTACTAAATTTATTTACTGTACGGAAGTTGACAACTCAATGGACATGAGTATAAGTTTAGATATTATGTTAAGAACTTACTTATATTAACTGTACATAAATTGACAAATCGATGGGCAGTAATATAAGTTGAGATGTCACATTACGCACTTCGTTTTAGTTACTGTGCGTTAGTTGATAACTCGATATATTTGATTTGTTTGATTGATATGTCGTTATGTTAAAAAAAGTACGTTATTACTGTAATCGAGAGTAAATTGATAAAATTATTTATAAATCTATGCACACAATGTGATGTGTAATATGTCTTTTTATCCACAATAACTTGCCAAAAGTATAGTTATCAATGTATGAACAATGGCCATAAGTCAAAAAGTAAGTAAGATAAAAATATGAAAAAAAATACCAATATAGAAAAAAAAATAACGAAGCGTTTAAAGGAATAAAAAAAAAAACGTACATGTCGAGATATCAACGTCTTCACGCCAGCCACGGATTTAATGTAGTCACCTCGTCTGTCTGGCTGTAGGGCTTAATTGTCTTAGTCTAGATGACGACAACCATTTATGCACTAGTGCATAAAATGCGATTTTATGCAGCCTATACCCAGCATAAAGAAGGACTTTACGAGCATGAGAAGTGAAAATAAAATTTTGACTAGTAATAATTATGTCAATAGATAACTATAACCAAAACAAAATATGGGAAACAACAAGGAACCTGTGTAAAATAACATGTCAGGTTGTTGGCTTGAAAGGAGAGATATAAACATGCTATAATCATTAATTTATTACGAGTTATTTGCGATTGCGATTATATTCTATTTAATTACCTGTAAATATATAATGTTTACAAACCATGTTGTAAAAAATTTAATCATCTTTACTTTGAAATTAAAGTGATTTTTAAATAAGTACACCAAATTCTTTCTTGTTACAATACACTGCCTTTATCTTTAAAAAGCATTTTATTTTATTTTCTAATCAAATCTTTCTCATCATGTTGTGATTTTATTTAAGTAAGCAATAAACCTTTGTATTTTTGGCCTTTGTGAATGACAAAATGTAAATCATTTTACTTCTCGTCGCCATCAAGACAATACGGCGAAACTTTTACTTTGCTTCATCAAAGACCGCGAGAAAAGTTCAAATCGGATTTCCGAATGCCGTTTCAAGCAAATGTAGGTCATCTTGTACCATCATAAAAAAATCTGCCTTCAAGCAAAATCATAATTCATAATTTAAGTAGGTAATGCTAAAACTATTTTTTTTTTATTCAGACCTTTTTGTTTAAATAGTAAATTTCCGATGCAAAATTTCTTGTAACAATAAGTACAGTACTGTCTTATAGAAAACAGAAAAAAGTATTAATTTCGGTAACAAACCAGACAACAAGAATTAAAGTTTCATGATGATAAAGTTTTTTGACTGAATAAAATTATGATTTTCATACATACATACATACATAAGCTCACGCCTTTATTCCCAGAGTGGGGTAGGCAGAGCTACAGAATTACTAACAACTCTAAAAACTTGTTAATAATTCTGTAACCACATTTTGCACAATTAGGCTAAGATGTTTACCAGTGTATTTAGTGACAGGTTGCAAGCCCATCGCCTAACAGTACTACACAGCCTTTATAATCCCTTAGTCGTCTCTTACGACATCCACGGGAGGACATGGAGTGGTACTATTCTTACCCGGCAACCACGCGGGGTTATGATTTTCACATTGTCCATTAGTCAAATTAACAACGTTTTAATGCACATCGGCCTGTTTGTAAATACTGTTCTAAAATTCTATTTTTTTTACATATTATATAAAATTAAAGATATGCGAATTGGCCCCATTGAATATTTTATTGAGAAAAACCATTATCAAGCTGATACGTCTTAACGGAAATCTTCGAACAAATGAACTGTTCCCATTCGCATATTATAGGAAGTTAAAGTACTTAAGTTTTGATGGTTTGTATCGGCTCCGTGATTTCGAATATTAGAGGGAAGAAGGCTTCTTCTTCGTAATGACACTAAAACCCTTTTTAGTAATGAAAATAAGAAGGGATAAATAAAAAGAAAGGTAGGTACGTAAAATTAGAAAAAAACCGCTCCTGAACTTAGCTGTAGAGAATGTTATACAAAACATGGCGAGACATAGAATTTCTGGTTATTCACAATGACATTTCATTTTAGCATGTAATTAGTTCACTAAAATTTATAATGTTTAATCTTTCCTGATTTAGGTATAATATTGGCTGAATATCTAGTTATAAATAAACTGTACGATTTAATTACCTTAACCTTATTTATTTATTTATTTATTTATTTATTTATTTATTTATTAAGGATATCAACAGCACATTACAAATCATGTAAACAGTAAATTTAACAAGACAATAGTGCCAATTACAGACATCCACCTATGAGCTATGAATAAAGAACGAACAACAACTACCAGATACATGCAAGTAGTTTACAAATTTGTAGGTAAATAAAGACTATCGTTACAGCTACATACAGATGCGAGTGTATGTGTGTGTATGAGTGTGTAGGCGAGGGCGGGTGTGTGTGTGTGTGTGTGTGTGTGAGTGAAGAGACTCAAGAACGGAAACTATTAACTACTGCTGATTTGAATGATGTTTTGGACCTTATAAGTTTTCCTTAAAGACAACAGGAAACTTCTTAGCCAATCGTAAAAAGCCTGATAAAAACCTTTCTCAGTCTGAAACAATCCGTGAAAGCATTCCGGCATTCTTATCAAAAACTTTTTCTACAATGAGAACCAGAACAGTGGACAAAGTGGCGACAAACTGGTGTTCTTTGTAAGTAAATAGGGAAAAGTTCCCAGTGTGCAACGAGGTGGTTCCGCTGGGCGGTCGCCTGGGACCCACGTTCTTAAGTGCACCTATCCATCTTTCTTGCTTAATATTAAACAGCTTTGGTATAGAGTTTCATAGCTGAAGGTGAGGTTAAGAACGATTTTGCAGAAAAATTGCGGTTGGTAGAATTATCGTGTTTTGTAGAGGAAGGTGAGAGTATAACAATGTCGATAGTACAATAAATAGAGACGGTGAGAGAATTGGCAATGTGTTGTAGAAAAAAACGATTTAATAATGCCGCTTTTAAGCCTGACTGCCGAAATTAATGTTTATGAGCTGTATGTAGTATGTATGTTTGTAACAGCTAAACGGATGGCCCGATTTCAACAAACGACAGGTTGTTAGATTCGTCTTAGTCTTTGTCTTTGTCTTGTAATTTACCAATTATTAACAGTGATGTCTGCTCATTTAGAATTTAGTAAATATACATTCAAACGCAAAATTAGAAATGTTTATTAAGATATTTAGATGAAGTGATCAAAGCGTAATATAATTGAATCGCGATCCGTATCAGGAATTCTAGGCATCCAGAAATACCATGCAGGTTTGCGATCCGGATAATATGATAAACATTGCACATGCAGCATTTGGCAATGCAGTTAACATTGCAATGTAATATCATGTGAGCTTGATTAGATGCTTTACCGAGCATAATATTTTAGCCCTCGACAAAATAGGAATGTTACGAGTTTACATACATACATTAAATGACGCTTGATTCCCAGAGGGGTGGGCAGAGACCACATCTTTCCACTTGCTACGATCTTGACAAATTTATTTCGCTTTTTCCACATTCATACATCGAGTCATGCACGCACGTCGGTTTCGGGTACTTAAGATTCGGCCCTGTTCCAGTATTTCTCCGATTTGTTACGAGTTGAACGTGTATAAAATCTGTGAATATGTGTGTATGTGTTTCTGTCTGTCTGTGTGTCTGTACGAGGTTTTTTTTCTGTATTTTAATACAGAAATTTAATTTATTCGGAATATAGGTCCAAAAACGTATTTAGAAAAAAATAGAAGAAATTAAGCATATTAGTTTAGCATTACCTTGTGAACAAATCTTTAGTTAAGAGAGTGACATAAAGATATTCCTATCCCTAGACGAGAAATAGTAAGTAAACGGCACTTTACGAATAACTTCGTCATCATACGATGTACGACCAGCGGATTGACGGTATGTGTCATGGTGTCACATCATGACAACAAACGTCATGAAGGTATAGCATGCTCGTCTTAGTTTATTGATTCGTATTATTCGTAATGCCACGCTACATTTTTAATATAAAATCCTAATTATTGGCATACCTAAAAAAAAACATTTTTATCACCAAAATTGTCAGCATGGCCATCCGAAAGAAATCCTACGTTCCACTTGTTACAAAGGTACCTACTTATTGGTAAGAGCGATAACTTTGTCTGTTTACAAACGACCATTGCTAGCCAAACCGTATTTTAAATTCTCGCTTATTTAAATTAGAGCGTGTCTAACTATGTACGTCACATTCTTAGGGTGTGTTACACTTGAGATTTTACAACTTCAGTTTTTTTTTTAATAATGAATATCTTAGGAATTATGCGATAATGGACTACATGTTATACCACATTTTATATTCTAAATAGGCTTTAATTTCGATGGTTAAAATCTGTCGGGTTCCTCAGGCCCACAGTATATAAATATATTAAGGGGATGTTTATCTAAGTCATAGTAATTTTAGAACCTACTCATTAGATTATTTTATACATATTCCTTTTACATGACACTAATATGTATGTATGTATGTATGTATGTAAACACTTTATTGTACAAAAGAAAAACCATAACAATACAATTAACATAAAAATATGTACAAAGGCGAATTTATCCCTTTAAGGGATCTCTTCCAGCTAACCCTTGAGAGACCCTTGTATTTGTAAACACGAGGGTTATTATGTCTTCTTTGCTATTTTTTATGCCTCAGTCAGTGTAAGCGATATTTATTTAACAATTACATACATAACACTATAAGATTTTTATTTGAAGCTATCTATTTAGATGACAAAACAACATAGCCCTATACCCTGTTTAGAAAACTGCTGATATCGTACTCGCTGCTAGAAGGCTGCCCTGAGTGCCTAGCCAAAGCCGGTTATAACCGGTTATTTTTATACAAAAATTGTTCATAACCGGTTAAATCGCATTCCTCATGCAAAAACTACTAACGTTTTTGTTTTCTATAAATTTTAAATATATGGGGTTGATATGAACGATCCACATGATCTATTCTGTACTCAGCTTATGTCAATACATTTTGTCGAAATACAAAAATTGCTTACTTACGATGCACCTTGAATAGGCTCTCTAGGCCGTGTACAAACTTACGCTTAACTTACATTAACAAGTTATAAGTTTTTCTTTTGATCTATTATAAACTACCGCTTTCAAATTTTAATTGCCGCTAACCAATAAAAAATACAAGATATACAAATGACAGCAAAACCCCAACCCTAAAATATCTGCACATAATCGTAGCATTAACAAAAAAGTACTCTGTAAAACTGCATCTATAAACAGTGAACTAAATAATTTTAAACCAAAGTGCTGTTATCTGCTGATGTATCAGAATTCAAACTAGGTTAGGTTATCCGGTAACTCTTGCAGATGGAATGTAAAATGTTAAATAACCCGACGAAGTTCGTGTTTCATGGTTTATCTCTATGGAGTAATATTTTCACTCGTTTCCTTAGGGAACAACTAAGGCGAGAAATATGTGTCGCGGAAAATTTTGAAACGGTACAGTATGTAGCGGGTGTGCTTGCGTTTTGTAATTTAATGTTGGTTTCAATTTTGCTGTATAGTAATTTACACTTGTATAAATATTGTTGTTTTAATAAAAAGTTACGAAATATCAGTCACTGGGGCATTTCATACAAATTGACCCACAGTGCAACTATCTACTTATAAATAAACTGTAGTAGGCAAACGATCACACATTTTGTTTCGTTTTTAAACCAATCGCTCATAGATCACGTGACTTTGACTTTTCGTATCACGTCATCTACCAGTGACGCGATTGGTTAAAAACGAAACGAATAGAACGCTAGTTAGCGTATGCATCTTTGCAAGGACCTCAGGGTACCTGAGGATGCGTAGATAATGAAACCTTTAGGTACTTGCAATCTAAGGATTGTCATCTAACGATGACCATCTCCAGACTATAACTACGATGCTTACCTTGAGGAGTTAGGTGGAATGCCTCTATGCTAAGCATTTTAATGGTGGTCTTACCCCCACACCGCAACACAAGTCGGGGGGCTGCATTTATCACGTGACAAAATGTGGATAAGACATCCGTCACTTTCTGACACTTATATAAGAACGAGAGTGACGGATGCTTTGTCCACATTTTAACACGCGTCAAACGCAACCATACTAGGCCTACAGTAGTAGGTACTTGTTTTGCGGGTGGTAGGACCTTGTGCAGGGTCCGTCCGGATTGCTACCACCATCTTATCCATTAACCTACCGCCAAACAGCAGTGTTTGCATTGTTGTGTTCCGGTTTGGGAATAAGACAGCCGGTGAAATGACTAGCATAGAGGCATTCCATCTTAGTCCTCAGGGTTGGCAACGCATTTGCAGTCTTAGGATTGCATTGCAGTCTTGTGAATGCGAATGTCTATGGGTCACAGTTTCCACTTACCATCAGGTGGCCTGTGTGCTCGTTTGTCTTCTCTATGCCATAAAAAAAAGCACTAGATAATGAAAAGCAAACTTATTTACATTACATACATTAAATCACGCCTGTTTCCCAGAGGAGTAGTCAAAGACCACTTCTTTCCACTTCCTTTTTCACAAATGTATTTACGTAGTATAAAACAAAGTCGCTTCTCGCCGTCTATCCCTACGTATGTACCTACACCTAGATCTTTCAAAGTACGCTACAGATTTTAAGCAGTTTTCGCCATTAGTTAGGTAGATAGTTTTCCACGGAATTACGCCGTGTAAATTAGATTCCGGTTTATGTACGGTTATTACAAAAAAACTGACATAAATCGAAGCGAAGTAAGGGCGGGTCGCTAGTAAACAAATTAATATAATAAACTAGCATTATGAGTATATAGAAAACATCTAAGAGTAAGGAACAAATATTTGCGCTCTTCACAAAAATATTTACTCTTACCTTACTTACTAGTTTCTTTTGAACAAGATAAGAATACCTACCTCGAAAGAGCTTTAATAAGAGTTTCATTATAAGTCTATGGAGCCTAGAGAATATGTAACGATAAAATATTTCTAGTAACATAACTAAATTACTCTTATCACCCGAAATACAGTTACAGAAACTTATCAGACGACGTGTCGAACATTGTCTTCAGGGATGAAGGTCAAGTTCTTCAGGACCTTATCTAATAAAGTTCTTGTGACTTCAGCGAAACAAAAAGTTACGTGATCTTAAACCTCTCAGCAAATTTCTTTGCATACTTAAAGGGATATGATTTGCTTCAGCCAGTGCGTGATATGAAGTTATATGGTATATGTATCTAGCAGATACGAGTACGTTTAAGTTAGCTTTCGCGTTTTTACAGTCATCAACTTACCTAATTTGGTAACAATTTGTAAAAAAGTGAGTCAAGAACATTAAATGGCATTACTACGTCACACACACAAACACACAGTTACACACATTACATACACACACACACACAAACACACACACACACACACACACACACACACACACACGCACGCACGCACGCACGCACGCGCGCTAAAATTATCAAAATCGTAACGATATCATGTCAGGTAGGTATTTAATATTAGTTTTTTTATTTTTAAAGCCATCGGTCGCCATACTCTCTCTGGTCTCAATGAAAACCAGCCCCACTGAAGTATCAACGACATTCAGAGGCATAATGCTAAGCGGAGCCCATAATAACCGTAATAAAAAAAATATGTATTTTGGTTATGACATTTTATGTTTGAAAACTGTTTTTTTATTTGCCAAATTTTTTTATGACACATTTTTATGAAGGAACTTCTCATAAAATCATTTAAAATTTGTGTAGCGAAATCTTTGTTAATAAAAAGGTACTTACCTGTTTAATTTGAGTGTATTAAATACTAAGGGCAGTCAACGTAAGAAGTGAAGTCCTTCCTTTAAAGTCATTTCGTTGGTTTGTGATATCCACTAAAATTATTCCTTAACATGTTAAGTGTTTTTGTTTTACGTTACTGAATTAAAATTTATATCACAATTGAACAGGTTCTCATTTTAATGGTTTTTTTTGTTCAGCACCTGTGCTGTAAAGAGTTCTTTAATGGCCTGAAAGTATATTTTAGTGAAAGTCATTCTGAATTGAGCCTTAGTATCACTTGCAAATGGAAAAAAGCTTAACGAAGAGCTTCTAAGCTGATTTTCCTAATGTACAATAACGTGTGTATAGAAAAGTGTACAAAGCAAATTGAAGTTTATTTTTCAATGAATGTTAAATTTACCTTGGTTTTTTAAGCATAAGCATGGTATTCGTTTAGAAATTGTATTTCTGTCCAATCCTGTCAAATATTTAAGACAAACGTAATTGAGGAAAACCATGTGATATTGAATTGTGAAACTGCTTTTTAGTTTTTCGATAATTTCTGAAAATATTATTCGTCTTGCTTTGAATCTCTCTTATTTTATATAAATAATCGCAGTAATATTAGAGGTATCCAAATTGTAACGTTCTGTAACTTCCGCATTGTTTGATTCTGACAATGAATGCTTCTTTTATCAAAAAATCCTTTTTAAAATAATAACTCACAAACCTTTAATAAAAAGTACACGACAAGGCCTAACTTATCCACGTCTACATTATGTTCCCTCCTTAAAATGAAAAAAACGTGAAGGTTTCGTACATTTTAGTAAGCTGAGTAGGCACATGGTAGACGCGTTCTGGCACGTAGGCACCTACGTGACGAAGGGTCCCTGGCGGCATGGTAAAAAGAATTTGTTTTTAGAAACAATCTAGTTAGTATATACCGTGAAATAGAGCGTAAATATTATCTTATTTTTACGTTTTTTTATTTAATAATTTAAGATCCTTCTCATTTATGAAAAAATACTGTATTTAAAAAGGCGGAAAAAACGCGAAGAATTTAAAATAGCTATACGATTTATTTATTATTATAATTATTTATTTATTAAACCAGCAACAAAAATTACAAATAATACAAAAGTTCTGCAAAACTGTATTAGTACAGTTTGACTGCAGGAATACTTTAAAATAACAGTAAGTACTATAATCTTAATTAATATACAATGTTTAGTTCAATACAATGGGATGAATGGAACTGTGAAGCCAGGTACAAGTAGTACAGTGGTACCACAATACTGTTGATAGTTTGTAAGGTTGGCCTCTAATTTTCATAGGAAATTATGTAAAAATTGGAAGACCACTTAGTTAGACACCTGTACCTAGTAAGTACCTAGGAACTGATCACTGTGGTTTTTCTTTGGTCAGGCCAAAAAGTTGTTTTAAAGCGCTCTTTTAAAAATCCAAATTCATATTATCCAAATAAGTGTAGGTAGTGAAAAGTATTAAATATTGTTTCCAAAACCAGTATTATAATGCACCAATAAACGTACCACATAATTGTTTGAATCTCCCCAATTTCTATAAATTTCTCGCACCCTTTTGCAAAAGTATATTTCACTCACCAGTCAATAATGTGCAATAAGATTTCTAAAGTATACGAGCAAAATCCTTTTTGTCCGTAGTGAACGGAAAACGGTTTAAAAGGTCTTATTGTGTCTTACGGCGAGTTCCCTTATCTCGTGAACAAACTTAAATTTATGTTTTCCTTGAGGCTTTGGAAATACAAGGTGAAAATGTTCAAATTTCCTTTTAAAATGCTGGGAAGAAAACAGCTAATAGAGATGCCGGCTACTCGGGGATGCCGGTTTAGATATTTTGTAAAGTAAGTATACTTGAACGCATGGGAGAAAATAAATAAGTTGGAAATATCGACGAGAGGGTAATAGGGTTGAACGTTCCAAATATATTAAAAGTCCACCTTTTAATATTGAAAAAAATAGTACAATTGCTATTATTTATGAATATGAACATGTAATATGATGTCAGCATATTAATAGAGTAAACGGTACCTACATAAGTTTATAAAGTTTCTCTCTCTCTCCTCTCTCTGCAGTTGTCAAAATTGTAGTAAATAAAAAAAATATGTTGAGTTTTAACAAAAAAAATTATCAAACTATTAATTTTCTATTTTAATCATGAACTCATTTAATAGCATGGTCAAGCCTCTGCCAAATTCAACTTTCTGTCTGATTGTTTTACAAACAAATATTACCATTGTTTATTTTAAATCTACTCCGGCACAAATACTAATCAAGCACCCGTTCAACCCATGTTTCACTTTAAACTATAATTACAATCTACTAAAGCAAGATGCTCGCTTCGCTCGTGTTCCCCAAAAGCGTCTCATTGTTCGTACATTCTCGTGCATTCCACACTTTTGTAGCCATTTTTGCGGAAGCTCCCGCTGTCACTTGCAGCTCATTTTGAATTTCCCGCAACCGCATATTGCGGTAACATGGATGTCTAAGTGCATGCAACGCCTTTAATATAAGCTACGGTAAATCGTGGCTTGCATGAGTGCAGTTTCAAAGTGTACTGAAAGTTTATTTTGCCGTAACCAGGTTTATTAAGAGGTTATTCTGCGAAAAATTACGTCGTATATTTTGATACACTTTTTTACCTGACTGCCGATGGAGGTGGGTAAGGTTTCTAACCTGTATGCGTGTTCTCTCGAAGAAGCTGTAAGGTTTTGGCAAACGAAGTGTCTTTGGATTTGTCTTTGCATCACGAGTGTACTTAAATACATAACAAAATGCCAAATTACATATTTTAATAGTTACATCATCATCATCATCATTGTCAGCCGCAAGACGTCCACTACTGGACAAAGAACTTCCCCAAGGTTTTTCACAACGATCGGTCCTCTGCTGCTGTCATTCAGCGGTTTCCCGCGACCTTTATCAGATCGTCGGTCCAGCTTGTCGAAGGCCTGCCGACACTTCGTCTCCCGGTTCGCGGTCGCCACTCTAAAACCTTCCTCTAAGACGACAAGATCGAAATAGGCAGTTTGCTTTTTAAACTATCTTTTTTGGATTTGTTGGGCGAACTTACTTCATACACATTGAACAACATTCATTTGCTAAATACGCGTATTACATTAGAAGAAAGAATTACCGAAGGTTGCAGTGTACAGTCAGCCAAATATTTGTTCTGCTTTAAGGTTGAATTTCGTTTACTTATCATAAATCAACAGCGCTTTCACATTAGGCGGTTTGTTGGCACGCCTGAGCAGTAGTCGCACTGCTTAGCTTAGTAGACGAGACCCTACAAATATTAGCAGTGCGGTTGTCATGAAGTCTTAGTACTTACCGCCTGACTAACCGCTTAATCTGAAAGCGCTTTGAGGTGCGTTTGTCATATTTTAAAGGTTGACTTTAGTGACGTATTTTATACTAAGGAAATCACAAGTCGATTTTTCATGGATTTGTTTGATTCTAGGAAAACGCAAAAGAGAGAAAGAGAAAAGGAAAGGTTTAAAGTAGGACACCCTACCTATAGACAGGCTTAACATTTTACCAGCGCATATCCCATATATGATACTGGTTTGCGGGTAGGACCTTGTGCAGTGTCCGTCCGGATCGCTATCACCTTCTTATCCATTAACCTACTGTACCATAAAATGCATTATCGTCGGCTAAAGTGTCAAACCTCGTAACTCCATTTTTTTTCAAAATTACATTTTGATACCATTTTATTACTAATTTCTGAATTCTTCCAATGGCAAAACTGCTAAATCCTTTAAAAAAGCAGTTTCAGTTTAAAATGTGAAACAGAAATCCACGTAACTCCGGGCCGCCATGTTTGGTGGTGAAGTTTTTTGTGTCTCCTGTAAAATTTGGTCTGAAGGAGTTACGAGGTTTGACACTTTAGCCGACGATATTATATGGGTCATGCACAGGAGTAATGTGTTAACATACATGACAAAATCAAATCAAGAAAAAAGTTTTGACTAGTGTCAAAATTGTCTTTTACATCCGTTTTCATAAAAGTCACTTTGAGGTTTCACAGTGCTCACGAACATACAAGGTAGTTCAAATCATTTCATAAACAAAAGATTGGTCAAACAGGACCAATCACAGAGCTTTATTGAGCGCAGTCCATTTACTCAATGAAAGCTCCCTTAATGTTTGTGAATACGGGTGTTTATCCTACCAAATTTTGATAAGCAAAAACGTTTGAAATGTTCCATCTAATAGTTCTATGAAAAATGGTAATCGAATCACATCTCTTCCATTCACCGACATCTGCGCCGCATTTGCAAAGACGGCGTTTCGCTCTTGCCTAACTCTATTCGGAGCTTTGGTGTTATTTTCTAACGTGGGGTTAAAATGGATAAATAAACTGAACATCAGGGGACTATCTTCTACATACTAAGTTTAGCTTTATATAACGATAAATCAAAATGTACAGAGTAAAATATAGAAACATCTAAGACTTAAAACAAACACTCACGCTTATCACAGAAATATTTGCAAATTAGCAAGACAGCTAGCTTCGTAAGCAAGGCCACAACAAACAAAGCTAACCGCGTTTTAAGTCTTAATAATAACATATAATTTACTAACAATTTAATCTTATTTAATTTATTTTACTGTTATATCGGAAAACTCAAGTCTATTACTTCAAACCACTATGTGAAAATATTCGGGTTAAAAAGTTGATCAACAAAAGGTGACCTTAAATTTGAAAGCATTGATATTCAGGGGTCAATTAAGAATAGTTATAGATAAAATCAATGTCAACGAAATGTTGAGTTAAGGAATAGCACCTCGGAAATGCATGCGTTGCCAGTGACGTACGATGTTTGAACGGTCTATTCCAAAGGCATAAGATCGAAATGGCGTTGCGTGCAACTGAGATGTGTCGTTTGTTTGCACTTTTAAAGTTTGTACAGTAGCTGGAATTTAAGGAATAAATATTTATCCAGGACACGTATTTTCAGCCATTATGGAAGAGGAAATTCTGTAGCTCTGCCTAACCCACTCTGGGAATAAAAGCGTGACGGTGTTTATGTACCTATATATGGAACTAAAAATCACTTGAGAGATATCTGTTAGGTCTTTAGGCATAGTGCTAAATGTAAAGGAAGACTGTAATTGTCAAAGTAGTAAAGTATTATCGGAGTGACTTAGTTTATTTTGTCCTGTTGGACATTTTTGTACTCAAAGGGCAGCCGAGGTTGGTACGTTACGCAATATACATTACAAATTATATTTATAATTGGTCATTTGATTAACTTGGCTCATTTTGTTCTATTAGATCTTCAAGGACTGTAAGCAACCTAGGTTAGTGATTAAAGAAAAATTCAGTGACAGGTGGACCGACGACGTGGGTAAGGTTACGGGAAACCGATACATGCAAGGGGCGCATGATCACACATGACTCACATTGATGAGAGGCCTATTGTCCAGCAGTGAATATCTTTCAGCTAGCGAAGAAACGGTTAAGGTTGTGGGAAAACCAATGGACACAAAGGCCGATCCTTGTGTACTATCAGACCATTGGAACCTTGACCCACCATAGAACTGTGTCACAGAGACGTTATGATTCAAGTCATAAGAAGTGTCAAACAAATTGTTTTATAATGTCACTGTGACACCGTTCTATGGTGGGTCAGGGTTCCATTGGGCTGATAGTACCTTAAGGGAGCTGCGTTGCTATAGCCTAACGCACTCACAATCTAAATTAACTTCAAAGCGGAACAATTGTTTTCATTTTGTATGCAGACAAGCCTTCGATTTTCAAAATGAAAACAATTGCGATTGCGAGTGTATTAAGCAATAACCCCTCTAGTTCTCCTATGGAATCCGTAATCGTCGTTTATCCGAATGCATCGTTTGTCCGAATTTTCGTTTATCCTACCGCTATTTCCGCTTAAATATTAATACTTTTTAGTGTTTTCATAACAAACCTAACCCTAACTTCATCGAGCCGCAGATGAAATTCGAAAACTTAAAAAGTCCCTGAATCATCTGAAAACCAGTTTAGGGCAAATGAAAATTCGGACAAACGATGAGTTAGGACAAACTTTGTTAGGGATTCCAAGGGATATCCCTTGAGGAAAGATTATATATAACCAGCAGTGAATGTCTATATGTGCATTTTAACAAAAAAAATAATCCTTAACTTTTTATTACCTTACTTAGTGGCCAAATTCTGTTGTCTTTGACACCTTGTCTATGTAAATGCGTAAATAAAATAAAGGTGAGTCTTTTCTGATACATCTTTTATACCAGCCTTAGTAATTTATTCCTCGCCAGTATTTTGTACGTTTTACGAGCCCCAAAACTGTCACATAACCGCGAACTGTTATTTCGTGAAACGAGTACTATTTGTAAAATAAGACGACGGCGTCTACGGAATTGGTAAAGTGAACTAGGTTGACCTAGGAAAGAAGTAGGTGAAAAGTTGGTCTTTTCTCTTGTATAAAAGTTTTATATTAAACGCGACTTTTTACTCTATAGCGTTTATTTGACTTTTTAAGATTGGAAAAATGGTCAAGTTCGAGTTGCATTTACACGCTAGCGGCAACACAACGAACATTAATATTATTTTTCTGCTTAATTTTAGTTTAAGGCTCAAAAAATAAGTAAATATCAGGGGACAATGTCACACCAATTGACCCAGTCCCAAACTAAGCCCTAGGCTTGTACTATGGGTACTATTTAGACAAAGATACTCGTATAATTACTTATATAGATAAACATACATATACTGAAGTACATAAAGACCATCCAATTTATGACTCAGAAACAAAATTATTTATCTATCACACAAATATCTGCCCATACCGGGATTTAAACCGGGACCGCTAACTTTGTAGGCACTATGCCACTAGGTCTCAACTAACTAGGCCAACCACATATTTATGTTTAAACTTAATATTATAAAGCTGAGGATTTTGTTTGTTTGTTTGTTTGCTTGAACCCCTTAATCTCAGGAGCTAATGGCCCGATTTGAAAAATTATTTCAGTGTTAGATAGCACATTTATTGATTTAGGATCATACTCATAAACCGAACCGAAGCGAGGGCGGGTCGCTAGTAGTATAAATATACAGGTGTTGATATACGTACTAAGCAACGCCGTAGCAACAAAGTTTATAACAATTAAAAACGATCTCAATTTACTAGATTTTGATTGAACAATATCTCGTTTTGGATATTGATCAAATAAACAAGAACTGGCAGGCAATCAACGTTTAAACTTTTCTTTTGACTTTCGAAACCCTAAAGAGCTGGCTGTTCCCAAATACTCGAACAAGTTATAAATTATCGGTTTAAGATTATACACGCTCGCCGGCAAAAAGGTCGCTTGAATAAAGTTGCCACAACTTTTTACTGAGCTAATAACTCTTTCGGCATTTTGGGTAAGAGACATAATTTGTATGCTTTTATTGATTTACTTTGTACGCGTTGATTTTCTTGGCCCCGCGGTTACCTAATTAGACACGATACAGTTTATTTTATTTACGTCACTATCATTTTAACCCCCGATGCAAAAACCACGGGGTGTTATAGGTTTGACGTGTCTGTGTGTGTGTCTATCTGTGGCATCGTAGCTCCTGAACGGTTGAACCGATTTAGAATTTGTTTTTTTTGTTTGAAAGGTGAATTAGTCGGAAGTGTTTTTAAATATGTATTATCAATATCGCTTTAGCCGTTTTTGAGACATTGAGCTTTAAAGTTTAAAAAGCACTCCATGTCTTCCTGTGGAAGTCGTAAAAGACGACTAAGGGATTAAAGGCTTGTAGTATTTTTTGGCGATGGGCTTGCAACCTATCATTAATATACACATAATAAACATCCTAGCCTGTTTGTGTAAAATGTGGTTATAGAATTAAAACTGGTTGTTAAAGTTCTTGGTAATTCTGTAGCTCTGCCTTCCCACTCTGGGATGAAGTTGTGGAGGTATGTTTAGTTTTTACTGTCACTATCATTTGTTTTTACTGACACTATCATTTGTTTTTACTGTCACTATCATTTGTTTTTACTGTCACTATCATTTGTTTTTACTGTCACTATCATTTGTTTTTACTGTCACTATCATTTGTTTTTACTGTCACTATCATTTGTTTTTACTGTCACTATCATTTGTTTTTACTGTCACTATCATTTGTTTTTACTGTCACTATCATTTGTTTTTACTGTCACTATCATTTGTTTTTCAGAGCTAAAAGAAGTATTGTTAGGTTCCAATGTATTTCATTAGAAAAAAGAGGCGGATGAGCTAGCAATCCTGACCCATAAACATCCGTAACATCAGAGCAATCGGAAGTACGCTGCCTCAGGCTTTTGAAATGAGAGTAGGCGTACTCGTTATTATTGGCTTTATTTTCATTTTTTTGACATTGTTTAGCCATCTTTCAGGAGTTTAAAATAAAGCCGGGTAAGATCATGTTGGACCATGCTCAGTGTGTAGTTCTAAAGTACTAAAAACACAACAAACTATCTCAAAAACGAACATAATTAAAGAATAATTTTTCTATTTGGTGCTGTTTTAGATGATTTTTAGTCGGTATACTAAATGTAAGTACTATCAGCCCAATGGAACCCTGACCCTAACCCACCATAGAATGGTGTCACAGTGACATTATAAAGCAATTTGTTTGACACTTCTTATGACTTGAATCATAACGTCTCTGTGACACAGTTCTATGGTGGGTCAAGGTTCCAATGGTCTGATAGTACACTAATGAGTTAGTAACTGTGATCGTAGCAGTTGCAGTAACATGCTTCTAGTGGAGAACAGGCTCGCGAGCTGCGTACATCACGATGTTACGTGCAACAGTAACTGTTACTCCTCGGTAGTAATTAACTTCGAGGCTATTGCCTACAGACCCGCAACCGCAATAATTTAAAATTTGAAAATCGAAGGCTTGTCTGGATACAAAATGAAATCAATTGTTCCACATTGAAGTCGATTGCGATTGCGAATGCGTTAGGCCAGCGGGTGGTAGGACCTTGTGCAGGGTCCGTCCGGATCACTACCACCATCTTATCCATTAACCTACCGCCAAACAGCAGTGTTCGCATTGTTGTGTTCCGGTTTGGGGATAAGACAGCCGGTGATATGACTAGCATAGAGGCATTCCATCTTAGCCTCAGGGTTGGCAACGCATTTGCAGTCTTAGGATTGCATTGCAGTCTTGTGATTGCGAATGTCTATGGGTCACAGTTTCCACTTAGCATCAGGTGGCCTGTGTGCTAGTTTGTCTTCTCTATGCCATAAAAAAATAACCAGGCAAGAGCATGTCGGACCAAGCTCAGTGTAGGGTTCCGAAGCCGTAACGACAAACACAAAAAACTATCTCAAAAATCAACATGTATGAAACAATTTTCTATTTAAAGTTATTTGGCGCTGTCTTAGATGATTTTTAGTAGGTATAAACCCGTTAATCGCCTGTATCTCAGGAACTAATCATGTCTACTTAGCCGTGATAGTTTTCCTTTCAAATTCGTTATATGCGCTTTCGTTGAAGATTTTTTCAGATTTTTAGTACTTGTAGTTTTGGCTGTAGGGGGGGGGGGACACTTGACTCTAACAAAAAATAGCGCTTTAAAGCTTAATATTTCATAAACGGATCCCTTAATCGAAAAATTGTTTTTATAAACCCGCAATATTTTTGAAAGACCTATCCAACGACACCCCACACTATGGGGTAGGCAAGAAAAAAAAAAGACATCCCCACGTTACGTGTACGGGAGGTGCATTAAAAAAAATATTTTTCAAAATTTTATTTTACCACTTTGTTAGCGTGACTAATATGTACATTCATGCCAAATTACAGCTTTCTAGTACTATGAGTCTCTGAGCTAGACTGGGGACGGACGGACGGACGGACGGACGGACGGACATGGCGAAACTATAAGGGTTCCTAGTTTGACTACGGAACCCTAAAAAGGCCATAGGTCCACTGGTTTTACTCGATATAATGTAAAATCACGTGCTCTGGATATTGTTGAATGCAGCAACTTTGGGTGTATGTATCTGTTTCTTTGAGATGCGCTCTGCCGTCATAATCAAAAACGCAGTAGCTAAGATAAACCTCCTGTAGTAATATCAACCTTATTGTTAACATTATAGAATTGAATATGCTTTCATGATTGAATTTTAGATACTGCTTTGGCTTTGGAGGGCAGAGTAGGCATAACACTAACAGATTTTAAAGCGTGAGGTATAAGTAGATTGATATTTACCTAAAGAGTGTCATTAGCTAACCAAGAATATCTTCAATTCCAATACTAAAGGGGTAGTCGAGTTTTCAAAGCTTGTTGTTTATTAGACTAGTTGTAGTTATAGATCTAGATTGCATAAAATCTCTAAAATCTGGTTCTCTATTCTACTTTGTTCGTTATATCTTGCTTTTAAACAATACTGATATTTCGCTACTTTATCTTTCATGTTAATAAAAACTGTCACGTGGTGTTACTAAAAATAATAAAGATTATTATGGCAGAAAAACAAGTGAAAATAGATGTCCTGGTTATAGGCGTTACAGTTTAATTCCATGCGTTTGTTTTTACTTACACACTACATTTTTCTTTAACGTAAAAGTACGTCAAAACTCAAAGATTATTCCAATGAGACCTTTTAACGGAATACTAGGGAATCCGCAATAATCCTGCCGCACAGGCGGTGGTATAAAAACGGGATTCTGTCAAATAAGATCATTGATAACAGAGATAAGCTCCGCTTTGACGGATAATATCGCCGTCTTAAGACGAGTTCAGAAGTTCTTGGGATCTTCCTTTAATTTGAGGACTTTAGTTAATACAGGATGGTGTAAATGTATACAATCTATCTGTATACAAATAAAACATAGTCAGGTTAGGGTGTTAGTTCCGGTAGTGGACAAGGCACCAGTAATGGACACGTGATTCGTATTTTACGAAAGATAACGGTTTTTTCACTTCTCATGCTCGTAAAGTCCTTCTTTATGCTGGGTATAGGCTGCATAAAATCGCATTTTATGCACTAGTGCATAAATGGTTGTCGTCATCTAGACTAAGACAATTAAGCCCTACAGGCAGACAGACGAGGTGACTTCATTAAATAAACAAGTTATTTGAATAAATTTACGTTAATTTTATTTATATTTGCATCATACTTGCATCTAACAAAAAAGAAATTTAAAACTATTAAAAACAAGCATTATTAACAAGAACATTAAAAAATCAACCTAGGTATAAACTTGGCAGTATTGCGTTCGACCTAAGTCAAAAATCGCAAACAGAAAATAATAAAAAAATTAGACAGAAATACAGTGGCGGGAAAGAGGTTTTGGACTATTAATTAGTTATTTTCTTTGCAAAACTTGTTGTGTTATGGAATTTAGTTAAAATGTCGTCTAGTGAAGAGGAAATAATGCTCACACCTAACACACTCATGGAAAAAAATGCAAAAGAATTTATTGAACAGACATTTTAATTAAAGTTTTTTTACATTATCAGTTATCACTGTTTTATTTCCTCGTAATCGAAGTCAAAAGCAGAGTGTATAACTCGGTCTTAAAACCCATTTTATCCTTGACTTAATTATCCAACCTCGCCTACCGGCTCGGTTGGATACCATAAGTCTCGGAAAAAAATGGTTTGTTTTATGCCCTTGTTGTACAATCTACTATTCTTTTGTTATGCAACAATCAGCTAAAAGTGTCCATCATTGGTATCGTCACCCTAGTTACACCAATCATAACTTAAAAATGGCTAGACTGATTTTTATGATCTTTGATTTGTTTGATTTGTTTCTACCCTTAATAGGAGAATAACTATTTAAACATCGGAAAAAATACGAGAAACACGTACCGATATGGCTTACCGATGTACAGTCACCACCCGCGAATGTTACGCCACTTGCCACTCTTCTTAATTTAGCCGTGTACTACATTCGGGTAATATGTCAAGTCGGCTGTCAACCCAAAATGCATTACACGGTTAAATTAAGAAGAGTGGCAAGTGGCGTAACATTCGCGGGTGGTGACTGTACCTGCGCAGATGACATTTTTTCGAAGCGCGGGAACCTATCAGCGTAGCATGGTTGTATTCTGTGTTCTTAGTACCTAATATTATATATTATGAATTTATGAATAAAATTTGACATGTAAAAATTTATATTTTACCAATAAACGATTGAATTGAATTGAATTATTGGTTATTAGTGATGCCATGTTGACGCGCGCCCGCGTGTCATTCAGTCAGCCGTCAAACGTGCGTGAGGAAGATGGAAAAAATAGATACAAATTCATTTGCACCTTATAACTATTACGTACAAGTCTGATCGTGGGTTTCAATCGTGCTTTTGGAAATCATCGGAATCGTTGTACGTATCTGCGCCAACGAAGGTTCACTACACGCCATATCGTTTTTTTTCTACTATACTAAGTTCAATTGGATCGGCTAGTTATATCTAATATACATATACAATTCTCGTGTCATCGTGTTTGTAACAAAACTCCTCCGGCCGCAGTATGTCTGAATAGGACGTAAAGCACATTTCATAAGTTTGTATGGAACAAAAAAATCACCCGAGCGCGGACAGCTAGTAATACAGTGTGTTACCGGCATGCGGGCATTTATTAAAACTGCCGATAATATGCTGCTTTAGCAATTGTTTGCAAGTATTATCAATTAAAAAATAATTAAAATAACTTCACAATTAATTTTCTTAGATACTGTCCATTTTTAATGTAGTGCATGTGCTGCGTGTTCATCGTTATCAGTATCGCTGTTGCTTGGTACAAGGCACGTCGTGGTACGGGGGCAAATCATAAATAATCAAAGTATCCGTCGACTGTCATTTGCACTTGTCAATTTGCTGTGCTTTACATTGCTGGCAATTAAAATTTTGTTAGAAAGTTAACAAAGCCTGAAAATGTGTTTAATAATTAAATTAATGTCATAGTTACGTTACAGATATACGTTATTTTAACCTACTTTAAAAAAAGCCCGGGTGCTGGTAACACACTGTATATAAATGGAAAAACTGACTGACTAATCAATCAACAGGCAAAACCGGTGCACCTAGGGATTTGAAATTTAGACGGAGTATTCCTTGGGTACTCCAAGAGTGCATTAAGAATTTACTGAAAATCAGCCAATGGGACGAAATTGGGTGAGAAGCGGGAAACTAATTTTATACGTATGTACTTAGCTTCTTAGCCGCAGTCCTCTAAAATATTATTAAGCAATTTTTATTTTAAAATGTATGCCAGTACTGTGGGAACGCCAATGCAATATAAAATTTAAATATAAAAATCAAAATAAAAAAATCCATACAAAATGCGAAACCGTCTTTCTCCCCTTAACCCCAGTCCAATTTTTGAATATCTTGTAGGAATTATGAAAAACTAGGTCACTTTGTATTCCTTTCCAAGAAAATGATTCTTAGAAGAAAAAAAAATGGAAACATACAGACCTAGTTTGTCGTAATTACTATAACATTCAAAAATCGTGAAAATTTGACTTGATTTTGGAGGTGAGAAACGGCGGCCCGAAGCTAAATTAGTATGAATTTTTTGACAGCTACGCGATTTTAAGCATCTGTTCACAATTCCTCTTAAGGGATCAATTTTTCAATGTTGATGTTGTATGTATGATGGGCCATGGAACATATTGTTTGTGAATGTACAGTCAGCAGCAGAAGTAACTACGCAACCGAAGAGGTTAAAATGATCTGCAATCGATTCTATTGTCAAGAGAATACGTCGTGTCTAAATCATTTTGAGCATGTTATTTTGCTTAGCTATTTTTGATGCTGACTGTATGAATCAGGATTTATTCATGTAACCCGGAAAATGTTGGTTCGAGTGACAGCTTTAAAAATAGCTTTGCCTTCGCTGCAGTCCAGTGAAAATAAGGTTCGCATCAGACGATTTCCATAAGCGATATTTACAAGAGCGTAGACCTTTCTAATACGGGATCAACCAGTTATCAGAATCGGATCCATAAACTCCACGGGGAGCTCAAATTCTACGGGAATCTAGGAACTGGGCATGGAACTTATTGAATCTCGGGCTGGGAAACCATATCTTATGAGGTCCCGACGTGATACGATTTACATAATAGCCCCTTTAACATAGGGTGAGTTTTAAATTGTAAAGTATCTTTGCGTTATAAATACGGCAGTCATATAAATAATTGATAAATTTGTTTGAAAAAATATTTCCCGGTATTAACCGACGACGTGCGTGCATGACTCAATGTATGTATGTGGAAGAAGCGAAATAAATTTGTCAGGATCGTAGCAACCCTCTGGGAAACAGGCAAAACTTAATGAAAAAATAAATGTTTTTTTTTTCAAAATTAAGTAAAGCTTAACTTTTAGAACTCGTTACCAAAAATTTAGTCTGTGTCGGATAAGTTTTATATTCGTCCTCGACTGAGAAAGCAATATTAATACGGACTGTGCCGACCAAAATACGGTAGACATGGTTTTTAATCTTTACGTTAATTTTGAATTTAGAATCCTCCTTTCTTGGCCATGAACTTAATTCGGCGCATTAAGTAGCTAGTGGTTTAACATTCACTAAGCAAGTAATTATCTAATTACCGAATATCTAAGAGCCGCAGGAATTAAACCGTTTATGTCAGGTTTCGTAAACAAATACGTATTTGCGGTGGATTCTACTGTTTCTATTTTGCTAAACCTTTTTATCAAAAAACTGTTTTATTTTTTAATATGCTTTAAGGTTTTCACATAGGTTAGGTTCAAGAATTAAAAAAAAAAAAAAAACAGTTCATAGGCCACAAGAGAGCTCTTTTACACGTCGGTAGTATAGAGTGAGTCTACCAGCGCTTCGGACAAGACGATCATTACGTAGAAGAAGCGCCGCAAGAAACTCTAGCAGAAGGCCATTTTCAAAGGTTTTTAGTGCTATGTTTTTTTTTTTTAACAATGAGTTTACCTTACTTGACTGTATAATAATATAATAATAATAATAATATTTATTGGCCAAGTAACAATACATTACATTTAGCAAGTCAGGTTTGGTACATATTTTGCTTAAAAATAACATGCATCTATATTATAACATTTATAGCTCTAGTAAACATTTACTTCTAAGTAGATCCATGTATTCATTGATGGAGTAAAATGGGTTTTGTTGAAAGAATACTTTCATTTTCTTTTTAAAATCATTAAGTGACAACTCAGTTACCCTACAGGGCAGTAAATTGTACATATTAATTTTAAGTGGAATCCCTTGTTTATAATATTTCTTAGTTCTCGTTTTAGCTACGCATAACTTATATTTATTTCGTGTGTTAAAATTGTGGACGTCTTTCCTTGTTTTCATAATATCTTTTTGTGTATGGATTTCTAGTAAGCTGCTAAATATGTACAATGAAATAACTGTCATTATTCCATCCTTTTTGAAGAATTTCCTGGCGGATTCGTACCTGCGTAAATTATGCATTATTCTGATTGACCGTTTTTGTAGTTTTAGCACTTTTTGGATGTCTGATCCATTACCCCAGATATTTATTGCGTAGTTTATATTTGCATGTATGTAGGCATAGTATGTCATGGTCAAAGATTTTTGATTAATTAGTGGTTTTAGTTTAATAAGAGCGTAGTTACCGCTTGCAATTTTTTTACAGATTTTGTCAATATGTAATTTATGGCTAATATTATTGTCAATTTCATAACCTAAAAATGTTGTATTTGTTTTAATAGTTATTCCTATGTCATTAATGCCGTCAATCTTATTTTTATGTTTCATGGTATAGTTTATTAGTGTAGTTTTTTCTGTATTGAGCATTATACCGTTGGCGTCAAACCAATGTTTTAGTGTAAACATAGCATTTTTTTTTTTTTTGTGTCAGGTAGGTTAGGTCCCTTGATTCCCACGTGGGTGTCATCAGCAAATAGTGTTACGAGTGAATTTTGCGGTAAGCAAGCTGGCAGATCGTTGATGTAAATCAGGAACAATACAGGACCGAGTATAGACCCCTGAGGCACACCAACATTTAGTTGGGCCTCGTGAGATTGAACACCATTTACATTGACTACTTGGGTTCTATTTTCAAGGTAGCTTTTGATTAAGTTAAATTCACTACCGCTAAACCCATAGTATTTTAGCTTTTCTAAAAGGACATCATGTCTTAAGCAGTCGAAGGCCTTTGATAGATCACAAAATAAGCTAGCGCACTTTTGTGATTCGTCCATAGCCTTTAGGACAAATTCAGTTACAGCACTAAGTGCCATTATGGTACATTTGTTTTTCCTAAAACCAAATTGATTTTTGTTGAAAATTTCGTTCATTTCAAAGTGCTCTAATACTTTGTCCTTAATTATAGTCTCTAATATTTTTGATACTGCAGGAAGAATACAAATAGGTCTATAATTATTTGGGTCGTCTTTTTGATTTTTCTTATAAATCGGAATTACTTTTCCTAGTTTAAGGCAAGACGGAAATATGCCTTGACTAAGACAACAATTTATTATATTCAACACTAATTCTAAAATGTAGTCATTTTGAAGAGTTATTTTTTTGATAAAGTCAGAGTTCAAGTTGTAAATGTCTTTGGAGTATTTGTTTTTCAGAGATTTAATTTTGTTTCTTAATTCGTTTAAGGTCAGTGGCGGGAAATGAATTTGATATTTTATTTGTTTTTCAGAAGTAAGAAGTAGGTTCTTACACTTACACAAGTCTGTCTGAGAATTATTTGCTATTCTTTTTGCTACGGTTGAGTAGAATATGTTAAGAGTTTCAGCAATTTCTTGATTATCGGTTATTGTACGTCCATTTTCGTCGCGTAGTTTTCCAATGTTCAAGTTTCGCTTTGTAGTATTATTATTTGTTTGTTCCTTTATTATATTCCAACATTCCTTTGATTTATTTTTTGCTTTACTTATTCTATCCGAGTAATTAATTTTCCTTGCAGTATTTAATACTTTTTTATATATCTTTTTATAGAGTTTAATTCTAGCAGTTATTTTATTACATGGAGCTAAATCCTGAATTAACAATAACTTCTAAAGATTATTTTTTGATACTTCTATTCCTTTTGAATACCACTTGTTTTTTTTGACTCTTGGGAAAGGCACATTCCTTTCAGGGAAGGCTATATTAAAGTAGTGTAGGATTCCATGCAGAAAAGATTCCATTTTAGCATTAGGGTCCTTATTAAGGCAAATTTCATAGAGCAATCTCTCATCATTACAAAATAAATAGTAAAAATAATTATAATTATGGTTAGACATATTTCTTATATACAGTGGGTTTTTCTGAGTCTGTTTAGGGTTAGTTGTAACAATCATTATGGTCAGATAACTTAGTATTAAGGACTCGAGCTTTACAATTTTGTTTGCTAAAGTTAACTATGAAATTATCTATACAAGTTGCACTCTGTCCCTTTGTTCTAGTAGGTTCATTAATAAGGTACTCACAGTTATAACTTTTAAGGGTATTCTTGAATTTATTTACTTTGTTATTCGATTTTAGCATGTCCAAGTTGAAGTCACCAGTCAAGATCACTTGTTTACCTTCCTTAGTAATTTTACGTAGGATAAGCGTGATTGTATCATTAAACATATCGAAATCATAGTCAGGGCGATAAACACATATTACTACGAATTTTGGTGACTTCAGCTCGATCGCTGCTATTTCACAGTTCATTTCTATGGATAACCTACATATATCTTGTCTTTGTTTACATTTTATATTGTTTCTGATGTAAATCGCAACGCCCCCGTGATTAAATAATTTCCTATTAAAGTAAGATACTAACTGAAAGTCTTCTATGGTCATTGTTTCCACTTGTAAGTCATTTGCCCATGTTTCAGTTAAGCATAGCACGTCACAATTAAAACTATCTGTTAGCACCTCTATTTCTGCGTAATTATTACTAATGCACTGGATGTTAGTGTGGATTATTGCTAAGTCTGATCCTGTTTCCCGTTTGCGGTCATAAAAGGGCTAGCTTTTGTTTTGTTGTTGTCATTGGGTTGGCATTGGATGAAGGTCAGTGAAGAAGTTCCACCGCATTTTACTCGGGAAGTGCATATTATTGAGTTTAATACGTATTTGCGTAATTGATTCCTACTTCCGGTCCATGGGTTCAGTTCTAGATAGCGTATGTTCTCATTGCCGTGTGCCAATTGTGATATTTGCCTATTTATCCAAAATATCGAGTCGTCATTCATTTGGTCATATAAGATGCTGCTTATTATTAGTTTAAATCTTCGTGTCGCGGGGCATAAAAGAGTGTTTAGCATCCTAATATATGATCTCTTTGTGTGAGTGTTCATAGAATACTGGCTTATTAAAATAGCAACTGTGTCCCTTTCTGTCAAGTCTTCGGTGTCTAGGCTAAAATGCTCCAGGATATTATTATATCCACTAACGTTAATCCAATAAATTATCTACTTGGCAACACAACTATTTTATCAACACTAAACAATTTGACGTACTTATTTTCGTTTTAACCGAGCCGGAAATTCACCCTGTATGTACACGATCGAGTTGTCCTTTTTAGCTCCGAAAGGTATTAAGTGTGAAGGATGGATGATTGATACGGTCCGGGACCGGGAAGATGTATGGGTAGCATCAATATCAATAAACGCCAGTGGATAACAGGAATTATGTTTTTATTTACTTGAATTTCTATTGTCACGTAACAGGTATTTTTTCTTTCTAATTTTTTAAGCTTACGAATATGTACATGATATCATCCTGATAAGCTTTAGAAGTATTTTTAATTACCTAATGATAAGAAGTGTTCTCTTCATAGTAAAATGAACACCCTGGTATTGTGATTAAAATAGATTGCTAGGGTGGTGACGAGTGAGGCCTCGAAGGACCTATCTGCTGGGTGGATGAACTTCTTTTACAGTCTGATCTTGTTGTCAGGATTTCTTGGAAGCGGGTTTTATACAGGCTGATTAAATTACATTATTGTTATAAAACCACGAAGCGCAAGAAATTACATTCTTTTAATGTTGATATTTTTCTTGGTTGAAAATAATCTATTTGTTTGTAATGAAAGTAAATAGGCGCCACTTTTACTAGTATATTCCAAAGTTCAATCTGTTTGTTGTTTTGTTAATTGAATATAAATAAAGACATATCTTAATTTATCTTTAGTTTGCATAAAGACAGAAATGTATATTTTTAAACAGCGTTCTTTTTCTTTGACCTTATTGATAGAGGCATTAGCCATGTTTTTCTTTAAGTAACTCACTATCTAACTCGATTAAATAGTAACCAGTGCATTTAGTTGTCCTGCCCAAGCGTCAAAATAACTTTTAAGGGCGTGTATTCTCAATTAGGAAAGCTAACCGCTGCTCGAATAACCTCTCTCGCTCAAACGACCGATTGACAAGAAACCGTTACATTATAAAGGTAGACCTAGGTATCTTTCCATGGAAAACTTTATATTGCACCGAATGATCTTCAGATCGTTTACAAAACAAAATCTCTTTCCCATTTTAAAAACCTTTATCCAAAATAATTGTTTTACCCAACAACATATACCGATTCGTATCTCCGTTAATTAAGATGGTTCTAGTTCAAATTGTCCCGCTCCAGGATTGTTGAACCCCAATGTAAACACCGGAAGGTTCCGTCCCTTAGGGATTAAACTCTAATTTGACAAAAGGACTATAACTACGAGTGTGTGACGTAATCAAGTACTGAGTATGTGACATTGTTTTATATAAATAGAATAAACATATTATTGTTGTGTTTAAATTAAAAAAATGCTGGTTTATGTTAAGCTCATTGATTTATAAAACTAGATAGGGCAAAGCAATAAATCATTATAATTTCTCCTGAAATACTTTATTTTGAGCTCTAAACTCTGAGACAAGTTTTTGAGTGCTACCATATCCTGATTCAAAACAGTATTATGGACTACGTTTAGAGCTAAAAGCTAAAACTTGAAATAAAAGCGTTTGGCGTAAAAAAAATTGTATTGGTGCACATGGTGCACGTGGTGTCATAAAAAAGTAAACAACCCTTAACATGTACCGCCCAATAAACAACCCTAAGAATTACTTTAGGTACTGGTGCCACGTTTAATATTAAGTTATGTAAAGCATTGTAATCATACACTTTATCAAGGGCGCGCCAACTTAGTTTCTGCGTAACTTTGCGGTCTTAGTGAGATATTAGACAATTTAACTTGATACTTGCATTTTGCGTAAGACTGCTATTGGCTGTCCAAAAAAACAAACTCTTTTTTATAGCCTTGGATAGAGATGAAATACCTAAAACTCGTAATGAAACAAATGTTTGTTTTTACGGAAATCGGAAAACGATAAAAATTAGCTGATTAAGATAAATTATCGCAAAGTTTTTAGGGAATGCATTAAACCGGTGTTAACCGGTTTTAACCGGTTAATTTCATTCAAAAACGTAAAATAACCGGTTTAAATCGCATTCCGTAATAATTTTGGATTCACCAATTATAATTATAACAATAGCACCAAATATGTACCGCAAGCTAACGTTCTTTATTAGCTTCATTTAATTCTTAATAACTTCTAAACTAATTGATATAACGAAAAGTTAAAACTATATTTACCGATACATAAAATGCTTACAAATCCCCTAATATTTACGTCAAGTTCTAAAACACCCTGTTTGTAAGGCGCTGTTAAATTCAAATCACGTAGTTTTTACATATTTACAATACACGTAGTCATTTTAAATCAATGTTGTCGTCAACTTATCACTAAGGCCTGAGTTCACTGAAAGTAATGATGTAATTTATGAGATAACTCCGAAAATTAAGGGTCGTGTGACATCAGCGATACCGGCTTGTGTATGATGAATTGGGCCTCAAGGAGTTCCTTATCGATAGCGGTTGGTAATTAATCAAGAAAGGCAACAGAATAGACTATAGACAGCTACATCAATCGACTAAGTAATTTTTATTTTATTGAATGGGTTTCACTCTTTAACAAGGTATATTCGACAATGTTGAGTTTAAGACAATCACCTTGATTAAAGAGTATTTTTATGAGAACTTAAAGAGGATTAGAGATTAACGGTTAAAGAGTATTTTTATGAGTACTTAGGTAGCAGTGATAAGATATTGAGGTGAAAAACTGAATGAACATTTTTAAAAATGTTAAAAATAAACTGAAAAAAATGCATTTTGACTTGTTGCTATAATGAGAAGCAGCAGTATTTAATAAGTTACTTTGGTTGGAGTATTTTAAGTATAGAAATTGTGTTAACTAGGCTTAAATGTTGATACCAAAGATTTAACTAAAGTGAAATACGTATCATATTATAAACTCATAATTATCTCATATTTCACTTAACAAATTGCACTATAAATGTGTTACTTAACCTGAGCTTAAAAAAATAATTTCATCGAAAAAAGACTGAAAGGAGTGATTTGGCTGTGTAATAATGAACTGTGCTATAAGTTTCACTTCCCTTACATACTATATTGGGTTTTCGTAACTCGTACCTCAATTAAGACAATATCATTTAACGACTGAAATGTTTTTGTTTGTCATTAAATGTTTATTTTTAAACTACATTGATAAAGAGGTTTGTTTTTTGACAATCTTCAAGTCACTATAAATTGTAATAATTTTTCTTACGACGGTGTCGAAACCTTGGAAATCCATATTAATATTATAAATGCGAAAGTGTGTCTGTCTATCTGTCTGTTACCTCTTCACGCTTAAACCGCTGAACTGATTTAGGTGAAATTTGGTGCAAAGATAGTTTGAATCCTAGGAAAGGACATAGGATAGTTTTTTTCTGAAATTCATCCCCTAAGGGGGTGAAATAGAGGATGATTTTTTTTATTTAGCCACGATATAAACGAGTTCCACGCGGACGCAGTCGCGAGCAGAAGCTAGTTAAATATATCTACGTAGTTACTTTAGAAACTTTGATTAATCGCTTTATTACAACTCTTACTACTTGCACTACCTTTTCCTTTTTTTTTATGGCATAGAGAAGACAAACGAGCACACAGGCCACCTGATGGTAAGAGGAAACTGTGACCCATCATAGACATTCGCATTCACAAGACTGCAATGCAATCCTAAGACTGCAAATGCGTTGCCAACCCTGAGGACTAAGATGGAATGCCTCTATGCTAGTCATTTCACCGGCTGTCTTATCCCCAAACCGGAACACAACAATGCGAACAACGCTGTTTGGCGTTAGGTTAATGGATAAGATGGTGGTAGCGATCCGGACGGACCCTGCACAAGGTCCTAAGTACCACCCGCAAATTTACTACTCGGATAGTGGCAAGTGGGTTTTTATAGAGGCAATTTTCATGATTGCATGTATGTATAAAGTCTTAAAGCAACATTTTCAATAAAAGAGGCAATAGGTGATTGCATTTAATGGTACGTTGCATAAAATGTTAAGAAACATTTTCAATAAAAATCAATCTTTATTTTGTGTTCATTACTTTATCTCTTTCCTCTACAGTTCTCATGCAATAACCCGATTTATTTAACAAAGCGTCAATTTTATAAAATACGGGTGAATAAATAAAGTATATGTTTCAGTATTTCTGTCGAGGCTGTCATGAATATGCGAGCAACGATGCTGTGATGTGGCATAAATTTAGCGGCGTACCGACAGACTGCTGTGATATTTCGACGTGGATAATTCATATGTGATATTTATTATTAAAATTTAACTGCGGGTTTGTCCGAGTTAAGCAAGGCAAAACGGCTACTGTGAGAACTAACCTCTAGGTGTTGAAAGGAAGTGCCGAGCTCTCTAATGTTCATACGAAATGGACGCCATTTTATGTTAATGGCATTGATTGTGTTAAGCGTTTGATTGTTCTGTTAATGATGCTGCATTGTTTTACACCTGTGGCCGTATTGTGAGGGTTGAACCTGGCAAGTTCCATTCAGTGTAATGGACATAGCTATGGCAGATTCTTAACACCATCCCGTTTCGTAGCTGGAATATAGCTATTGAATAGATAAATAATTTGTGACCTCAATCTCATTTTGTAATGATGGGGTAAGAGATAAGATAAGGCATGTTTCTTACGGTACCTATGTATGAACAACTTGAAAGCAGAAAAATAATTTTGATTTTGAACAGCGTCCGTTCTGATCGCCACCACTATCGTTTAACCTAGCATTTGCATACATAATGTAACGATTCAGTTACTAAATTAATTAATGGAGTTATTTTGCTGAGCAAGATTTTAGGACCCGAGGGTTGTCAAAAGGACTAAGATTCTTGGTTCTCAGTGTTGTTAAAAGGAATAAGTAATTTACGAATCATCCGCAGAGAGACGTCCACGGCTGGACATAGGGCTCCCTCAAAGGTTTGCTACAAGGACTTAGACAGACAAGACGCATTACGATAATTATCGTTTCTATTCGTTTAGTTTTTAAACTAATCGCGTCACTGGCACGTCATGTGACTTTTCGTATCACGTCATCTATCAGTGACGCGATTGGTTTAAAAACTAATCAAAGAGAAACTCTAGCTAGCGTATTGCATCTTTTCTGGGCACTCAAGTCCTGGAAAACGCAGCAAACATAAATTGTAAAATTTTACCCTCAATACTCCTGTAAAAGACTGGTGTGTGTTTTTTATTTAGTAGTAGTTTACACATTTATATCTCATCACGCGTTCGCGTTCACCGAATAGGTGTTCTGCTGGAAACCAGCGATTCTGCTGCAGCACATGCTGAGCTGAGTCCTATTTGACTTCACAACACAGTGCAATAATTCTATCTCTGCTCTAATCTTGTTTTTACTTTTTTTTTACCATGTCTCTTGTGTTGTAGTGTGTTTTTTGTCTAATAAATGTTTAAAATTTGAATTTGAAATATAAAGTAACTATGTGTACTCAAATGTGTAAGAATCATCGCAAAACCCAACCGCATTAATAGATAACCAAAACATTACGCAATAGGGAGTAACGTATCAAGTAAATACGTCATTACCACAAAACAAACAGGCAGAAACATTTTAATGAGGCAGTGATACGTTCTAATTGAAGCGGTTGTTATTAAACAGAGCATAATTTTACTTCAAAAATATTGTGGGTTCATTATATTCGGCTCTTATATTTCGCACGGCATGGATGCTCAAATATTACTATTATTTAAAACGAATACATCAGAACTGAGTATGCCGTTCTTGTATTTAATGAGTTTTAATATTATATTCACCTACTCCTTCAGAGCTACACACATCAAAATGTCCAAGGATCAATCATCATAATTTTAGCCAAAAGTCGTCCACACTTCTGGACGTAGGCCTCGCCTAAGGTTTGCTACAAGGACCGGTCTTGCACTGCTTGCATCTATCGCTTTCCCGTAACCTTAGCCACGTCATCAGTCTACCTTGTTGAGGGCCTACTTACGCTGCGTCTTCTGGTACGGCGACGACACTCAAGAAATTTTCAATCCCAGCGGCCATCTGTTATGCGAGTGATGTCCCCCGTTCACTGCCACTTAGGCCAAGGATCAGAATTATCAAAATAATGTAGGTATATTTTTTATGTTTGGACTTTTTTGTTTTTGTATTACGTAGCCGATCGTTTGAATTGACCTTGAGGAAGGTTTATTGGTAGTCTAGTAGGTTTAGCGGTGCCCTTCTGAATTGCTACCATGGCATGTGGGGATCAGACAACTAGTTACATTCCACAGCGTAGACGGATTTCAATTCTAGCCCGTGAAAAATCAGTTCCATAAATTCCGGGACTGCAAATTCTAATGTAAAATCCTGAATAATATCCTTTCAAACATCTTTTACTCCTTGCCTTTGGAAGTAATAGAGAGGCCGCTAACAAAAAGAAATTTCAATATTTACCCAATAAATACAATCCAAGGTCGGCAAAACAACGATAAAAATCTTTTACAAATTAAAGTGTCGTTTCTCAAAACATTTAAGCGTACAAGAAACATAAAACGGCGTGGAGCCGACATAAATAAGGCAAACTTCCTCGGTTGGGCTTTAGATGGTGAAAAATGTCCAGTTTGGTGTATATTCTTTTACGCACGTTTAAAACGCGTGCTTACCTAACATAGTCGATAAACTTAAGCATTGTCTTGATATTTTTATTGCATGGAATAAGCAAACACTATTAGCAGATATTTAAATATAATCTGTGATGCATATTAATTTTGCAATCTATTGACTAAAATCTGTAGATTGCAATTCTAGGATTAAAAACGTGTGGTTTAATGATGAAATGCATCTATGCTAGTAATTTAACCGGTGTTTATCCATACCGGAACACACAAATTTGATCACTGCTGCTTGGCGGTAGGTTAAAGGATAAGATGTTAGATGGATATACAGCAAAATGTAAAATGACAAATTCTCATCAATTTTGAGTATTTGCTTGAAGACGAGCGTTCTAACATGGTTTGAACGAAACAGTACAATTGCCTAAGGTTTTTTGCAAAACCGTCCGCTGGGATGTCATGTTTTGCTCGTCAAAATTACTTTTGACGAGCTTTTGCTAGTGCGTTAGCTGAATATTTATATGTTCGCATGTTCCTTTGTTTTGTTGTGTTTGAAATTCGGATGCTCGATATTTTGTTACAAATGAAGCTTTAGGACCACAAACCAGTATTGTAATCACCATATTGCCGTGTATTCTTAGCTAAAACATGGGTCAAATTAGACAAGTTCGATCGTGAAAACTTGCCTGTGGTACGAAAAATAATAACACCATGAGCACCGCATCATAAAACCGCCACAGATTTATAAAGGCTCCAAACAAAACCAATAATGCTGTGAGATTTAAGAAATCGGTAAATGCTTAAGTTTCACTGTTAAGCTTGAGGGGTTTTATGTTTTTTTCTCTGGGAACTGATTAAATGGCATGTTTTTAAATTATAGACGGTAAATATATAATAATTTGATTGGTCGTGTGTTTTTGTAGTGAAAGGTAAAACTAGAAACATGTCAGAAGACGACTCTTCTAATACGAGTAGAAGAACGATGGAATGGCTATTGAGATCGTGATCTTAATAGTACATCTACAGAGGCCGGGAATTAGGGGGTTGCAGGTCGAGTGATATAGACGGATAGTTACGAGGCTGGCAACCCCTTTTCACGGCGAGGTACGTATTAGTGCTTTTCTCAAACATGATGATGATGTCTCCCAAAAGCTTATGCACTCCTAGTATTTGACGTTATAACTTTTTCTTAAAAACGTTAAAAGTATAATTCAGCTATCCAGTCTGTTTATAAAACAGAGACACCAATTTTAATGTAAAAATTAAAAAAAGAAACTGCCCGGCCTTGGCCTTTAATTTTGTATGAAATTCCTTTACAGTTCTCTCGAGTTGTTCCGCCCGCAACGTGACACTTTGAAGCCAAAAATAACTAACGTAACGCCAACATTTCATTGCATGAATGAGAAAAAACAATTTAATTATCGCGATTTTAGTGCTATTGCCGAAGGTTAGAAAAGCGTACTTATTCGGACAAATGTGAGACGTAAGATAATGATAATAATGAAACTTTTTATTTTTTATTTGCTTCACTCTTGGTGGATTCGCATTTGGTACAAAAATATCTGTTATTTTATGAGCAGCCTGTCCAGCGTACTTAAATAAGTAGAGGTCAGTGAAGCGAGTCATAAAATAATAGACATCCAGACAGATACGTACATAATGAATGAGTCTATATTTCAAATGAAAATGTGTGTGTCGTTAGTTCTGTAATTTTACCTCTCTCTTTTAACCATGAATGAAGAAGGAAACGAATGATGCTCGTATACAGCAGCAAACTCATTTATGATGTAGGAATATGTACTTCCGTTGCAATATTTTGAAGTGATATTCAGTTTGTTTTTACATGTAATCCGGGTATAATGTTTCTGATTTTTTTGTTTACAATATTTAAAGGTCCAAACTGTTAAGTTATATCACGTTCTCATTCAGAAAAATTGCTGCGTCCCTCTCCGCACAGTATAAACAGTAGTTAATCTTCAAACAAAGGTATATAACGCGGCTTAAATGTGTGTGTACCTCAATAGCACACGCCGCGTGCCACGACAAGCAAACTCAGTAAGACTTACCAAGCCGGTTAAGTCGGGGCTGAACCGTGTCACCACGTTTAGTTGCATGCGTTAAGTATCAAGCGATGCGCATCGACGTAACCACTCGCCAGCCCGAGCCGAGCGGCAAAAGGGTAACGAAACTCCTAAAGAGTCTAATATGAACTACTTTTCTATTTATACTATGCTCTTGATTTGTCAGTCCGAATGTTGATTGGAATTTTTAACAATTTACTATCAAATATCTATTTCCCGCGACTCTGTCTACGTAAAAGTCATTTATAGCTTCTTCTTGAGCTTTATAATTTTCTAAAGTTTAACGTGTCAATTCATCTATATCCAAATTTTAGCCGTTTAGGTGTGATTGAAACTGAAACATCCAAACATCAATACCAACTTTTACATTTATAAGCAATAGTACATTTAAAAACACAT
Organism: Acleris laterana; assembly: GCA_963966035.1. NCBI lineage: Eukaryota > Metazoa > Arthropoda > Insecta > Lepidoptera > Tortricidae > Acleris > Acleris laterana. The sequence goes on from OZ014442.1 coordinate 16,635,304, forward strand.
TCAAGTAAAGTAATTCCCAATCCACAAAACTTTCATAGCTATAAATTTCAAGCCGACGCTTCTTTATGGTCCGAGGTGTAACTGGAGGAGAGCTTCAGATTCTGTCATCAGGTTCATAAAAAAACTTAGTCCGGTTAACAGGACATTATTCTACTGAGATACTTGCTAAAAATGTTTTGAGTTTGTATGTAGATATAATAATTCAGTACCTTGTTTCTACTATTATTGTAAGATACTAATAGCATATTTTAATTGGTTTCTGATCAGTTAGTCAAAAAACACAAAGCAAACTTTTTTTCATGTTCTTCTGAATGGTATAATATTATGTGATTATTGTAAGATCGCAATTTTGATGTATTTTCAGTGCAATAGATCTTAAAATAACCTCCAAGATTATACTTATGTTTCACTCACTCTCATACCCCTTAATGTTATCATTGTCAACTTAAACAAAAAAACTTTTAACAGACATTGCAACGTAAGATACTTGTACTCGTATCTTTGATACGATTTTCAAACAGTGTAGCAGTGCAGAAAAAAGCTCTTATTATTTTATTTCTCCTCTCACCTTTCCAAACTTGCTAAACAATGGATTAATGTTCAGGTAATACATTCTACATTCAGCTCTCACGCTACCACGGTTGCCGTCAGGTAAATACGGCCGAAGTTAGGTAAATTAAAATTGCTTAACGAGGAATTCTGGTTCATTTAAATTCTTTATCACCTTTACGAGTAGGTAGCAATTTATCTAGAATTATGCTTTAGAACTGGTTTTTGGTAGAAGTATAAAACGTGTTTTCTCAAACATGCTATGTAAATGTCGGCGTTATGTTAGTTATTTTAGGCTTCAAAGTGCCACGTTCCCGACGGAACAACTCGAGAGAACTGTAAAGGAATTTCATACAAAATTGAAGGCCTAGGCCGGGAAGTAATTTTTTTTAATTTTAATATGGCCATGACAGCTGGTTTTATGAACAGGCTGAATATCTAAACTATATTTTTAAAATTTTTGAGAAAATGTTATAATGTCAAATAGGTACTAGGAGTGCATAAACGTTTGGGAGACATCCGCGCTGTGTCGTGTGCGCCCGCCACCCGCCCGCCGGTTGCCCGCACCGCCTGAGATCTAAGTTGCGCTATGCCTGATATACCTCTTAATTACCGCTGCGCTCCTGGTACTTTATTTTAACACCCAATTACTTTTCTTCCCTAGGGTGGACATTTATCAATTTACTTTTTTGAGTGATGTCTTTTTTATTTCATTGCATATTATGTTTAAGAAAAGCACTATTACATACCTCGCCGTGAATTTTATTGGTGTTGCCAGCCTTGTAACTATCTTCGTAACTAGCCAGCAACCCCCTACTTCCCGGCCTCTGTAGTAATGTACTATTGAACAAATTAATACATGTATACATAACATACAAACCTTTCACGCCTTCATTCCCAGAGTGGGGTAAGCAAAAACTTGTAGTTAATTCTTTAGCCGATTTTTGGATATTAAGGCTAAGATGTTTACCATGTGTATATTAGTGACAGGTTGCAAGCCCATCGCCTAACAACACTACAAGCCTTTATTCCTTTAGTCATCTCTTATGACTTCCACGGGAAGACATGGAGTGGCACTATTATAACCCAGCAACAATTCCGGTCAAACAAATGAATGCTGTTACCCTACAATGCATGAGTTTTTTTATTTGTGTGAAAAAAATATATGTGGTTTTATTTAGGGCTTAGTTAAGAGAAAAAATAATGAAAAAAATATATAAGTAATATTTCAGGAGAAATTAACTTTTTTTAATCCGTTCCATAATATGTGGTACACCATGCAATTAGGTGTCGGTTACACTGATATTTAATTATGAATTCGATTTTTAATTTAAACTTCTGTAGACTCTTAACTTAGAGAAATAGTATTAGTTTCCATTATTTAAACCATTTTTATTAGTATTTCTCGCATGATATGTAAATAAACCGTTTTATGGCACACCATGATATAAGGTTTGGGTTACATTATCGTATTATTATGGAACAATTTCTTAATTTATACTTCATTACACTCTAAACTTTTAGAAATAATTGTTGTATTTGTATGAACAAATTTCTCTTAGTATTTTCACATCTTTCACATTATGTGACAGTAAAATATTTCATGTACTATGAAAAATCCATAAAATTACTGCATGCAGTGACATATATGGAACGTTTGGACACGCCGTCGATGCATGGTGTGACAGATCTGGAACGTTTGGAAAAAACTGTGTATAGGCGTATAGATTATCATTGACAGTATATAATATTTACAGCATACTTACGCAAAGATTTTCACACATAAAAATATTTTTTTCTTCGATTTTTGATTATATATATTTTTTTTATTGCAATATGTAAATGAAATAAATCCATTGTTCACGGAGAACAGCAACATTTTGTATAAATCCCTTGGTAATTTCAAGTACAATGCCATCTAGTGGATTGTTACTGTGTTACACTTATATAGTGCCCTCTAGGTTTGCTTTTATACAAAAAAGATGTCGCTGCCTTTACATTATTTTTAACTACTAACGATTAAACTGGTTGTGACATATCTGTCACTGTATGCATTGTAGGGTTAAATATTGGTTTTTGACAACTTTATGCAGTAATCCACACTAAGTAATATTTTGAATGTTTAATTGTTGAACTCTGTCAACAAAACCATCTTTTTTTTATACATTTAGACCGTGGAAAGGCGTGGGGTACTTTTTATTGCGGAAAATTATCACGGTCAATCGCGAGGGAATAGCGATTAAAGACTTCTACGCAGATGGAGTCATGAGCAACAGCTGGTTCGTTAGTAAATTATGGTTACCTAGGGTTCTTAAATAATTTTAATAACAAATTATTCTTACTAAGATATTGATTGCGATGACCTCTAGATTCAAAGTTGCTAAGTCCAATGTTTTTCACCATTAACCTTTGAACCTCTGCTACAGTGCTAATACTGTCAACAAACTGAAATATTCAAGTAAATTAATGAATGTGTTACCACGATCCTAAAGGTCGGGTTTCCCGGTCGTAGGGGTTATTGAGGTTAGGCGCCAGTCTCTCCTATTAGCCACCCGACCTGACATTTTGAATCCGTGGCAAAAGACATGGATAGAAGCAAATATGGAAGAAAATTAATCACAAGCTCAATGAACATTCAGAACTTGATAGTGATAAAAAAAAGACGGTAGTCCACATAATTATAAAAAAACTATCAATGCACAGAAAAGGTGGGGCAATGGAATAAGAGGATGAAAAAGTAGAAAAAGAAGAAGGTAGGAAGTGAGAAGTTAAATTCGATCGATTTGGGTGCGTTTTTGTTACCTAGGTTTCGTGAAAATCGGTTGTCTAAATAGGCTGAGGACCCAGGTTGGCCGAAGCAAAGATAACCTGTGTCGGTGGGGGTACTCAAGTAGCGCAGACACTAGCTGTGAATGTGGAGAACCCCTGCAAACTATGCTACACCTCACTAACTGTCCCGCGTGCCCGACCACCTGCTCGCGTGAGGACTTACTTGCCAGTAACCAGAGGGCTACCACGGTAGCCGCTTTCTGGGCAAGTAAGATTTAGCCCGAGTTCTTGCCGACACGAAAGAAGAAGAGAGAAGGTTGTGCTGTTATGAGATAATATCAGCTCTGGAATAGAGATTCGCCATTACATAAGGGGTTTATCTATTTTACAGTTATTTTAATTAATGTATTGATACAAAAGATAATTAAATTACTTTTTGCCTTTATATTTTTTTATTTTCAGTTTACCACGCCATTTTACCAACAGTTTCACATCCTGCTAAGAGGTTGGCAGTAGAATTTAATTCCCCCAATGTTTCCTAGTATAATTTTATTACGGCCGACTGTTTCGCAGTGCTATTAAGATGACAAATGTTCTGGGGGCGGGTACTGAGACGCTAATCTGGATTTGACTGGAAAAAACCGGACAAGACCGGATGTCTCTGGATATTAAACTTGTGTGGGTCATTGATTTGCAAAAAGTTTAAGTCAACTTTAACACTATAAATGCACTATAAAGGGTATGCCAAGATGGTTAGGTCATTTAAAAAGGATAGATTAAAAAAGAGTTACGAAAGAGATAATTATGGCGAGCGAGAGTGAGCGGAGATGTTGGTAGGGGACGTCCTAGACGGACGTAGGGTGATCAGATTTGCGATGTACTGAGTAAGGGTCAAATCAAAAGTACCCAAAACCGATGTACGTGCATGAAGAGATTGATGAATGTAAAGGAAGCGAAAGTTGTATGTTTAGATCGGAGCACCTGGTGTTCCATAGTCTCTGCCTACCCCATTGGGAGACAGGCGTGAAGTTATGTATGTTGTACGTATGTATGTATAAATGCATACGTTAGGTACATACGTTTAAGCACAGATACCTACTGTTTTAAAATAATTAAACTTACATGTAAAGTTATGTATATTGTTGACGATTCCAATGTAATTTCTTGTACTTTTGACATAACATGCAATGTATACTGTAACTTACTTTGGAAAATAAACATCATTCATTCATTCATTCATACATGTCTTTTAATATACACAATACTTCTTCTGATGCGTATAAAAGCTTTTTTTTTTTTTTTTTTTAAATATAAGGGGACAATCTCACACTGCTTGTACTATGGGTACTAGACAACGATATAAATACTTATATAGAGAAATATATACTTAAATACATTAGAAAACATCCATGACTCAGGAACAAATATTAGCGCTCATCACACAAATATCTGCCCTTACCGGGATTCGAACCCAGGACCGCTAGCTTCGTAGGCAGGGTCACTACCCACTAGGCCAGCGCGTCGTCCAAAGCTGGTTTTAACATTTGTTAAAAAACATTAAATAAAATATACGTAGGTACCATGCCTAATAAAAAATTCAAACTCATCGTCAATTCATCAAAAAGTACAAAATCTGTAATAAAATTTTTGTGGAATTCATGTTCATTTGTTGTATAAACGAAATTCTTGCACACAAAGGGAATCAGAACAAACACTCGAAATAATCAGCAATGATCCAATAACAACATCGCACGAGCGTAAACGTAAGAAGCATTATGAACGCTTAACTGGCGAAATATTTCTGCATACAAAATAAATATTGGCCCTTTCTTCTGTTCAAGACATAGATGTGGGAAAGCATAGAAGGAGTATAAAAACGGCTAATAGAATAGGTACTCTTCGCACTTGTTACAAATGCCCTGCGTTAAAAAGCTTCCACTTTTGATTGAATTTCAATTGTGTACCACTTTTTAGGTGTGTTAGTGTGTCACTCTGCATTAGTGTGCGTAAATTTGCAGTCAGTGATGTGCTGTTTATCAATTATATTGACAACAACTTGACATTTTGGCTACACGAGATCTATGTTTTCCTACATCGATGGTTCTAGAAGGAAAAGGATTAAGGCATGGGCTTTACTTTTACTTGTGATCAAAACCAGTAAAATGCGTGTTGAACTCGCGTACCGAGGGTTTTGAAGTTATGCAGTTGATGGTTAACACTCCTTGGAACCCGAACCAGTGATCAAATTGAAGTATTGGGTCAACTTTTTAAATCAAATATCATTAGGTCCGTATCTCATTTCGTTTAGAAGCTTTTCTGATGGACAGACGGACAAACGGACAGACTGATGAGGGATCATAATAATAAAGGACCGGAAAGCAGAGTGTCTGCAAAGGATCTCCGTTTTTTTGTAGGCACACAATCTTAATATTATAAACAAATTATGATGGGCAGATTATTATTGTGTCTTGCGAGACGTGGATGATATTTATTAAAACATTTGCTAGCAAATTGTTTTGTAAAAACATGATGTTACATAACCACTTAAAGGAAGATTTCCTGGAGTTGTATTAATTAATACAGTCTTAATACAAACCGTTGTATCAAGTCAAAAAAGAAAAATATCGATGTTTTGTAATCAACAAAAAAAGCCGGCGTATATCAGCGCGTCGCAGCCAGTACAGCAACATGTGAAAATGAAATCCCGCATATTATATTATGAGGGATCCAATAACGGCCCTTGAGGAACATCTGCGAAAATAAATTGATCCACCGCGTTCGTCAGTGCAGATGTCTTTAAGACGATAACACAAAAAGTCACTTTCGATAAATCGGTTTTTAGGATAAACTGTCTGATTTAAGAAAGTCTAGACGCTTTAGGTAAAATCAATTTATGTGGGAAAGAATGTCAAAAGGAAAAAAATTATGATCTTGGTTATTGTTTAAAATGGAATTAATACCTCAATTGCTCGACCATTCGACCGTGTTTTCAAGGACCTTGAATATTCGTTATTTGAATTTTAAGTAGCATTGCCTTGCTGAGCCTATCATGGCACATTGTTTTGTAAAAAAAAGGTACTGAGAGGGTATTATGACATAGCTATGCAGTTTACTTTACGACGAGCGTAAAGGACAGAGCTAAAGCAGTTATATTTACTGTCCTTTTCTCTCAGCGTAAACTAAACTGCAGAGCTAATGTCATAATAAACCCCCTGAAGTTTTTGACGCATCAAATTGCGACTCAAAATAGTAGCATCCTTTATACCCGACAGCAACATATAAAGAATAATAAGGGACTATAGACATATCTTAGGAGCGGAATTCCTATGCTAAGTTTTGCTTGGTTGAGCATGTGGTGGTGTGAGTGGCGCTTCCTTTCATCGCTGTCGCTTTTTTTTGCTTTTGTGTTTTGAGACGTTTTAAAAGATTTGTGGTCAAAGTACCAATCCCGGTCCCGGTCAATTCATCTCAGACACCATCAAAGTCACAAATCAGAAATTTGTGAGTTGAATACTTAGGTTTACTTTAAAGGACATGGCTAAACTGAAGTTGCCCTAGCAATGTATATACATTGTAACTAGTAATAATATGTTATACTAATGAGCTGAATTTTAGTATTCACCGTGAAAAAAGATTCTGGAACTTGTCAAATCGTTACAATCCTGAAAATAAATCGTAACACTTTACACAAAACGGATCGTCATACTAACTGACAGATAACAGATAACATAAGATTATTGTTATTTGTTATCTGTCAGGTCTCGATGGTGAACAAAAAATATGAAAAACCAAATAAACAACTTTAAAATATTTTATTATAATTCGAAAGTTTTAGAAGAATAATAAACATGTAATTAATTAATGAGTTTTCGAATGTTACGAGCTAGTAAGAAATTTCTATACCATGCTTAGGGCAGTAGTTAAGCGATATCCTTTTGAAGGTTCTGTCGCTTTTGTTACAAATCGCAGGATCGACATGCTCTTGATCGACATTGTTATTATTGACTTGGGAGTTTTTTTAGCCTGTCGCGTTTTACATAGGTAGAGATTTTTAAAATGCATGAATGATTTTATACGAGTGGGTGTTTTCAGTTGTTCACTCCAAATAGTAGGGTAATATCGTAAAGTTAAATCAATTGTACCCGGGTTTATTCACATCATTACCTTAATGATGTATTCGATTGGGAATTGGAATACGTGAATATTCAATATTAGACGTAAAATTGTTGATGCATTCATGCTATAATTATTGGATATTAAAGTTTCCTGATATAATTTGTTTTCAACCTTCACTTATATTTGAACGCAGTTACATTACAATTATAATGTTAGTAATATGCCTAATGGAATTAACTGTGTTTCATTAAATTTGTTTAAATTTTTGTTTCTGTATGAATTGTGTTTCTTCACCATCATGAATTAGCTTAGGGCTCTTTTATTTATTTATTTTTATTTTTAAAGTGAACATGCAACGAAATATTCCATGAATATGTTAAGCGTCTACCTGTTGTATATTTATTTTATTAAATTTTTAGAATTTATTGTTATAGCGGCAAAAAAACATCATCTGTGAAAATTTCGACTGTCTAGCTATCACGGTTCATGAAATACAGGCTGGTGACAGACAGACAGACGGACAGACGGACGGACGGACAGCGGAGTCTTAATAATAGGGTCCCGTTTATACCCTTACGTAATAATGCACTTTATACCTATTACACCAGCATATTTTTGACGCAGCTTTGCCGTGCTTACCAAGAATTGGTTTAACAACCGTTTAAGCTAACAGTTCTTTTGATCGTAAAGTACTTATACAGCTTAAGGATTCCAATCGTGCAAATAAAGTAAGAGCAATACAAACGACTAGAAACGGTACGTAATTACTTCCAATTCCAATAAACAGTACCCGTACCATGAGTTACAATTAACGTACTCGTTAGCGAGTCGAAGCTCTGTCCCTCGCAGACCTCGCAAGTATCTTTATAGAGTGCAAGGGACAGAGCATTCGACTCGCTAGCGAGTACGGTAATTTTAACTCATGGTAAGGGTACAGTTGAACAGAAAAACGTCCCTGCCAATAGGTGTTAAATACCTTAGTATCATTCTTCGTTATCGATGTCTATATACTAATCCGGGTTTATCCTTTAAGAGCCCTTTACAAATTGGACAATTTTAATTAGACACGAAGAGAAAAAGGTCCGTTTGCAGGGTCCAGAGGCACCTTTATCTTTTTTAAGGGCTGTTAAAAAGATTAATAGAAGGGACGACTAGGTCATTGGATTGTATTTAGTAGCCTCCAGGGCTGAATAAAGCAATGTCTTTATTCGTAACGCTTCTGAAGTTAACAGTTCCGCTCGATTAGGTATCGCATTGGGTTGGTTAATGGATATTGGAAGAAGCATCTGGCTTGATGGTTGTGGGGTTCCGTGATTGGAAGGGATCGAGGTCTTTTCTTAGTTTGTTGATTAGTAAATAAAGTGATCAATTTAGAGGTACGCTTCCGACATAGCAATATAATAGAATTTTTGTGTTGATAGAAGGATGATCGCTTTTTTAGTTTTCGTTATTATATTTTAAAAGAAAAAATGAGAGTGTAGTGATATCCAACAATAACATTTATCTTAGCATGGCGATGGAAATGTCCATCATATAATAATGTTGCAAAAATGAAAAATAGTTGGAATTGATGTTTTTATTTAAATACTTATGTCTTATTAAGGGTTCTATTTTCATTCGTAACTTCATCAGGCTAGTTTAAAAATTCAGAATACTTTCTGTGCCGCTATTTTATTCGTATCGACGCTGCTAGAAGCTAATTTGACAGTTGACAATACTAATATAAACTACATTATTTTAGTTGCAACAGAAATAAAATATTCGAGGAGACTAATGTGTTTTAAAAATACCATTTACCGTAAAGCAGAATGTAAATATAGTTTGTAACACAATTCAACGTGACTTGCCTCGTCTATCTTTCTATTACGTAGGTGTATAATCAGCATTAGCTACAAATCACTTTCATATTATAAAACAAAGTCGCTTTCCAGTTTGGTGGTCTGTCCCTATGCATGCTTAGATCTTTAAAAATACGCAACGGATTCTGATGCGGTTTTTTTAATAGATAGAGCGATTCAAGAGGTAGGTTTATATTTATAATAGATTCTGGTTTATGTACGGATGTTACAGAAAACTCGTATAAACCGAAGCGAAGCGAGGGTGGGTCGCCATAAATTATAATAGTTAAAAACCGGATAAAAGCATGTAGGGTTTAACCGTCTACAAGTAAAAAAACTATCTGAAATAAAATTAAAAGTATAAACTAATTTTCTGTTTAAGGTTATTTGGTACTAAATATCTTAGATGATTTTAATAGGTAAAGCACTTTAATCACGCGTATCTAAGTAACCAATCAAGTCTACCTAACTCGTGATAGTTTTTCTATTAATTCCATATAATATTTGCTTGCATTAAAAAACATTTCAGATTTTTATTACTTACTTGTAATTTGAACTGTGTTTACAACTACTTTACATTATGACTATGTTAAATTACAGCTTTGTAGTACCAAGAATATCTAAGTTAAACGAAGACACATGGGCTTATAAATTAAGGGTTTCTTTATTAATACGGAACTTAAAAAAAAAGTCAAATTCAGAACTATGGTCACTTTAGATTTAGAAAGGTGTGACTATATTCTCATTGCAGGAGAAAGAAGTGTCCACATTTGTTTCTCCTATACTGAAGAGCGGTCGGGCATACGGTTTCTTATAAAAGTAGCTGCGCACTGTAGTACTTTGTCACTTTACCGTCTCGTTTGAACTGCTGCATTATGTGTCAAAGGCGTTAAAGCGATAAGGTGTGCAGTTACAAGAAATTTGAGCATTCGATGTGTTTTGGGTGACATAATCAACAGGATTCAGTCTTTTTTTAAGTTATAAAGGGGATCTTATTTGTCCATATGTTTCTCTTCTTTGCAATTAAGGTGGCGTGAAAATTTATCTGATTTACTCAGTTCATAAATATGTATACACTTTAGTACCTTGTCATTGTAATCGCTGTGACAATTCATATATAACAGTTTATAAATGACATTAAATAGACAAGGTACTAATAATGTACACATATTTATGAACTCGATTGTTATGTAGGTACTATCATCAGGTAAATTTTTCGTATTTTATGCTTTTGGCATAGATTTTAACGGAAAAAAAACAAACTGACATTTTTTTTTTTTTTTTATGGCATTGAGTAGACAAACGAGCACACAGGCCACCTGATGGTAAGTGGAAACTGTGACCCATAGACATTCGCAATCACAAGACTGCAATGCAATCCTAAGACTGCAAATGCGTTGCCAACCCTGAGGTTAAGATGGAATGCCTCTATGCTAGTCATTTCACTGGCTGTCTTATCCCCAAACCGGAACACAACAATGCGAACACTGCTGTTTGGCGGTAGGTTAATGGATAAGATGGTGGTAGCGATCCGGACGGACCCTGCACAAGGTCCTACCACCCGCAAAACATTACACTGCTAAGTTCAAATGTAAGAAAGTAACACTTATTTCATAAGGAACCAAACGTCATTTTATACAGTTTGGTATTAACTTTTGTTTGGTCCATGTAGTCTTTCTTAATCCCAGTTAAAATCGTCTGAATCAGATAATTCCGTTCTGTAATTTGCGAGTCCCTGATCTCCTTTTCTTATTATTTTCTCTTTGGAAAATCTTTTAAAGATAATGGAAGCGTAATCTACATGTATAACATCTTAACTGAATCTCGTGTCTGGACGGTGATTGGTATGCATGGAGCCAATTTTTTTTTTAGTTTTATTTATGACATTGGTGTAGAAAATGTATCCCACCAATTTTTTTTACATAATCATTATTTCAACATTAAAGTCGCTTGCCGCGGTCTGTCTGTCTGTCCCCATGTATGCTTAGATCTTTAAAATTCTATCGTGGTTTTTTTAAATAGATAGAGTGATTCAAGAGAAAGGTTTATTTTTGTATAATAAATTCTGGTTTATGTAACTCACATAAGCCGAAGCGAAGAGAGGGCGGGTCACTAGTAATGAATATAAGTAAAAATGTGCATTAAATAAAAGGAAGATTAAGTAAAAGTAAGAAGTAAAATACGGTAGTTATCCCGAGCTTTAAATTGAACATTTAATGGCAATGAAATTAAGATATACTTTAAAATGTTTTATTAAAAATGCAGTTCATTTCTCTAATTCAGAGGCTAAATGCTAAATGGAATTGACCTACCACTTAACCACGCACTATTTTCGGAAATGATCGTAATTGAAGACGATGCCTTCCGAGTTAAAGTATCCATCTTGTTTCAATACCAGGATTCCAAACTAATTTCAACCTCCTACTTTCGTAATCTAACAACGAACTAAAATGGAGATTAAAAATCAAGCGCTGAAGCGTCCATACCTTTTTTCAAAAACTATGTATGATTGCTAAAGATTTAATTTTTATACAATTATAGCTTTGTTCTTACCAGAGACAAATTTCACATAATTTAACCACACTTTACTAACGATACCTTTACTGAGAATGATTGGCTATCAAAATTAAAAATTCATTTGTGTAGACAATTTGTTTGGGTTAAACACCGGCGTTTGTGTTAAGTGGCCACCTCTATAATAATCCCCTGGTTTGACACGGTTTTACAAAATCGCTTTGAAATCTTGCCTCAACGGTAATATAACAAAAGATTTCGGATCTCTACCCTGCCGCGGCCGAGGTCAGGGCAGGTTAATTCACTTCTCCCTGTATCACCCTCACTGGGATAGACTACGTCGCGACCAACTACTGCATTAACTACAATTGAAGACAATGAAAGGGATGCTTTAAAACGTTTCGTTTTTTACATCGCCCCAGGTAATGTCGATGTGTTTTATTGAAAGGTTTATTTAATTTTTCATTTCAAGAAGATGTAATTTTATAAGTTGCAGTGTTTTATGAGAGTCTTTTATGCGCTGAGGCTCTGATAAAATAATAAATACTAAAAAGGGCTTTATAGCAAAAGCGAACCTTTTTATTATTATTTTGTGCTTAGATATCGTTGTAATGAGTTTTTTTTTTGCTAGTGGCAAAAGTAACCTTTTTTAGATGAATTACTTTACTCCCTTATATTGCTTATTTTTGTATGTTAATTGTGAGAAAAATATCTTTTGACAGTAATACCTTTCGCATAGTTTCCTATAAAACTATGCAAAAGGACTATTTCCTGATTTTTCCTATAAAAGATTTATAAAGAGTTATCCAACGAGGATAAATAAAAAGAAACAGAAGCTATATTTAATTTAAGTCAGTAATTGCATAATGGATAATTAAACAACTAAGTAATTAGCTTAAATCCATTAAAGCCGTGTTTTATCTTTTATTTTGTCCGCAACTGCACTCAGTATCCAAAATGAATGTCGCCTGTGGGACCATAAATCCTTAAATATTAAAACTGCGGCAGTGACCATAGGTCCGACAAGAGGAAGGGAATTAATGAAGTCATTTATATTGTTTGAAAAAGGGTTTCTTTCGCGGTGATTTTGTAAATAAAAGGGTTATTTGTGTCGACATAGATGTTAAAAGTTTGCGGATGAGTTTTGCGGTTTCACTTACTTATTTAATACGTTGGGTAATTAAGGGTTTAAATAGCGAGAGATGGTGTTAAAATAAAGAAAGATTAATTATTTCATGGTTTTGTTCGGAGTGTCCTGTCTGAATTATTTATCTATTTACTACAGTAAATGTAAGGACGTAAGAAGATGCAAACTGCATCTATTTAATACTCTTTACTACTGTAACCTACTCGACACTCTCACAGTTATATAAGTAAGGTTTTAAGTTAGTTTGTTACTCCTTTACGCTGAAACGACTGGCCAGAATTAGATAAAATTTGGAATTAATATAGCTTTTAGGTACTTTAAATAAACACCCTGTATCCTAAATAAAACACTGTTTCTCTGAATAACAAGTTACTCAAATGGAATAAAATATGATTCCAGTCTACAAGCTAACAATGACTCAAAATGTCGAAGTAACATACTTTATAAACATACGAGACGTCTTAAGTTTCAAGCGATGCATGCAAATTGATAATAATGGTAGGATATGATAATATCATAACTGGCTAAATATATAGTATTAATACAACGCGGAACATTATGGCTGATATTATTATAGGGTAATTAGTTCTGTTATTGTTGAATACACGGTTATTAGGTACCCAATAGTACCTACTCGTACATAGGTGTTATGGACGTGATAATAATTTAAAGGTACGGTCACGAGCGTTAATTTGGGACCCATTTCAAGAAGTATACGGTTTAAGTTGTCAATGTCATAGAGATGTCAAGTCATTTGTAACTTTTAGGAAACTTTTATTGTTGTTGAATGCCAGATTTACTTTAGACCTAAGGTGGGTACCAAATTTAATCTCGTGACTGTACGATTGGCTATATAGTTAATAAGTTTCAAGTGATAAGGTACTAAATTGTGCTTCAACTTATAAGGCCGACTGCATTTTTTAGTGACTTTTTTTTTTTTAAGACCGCACATTTTTTTGTTTTGAACACCTCTGTACCCACTTTTTCTTGACTTAAGAACGTTGACTGTACAAAGTTTTTAGTATCAAAACCTAATTAATACTTAATTCATAAAAAAGTCGGTTTTGTATAAATTTCTTTTTTTTTTCAATTAAACCATATTAAATGTGACTTTACAAAAACATTTCATTACGCAATTCAAAGAAGGCTGAGATATTATTACATTAAATAGGTACTTCGCGGAAAAAAACAAAACCTTTACGAAAATATATTTCTCAAAGTTCATCACCTTAACAAAGCGAAACAAATTAAGGAGCAATCCCTATTCCTTTGTTCGTAACAATTACATGCAGTGATAAATTAGGAAAATCATTTACTTAGCCGTACAACAAATCCTGCCTCGTTGTAAACATACAAATTAATAAGGTGCCTTTTGTTAGAAGAATCAAATTTCAGACGAATGAAAAAAAAATTAATACAAAGCGAAAACAAAAAAAGAAGAAGAAGAAATTAAAAGAGGAAGAGGAAGAGAAATAACAACAAGAATAGAACAACCCTTAATTGGTTTCTCTTCTTCATTCAATTTATCTTTTCTCATAGTTACGAATATAATCAGCAAAGCTTTTTTTTTGATGACCACTATCCCTTAAAAAAAAGTGTGTTATTTGTTCCGCAGATATTTCCTCATTAAAAAGATATTTACAATCCCTTAGCAGAAAAGCAATAAAGGGATATTAAATCTTCGACGGTACACGCAATATTACAGGCCATAATGCATGAGAAGTTGAGGGAAAACAGTACATTATTAGGGGAAGAAATTTGTTCATTTGTTAGCGGCGAGAGTGACGTCGACATAAGTTATGAAGGCTTGGTACGTTTTTCTGCAAGTTTCTTAAAACGTGCGTTTAGATTTGCCAGAGGCTGTATTATACACGGTGTAACATACGGAAACAGATTAATTTTAACAGCGTATTCCTGAGGTCGTGAGATGCAATTTTTTTTATCTGAACCCAGGTCGAAATATGCTTTTTATTTTTTATCATAAGGGTGTTTAGTACTGGAGATTTCATTACAACTGCATGCTGGATAAAACATAAAAAAACATTATTTCGACCTGGGTTCATATAAACTTTTTTGCTTCTTATGACCTCAGGAATACGCTGTTAAAATTATTCGATTTCCTCATGTTACACCCGGTATACTTTTAAAACCAGCCAAGTTCCATTCAGTGAAAGAAACAGAACTATAGGATTTAAGATTGGTTAGGTTTTGACTGTTTACAAAAAGGCCTGTGATCCAAAATTCTCTAAACTTTGTAAGGCAGCAAAGGACAATTTAAGCAGTTATTATAACTGATGCTGCCTGGAATTTGATTTTTTTTAGTTGGTTTTACTGCCTTAGTATGCTTGAGTTCGATCTTCCGTACAAATCTACCAGAGCTCCTAAGAGGAGATCACTGCTGAACAACACATCCCTAACTTATTACAATGATATTATTACTTAATTTAGCAATCTCGACAATATCACAAATAAAAGAAGGAAAATCGCGTTGTTCTGCACAATTAAAATTTGAAGAGTTTTTCCTGTAACTCGATATGTAATATCACCCAAAACTCCCAACATCATAGGCATACGAAACTCCCCTGTACTTAAACAGATAATGTTTTTTTCTCTTACTTAAACAACAGGAAAATTCAATCTGAAAGCGCTCCCTCGCATCGTTTGAACTCCGCTCGCGCATTACGCTTTATTTAAGCGTTATCGTTTCGCTTGAACACGCTTCGAGCATAGTAGCTGTGCACTTTTATCACATACGTTATAAATCCTTTGTGTTGTAGTCATAAATCAGCAGATACTAAGGTTTCTCTTTGACGTTACCGCTGACATGCTCGTTGGCTTTATATCAATATCTATTCTACATTATAGTAGCCCGTACTGTTGCTTTGTTGTATTGTATTTATGTTGACGATCTCAATGTTATTAAGTATATTTTGCCATGCAATGCAATTAATCTAAATATATTATCCCCGTCTACTTCACCTCGCAGGGCTTGTATTTAAACACGGTATAACAATTATTGCGTTTGACATGTTATCGAATAGTTCCGACAGCCTTGCTTGACAATAATGGCGGCCGAGTTATAAACACGGCAACACGGCAAAAACGATATTGTTTTACACCGTTCCGATTAGAGGCCTTATAAGAACTATCACGTCGTGAAAAGGTGATTAAGATGTAAGATAGGCTCAACCAAAATATAATGAAGTCTCTGACTTCTCAAGCAAAATGTATGTGAATGCGGTGCAGGTTTTTGAAAATAAAAATTGGCAATAAATATTTTGGAGAAGCGGCAGGCTATATTAAGTCGGTAATTCACTTCCTATTTGTCGCATATTATAATAGCTTCTCTTTCATTCATATGTTAAACAAAATAAATACAAGACCAGCTGGCTATTGCCTACCGCACTCGCAATCGCAATCAACTTCAAAGTGGAACAATAGTTTTCATTTTATATGCAGACAAGCTTTCGATTTTCAAAATGTAAAATGAGTGCGTTAAGCGATAGTACCTCCATTTTCCGAAAATGCTAAGCGAATTTCCGGCATAATTGATTAAAGAAAACTGGTCTTTCCTAATCCATCGATCAATTAATCAGCTTATTGCGAGCCATTGCTGGATGTTAGCCTAATCGTTTACGTAAGGGCTGTCAATACTCTACCACGTCATGTCTGCTCCATTGGCACGACAAGACAAGACATGTCGGTCGAGTCTACTGTCTTGTCAAAAGGCAGTAACGCGATGCAATTGTCTCCAGGAGTTACGGATGTTTTTGGGCAGGTTCAATTAATTTCCATTTGAAATTTTGTGCAATGACAAATTTGCCTAACTGGCGATTGTTTATAATATCGTAAAACGAAAAATGAAATCTGAAATTATAAGTTGAAAATTTCCGTGGTTTAATAAACATGGAAGAGCTCGCGGCAGCAGTCTAAGGTCGAAAACTTGCTTTTTAATTACTAAGGCAGATTTTCGTCTTTCATACATGCATAAATTAAATCACGCCCGTTTCCAGGGTCCAGAGGGGGCCAGATACCACTTTCTTCCACCTGCTACGATCCTGACAAATGTTTTTCACTTACACTTCTTCTACTTCATATACATTATAATAATACAGCCACGAGATTAAATTTGGTACCCATCTTAGGTCCAAAGTCAATATAACATTCCATATGTACAACAATAAGGTTGAATTTTCTGAAAGTTACAAATAACTTGACAACTCTGATGACATTGACGACTTCCAAGCATATTTTTCTTGAAATGGGTCCGAAATTAACGCTCGTGACCGTATATGGAGTCATGCATGCACGTCGGTTACTGGTACACTTAAGATTCCCGACTTTATGCAAAATACTTTTTTCCTGATAAGAAGTAATATTATCAAAATCTAGAAGTAAAATGATCTTAGTTTACTAACCAGATTATCATTACTAAATAGTGACCGGTAACACATAATAATACAGAGAAAGAAGATCACAGGAATCTACTGGAAAAAGCTGCCGCGGTATTGAACAACTTTAATCCAGTTTAGAACTACCTTTTGGCTTAATTGATGACGATGATGATGATGTTGACGAGGAGTCTTACATGATTCATTGCTTTGAATAAAATATTGGGCACGTTTTTTATCACAAATATACACGCGAAGGCCTTTTTTTTAACTTGTTCTCGTATTCTGTAACAACTGACCGTAGACATCAAATAGTGACTCTATGAAATATTGAAGAGAAGTCTGTTCAGCAGTGGGGAAGTTACATAGGCGAAAAAGACCTTGTATCCAATCAGTTTGCTATTAATTATACACAAATATAATAGTACATTGTGTATTAAGGGTGGTAAAGAAAGAATTACAAACGAGAGTCTGTTAGAACTACCTTTTGGCTTAATTGATGACGATGATGATGATGTTGACGAGGAGTCTTACATGATTCATTGCTTTGAATAAAATATTGGGCACGTTTTTTATCACAAATATACACGCGAAGGCCTTTTTTTTAACTTGTTCTCGTATTCTGTAACAACTGACCGTAGACATCAAATAGTGACTCTATGAAATATTGAAGAGAAGTCTGTTCAGCAGTGGGGAAGTTACATAGGCGAAAAAGACCTTGTATCCAATCAGTTTGCTATTAATTATACACAAATATAATAGTACATTGTGTATTAAGGGTGGTAAAGAAAGAATTACAAACGAGAGTCTGTTAGAAGCCCGAAGCCGTAGGCTGAGGGCTTTAATGACTCGAGCTTTGTATTTCCTTTACCACCCGTGTAACATACAATGTTTTTCATCACAATTGCGAGGAAATGAAATAAAATCAGACAAAAGATCATATTTTTAACTTATTAGCGGCAAACTACATCATTGTCTGTGGCTTACCACAGATAATGTCAAACGTGTTCGGAGTCCGATTCTAGTGACATATGAGATCAATAGTTTATTATGCGAGATTGTTAGGAAATAGTATTCAACTGACATTTCATCTCGAATGAAACTTCATATCGAATGGCACAAGAATTGGGGTCCTGACGTATTGTGATAGTTTGAGTCCACGTATAATATTTAAAAAAAAAGCTATTACGCACTTAAGTAACGTAATGGTAAAAAAAATGGTATGGTGGTATTATTTTGGATTTACGGTCGATTTTTCTAGCATGTTAGGACACTATTTACGAGCAAGTGTGATGAAAAAGTAATTATGACAAACATAAAGTACACTAACTTTGCTCTTAGGCAAACAATCATTTTATTTTACGACTCAGGCGAAACACCAATACGTCTAACGATATTATTAACTTGGACATATGAGACTGCCACTGCTTAGGAATTGCAACAGGTGGACCAAATGGGGCAAGGCAATAAGCAGTAGTTTTCCGCTAGAAGCAGTTCCGAAAATTACAACTGTGCTGTGAAATTATTGCCTGGTTTAAAACAATTGCTTGCTAGTTTTTCCAAATAATGAAACAAAACGAAGTTTCATCGTAATTCTTGAAACAAAAGTATAATCTGAAATTAGTTCAGTCGTTAGTTATACAACCGCAAATATTAACATTTTTGTTACGAGTAAATTTATGTGCTAAATAATTAAATGAATAGGTATACTCGTTGATGAAAAGTTAAAAGTAATATGCAGACTCTAGGATCCATTGATAGGATCCATTATCGTTGATGAAAAGTTAAAAGTAATATGCAGACTCTAGGATCCATTGATAGGATCCATTATCGTTGATGAAAAGTTAAAAGTAATATGCAGACTCTAGGATCCATTGATAGGATCCATTATCGTTGATGAAAAGTTAAAAGTAATATGCAGACTCTAGGATCCATTGATAGGATCCATTATCGTTGATGAAAAGTTAAAAGTAATATGCAGACTCTAGGATCCATTGATAGGATCCATTATCGTTGATGAAAAGTTAAAAGTAATATGCAGACTCTAGGATCCATTGATAGGATCCATTAAAGGGCAAATATTAATTGCAAAATGATTTTTACCAAGCTTCGGTAATGAAGACGACTCGGCTCCTCATAAAAATATTTACCTTTTCATCATCAAAAAAATTAGTTGGTAAAATCGTAATATTTGAACGACCATAAAATTTAAATGTCCGTCGTCTCTTCTTAATTTAGACATCAGTTTTTTTTTTTAATTTAAATTAAAAAGATTTTCCGAATACATATTTTGTAAAAACCGGGTAAGAGCATGTAGGATGATGATCACTGTAGGGTTCTGAAGCCGTTACGATAAACACAAAAAACGATCTCATAAATCAACCTGTAGGAATAAATTTTCTATTTAAAATTATTTGGTTAGCCTTAGATGATTTTTAGTAGGTATAAACACTTTAGTCACCTGTATCTCAGGAATTAATTAAGTCTACCTAGTCGTAACAGTTTTCCTTTTAAATTCGTTATAATATACGTTTTCATTGAGGATTTTTTTCAGATTTTTAGTAGGTATTTATAGTTTTGGCTGTAGTGGGGGGGACACTTGACTTTAACAAAAATTAGCCTCCCTAAATCGAAAATCCTTGTCGTTATAAACCCGCAATGTTTTTGAAATACCTATAATACAACGGCACCCAACACTATGGGGTAGTCAAGAAAAAAAAACCCCATGTTACGTGTAGGCGTGTAACAATTTTTTTTCTACTTTGGATTTTACCACTTTGTTGGCGTGACTCATATGCATATCTATGTCAAATTACAGGTTTCTAGTGTACTAAGAGTCTCTTAGCTAGGCTGCGGATCGACGGACGGACGGACGAACCCTTAATAGTTTTGCTACGGAACCCGAAAAAGCAACCAATTAAATAAAATGTAAAAATCTGTGGAACTTAGAGGTCAATTATTAATTTACATTTCGAATAAACCTTTTAAGCACTCAATTCTCTAAAATTAAATGAAAAATACCTCTTGCCTGGAATACGTGAAAAACCCATAATGTATATAACATTTTAAAAATGCATTTACTTTTACCCTTTTATACGGATTAACTATCGAAACGATAAACTCGTAAAAACCAGCAACAATGTTGCTTTACACGCGTTGCCCATTAAACTTTATTAAAACTCTATTTATGTTTCTGTGGGAAAAGAGAATGTGTGAGATATTTCAAAGTTATTTTTCATTAATACAATTTGTTAATTACCTATGCTCCGAACAAACATTTAATGTTATTCAGTTCACGGTTTTGAATTCGTTTTGTTTAGCTCTCATTTAATGATTCAAACAAGAGGAAATTATGTTTATAAATGTAGTATTAAAATCAAATATACATTTTAACATTTAAATTATTATGTATATAAATATTTACATAAATCTTTGTTAGTACTTTTTGCCTAAAGTACTATTATTTTGTAAATAATAATGTTGTTTGCATTGTTTTCCGTCTTTCTTTTTCTATGCACCACTTTTGTTAGTTTCTGTATGATCTGGTTGACTAGTAGAGAAAGCCATTAGCCATTAAGTCCGCCATTTGTACTTTTTCGTGGAATAAATTTTAGTTACAATTTCGGTAGACCAAACAAAAACCAAAATAGAGACAAGACGAAAGCTAGTGAAATATATAACTATTCTCATACGCTTTCTCGACGCTCTTTGTTTTTGTATGAAGTGTAACAAAATATTTAATGATACAAACTTTGTAAATACTTTGCGATAGGTGAAGCGGCAATAACGTATTCACTCGTAAACTGGGTAACAATGGAATAAAACTTGGCATGAAGAGAACGTCCGAACGATGCATTGCTTTATTTAGAATATACAAAGCTACATGCAGACTAAGTTTTTTTTTAATGGTAAAGCGCAGGCGATTGAAATTGAAGGGTTAAAGAAGTGGTTTTTAAAGCCCATGGACAATATAATATGACGCGGTTAGCCAAGTGGGTAACTACCCTATTCGATCCCGGCTAAGGGCAAATATTTGTATAATAAGAGATTTTTGTTGCTGAATCTTAGATATTTCTTTGTATTAAAGTATGTTTTTTGTAAATGTTTTTTTTTTAAAACAGCCTTTTCCCGAAAGGCAAGCTGCACTAGAAACGACTGTTTGCCGAAATTTATTAATTATATAAATTTAAGGCATACTACATATTTTTATAGCATCTAAAACTAAGAACAGCAATAAAGAATGTTCTATGTTTTTTACTTATTTATTTCACTACATAAGTATGTTTAACGATTACAAGAAGGTCAATGTTTTTGTACCATCATCGTGCCTATCAGGAGTACTTTTTATGGAATAAATGTTTATGTACATCTAATAACTTAACCGGATGTCTTATCCACACTGCATTCTGCAAAACAAAGATTTAATTGTAAAAAATAATGTCCAAAAAAAATTAATCGTTTTTAACGTTGCTCAATGAAGAGGGCATACCAAAATTCTTTGACAATAGTAATGTAGATTTATTTATTCACCAGAGCGAACTTAAGATAAAGGTAAAGCTAAACCACTCCGGTTTGATGGCACAATATCTATCAAAGAGCCTGGTAATGGGGGTATTTGCGGCAGACTCCCGGAGCATTTTTTTTGTTTACTCAAATGGCGAAAGCTCGACGAACTGTGTTTTATTTTGTGCCAAGTTCAAATAAAGTAGAGTTCTACTTACAACTCGTACTTTTGTTCTACGAATTAATTAATTTGTGGAACAAAGTGTGATTTCAGTCTTTTTTTATAAATCCCTTTCCTTTGTTGCAATCGCAGTCAAGATTATTAGTTCATTATTAGGTTCAATTTGTTTATTAATAAGGTTGAGTTTCCTAAAAGTTACAAATTACTTGACATCTCTAATGACATTGACGACTTTAAGCATATTTTTCTTGAAATGGGTCCCAAATTAACGCTCGTGACCGTACTTACAAGTGTAAATAATGTATCGTTATTATAAATTGGATGATATTTTAAAATTTGTTATAAAACGTTAACGGAAGGTCAGCTCTTGAAAAGACAAGGTTCCTAAGGTATCAAGTTTGAATCACAACGGTGGCCATGTGCCAATAAATTAACACTATCCGACGTCCTTACGGTGATGGACAATATTGTGAGGATACCCTGCCCATTCAAGTATGTTAATGGTATTAAGCAGCGACCACACCAATGCTTAAAAAACGTTGACGGTACGGAATCGCAGTGACGCGTCGTATATTAGCACCGTTTTTGACGCACGCTCCCCACACCGCTGCTTAACGTTGCGTATATCACGGTACGTCAAAATTGACGCCATGTTATTACTATGACACATTCTTTTGTTTACGCACCGTCTGCGAATTTTGAGCACCGGTGTGGAGAGCATGCGTCAAAAACGGTGCTAATACGACGCGTCACTGCAATTTCGTACCGTCACCGTTTTTTAAGCATTGGTGTGGTCGCTGCTTTACAGCGCAAGTCCAACAGGCTCAAAGTGTATCTAAAAACACTTTAATCTGTACAAAGTGTAATACAGTACCCTTTTCTGCTATCAAGTTAAGACGAGCTATCATAAATTTAATAAAATAGTTTAATTCAATGTGGAAAACTGGAAATGCATCCGCTCAAAGACGTGCGCGAGAAAATCACAAACATAAAGCGTTCCCAGACACGGAGGCTGAGAGAACCAATAACAGTATTGAGGGGTATGTTCCAGGTGATGTTTAGAACAGAATTGGAACAGCAGATACGCTATTTGTTCATTATGCATCATTGATGAGCGTATCTCGCGTGATTTACATTCAAATTAGAAATGTGATGGTTCAGTTATGTTTTAGTGTAATTATGAACTGGGGGTTAACCATGACATACCAAAGTAGTTCAGTTCGGGTTGAAAGACAGGGACAGAGCTAGATGATACCTTCCGAAGATGACGATAAAATTAAATGTTGGATTTCATGGACGTTGTTATTTCTAAGACCTAATGTTTCTTACCCTTTTTATAGATCCTATCGATTAGTACACTAAAATAGCTAGTTTTCTTTTTAAAAAAAACCGCGATAGCCTAGTTGGTAGTGACCCTGCCTACGAAGCTAGAGATCCTGGGTTCAAATCCCGGTAAGGGCAGATATATGTGTAATGAGCGCAAATATTTGTTCCTGAGTCATGGATGTTTTCTATGTATTTAAGTATATATTTCTCTATATAAGTATTTATATCGTTGTCTAGTACCTATAGTACAAGCCTAGAGCTTAGTTTGGGACTAGGTCAGTTGGTGTGACATTGTCCCCTGATATTTATTTATTTATTTATTTAATTACAAATACTGTAAAATATCATTAAGCAAATCAACCTTCTGTGTTCTCAGTACTGGGGCAATGCTTTTCAAGTCTGGCGTAAAATATTTCAAACCAACATCCAGGAGTTTCCTTGAAATTCAACGTCTGTTCGAAAATATGCTTTCATCGAATTTTAATTTTCTTAGAGTGGAAATATTCGAACCAAACCTCTCAGCATATTTCCTTCCAATCCATCAAAAGAGTGGCAGATCATTCGTTTCTTTTTTTATAGTTTGAAGTTCTTATTTTATTAAAGTAAGCTACTCAGTAGCTTACTCATTGCTGTAACAATGCTTAATTTTCTAGCAATCTTAGTAAGGATTAGAAAATAGAAAAATACTGCAAATTTTACATTATCTTGTTGTAAGTTGGTTAGATGATTGAACCAGTAATGAACAAGGTCCACTGATGGATACTTGATTCTTATTTACAGATAAGGGCTATTAATTTATTTTGAGACAATCAATTTACAACCTTAATAATGTTTGAATTAAGAGTTAACTGTCCATTATCGGTGCTTTCAACTAGAAGACAAGTGTCCGACCTTGGTGCCGTCACCCTACTTCTGAAATTTAAAACTAACACAGGTTACTGACGATACTGGCTGAACTAAAGACTAAAGCCCGTATTTCACTGCGGCGCACGCTACGCACGTGAGCCACATTTCATAGCTTGACAAATTCTATCGTGACACTCCCATGGTCCGCGGGCGACGGGGGGGCAGTCACGAACAAATTTGCCCGGCTATAGATGTGTATCACAGACGTCATTTCGTGCGTGTGTCGCTGTAGATAAAGCTACATACCTTTTTAAAGGAAGTGAATTTCATCCAAGCGTTGTGGAATTCCTTTTTTGTTTTACATTTGTATTATGTTATAAATAATAATGTTGTAATGAATGAAATGTTTTTCTAAATTTTGTTTATGAACCGCAGACGCACATAAATTGTTAATTTTGTTTGCTTTTTCAATTCGATATCTCGAAGTCTGTTTGATTTCTTGGAATAAAAAGTCTGATTTCTGTTGCAAATTTCACATTGGCTAGTTAAAGCGTTAAACTATCTAGATGGAATAAACATAATAATATATTGGCATTTTACCTAAATCATACAAGTAAGTTGATGAATACTTATTTTTCTCAGAATTATTCCGATAATCTTAATTTATTCTCACAATCTGACGAAAATTACAAATTAACTTTCAAGGTTTACCTTAGATGAGGAATAAAAGTGACGTAAAAGTAATAAAGTTAGTTAAAACAGCTTCTGTTTTAAAAACGCTCGCTGAACAGAAACAAACCCGTATATACAGTTAAGTACACTAAAAAAACATCAACAAAATAAATATTAAAAAGTGCTTCGCATTTTTAGCGTTTCTCGGAAACCGTTATACACTTTGAGCAACTGAAAGCGGTCGCTTAACAAAAACACTGAACCAAACGCACATGGCCTGATGTTACGTAACGTATGACGGAATCCCGCGAACGACGCAAACTAGGCCAAATGCCGTTATCCCGGACACGGGCATCACTCACGACTGAGGTCGTGGCCACTCTATCATTGCTTGTTGTAGTTTTAGCCAATATAAAACTTTCGGGGATAAATTTGACAATGTCAAAGATGTAGGGTAAAGTCTCCAGTAGTTAGCCAGAGACCTATAGTCGTCCTCTGCCTGTACTTTGCATGAGTGGGAAGAGTACGGTATATTTCCTACTCTTCGCCCTCATAATAAGGTCGGGTACTGGTCTCTGGCTGACTACTAACTGGTGGCTTTACCCTAATTGTGATCGGTCGGTTTTTGAATATTTTTTGTTTACGGAAGAAGGTTAAAAGTAAAATACACTTTAGACAATTTTTAATACTCATAGAGACTATACAAGCATTGTGTTCTGGGAGGTAAAAACTAAATTGTCTTTGACTTGTTTATGGTAATGTTTTTAATTTGGCCGCCATTAGTATCAAGAGCTATCAATTTACCGACTAGTAAAGGCCTTGAATAACATAATATAATAATAATATTATTATAAAGGTAAATTAAAAGATAACCTTGCATAGAACTGTAACTTGCAACTCTAGCTTTGAACTTTTTCAAGGCAATATGGAATGAAGCGGTACAAGTAATTAAAATATAATTTAAAGAAATGTAACGTATGTGAGTGTTGCATAATTCAATTCCGTTAAAAAACACCATGATTAGTTAATTACAAACAATATTTTCATTATGTAATACCAATTTTGCAATTTACTATTTATGAAATTATTTTGTCACGATTTGGTACTCAGATTCCATTTTAGTAAACGTGTGCTTTCGTATTTTCTATCAAATCCTGTAGGCGTACGACTTATTTGAGAGCAGAGGTATGCATAAGGTGCGGGAAGAGGGCAAAGGTGACTAGTCGATATTTTTGTACCTCCCCCCGCACCTCATTACCCCCCCCCCCCCGGCTCTCAATTAAGTTCTACGCCTATAATGTCACAATAAACGGGAAGACCAAGCATAATTTTTAAACATACTCTAGGTGTAGAATGTATTAGAAATCTTAATTCCCTTTGTCATGCATCGTAACACCGAATTGTCTTTAATCTTAAAGCAATTTTCACCAGATTGATTTAACTTTTTAGTGATTGCATAATACAACCGTAACCTAACTACAGGTTATGTTGAAAAACTTGAAAAATTGTCTCACAAAGCTGAAAATCACTTTTAGATCAACGATACTTCGGAGTCGAGATGAGTTAGAACAAATAATGTTATAAAGGACAATAAATTATGGTTTCCAATTGTACGTTTACTATTAAAAGAGACTTTATTGAATCGACACTAAGTCATAGAATCCGTACACTCAACCAGTTTGATCCATTAAGCCACTTTAGAACTACGTCAAAGTAACGTTATACGAGTAAATGTTATAATCCAATTCTTAAGAAGTCTCTATCGATTTAAATCATTACGTCACTTTAATTTTGTTTCAAAGTGGCCTGATTCAAATTGGTGAACTGTACGTACTATCAGCCCAATGGAACCCTGACCCACCATAGAACGGTGTTACAGTGACATTATAAAACAATTTGTTTGACACTTCTTATGACTTGAATCATAACGTCTCTGTGACACAGTTCTATGGTGGGTCAAGGTTCCAATGGTCTGATAGTACTATAATGCTAGTGATAGTAACTGTCAAGCTTCGGTTTGTTGTCTATGTCACTGTCAAGTCAATACTTACCTTTAGGCAATGACAATGGGAGGCCCTGTCTGCTATTTTTATCATTATCCGTATAGATGTTCATGCATGAATAAATCACAAAGACCAAAACATTTCAAAACCATCGAATAGATATTCGATTCCTAAGTCTCTTGCCGAATCATATCGATTTACAAAATACTCAAGAACCAATTGTTAAGCTGTAACACCCCAAAATCGGGTTGTCACTTTTTCTCTGTCATACTTACAGTCATCCTTTCTTTTGTCTGAAAGCCTTCCGCGCTGATTCCTGGCTGAGTTTAGCGTGTACCGTTTTTACACTTGGATGCTCGTTTTGTCTCACATAGTTCAACACGGAGCTTTAGTATCCTAGAGCTAGGTTCCTGTGCCTTATTTGGAAGTCGTATTTAACCGATTTACACTATCAATTCCTTTTTATTTTCAATTGAAAACCCAGACATTGTTATCGTTTGTTAGCCGTTGTTGTCATAGTATGAAATGTCACTTTGACTTTTGACAGGAGGTTAAGGCGTTCGCACATCGGCTTTATTACTCTGTTTTGGGTGTAGTATCTTTTTATTTTTTTGAATTCTTATTTACTCGTTCTAGATATTTTTTTCACTTAATTTCAGCTAAGCAAAAAGTATTTTCTTTATTGAGAGGAATCAGGGGTATTGAAGTTTTAACGTCAATGTGAGTATGGTAGGTGGCAACACCGGTAACGCCAGAGAGCGTCACTTGGTGTTTGCCGATCAAGGATGGAGATTTAATTTAGAACAGGCCTAGGTGGTTTCCTTGTTCTTGACGCTGTGTCTTACAGTCTAGATGTCTTATTTTCACCAAGAATAACTGAAGTCTTAACGTGCGTTGTCACGCGTCTGAAGGATGTTCTTTACGGTGTTATTGATAACACCAACTCCGCGGTCTCCGAGTATAAAAGCCAATTGCCTCTAATTTACTGCCCGAAAGGGTTTCAAGGCTACCCCGGGAGTTTCAAGGCTACCCCGGAAATTCCAAGGCTACCCCTGAAGTATCAAGTCTGCTCCGGAGATGTTCGGGCTAACCTATAACCTCAAGGCGGAGGTTATCTTCGTGCATGCGGTGTGCTGAGATTGCTTCGACGTGTTTGTGCACGAGGAAGTAGCCGTGCGATGACGAGTACACTTCGCGTGGGATCCTGACGCCTGCGTTCACTGATGTCGCGTGACGTTGACTTTCTTTTCTTTTATTTTCTTTATTTTATTCCGCATTTACTCTAACTTATTACACTGCGTCGTCCATCCTTAGACCGCGTAGGTAGCAAGCGCCTCTTTTGTAAGGTTATCAATCCTAGTAATGGAAAAGAACTGTACGGGTTTACTGATGCTAATCTCGTAGGTAACCCGGATCTTTCCTTACTTACTCTTTTGTAATGTTTATCAATTCTAGTAATGGAAAAGAACTGTACGGGTTTACTGATGCTAATCTCGTAGGTAACCCGGATCTTTCCTTACTTACTCTTTTATAGTTGTTACCAATCTTAGTAATGGAAAAATACGTTACGGGTTTACTGATGCTAATCTCGTAGGTAACCCGGACCTTTCCTTACTTACTTTTTAGTATAATAAATATTTGCAGTTACTAGTAATGGAAAATTATGTTACGGGTTTACTGATGCTAATCTCGTAGGTAACCCGGACCTTTCCTTACTTACCCTTTGGTATAATAAATAATTGCAACTATTTCTTATGTGTGTCGAAAGGCGTGGTTAATTAGAATTTAAGAACAAAAAGGGAGGACGCTCTCTAATCTTATTACTCTGTGTTGTTCATTCAGAACATAGTATGGTGCGATTAATCTGAGTCTGTACCTTCTTTTTACGAAGTTAGAAATTAAAATAAACTTAATTTAAACAATTTGTCTAATTTATGAAACCACCACCATCGATCCTGTTTGTGGCCAGTCGCTCTCTCTCTCAATCTACGGCGCCCAACCCTTTAGCGATTGGTCCTCGAGCCAAGTGACCACACGACCCCAATCTCATGCTGCGGGTGAAAATCGAGTGTTACAGTGGCGTACCCAACGTATGGCTTGAAGGATCGTTGGTGTGGTTTTAGCTATCAGGTTCATAGTGAGGCAGGTCTAAGGATTGGCACATAGGTTAGGTATCTCTAAATTTAACTAGCACATTAGGAAAAATTAGATAGGACGACTTGTCCTTATGGTTTGAGTGACTTTCTTCGCCATTTTAGTTTACGACTGTTTATTTTATTAAGCATTTACTATTATCTACCACTGTTGGTGTTTGAACTGTTATACTAAGTGTCTAACTTATACACTCTGTTAAAATGGACTTGTCAATTAAAATAGAATGGCTGACAAAAGAGGAGCTTGCGCACGAACTGACTAAGTTACAAATACCTTTCTCAACATCAGACACATGCGACATCCTACGGAAGTTGTTCCGTCAAACGCGGTCTCTTATCCGACGTGGCAGCCTCAAACCGGGCATCAGCGCTGTAGCTGATGCCGCTGGTGAACTGACACTTTGTCGCTCTGCGATTAAAAACCTGCAGAAGGAGGTGGCTGAAGGAACAACACTGTCGGAGGCTCGTAAAGAACGGCTGAGGGGTCGAGTTGAATATTACCTAGGTCGTTTGGAGGGAGTCTCAGATCAAGGAGATGTGGTTCAATCCCTCAAAGGTGTTCTGGTCAGTTGCCTAACTACTCTTAACTCCGAGGGGGACTCTTCCGATTCTGAGGAGGAAGTTTTCAGTTCTCCAGCGAAGCCGCAGACTACGGTGACGTGTCGAGCCGAGCCGCGCTACAACCTTGCTAGTTTAAACCTTAAATACAAAGGGGATACGTGCGTACGTGCTTTTATTACGCGCCTGGAGGAACTCCGGGTGGCACGCGAGATCCCTGAACGTGTTATTTTCACCGGTTTTCCGGATATTCTGGACGGACCAGCTCTCTTTTGGTTCCGTTCGTGTAAGGGTGACTTTTCGTGTTACGCGGACCTTTTAACTGCTCTTAAAGCAGACTTCGATATTCCGGATTATGACTTTAAATTATTAGGTGAGATAAGGTCCCGCACCCAAGCTAAACACGAGTCTATTGTGGTGTACCTGTCTGTCATGGGTGCGTTGTTTTCT
The DNA here is from genome assembly GCA_963966035.1 of Acleris laterana. Lineage (NCBI taxonomy): Eukaryota > Metazoa > Arthropoda > Insecta > Lepidoptera > Tortricidae > Acleris > Acleris laterana. Next base: position 16,665,320 of record OZ014442.1, read on the forward strand.
CGGTTGACTTTACCGCTGGCGGAAGCCGAGCAATTGGACATTCTACTCCGCAACATAAGGCCTGGATATAGCCGTGAGTTGGCTTTAATTGACGTGCCCTCTATACAAAGGTTGAAGGAACTGTGCATGCGTCTCGAGCTTGCAGGTTCGCGCTCGGATAATTTTACTGAACCATCTTCATCCGGTTACACGGTAGCTCCGGACGTGCAAGTGCGAACGCGCAATGCCCCTGCGTTCCGTAGACAGGAGGTTGGCTCTGTAGACAAGCCCGTGGGCCCGTATTGTTTCAGGTGTAAGCGGACGGGACACAAAACGGGTCGCTGCCCGCGATCTCGCGACTTGGTGTGTTTCGTGTGTGGTCACCCGGGCGTACGCACGCCGGAGTGTCCCAAGTGCAAGGAGAGGGGTTTTTCTCCAAAAAACTAGACTATCAGGTCTCGCATAAAACTTGTAATGCGCGACCTGTCAAAACTTATTTTCTACCTTCTGCTGACGACTACCGTCCCTACTTGACTGTGCAGGTTCTCAATGTGAACGTTTGCGGCCTTCTTGATTGCGGCGCAGCGTGCTCTGTGCTTGGAGCGAACGCACACGTCAAGTTCTTAAATTTAAATATAAAAATGTTACCATTCGACCGGCCGCGGGTCTTACGCGTCGCTGACGGGGTTGACTACATCTGTCGTTTTTACATGAATTTACCAGTCCAATATAAGGAGGAAGTTCGACTGGTTCTGTTCCACGTTCAGCCGGAGATTAAGTTGCCGATACATTTCGGGATTAATTTTTGGAAGGCTTTCAATATCGCGCCTGACGTCCTTGCGTGTCTGCCGGCGTCGATTTCTTCGGTCGAAACCATTGTAGGTAGCGTGGAAGAGGATGGCTTGCGGAACTACGAGGAACTCACGCCGGTGCAGAAACAGGAACTCGACTCGGTCCAACGTTTATTCGACCAAATCAATACCGATAGGGTCGGACTAGGTTGCACGTCTTTAATCCAACACGTGATTAACACCGGTGACGCAAGACCGATTAAACAAAAATATTATAGGCTTAGTCCGGAAAAGCTGAAATTCTTGAATGCGGAGTTGGACTGCATGTTAAAAAACAAGGTTGTGGAACGGTCTTTCGGCGAATGGAACTCCCCTCTTACTATGGTACCTAAGGCCAACGGGGAGGTGCGTCTCTGCTTAGACAGCCGTCGACTTAATGCGGTTTCAAAAACTGACGCCTACCCTTTGCCTTACATCAACTATATAATTGACAACTTACGTGATGCTAAATATCTCACTTCCCTCGATTTGAGTGCGGCGTACCACCAGATTCCTTTACATCCTGACTCGAAAGAAAAAACAGCTTTCACAGTGCCAGGCCGGGGCCTGTTCCATTATAATCGCATGTGTTTCGGTTTGGTGGGAGCAAGTGCTACGATGCAACGACTCATGGACAGCTTGTTCGCCGCGGAATTTGATAACAAGGTGTTCGCGTATATAGACGATATTGTCATTTGCACCTCGACCTTTGAGGAGCATGTGGATATTCTCCGTCGCGTCCACAAAAAATTAAGTGACGCTAACTTAACCCTACAATGCATACAGTGACAGATATGTCACAACCAGTTTAATCGTTAGTAGTTAAAAATAATGTAAAGGCAGCGACATCTTTTTTGTATAAAAGCAAACCTAGAGGGCACTATATAAGTGTAACACAGTAACAATCCACTAGATGGCATTGTACTTGAAATTACCAAGGGATTTATACAAATGTTGCTGTTCTCCGTGAACAATGGATTTATTTCATTTACATATTGCAATAAAAAAAAAATATATAATCAAAAATCAAAGAAAAAAATATTTTTATGTGTGAAAATCTTTGCGTAAGTATGCTGTAAATATTATGTACTGTCAATGATAATCTATACGCCTATACACAGTTTTTTCCAAACGTTCCAGATCTGTCACACCATGCATCGACGGCGTGTCCAAACGTTCCATATATGTCACTGCATGCAGTAATTTTATAGATTTTTCATAGTACATGAAATATTTTACTGTCACATAATGTGAAAAATGTGAAAATACTAAGAGAAATTTGTTCATACAAATACAACAATTATTTCTAAAAGTTTAGAGTGTAATGAAGTATAAATTAAGAAATTGTTCCATAATAATACGATAATGTAACCCAAACCTTATATCATGGTGTGCCATAAAACGGTTTATTTACATATCCTGCGAGAAATACTAATAAAAATGGTTTAAATAATGGAAACTAATACTATTTCTCTAAGTTAAGAGTCTACAGAAGTTTAAATTAAAAATCGAATTCATAATTAAATATCAGTGTAACCGACACCTAATTGCATGGTGTACCACATATGGAACGGATTAAAAAAAGTTAATTTCTCCTGAAATATTACTTATATATTTTTTTCATTATTTTTTCTCTTAACTAAGCCCTAAATAAAACCACATATATTTTTTTCACACAAATAAAAAAACTCATGCATTGTAGGGTTAACCATAAACATGCAGAAATCGCAATTCTGCCGTAGCGAGCTGAAATATTTAGGTTACATGGTGGACCGCTTTGGTTTACGTACAGATCCTTCCAAGGTGGAGGTGATAATGAATTTCCCTATCCCTCGCGAGGTAAAAGAACTTAAGCGTTTCTTAGGCATGGCTGGTTGGTATCGTAGGTTCATTAAAAACTTCTCTCAGGTCGCTCGTCCTCTGACTCGGTTGACGAGTAAGAAATATAAGTTCGAATGGACACCAGAGGCTAACGAGGCGTTCAACACTCTAAAGTCTGCTCTCATTACTGCTCCTATTCTGAAATGCCCCGACTTTAGCGTTCCTTTCTATATCCATACGGATGGTAGCTCTTTTGCCATTGGCGGGATGCTGGCTCAAAGGATAGATGACGTGGACCACCCGGTTGCCTACTGCAGCCGTACCTTGAATGCGCAGGAGGTTAACTACACGGCTACTGAGCGCGAACTTCTGGCGGTCATCTATGCTTTGGAGCAGTATCGCCCATATGTTGAGGGTTCCAAATGCTACATCGTTACGGACCACGCCTCTCTCAAGTGGTTTTACAAATTGAAGAATCCTTCGGGTAGACTCAATAGGTGGGCCTGTCGCTTGAGTCAGTTCGACTTCGAGATCATTCACCGCAAGGGCAAGGAACACGTGATTCCAGACACTCTCTCGCGAATTAAGGTAGACTCCATAACTTTTGACCCTGTGACTGTACAGGATCCCTGGTATTCTAAGGTGCTCAAAGGCTGTAGCGACACTCCCAGGATATACCCTAACTTTACGGTTACTGATGGCAAACTTTTCCGCCTTTCAAAAAATAAATATAGCTTCACCTCTAGGTTCGAGTGGAGACTGGTGGTGCCCAGTGAACATCGGGAGGAAATCTTACGGCAGTATCACGATGAGCCAACTTCGGGTCACTTTGGCGTCGCCAAGACCCATAAGCGAATAAGTGCAGATTACTTCTGGCCGAACTTGTATCGTGATGTGGAGAAGTATGTCGCCTCCTGCAAAGTGTGCAAATGCTACAAGCCTGCCAATACGGCTCGTGCTGGTCTTATGGGCAATCCTCGCGTCGTTACTAAGCCTTGGGAGGCGATCTCCTGTGACATCCTTGGCCCTTTCCCACCATCCTACGCTCGGAACCAATACCTCTTCGTCTGTGTTGACTATTTTAGTAAGTTTTCACACTTGTTTCCGCTGCGTAACGTCACGGCTAAGTCGATCGTTAAGTGTCTGGAGAAGGGGGTGTTCTTGCGTGACGGGGTTTGCAAATATATCTATGTCGATAACGGCCCACAGTTCATTTCCCGAGATTTCCGGGACTTGATGACTAAATACAATGTGCCGAATATTTTCTACAATCCCCGTTACCACCCCCAGACTAATCAAACGGAACGCTTGAACCGCGATATCGTGCGTGCCATAGCATCTTACGTGCGTTCTGATCATCGTAAGTGGGATCAGAACATACCCGAGATCCAATGTGCCCTTAACACGGTGGTTCATGAAAGTACTAAGTTCACTCCGTTTTACTTGAATCATGGTAGGGAAATGGTGTTGGATGGAGCCTTGCTCAATCTCGATGTTCCTGTCGACCCAGTGTCGGTAGTTTTGGAGCGCGAGCCATTTTCTTCGAACCTGTCTCAGCTGAGAGGTATTTTTTCCACCGTACAAGGTCATATGCGAAAGGCCTACACTCGGAACGTAAAGTACTACAATTTGCGGAAGCGCCCCATACAATATGAGGAGGGTCAGATCATTTACAAGAGATGTTTTCCTTTGTCTAACGCAGATAAATACTTTAGTGCAAAACTCTCCCCTAAGTATGAGAAGTGCGTGATCAGCGCAAAACACGGCCCTTTGGTTTATTCCTTAAAGTCTATGGTAGGTAAACCCTTGGGGAAGTTTCATATCAAGGACTTACTCGAGCGAGGCGAGGATCGACTGGAGGCCGGTGCTTCCCCAATAGATTAAGTATTAATAGGTGGCACGGGTTGTTCTTTTTAAATCTAGTTCCTAGAAAAAAAATGCTACGTGAACGATAAGTAAACCCCTATCTCATGTCATAGGTTTATTTTCTGTCTTTTGCACGCCTTACCCATAAGTTGTTAGCCGTAGTTATGTGTTACATTTTTAACTTAAGTCATGTCTGGACTTGCTGAGATTTTTGGCGTTGGTAGAATATTTGTCCCGACCGTTGGCTCTTTAAGGTATGATTTACTGGTTTGTTTGGTATATTTCGTCCGGACTGCAGGTGTTTTATTGAAGGGAAAAGATCTGTCCTGACTGTTGGCTCTTTTAAAGGATTGGATTACTGGAATGAAAGCATATTGAAGTAGAGTGAGGTAGGCTAAGTTTTAATTTTAAGTAACCAAGGATGCGCATCCATTTAATTTTAGTTGTGCTGTCATGTTTTGTCCGTAGTAGGGTAAAGCGTGTAGATATTGGTAATTTCTCTCTTACCATAATATTTGATTAGTTTTAGGATTTCTTTCGATTACGTCATAGGCGCAATCTGTTCGAGATAAAACTATTTTAAAGGTTTTATCTTTTCTTAGTAGAGTTGTTGTGAAAAGGACATCCTGGTGTGGAACAGAGTGCGTCCTCTTTTCCATTGTTCTAATCTCTTTATACTGGTTTCAGTTGAGATTTTCTTTTACAAGTTTAGGTTGAAATTCGTGTGTTATAGTTTCAACACTTGATTTTAAATAGTCTCACTTGAGTGTTTACTTAATTAATAGGGTTTCTGCCACAGTTCTTATAAGTGGTAGTTTAATCAATACAATTAAGCCGCTTAAGAGGATGGTAGTGTGTCACACCCCTCATTGTAGTTTCAGTTCTTGGTGTAGAGCTGTGTAATTCTCGCGGATGTTTCTCTCAGTTGAGGTTGATGTGTACTTAAAGAGATACTAACTTTAGTACATACTTGATTTAGTTTAGGATCAAGAGCGTTTGTTTGGAAATTGAACCAACAAACTCTGATATAGGTTTAGAGCGTTTGGTTGGAGGCAGAGCCAACAAACACTAGGAAAGTAGCTTATAAGTTTACTTTAGCAATTAGTGTAGCTTATGCGTAGTAGGTCTGAGACGGGCAACCACGTTTGCCGTTAGTGGACCCGGATCGGGCCTATGATTTATCTGGCTTCCCCTTTATGGCGAAGACCATTAGAGATAAGACTTGTTCTTTTATTTTCTTTTCGGTAGAAGAGGGTGTGTTTAAGCGTAGTAGGTCTGAGACGGGCAACCACGTTTGCCGTTAGTGGACCCGGATCGGGCCTATGATTTATCTGGCTTCCCCTTTATGGCGAAGACCATTAGAGATAAGACTTGTTCTTTTATTTTCTTTTCGGTAGAAGAGGGTGTGTTTAAGCGTAGTAGGTCTGAGACGGGCAACCACGTTTGCCGTTAGTGGACCCGGATCGGGCCTATGATTTAACTGGCTTCCCCTTTTATGGCGAAGACCATTAGAGATAAGACTTGTTCTTTTATTTTCTTTTCGGTAGAAGAGGGTGTGTTTATGCGTAGTAGGTCTGAGACGGGCAACCACGTTTGCCGTTAGTGGACCCGAATCGGGCCTATGATTTAACTGGCTTCCCCTTTTATGGCGAAGACCATTGGAGATGAGACTTGTTCTTTTATCTTCTTTTCGGTAGAAGAGGGTGTGTTTATGCGTAGTAGGTCTGAGACGGGCAACCACGTTTGCCGTTAGTGGACCCGGATCGGGCCTATGATTTAACTGGCTTCCCCTTTATGGCGAAGACCATTGCACGATGTTATGTTTTCCAACCTGACTAGTTTTTTTTTTTTGGTAAATGAGGCGCCGAGACCTGCAGTGCCGTAGGTCGCGATGCATCCCTGTCAGGCAACAGCCACGGATTGGAATGATGCTAAGGTGCTGCAGTGCCTTCGTGTCTTAAGCCGGAACACTGGATGGACTCTCCGTTCTTTGCCGTTATGGCTGTCTGTTCTTACACATGAGAATGTGTATAATAATTTTATTTCAGAATCTTAACAATTCTGAAATAAAATTATTTTTCCCAACTGGAACCCTACTGTAACACCCCAAAATCGGGTTGTCACTTTTTCTCTGTCATACTTACAGTCATCCTTTCTTTTGTCTGAAAGCCTTCCGCGCTGATTCCTGGCTGAGTTTAGCGTCTACTGTTTGACGAGCGAACGAGTTTCAAGCCACATACACCTGGTAACCGGTGTTTTAGTATATCAACGTTGATCACAAACGGTCGACATAAACACTGCCGTTTTTACACTTGGATGCTCGTTTTGTCTCACATAGTTCAACACGGAGCTTTAGTATCCTAGAGCTAGGTTCCTGTGCCTTATTTGGAAGTCGTATTTAACCGATTTACACTATCTATTCCTTTTTATTTTCAATTGAAAACCCAGACATTGTTATCGTTTGTTAGCCGTTGTTGTCATAGTATGAAATGTCACTTTGACTTTTGACAGGAGGTTAAGGCGTTCGCACATCGGCTTTATTACTCTGTTTTGGGTGTAGTATCTTTTTATTTTTTTGAATTCTTATTTACTCGTTCTAGATATTTTTTTCACTTAATTTCAGCTAAGCAAAAAGTATTTTCTTTATTGAGAGGAATCAGGGGTATTGAAGTTTTAACGTCAATGTGAGTATGGTAGGTGGCAACACCGGTAACGCCAGAGAGCGTCACTTGGTGTTTGCCGATCAAGGATGGAGATTTAATTTAGAACAGGCCTAGGTGGTTTCCTTGTTCTTGACGCTGTGTCTTACAGTCTAGATGTCTTATTTTCACCAAGAATAACTGAAGTCTTAACGTGCGTTGTCACGCGTCTGAAGGATGTTCTTTACGGTGTTATTGATAACACCAACTCCGCGGTCTCCGAGTATAAAAGCCAATTGCCTCTAATTTACTGCCCGAAAGGGTTTCAAGGCTACCCCGGGAGTTTCAAGGCTACCCCGGAAATTCCAAGGCTACCCCTGAAGTATCAAGTCTGCTCCGGAGATGTTCGGGCTAACCTATAACCTCAAGGCGGAGGTTATCTTCGTGCATGCGGTGTGCTGAGATTGCTTCGACGTGTTTGTGCACGAGGAAGTAGCCGTGCGATGACGAGTACACTTCGCGTGGTATCCTGACGCCTGCGTTCACTGATGTCGCGTGACGTTGACTTTCTTTTCTTTTATTTTCTTTATTTTATTCCGCGTTTACTCTAACTTATTACACTGCGTCGTCCATCCTTAGACCGCGTAGGTAGCAAGCGCCTCTTTTGTAAGGTTATCAATCCTAGTAATGGAAAAGAACTGTACGGGTTTACTGATGCTAATCTCGTAGGTAACCCGGATCTTTCCTTACTTACTCTTTTGTAATGTTTATCAATTCTAGTAATGGAAAAGAACTGTACGGGTTTACTGATGCTAATCTCGTAGGTAACCCGGATCTTTCCTTACTTACTCTTTTATAGTTGTTACCAATCTTAGTAATGGAAAAATACGTTACGGGTTTACTGATGCTAATCTCGTAGGTAACCCGGACCTTTCCTTACTTACTTTTTAGTATAATAAATATTTGCAGTTACTAGTAATGGAAAATTATGTTACGGGTTTACTGATGCTAATCTCGTAGGTAACCCGGACCTTTCCTTACTTACCCTTTGGTATAATAAATAATTGCAACTATTTCTTATGTGTGTCGAAAGGCGTGGTTAATTAGAATTTAAGAACAAAAAGGGAGGACGCTCTCTAATCTTATTACTCTGTGTTGTTCATTCAGAACATAGTATGGTGCGATTAATCTGAGTCTGTACCTTCTTTTTACGAAGTTAGAAATTAAAATAAACTTAATTTAAACAATTTGTCTAATTTATGAAACCACCACCATCGATCCTGTTTGTGGCCAGTCGCTCTCTCTCTCAATCTACGGCGCCCAACCCTTTAGCGATTGGTCCTCGAGCCAAGTGACCACACGACCCCAATCTCATGCTGCGGGTGAAAATCGAGTGTTACAAAGCCAGCGGATAGAGCGTTAATATAATGTATTTGCAGCGAGCAAACAAAACAGCCTGAGCTTGAATAAATTTGTTTAAGATATTTTGTGACAGGGTTGCCAGCCAGCAATCAATAGGTTAAATTGGTGCCTTTGGTAAAGTTAGCGGCAAACAAAAACTAATGTTGAGATTTTCCTGGTCGATTTTTTATAGCTTTGTTACTTCTCGGCTTTCTTCTTGTTTTACTAAATTATTTTAGAAAGTAAATAGTGATGTATGTTTGTATGTATGCATACTCTTTATTGTACAAGAAAAAAAACACAGGCAACATAACGAAAAAACAAATACAAAGGCGAACTTATCCTTTTAAAGGTAACCCTCCAGATAACCCTGGTTGAAAAAAAAATGGTTAAATAATTTACTCCAATGACATACAAAAGCCCCTAGCTTACTAACTCTTCTTATTCTTATAAGCACGTTGGACGACTTAAGCTTGCCGATTTAAAATGCGCAGACGTGTTCATCTCTGAGATGCTAAAAGACAGGAATATGAGAAACATCAATTTCAAATAATAAGCTACTGTTTTTTTCTTCAGTAACTTTTTTACCTCATGTTGTACGAATTCAGATGTATTTGCTTTTCAAAAAATGTAGAACATGTTATATATACACTTAGAAAAAGAAAACGGAAAATTCAATTTTCATATTTTAAATGCTATGTTATGCTGGAGCTATGTGTGGAATTATGTTGTAACACTTTCTAGTCTAGATTTTATAGATTTAGCTAACTTTGTCTACTAAAACAACCTACATGAAGTTTGGACGAGAATGTAACTTTCAAAGTCAATTTATTACCTTCTTTTGGTCCATAAGGCCAGCGGTTATGGAAGAAATGCATTCCGTCACTTCGATACTATCTTTTCTCTTCACTTTCCCAACTTGTTAGCACTTAATCACGCTGATATTTGCACAAATAGAACATCAACAAACAGATATAATTTTTCTTGTTTAGCCATTAACTGTCAAACGTAACGTTTCGATACTTCTTTGTTTACATTTCTGGATTTCATCCGCGGCTGTCACATTTGACAGTTGTCCATATATTTTTCTTACAATTGAACTTGTTTCAGCTTCCACATGAATATATTCTAATCCTGAGTATCATGTAGGACATTTAATCATAGATCTTCACTAGTTACTAAAATATATAATTATTCATTTACTTACAATTTGGCTGGTCATTATTAGTCTTCCGTGTCGAACAAAACGCAGCCGTAAGTTGGCAACCCGGTAATTTTTGGTTTCGTTTCAGGCAAGTTGTGTTCGAGTGTATGGTTAAACGTCACCCATTTTGGCTTTTTATTTTAGTAATGCTTTTCGGTAAAAATAGGATGAAGTCTGAAGTTTCCCTTCTATTCCCCATTCTTTATGTGTGTTCGTTTTTCAATAAATTATGTCTTTGATTTCGGTCGGTTTCGTCCAAATAAATCTCTAGCTTCAACGACGAAATGGAACACATGACTATTGGTTCTCGATCTTTCTATCGACCTTTTTTTGACCTCGGCATTCAGATTTTTCTCGACCATGTGAACACACACAATTTTAAGTCGCTGGATCAATTTCTCGCTTCGGGCGTTCGGCCCAGATTGTTTAATTTAACTTCAAATGATGTCCTAACTAAGGAGAATCACTACTGTGTCTGTCCACGTTTTGTCCATCCACTACTCAGTTATTCACCAATGAAAATTCCTTAATTTATTATGATACTTCAACGTCGCTTCACTCTTTTACGGCGGCCCCGCAACTACACGGGTGTGCTGATGTCCGACGATTTGGTCCCAGAACAAAACTATCACTATTGAGGGAGAAAACGAAGTCCAACCGCGTGTACATCGGGTACCGCGATCCACAAGTCAGATTCTGCTACAATTCAATGGTAACGGCGGGCGCTGTTTGACCTGTAGCCAAGCTGTGTCTGACCTCTGTTCATACGGGATCCTGCGGGTGATGTTCTCCGGGTAAAACTCCGTGCTTCATTTCGACCAACACCCTCAAACTCGTACTTCTAAAGCCGGTAAATTCTAACCTTTTCTTGAATAACTATAGAATAACGGTACCAAAGCAACCGAGAAAGCCTCGCTCTTAAGTAACTACTTATAAGATAATCCTAGTGCCAACTTGGCAATCTGTAAAGAGGGTAAGGGGAGGACTTAATTAATAAATGTTTACTTGTTACTGATTTATGACTTTTATTTAGCATGTTCTCATTTTGACGGTGAACTCATCTGGCGCTCATAAGTATAAATTTGATGAGTCTCCACCGCTCTGGTCACCTTCGAATCCCACGGCCTGTACTCATGCTCGGTTCATTTAAGTGGCGTACCCAACGTTTGGCCAGTTTGAGAGTTTGCTAAGTAAATTTAACAGGTTGCTTTGGAATAAGTATTTTTATTATAACTGAGTAGTGTATAAGATATTTGTTTTGTGTTTTATTATTAAGAAACATAACCCAATAAGGGAAAATGTTTATTGTTATCGGGATTTAAACTATAAATCTGAATCTTTAAAGGTTTGAACTTAGAAATTTAAAACCTTACTTGAAGTTTTAAATGAAATTTTCTCATCCTAACTTTATTAGAAATTTGCATTGAAACTTGAAGTTAAACTTTGTTTTTAAACTCGAATTTGCTGGTAATCCTTAACTTCGTGGTTTGATTTAACTAGTTTACTGTGATACAACTTATTTACAAATTATTCTTTTTTCTGGTTTAGTATCAGTGTTTTAAGCTGTTTTTATTGAGACTGTCTGTTGTTCAAATTTACTGTAATTTTATACTATGAACAGTTAGAACTAATTTGTAATATTTTAATATTATTAGACTTGTAATTTTTTTTTCGGACGCTTTGGGTTGCTATTACTTTAACCTTAATTCTCTTATACCAGCGAAATAAGAGTTGTTTTTTTTATTGTGTTGGACTTCGGCTTTATTCTTAACGGTCTACTATTTATTTCCATAATTTTAGTACAAAACAAGATGGACTTTTTATTAGCCGGTTGCAGTATTGCACATCTGAAAAAAGACGAAATCAGTCATGAACTAGTTATTAGAGGTTGTAAGGTAAATCCAGTATCTCGTCGTCATAGTTTACAACAGGTGCTTGCACAGACAGCCGAACTAGCTAATAAAGGTGGTGTAAATTTTAATCTTTCTGGAAGTTCAGACGTGTCGATGGAAGTATCAGTCCTACAACATAAGGTGGAGGAAATTGAGATTGCTTCGCGTTCAGATCTTACTTCGTCTTCTCGATCTCGACTATTATCGCGCTGCAAATACCTCCTTTGTCGCATTTCCCGTTTGACACAAGACAACGAGGACGTTCAGCTGCTTCACACTACTTTAACTGCTATACTGGATCGTCTACAGGTGGGTAGCGATTCCGAATCTAATGGTGTCGACAGTGACTCTGGTTCTGAGGCCGTCCCTTCTCAGGTAGTTAAAAGTTTACTCCATATTTTCTTCATCATGGTCGGGAAATGATATTTGATGGTTCCTTCTATAATTCAACATCTCCCATTGACAGGGATGCGATTGCTGTAGATGATGGTTACACGTTCTCTGATAAACTTAACGAATTAAAATCTATTTTTGAAAAGGTGCAAAACTCTCTACGAAGTGCCCACATACGTAACGCTCACTATTACAACTTGCGCAAGCGGCCTATGGTACTTCAGGAAGGACAAATAGTATACAAGAAAACATATCACTTATCTAACGCGGCTAAAAACTTCTCAGCCAAATTGGCACCGCGTTATGAGAAATGTATTATTCACAAGAAACTCGGACCCTTGGTATATACTTTGAAATCCCTATCTGGTAAAAATCTAGGAAATTTTCACATTAAAGATCTAGTCCGTCCTGGCGAAGCTGCGCCCACTTCTTAATGTTAGATATATCCCTGTGTGGTATCCGGGTCCGAATCGTGCCACTCCATTTCTTCCGTGGATGTCGTAAGAGCCGACAAAGGAGATGAAGGCTTCCAATACCGTTGGGCGATGGGCTTGCAACCATCACCCCTACGCTGGTAAACATCTAAGCCTAATTGTGTAACTCTACCTTTCCTACTCTAAGAATAAAGGTGGTATTTATTATGAGTTACTATATTCATATTTCATTATTGACGTTTACTGGAGTAAAGCTTAGTGTTTGTAATTAACATCACCGGTCTTTGCTCAGATTCTTTGTTTCAACGTCTCTACTGCAGACATTGTATCTGCTTTGTCAACGGATAGCTTGTTAGGACTGAGTGTCTCGTCCTCATCTAATAAAATTCTTTCATATTCCACGGGACTACTTTCTCGTGTATAGCTCATTGGTCGTGTGTCACGCCTGAGGTATGTAGCCTAAGCTAAAGGCTCTAAACTAACTTAACATTGGTGTCGCTCATCTAAGCGTCTCGCCTCCTTTACTCACTCTTATAAATATTGTAATCTTACAGAAGATGATACTTTTCGAAGTTAATTATATATAAAATGCTGAAAAAAGTAAATTTTTGCAAAACTGTTTTCCAGCCTCATTTTTTTGTTGGATTCTAGGTATTTGAGAAATGGTCAGCATAGTCTGCCTTTCCGATCCTATTCCAAAGTGCATTGTTAATAAAGTAAACATCTAATGCCATAGTTAATAATTTTGAAATAGGAGAATTTGAGTCGACTCACTCATTCATTACTAGTAAATTGTAAGTTAGCAAGTACCGTGTAATTTTATTAGGTTAGTGCGCGCACATATTAGTTAAGTTGTAGTGTGAAGGGGTTTAGGTTATCCGTGGAACGTTAGGATACCTACTCTCCGACACATGATTTCATTTGTCTGCCCAAAATTGGCACAGATAAACCAATTTTCTTTGGATTTTCTTCGTATTGTCCAAAAACTTAGTTGTAAGCATTAGGTCTCACCTATTAGTTAAGTTGTAGTGTGAAGGGGTTTAGGTTATCCGTGGAACGTTAGGATACCTACTCTCCGACACATGATTTCATTTGTCTGCCCAAAATTGGCACAGATAAACCAATTTTCTTTGGATTTTCTTCGTATTGTCCAAAAACTTAGTTGTAAGCATTAGGTCTCACATATTAGTTAAGTTGTAGTGTGAAGGGGTTTAGGTTATCCTTGGAACGTTAGGATACCTACTCTCCGACACATGATTTCACATGTCTGCCCACACTTGGCACAGACATTTTTTTTTATGTTTGGACTTTTCTTTGCTGTCCAGAACATAGACATAGGCATATTTGTTAAATTAGTTAAGTAGTAGTGTGAAGAGGTTTAGGTTCTCCGTGGAACGTTAGGAAGCCTACTCCACGACACATGATTTCACTTGTCTGCCCACACTTGGCACAGACAAACCATTTTCTACTTTTCTACAGTTGTGCAAGACGTATCTGTATAGTATGCTCCTCTTATAGTTTAATTTAGTAAAGTGTATAGGACCACTAAGTAGTCTAGATTCCGTCGCTTACACCATGGGTGTAAACGGTCTGAAAATATTTCTTACTTTACTCTTCTTATTTGGTGATAAGCCATTCTGCCCTACGTTGTCAGAATGTGTCTTGCTTATTTCACCTCAAAGCTCACTAGCTACCTCTAGCTTCATGCTTCTCATACTTAGGTCTCTGATATTCTTTCTTCTGTTCAGTTAAACCATGTCTTAAATACTAAAAAAAAAAAAATAACATAATTTATCTCTACTACTCCCCTTTTATTTTTACTCATAGCGAGGAGGCTTATAATAATTTTATTTCAGAATTTAGTTAATTCTGAAATAAAATTATTTTACCCAACTAAAACGGTACTGTAACACTTTCTAGTCTAGATTTTATAGATTTAGCTAACTTTGTCTACTAAAACAACCTACATGAAGTTTGGACGAGAATGTAACTTTCAAAGTCAATTTATTACCTTCTTTTGGTCCATAAGGCCAGCGGTTATGGAAGAAATGCATTCCGTCACTTCGATACTATCTTTTCTCTTCACTTTCCCAACTTGTTAGCACTTAATCACGCTGATATTTGCACAAATAGAACATCAACAAACAGATATAATTTTTCTTGTTTAGCCATTAACTGTCAAACGTAACGTTTCGATACTTCTTTGTTTACATTTCTGGATTTCATCCGCGGCTGTCACATTTGACAGTTGTCCATATATTTTTCTTACAATTGAACTTGTTTCAGCTTCCACATGAATATATTCTAATCCTGAGTATCATGTAGGACATTTAATCATAGATCTTCACTAGTTACTAAAATATATAATTATTCATTTACTTACAATTTGGCTGGTCATTATTAGTCTTCCGTGTCGAACAAAACGCAGCCGTAAGTTGGCAACCCGGTAATTTTTGGTTTCGTTTCAGGCAAGTTGTGTTCGAGTGTATGGTTAAACGTCACCCATTTTGGCTTTTTATTTTAGTAATGCTTTTCGGTAAAAATAGGATGAAGTCTGAAGTTTCCCTTCTATTCCCCATTCTTTATGTGTGTTCGTTTTTCAATAAATTATGTCTTTGATTTCGGTCGGTTTCGTCCAAATAAATCTCTAGCTTCAACGACGAAATGGAACACATGACTATTGGTTCTCGATCTTTCTATCGACCTTTTTTTGACCTCGGCATTCAGATTTTTCTCGACCATGTGAACACACACAATTTTAAGTCGCTGGATCAATTTCTCGCTTCGGGCGTTCGGCCCAGATTGTTTAATTTAACTTCAAATGATGTCCTAACTAAGGAGAATCACTACTGTGTCTGTCCACGTTTTGTCCATCCACTACTCAGTTATTCACCAATGAAAATTCCTTAATTTATTATGATACTTCAACGTCGCTTCACTCTTTTACGGCGGCCCCGCAACTACACGGGTGTGCTGATGTCCGACGATTTGGTCCCAGAACAAAACTATCACTATTGAGGGAGAAAACGAAGTCCAACCGCGTGTACATCGGGTACCGCGATCCACAAGTCAGATTCTGCTACAATTCAATGGTAACGGCGGGCGCTGTTTGACCTGTAGCCAAGCTGTGTCTGACCTCTGTTCATACGGGATCCTGCGGGTGATGTTCTCCGGGTAAAACTCCGTGCTTCATTTCGACCAACACCCTCAAACTCGTACTTCTAAAGCCGGTAAATTCTAACCTTTTCTTGAATAACTATAGAATAACGGTACCAAAGCAACCGAGAAAGCCTCGCTCTTAAGTAACTACTTATAAGATAATCCTAGTGCCAACTTGGCAATCTGTAAAGAGGGTAAGGGGAGGACTTAATTAATAAATGTTTACTTGTTACTGATTTATGACTTTTATTTAGCATGTTCTCATTTTGACGGTGAACTCATCTGGCGCTCATAAGTATAAATTTGATGAGTCTCCACTGCTCTGGTCACCTTCGAATCACACGGCCTGTTCTCATGCTCGGTTCATTTCACAGTATGACATGTATTACTCGGCTAAATTATGAGGTACGAGTGGTTTAATATGGCAGTGTTGTGATTGTACTAAAATGTACAGCTACTTTGACTTTACGAACGCTGTGTTATGTGACCCTAATGTGTACGTGCCTTACTCTAAGTACTAACTTTTTTTTTAACTTTTGTACATTAACAATTGTACATACAAGGACTAAAAGGTGGTATAATGACAATAATTTAATTAGATGTCAGTGGACAATCTCAAACTGTACCTTATCCCAAAGTAATATCTAGGGCTTGTACAGTCAAGTTCATAAATATGTATACACTCTAGTACCTTGTCTTGTTTAAACATGACGTTGAATAGACAAGGTACTAAAGTGTATGTACAAGTGTATATAATACATATTTATGAACTCGACTGTACTATGTACCTAATTATCGAAGCAAGCTTATATAGAGAACTAGGTACATACTACGTTCATTGTATACAAAACGGACACAATCCAAAATGAGTCAGTGTTGCATTTTAAAATTAGAAGTTGTTGTAATACGATTTTTAATGGAAGATCAAATTATTTTGGAATGTGTCCGTTTTGTATTCAATGAGCAACTATACAAGGAAATAAATATCGGGGCTAATCGTACAAATATTTTGATAAGTTTGACAGCTACCATATTTTTTTCCTTCACTATACTATATTTAATATTAGTCGTGCTCAACCGTGGAAATAAATACACTTCATACGTACAACTTTATATTTTTGACACTACAATAAATGTATCCACTCATAAACTGCACCTATGCAACTAGATGTAGCTAGAGTTATGTGTTGTCTGATAGACCTATACTTCATGTAAACAAACGAACCACGTGATTTAGTTCGTCAGCCAATAGAAGCAGACCACTAATACGTCGAAGCTCGACGAAACAGTTGTGATTGGCTGTCCAACAGAGCCACGTGGCTTGCTTTGTTTACATTTAGTTAATCAACTAAACAAACGGAGTATAGGTTTTATACTTTGCCGTAAAAAACGATCCGCTAACAGGATTGTTAAGGTGAACATTTCCCATTTCCGTCGGGTAAATCATACGAAATCGGTACTTATCCTGACTGAGAAAGCAAGAAAACAAAGAAATTTTCCGACCAAAAACGAGGTCGTATAATCTGTGTTAAATGAAATTGCCAAGGATGTAAACAAATTAGTACTGTTTGACACATAACCTCAAATATTCATCAAGCGTGTTTTTATATAACGTATAATTAATAGTTATTTAATCTTCAACTTAAGACTGCACCGACCTAACGTCGAGCGTCCAGTAGCGCCCTCATTACTATTATTGTGTTTTCTAATTAACTAAAGAATTTCCTTGCAATCAGACGATACGTTTTTGTAGCGCAAGTAAAGACACTATTTATGGGATACGTAACAAACTTTAATAACAATTACCCTTTGAGTAGTCAGCTTAACGGGAAAAGGTGGCCACTTTTTTCCGTTAAGTTGATAACTCGAAGGTGAATTGTTATTAAACTATGTGATATACCCTATAAGTTGTGTTTTCATTTGTAGTACGAAAACCTACCGACCAATTTCAAGAAAATACTTTAGTTTATTAGAAAACACAATAATAGTAATGAGGGCGCCACTGTACATCCGGCGTACGCTCGGCGCAGTCTAATGTAAACGTAAAGATCTACCCCCCTACTAATAAACGTTGAGTAACGGTGGTATAGCTACACAATGTTTTGTCCTTATCTGTGATTGTGACATTTGAATTTGACAGATAAGGACAAAACATTGTATAGCTGTACCACCGCTACTCAACGTTTATTAGTAGGGGGGCTAGTGTATAAATCATTGATAAGGCCCCATTTATCTTTAAAAGCACGTGATTTTTGAGTAATATTGGTAAATTGTTTCGTTTGGTTGTGTTTACATCTTTGACTATTTCAATTGGCACAGACTTCAAGTTTATTAACTATACTCCACACCAATAGACTTGTTTTATTAAGTAAACACTTTTATAACCTCAAAAAAATGCTCAAAAATGCTACGAGAATTCCGGGCTCTGGTGATAAGAGATGGGCAACCCCTTCTTTGTATTGTATTTTGCTTTGAACCCTTTTTTTGTAATATACATTTTTGTACTGTGCTTCCAACTCTTTTTTTTGTGATAGGGATTATTGTATTGTGCTAACAAACGTTATAAATTGCTATAACGCCGCCGTTGTTTATGTTTTCAAGCGAAAGTACTGAATACAACGAAAGTGGTTACGTCGCGAGCCAAAGAGAAACTGGCCCCGCCATCGGGTACCGCGATCCACAAGTCAGATTCTGCTACAATTCAATGGTAACGGCGGGCGCTGTTTGACCTGTAGCCAAGCTGTGTCTGACCTCTGTTCATACGGGATCCTGCGGGTGATGTTCTCCGGGTAAAACTCCGTGCTTCATTTCGACCAACACCCTCAAACTCGTACTTCTAAAGCCGGTAAATTCTAACCTTTTCTTGAATAACTATAGAATAACGGTACCAAAGCAACCGAGAAAGCCTCGCTCTTAAGTAACTACTTATAAGATAATCCTAGTGCCAACTTGGCAATCTGTAAAGAGGGTAAGGGGAGGACTTAATTAATAAATGTTTACTTGTTACTGATTTATGACTTTTATTTAGCATGTTCTCATTTTGACGGTGAACTCATCTGGCGCTCATAAGTATAAATTTGATGAGTCTCCACCGCTCTGGTCACCTTCGAATCCCACGGCCTGTACTCATGCTCGGTTCATTTCAATGTGTTCCCATTTTAAATTAATCCTGATTTTACTTTGCTACGTTTCTCTTGCCGATGGCGGAGCTCTACCCACAACAAAGGGGTTAAGAACGGCAACATACACCTGTTTAATTGTAAAGGAACACAACGGTGTCAAATAATAAATACCTGCCAAGAAAATGCATGTGAAACCGCAAGTTTAGCTACGATTATTTACAGCACAAGTTAAGTTTTGGTTTTTTTTTTTTAATGTACTGTTCACCTTAACTAAACCAATGAATTCAAACACTTTCCTATTCCAACATCAGAGCAGAATTTTTAATCATAGCCTATATTTTCCCTATTATAATTATACAGGGTTACTTGTAACTCGACGTCTATCTGGTAGGTGGTGATAGAGGAGCTAAAATGCAATAAATTTAACCCACATTTGTATGGCCGGAAATCAATAGTTCTTGAGATATTGATTTATTTAAGTATTTTGTAGAAATACCCAGAATAAAGCATTTAAAAAATTATAAAAAAAAAAATTACACTCATTTTGCATTATTTCTTTTTTTTAATTTAAATTACAAACTATTATTTAATTATACCAAGTATAAAAACCCCAAATAAAACAAGCAAACTTATTAAAATCAGCGGAAACGAAATTTTTATTTTTTTACCTTAGTGCTTATTACTAGAAAACTTATGCTCTAGTCCAAAAAAACAATATGACATCAAGCGTACAAATTACTAGAAAAACATCTTCGGTTCATCAGCTTTCTGAAAAGGTATCATGATCCATATTAAAGTCACTATCTTTAATGTAAACGCATCTTAACTCATTGCTATTATCTAGTAAAATTATTAATATGGAGCACATATAACAATTCTTAAGACCGTCCCAGAAAACTGAGTTAAGCATTTTTAATTATCAATTCGTCTAAAAAATGATTTTAATAAGTTTGCTTGTTTTATTTGGGGTTTTTATACTTGGTATAATTAAATAATAGTTTGTAATTTAAATAAAAAAAAAAAAAATGCAAAATAAGTGTAATTTCTTTTTATAATTTTTTTAATGCATTATTCTGGGAATTTCTTCAATATACTTAAATAAATCAATATCTCAAGAACTATTAATTTCCGACCATACATTTGTGGGTTAAATTTATTACATTTTAGCTCCTCTATCACCACTTACCAGATATACGTCGAGTTACAAGTAACCCTGTATAGGCTATGATTAAAAAAATACTTGAAGGAGAAAGTTACTTATAAGTCTGTAAAATACAAGATAGCTCACAATCAGTGAATCAGTAATGTAAAAAGTAAGTTATAAGTACAGAAGTTAAAATATAATACCAATAAAAAAAGAAACAAAAATTTAACTAACAAAAAGGGCCAAAGGACGTAGGAAACACTGAGCCGCTTAAGTCAAATTTCACCCGATAAACGATCAAACTTTTCAAAATTGCCCAAATAAATTTGCATACCATGAATTTTTCAAGGTAAAAATCGAAGACTCACTTATTAACTTGTAAATTGAATGCATTATGAACGGGAAAAATTAAAAGGACATTCTTTATGAAGCGCTAATGGAAGTGAATGGAATGAATTTTGTACAATGAAGTCATTTGTTGCTCTTTGTGCGACTAAACGACGCCTAAATCAATTGTGATTCTTTTACGAGTATGAATACATTTAACGGTTACTTAAAGTTTGGAACATTTTTTTTTTGGTTGAACGCTCTTATTGATACATTCGATTGTTTATCAAATTGATGTATCGATATAATGAATTGTATGAGTGTTTTTAAGTGGTTACTATGTTAACTCGATTTATATACTCGTTTATAAGATTCACTGGGCCACATCTATTGCATCCGACAAATAAACAAAAACAAACAATAGCAGCTAAAGTATTGCAATTTTTTGTAAAATTCTCTAACCCACGTGATGCTTTGTTTCCAGCAGAACAATACATTTTCACAGAAACGGATTACAAAATGGCTGAGTTAAGAAGATAAAACATATTCGAACGGAATAGAACGAGTCGTTGATTGTTTTGTCGAATTTAATAAGCCGGGTTTATTAAATATTTTATTGTTTAAGTATTTATTTTAGACTTGACTTGACAGAAGCGCGTGGAACTAGCCCCCAGGTGATGTTGTTGAGTCCACAAGAGAAAATATACATTTTCCGAACAAATCGTCCTGGCTTGTGACTATTAAGATCTCTGACATTGGTAAAATACTCCTTAATAGGAGGAGAAGCAATTAATTAGAATAAGAAATAAAATTATGTCTTATCATATAAATTTTGTTTTTATTTGTTAAATAATGATATGCTCAAAAGTCCATCTCGACAGAATTAACTGTACGACCAAAATCTATAGTGGAGTAGGCAAAATTTGCTATTGGTCGTTTGTACATAGCAATAATAGTTAATGTAAATATTAAGGATTATAATTAGGTTAAGTGATCGATGTTCAATAACAAAATTAGATGCTTTTATTACTAATAATCAGACTACAATTTTACTTTGCATAGGAGTGTACGCGAACGATAAGACAGAATCAACAGCCACTTTTCCTTACAATTAACGCTAAGTGGCAGTTCTTGAATATAAAATGAACTTGTGCGCGTACATTGCAAGGGGTTGTATGGAGTTCTTCAAGAAAACAATACAATATATTTTTAACCCGGCGCTCTCTTCTAGGTCATATACTCGAAGTTGGCTGGTGTCTAGAGTAAGATCGATCACGAAAGCGAGTGGCACTTCCATCGTAAAGAATTAGAGACCCATAGCCGTTCTTCCCAGCCTTGGAAAGCTGTTTGAGGTCCTACTTCACTGAACCTTATCTTTACAGGTTCGCCCCTTTCTGTGGTACGCGCAGCATGGCTTCCGGTCTAGTCGCGCGGTCGACACTAATCTGCTGAGAAGCTTGATAGAGGAACTTAGGTCGATATCCTCTATTTCGATTTCACTAAGGCTTTTGATCGTGTGTGTTTGTTGTGTGTGTGTGTCTTGCTTAGGAAACTTTATGAAATTGGTTTCTCTCTCAAGTTGCTGTCCTTTTGTATCAGTTATTGGCGTGAGTGGCAGCAGTTTGCCCGACATGGTTGTTTTGTTCTCGACTCCTTTACCATACTCGGTCTGGCGTCAGTCAAGGCTTCATCTTAGGGCCCTTGTTTATCGGTATCATGATCGACAATCCTTAATCAGTATTTCGGGCGGCTTGTCTTGTATGCTGATGATCTAAAGTTAGTATATGGGGGAGACGAAACAGCTGAGTGACGTTGCATGGGGACGTTGGATTGGTGTAATTCTTTGGAGTATATAGAACAAACTTCATTGTAACCCAGCCAAATGTTATGCGTATACATTTGGCGATTCTCGTGCGGCTATATTTATATGGACAATATATGTTAGGGTCACAGCCAATACATCGTGTCTTCTCCATCAAGGGTTTGGGCGTAGTGTTCGATACGCGGCTTACTTTTCACGAACATATTTATTCTCTTGCCACGAGCTGCTTTCGACGACTAGGTATTATAATCTAAAACTTTCGCCATTTTAAAATATAATAACGGTTCGTTTTTAGTAAACCTTTGTATTTTAATTTTACACGTAAAAATGATATTTTTCAAGCCTTTATGAAGCCATAAAAACTTTAGATATTACTTTGTCAATAGCACCCACCCCTCTAATTATAAATATATCGCACGTCAACAATATTATCGTCAAAATGTTTAGTTCGCGTGACGCTACGAATCAATAGCCGGCATCGCCTGTGCGTACATAAGCGTCATATATCTACATTTGTTAATCTTTGTCAGGCCATCGTGTTAATTTCACGCAACTGGGTACACCTTGTTTTTAAAATATATTTTAATGCGTAGAGAATGTTCAGTGAAAAGATAAACAACGTTTTTTTTAGCGTTGTAGAGTTTTCTATGTCAAGTTAGAATTAAGAGTCGTCCTTTTTCTATTACGACGAAAACGTTACTAAAATTTTGATGATGTGACTATTATTTAGCTAACTTGCAGAATACATTATTAACCTCCCTATTCAAATTTCATGAAGTTTCACAATAATTTCAAGGCCCATTACTGTTTTGCTATCGAATCTACCATCTTTTCAAAGTAATAAAATGAATAAATGATATCAAAGACTTTCATAAAAAACTCTTAACTGCAGCGTTGCCCCCTCGCTTTTAGAGGAGATGGCTTTCTTCCTTAATCGACCACCGTCTAGTTTTCTGCAAGGCGCGGCACGTCTTTTGCAATTTTTCCTTCCAGTGGTATTTGGGGTGTACTGTCGTTTTGGTGAAATATACCCAACTTTATTGCAGTAGTTCTATCCAACAAATCAATCTTTAGCACCTTTTTAATTCTACAATTTGGAATTTGGTCAAGTCTCTCTTTGGCAAACAGTTTGCTAAATTTTCAACCAACACTTTGCATTCTTATTTATACTATACTTTACAAATTCAAGATTTGGTCAAAACTGGGACCCCAACAGAAACAAATTGCTAGGTTAGGTTAGGTTACTGGGTTACCTTTGTACGGGCGATATATGTTTGGCATAATATATCGTTTCCCAACCGTTTCATTCGCCAACCCGCTTTTTTATAAAATTAACCTAACACGACGATACTTTAGAATGGTACTGAAATAAATTTTGAAATATATACCTACAGTTACAGAAAAAAATGGGTTGGGAAATGAAACGGTTGGGAAACGATACATTTTGCCAAAGATATTTCGGCCAAAAGGCAGGACACATAAGTTAGGTAAGAGTCCTATCGGAGGCCTTTTGCCTGGAGGTGCCCCAGTCGAATGCGCTTGTCAATGGTCGCGTGGTACCTCCTCGAAGGACGAAGATGGTTTACCGCTGTGTTTTTAGTGCGTATGCTGGGCGCTCTCGGTTGGTCCCAACCATTCCAGGTCAATGCATTTCATTAGCGCAGAAAAAACAGATTAGAGTGCGCAGTGCCTCATGTACACAGAGAAAAAACTCCGTCCACTCTGACTTAAATTAAATGTTTCTAATTGGACTTTGATTTTTATTCTTTACTAAATTTGGAAAGAAATAATATACCGTATTTTAGGAAAAGTATGTTATGCCAATCGACTTATACAACAACAAAAAAAAATATTTTGAAAAATTACCTACTAAGTTGTATCTATAAATTATTTTTTAATAAACAATTTCAGTTAGTTGCAAAAAGCAAAAGTACCAAATTGTTGCTCTGCCGAATAATCAATAGCCGAAAAGAAAATATGCCATAAATTTGTTTGGGGAGTGATAATTTGTGATACAATTTTCGCCATAATTAGGCGTTCCAACTGGCAAGTCTTCCTAATGATGAATGAGCACTTTTTACCACTCAATCATTTGATTTCCTTCTTGATAAAATGTATTAGTAATCGAACCACCAAGAGAATGAGATTTAATAGTAGATTAATTTTAGACTATCGAAACAGTAATCGAGTGAAAAAAAATAGTAGGTGCCACTACAGTTACCATTATAGTATTAGTATTCGTAAAGAACATGAATGAAATAAAAAGAAAATATTTTTTAACAACCCTTTAATCTCATTTCAAAAACATTCACCATTTTCAAAGGATTATTCTTAGTACAGTGAGCAACGAAAGTCCATGAACACATCCAAATTTTCAAAACCGCTGTAAACTATAAAGGTTCATATGTGATATTTGCAAATAACGATGTAGGTGTACATTATTATTTCAACAGTTACTGAATAAGTTTAATCACATAATAGTCTGATCTGTAAAATATCAAAATTTGCTAAACACGTCTGACTACATAAATCCAATGTATGTATAATATTATAATTTCCGCAATTTTGGAAATATACTGTTTTGCTACTTTTGGAAATACATATTATATACTATAAATTTATGATGTAAATGGAATTTTGTTCGTAACTCTGTTTAGTAACTTATTTATGTGAAATTAATGTGTCTTGTCGCTTTTGTAACATTATTTCATTCGCTAACTTTCGTTGCTGGCTGTACCTTTAATTTTTTAAATTGGGTACTCCTCGCCGCTGCGAGTTTTGTTGACTTAAAAGATTACAATTGTATGAAAAATATAAATAATGATTTAAAAAACTTGCTTGTCTGATCGTGCGCAAAGTCGGGCTTTTATGGACAACAACCAAAGCTAGCATTTTATTTAATATACTAAGTTTTTATTAGAGTTGGAAACTTTATGAGGTCACATTAAAAATAATGAGGCGAGGTTAATGAAAAACTACTATGACGGTTATTGCTTCCTGTAATTTCATAACGACCTATTTTTATTGGTAAAAATTACAATTCTTTATTTTTCGTTAGTTTAGTGCTTTTTCTCCTGTACACAAAGGTGTAAGTAGTTGTTACTTTACAAATAAAAACTTAACTAAAGATGTCGTTTACTCGATTGCTAATGCTTTTAAACAAAGTAGAACTTTACGAATGCGATGGTAGTAAAATGAAATCCAAGGCAATGAAGGTAATAAAGATAAAAATAAAATATGAAAATAGTTGGATTTAGAAATAAGAGTCGCTCGCTTAACGAACGTAGTTAACGTCCTTAAAAATACGCAGTAAATTCTCGAAAAGTGGGTAGAATTAAATAATAATGGACCTTAAATCAATGCATTACTTGCAATCTGAGTTCCGAGCGAACGCCCATTCCGTGTCGCGCCTGTAACGACGGACTTAGTCGATAATAAAGACAGACCGCTAGATTAGGGTGGTATATAGAACCTAACCTACAAGGCTTAAGGGTCATTATGTTATAGTTAATGTGGTGGTGGATAGAGTCTTTTGTTTTTAGTCCAGCTTGCTTCAAGAAGTGTTCTTTTTACTGTCTGGTTAATAATAGCGGATTACTCGCCTTTGTCTCTCGACGTGTAAGTACCATCGTTTATTCTTCTTTACTTAACGTTTTTGTTAAATTTCTTTGGTTTTGGATAACAATGTATGCTTATTAATTAATCATGACGTAAGTTTATTATAGGTACTATAGTTTTAGGTTCTTATTTTGCTTACCTGACTTCTCACAACGGCTCAAAATTGGGTCACCCTTTTCTACCCTCATTTTAAATGACTCAAAATATCTTACTTCTTTCATGTTTACCAAAATTTGAAAAATGCTTTCGTTATACAATCTTAATGTTGAAAAACAAATAAATTAACTTGGCACAACAAACATCACGTGTTTATTCTTTGCATTATACTAAGGAGTTATTATTGTTCCTTTCATAACTCTTTCACATTCCTTTTTTAATTAAAAACACCTTTGTGTTACTCAAAACGAAACCTCTTAAATAATTTCTAAAGAGAGTTTTTTGTTTCTTGCAGAAACACTGCAAACGTGTACGTATTTACATTGAAACAAAGGTCGGTAGGTAATTCTTTGAACATAACATCCAATGACGCATTTTCAGAACAATTATTTTAAATATGAAAATTGTGGAAAAACTGATTCAAAACCAGAATAACGTTAGGTCGCGCGCTGGTGCCAGTTAGTACTTTTAATGCCCTAAACATGTCCTAAATCTTAGAGTCGTACCCCTGGCAACTTATGATGGATATTATATGGGTGACAATGAAGGCCATCGCAGTATTTTCCGAGCCAATGAAATGACGTGCAGAAAAAGTGCAGATTATAATTATTAATGGGAAAATATTTGGGTGCCGAGTGCTAGTATTTGTGTTTTTAAGTAATTATTTCTCTATATTAGTATTTAAATCGCTGTATTTAAGCCTAGAGTCCCGTCTTGTTTTTTATTATTTATTTTATATTCATGACGATAAATGTGACGTATCTTTTCCCTGCCGGCAGATCCATGACGTAGAGCTCCAATCCGGATTAAACTCTAACTTGTCTTAGATTATTACTTTTTCCCCCAATAATTTTGCTTTTAATAAAGTTAAAATTCCTTTTAACTTTTCTCGTTAAAAGTTTGCGAGTGAATAACATAATAGACTTCTATTGATGACGCGACGAATTCGGTATCGGCATAATAAAAAGGACCTTGCGGGAAGCTCTTTTAATCTATGATATTATTATTTCAAAAGACTTTTATAAAAACTAGAGATGACTTAAATTTCAGTAATATTTCAAACCTATGCACAGATATTTTCGTGAATTATTAAAGTATACAGTAAATGTTCTTAACCCTTGCTTATTCACTACCGTAAAACTACACAACTATGGTCCTAACCTGCAACAAATAGTCCAATTTTCCTCATTAAATTATTTTAAAGTATGATACCTTACGGCTATTATTGCTGGGTATATGTACTGTTTAAACTCAAGCTAGAGCTAAAGCTATCATATTTTTAGAATTGGGATTGTTCATATTTTTACAACTACTCCAAATCGAAAACCATTTCGAGGAATAGGGTTTTAAAGCAGATCTGCATTATTAAGTTCTTGAAATATTTATCTATTTTGGATATTTCGACATAAGTATATTTAACCTTTGTTTGACTTTCGTTTTCGGCTTGAAGCCTTCCTAGGTGTATCTTACGGGTTAAGTGAAAACAGCTTGAAATAGTATGTTTTAATACAGTATTACAATCACTTTTTTTCATTGGATATCATTTAATTGTGGTAATTTATTAGAAAATGCCATCCCAAATTTAAAATAATCATGTTATCCATAAAATGTCTGCTAAATTAATAAAGATATTAAAACAAAACTATTGGGTCAAATACCAAATTAGTGTCTTAAAATTTCCTATTCTTTCGAATGAGAAAGTAAAAACCGTGAGTTATTTTTTTTGGTCAATCCCAATTATGTGACAAGTAAAATTTGACTATCATTGTAGGCCAGGACCATAGTTGTGTAGTTTTACGGTAGTTTAGTTTAGGTTAGGTTATGTTAGACGCCCTTAAACCTGGGAAGACATTAAGCAAGGTATATTACATTGTCAACGCTTTGATAGCTGTTATTTACTTGACAGTAATGGCGGCCTAGTTAAAAACAATACACATAACAACACGTCAAAAGCAATATTGTTTTACCGAGTGGAATAGACACCCTGCGTCGCTATTGCCTAACGCACTCGCAATCTCAATTGGCTTCAAATCGGAACAATTGTTTTCATTTTGTATGCAGACAAGCTTTCGATTTTCAAAGTGATAACAATTGCGATTGCGAGTGCGTTAAGCAATAGTCCCTCTGGTAAGTAGATCTTAGTAATATTATTTGAAAATCACCATCAATAGTATAAAAGATATCTATCATTGAGCTCAAATCTGGGGTTCAAGTGAAAAAGGGCTTAAGTCAACTTTGCTTATAATAAAAAAGGATGTAAGTAAGTCATAATGTGGAGACTACTAGACATAAACTCTTTTTAACTTAAACCTCAGTAAACTGAACCTTGAGTCAGATATTTTCGAGCGCAATGATGGATTATCTTTTTTGCTGATTGTACTTGTATTTGAAACTTTAAACTACGCTTAATAAAATCAAAGTTATTACAGACAACATTGAAGTCATTATATTTATTAAAATAAAAACTTGGAGATAGGAGAGATCAACATCATATTTACAATATTCGGAAATTTTATTGCATAGGTACTGTTAATTATTTTTACTGTATTTATTTACTCTTTATTAAAATGTAAACAAGTTTATCACGTGTTACAGAAATACCTCGTAAAATGTTATGCTTTATACAAAAAGAGCAATATCAGTGGTAAACTTCACCTGGCAAAATCCCCCAAAACATTAATAATGCTGAAGACACGTCAACATATACCGTTTTACTGCTTACGTATATGAAAATTGCGCGTACGGTACGCAGGTATTGTAAATAACATTTTAAAAACAGTATGCTGCATTTACGAAGGATTTTTTAATACACAAATTCAAAATATCAAATTCATTGATGTTGTTATTATGCGTCAGTTGAAAAGATGTGGGGAACTTAACGTTAAAAAATCTGGGGTTATTATGACTTAGCTATGCAATTCATTTTACAGCAAGCAAAAAGGACAGGGTTATTATGACATGGCTATGCAGTTCATTTTACGGCGAGCGTAAAGAACAGAGCTTTGGCAGTAATATAACTCTGTGGGGTTATTATGACGTATCTGTGCAATTCATTTTACGGTGAGAAAAAAGGACAGATTTATGTGACTGCTATGACCCCTCAGAGCTAAAGCAGCTATATAGTTCTGTCCTTATGCCTCAGCGTAAACTGAACCGCATTATTGTGATAATAACCACTCAGATTACAAGTAATTTCATGTGTTTTGTATTTTGGGTTCCATACTCAAACGGTGTCAACGAAACCCAATTACTAAGGCTGGCCGTTTGTCTGTTTATCAGCAGGTTGTATATTTTGAACCGTAATAGGTAGAAACAGAAAATGACTGTGTATTTCTATTGCCGCTGTATTCAAATTATTTTACAAAATCAGAAACTGCTTCCAAGACAGACGATGAAAGAAATAACTTTAAACCTGACTTGAATCATTATTAGAAATCAACTCAGTTAACATGTATTTTAAATATTGCATTACTGAAACAAAACTGTGTGCTATGCCAAAAGCCGTTAACGTGCGCGCTGATAAAATTATGAATTGAGTTTATTTTTCTGTATATTTGTATAAATTTGGCTGCTCAGTGTTTCGGGGAGATTTATAATACGCGGAATTAGCTAATCGCTGTGTTTAGCTTCGAAATTAGATTTTGTACCATGAGGAAATTAATGGGAAATTTTTATGGAAATAAAAGGTTTTGTTCGGCGTTCGTTTTTTTTTTGTTGCTTATGTACACAGAATGAGCTGCTGTTCGACTTGTTGTAGAAACTGTGTCAGTTAATCAAATTTGAATTATTTAATAACTATCACGTCACTAGACAATACGTACTTTTGAAATGCAAATCGAGTTTTTTTAAAGGGTTCTATCACCTTTATGGCGGTTAAAAACGTATTGTTTTTGACTAGCTGGCCTTTTGCCTAACGCACTCGCATTCACAATCGACTTCAAAGCGGAACAATTGTTTTTAGTTTGAATGCATGTCTGCATACCTTCCTTTGATTTTCAAAATAAAAACAATTGCGATTGCAACTGCGTTAGGCAATAGCCCTTCTCTTTCATCTACAATAGTTGTGTACAAAACTAGAACGGAATTTACGTCAAATTTCAAATATAGAATGTCGAAGAGTCTTTACAGGGGGGTTATTATGACATAGCTATGCAGTTCATTTTACGGTGAGCATAAAGGACGGAGCTACGGCAGTTAAATAACTCTAATGAATTGCACAGATACCTCATAATAACCCCACAGATGTCACAACTAGATGCAAGAGGTCCTTAAGTTTTTTACCTTTAAAGGTTATGCAGGTGTGTTTAACAGATTAAATTCTATCCTAAATTAAATCGAGATATACTCAACGTAAATGGCATTCCACAATTCTTCCCAGCCTCTCATTGGCAGCATGAGAGCACTCACTGCGATTGGAGGCGTTGTAACAATCGGAAGCTTTTAAGGTTTCCGCCGTTTTCCGCTCCGCTGCCATCGGCTGGTACGTATGTGAATGTAGTACTTAAAGGTAGTTTTAAAATGTTAGGTATTGTACCTTTTCAATCCGTGGATTATTTGGAGTTTTAACTGGTTCTGAAAATAAGATAGTAAATTACAGATGTAGTGTAAATGAAATCATTAAACTAATGCAATAAGTTTGATTGCTGATTTTAATGCCTTTTTACTTAACCAGCACGGTTGGTTTTCAAACCTTTAATATTACATTTATAAAAACTTTCCTGAAAAATACATAATAACATAGTTTTCGATTTCAATGAGTAAAAATAGATGACAATATAAAATATGTCTAATAAAAAATCCGGAACTTATCTGATTCTAAAATCTACATACATACATTTACGCTGTGATGCCAGAGTGGGGAAGGCAGAAATACAGAATTACCAACAACTCTAAAAACTTGTGTGTTAATTCTGTAACCACATTTTGCACAATCAAGCTAAGATGTTTACCAAATTAGTGACAGGTTGCAAGCCCATCGTCTAACAGTACTACAAGCCTATAATTCCCTTAGTCGCCTCTTACAACAATCACGGAAAGACATGGAGTGGCTTTATTCTAACCCGGCAACCACTCAGACGCACTAACTATTTATTGATATAAATAATGATTTACTTGGCTAAATCGAGGTCACCTATTCAAACAGATACTAGAACATCCTCTTTCTTCGAAATTATAATTGGAAAAGGTTTTTCCCTTACCATACCCGTAAGCCTGGACTCATCAATGCGTTGAAAAGGTCTGTAATACTAGATTAGCTCTCGATATTGAAAACGTATTGATAAAATATGATGAACTCGGAGATCTATCGTTGAATAGACGTTGATGATTATCTGCAATGTCAAAGTAAAAGGTAAATAAATATTATGTTGGCCTGTTTTTGTGTGTTATTACGGAACGTTTTTTTATTATTTTTTGACTATCTCAGAATTTCCCGCAGTTGGGCAATACTCTCATCCTCACCGTTCCCCGTATCTCGGTTATAGATAAATCTTACAGAGTTTTTTAGGTGTTTTTTATACCTATATTAGTACCTTCAGTAGAAATCTAGAACGTTTATTGGATCATCAAATCATTCTGTATGATAAGTAATTACTGTGTGACAGTTTTATTCCCAGACATATAATTCGCCCAGGGATCTTATGACATGACATAGCTATGCAGTTTATTTTACGGTGACCGTAAAGGACGGAGCTATGGAAGTTACATAACTATCTCAGCGTAAAATGAATGGCACAGATAGGTCATAATAACCCTATATACGCGGTAAAACAATATGCATTTGACATGATTTACTGTCAAACAGATAAAAATTTACATAAAGTGACGATAAAATAACAAGTCAAAAGACTAAGTTAACCATTAAGAATAAAAGCATAGCTTTAGCTACTGACAGAACATTCTCGACTAGTTTCAAAATTGCAGTGGATTAAGAATATTAAACGATGCGACGGCGCCAGCAAACCGCGAGTGGACAGCGCAACCAAGCAGAGTATGTGCTTAGTCTAGACTAATATTGTAAAGAGGAAAAATTTGTGTGTATGTTTATAATGAACAAACTCAAAAACTACTGTGCTGACATCAAAAATTCTTTCACTATTGGAAAGCTACATTCACCCATATACCCATATTTTTTTATTTTAAAGAACATTTTCATTTAAATATTGCTGACGTAATAATCAGCCAATACGACTTATATACAGCTAACACGCTACAAGCAGCGAACCTTCATGTTACTATTGTAGTGAGCTAGTGCAATCTAACGACAACTGGTAACAAAATCAAATCAAAATCAAAATTTTAATTCAATAAATTGGCCACATACGGAATCTACTAGCGCTTGGGACAAGACCATCATTGAGGAGAAGAAGCGCCGCAAGAAACCCCAGCAGAAGGTAATTTTTTCAAACATAAAACACAATAATACTTAAAAGTAAGCTAACAATCAGCAATGACAACACCACTAGCGGCAGACAACGCAACTGACAGTGCGCTGGTTTGCACTCTCGAAGTTTCTCTAGTCAGTTAAAATAGATACACAGTAGACAACTTCCTAATTCATCCCAGACTTGAATCTTCGGTCATAAATAGCACCATAAGCATCTATAGGATAGCACTGTCCGACATTTCTCGTAGGAATTTTCTCGTAGGTGGAATTTTCCTATAGAAAACGGGGCTAGACAACAACAAACAAACTTTTTTAGATAATTAGAATTGATACTTAAACGTGGTACGGATACACTACACAAAGAGAGAGATTCAAAGAGTTGTAGTTGCTAATTGTTGATAATTCCCAATTTTCACAATTCCGAATCAAATTAATAAATTAATCATAACCAAACCCGATGAAAGAAAATTGCAGTCATATTATGAATTTAATATAAAATAGATCCAGTTATCGATCCGCATAGTTTGCGGAATAATAGAAATTCGGATAAATGAATATGCGGAAATAAACGGAATTTTAAAGAAGGAAGCATGCATTAGGGTAAAAGTGGGATAGTTGCCCCACATTTTGAAAATGTCAATTATTTCTGAAAATACAATAATAAATCAACAGATTATTATTTGTAATGAAAACCATGTCTATTAGTTACTACGTGGTTAAGAACAATTGCGTAAAAAAATAACAATAATATTTAAAAAAAATACATTATCAGAGTACTAGTTGTGAGGATAGAGATGCCTATTGTATGGGTTAGATGCCCTGATGCTTTTATCACTATGAGGATAGTTGCCCTTTGGGATTAATTAAAGCCAAGTATAATTACTTAATATATTTTATTTTAATCTGTTTAAATGTCACATAAGACTGTGGTTAAAATTATAACAAACCAGCTTTTTCCAATTTCCGGAAGTGCGCCACCAAACGTTTTTCGTTAGCAAAATCAAGAATAGGATGCTTTCCTGAAAAAAAAAAAACAGTACTTATAGGTAATCTCAGTTTCATTATTTTTGGTAAATGTGTTTTTTAAATCGATCCAGTCAAGAAACATTTGCTTACCCAGGGTTTTTTTTCAGTATTTTTGTTTAAAAATCTTCTCCTTAATGTTCTCCCCATTCCCATATTGCCTTTCGATATCTCATCCAAAACGGCTATTAAGGTCTCTTGCCTCCATTGACCACGTGCACGAGCGCCAGCCTTCCTCTGATATTTACGAGGCATGCTAAAACCAAGCGTTAATAAAATTGAAGGCCATGCAAGCTTCACCTTAAACCCTATGGGGATAGATGCCCTTAAGGGCATCTATACTCACAAGGCATCGAGGCATCTATCCTTTTTGATAGGCATAGATGCCCCTATTTAAAAAATAATAATGTTGTTAGTAAAATTTCCAAACCTGTACTTATAGGTAATATTTGAACCATACACTTGCAAATAACGATAAAATAAAATATACTTACTTCACACTATTAAAAGTTACACACTTCCAAAAATCCTTCAATATCGTAATCCGCCGCGACCCTGAGCGAAGCATCGAACTTTTATTTATTACGCGCGAATCGACCGTTGCACCCGGCTGCCAAACGCATATTGGCGGGGCGGGGGGGGCGACCTTTACTTAAAAGCATTCGTTGCGGCTGTGTAATGTTTGTAAATTTTGATTTTAAATTCGGGGCATCTATCCTCATGGGGAAACTATCCCACTTTTACCCTACTCATTATCAGGAACACTCAGGCACACAAAATGTACGCTCTTACCGGGAATCTGAACCCAGGACCTAGGCTAACGATATTGTCAATAATTATATTATTATTATAAAATGTCGAATGATTTAAACGTTTAAGGATTGAAATAGATTATGTAAAATTTTCGGTTGAAATTGATCAGACGCCAGGAATTTGTAATAGGCTTTATAGATCACAGCACGGAAAACGGGATTAACCAAAGCTTTCATGATCAACTCAATTTCGTTTGCGTATTTTATTGATGAATTTCATTTGATCACGTGATGTGAAATGTTGAAGCACAATTTGAAATATTTCAGGGGCTCCTACTTTGTAAAAGCATATTGCTTCGGACATGTTATCTTATTGTTTTTAACTCATTGTCTATGACTGTCAAGTAAATAAGCTAGCATAAGTACCAAATTTACAATGGATAAATTTTAATTAGACTTAAAAGAAAAGTTGTTGGGGGGCACAACGTAATTGGGTTTTGTACTAGACAACTTTTGTGTGTTTACATTCATTCTTCGCATATAAACTGTCACTACTAAAAATAGAAAAAAAATTTGTATGTTAAGAGTAACTAGTTAGCAACTTAATTTGTGACCTAGCAATAAAAGGAACTTTAGGCCTTATTCATATTAATATTTGTACGTATTACTTTGTACACGGCTGTTTATTTTCCTAAACAAACTGAAAATCAAAGTCTAAGTTAACATTTTTAACCAATTAGTCACTTGGTTAACAAACAATGTATTGTTTGTTTTATTTGTACAAAGTATATTGTCATCTCATGTAGAAAATCGCCATTTAAATTAAAATAACTTCCCTCTCAAGAATAAAATTGATAAAGTAGTTAGTTAGCCATAACAATAAAATTCATCGATAATTTGTTATATTTTTACATCACTCCTGCATTGCCTACCCTTTTATTTCTCGAACATTCCTTTCACATTCCAGTCAAAGGGGCCTTTTTCACATTTTTTATATTAACATATCAATTTAATAACGTCCGATATTGTATTATATCTGTGCCTCCTGTGACAAGTGATACAACTTGAGTTGTAGCAGTTAACGTGTTCTTTCATGAACCAACTTAAAAAAAAATAACGCATCGTTTGCTCCAACTCCCGTGTTCCTAGGCCTTCTAGTTTCCAAGATACTTTCGTGTAAAATGATACAATTGACCCTTTTTTTTCCATTTTCCGTGTTTAATGATATTTCTCTAGTTAAAACACTTCAAAAAACCATAACTATATATAATTTTTCGTGCCTCATGATATATCTAAAAATGTATTATTAATCACGGTTTTTATGCCTTTAAAAATGTCTGTGTCTTTTGATATAACTCGAGTTATATAATTTATCACCAGAGTTTTGCGTATTTTGAAAGATACAACTTGAGTTAGATCAAAAATTAAACCTATATTTGCTTCTTTGGTATGTGTTAATTGATACAACTCGAGTTATATCAAATGTCTTCAAATATTTCCTAATCTTTGCAAATGTATAAGTCAGTTGTATCAAAAATGTGAGAATATTACGACCATTTAGAACCTATAAAGTTTGGTGCACAGTGATACAATTACTATAAAATAATAAAATGAGCATACGGGGACAATCTCACACCAACTGACCTAGTCCCAAACTAAGCTCTAGGCTTATACTTTGGGTACTAGACAACGATATATTAAATACTTAAATAGAGAAATATAGTTATCTTAAATATATATCTAAACAAATTTATTGATACCTACTTACCATAGAACCGTGTCATAAAAAAGTGTAATATGTAAATCGTAAGATTTACTAATATTACTTTTTTGTGACAGAGTATTGTAAAGGTTAAGAATAAAATAATTTATCTTTAATAGTTATGCAAAAAGAGACCAATAATAAATATCCGGTTTCGAGGTATAGCCGTTGTTAGGTAAAAATAATAATTTATTACTTTCTAGTATGTTTTCTTAAACATAAATAACCCAAATTGATAGAACATAGTATGATGTACTTTATTAAGCACATTTTATACAAATTAACTGGAGTATTCGTAGGTTTAAGAAAAAACAATGTAGTAGGACGTTTTCTATGCAACTAATATTTGCTATATTGCTGTCGATCGTAATTCAATGAAAACGACCATTTTTATGCTGATTTATGCTGATTACAATATTGCATTCTTTTGGTTTTTGGAGTACCTATTCGTAGGCTATAGAACTAATATTTTTGATATCCTGCTTTCGATCGTAATTCAATGAAAGCGACCATTTTTTTAGCTGACTTATGCTGATTACAAAATCGCATTCTTGTTTTTTGGAGTATTCATAGGTTTTTTAAAAAAACAATGTAGTTGGACGTTTTATATAGAACTAATATTTGCTATCCTGCTTTCGATCGTAATTTTAATGAAAGCGACCATTTCTTTAATCGACTTAACTGATTACAATATTGTATTCTTGTATTTTTATGAAGAGAGCTATATGCTATTTATTACTCCTAGTTGTCTCATGCTCATTATAAATACAAGATTGTAGTATTTATTTAGAAAGAGCTATATGCTGATTGTAATAAGTAAAACACTCATTTAAATGCATTTTATTTTATCAAAGGTTAAAAAACATCACTGCGAAAACTACCAAACATGAGGTAGAACAAAAAACAAAAATTGCTCAAAGCAACTATCTGCCTAGTCGTTGTAAGTAGATTACTTACATAAATGTGATCACTTGATAAGTGCATTTGTTTGTATTCCGACTAATCGACTAATAGTAGATTGGCTGTGTTCTGCAGATTAAAAATTATCAATTTTTAACGGACCAAATAGACTAAATCAAGTACTTTGGCGGCTTTCGACATTATAGAACCCACATATCATAATTGGCGGTTTTATACATAATGGTATAAATTCAATGAATTGACGTGGTAAAATAAGTCAAGTTAAAAATTCTAATTTACGATGGCATAGCTAACTCATTTTCCGAAAAAAATTGTCTGGTCTCTTTCTACATAACTATGGTCATAGTGTCTCTACGTCATCGAGGGTGGGAGCGCACGCTCGCTGTGTCGCCATGAACCGACGCGTAAGTATGATTTCTATTGTATGTAACTTAATGTTAATATCCTTTTATGGTTGCGATATATTATGATCTACATGTGTGCCGCTAACTAGTTATTTGTGTAAAATATTATGACAGAAGATGAAAACGGTAAAAATCTCTCGGCGGAGAGAAATAGGTATTTACCAACCAACGTGTTTTCTTTTGTGAAGTGGCAGGTTAGTAAATGCTACTGTGCTGTGGTGACTTAAATTATTGTATCAAATTCAGTATGAAATTCAGGTGGACCATGCGTTATGTCACTTAACTACCTACTCGTACTTCCTACTTCGACTGACGGCGAGCTTAATTTAAATTACTTTATTTCTTACCTAGCTGAGGTTTAGTTACCGTTAATTTTATGTTTTGTAGCTGATTATTGAGAATTATTATTTGATTTGTTGTGTAGGTCTATATAATTTTTGTTTTGAATGACAATATGCACAGTTTAATTTACCTACTGTATGGTTGCAACATCGTAATGATACTTTGAAATTAAAGAGTGTAAGTTAATTTGTTTACTCAGTGATTTAATGTCATCATGTTTAGTACAAAGATATCATGATTGCTATTATTTGTTTTAATCAATTACTTACTTGTATTATTTGACACAAGTTTATTCGTAATCAGACCCAAGAATAACTCGATATGTATCATTAGTCACGGTTTAAATTACGTTTTTATTTTGTGATAAATGATGCAACTCACTAAAAATCCTTATATCATGTCCGTTTGTTTTAAGAAATATTACGAATTCAATTCCCTACAACTTGTGTATACAGGTTAGGCCTCTAACTCAAGAAATAAGAGAAAAATGTAGGTTTCAAAAAAAAGTTGTATCAGTCATCACCAGAGCTCCTTGATTACACTTTTTTTGTGTTAAATAATACAATTCGAGTTGTATCGTCTTACACGGGTTAAATAAATCAATCTGAAATGTAAAATGATACATTATGGACGTTTCTTTGAATATCTCAAAATCTATAACTAGTATCATTATTTTTGTCGAACCAGTTAATAAAGTGATATTATATGTTATCAAAATTGGTAGCAATGTTCAAAAAAATCTATTCGTTTAGAAGCAGTATTTTTTTTAAACTTGTTTTCGCTCTCCTGAAAAATCGTGTTTTTCGAGTTGTATCACTTGTCACAGGAGGCACAGATATATAGCCATAAAGGCATGTAAATGGGCGTGATGTAATTCTCTCCCCGACAGCGAGCAGTTTAATTTGGTCGGCTTATTGACTTCAAAGTTATTAAATTAGGTCAGAAGCGGAGTCTATTAATCCAGCCAATATGAATAGCTGGAATAGTTTCACGTTTTATATGGAATTGAGATTTTTTTAAGAACGCTGAGTGTCTTGAGTTTCTTTTGGTTTTGGAAAGGATTTTGAACCGGTATAATTTTGTTCATACCTTAACCGGTTAATGAAAGGAACGGTTTAAAAACAAGTTTATACATTTTATTTAGGCTACCGGTAAATATAAAAGAACGAAATTGAAGAACTGCTATAAATTTGTATTAACCGGTTAAACTCTGACAATGATCCACCCAGCCAGATACGTGGAAATTCGAGTAATGTAACGTAAAGTAAAATCACTAAAACCATGTGAAAAAAATATGTGAAAAACCAGTGTTTCAATAAACCGGTAACCCCAACCTAAACCGTAATCGATCCAGGTTCGGGGTCAATGACCAAAACCGGTTTAAATATTAACTGGTTTCCGAGCCCTGGTTTTGCATGTGAATACGTTACACCTTTATTTTATTTGTATATCCTCAATCATTCGGATTATTACCGCAAAAAAACTTTACACACATTGCATGAAAACGCCAATATCTGATGGCACTAGTAACGACAATAAGGAGTTCAATAGTGCCGTCAAGATGAATTTAGAAGTAGATAAGTGTGCATTCATGCATGTCTAAGGAAGTTGTAAATCCATCGAATCTACAGCTTTCTGAAACAATGACGCTCAGAGAGGGGTTATTAAGACATAGCCAGCCATGCAATTCAGTTTACGCTAAGAGAAATGGACAGAGCTATATAACTGCTATAGCTCTGTCCCTTACACTCAGGTAGTTATGTCATAATAACCCACCAGATCTCCAAAGTTGAAACCTTCAATTATCTTGTTATGTCACAGTCTTTGGGTATTGTAGACGGCGATGTCAAGCAGTCCATGTAAGAGCGCTTCTTCGGCTGCTTACATTGTTCTTAAGTCTTTTGTGGCGTGGCAAAAAGGATGATGGGTTGATTGGATGGTTGGGTGATGCCACTGCTCGCATCCTAAGGTGGACTCAGACTAGTGCACCCACACTCATAATATCTCATGAGATTGTACATTTGACATTTTGAATCTGTTGGCGTGACGTGGCAAATCTACAGGGCTTGTTGCGCTAAATGTGGACAGTGTAAATCATGCGCTCGGGATGGGTCACATCGCGATTGTAAGTCGTAACATGACAAATACGGTCACATAACCGGTACTGACACGCCCTACTGACACGGTCACGGAACCATGTTACGATGAA
Source organism: Acleris laterana (assembly GCA_963966035.1). Taxonomy (NCBI): domain Eukaryota; kingdom Metazoa; phylum Arthropoda; class Insecta; order Lepidoptera; family Tortricidae; genus Acleris; species Acleris laterana. The sequence goes on from OZ014442.1 coordinate 16,704,925, forward strand.
ATGACACAAATGTAGACCCGCCTTTACGTGACGCTTATTTTGTTTGGGTATCCATTTTTTTTTCGGCAGTAATGTGAAGGCACATTTAAACGGATGATTTCTACAAAAAAGCGTTGACAACCCTGAGGACTAAGATAGAATGCCTCTTATGCTAGTAATGTCACTGGTTGTCTTATCTTTAGACCGGAACGCTGCCGCTTAGCGGTAGGTTAAAGAATAAGATGGTTGTAGCGATCCGGACCGACCTTGCACGAGGTCCAACCACCACTGCTGTGGCGAGTTTGCAATTACAACCTAACATTATCCATAAAAAAAGTACTTATTTATACGTGGTTAAACATATTGAAAATGAAAATGAAAATGTTTATTGCATAAATAAAACCTTACAAGAACTGGAAGCAATACAGTGGGTCCTGTGCTAGGGATCCCTGTGTTACAGCACCCGATTCCGTATAATAAATAACAATTTAAAGTTGTACAGGGGAGACAAATCGGAAATCTTCAGTTTGAATCGAGTCAACATTTTTTATTATCTAACAAGCCAATGCGCATGCATTATCGATTGTACTTAAAACCGGGAATCAAACCACCAGTTTTCCTTAAATCGCCGGTGTTCTTAACCTGCAGTGATAACTTACCATTGGAAAAACCATAATGGTCTTATGCCTTCCTCTAAATAAAAAGTGCCATCATGGCCTACACAAGTTAGTGACCAAAATGGCTATCTTGAATTTTTAGGCTTCGTACCCAAACGGGACCTTATTACTAAGCCCTTACTGTCCGTTTGTCCGTCCGTTTATAGGGAGGCCCATACAAAAATGGTACGGAACCTATCATGAGCGAGTCCATCTTGAACTTTATTACACTTCCAGAGTAGGGTGAGGTGGCCAACAATGAACCACAAAAAGTTTGAAATTCCATTATTTATTCCTATGCGAAAGTATTACAAATATTTTTTTGCTCGGCTATTCATTATTTATTTGGCTTTAATTTTGCTTTCAAATCTTATCATAAAATTGAATAGAAGTAGAGATTTTTTAACTTTTTTAAAACATGAGAAATGGTTCATTGTGTCCAACAATAAGTACACAATGATCCGGGGGTAGGCATACAATGAACCTACCGAGTACACAGTGAACCATTGCATAGATTAAACTTAAATTAGCGGACTCTATGTGAACTGATTTCGGAAAATATTAAGCTGATTAATAAAACAATATATTTATTTTGAGAAAAGGTTATATTTATTTTAATTAATAGTCGCAATCGCAAACCAGCGTAACGTAATATAAAAATCTAAATATTTGTCTTAAACCACAATATTATGCCTTCAATTATTGCAACATAGTTCTAATTTAGTATCATAACATCAAAATTTTTAACTATAATCATATATGTAATTCTTTAACATATATCAGTAAAACTTAAATTGTGTACCAATAGCTGTAACACATTCCGCTGGGTCAATGTGTACCCTAAAAAAAATATGACACAAGATGGAGACGTCACAGTATTTCTAAACGATAGCCAAGTAGTTACTCAAGACAGCTAAAAAAACGGAATGTTCTAAAATTGACAACATAATATAAGTAAAATAAAACGTCAAAACACTTATTTTTTTCCTTGTTTTTGTGCCGAAAATCACAAAACACCTTGTCACACGTGCGGTTTTGACGCTGGCTGGACGCCGACTGGGGGGCGAGGGGCGCCACCAAATTAAAGTACATTTTTACTCGCGGCACGGTTTGGTAACGTCGCGTTTTTAAAATAAAGCGTTGGTTCGTTGTGTACCACCGGTTCATTGTTTACCACCTGACCCTACGTATCCTAATACCATCTGCCGCTATTTATTAGCAACACATAAATCAATGAATTAAAAGTATTTCAAGTAACAGTTAAAGGATGAGGGCCAATCTTTTACCCTGATAACGTGGGTATGGGATGGTTTATCGAAAGCATTAAACTTCATTATAAAAAGACAACGTAAATGGATGGAGAAAAGTGCAATATATGCTTCGTGAGATCCAAGATGGAAGTGGGTATTATTCAGAGAAAACTTAAACAGAACTGCATTCAAACTTTTAAACTTCGTAATATTTTATCAAACCTATTGAAGGCATACCTAAGAATTGTATTAAGATAGGGAGTTCAATTATATATAAACCTTTGTTTTTGTATTTCCAACACTATATTCCCATTTTATAATCAGCAAATTGTTCACATTTCTGTTCGTGACTTAACTCTTTTTTATAAACCGTACGAAGTTAACATTAACTTCTCATTAAAGTGGGGTTATTATGACGTATCAATGCAAATCATTTTACGCTGAGAGAAAATGATAGTTATGTAACTGCCATAGCTCCGTCCTTTACGCTCACCGTAAAATGAACTGCATAGTTATGTCATAATAACCCCCTAGATGGTCTGAAAAAATGTGTTCATCAATTCAATTCCATCGAAGATTAATAAAAACTCAACAAAACTCCGGTAAAAGGACAACGGAATTTGCGTCATTTTTCAAACAAATTAAGTTTTAAATTCAGACATGTCAGAGTTTGAAGTAAGCGACTCAATTTAACAAGTTACTCATGCTATAAATACAATTGCAAAGTATTTATAGTATATTATGAGAAGGCCTCTAGCTGCAAACCAGGAGAATTTCAGAATACAACCGTCTGTGGTTTACCAAACACCCTAGGGAGACTGAAAACGTTGGTAGCATACACGAGAAACAAAGAATACCGAACCCCATACATCATGGTAATAGGCAGGCAGACGTTCACTTGTTGCAATAAAGATATTAATATCTTGTACCGTGGAAAAAATCTTCCCATTCTGGCGTGTTTGGCGCAAGTTCGCGTACACTTTTGTAGATAGTTGTGTTTTTAATGTATGAGGTGTATATTCACGCATAAGTACGTATTTTGTTTATGGTAATGTATTTATGCCACAATGTGATATTTTTTCTCTTAATCACTACATAGTATAAAACAAAGTCGCTTCTCGCTGTCTGTCCCTATGTATGCTTAGATCTTTAAAACAACGCAACGGATTTTGATGCGGGTTTTTTTATAAGATAGAGTGATTCAAGAGGAAGGTTTATATGTATATAAATTCTGGTTTATGTACGGGTGTTACAGAAAACTCACATAGACCGAAGCGAAACGAGGGCGGGTCGCTAGTAAAACATAAATAACAAAACACTTTACTGAACAACATTATACACCAATAAACGGACAAAAAAAAATTGCATGACGAGTCTTATCGCTTAATATCTTTTAATACTTTCAACGAGTTTTTAATTTACCCAAAGGTACACTCCTAAAGAATTCCATTAGGAATTAAGTTCACCTTTTGTTCTCAAATTTATGTTTTGCAATAAAGATAAAAAAAGTAACAACTTGTGATGTCTCCAAACACATACCATTTATACCACATGAATCATAACCTCCTTTACTATAGTAAATTAACAACAACATCTGCAATTTGCTAAAAACGTAAAATTTTAGCACATTTTCCATCCAATAAGTCTTTAAGTGTATTTGTATCTATCCAATACTCCCAAACACATTCCAAGCCCTCCAAAAAACTAAGCGTCACACATTTCATTTTATCACCGCGCAAAACCCCTTAACTGAAACCCGATCGCACCAGCCCATATTAAATTGCACATCGCAGAGTATTTGTGTGCATAATATTAACAATATCGTGAGTTTTGTCACGACCGCTATTACGGATTCCGCCGAAGTGCCAAGTTAAGCACCCTTAGCGAAGACTTCAACACTTGATCCTCAGAAGTTTCCTCGCACGGTGGAATCAAAATGTTAAACGGTGTTTGTTGGATGCGAATAGAATCATTTAGGTCGGAATATACCCTTTATCAAGTGTTTTGAGCAAGCCATTGCAGATTCTTAAGAAGATTATTAAGATGGGTTCACATGGTCATAAAACATGGATGTTGATAAGCTAAATAAGTTCCTATAGAGACGCAATATGATGTTCTTTAGGTGCTATAATGAAATTATTGCTAACCATTACATGGGACATTTGCTTGCTCTTAAAATTAAACGCCCGAATAGATTTGATTGATTAAAATTTTGTTAAATGTGATGATGCACTGTTGTTGTTTATCTCATGCAAGCATACCAACTTGTAGTCGATACCTTAGTTCACAATTTTACTACCTAATTACATTTGAAAAGTTATTGATAATAGTGTTTTTGTGCACAAATAATAAGTTCGTAAATTTGCTGGAAAAAAAAAACACGATTGTGCACTAAGGCAGGGGAAGATTGGCACCATTCGTACACGGGCAAGCTTCGTACAGTGGTCATATCTCGAGTATCCAACATGTTGAAACGTTCAAAATTATTTACGGGACTGTCGCTCATATGTATAGGCTACCCTCCAAAAATGATGGTAGTGCGGGAGCAGACTTTGCCAGAAAGAGTTAATATGTGTTTTGGCTACTCGAAAGTAATTTTTGGTTCTCCTTTGAATGCATCTGTCTTCAATAAGTTTTAATCGATTGAGAAAAAATACTTTAGTCTAGTTTGTAAATACATGCTTAAGATCAATTTAAACAATAGTTTTGGAGTTACCTTACGGTTATTTTTTTATTTTGGTTTATTTATGATCGGTTTGATTGAGGTACCTTCGTACAATCAAATTGTATGTATTTTTTACTGTACGAATGCACCTCACAGAAGTAAAGAAAAATTAAAATCAAAAATATTATCATTATGAAACCAGGTCAATAAGATATGCCTAAAAGGTAAATGAAACAGGTGAAATAGCTGAGAAAAAAATAAATCCCGGGAAGAAACAAATGGTGTACGAACGTACCCCACGTGTGAGGGTGCATTCGTACAATTCCCGCTTTTTGGGAAAATTGTTATAACTTGGCCAAATTGCTTTGTATCAGATCAGAAATAAGCTGTTATTATAGTCAGATAAGTGGACGATAAAGTAGCTTTAGATTCATATTAAAATAGCTGTTAGATATTATATTACAAGGCTCAGAGCAAAAAGCGTATCGTAGTTATAACGCATATAGACACGCACACTACGGGGATGCATAGCGACAACCGTTACGCTCTTAGAGACAACGTGCACGTGCATCTACACACACAAGTATGACCCTCCCGCTTTCATCAGATAATAAAAAGATAAAAGATAAAAGACATTTATTCAGTAAGTAGGCCGTACGGGCACTTTTACACGTCAAGAATCTACCAACGCTTCCCAAGAGGAGACACTGCTGAGAAGAAACGCCGCAAGAAACTCAGCAGTCAGTCATTTTTTAAACATATTACAATGGTACTACTTAATTTAGCATTATATAAAGCAATAAATATTAAATTCAATATAATATCAAATAACATGCGTAGATCAGCAGGAAAACACGCCAAAAATCTTACGCGAGAAATAAAGGAAGAAAAAGGAAAAAAAAAAGACTAAAACCCACCTACTCATATTTGTTTATAGCTTGTAACACGGTGCAAGATGACCACATAAAAGTTTCGATATGTTTTCCTACATCAACAGTGTTCCCTAGACAAGATAAAGCTTTTGCAATTGATCAAATTATTATTGACTAAAAGACTGAATACAACTGTAACACAATCTTTGCATTTTTTATCGCATGAAGAAGATGGATAGGCACACAGACCATTTAATGATAAGTGACATCTGAGATCAATAGAAATAAATAAAAATTATATGTGGTAAAAAAAATGAAACAAAGTAATTCAATCGTAGTAAATATTCATGCACTTTGTTGGTATTAGCGTGATAGTTCTTACGGCGAATTTTGGTAACGATACAGTCTGGCGTTTCGTGTCGCTGTCACTTTTGCTCTCTAATGTGTGAAAGCGACAGCGATACCGAACGCGCGACTGCATCGCTATAAAAAGTCGCCGTGTTCTTCACTTAAAGTTTGTTCAGTCCTGTCACACTTAAAGGCGACACTTAACGAACACCAGCTAAGTCTCAGTTAAATCGTTTGAATCTTGTCGAAGTAGCTTGATGACCCGATGGCTTAAAAAGGATTAGGTGGGTTTCGTGAACTAATTTAGTTGGTACTTAATTGCAAATAATACTAATAATCATTAATTTATTGAAAGTGCCTTTGCTACTTAGCTTTTTTTGTTTTTATAGTAGTTTTGTACGCGTAGATAAAATTTCTCGCCACTCCGTTTATTTTTTGTCGTCGGCTTTCGGATAATACTTTCTTACCCACTAAGAAACGTTGAGTAACGGTGGTATAGCCCAAGTAACACAAAAAGCCGTAATAAGAGCTGTTTATTAGAATTGTCTACGCTTAAAGCTGAATAACTTAGCTGAATAAGGGCTGAAAAAGCGCTTTTTCAGCCGTTATTCATCTTAATTGGGCACAAATTATTCAGCCTAAAGTTCACATGGCTGTTTAATTGCTTTATAGTGGCTGAATAATGGCTGTATTAAGGGTCACAGAGTTATAAGGGCTGAATAACGGCTGTTTAAAAGAGCACAAGGGCGTGTTTATTCAGACTAAAGTTCACATGTGAACCCTTATTACTATCTTAAACCTCCACAAGTTCACCTTTAGCTGGACAAGCAAGAAAGTCGCTACATCAAACGTCAAGTTACAAATCTATATAATTAATTGAATACCTGTTGAAGTGTTTTGATTTTTCATTGAGATGACCCTACGACTAGATTTGCTTCAACGGGAAATGGCGGAATATTAAATAGTAATTAAGTATACTTGAATTTTTGTTATATCAGTGAAAATGATTGCGGTCTCGATTTTACTGTGTATATATACTACTATATAGTGTGTGTGTGTATTTTACTGTGTGTATGTGTGTGTATGTGTTCATATTATTTAAGAAAATTTTCACGCGCTCCATAAATAATGCGTTTTTTTACAAAATAAACAGTAAATATACGCCGAAGAAAGTATACCAAATCCGTTTTCTTTCTTTTTTTATCAAAAATATACCATAAACTGATGTTACTGGTCTAAGAAGAGACAATAATTTTAATTTAATAATAGTTTATGGTTGAAATATCCTCAAAAGTAAAGATAAAGTACGATAATTTAAAGGTTATAGAATAAAAAATGGTGAATGAGTTTTCTGCACCAATGTGAACTACTTTTATTCCATATTTCAGCTATAGGCTGCGTAATGATTAACGAGAGTCCCTTTATTCAGCCTAAACCAGTAATAAGTGTAACTCGTGACCGCAAATTCAGCAGTAGCCGTTAATTTGATTCACTAATATTCTTCTAAACAGCTATTAGCGTTTTGCTGAACTTCTAAACAGCCGCTATGCAGATTGTATCAGTAGGCTGAATAAAGGCTGACTAGCAGGGAAAAAATCAGCCCTAAGCATTAGTAATGTTCACTTGTAGTTCACTATACCTCTATTGACGTTATAATAGTTCACAAGTGGTATCTTAAAAAGTCAACGTAATAAATATTCACATGTGCTATCATACACAGCACTTAGCATAAAGTTCTCCACTAAGTTGCCCTTAAACAGCTAATAGTGTTTAAAAATACTTAGAGCTGAATAAGGACGTAAATGTGTACCCTTTCTATACCGTAATACAGCTCTTATTCAGACTGAGCTGTTTAATTGACACTAAATGCTATTATGCAGCTGTAAGTTCACGGATGAACTTTTGTAAGTGTTTATATCAGCATAGAACTGTATATAAGACCACGAGTGAGTAGTTATATTGCTTACTGTGTTACTTGGGAGCTATACAATGTTTTGTCCTTATCTGTCATTGTGACATTTGAATTTGACAGATAAGAACAAAACATTGTATACCTATACCAACGTTACTCAACGTTTATTAGTAATGGGGTCAGTAAGCCCCCAGCATATTCAGGGAATATTCTCTATACAAGTCAATTCCCTAGGTTTAGCGATTTACACTGTAGCTCTGCCCGTCAGTCAGTCAGTTATTAAGTAAGTTAGTTTTTGTTAGATAGAAGATAGAACAAGCTGTTGTACGAAAGTTGTCTCTTGCTAATGCTTTTCGAAACTATTAATTTTACGAAATCTAAATCACCTCATAATTTTTAAAGCTTCAAACTATCCATATCGATCAGTTGAGGTATTAATAAAATAATATAATAACAAATCAAACTTATCTTGGCCCCTAGCCAAGTTGCATCTTGGCTAATACATCTTCGCTACTAACGTTTTTCTATTCTATCGCTCAAATAGTATGTGGTGAGAATTGACCATGTGGTTTATGTTAACACACCAGAATGTCATCCCATAAATTTTGAATGATAGCTAGCGCCTTATCTTCACTGGACTTAAAAAGCATTATAACATGCAAAACTTCAGCCACAAACGTTTAAAAATTGAGGTTACAGTCCAACAATGTTATTTTACTTTTAAACCGTAACGGCGTTAGAACCCGGTTAACAAGCTTGTTCAGTTTTACCGCTTTTTTATCCGCACCCTAGTTAATTTTAAATGGAACGCCTAGTTCTGCACCGGTAACGTTACTAAGAGTTAAATTATTAATTGTAACTTGAATTCGAAGAACGCAGGGTTTCCACGGGCAGTTTAAATGAGTTTTTAATTTAATTACCTGTGAGTCTGAAATCATTATAAAATTGTACAGAGAATGTCTACACTATGTTATTTTTCACTTCCTGCGGGCATAGTATGGCTGCGTCTATATCGCGTGTCAATTGTGGATAAAGCATCCGTCACTTTCTGACACGTGTACTTATTTACCTGTCAGAGAGTGGCCGGTGAGGAGGGCCGAATCTTAAGAACCCGAAACCGACGTGCGTGCATGACTGATGTATGAATGTGGAAGAAGCGAAAGAAATTTGTCAAGATCGTAGCAAGTGGAAAGAAGTGGTATCTGCCTACCTCTCTGGGAAACAGGCGTGATTTAATGTATCTATGTGTATGTAGGTGACGGATGCCTTATCCAAAATTTATCAAGCGATAAACGCAGCCATATTAGGCCCCCAGAACACACATGTGTTTGGTGGAAAATAGATGGTGGTAAAGATCACATCGGGCCTTTTTGACGAGTCCTGCTACCTGAAAGTTATTCATTTTTGATGAGAACGCGTGAAAAAATTAAAAAATGTTGATTAAATTAAGACTTACTAGTTGAAACAGTGGCATACAGGCCCCATGTAAACAAAACGTTATTTATAAGGACGTCTTTAACTGTACACAATTTCTTAAGAAAACTAAGACAGATAGATTAAATAATTCATTAAGTCTATGTAGATCTTGTTACATGTTATATTCCTTTGACTACAATTCGTTTTCGGTACTTTGATTACCTACACGGTAAAAATAGACAAACTTTTACATTTCTGGTGATGTTGACTTTTGAAGATGCCCATGAACACATAAAATAAATTCTGTTTTTTTTGTTATGATCCGTGTATAAGTATAATAATGTATATGCAAATGTTTTACACGCGCGCGTGTTTGTGTGTGTGCGTGCGTGTGTGTGTGTGTGTGTGTGTGTGTGTGTGTGTGTGTGTGTGTATGTGTGTGTGTGTGTTACTTTGTTTCTCGTTCACGCTGCAATGGCTCAACGGATTTAAATTAATCTTGGAATGGAGATAGCTTAACCCATTAGGGTTCTTTTCATTCCGTAAATTTTAAAATTTTCAATGGAATAACGATAATCAAAATCTATGGGATTGAAGTCTCGAGAGCTAAGTAAGCTTTTAAGTAATTCAACAAGTATGAGAGCTTCTTAAATGCTGCACGTTAATTTTCTCTTCACTTCGGCGTATGTTTCGGTACCCCCAAAACTCAAGTAAAATATCCGCTCTCTTCCGCAAGAGATAAAAAACTTGGGGCAAAATATTAAAATTATAAATAAGTTAGCTTACCAAACTCGACAAAAGTTTGAGATTTATTACTGCTATTAATTATTTGCTTGCCCGAAGACAGAACGTAATTATTTTGTAGAGGCAAAGTGAAATCCTACGCCTGACGAAACCGCCGTGTTTTGAATTAAATTTATTTCGCTTTATGCCTTTATTTATGAGGAACGGATTAAATTTAAAAGACAATAGTTATGCTTTAGGAAGTGAGTCAGTGAGAATTTGGAGTGTTTGAAAATAATTTAATTTATTGAAAACAAGAATATAATTATATTAAAAAGAAGAATAAAAATATATTTCTTCACTACACATACAAAAAACACAGAAGTAAACAGAAAATATCAATAAACAAAGCAGTTAGTATGTCTTCACGGCAGTGAATCGGATACTGGTTCAGTATGATACTGAGGTATTAAACACCTACAGCGCTGATTTTCAGCCACCTCCGACTTTTTTGTGTGTTGTTTTTCAAGTTTACTTCTAAACCCAAAAAGGATGATGTGTTTTAAATATTTATTTGTCTGTGTATGGTTATTTATTAACACTTTTTTGTAATAGTTACATATGTGTGGCGTAAATGCATTATGCATAACTGACTATGATCATAAACTCTTATTGCATAATTAACCCTGGAACACATTCACTAAGCATAAAGACAGATAGCCAAATAATTTATTTGCATAATATTAATAATTGTAATCATCTCAAGGAATAAACTGTGTTTGCATTCAATTATTAAAAATTAATTATATTAAATTCAACATGGCGGCAAGTAAAAAAGCAAGATTTCCCCGGCTACTGCAAAAAAGAGCTAACATTTAAGCCTTCCAATGTAACCTTTCAGCATCGCTTTTTCCCTGTTTATATTTCAATTTACCATTTTTAGTAATAAGCTATAGTTACCAGCAATAATAATATTATTATTCAACTTTGCGTTCAAAATGTTCTGACATGCTCTTATGCTTCTAGTTATTGAGACGTGTCAGATTTTTTGAGCCCAATGTTGGATAACATATTATTATTGCTGTTGACGGTACTTAAATTTGTACAATTTATTTTGTAATAAGGTCGTTACGCAACATGATTATTATAAAAAGTCAAATTCGGATAGTTGTCAAGTATAACGCTTGCTTCCATCTTGCTACCAAATTATTGTCAATATGTTAGTTTTTTTTTTTCAAAAATTGCATAGAGAATTCAATGATGAAAAATATTATAGTGAAATGCGTAATGAAACACAATAAAACGTAGGTACTCAAATTACATATAATTAACTGTAGTAACTGTTACTTAATCCGATATAATCATCGATGTAAGTTTTTTTACGCTATTAGTCCTGAATTTTCGCCTAAACAACTTTATTGACTTTCATCGAATTGGACAGAAGAGAGAAGAATCAATACAGTAGATACTTCTGACCTAAATAAAACAAATCTTGGTTTTCGCTTAATTTCTGTTGTATTGATTCCTATTCGTTCCATTTTAACTAAGTTTTGTGTATAAATAATTGTCGTTTTAGTATGACTCAAATGTAAAAATCATCTCGTGCATGAGAACGCATTGAAAATTCGAATTATATTTTTCCAAATATTCAGTTTTTTTAATTTTCATAATTTTGAAAACCTGTTACATGAATATTATGCTAGAGGTTTTTGGGATTAAAGTTGTATTTATAATCAGTATCAACAAATTATTAAGTCTTCTATTAAAACATTGCATTCGGAATAATAAAAAATTGGGATTTTAATCAATGTGGAATTATGTTTCTTTGGAATGATTTAGTGTATAAACGGGTCTCTATTGCATAAATCAATCAAACGTAAGAAATGTAATTAATTCACAACTAAATTACATAGTTTTCCATTTCGACTTGTACTATCTCAAATGTTAAAAGCAACTTGAATAAAGCCACTACAACACTGCGGTGCTATCTAGACTCGGATGTGTGGATTTGTTTGTCTGACCCTGTGCTAACCTTTCCGCTGCGTTGCATGTCGCGCTCGTGTGCGTACCTACCGTGTGCGCCAGGTCAGGCGACTCGGGCGGCCTGCCCATCTAGATTGGCCATTCCAAACCTAAAAAAGTACATCGTATTTTACACAAGCAAAACAAAAAAATACCATGATTGTATTGCTCATCAACTACTCACATTAAAATACTTTTTTTTTTAGCTTCATTGCACAAAATAATACACTTAATAAGTATACAAAAGGTGAACTTAATGCTGTAACCCGCAGTAACCAGTTGCAAATGTCATTTCCTAATGACATTACACGCCTCTCAATTAATTTTTACGCCTTCAGTAAAACTGAATATCACAAATTATGTAATAGAAAAATATATTACTTCTGCATACATTACTTACGTGATATAACCCTTGACACCAGTCGCCTTGACCGCAGGTTCATAGCATATTAATCTGGTTCATCACCTCGGGTCACCTCGGGTCGTGTTCATCATAAATTTAAACAATGACCTGCGCTGAGCACGTAAGTAGTTCATTAAAGCGGATTCGTTGGAGAGTGCCATGCCGCGTAGCTAACAAAGAGCGTCGGTGGCTTAGTGGTTAAGGGTATCGACTCCTGATCGTAGGGTACCAAGTTCGAAACGAATCGGTAACCATAGTAAACCAGTTTAATTCCAAAGCCACAACTGACTCTGTCAACGTGACGTTGTAAACAAAATCAAAAGAAGTCTCTTAGGTTTAGGTCGACTGACCAATGAGTTTTTCTTACTTAAGTAGGTACATTACAGGTCTCCTCACTACGTTTTCTTTCATCATTACGATATTGAAAAACATCTTGAGAAGACCTGCACATTTGAACAGCTGATCGTGTTACAGCACGGAATTACTCAAAATATCCTAAAAAACATTATCCGAAACGGCTTATCTATAAGATGTCAAACAAAGCCAGTAAGGTGCAATTGGCATCTTATTGACCTAATTGTTTCATAACGTGCAAATTTTCAATCTTAAGGTTAGAAAAACTAATTAATGCAGTCAGCCTTATGAATAGCTGCACACTTTTGTATTTTGTCGCTTTAACGCCTTTGACAGATTACTTCAGCAGTTCAAACATGACGTGAAAGTGACAAAGCAGAGTGCAGCGAATTTATCTTCTTTTCACTACACCTAAAGTCACAAGGCTACCTATGTTCTACAATGTCGGATACGTAAGGTTAATGCGGATAAAAGGAACTATTCCCACAGGGAATTTGAACTTCCTACTATAAAGCAGTCACACAGTGAACACAAGGGTAAACAAACTGACTGCGAAACCTCTTCACGAGGGTTCCGTTTTTACCTTTAATGAGCAGAACGCTAGAAAAGTTAATTAAAACAGACATGCAATTAAACTCACTACTTGAAACTTTGTATAACCGTGGCATGTGACACGTTCGCATGTCTAAACGCAATTAGGGGTGAGTCAAGAGCAATTGTACTCCCAAAATCGAAGCCTACACCACCCATCTCTTTCTAACCATTGTTCGACCACTCGAGAGTGAAAGGGATAGATACTACAAGTTTGACTTGTATTTAGGAGTGGATATAGGTGACAGCTAAGTCTATTCATGCAACCTATTTGTCTAACCATCCTGGTTATTGGATTTGGACGTTAATTAATAGTCCTATCTCAAGTTGCGAGAGATCAATATCGATAAAGTGTTGAAAAAACTACGAGTTAAAACTAAAACCATACTTAGGTACGTATTAAATGGTAAAAATCCAATCCAGCACTAATGAACAGAAAGAAAGGAAAAAATTTTAGTTTATTTTACACACATCTGAACACATTTATGACCTTTACGTTTAGGTTCTTTTAAAAATCCTTTTTTTTAAACCGAAAGAAATTCTCGTAACAAAACATTACCAACTAACAAATACCTGCAAATTAATCAAATAAAATCAAAATTTATTCACTTGAGAAGCGATTACAATAGTTGATTATGTAATAAAATTTGGTCAGCGCTCTCGCCGGTAACATCATCATGCAAATGCGATTCTGTATTAACCCCACATTAAAGCTAATAATCTAAAATTAAGTCAGTAAAATGTCAAGTTTCATGCATTATTAGTCTAATAATTCTTAATACAACAAAAACATAATTCTAGTAACCATTTATAGCGTTTTTACAAATCTATAACATGGCAAATAATGTCGTGAATGTAAGTGATTTAAAAAAAAATTAACTCTACTTTCGTCGTTGTCGTCGTTGTCGTAATATTGGAACGGTTTTCTGTTCATCAAATTTTCTAGGGTACATGATTTCTGAATTGAGTATATATAGTTATAAATTAAATTAAAAAAAAAACTCATTTCCAGTAATATAATTATTATGATGGAATAGTGAGTAGGTAGCTTATACTCATCAAATTATCATGTCAGTGGTGGCTTGTTGCAGGTAGGCCTTAATCCTTATTTTGACTGATGAATAACCTGCCTTCTGTATGCCATAAAAAAAAAAAAAAAATGTCATGGGAGATTCCTCACAGCAGCAGTCCGTACCTGAGCACTGATACCACGTAGCCATGGTATACTTGAATTGCCGTTTCCTTATTGACGATTTTTGCAAGTAATATTTTTTTGTTTTGTTTTTGGTATTCAAGTTAGTTCTTTAAGTCAGGGACCCTGGCTTCAAACCAGCGCCGAAGTTTGCTGCGGTACAAAGCAGAAAGGGGCACTTTTCAACGCCATGTTAATAGTAGATTGTGCAACAAGGGCATAAAACAAACCATTTTTTCCGAGATTTATGGTATCCAACCGAGCCGGCATAAAATGGGTTTTAAGACCGAGTTATACACTCTGCTTTTCACTTCGATTACGAGGAAATAAAACAGTGATAATGTAAAAAAACTTTAATAAGTTCTTTTGCATTTTTTTCCATGTGATAATGTAAAAAAACTTTAATAAGTTCTTTTGCATTTTTTTCCATGAGTGTGTTAGGTGTAAGCATTATTTTCCTCTTCACTAGACGACATTTTAATTAAATTCCATAACACAACAAGTTTTGCAAAGAAAATAACTAATTAATAGTCCAAAACCTCTTTCCCGCCACTGTATTTCTGTCAATTTTTTTTTTTTCTGTTTGCGATTTTTGACTTAGGTCGAACGCAATACTGCCAAGTTTATACGTACGTTGATTTTTTAATGTTCTTGTTAATAATGCTTGTTTTTAATAGTTTTAAATTTCTTCTTTGTTAGATGCAACTACGATGCAAATATAAATAAAATTAAAGTAAATTTATTCAAATAACAAGTTTATTTAATGTAGTCACTTCGTCTGTCTGGCTGTAGGGCTTAATTGTCTTAGTCTAGATGACGACAACCATTTATGCACTAGTGCATAAAATGCGATTTTATGCAGCCTATACCCAGCATAAAGAAGGACTTTACGAGCATGAGAAGTGAAAATGTTTTTTTTTGTTTTCAGTCATTTTTTTTTCCAATGTGTGCATGCGTTTTTAAAAAGATTTCTATTATATTCTAATTTTATACACTAAACCATTAACTGCTTGACATTTCTTATCTATTTTAGGCTTTCAAGAATATATTGTTTGTAGTTTATGACGATTTCAACCTTTCTATTAATTCAGCTCAGTACGTAAGTGTTTCTTAACTTTCAATGTTCTTCAGCAAATCAAGTAAATTGCTGATACAAGGTTATGCAAAGTCACATCTGGTTTAACCTTGACATAGTTTAAAATAAATATTCAGAACAACAACAAGAGACGGGCGGAAAATATTACGAGCTACAATTTTTGACGCGAAAGTTGATACGAGTAAAAATAAACTTATATTCTGTACAAAGACGCAGAAAATACAAAGTATTTTTAGTGACCTAGCGTGTATTTAATCATATTTTAATACAGGGCTCATCGATGAGATATTATCGATGAGGTATTAGCCAAAAGTCGTGCACAACTGGATATAGGGTTCCAATCCTAGAATCGCCACGACTGGTCTATTCTGTTTGTTCTAATTTCACAATATTCTCTAGATCGTGTCGTGTATTCAAATAATGTATTATCCAGAGCCAATTAGATAGTATTCATACAACCAAATCCTCTTAACTCCCCTTTAACCTCTCCAAAGCTCCAAAAACAAATTAAAATCACTTCTTACATTCTACAACTTCACACCTAACACAAACTGTAGTTCCCGAAACACCCCGTAACGCAAAGTTAGGTGCGAAGGCTCAGAGGCGCCAAATTACCGTGGAAATATAACGAAAATTATATAATTACAGGCCCCAAGCGGCTGCGTTTTGGATGTCGTTCGGAGAGTAGTTTGAACATTTTCCGAGTTTTCAGGTCGAGTGCTTTTGCTTGTTGCACGTGAGCTGGTTTTAACAAAATGGATGCCGGGGTCGTAAATCCTGGGATATGGCGACGGGTTGTCCCAGGACACATGCTTTTGAAAGCCGCTGTGGTTGCCGGGTGACGAGCGTTCTAATGCGGATTTAGTATTATTTTTAAGTGGTTAGCAGTTGGTTAAATTGAAATGTGTATTGATGATTTTGTTGTTGCTTCGTTGCTTAGAATTTTAGGTTATGATAATAGTAAGCTATAACTTTAATGTAAGCTAACAGCTTTACTAGGTCCATTAAAAATGTTATCACATAGACAATTTTCTAAAAAAAAACATAAAAAAAAAATTGACCCGTTATGATGCACACGCAATACAAAATTTACGAGACAATTTAATATTCGGTCAGAATAGCCATTTATTCGTTGACACCCAAACAAAAGTCAACACATAATAAAATAAAAAACTGACTTTTCAAATGCTAGTATTAACTTCAGAAAAAATAGCAACTAACTTACTTTATTTATGTTAAACAAAACCCGAGCAAAATTCAATCTCTTTGTACGCAACAACGAAATAGACGGAATCGACAAATACCTAAGCTAAAAACAAAAGACGATCACAAATATACATACCCCAAATAAAAGTATGCTCAAATAAAGACAATCTGATCTTCATTTATATAAAGTATATCATTTTTCGCTATCACCATTGAAAAGGAAACTAAACAGACCCGCAGAGCGTAAAATTGGAATACACCTAGATTCATTTCAAATTTTGCGCGACCAAATATCACGGCTGAGTTCTCTCGGTGTTGCTTCTAACGATATATCATGCAGTTATTCTGGCAGCTTTGTGTTTCTGTCGTATGAATTAAAAAGTTTATTGTAGCAAGGAAATAGTGGTCGAACGAAATGTTGCTGACGGGAAAGCTATTGTTTTTAGGAAAATCTTTTATTGGTTGTGCCGATTTTGAAACTGTTAAAACGGTTGCGGCTTGAAGAGTTTTTACTGTGTTGTGGTAGAGTAAATTATATTTTGGTAAGTGTACAGTACAGTGTACAAAAGTAGTTTTTATAGATGATAATATTTAATAATATGATCGTAACAATTGGGATTGTTCATATTTTTACAATTACTCCAATTCGAAAACCATTTCGAGGAATAGGGTTTTAGCCGTTCTGCATTAGGTATTAAGTTTTTGAAATATTTATCTGTTTTGTATATTTTGACAAAAGTATATTTAACCTTTGTTTGACTTTAGTTTTCGGCTTGAAGTCGTCCTAGACACCTACGACATCTTAAGGGTTAGGCAAAAACAGTTTGAAATAGTATGTTTTAATACACTATTAAAATCACTTTTTTTCATTTGATATCATTTAATTGTTGTAATTAATTAGAAAATGCCAATCCAAATTTAAAATACTCATGTCATCCATAAAATGTCTGCTAAATAAATAAAGATATTTAAACAAAACTATTGGGTTAAATACAAAGTTAATGAAATTGGTGTCTCAAAATTTCCTATTCTTTCGAATGAGAAAGTAAAAACCGTGATTCTTTTTTTTGGTCAATCCCATTTACAAATTACAAATACAAATTAGTAAAATAGGAAAATATTAGTAGGCCTCCCAAAATGTGGTTGATATTTTTTAATGATTGGCAATGCGAAAGATTGTACAGTATCAAACTATGTAATAATATTTTGTATCCCTGGACATGGTTGATGTGTAAGTGAAGCTAACATAAGTTTTTAATAAAATAGCTGCATTTTCGAACAGTTGTAAATAGGAACCATATCTTTAATAAAAGTATAATCATTGAAGCAAAAGCAACAAGAAAGCTGATAAAGGTGATATTATAACTACAGTCCTAATTTGTCAGATTTCCCTTATAAATGGAATATCATCGTGATCTATCGATCATTGTCACTCTGCTGAATACCCATTGTCCGACCGGTCCTTCGACTTTGAGAAGCCTTTGAAAGAATTGCTGATCACATGGCTATAGTCATCAATTGACAAATTGGGTAACGTTAAGGTGTTTTACAATCGTTACAATGAAGTAATCGGCAAATTGTTTCATAAATTGAATCAGAATTTATACTACACGTATTCAGCAATGTAAAATTGTTTAGAAGTTGAAGGTTCGGTTTTATACTACTTTATTTTAATGTTTGTGTAATGTAATATTGTTTACATACATATATAAAGTGAAACTGAAGTAATTAATAGTTAAGCACTAGCCTCAAAATTATCTACTTGTTTAAAATTTTCATTACTAAGATTGCGCTATTCAAAGTGTTTAATAAATTTTCTGTCATTTTAAAGCGTTTTCTCGTAAATAATATGGAAAACGCAATACGAGTACATCGTCATATATCTTTTTTATTGTACTACGTTAAAAAAAAACTACATTAATGAATATTCCCTCAATTGCAAATAGGGGTACAATTCTAAAAATATTAACTTTCCTAATGGAAGTCAAAAAATATAGACTGCTCTTTTGTTTTAATGTTCGTGTTAAATAATCTTACGTTTTTTTCCTAATTAGTAGCTCACTCCTGTTAATGTACATTTCGCTAATTCTAAATTATTTATAGAGAGTCGCAGCAACGGTCTAATTAGAGAAATAAACCCGTTGATATCACATCCGAAGACAAATAAAATTGTGTACTTTAATAATATTTTCTCTTGAGGTTTTGACAGTAGCACATGGGGATAGTTCCACGAGCTTCTGACAAGTCTCTTGTATTACATTACCTTGACAAGAAAGCATTTGTAACTGTAATGTTGACTACAAACTACAACATCCTTAAATGCCATATTTTTTTTGGAAAATAATTGGATCATGTTGCCAATTTCACTTACAAGTCCTTCATTTTCTTCAATCCTTTTTGCCAATCATTCCAATAATCATGCAATCCATTAGATACCATTATCCAGAAACTTTTTCCTGATCGTGCGTAAAGCGAATCTGCAGCGCTCGCTTTCCATTTACCCTTTTAACCAGATCAGAGGGAAACTCCGCGTCTCGTTTCGAAACACGCTTTGACAAGTTCTTTGAGGCCTTCCTAAACATCAGACAAAGTGCGGTGGCAGACTAAAAACAGATTAGCATCTGTAATTAAAACGTGAGGTGTGATGGGACCGTTAAGAGAGATGCGGTGTGGATGCATAGCTTTGTCTGTGAAGGCAAATTAAATGCTTAAAATTTACCAAAGTTTTGACTTTTGTCTGGATTTTGAAATTTGGTTTATGAAACTGTTTCGCTACTGACTGACTTTCGGATAACGAATAACCTTCACTTTATTATAATATAGCGTATTTTTAAAATTATTATTGTTTGTACTTGCACTGAGAAAGTGTTTTTGAAAATTCAATTCCAGGTTAAGAAATTGCGGCACTAATGGGAAATGAATTAAGCAGCCTTATACGTTCGACCTATCGTGCTGCTAAATTGAAAATGCACGCGCTACAATGTGTTTTGTTCGCACTGACGGGACTACTTAATCTCGCCGCTTGGTACCTATCACTCGACAGTCCGCACGACCGGCGCTGTTTACAGAATCACTACCCTGGACCTGCGGGCAATTTCACTTCGCTCAGATATTGCGCAGCATGACTGCGTCCGCGAAAGTGCACCCTGTCTTTAAGGGATAATTTTTTTTACTTAACCAACATTTTACTATAAAATCTTCGCGGGGAATTCAATTTGTAGTTACTGTTAAGGTATCAAAAGAGGTTATTGGCGTTATGATACGATACGCTGCTGCGTTAGTGATACGACATACCCAACGTGTGTATGACACTTAGGATATGCGAACTCGATACGATACGCGTGATCGTGATTGCTAACGTAATACAAATTTTGACCCAGTTTTAGATGACTAGATTTTAAAACGGGCAGATAACTGTGTTGCTGATGGTGCCTTCACGTCGAACATCAAAGGGTACGTAAATTTGTTACGGGCGATGTTGAGATAGATAGCTCATCGGCTGGAAATAGTGTTGTTTTGCTTAGAGGAGTATCCGGTTCAGAATATGTGATTGAAGTTCTAGTTCAGTCAGCTGACAAATGGATATACGATTAGACAAAGGGAATATCGACCAATAATGATTTATACATTTGTTATGACGCTTGGCCGCTGCGCGTTGAGCCTCCACTCTGTCCGTTCCCACCCTCTAGTAGAGAATAGCCCAAATTTAAAGTGAAACGGAACTAAACGCCCCAGTTTGAATGTTGCCACTGACATTTTCATTGGGCTTTTACAAGTAGGTACTCGATAGTTTTCTCGTCATCAAAAATTTACATCATCATTACAAAACAAAATCAAGTGTTGCGTATCTCGCAATTGTTAATGGGAACCTTGCACCCTGAATATTAAGTTATTTTTTATTTGGCCTGATTTGATTTGAAGTTCTTGATACTTGATTCTTTCAAATAATTGTAAAAAAGGGCTATAATAAAAATCAATGGCTATAGTATAAATTTAGACGACGCGCTGGCCTAGTTGGTAGTGACCCTGCCTACTAAAACTAGCGGTCCTGGCTTCGAATCCCGGTAAGGGTAGGTATTTGTGTGATGAACGCGAATGTTTGTTCCTGAGTCATGGATGTTTTATATTTGTCTCTATATAAGTATTTATATCGTTTTCTAGTACCCATAGTACAAACCTAGAGCTTAAATTGGGACTAAGTCAATTAGTGTGACATTATTGTCCCCTGATATAATGTTCACTATAGAGATTAAATATCACTAAAATTAACAGCATTATAGTTAAACAAATATACTCGTTTATTATTTAAGGGTAGCAATAATTGGAACCTTTTCGTTCAGGGCAATATCGTGGTGCAAACGTATTTTTTGTTTGTCCACTGATTGGCGTTTCGAATTACGACTACCACGCGTTCTCTCTCAATTTGTAATTTCAATCCGAAGTAAAAAACATTCGTAGCACCTTCCTTATTTTAATATATATTATAATATATAGGTTTATGTGTTAATTCACGGTTTAAGCTATCTCCACTTCTTATCCAAATCCTTCCACTTTGCAGTGGAAGCGGCATCAAACAAACACACAAACAGACTTTAGGATTTATAGCATTAAGATAAAAAAAAAATTTTAGCGTATAATCATAATTTTTAATAATATACATACATACATACATTCAATCACGCCTGTTTTCCAGAAGGGTAGGCAGAGACAACTTCTTTCCACTTGCTAACATCGTTGATATAAAATCACAATTAATGATGTCTGTCAAAATATAAAAAAGTCGTAGTAAGATTGACTGAAGAAAATACACATAAAGCTCAATTAGCTTCCTTTTATGAAAAATTACATGTGAATTGAATAAGAAATAAATTAAAATAACATTGACAATGTCAAAATGGCAGTCATTAGTACAGTTGCAAAATAAGACACGTTTTCTCGTCGTTGTATTTTGATCAACGACTTGTTTTATTACTCGAGAAAAAAGTCAGTTTCTAGAAATATCGAAGCACTGCGAATCCCTGACTCGTGAATTATTGAAGTCGTCCCTCTGGAATCAGTGGTATGTCCTCTTTCCTGATACACCCTGATTCTTCTTCATAAGATATTTATCAAAAGAAACCCTCTACCGAAATTTAGTACATAGGTACAATTACTGAAATCTCGAAGACTTTGTAATGAATA
This sequence comes from Acleris laterana, assembly GCA_963966035.1. NCBI lineage: Eukaryota > Metazoa > Arthropoda > Insecta > Lepidoptera > Tortricidae > Acleris > Acleris laterana. The sequence continues at coordinate 16,726,791 of OZ014442.1, forward strand.
AAATAACATGTGAGAATATTGCAGCAAAATCAAAACATCGTTTTAGAAAATGGTTTATCAGAATTCAGCAGTTATAATAAGTATTGAACTATTCAGTTAAAAATCATCGATAAAATATAGTATTTTTCCGAAGATTCAACCATATTATGCGAAAATGATGTCATGTTTGATAAATAAGATAAGTGTAGAGGGTTTTGGTTTTTAATCGTGTTTACACGTACGAGTATAACAGTTTCAAGGATACATCAAGTATACGTCAATAACAACAGCCTTAATTTAAGTGCCCTCTTAACGTATTTACGTACTTGGATTGTGTGTGCATAGCTGTTATTTGCTATGGTCATTAAACTGTGGGAAAAAAAACACTCAAAATAATTGCTTTTGCAGATACTATAGGTTTTTTTGTTGCCTAGACTGAAAAGCGTCTATGTCAAATTCAGTAATTATTGTTTTTGACAAAAAGGACTTAGAATTCATTATTCTAAGTGGTATAGAAGATCGAAACAAAGCAACAAGTCACGACAAAAGTATGTACAATACTCTATAAACGACCTTCAGGTTTCTTAATATCTCTTTATACTTAACTTTTAACCTTGTCTATCCGACTTTAGCTGAATCCAAAAATGATAATGAAATGAAGATTATAAAGACCTTTGGTGTTGAAAGTAGCTACTGACATCTCGCTAAAGTCTCAAAATACAGTACAAGTACACAGGTTTCACTGCCTGAAAAACGTCGTGTTGGTATAAGAATTGTACCTACTTTATGGTTATCTGTCTATCGTATAACTTGTATTAATTCGCTCGCGGCACGTGTAGTGCTATAGTTGTCACACGCCTAGAAATATAATACATGAATGACATTTTAAACTGTTGCACCCCGTTAATTTAAAGGCAGTAAAAGAGGTGTGAAAGCTACGCACTTTCATCAGTATGTTATGTGAACCAATGAATATGATTGGTGGATATCAACACATCCATAGCAACGTAGCGTGGCACATCTCTGGTGGAAAGTGGATATAGCATCTGTCACTTTCTAACCAGTTTGTAAGTGCGAGAGTGACCATTTTTTTAGCCACCGCGATAAAGCAGACCATAATACGGGCCCTAGGGTGTGATTCTCGTAAAGACGCGGACGGTCGAACGAACGAGTGAATGTTACAGCAGCGGCTTGTTTAAGTTTATTTTTTATTTTTTATGTCATATAGAAGACAAACGAGCACACAGGCCACCTGATGGTAAGTGGACACTGTGACCCATAGACATTCGCATTCACAGGACTGCGATGCAATCCTAAGACTGCAAATGCGTTGCCAACCCTGAGGACTAAGATGGAATGCCTCTATGCTAGTCATTTTACCGGCTGTCTTATCCCCAAACCGGAACACAACAGTGTGAACACTGCTGTTTGGCGGTAGGTTAATGGATAAGATGGTGGTAGCGATCCGGACGGGCCCTGCACAAGGTCCTACCACCCGCTAAGTTTCGCTAGTCTTAGCGAACAAAACACATTTTAGCGCGTGCATTCTTAATTAGGCAGCCTTATACGTTCGATCTCATCAATAGAAGCCATGCTGCCAAATTGAAAATGCAAGCGCTAAAAAGTGTTTTGTTCGCTCTGACGAGACTACTTAAACTCGCCGCTGCGGAAGTATAGTTAAACCTACTTTGTTTCTACCTCTTTGTATTGTTTATAACTCCCTTGACTTATCAACTTACTTGAACCTAGCATGATAACTACAATAATAATAAAAGGGTAATGACAATGTGGAATGGGGAATTATTCTTGCAGTTCTATTGTAAATGCGACACATAAATCAGAATGAAAAACACCCCCATGTAAACTGTAAAACCGGAATCAGTTTATCGATTCCCACCCACATAAATCCAACGGAAAGGTGTACAATGTCAGAGTAATCTCGTTAACTACCGCGGTACAGATTGAGTGGGGGATCACAGTGTACTGAATTATGGATGAGGGTGCACTGTGCACGAGATAATGTTGCTTAGGTCCTTGGTGAAATTTAATGTTTTTTTTTCATTATTAGACCTGCGAACTACGTCGTGGTTATTGGTAATATTCAAACTATACTATAGTCGCCGTCAATTGAACTTGCAAAAACCTTACTTTACATTACTAGATAATCACGTACTTTTAAAGATCAAGTGAGGTCTTTGTCATCACTCTAGATCATTACTTTCATATTAAGTTTAAGATGAAATAACTATTCATAATACGTTATTTTCAATAAAAACACGCTTGGTGAATATTTGAGGTTATGTATTGTGTCAAACAGTACTAATTTATTTACATCGTTCACAAGTTCTGTTTACGGCGACTTTAGTAATACGAGTTTGAATATTGTGACAAATAATGTTAGACTTCTTAGAAACGAGCGGTAAAATGCCGCTTGTATGTAATAAGGCTTAAATTTAAGTAATTGTACGGTCAACCTGCACGTTTATACTCGTAGTGCCTTTGTGAATCATGGTCCATTAACTCATCAACACTCATTTTTCATTTATTTATTAGGTTTGCCAACAGATAATAACACCGTTAACTTAATTTTAAAATTATATGTGAAGGGCACTACATGACATCCCTTTACATTACATCATTCTTTATTAAAAGAAATGTGTTTCGTTTCATAAAAATAAACATCATGGATCAAATTAAGTTAAATATTTAAAATAAATTAAGTTAAGTTTTTAAATATTTTTTTGCTATAAAAAGCATATTTTAAATTTAGGTTATGTTTATTTGAATGTGTTAAAGTTTTACCCAAATGTGTCAGAAAGAAGGTAACGTTAAAATTTTAACAAGAATCAACATTTGTAAAGTTTAATTTTCCTTTACATGTTCAGTTTGTTCTCTGCAATCTGTAACAAAATATTGAACCAATCTCGAATCATTGGATATGCGAATAGACAAAAAGTAAGATTGATTGTCATATAGACAACGAAGCATCATCAAAGGCCTTTCACCATTTAGAGGCACTATCTATTATCCTGGAAGAGATGTTGCCAATATACAGCTGCAAGTCAACCGTCTCTACTGAGCCTTCCCATTGACGGGCCATTCCATTTTCAAATTCAAATTTTAAATTTATTTGTCAGAATACAGTAAAATACATGGCCTTATAAATATTTTCATTGTTGTTCTTGTATTCAGCATGCAAAGCAAGCGTACAAATATCTACTAACTTACTTATTATTACCAACTATATATTTACATTTTAGTCAACATTGACAACAATCGCTCAAGTATTCCTTGACGCTGTAAAAACATTTCTCCATTAACCATTTTGTTACTTTGCTTTTAAATATTGACTGCCATACTGATTGCATCGGAGTCAAGTATAAAGTAGTGCTAGTTACTCTAGTAAAATATTGACCTGTAAATACAAATCGATCCCTTTTGTTATTTTTGTTAAATGTCCCTTTCTTAATTTTTTTCTCCATTTTTTTCATGCTTTTTCTGGCTTTATCATTGTGATTACGACGTCTTAATAACTGAAAAAATTAAGTGTATTTTTGTTTTCGGCGTAAAAAGGAACAAAATAGGAACTGACGGTGATATTCCTTTTTTTAATGTAAATAAAACAAGTTTGTTAAACAATAAAAAGTGCTGCGTCAAAATTCCACGAATCACTTTTTTAGTACGATTTTTCTTGGTAACAAAATAGGAAACAGTCACTGAACCAACGAATAAAACTAAAAAACCCTGTATTTCACAAAAAAAACTCTTATACTTTATAACGGCTTTGCTTTACGACAAAGGTAGGTAGGTATTTAGTATTCGATCGGCCGTAAGCTTTGAATACTAGATTCATGTATTCCATGCGAAATCAGTGAACGAATGGAATCGCGGCTAACTATTTGAATTATTGAACGCAATTTGTCGCGTTGACGCCATATTGTGACGTTCCATTCACTCATTTGAAAGTTTCATTCGTTGTTCATTCGATAGTTATGAAATTGGATTATTCAAAAAACGAACGCTTGTCATGTTTGGTTAACTACATTGTTTTGAATGTGGTCAGTTCAGGATTGTGGTGAAATTTGATACAATTATTTTGTTTAGTTATGTTTAAATCATTGTTGATCGTTATTATGACAATTTTTTGTCATTATATTTCCATCAGTAAAAGATTTATCAGAAATAAAAAGTTTGTGCATAGTACACACTTTCGCAATACGTAAAACCATATTTCATCGCCACAAATAACTGTAAAATACTTCACGTAGGTACCGTACACGATATTGAAAATTTATTTTTTACTCCATGTGTTGTGGAAAAAATGTACAGCCTAGTGCAACAAATCTGTAGCGAAAGGAAAATAGAAAAGCCAGTAGATTGGCCGGTCGGAACTCAATAACAATCATGGTAGCAGAAAAGCTAGAAACACTGTTCGTTTAAACCAGTCAATTGTATGGTTCCCATACACTTTTTGAGTTTTATTTTAATGAAAATGTTTTGTATTCAATTAACTTTTATAACATATCGGTAACCGTACCAATATGTCATAAAAATTTAAAAGTATTTGAAAAGTAACCCTGCCCATAAAAAGCAATGGTTCGATTCTCGATCCGCTAGTTTTATATTTATGTGATAACGTGTTTTTACATCGGTCGCTCTCGGAGCTGGTTAATGACGATTAAGTGATTAAGTCGCTTTTTGCGACGATTTTTCATATGATAATTCGTCAGTGATACGGCAATATCGCGTAATTAACCAGTTTAATAAAACGCTAAATACACCTACGAGTAAGCTAGCAAGTCAGTATGGTACATTTTGCAACTTATAAAAGTTGTCAGTTACGCGGTGATAGTGACAGTGCAATATCACCGATGATAATTACAAGTTTTGAAAAATAACGAGTTAAAGTGGTAAATCTTGAACGTTTCTCGAGTAGTTAAGTCAACAAATAAAGTATGTATTTCTTATTATAAGTATGTTTATCGTGATACAAACGTAGACTTTAGTTTAGGACTGACTCAATACCAACTAAACACAAAAAAGAAATGTTTATTCTGAGAAACATAAAAAAAAAAACATTTTACTTGCTCGTAAAATGTGCCTCGTATAAAACCAAGCTGCAGTGTTCGCATTTTTTCGATGCAGTCTTGGACTACAAATAGAAAGCAACCAGCGAAATGATAACCATACCGAAAGAGAGATGCCTTTTTTTTTTTATGACATAGAGAAGACAAACGAGCACACAGGCCACCTGATGGTAAGTGGAAACTGTGACCCATAGACATAGCCTAGGACTAAAATTTTAATATCTAAAAAAAAAGTTGACAAAAGGCACAGACTCAGAATGGGCTGCAAGTACGGACAAATGCTCAAGCCTTCGCAGCGGTGGTTTTTAGTCTAGCTCTATTTGTACTCAGTCTAGACTAACACATATTTTTTTAAATAAAAAATGGATTTACGTTTCAGTCTCACCTGATTTAAAGTGACGACGACATCGAGAATGGTACCAGTATCTCGTGATGAGTTTATTAATACATTTTGTTGTCTGCTGTCTTATTTTGCCTTTAGATATGTTTATCTCTTTTCCTCTTCCCTTGAGGTTATCAACGCATTTCAGTCTTGACATTTCGAATGTCATTGAGTTTAATTATTGGTAAAAAGTTGTACGTACAGTCAAAGACATAAGTCGCTAAACAAAATAAAGCTACGAAATTAACTGTACACGAGAACTCCCCATGTGTTAATATACAAAGGTATGTTCAAAACTCCTTGTTCGTCGTGAAAGTTCAAAAGTCCCTAAACACTACCATAACTTAATTAACGCCAAAAGTCGCTGGACACTTAAACTCGATGAAATAATCCAAAAGTCACTGTACGCTAAAATTCCACGAAGAAGTCAAAAATTAGCTGAACGTTATTTCAAAACTTTGATATTTATACTTAATATATTATTATGTTACCTATTTTAAAAATGCTTTTTATTACCGCAATGTGTGTATGAATGTCGGTGTCCAATATAAAGCGTTTAGCTCAGTAGCAGTTCCAGCCCTTTCATTCGCTGCGTGGCGCTACCAGAAGTGACAGAGCCAGTGATGGGTAACTTTTGTGAAGTTGTCTATTGTAGTTTTAGCCCACCTTGACCTCATATTTCTGTACTCTCTATCTGAGACCCCTTGTTTTAATAATCAGGTTATTATTATGACATTGCAATGCAGTTCATTTACGGCGAGCGTAAAGAAGAGAGCAATAGCAGTGTTATATAGCTGTCCTTTTCTCTCAATAGGTATTAGATCTTTCATAATAACTAGCTGACAAATTTTATGACATGTGAAATTTAAATTACGAATCAATTATTTAAGAAAATAAAGGCCATTTGTGGCAGAGGAAAAGAGGCAAGGAGTATAGATTACGCCTGCAATAGACGTAGAAATAACTTCGTATATATATATATATATATAATAATATACTCGTACAAGTAGAAAATCAACACTTTAGTCGTGCCTACTATTTCTACTAACTAGAGTTTAATTAAAAAGTCATTGTGATAGATCAAGTGATGTGATAACGATAACAATGATAATCAAAACAGACGGGAGACCATCAGCCAAGTTGAAAAAGAGTCAGTGTCAGCCTAACGGGCATTATATATTTTACATAATTATTCCGACCTAATTAAAATTAAAACTTTATTCAATCCAATGTTTTGCCAACACGAGTATTATGCGAATAAGTAAAAAAAAATGGCACTACAATGACTTCATTCCCAAAACGAAAGACCGAAACCATTGGCACTCTTATCTATGACTCAACTCGGCACTGTCTGTTCAGCAACATATGAAACTTTATAGTGTGCAGGTGTTTTGTAAGTATGTGTTATTGGACTTTCGTTCCCATCAATGATAATCTAATTATGTAGATTTATAAAGTACAGCAACTTTTGATAAAATATTGTTCACTAACATTTGACATTCTGCAATGTTCACATAGATTTGATCAACAATTTGTTCAGCGACATATGGAACTTTACATTGTGCAGGTGTTTTGAAAATTTGGATCTGTTCATCAATTTATGTCTTCGACTGTACAAAACTAATATGGAATTTACGTCAAATTTCAAATATAGAATGTCAAACAGTGTATACTCTATACAGATGTGTAACAACTACCATGCAAAAGGACGTTTATAGTCTTGCTAAAAAGTCTTGAAATTTAAAAGTGGCAAAACTGTAGTGTCGTTTCTTTCTTTAAATTGATTTGATAGGAATGACACTACAGTTTTGCCATGTTTTAATTTCAAGACTTTTTTGCCAGACTATTATTTAAGTTTAGAAGACCCGGGAGCTTGTTGCCTTGTCTATAGAAAACGTATAGATAACAGCCTGTAATCCTTAACACATGACATTTTAAATATATATCGTTGAAAAAGTTATCATTAACATGAAAAGTAAACTCCCTCGGTCCAACAAATACGAGCGAGTTGATAAACTTCACGTTTTAAAACGGACCCGTTGAACTGAAACAATCCACGTGACGAGTTCGGAGTAACAATTTGTATACTTTCAAAATATTCTCGATCCTTTTCATTTATTGTATCAGTTAGTGTTTACAGGGTGACCTAGATTTTTTGTAGTTTATATTCATTTTACTTCAAAAGGTAAAAAAAAACACTTTACTCAAAAATATCGGATTATGAGAAAATATTTTAAAGCATAATTATCAAATCAAATAATAAAGAAAAGGGTATATCATAAGTTTGTTACAGCTTTTTACTTTACATAAAGTACTTATTTATTAAAGTAAAATTTGATGGTTAACTTATGATGACTACTTAATCAATAATGACTGCACTATAATGTAAAAAAACTAAAATTACCTGTTTTTTTTTTCATTTTACGGTTCAGTCCCAGCAGTCTTGATGCAAAAATGTTTTGAATCATGCAATTGCCATCATGGTCACGAAATGGGATCCCATTGATTACCATAATAATATGTTTTTGGTATTATTTTTATATTACAGGAACCGATTTTTTTTCACTTTTTTGTAGATAACAATAAGTTAGTAAAAGTTTCTTAAAAAAATTCGTTATACTTACGATAATTATGACTAAAAATAATAATGGCAAACAACAAAGACCCTGAAGCAAATTCCTATTTTATTTATATGTATTTATGTCAGTTTCCGAGGCTGGAAAATATACTTGTGTACAAGTTCATTAATTACCCTTTCCACGATTGATGCCGACATAACACTTTTCTCAACTAATGCGAGGAAAATTCATTCCATATTATTATCAAAGTTTTTTTTGTTAATAATATTGTGACATACCAATACAATCATTCAAAGAATAAACGTTTCATATCGTAATAAAGCTTCAGCGACCTTGAAAATTTATTGAAATACGAAAGTAATATGTTTTCAGATAAATACTTCGCTTTGAGCCAACGTTAACTTTATCATTTTTTTTATTCTAGTTTATCTGGATAAAAATATCGTCTCGCTGTTATATCTGACTCCTACTTTATAAAAAAGGAAGAAATGAAATACAGCGTTATTAGCAACTCCCTCTTCAGAATTTCTTAGACACGGCCAAATATAAGGCCTGCCAACCTTTCAACCAACTCCGTCATAATAACAGGGTGTTCATGATTAATATAGACGAATAACGTGCCACGAGTAAAAAGGCCAATTTTTCACCACTCTCACTAATTATAAGCATACGAGTACGTTTGTGATGGATACGACACAGTAAAAAAAAATCGGTTCCGTCTAAAATAATTGTTAGATATACTTAAATTTTTAATTGTTTTCCTGTGAATACAATCCTATATAAAACACAATACAGAAGAGCGTATGTTTTTTAACGAGATTTTATACACATAACAGTCCATCAGATAAACAACATAAGAGATGAAAAATCCTTAGCAGATTATAAAAAAGTTTTTTATTGATCTAGAACATTATCTTTACATAATGTATCATTACCGTTATCTCGACTTCATACAGACGTATAAAATAATATATTTTACTAAAGTCGTTATTTAACACGAGTAATAATTATATTATACCAGGGGGGTTATTATGACATAGCTATGCAGTTCATTTTACGGCGAGTGTAAGGGATAGAGCTATAGATACTACATAGCTCTGTCCCTTTCTCTGAGCGTAAACAGAACTGCATAGCTATGTCATAATAACCCCCCAGTACAGTGTTGACTATTTTATAACATACCCTATTCAGCCCTCCTAAATAAAAAGGACGTATATGCAATTAGATAGTCAAATTAAATTAAACCCCCCATCGTAAGAAATTAAGGTCACTAATACATACACGGTTCGATAAGATATACGTCTTTTATCTAAGGCAGTAATATAATATCTGTGTCTGTGATGCGCTGTAGATAATTACTTAAATAATATCTCAATTACCTTCTCCGTGTTCTAAAAAAATGGCATATCTTTTTTTTTCCTATATATCGCGTATTGTGTAAACCAATGCTAACTGGAACTTTAATACTAAAACATGTTCTTAAGAATCGAGTACAAGGTGAGACTAAAAACCATGGGGCGTCACCTAAAAAACTTGTAAGAAAATTACTACAATTATCTCGCAGGCACTTTTTATTTCGAGAAACAATTTTACATTGACTGTGATTCCGTGTGGTTGCCAGCTTTCCGTGTGGTTGCCGGCTTAGAATACCACTCCATGTCTTCCCGTGGAAGTCGTAAGAGGCGACTAAGGGAATAGAGGCTTGGCTTGTAGCATTGTTAGGCGATGGGCTTGCAACCTGTCACTTATACGCTGGTTTAGTATATTTATTCATCAATGTAGTATTTTAATACCTATACATTGCATTGCATGTCAAAAATTACGAAATTACAGTGATAATAATTCGATGGCCCCGGAGAACAAAATGGTAACAGCAAAATCGTGATTTTTCAGCAAAAAATAAAATCATGTTTTGATCAACTGTGTCGTTAAACCTGAACACAGACAAGTGGTAGTTACCTTTATACAAAGCTATTTTTTTTGCGTTCCAAATGATTTAGTGACATGGACGTAATATTATACCAAAACAAAAATATTTTAAAAATAAAATGTTAGTCAATATTAACTACCGCCCGTGATGTATTAAGTCGAATATAATTTTATTCTTTGTTTTTCCAGACTGAACACAACTATTGTAACATCGTCGTAACATTTTATTCTACCGGTATTTCGGGTGACCGGTGCTGAAATTAATACATGATATCATTTTATTCTCGTAACTTATAGGACAGTGGTTTTTGCCAAAGGACTTTATATATTTTTTTAAATGAAACAACGAATTGATAATCAACTTTGAGTTTATTAAAAAAAACACTGAACATCAAATAATTAGAACGTCTCTAGACAAAATCTTCAAAAGGGTTAAAAAATCATCACATAATAGAAAAACAACGCTTGTTTCTATTAAAAAACGTAAATCTCAAATATAAAATATATAAAAAAGATAACAAAAGCCTTGTTTTGTCATTAAAAAAATCAACAGTAACTTCTTAATATACTTGTACAAGTATTACTTGTATACTCTACGCATCTTGTTTCAGACTCAAATTCTCACAAATCAGTTCTAATTAATAGGTAAAATCAGGTTATTAATTAATCTTCATCGTCACCTTCCTCCTCGTCATCATTGACTCTAGGGCAGCTATTGGTATGTGACAAGGATTCATAAAAGGCATGATAATAGCCTGGAATGTCTCCTGATTTACAGAGGCTCATAAGGTCCTCATACAAAGCCTTACTTATTGGTAAGGGCTCAGTGTTTAACACTTTAAGTTCGAATTCAGAGGCAGGAATTGGGCTAGTTAAAGAAGTTCCTGTTTGTCTGGTACTTCGCTTGTTTCTTGTTTTTTGGACAGATTCTATGTTTAACTGTGAATATTCGGCATCAAAATCATATTTATACTTTAAAATTGAGGGTTGTGAATAAGATACACTAACTTCCATTATCTGCGTCCATAACACTTTTTGACCCTCCTCATTTTTGACCCAGTTTTTATTCTCAATTAACTCTTTTATATTATAAAATTCTGTTTGCAACATTTCCTTAAGATTGTATTTCTCCCCATTTACTTTAGCGTTCATGATAATTGAGTATATCTGATCAGGGGTGTATACGACTCTGTTTTTCAGTTCTCGCTCGATAGTAGCATGCATAGAATCCCCCTCACTCTGCCCGTGGCTGGTCTCAAAAAACCTGTGGGTAATATTAAATTGCAATTTTTGTGCGGCAAACATGTAAAGCGAAAATATGAATCTATTTTTATTTTGTCCGCAACAACCATCAGAGTAAAATGATATATTTTTGATACCTCTTTCTTTTTCATTGAGCAAAAATTGCCATAAGCAACTACCTATTTCATTTGCTCCTCTTTTAGCAATTTGAGCGTGCCATACATAGCAATACCCCTTCTTCTGAATAGCATCAAATACAGTGAAGTTATAGATAGGATACTTCCTTTTATAATGAAATGATCCAACCTCAGACTGAGGGATGTTTAAAACTTTTTCCAAATCAAAAATTGCTATTGTTGTCTCAGAAGGATCGACCGACTCTTTTTCTTGTTTTTTGATTTCCCGTATTCTATTTTTATTTTTCTGGTGTTGATCATATTTTTCTTGCAAAGTGTTTTGAGTTGTGGAGTCAGCTTGTCGGTAACGTGTACATTTTGGGCACTGGTCCTTTTTTGGTTTAAAGAATGAATAATTAAATTTGGTGTTAAAAATCGTTTCATACTGACGTCTTGTAGCCATAGAGCAGTCAAAATTTCCTCGTCCAAACCAATCTTTGTAAAGGCGATACATTTTTGCTATAGTAAGGAGTTCCGAAAGGTATTTTCTTGTCGAGTCTTTTCTTACATAATGAGACTCCACATTAGGGAATAATTGAATATGCTTGATTATATTTTCTTCAGTCTCAATAGGCATTCGACGTGGCCTGTTCTTATGGCGCCCTCGGTTGTCCACTAAACTTTCATCAGATTTGTTTTTTTCTAATGCTGTGTAAACCGTTTGGTGTGAAATACTCAGAGTATTAACGAAGAAGGTTTTGCATACTTGTATTTTCTCCGTGTTCATCTTAAAGAAGTATTTGATTGATTGAGTACGAGTACGTTTTCGAATAACAGTGACTCGCTTTACATCTTCGACTAATGTATGATTACAGATATACTGCCATTGTCGCTCGTGATCTCCTATTTTATAATATGTTTGCATTATATGCTCTCTTTGCTCATGAGTAATCTTTTCGCCACATTTTTTTGCGCACTTACAGCAGGCTTTTAATTTTTTTTTGTCGAAATTCTTTTTTGATCTGCAACCTATGTAGGCTTCTCCGGAATTTTTCAATATTTTGCTCTTTGCATCTTGTCTAGTGGCATCGTTGCGGCTCCGTTTTCTAGTATTTTTCTTCTGTGTTGTTTCCTGACTTGAGTTCGAATCTTCTTCAACTTCAATGACAGGCGGTAGTAAATTTGTAGATGACAACATGCTCACATTGCTAACATTACCGACAATAGTTTTGTCTGATAAAATACTACCATCAAGGTTTTCCGGCTGTAAAGTTTCATCTAAATTAAGTAACTCTACCGACGTTGATTCTTGTTCTTTATTTTCTTTATCGTAATTAGTGGTAGAACTAGATGAAGTTGATGGCTGAGCGTCATTTAGAATTTTAATAAGGCACCGCTTCGATTTTTTATTCAAGTGTCCATTACTGTCATGTCCTGAGGTTGGTGTCAAATCAATAGGTCGTTGATTTTGTGCTTGAGGTGAAGGTGATGCCATGAAATCTACTGCATTCAAAATTAAGGAAACATTGGAAATAGTTGACGGTGTCTTTATCATGTTTTTAGCCTCCGTATCTAAGTAATCCGAGTCTCCTCCAATACTTGAACAGCTTTTACTGCGTTGTATGCTTTGCAGTCGTTCTGGGCTCGGCAAATACTCGGATACGTCTGGTGAGAAATCTGGATTTACTTCAGTATTATTTTCTTCGCAATACGTTGATTTCGGCGCCGACTCTCGTAAATCATATTCATGTTTTTTAGTAAAAACGTTTTTGTCTGTAGTATTTTCTACTTGAATACTATCCCCCGGCTCTTGTTCTGAAAATAATATTGATTTTGGTGAATAACACAACCGGGCAGTTTTCACAAAAAGTGTACATATTTAAGGCCTAAAATTAAGATACTGTAACTTTAATCAGTTGAGTCACGAAAATTAACTATACCGTTATAAAACAAACGATGGTATGTCAGAAAAAACTGCGAGCAAGTGCGACCATATTACTAACGGGTGGATCTTGAATCTGCTTCGTTTATTGAATTTGAGATACTTACCTCCTATTGGCTTATGAAGGCAGTATATAAATGAATGATTAATTTTCGTGACCCAACTGACTAAAATTACACTTTCTTAATTTTAGCCCTTAACTATGTACATTTTTTTTGAGAACCGCCCTCTTCTAACTACATTGTGCGCCCGCGAATTGTTTGAAAATTGGCGCCAAAAACGCTAAACTACCTAATAACAGTAACAAAAAACAAATTTGTCCCTATTATATTACATTACTATACTTACATACATTCTAAAATATATTATGTAGGTACGTAGACTTACTTACCATTATTTAAATAATTTGCTGCTTCTTTTTCAATGATTCCAACATTATTCATAATAGACTCTCGTAAATTATATTCATAGTTTTTAGTAACAACGTCTTTGTCTGCAGTATTTTCTACTTGAATACTATCTTCCGGCTTTTGCTCTGAAAATAATATTGATTTCGGTGAATAACGCAACAATCTAACTACATAGAGCGCCCGCGAACTGTTTGAAAATAGGCGCCAAAGACGCTAAAGTACCTTATGACAGTAGTAAAAAACAAATTTGACTTTATTATATTACATTACAATACTTACATTATAAAATATATGTAGGTACGTAGACTTACTTACCACTATTTAAATAATTTGCTTCTTTTTCAATGATTCCAACATTATTCATAATAGTCTTTAATCGCGATGTCCTTTGAAAACTCATTTTCACTGACTACACTAATATCACCACCGTTATCAAGAAGATAAACATTTAAATCACCTCACTACGAGAAATGTCACATCAATTATTACCAAAACAATGTTTCCGCGTACAAGTTTGAGAGCGCACTGACGAGTTATTGTTATGTAAACAAACTTTGCCACGTGTCTGGAACCTACGAAGGTATTGTATCTACCATTACGATTTATGTTCGTGGTGCGCATAAGAGAGAAGAAGATGGCAATGTGCTTCAGTCCTTGCCGCTATAGTAAAAGTTTTACTATGAGCCATTATACGAAGTGCTCTAACGGTTTTTGACAAGAATAAAATGATAACTGCGTGTATCACAATTTTGATAACCATTTAGCACCAGAACATAATGTTATGAGAGTTTGTCATATTGAAAGCTTTGAGTACATTTGATTAATATAGTCTTATACTTGTATTCTAGTGATTTATAGTATGAGTAATTTAATTGAATAATATTGTATTATTATGTAATTCTGTAAGTACCTATAAAAAAAATATGAAAAAAATTTAGTTAATGTATTAGTACCCATAGATTTCAAATATGACATAAAAATAAAACTATGATAATGGTAGTTATCGTTTTGTTCTCCGGGACCATCGAATTGTCATTATTACTACAAAATAATACAAAAATAACACTGAAATAATTAAAAACAAAACACTAATAAATAACAAAAACTCAATAAAAATTATCTAAAGGAACACCCTGTATGATTATTTAAATGCTTTTTAAAAATATCGCGTACCTATACACCAGTTGTAAATTCAAAAACAGAATTTCCTAAAACATTTCATATTACTCCAAAATTCACATAACAAAATAGGGACGCCTGTAGTTTAGCCAAAACAAGACAAACGGCGATGTTATCTCACTAGTGTATTACGCGAACAAATTGAGTCTACCTACAATTAGCGGTAGACTTAATAGTCGAAATCGTCAAGTGGATTACCCAGGCAATTTAGACCAATTATACCGCACGCTCGCTGCGGTATCGTACATTTTGTTAAGTTGCTACCAAGTTCTGCGTTAAAAGGTATTTTGGTGATTTGGGTGTGTTTATTATTTATTTTAGAACGAAATAAATGTAGTTTATGACTGAATTTAAAGTCGGTGTCAATAATGTAAACAAATTAGTACTGCGAACACATAATAAACGTAATGTTATTTTGTGAATTTTATGTTATTTCCTTCATTAAACGTGTAAGTACCACTTTTGTCAGTTTCTGTATGATTATTTAGTCATTAATGACCTCAAATGTCCATCAAGTGTGTTCTTTTTTTATGCCCTAAAGGTGTACTAGTTAGCACACACGCCACATGGTGGTACCTAACTGGGATCTGAGACCCATATAAAATTGAATTCTCAAGACTGCTTACAAGTTATTTAGTGTACCACCATTGTATACATCAATGAACAATGAATTACACAGCTTTTTTATTTAAACTTCTATCTAAAATGTTATAAAGAACTTGAATAAAGACGCCACTACACCGTGGTGCATTTGAGTTCTCAAGATTACGGTCTCAAGACTGCAATCCAAAGACTCTGCGTTGCCAACCCTGAGTACTAAGATAGAAAATGTCTCTTTATTTGTAACTTTTAATTAGTTTAAAAACCTATATAATATATAATATTAATGTTAAATGTTATTAAATCAAGCTCAGTCAGTAGTTCAAGTAGTAATTTAATATCTAATTGATTCAAACTAATCTAGTCAGGCTTTGGTTGTTAATGCATGTATGTAATAAGAAGCTATATCCGTAATAGCTAAGCTGAGCTAAGATGCACGCAGGATTTAGCTACCTGCACTCAGATAGCTATCAATTCAATCAATATTTATACATAGAGAACCTGTGGCTTGGTGGAACAAGGTTGCATTATTATTGGCAGAATAGCTATCTCCACCTAGTCTGGTAATGACTTCAATAGCTTATTGTAGTTGTGACTTTATTCATGTTAAACAAGTGAAAATTATAATATTAGGTCCTTACCTATGAAACGTCAAATTTTAATGCAAACCAAACAAAATTCTGTCAGGAATATTGGACACTTCTAAGCTATATTATACATCTAAATAAATTAAAAAATAGTTAGCTTCACAAATCTCTGCGTAATTGAAACACATGAACACGTAGCACATGAAGAGAGTTGAGTTCACACTTTAATTTTAAACATTAAGTAAGAAATTTAACCATTATTATTTGTATCTAAAACTGCTTGCTGCCTACAAACCTAGCGGTCATGGGTTTGATTCCCGATATCGGAAAATTTGTGTTATGAGTAACTGTTTCTTTATATGAGTGTTTCTAGCGTTGCCTAGTACACATAGTTACAAGTGTAGAGCTTAGTTCGGGACTCGGCCAATCGGTGAGACATCGTCGCTTGATATTTATTTTATTTATTTATTAATGTAATTGGCGCAGTCGGTAGGTAGGGTAGGAATTAAACACTATAAAACCGTCACTAATTTCACTGCCTTACACGTAGCCTTTATGCCAGACTAAAACATATTCTACTTCAACAAGATAAGATGTAGGTTTCATAAATTATTACCGTATTAAGGTAGTTTGAACTCATCCTTATTCTAAGACAAGTTGATCTCGCTCTTGTAGCAATAATAATAGAGTTTTAAATAGGAAGTAAAAGTGAAAACGAGAAATTCCCCACTCATATCTAAAGCTTGTTGATAAAATCTTCCTATTCAGTTAATGTCGCTGCCGTATCATCATTCTAAGTTTAATTAAGAACTTCCTTTCATACGGCAGTAGGGAAGTAAAGTTTCTTATTTATTTTACATCTACAAAGGGTGTGGCTATTTGATATGAAATTCTGATTCTTGACTTTTTCTTAAAGATTATTTGTAACGTATTATTTCGTATAATATTACGTAGTATCGGTTATTAACCGACAAATATAAATACTTTAAATTTACAAATAAAATTTAATCTATTTATTATAACAATATTTCCACACCTAATATTCGATGTGGAATTTGGTTTTAATATAGTTGATATGTGTGGCTAACATGTGCCTTAACGTCACGAGTTGAAATAGGTAAAAATACAATCATGCATTCGGGTGTAACGCTTGCTTTTTGATAACTAGATAAATTAAAATAACTGTTTCCATTCAAGAAGTTAGTGAGGATTAAAACGATGTAGACGTTTGTTAAAAATCTCCACAGACGACGCTTAATTAAAGCAACTTCTAGTCGGATCAATTAGTGAAACAGTACGAAAGGAATTAAGACTAAAATAAATTACTTAGATTAATGGCAGGTTTAGAGGTAATTAGCTAAGTTTTGTTTAATTTATTGCGTTTTGAGAGTGAAAATTACAATATTTTGAAATGGTTCAACTTTTACCGTTGCTTTTTATGCCCATAGCATGACTGGTGTGTAGGTATTGTCAATTAAGTTGATTGGCAAACCACCGTGGATCCCTGTCACTCACTGTAGTAAGTATGATGGCACCAATGTTGGACACTTTAAGATTAAAGCACCAATAATGGATATTTAACTCTTAATTCAAAGATCATGAGGTTATAGATTGATCGTCTCGAAATAATTGAAAAACATAAGATGAACGAACTACCTACAAAAAAAACAAGATTTCGTTTTGCCAATTTTATATTTTTATGCTGTAAAGATTACAATATAAAGTAAAATAAAATAAATCCAGAGCTGAAAGATCAACGCAGCAATTTGCGGTGGCAAAACTGTAACGTCAAAACGTACCATTTAATATTAGAACAGACTACTCGTAACATGTTTTAAAATTTCCAACACGCTGCATTAAAACTTTCGTCTACCTTCGCTCTAAAACTACTAGCTCATAGCCAACTGGTAACATGTTTGAACAATGTTTTCAGTTTAAAAAATGAAGGGCTGGGTGGGAAAGTTACTACTGTTTCGAGTTTAGTGGGAACTAATATAAGACCAAGGCCTTAGAAAAGATGCATTTCGCAATCGAGAATAGTTTTAACGTACGCACACAATTATATTTTGTCAGTTTTCAAAAATTCTTTACTTTAATTTTATGCATCTAGTCTATCCTTGCCAATACCTTTTGAACCTCTAACCCCCTTGCTTATAAACGTGATACTCGTATAAGCTTGGTTTTGGCATGTTTTGTCCTTATCTGTAATTGTGACATTTTCATCTGACAGGAACTGACAAAGCATGGCATAAACTATTCCAAACTTATTCCACGTTTATAAGAAAGGGGGTCAGTGTGAACTGAATACTTTTTTACACTGAAATGTTTTACGAGTTATTAAACGATTGGGAGTCTGTTACTTGCAAACCACTTCTTGAGTGACACTTTAACCATTTTGTGTTTTAAGTATTTTGGAGTCACTTACGAGTGGGTAGAAATGATTAATAGGGCGTTTTTAAAAAAAAGTGTACATAGTTAAGAACAAAAATAAATTAAATTTAACTTTTCCGTTGCGTCACGAAAATAAGTCCTTTATAATTTTCGTGACGCAACGGAAAAGTTTTTTTTTTTTTGTCCTTGTATACTTTTTTATGGAAAACTCCCAAAACTATTTTAATTTGCAATATTTATCAAAATTAATAGCATTAAAAAGTCTGCGATAAACACTAATTTTTTGTCAACCAACCAGGAGGTTTGCTGGCCTGCTGGGGTTTGTCAAAAAAATGCCCTTTATAAATAAAAATGAGATATGCCTTTATTATGAAACGTTACTTTTCTTCTTTTATGTGAAGAAAGTTAAGCATATTTATTTATTTATTTAAGACGTATACCAACAGAATACAATGCTGACATATTAAGATAATTATTGTTAACCATTATGATTGATTTATGGATTGTAAGTATGGTTAATATTCGTCACACAATGGAAGCAATAACGCAATTACAATGTTTCTGATAATCACCCTGCTAATCTTTAATATAAATGAATAAACCATGTGTTTCGAATAACAGTAACGACTAATAGCAAAGCATTGCACAAGCAATAAGTCATTCTTAAATGCATGTGCAGTTAGAGCCAAATTAAGCAACATTTTCATTACTCCTTACGCCTTTTCAGCTCGCTTAAATGCTAAAAACAGAATCCGGAATGAAGTTGAACGCGAACCTTTTAATTAAGTGCCGGATAAAAGACTCTTTTGGTCAATTGGTCACGAAATAAATTTGCTGACTATCAAGCCGTGCGATTCGTACGAGTCGTTCGATTATCGTTATTTCTTCGGGAATTTTTGAATATTCCGGGATGAAAAGTAGCTTATTTCTTACTCCAGGACAAAACCTATCTCCATTTCAACACACACACACTAACTTTTGCATTTATAATATTAGTAGGATAGTAGGATGAGCTAAGTCAATTGGTATCCCTTTTCACTATTGCCACATAATTATACAGCTCTGACCCTGTATTCTATTCTGTAAAACCATATCATTTGACAAATTATCGTATTGTTTCTAACGCGGCCGCTATTACTGTCAAGTAAATAAGAGCTATCGTAACGTTGACAACGTGAACAGTAAAAAAAAATACCAAGTAGAGTAACGCCCAATGGGAATTTGGAATGAACTGCCTGCTAAGACTTTCCCAATGCGCTACAATATGGAGATTTTAAAAAAGGTTATCATTCAATTTCTTCGAGACCAGCAACGCATTGGTGACGCCTCTGGCGTTGCAAATGTGCTAAGGTGACGTCACAACTTCCCACCAGTTAGCCTGCCTGTTTGTCCGTCGATGGCAAAAAAAAGCCCATGCAGAATCTGCTATTCGGTTAGCAATGCAAAACTGCAAAAAACGTTCTGTTGTTTAACTTGAACTTTATCCCGACGGAACAGTGATAAATTTGGTTTGCGGTGGTTTATTTTCCACGCATGGTTGAAAGGATTTTCCCTGCCCATTCACGCGTAAAACTACACATTGGCCACATCTGTCCCATAGCAGTTCGATGGAAAGAGACCTTCAATTTACTAGATTAAAACTCGGTCAAGTGCAAGGGATATTTTCGATATCTCAATCCCTAATGGAATTAAGCTACCCGAGCCTTTGTTTACGATAGGTTTAATATGTAACCATAAATTTACATATTAAACCTATTTTCGAGTCGTTAACGGTTTTATTAAAATAGCGTTTTTTTACTGTGTATTTATTTAACGTATGTTAGTAGTTAAATGAACAGTGTAATAAGAGAACGTTGTGGTATAAAAAAGGATGACACAAGGATTGATAAAATAGTGCTGGAGTGTTTTGGCTATGTGGAGAGAATGGATGAAGTAAGATTAAGAAAGTAAATAGATAAGGCAAGAGTAAATGGGAATGTTGAAAACGGAAGGCCAAGGCGAAAGTTCAATGATCAGATCGGGAACGTATTAAGAAAAGGCCAGGTCAGGAGTACCCTAAACAAACGCACGTGTATGAAGACACATGAGTGTGGAGGAAGCGACAAGTGGAACGAAGTAGTCCTAACCTCTTTGGGTAAGAGGCATGATTGTATGTATATAATGTTATTTTTCAAAGTTGTAACCAACTTAGGGCGAGTTTAGGGCATATTAAACCATCATTACAGTAAAACAGCATAATAAATACTCAGCTGTTTATCGCTTTTCAAACTTTCCAAGGGCCCTAATATGCTGCGTTCATCGCTTGACAAGGTTTGGATAAGGCATCCGTCATCTTTTGACTCGTAAATATGTACGAGAGTAACATGCTTTATCCACATTTTGTCACGCGATAAACTAAACCATACTAGGCGTGTGGTATAACAAATTATACTGATGGGTGCTAAAGAGAGTGAGACAGCGATAGACAGCTGACTTCTATTTCATTTTCAGGTTTTACTGTACTCGTGTTAAAATCCAATTAAATTGCAATAAAAAAAATACTAAGCGGTTATTACAGTATAATTATAAAAAAAGGGTTCCGTACCTAAAGGGTGCCAATGGGACCCTATATTACTACTAAACCTCCGTTATCCGTTCGCCTGTCCGTCTATCTATCTGTCAACGGACTGTATATTATGAACCGTAATAGGGAGAGACTTGTAATTTTTACAGAGCGTTTGTTACTATGACTGCTAATCGACAAACATAATAATAAAAATTAATTACAGTTTTGAAGTAAAGCGGGTTTGCATACAAAAATGTTAGGCGGTTTTTCCTTGATCTTAAGATTTTACAGTATACAATGAACTCGCTTTTTGCTGGTTTTATCTTAAATAACTATTTTTATTCAATAGCGACTTTTAGTTTAGCAAAATCCAACATGAATCAGATCACATTTGCTCTATTTAAACTAAAATCCAGCCAGTAAATCCGATTGACGCCATGTCAATGAGAGAAACAGTAGTCCACACAAGTTGTCTGTGAAACGGTGCCAGCGAACTGGATCGTACGTGCAAACTTGCATCCGTTTCTGTCCATACGACTCATTTAATTACTGACTCTGACGTAACTAGGATGTAGCGGTAATGGAACTGGCTATGACATTTAAAGGAAAGTTTGAACGTTCCGTATTCGAAGGGAAAGCAAAAGTTTCTATAGCATTATAGTCCGTGAGATATTATCACTTAGGAGCAAAAATAACGTTGTTGAGAAATTAACTCTTTTTTTTCTGGTTTCATTTTGGAATTGAAAGCAAATTTCTGTTTAGTTATTTGGTTGACAGGTAGAGAATGTCATTAGGCATTAAGTCCGCCATTTGTAGTTATTTTTCTGCAATAAAAATTAAATAAATAAGTAACTCCATGGCTTCCTGTGGAAGTCGTAAGATACGGCTAAAGGATTAAAGGCTTATAGTATTGTTAGGCGATGGGCTTGCAACCTGTCACTAATATACACATGGTAAACATCTTAGCCTGTATGCAAAATGTAATTACAGAATTAACAACAAGTTTTGGTAATTCTGTAGCTCTGCCTACCCCACTTTGGAATGAAAAAAAAAGAATGAAAACGTGAAGCTATGTATGTATGTATGTATGTATGTGTATCATCATCATTATAATCAGCCCGTATTGGTCCATTGCTGGACAAAGGCCTCTCCCAATGCACGCCACTGCTCCCGATCTTCAGCTTCTCTCATCCAACCTATTCCGGCCCATCTGCATATATCATCGCTCCGTCTTTCCTCTGGGGTTTATTACGTCACAAAGTTTGGATAAGGCATCCGTCACCTTCTGACACCTAAATAAGTACGAGAGTGACGGATGCTTTATTTACATATGATGCAGCATACTAAGCCCACAGGACGTCCTACACGATGTTTACCGAGACGCGGTCTCTACTCAAGAACACGACGGCTCCAACGGTCCTGGATCCATGACGAAAAATGCATTAATACAGATGCAGATGCTGCGATAAAGGCAGATAAGCATGGTAAACTTGCATCCGTTTCTGTCCATACGACTCATTTAATCACTGACTCTGACGTAACTAGGATGTAGCGGTAATGGAACTGGCTATGACATTTAAAGGAAAGTTTGAACGTTCCGTATTCGAAGGGAAAGCAAAAGTTTCTATAGCATTATAGTCCGTGAGATATTATCACTTAGGAGCAAAAATAACGTTGTTGAGAAATTAACTCTTTTTTTTCTGGTTTCATTTTGGAATTGAAAGCAAATTTCTGTTTAGTTATTTGGTTGACAGGTAGAGAATGTCATTAGGCATTAAGTCCGCCATTTGTACTTATTTTTCTGCAATAAAAATTAAATAAATAAGTAACTCCATGGCTTCCTGTGGAAGTCGTAAGATACGGCTAAAGGATTAAAGGCTTATAGTATTGTTAGGCGATGGGCTTGCAACCTGTCACTAATATACACATGGTAAACATCTTAGCCTGTATGCAAAATGTAATTACAGAATTAACAACAAGTTTTGGTAATTCTGTAGCTCTGCCTACCCCACTTTGGAATGAAAAAAAAAGAATGAAAACGTGAAGCTATGTATGTATGTATGTATGTATGTGTATCATCATCATTATAATCAGCCCGTATTGGTCCATTGCTGGACAAAGGCCTCTCCCAATGCACGCCACTGCTCCCGATCTTCAGCTTCTCTCATCCAACCTATTCCGGCCCATCTGCATATATCATCGCTCCGTCTTTCCTCTGGGGTTTATTACGTCACAAAGTTTGGATAAGGCATCCGTCACCTTCTGACACCTAAATAAGTACGAGAGTGACGGATGCTTTATTTACATATGATGCAGCATACTAAGCCCACAGGACGTCCTACACGATGTTTACCGAGACGCGGTCTCTACTCAAGAACACGACGGCTCCAACGGTCCTGGATCCATGACGAAAAATGCATTAATACAGATGCAGATGCTGCGATAAAGGCAGATAAGCATGGTAAACTTGCATCCGTTTCTGTCCATACGACTCATTTAATCACTGACTCTGACGTAACTAGGATGTAGCGGTAATGGAACTGGCTATGACATTTAAAGGAAAGTTTGAACGTTCCGTATTCGAAGGGAAAGCAATAGTTTCTATAGCATTATAGTCCGTGAGATATTATCACTTAGGAGCAAAAATAACGTTGTTGAGAAATTAACTCTTTTTTTTCTGGTTTCATTTTGGAATTGAAAGCAAATTTCTGTTTAGTTAAAGGTTGACAGGTAGAGAATGTCATTAGGCATTAAGTCCGCCATTTGTACTTATTTTTCTGCAATAAAAATTAAATAAATAAGTAATTGTGTTGATGCCGTGTGGTTGCCGGCTTAGAATAGTGCCACTCCATGGCTTCCTGTGGAAGTCGTAAGATACGGCTAAGGGATTAAAGGCTTGTAGTATTGTTAGGCGATGGGCTTGCAACCTGTCACTAATATACACATGGTAAACATCTTAGCCTGTATGCAAAATGTAATTACAGAATTAACAACAAGTTTTGGTAATTCTGTAGCTCTGCCTACCCCACTTTGGAATGAAAAAAAAGAATGAAAACGTGAAGCTATGTATGTATGTATGTATGTGTATCATCATCATTATAATCAGCCCGTATTGGTCCATTGCTGGACAAAGGCCTCTCCCAATGCACGCCACTGCTCCCGCTCTTCAGCTTCTCTCATCCAACCTATTCCGGCCCATCTGCATATATCATCGCTCCGTCTTTCCTCTGGGGTTTATTACGTCACAAAGTTTGGATAAGGCATCCGTCACCTTCTGACACGTAAATAAGTACGAGAGTGACGGATGCTTTATTTACATATGACGCAGCCATACTAAGCCCACAGGACGTCCTACACGATGTTTACCGAGACGCGGTCTCTAGGTACTCAAGAACACGACGGCTCCAACGGTCCTCGGTTCATGACGAAATCAATGCATGCAATACAGATGCAGATGTTGCATTCAGATAAATGCAGATAACCTTGGTATGTAAATAAAAATAAGTAGGTATGTTTATCGAACGTCTATTAACTTAAAGATGTAGAGATACTGTTAGTTTTTTTTTTTAATTCTACTCGAAATATTAAATCTTACAGTTACTAGTTATTAGTTATCGTATTAAATTGCATTTATTATCAACAAAAGCTGTCTATCCTAGAGAAGAATGTTTATTTCTCAAAATAAATACATATTTCACTTAGATGAGAAATATTATTTATTTAATAAATAAACAAAATTTAAATAAACTAATTTTAAACGAAATTACCACTCCTTGGACGGCTTTGTATCGAATGACATACAATTTGTAAAATAATTAACATGCTGTGTTTTTTGGCAGTTTTAATAATAAGTTTTTAATAAAACTCTTGCAGTTTGTCGAGAGTGGTTTTTATAAAAATAATATTATGTACATTTTAATGGACGTATTCATATAAATTGTATGCGTGTTCTTTCCGCATTTTTGTTCAAATTACAAATAAAAACAAAGGAAAGAATTCAACTCTTGTATTTTTTCTAGTAAGCATTATTGATATTTGGCAGCGTAGTATATTTGCAAATTCAATTTCTTATTGTTTACTTCCATAAACTTTCAATTTACTCGACAATAAAAGGAAAGGGTAAAGAGGAAGGAAATAAAATTGGCAAACGTTGTTTTTGTATAAGGATATGTAAATAAATAGTATTTTGGGCCGCGAATGCTGGGAGGTAAATAATTTGACGTGACAGAACTATTTACGGGTAGCTCTCTTCTAAATTGAATTTATTTCTCAATTTTTAGCAATATAAATGGTATTTCTTGAATAGAGGAATAACGTCAACGGTGGAGCAAATAAAGACTTTTAAGTTATTAGTAGCGTTAGGACTTCTGGTGGCATATCGTGGTTCTAGAATCCATGGAGTCGCTATTTCCTAATTTGGTTTTTGGCCTTCAGTATTGTTACATTTCAAAATAAACGACGTATATTTTTAGTTCGTTTTATCCAAGCCTACGTTTGTTTGTAATGCTTCCACAGAGGTAATCCTCTGTACCAAAATATTATTAAAATGGATTAGCGATTTAACTAATAAATACAATTTTAAAAGATGACAAAACTCAAAATCAAAATCAAGGTATGTTTATAATAATTAGATTAGCTACCAAAAGTCCTAACCCTAGTAATCAGGTTAGTCAAGTGCATTCTAAGTTCAGTTGCAAATGGTCTGTTGGTCTGTTGTTATGCACTTCTAAAATTTCCGATGCAAGTGAGTTGTAGTTTAGGTTCAATGACACCGAGTGACTTCCGCAAACAATATCGAATGACAATTTTGGTGTTACCTTATACCAACATGTATATAAACTCAAAGGGCATTTGGTAACTTTGCATGAAGTTTTTTTTTTTAGATTAATTTATGGCGTTAAAATAATATCGGAGCGAAGATATTAAAAATTTAAGTATTCAGTTTTGGTACTTAAAGTACGCCCAGGGATGAATATTTAAATATCTCGGCTCCGATGCACTTAAGAGTATTTCATTACAACATGAAATTTGTTTATTTGAAATAATTCTATCATAATTTACAACTTTTACGAATACTTGACAACTGTTTTACCCAAACCCCTTTGCAAATGCTAGGTCGAAACTATTTAGTCTTCACGAAAATAGGTTGCTGGCAGGTTACATCAAGGTTAAAAAAGTCCACTAGATAAATTATGTTTTCAGCTGGGATGTCCAGGTGTTAACTGACCTGAAAAGAGTTTTTCACGGCTCGTTTAAAGACCCCGACTCGATGTCCCCAGAGAAGGTTTATCTGTGAAATGCAGATGCTCATTTGTATAGAAAACTCCCCGAAGGGCTGAAAAGGTCGGGTGGATTCACTTAAAGTTACCTTTATTGTTGAACAGGTGATAATTTTATCACTTGTTTTCGACTTTATTTGTTGATGCTGGGACAAAAGGGGTTTAAAGTAGCTTTAATTTGGTAAAGGAGTCAATGTCAGTTTATTAAAAGCGAAAGATTTCAGTGTTAAAATGTTTTTTTTTAAATGTTGAACCGTGGTGATGTATAGGTGAAAAATTTAAGTACCTAAATGACCTTTTGCTTGTAGTTTTAACACATTTGTATAGACCGTTCGACATTCCATGTTTAAAATTTGACGTAGGTAAGTCCATACTAGTTTTGTACACAACTACATGCAAGAGGTCATTTACTTAAGTTTTTCCCCTATTTGTTATTAAAAAAAAAACAATAACCTGCGTATTAATTAGTATAGCAATAAAACTATTCCGTACCTACTACACGTACCAAATAAATGCTTATCAATTTTTAACTTTATTTATTAACGCAAATAAAATGCATCACATCGTCTTGGGTGCAATTTCTCTCTATTCTACAATTGTTTCTACGTTCAAATTAATGATTACTACTTAGCTAGGTAATTGGTTCCCAAAATTGTCTTAGTTCACGAATATCAAATAACATCCAAACAGATTTTTATTATCCTATATTTTAAAACAAAAGACTGCCAGTATAAAACAACTGATAGTGGGATTCACCTTTAACTGTTCAGTTATTAACGCCGTAGTTTCGTCGCCAATCTCATTCCATATTCGAATGGCATCGTTCCATTTTTAAATCTTTTCCAGTTCCATTATGTCTGTCGAAGCAACAGTTAAGCGCTAGAGGCGCTTAACAACTCCTGACCTCATTTACACTTCTATTGTCACCGTTAATGCGCCACCTGCTTTTGATACACTATCCTTCTTTTAAACGAATGAATCATTTAAAGTAAAGTAGAAAATTTATAGTACTTTACTTTATCATTACTATCTCTGTGTAAGTTGCCGCCACTTTAGGTATTTTTTTATGAAATATCTTAATCTACTAAGCAGATCGAAAACTTTTTTATCATATGTAGCAGAAGTGTTCGCATTGTTATGTTCCTGTAGAATTAAGACAGGTGGTGAAATAAGTAGCGTAGAGGCGTATTTGCGATTTTGAGATTAAAATAGTCATGTTTTTTTAAGACGAAGCGTGTATTGACGTATATGCTCATCTATCTGTTTTGTCACTTTTATATTTAAATCACTATGTGTGGGTCGAGGGGAGTGAACCAAAGTTAAATGAGTTTTTCAAAGTTGAATTTTCATCATACGCGTATTATCTCACTTATATTTTTAGTTTCAGTGCAAGTACAATATTGTATCAACGCACAACAATTTGAGTGCCGTTTTTTTGTTAAAAGCCCGGTTTATAAAAAATATCCCCATCCCATAAAGAATATCTTGCAGTTAAAGCTATTGTTTTTCTTTTCTTAATAATGTAACTATTTGTTACCATAGTTCTAGTTTAAATTTTTAAAGGTTACTTTGTATATTTAAAGTGTTTAAATTATATAAAGGACCAATTTATGATTACAAATAGACTGTAAGTTAAAAGAAAATACAGGATGATCTTTTTCCCCGACCAAACTTCAACATTAAAGCCAGGCACGAGGCCAATTCCAGCGTAAAGTCAGGGTTAACTTAGCCAAAGGCCGTCAAATCAAGACAGTTACGAAGCTAAACCGCCAAGGATCATAACCGGAGGCTAGTGATAGCACGGGCGTGTTATGTATTTATGTATGTATGTAAACACTTTATTGTACACAAAAAAAAGAAACAGAAAATCTAATACAATACAGAGTTAGAATGTACAAAGGCAAACGCTTATCCCTTTAAGGGATCTCTTCCAGCTAACCTTTGGGAGATTGAGTAAAATAAGAAAGCAGAATGCGGCAGATATTATTTAGTACAAAAAAAAGTTTACAGAAACGGCGTTAACAAAATTTTAGACCTTGTAAATAAATACTAACAGAGACATATAAAAGTAAAAATAAATATAAATATATATATATACTGTGTACATATATATATATATGTGGTGGCTTGTGTGTGTGTATATATAATATACCTATATATACCATAAAATTAAACAAAGGGTAGTACACAGTTATAAGGAGTCAAGCCAGTATGTCCTCAATCTTCCTTGTAGAGATGCGACCGATTGCGATTTCCTAAAATCAGAAGGGAGCCGGTTCCACAGTCTAACAGAGTGCACTGAGAAGGATTTGGAGTAAGTTTTAGACGTATGTGCTGGGAAGGCAAGAGAAAGGTGAGCACTCGACCGCAAGCGATTCTGAGAACTGCTTGCCATGAAGCTAAACCTCTCGGAAAGGTAAGAGGAGAGTGAGGCAAAAAGAAAATGTTGAAAAGCAACGACAGGATATGAACATTTTAGCGAAAACGGATCAGTAGCCATTTTAACTGGACGCGGAAGTGGGACACGTGGTCATATTTCCGCAGGCCGTAAATAAAGCGAATAAATACATTTTGCAGACGTTCTAACTTATCCAGCAGTTCTTCTGATACGTCGAGATATGCGACGTCGCCGTAGTCGAGGAGGGGAAGAAGTAGGGATTGCGCTAAAGTAATTTTGGTGTGAAGGGGAAGAAAATTCTGCAGGCGCCTGAGAGAGTGCAGAGAAGCAAAGAGCCTGCGACTGACCTCGGTGACTTGACAGGACCAAGAAAGAGTCTGATCCATCATGACCCCCAAGTTTTTCACAGATGCAGAAAAAGGAATAGTTGTTCCATCAAAACTTATTGTGGGAACCACGAGATCAGACAGCTTAACTAAGAAGCCTTATAGTTACGCCATGTCCGTCTGTCTGTCTGTAATTTTTTTAGACACTATTCAAGTTTTAAATCTGAAATTGTCTACACGTCATATTTTTACTGCGCAGTAAATTCAATGAAGAAATAACTAAAAAAACAATATAATTATTGGATAGCTGTTAAATTTTTAATCGAATAGTACTATTTTTGCTACAATTACGTGTCCCCACCTACTACAGCCAAAACTACCATTATGATAATATCTTAAACAAAACCACAATAATTATAATAAAAAAAAACTATTACGATTTTATATAATTTAACTTTAATAGAAAATTCGTTCATACGTGTTGTTTTTCGAGGAAGTAAGTAATTAAGTATGGTCCGACATGGTTTTGCATGGTTTGGTAAACCAAAATTTGGCATTTAAAACTAAAAAAAAGATACACACGAGGCTTTAAGCTACTTATTTGAGATTCATAAATATTACAGCAAAATCAGAGTGGCATGCCATAAGATGCCATATTCAGAACTGGATTGATAACTGAACTGAACTGAGATTAATAGTACTAAGTGTATAATTCTAAGCTCTCTACTTATTGTTAAAGCAATAGTTTAAAGATTATTAACTAGATTTTAATAATTATTTTAATGTTACTTACATTATTTTGGTGTCAAATATACTTGAGTTGTTTAATAATATCGATTTTCTGTGTTTTTAATTAAGACTTGAAGGCTGTTTGGCGACTTTACAATATAAGATTCAAGAAATGAAGTCTCAGACTCTTTAATTATTACTTTTTTCAACACATTCGTCAAATGAGTTTCGCTCTCTGGCTAAAACTAACAGAAATGTTCTTTAGCCATTGACACTTTAGCAAGCTGTTTGTAGTCGATTTGCATTCACAGCCAGCAATGTAATCAAAAGGTTCCGTTTGTCAATGTTGCATTATGGTAACAAGGTTCGAGTGAACTCCAGACTGACGGTTCACGTCTGGCTGAACATACAGGGTGGAAAAACGAACGCCTTATACAGGGCAATTACATTAAATATTAGAACTATGTGGTAAATTCTACACAAAGCCACTACCTACTTTCTTTTATTTGCTCAAATAATAAATTCAACATTCATGTGTTTTGATAAATTAGTTTGTCTAAATCGGGAAGGAACAAGTTAATAATTATGTCAAAAAAGGCTTAATTTTATGATACAGATCCAAAAAGATTATTAAACGACATAATATTCTATCTTTAGAAAACGAACGCCTTATACAGGGCAACTACCACTAACTAATAATATATTCTACACAAGTACCTAATGTAAATTCACTTTTTTTCAAGACAGTAAATACTGCTTCCATGGATTTAAAAAAAACCTTTATCAATCGGGAATTGATTGTTAATTCTGTTTTTCTTAGGTATGAACAGCGTTTGTGTTTTACTCGGTTTTTCTTTAGTTTATCCAGAAATTTAAAATGCGTGTCCTGTCGTACGTACCACGCCACCGACGTTTAAGCTGTCACAAATGCTGTTTAAAAGCGACGTCCTTTAAAGTATGGATTATGTTGAATTTTGCATAGCTTTTGAAACGTGCTGGGTGTAGGAGTGACACATATGTATTAGACGTGGGGCGCTAAAGATTAAAGGTGTTATTTAAAGATAAAAATATCTTTTACTAACCATTTTTGATATTCTGTATCATAACTATAAGTATTTTTTGTCAGAAAAAGCGTGAATTTTGATTTTACTCGTATTGTATGCGAAAATGAAAGTAAGTTTTGTATAGAATTTGCTGTTTTCAATCATTTAGGAAGTTGTCCTCAATGTGGAATTTGTTTTCTCCACCCTGTATAATATGTAGGTACTATAGGAGAATAATTTTGTATAAAAGTTTTCACATTGTCAATAGATTTGCGTCAATAGATTCTATTTCTATGAATGGCTTTCACTCCTGTTAAAGTGTATTGCCTATTTCAAGTTATTTATAGATACTCGCATTAGAGAAATATGTCCATGGACGATTATTCGGTAAAAGAGTATTTTCTCCAATGGCCTAAACAGAAGCACATGGGGTTAGCTCCACGCGCTTCTGTCAAGTTAACGTTATTCTATCAAATACAACTATGGACATTGAACCAAACTTAACCTAGTTAAAATTCCGTAGCGAGTCATACTTCGAAGACTTCAAATTGGTCACTCGGTTCATGAATATAATTGAGTCTTAGTGTGACTCATACTAGCGACCATTTGACAAGATTGTATGAACCAGTGCCAAATGGGGAAAAACCGTACGAATTCAAAAGAATATTTGCTCGCCAACTATGATTGAAGGAATTCAAAGAGACAAAACCCGACCAAACGTTAAGTAACTAGTTTTAATTACCAGACTATGTTCTGCTCGCGACTTTGTCCGCATAGATTTCAATTATCGTTATTCCTTCGGGAATTTTAGAATTTTCGAAACAAAAGTAGCTTATGTCTTAATCCAGGGTATAAGCTTTTTCAATTACAAATTTCATTGAATTCTGTCCAGCCGTTGTTGCGTGAAGGAGTAACAAACATACATATACACAAATTTTCACGAGCTTTTTAGTGAAATGGTTGTTAAAAAAGGTTAAGAATGAAAAATAAGAATGATCTTCCTTCAAACTAAATAATCGTAATGTGTTTGTTTGGGTGTGGCAGGACAAGAAAGTCTTGTAAATGCAGTTGAAATGCGCTCTTTGCGAAGGATGTGTGGTGTGAAACTGATTGATAGAGTAAGGAATGAAAAAGTCAGAAATAAAATGGAATGTGGTTCGGTCATTTGGAAAGGATGGATGAATGAAGATTGACGAAAGAGATATTCAGATCGAAAGTGAGTGGAAGGGTCGGAAGGGACCGCCCTAGGCGTACTTTTTTGAATCAAATCGGAGAAATACTGGAAAAGGGCCGAATCTTAAGTACCTGAAACCGACGTGCGTGCATGACTCGATGTATCAATGTGGAAGAAGCGAAAGAAATTTGTCCAGATCGTAGCAAGTGGAAAGAAGTGGTCTCTGCCTACCACTCTGGGAAACAGACGTAATTTATTTATTTATTTAGAAACAAACATAATTTAATGTACGTATGTATGTATGTACGTTTGTTTAGACACTTAATTGCTTTTAAACCCATATTTACAGGAGAAGAACTTTGCAGTCAGTGTAAAATAACCTTTACTAGTTTAACAAAATTCTTGGTTAGAACAAGCAATTTTATAAGTTTCTAAGAACTGTCCCCCCACGTTTTTAGTTTAGGTTAATCTGTCAATCAACTTATTATAATAAAACTACCAGAACTATTAACAAGAACCATTTAACTTATAACGGATAAAAGTTTCTCACAAATCTAAGTTATGGTTGCCATGTTAGTTGACGCATGACAATAAGAATGGTGTAACTGAGAGAATAAAGTCAACAAAGGCGTGATTTTTGACTTTTTCGGTAAGTAGTTCAGCTTTAAAATGGGGGAAAAAAAATGAAATATTTTTATATAGTTTTTCTGATATTCCAAAAAAAATTTTTTTTTTTATTGGTGACAGTACATTAGCAATGATAATAAAAGCTAAGTCAAGTGAGTCTGATCTCAAATTGATCTACTATGATATGAGCCAATGAGTACTTCCTATGACCACCTTCTGTTTCCATCATCATACTAATATTAAGGTATCATAATTTATTGTATTGTCATCGGGATGGCAAAAGTCTGCAATAGTAGTCAGTCCTACATTTAGAAGTAGGTTAAAAACTACCTATCATTTTATCAATTTTTATTTATTTATTAGATTCAATTAAATTCAATATACCTACTTAAGTGTGTTATAAACATGTAAAAGATGCTATGAAGGCTTATAAAGTTATATACACGACAATATCACACTGTACGAAATTTTCAACGCGTAAAATGTCAAAGTTGGATTTTTTACCAAAGCGTCTAGACATACCAAATAAACGAAAATAAAATTTCACGCACACAAACACCAGCCTCAATCAAAGCTTCACGTATTACACGAGCGACCCCAAAAAATATATAAAAAGGCAGTTTTAATTTTCTTCATTCGCAGCGTAGGGATTAATCCCACAAGAGCCAATATTGCGAAAGTTGGGCAGGATTTGCCCATGCCCAGTTCATCCGTTTTTCATGGGGCCCTCGAAGTTGGAAGAATTATATTAAGTTAATGATGATGTGTGCTAACATTAAAAGGATGTATACGCAGAGATGCCGAAATGCTTGAAAGGTTTGATGAAGTATAGCTAAGCTCTGTCGTTTATTGTACATTGTTTTTTCTTACCTTAAAATGATTGTAAAGCTGAAAAATCCATTCAAAATGCGATATTGTTCCTCATTAATTTCCTAAATCCAGTCCATTCGATTTTGAATATGTTGTAGGCATAATGAAAAACTAGGAAAGACACAAATGAAAAAAAGGATCGTTCGAACTTAGTTACTAACCTTAACTAACATATTCAAAAAAAATAAAAATAGGACTTGATTTAGGGGTTGAAAAATGTTATCGCACATTTTTTAACAGCTACGTGATTTACCAGTCGCTTCACAGTCGTCTTAAAAAAATGTTTTGACAAGGCTAAGTGGTGTAGACTGAGTTTTCGGACACTTATTTTTATAACAAACTTAAAAGTGAGTTGGTTTGGTTGGCTTTTTCGTCTTCATGGTTCAAGTGATCAACCGTTTGATTTATATTTATAGAATATAGAATAGAATAGAATACAATAGAATAAACTTTATTTCAGACAACAAGGCCCATATTTACAAATATCTTACAGACTAACATACATAACAATATATAACATAAAATTAAAACGACTACTTATACACTTTCGCGGTGTCAGCTAGCCGGCGGCCACGAATTTGCCGAAATATGACACCCTTCGGCCAGAATTCCTCATTTAAAAAGGTCGACCGATCTTTGATATAGTATTGGATTGATAATTTCACGTTTAAATCGCAACTAATTTGAAAATTTTGATGAGATATTTCCAACCACAATTTTTCAAATAATATAATGTATATTATTGTCGTAGACAATATATGTTTGTCTTTTAAAGAATTTGCTTAGTAGCTTAAATTAAATGCAATTTGATACGAATATCACGCAAAAACCCAACAGAAAAGTCAACAAGCAAAACTATTCCACGTTAATCTAAGCAATTAATCTTGAAAGCGTAAAAGATAAGTACAAAAGCAGGAGCATCAATACATAATGAAATAGCTTCTATGTCTACAAAGAGCGCATTCGAAAATGTCCACTGAAACACTAAACGGGCCACCAAGATCACCTGACCTACCTCCCAAAATCCGTACAGTACCTCGTGGAGTTTAAGATAAAATGGTTTTTGAGGAAACTGCGGCACTAGTAATGCAGCATTATGCTAATGGGTCTTGTCTAAATAAAGCCAACAGGAAATATGAGGAGCACTGGACAAATTACCCTGCCTAATAAAGATGGTAATACTGTGCTAAACAATTTGATATTCCTCTGTATTCATGTCTAGTGTATGCAATGGTCTGCTTGAATTAACATTTTGTGTACACTGTGGAATTAAATGTGGCGAGTTATTTATTGTACTGTGAGTGTAGGTGGCCAGTAACAAACATGGATGCATTTCAATTTAACTTTGGCGTTTATTTTTTAGTAAGTCTATTCGGGTTTTTGAAAACTATTTTAGATGTCTGATCAGAAAAAGAACTAACGTTTTTTTTTTGTAATAATGGTATCTTAACAGATTACCGATACGGTATTTAAGATAATTTGACTTTTTAATTAATTATTCAACAATATAAAGCAATACAAGAGCAAAAACAAAAGAAAGGCACCAACCCGCTGATCTGATCCCTTCCTGAAAACCCTTCTCTGCAACACCCAGTCTGTGCTGCATCAGGCTCTGCAAACAGCCTGGAGTGTGCTATCTAGCAGAACCACTGTCAGTCACGACCCTCAGCGATGAAGAAGCGACCACGAAACTTAGAATGAAACATCATAAACAAAATTAAAAATTCATGAAGATTATCGCCCGGTACAGTGAAACGCAGGTGATATTCCTGTAATCACCTCTTCACACATAACATCAAGTTGATTACTTTATTTAAGTTTGCAATACAAATACTTGAACATTAAATTTTATGTATAGTTCAGCATTATTCTGATCTCATTATTATGTTCAATCCTGTTTATAATTGTTATGATAGTCAATGTACGCGCCTACTCAGTGTACACGATTCTCACCTATGTTTGCTAGGATTTTGTATTACGTGACTATTTTAGTTAGCTAAAGTGTACCATGACGTCATTTATACCCTCTTATCCCACGCAATCATTTGAAACGGTGAATACGATAAGGTACTTACTGACTTTGGATTACCTGTCCTGACTAATATTTCCGTTTTAACATTCAAATACCTAAATCGATCAGATATTCTAGACAGGGTACTTAACGCTATCGAAAACGGTTTTCGAAAACGATCAGTGTATGGAACTGACTTAAGCGTTTGATACGACCATCTAGCAGCTTACTTAAATCCTATACATTTTTGATAACGATAACGATTTTGCCACACAACACAAAAATAGTTTAAAACCTGAATATGACGAGCATAAAGTTTGTTTATTTTTCAAACAATGGTGGACAATTCCGAAAGGGACTGCGATAGTGACTACGTGAATCGAGCCGTGGGTTAAGCTAGTAAGTGATAAAGTGTTTTTTTAAAGTCATGATACCTTTAACATTTCAATTAAAACAGACAACGTGTCGCGATTGTTGTGTTACCACGATTCTAGGCCGCCGACTCTATATCGGGTCGTTTTTCTATCGAGTTCATGATTCTAGGCATGTAACTGTTCAGGGTATATCGAATGGGACGCAACGCAAATCCCACACCGTAAACTATTCGATTATCCATCGAATTGAACTGAGCCCGTCCCGTGTTCGCTCTACTTCGCCGAAAAAGAAGTAGATGCTCGAGGTCAGAGTTTAGGTAAAGAAATTGCTATATAGCCTTGCCATATTAATTAATAGATTTTTTTTTCTTTTAACTTTGAATTTTAATTTTAAAATGGTTTCAGTGACTGACTGGCTTGCGGACTGCAAGGTGTATGAACTTGAACATTTAAAGTTTTACTTCATAAAAATATAATAAAATATCAAATATCAGGGGACAATGGGTTGCTACCCAGGATTGCATTAAGGTAGTAACTTCAAAAAATCAATTGGTATGGGGAAGATAGAAGTATGGAAGTCGATCATTTTTGAAGTTATAAACAAAACAGTTAATATTTAATTTAGGGCGATAAATCTAGCCAAAAACTTTGAACAGAAGGTGTAACTGAAGATAAAATTATTTATAGTAACGCCAAGCAGTAGTGCTCACATTGATGTGTTTCGGTTTGAAGAAATCTATCTTAGTCCTCAGGATTCGCAACGCATTTGCAGCCTTGGGATTATAAATTAAATTGCATACATTTCCAATATTGAGATTGCAGTCTTAAGATTCCAGAAGTCAATAAAGTTCAGATCCCACTTACCATCAGGTGGCCTATATTTTTATTTGCTATCTCCATGCAGTAAAAAAGTTACAGCTACTATAAATTTATCTTCCGTCACAATGTATGCTCTTTTAATAAACGTTTTCAGTTTCCTGAACAGTCTTTATTCAAGTTAATGTGTGGAATGTGACAAGCATATCGGAGGCTCGATTTTCTCCGTTCGCAGAGAAATCACGCCAAACGATTAATATGTAAAACATCCCACATCACACGTGTTATGTAATGCAATAAAGAGCGCTATATAAAATGCTGGTGTTTTCGTTAGAAATTGCCCCCGCATCGCGATTCGCTTTTACGCATAAGAGATGGCGATTTTAATAAAATTAAATAAGTAATTATCAAGAGACAAATTTACTATTTGTACCATCAATCAATCATATTATCACCAATGGGTACACTTGGTACATAATTCCCAAGAGTCATCATTCCGAATTGATCATCATTATACGTATAGCAATTAATTAAATTAAATTTAAAACAGCTCCCCTAAAACAACTTTCGAAACAATACCAATTTTGATAAAATAATATTCGAAAAAAAAACGTTTTCCCGAAATAAATCCATACTAATATTATAAATGTGAAAGTGTGTCTGTCTGTCTCTTTTCTCTTCACGCTTAAACCACTGAACCAATTTAGGTGAAATATGGTGCAAAGATAGTTTAAATCCTGGGAAAGGACATAGGATAGTTTTTTTCCCAAAATTCATCCCCTAAGGGGGTGAAATAGAGGGTGAAAATTTGTATGGAGCTACGATAATAATCGAGTTCCACGCGGACGGAGTCGCGGGTAGAAGCTATACTTAATAAAAACAGAAAACATCTCGAAAAATACACGTGATCATTACACAAGTATTTGCTCATTCCAGGAATCTAAACAGGGAGTGCTAGCTTCATAAACGGGGTCACAACAAAATAGGCAAACCACCTCGAGGTTGTAAAAAAAATAAAATACATTCAACACACGAGCAACACAGAACAAATGTCACTAAAAAAAAAATGGTTTCGCATTGTACAGATGCCCTTTCATAATGATCATGACAAAATAAAGTCACTATTTTGGTGAGAAAAAAAACTGTGACTTTCTAACAAAAACCGAAGCCCAACAAAAAGGTTTTTTTTTTAATTTGTATGGAACCCTAAAAATACTAATACCTAATCATCATTAATTATTATTTTAAATCGCTTTCAGTTAATAACTTGCGTTTAGTCTTTACCACGTTCATCATTTTAAATTGGAAACTCGATACTCCGGATAGGTTCATCCTTTCTGAATGTTTTTTGTTGTAACGAGTTATACAAATCAGGGAGATGAAATATTACATGAAGCCGAGTAGCTAAACGCTTTTGTTAAAATAAATAATGGCGGTTATATTGTTAGAACAGAACAAGCCTTAGAGCTGTGCACCACTCCGGTACCTAGGATCCATTCGAAGGATCCATTAATGGATCGAGTGAACCTTTAATGCATTTAAATCCATCAGTGTAGTCGAGTGGACTTTGTGTACACTAGAATTAATAATGGATTTATGGGATTTTTTTGTACCTACATTTAGATTTGGCAGCAGATTTTAACATTACCTACAATGTTTATGCAAATCAACAGAGCCCGGAATTTTCGTAGCATTTTTGAGCTGTCATAGGTACTTCTCGTTTATCGACTTCCAATATACACATTTTATCGATATAATATAGAACACAACATATTACAGAAGATTAAGCTAAAGCTAAAGAGCGACCACTTTAAGATAACTTTTGAATAGTTGAAAATGTGAAATAGAGATTTGTAATGAAAACAATCGATAGTATTTCTTGTTGCATTTTTTTTCGAAAAATATTTAAAAGGAAAAAATCCACAAACTATTTATAAGGAACCATAAAATATTTATATTTTTATTCTTATTTAAAAAGTCAGTATTCGAAGGTTATCTCGAAGAGATCACTCATTCGCGATAAGACTTCTGTTGTTTACTTCTACTCGTAACCATATTTTAAATACTGTATTCTGTATTTATTGATATACATAATGTATATCGGAAGTCGATAGACGAGAAGTCCCTATGACAGCTCAAAAATGCTACGACAATTCCGGGCTTTGCTAATCAATCAATGGATTCTAGTAAATACTTAATTATACTCAGATCCATTAATGGATTGTAACTGACTGTAATATCTGCAACAATCCATTAAGGGATCTGATAAACTTTAAATAGAATAGGATACATTAATGGATTACAATAATACCGCAATTGATGTATTCCATACACCAAAGTAAATAAAAATCCACAAATAAAAACACAATAATCCATTACTCGATTGTAGACCTTGTACAATAGGTCCACTCAACTTCATTGATGTATCTAAATGCACAAAAGGTTCACTTGACTATCATTGATGGATCCT
The DNA here is from genome assembly GCA_963966035.1 of Acleris laterana. Classification (NCBI taxonomy): domain Eukaryota; kingdom Metazoa; phylum Arthropoda; class Insecta; order Lepidoptera; family Tortricidae; genus Acleris; species Acleris laterana. The sequence goes on from OZ014442.1 coordinate 16,765,876, forward strand.
GCCAAAGGATCTTAGAAGCCAGAAGGCTAGGCACTTTCAGAGTGAAAAGACGGTTGAAAAACGTTTGAATACAATTAAATTTACATTATATTCGTTTTGATGGTATGAATGGTGATATGAATTTAATTGTATCATAAAATATGTCCGCTATCTAACTTAGCACCCAACAGCAGTTATAGCACTAGGTACAGTCACGAAATTTGATTTGGTACCCACCTGAGGTCCAAAGTCAATCTGACATTATACAACAATAAAGTTGAGTTCCCTAAAAGTTACAAATGGCTTGATATCTCTAATGACATTGACGAGTTCAAGCATATTTTTCTTGAAATGGGTCCCAAATTAACGCTCGTGACCGTACCATGCCTTGGTGTAGGATCTAGAATACGGTCAGTGAAATATTAAGTAAGTATACATAGAGTCATTTCATCTTAATCGTCAGGTTCGGTCGCGACGCATTTGCGATATTGATAACGTTGGAATTCCATTTTTTAATTGGCTTTGTTAAATAGCTGTTGCCCACGTCTATATCTGCGTCGAAGCTATTTATCTATGTATTCTTTCTCCTTTTCCAGGACTCAAGCTATCTCCATACCAAATATCATCAAAATTGGTTCAGAGTAACTAAAGCGTAATAGACATACAGACAGAGTTATTTTCACATTTAATATATACGTACGAATATGAATACTCGGAGGATCAAACCCGGAACAGCATAGCTTAATGAGCCCGTAACATGGCGAACAGTTACCTTTTTACAACCGTAAGGCTGTTTTTCCACCAGGGGAGTGATTCTCTCAACAACGATCGAGTGAATGTCCAAGCGGCGAGTTTAAGTAGTCCCGTCAGTGGGAACAAAACATATTTTAGCGCGTGCATTTTAATTCGGCAGCATGGTTTCTGCCGATGAGTTCGAACGTATAAGGCTGTTTAATTGAAAATTTACGCGCTAAAATGTGTTTTGTGTAAACGGGACTACTTAAACTCGCCGCTGCAATTTTGCTCGTTCGTCCGACCGTCCGTTGCTTTTGAGAGAATAACACCCCAGAGCTGTGCGAGGCAGCTGGTTAAGTCACGTTGCCAGGAAAAATCCACCAATAGGATTATTTTGTTTTACTAGCTTCACTATCCTATTAAGGGCTAATTTTTCAATCTCCAGATATCACTATCTGTCAGGTCAATTGTAGCTCTGTCCTTTTCTTTGTCATAAGAAAGATAAAGACAGAGCCACAATTTCCCTGACAGGTAATATTATCTGGAGATTGAAAAATCAGCCCTAATAGATTTTTCCTCGCAACGCCGCTTAGCTGCCGCGTACAGCTCTGGTAGAAACGCAGCTTAAAGTGTACAGTCAAGGGCAATAATATGTATACACTTTAGTACCTTGTCACTTTAACCACTGTGACAGTTCATATATGGCAGTTCAAATATGACGACAATTAGACAAGGTACTAAAGTGTATACATATTATTGCCCTTTACTGTACATGTAAGCCCCGGTGCATACACGTACAGTCAAGCATATAGATCGAGTACATACATGTCCTACTTACACTTGAGCGATTTATTATTTTAAGTAATAATTGGTGCATCTATCCCACACTCTATATTTAATTTTGTCTACTCCTGTACTTTTATTAGTCTTTTACATAGTCACGAACACTTTTATAAGAACATAGATAATATGACTTCAGAAAAGTCTATAACTCTATTCCCCATAACAGCTCTCGGTGTCGTAAAGTCGCCCTAACGATACGCCACAGATTGCTAAGTGTAGCCTGTTAATCATATTTTAACGATTGTGAAATAGGGACTATAAAACACCTAATGTTTTGAGAAATGATTTCAGTTATCTGATTGGTCGATTTTAAAATAGCTGTATTCTGATTGGTTGATACGAATTACAAAGTTTTTTTAAAAGATTTAAATTAGTTAAAGAGAAACACGTACCTAAAAGAACCTATCGTTCCGTTTGACAGTCGATGTGTATTGTGATTGGTGGATTTAATTTAGTGAAGTATTCTGATTGGTCAAATTAAAATGTTTTGGAATTGTAAATAATTCTTTTTTCCATTCCGTCAATTTAAAAACAAAGTAAACCATAGACACATATTTTGTCATTTTCTTGTTTCCCGCTCGTTTGTTGTTCTTTACTTCGTTCGTTCGTTTGTAAGTTTTTTCGCTTAATTTTGCATTTCATTTGAAACCTAGTCGTAGAAAAAGTATTGTATGCAACGGTGTATAACTAAGTCAAAAAACACTCGTGGCGCTTTCCTTTACGATGTTCGCCTTCGGCTCACATCGTAACTCACGCCGCTCATATATTTTGACCTCTCTTATACAACTATTGCATAAACTACTATTAACAAACGCAACATTCAATGCAGGTAATTCTATTATAGATTAGAAAAAGTTCCATTATTGTATTACTTGTTAATAATTGCTTCAACGAGCACGAAATTGTCCGTCTATCGATGGAGAGCTTACCTGCGCTTAGTGCCTTTACGTGCAGACCATTAGTTCAATTGCCACTTAAGTAGATCGCCCACAGCGACTTTTAACTGCAATGCAGTTACGTTACAGTTGCGTTACAGTTGCGATACAGTTGCAATACCGTCACGATACTTCTGCTGATTGTATATCTTTGTAACCACACATTCGTTGAAGCAGCCATGTGTCACGTGTCGCTGAGAGCGACCTTCCGAAGGGACTAGAGGCATTCCATCTTAGTCCTCAGGGTTGGCAACGCATTTGCAGTCTTAGGATTGCATTGCAGTCTTGTAAATGCGAATGTCTATGGGTCACAGTTTCCACTTTCCATCAGGTGGCCTGTGTGCTCGTTTGTCTTCTGTATACCATAAAAAATGCAAACAAAATGCTTGGCTTTATAATACGCACCACCAAACCGTTCAAGAAGCAAAACACTTTCATCCTACTTTATCAATCCTTGGTGAGATCGTATCTTGAATATGCCTCAATAGCATGGAACCCGTACTATAATATTTACGTAGACAAAGTAGAGATGTTGCAGAAGAAATTTCTGCGTTTCCTTAATTATAAGATGAGGCAACCACGTTGTTGCTACACCGGTCTCTTGGCCAAATATAATATGCTGTCTTTGAAGGACCGACGAGCCGTTGCTGACGCAGTAATGCTGCGCAACATTTGCGTAGCCGACATTGATTGCCCACAGTTGCTCGCAGCATTTCGGTTTCGCACTCCACGAAGATCGGCCAGGTCTAAACATTTATTCGCTTTGCCAAACATACAATCCAATGCAGGTAAACGCGCTCCTATATATAGACTTTGCGACCACCACAACCGATTTCTTTCTGATATAGACTTATTTTCCTGCTCCCGCGCCTCATTCAAGGCTGCTGTTATAAAACTATACAAAACAAAAAAGATATAATAAATTATTGTTAATGCTAACTACTTAATTAAAGTGTAGTCAAAATGTGCATTTGTAGGTTGTATTTTCTTTTTTTCTTATGTTCTCAGTGAGATATGTTCAGGGGAACATCATAAACTATTCTGTACGAGTTACGCATATTCTAACTGTATTGTTACTTCACTTGTATGTTTCTGTTTTTATCTCCGAATAAATAAATAAATAAATAATAAATAAATAAAAAAGGAATATCAACCAAAGCAACTTTTATAATTGTATAGTATCGCTTCTGCATCGATGCAAAGGCACTGTTTTGATTTCAAGAGTTAGCGGAAGTATTATTTTTTTTAATTCTGCATAAATCGACTGTATCGATGCTGTATCGCTACTGTACCGCGGCTAGGTCTTTATTCTACTACGTTAAACAATATTGCTTTTGACATTTACAATGGCATTTTTTTGAACTCTGCCGCCATTACTGGCACTGCCAGACTCAGAAAACACAGTATCAGCTGCCTAACAAGCAGATCTAACTCTGGAGAGCAATCACAAATAGACCAGCGTCCAATGGAGCCTCCATTTATAAAATGACAAGTAAAAATAACGGTAAGTCCAACACAAGAATGACCTATTAACGTTGCCGAAAAAAAACTGTTAATTTAATAAGAGCTGAAATACGATAACAAGTCAAACGCGATATTGCTTAACGTCGTAGAAAACCTCTATTCTACGACAACCAACTTACTATATCGCTATATCTGATTATAATGATGTATGCATTGCAGAATCTTGGTTACTATGCCCTATGGCGAAGGTATACGACTAGCAACAGAATTGAGACTGTATCACAATCGTTTTGCTACTACGAGTATATGGCGATTGCATTTCTGTTAAAAGTCACCGTGGGCGATAACTTAAGAAATTCTTTAACTTTGTGTTACTGGTTAATCTTCTGCAAACCACAATCGAAGATTAATGTGTTTCGCCTAGTTTGGTAGTGAGGTTGCTTGCCTTTAAATTTCTGGTGAGGACAATAATTGTTCCTTAATTTTGTATGTTTTCTGTGTATTTATGTATATGTTTCTCTATATAAGTATTTTCATGTTTGTCTACTACCCATAGCTCAAGCCAAGTGCTTAGTTTGTGAATAAATAAATTTCTACAAGATTGTCAAGCAATGAACGACTTGTAATAGATTCCTAGAATTAAAAAAAAAACAAAATGTTATCAGTATCTAAAAAAAACATTGTGAATGTTCTTTTTGCATACAACAAAAAAATGCTTAGAAACTACCAGAACTTTTCATAACATGTCATATTTTAATTACTTCAGAAGGTCCTATCGTCGTCGGTACGATGCTAGAGCAAATACAATCATATTTTTCCTCTCCGATTAGCAAAGGTTGATAAAAATAGGTTCACTATTGGATCGCATAGTTTTTTTACACATGTATCCTTACGCATAAAATCGTTAGGACGAATATCGTTTCTATAATTATTGTAGAAACGGTAGAAGCGGTTCTATTTTCATTATTTTAAAAAGCTAACCTATCCTAACCGAACCTAATCTACACAACAGACATTTATGATAGTCTGCAATGTCAGCCTAAAAGGATGTTATGCGAAAATATTTTATGTGAAAAGATTAACTATGGGTAAAAAAAATATGCAATTCAAAGGGATCCCATAAAATACAACGATGATTATTGTAAACACTATTATAGCTAGACAAAATATTTAATAGTAAATTCCAATGGAATTTTATTCGTAAAAACATTTAAAGTTCAATGTCAGATCCGACCGGTTCAGCCGCGTAGGATTACACCCGTAATCCGGTTATATGGAGTACGGTTCTGTTTCGTCGGGTTTATGTTGACGTAACCTTTAATCTCTGTATTGGTATGTAAAGTGCCACTGTTATTTAATAACATCGAGCGTTCTACACTAGCTTTTGTCTACATACGCCTTTATCTGGGTAAAAACAAGCTTTAATTGAAATTAAATTAAAATCATTTATTTATCTTAACAAAAATAAATACAAGGTTAACTTACTTTAATATTTAATAGGTAAGTAACTATACATCATATCACTATGGTGTTTTCTTTAGTAAAAGTAAACCACCTCTGAACAAAAATGTAGTAGTTAGTCTAATAATGGAACAAACAAACACACAATCATATTCGAACATTTCGAACCCTGCCTACGAAGCTAGCGGTCCTGGGTTTAATACTGCCATACCAGAATTGTGAGATAAGCGCGAGTATGGATTCGACATACCTGGGGAAGTGACATCTATTGACTATACTATTTCAATCCCAGTAATAATGATGGGTTAATTAATTTTAACAGTCTTAAAAGAAAACAAGTGTTTGTCAAAATCAATATTTTTTGGACAAGGATTTATTGCCGACTGTACTTTTTTTGCACAGTCGTCATCTACTTGTCAAGACAATTTTAACAAGCCCTAAAAACAATGGGTTTATCATGTGTAATTTAGGAGTTCCTACGGCCACTCTGAGTCTCCATCATCAGACCAGCTCGATGGTACTATAAATATTATTGTATTGTCATCAGAATTGAAGGTGTATGCAAATTTTCAGCTTCCTCGGACACCGGGAAGTGAGGCAAATTAATATAACTTGCAAGATTTGATCCTTACATCCATACATACATACATACAAACAAACATACATAACATACATTGCAAGTTAAATAAAAGCTTTTAATATCAAAAAAATGGATTTCAAAGCTTGTTTTTTATTAGACTTGTTTTTGATATATTTTGTCACTTTATAATATATTCAACGAGTAAATTCGGTCCCTTGTTTACAGGGTGTTTATTTCACATCCAGAAATAGAGCAGGCTTAACAGGCTTTAAATCACTAAACGCTGTATCCAGTCAATTTAACCTTAGTTTATGCATGCGATAGGCAACTGGCGTGTCATAATTTTGCTCTAACGAACACGGCCACCATGAAATGCGTTACGCATTAGTGCACAAATGCGTGTGTTCACGCGAATGTGAAACGTGTTTTGCACACAAATGCAATTCGCGTTTTGCCACCACGCTGCATTTAGGTCGGCATAAATGTAAAGGTTGATGGTTGTTTCGTTGGTTTGTATAAGTAATATTTTTGAATAACTGCTTGATTTACGATTTATTGTGCTAATTTTGCAAGGAATGCGTTACTGTCTAAAACGATAGCTTAGTATCGATTCGTGATCGTATTCTACTGAAATAAGCTTTTTTTTTATGGCGTAGAGAAGACAAACGAGCACACAGGCCACCTGATGGTAAGTGGGAACTGTGACCCATAGACAATCGTATTCACAAGACTGCAATGCAATCCCAAGACTGCAAATACGTTGCCAATCCTGAGGACTAAGATGGAATGCCTCTATGCTAGTCATTTCACCGGCTGCCTTATCCCCAAACCGGAACACAACAATGCGAACACTGCTGTTTGGCGGTAGTTTAATAGATAAGATGGTTGTAGCAATCCGGACGGACACTGCACAAGGTCCTACCACCCGCAATACAGCCGCTTTACAGCCTAGTACATTACATAATGATAATGTTATTGTGGAGAAAAAACACTGTAGGAAAACTTGCACATAATGAACAGCATTCAGCTGCGTGTGTAATAAGCAATGATCGGGGTTTTGGATGCAATTCGCGGGATTTCGAGTCGTAACCATAGTATGGATGTGACTATAATCCCGCGATATTTTTTCAATAATAATAACGTTTATTTCAAACGTTGACCTGTAATTTCGATTAATATCATGTAAAATAAAATAAAATAATTATCCTCCAACATTAATACAAATCCCGGGATCCCGGGGATATTCATTATTAGTATAATATTTAAGGTCAATCACCTCAGATTGCACCGGGAACTCCCATTACTGTGATAAACTCAAGAGTAAGTAATAAACACATTTAAATGCAACCTTTATGCTATTGTAATCTATTTTTTAGATTTTTAGAGACCAATTTTTATAGAGACCAAAAGTAATAAAAAATAATATGCTAAATATTTATCAATAATGTAATCTAATAATATGACGAAACATATGTCCTTTATCAAACCACACGAAAGCCCGGAATCCCGCGGCACATCCATACTAGCATAATGATTGAGGTCATTCATCCCAAGTCGCATCCAAAACCCCGATCACTGGTAATAAGGGTAATTTCCACAATAGTTTCTATAAAGGCGAAAGGCCCTATAAATCCCATAGTTAACGGTACGGTCACGGACTTATTCATGAACCACTATAGAACCCTGTTGCGTAAAACCAACGATTAATTCCTATGCAATTTCTATCTCGTAACTTGGCGCTGTGATTATAACAAGGTCCTATGGTGGATCAACATTTAAAGTCCTTGATGGTACCGTAAAACTACACAACTATGATCCAAACCTGCAACAAAAGTCCAATTTTCCTCATTACATTATTCTAAAATATGATACCTTACTGTTATTATTGCTGGGTATGTGTACGGTTTGGCCTAAAATCGATTGCTCTAAACTCTAGCTATAGCTAAAACTATCATAATATTTTTAGAATAATGTGGTATGTAAAATTGGACTATTTGTTGTAGGCCGGGACTATAGTTGTGTAGTTTTACGGTACATACTGTTTACCAATAATAGAAACCAGTCTTTCAAGGTTTCAGTTATATAAAAAAATGCTTCCGTGAAATATTTACAAATCATCGAAACAATAAAACTTCTCCGTTTGTCTTTTGTTTAAGCAGCGTCGATAAAATACGAGCGTACTTAGTTTCTCGTTAAATATTTATCTAGAGACAGTCAACATTTCCGAGATTACCTGTTCAAATACGCGGGCCGAGAAAACCCATTACTGACTCGTTTTGGCACAATTAAATCAATTACTGAAAAGACAACATGTTTTCAAAGATCAAGAACGAAAAGACGAATTTTCGACGTGGAAATGGGAAGTATTTTGGGCATTTGCGTGTTTAAATAAATGAGGTATTTTGTTACAAGCTTGTTATGATAACTTACGAAAATACTTTGGTTTATCACAGGCTTTATGTTAATATTGTTTTTCCTTGTTTCGTGATATAACTATTGGCTCCTTGCCGTAATAAGGGCAGGATAAGAAACGAAAGTGATGATTTAGGATTTCATTATATGAGTTTTTTTGGCTAGTCATTTTTAGTCACAAGTATATTTAATTAATTTTTAATTTAATCGATTTCGTTAATTTCGAGTAGGTAGCCATGTTGTTATATTTATATCTTTTGCAATAAATAGTTTACATACATACATACATTATAATGTGAATGTGATTAAAAACCAAATATTACACTTTTCAATAAACCTAGACCGCCGGTACCAATTATAGACTTAGGCTAATAATTTGTCCGAGTAGCTTCTGTTACTTTTTTTAATGTATAACACATAAAAAAAATAAACTGATACAAAAAACAAACCAATGACAGTGTCATGCATCTTCAATAGCGGAGAAAATTCCATCAAACCTCGACGGGCAAAATCTTGTGAAGTGGGCAAACAAAAAATTCCTTTGTAGCTTTATGAAGGCTCCTTTCAAGAAATCTCCTTAGCCCAGGGTCTTAGCTACGAAAATCCTTACAGATTTCGTCGCCGTTAATATATATCAGACTATCACTGAAACTTGGCAGTAGCCTAAGAATTTGAGGGTAACCTTTTGAATGGGTAAGTCGGATTACTTTTTTATGTCACAGATAATATTTGTCTACGAAGGTTGTTGTTTTTGTGTGAATGTTGTGAGTGAGTATGTGTGCATGTTTTGTTAGGTATATTTTTGGAAATAGGTACTAATAATTTTCTGTACGCATAATTTTATATTTTCGCATTTTTGTTTTCGCATAACACCCTTTTAGGATGACATTGCAGAATAATAAACATCTATTTTGTAGATCAGAGGGGTTATTATGACATAGTTATGCAATTCTGTTTACGCTGTGAGAAAAGGACAGAGCTATATAACTGCCATAGCTCTGTCCCTTACACTCACCGTAAAATGAACTGCATAGTTGCAGTTCACTTTACGACGAGCGTAAAGGACAGAGCTATAGTAGTTATACAGCTCCGTCCTTTCCTCGCAGCGTAAACTGAACTGCGTTGCTATGACATAATAACCCCTCTGGTGAAGTTAGGTTTGGTAAGTTTTTTATACGTCGTGACGTATCCATAGGATCTTTCATACAGAATCGGGAGATCAAAATTAATACTTTTACACTAAAAATTGCTGGTTTCCAAAGAAACAATAATAAAACAATCATATGGCCAACAACCAAAACGTTAGGCTTGAAATCCCGAAAATACATTAGCCCATTTTTAATATTTTTATCCTGTGACGTCACTGAACTCTTTCCACTCTAACTTTTCAAAATGTCTTCGAAGAACCCGTGGACTTCCGGCAACGTTCGTGTGCACCCGACATATTCCGTGATTAGTTTTGATAATAAGGGTGAAACGTGCCCATTTCCGGTCACAGAACGTCTCGTTCCGCAAAAGGAAATAACGTTATGTCCTTTTTTGTAAAGCGAAAAAACCACGATGGCCGACAACGGTATGACCTTGGCTTACTTTCGGACGCGTTTTGATGTGTAGCTGCGTGTGACAGAACTTAGGAAAATACATTATTATCCGTCTAAAACGGTTTTTTATGATATAATGGTTTATAAATATACATTGACATTAAGGGAAATTCAGTGAAAAATCAATTAGGGTAAAGTCACCAGTGGCCAGTCATAGACCCATTAGTCGATTATATGAGTGTGAAGAGTGGGAATACATCTTTCATACTCTTAGCACTCATACAAAGTATAGGCAGAAGCCGACTACAGGTCTTTGGCTGACCACTCAGCCAGCCAGCGGTACCTGTAGCGACTTTACCCTAATAATTTTATTATAAAATTCGACGTTTTCTAGCTTCAGTTTAGCTACTTCGAAACGAAATCTACTAATGATTTGCACATGTTCAAACAATTTTTTATTTTATTACTTTATTAAACGTGGGGTGCTCAACACCTTTGACCAAGGCTGTAACGTCGGTCTTGATGACTGGAAGGGACCTCTTGTCAACAGTTAATCATTTAAACAAGCTAATAAAACCATCAATATTAACTGGTTGTACAATAAGGCTTAAACTTAGATCCTAGGAAGAGTCATGAAGGAATTTTATTACATTTCTCTTTTATATAGCAGAATCCAAACACCATTTTTTTTAAATTTAGGCTTATTTAATGTCCAAACCAATAATTATTATTGTCTTATTTTAATGTCATGATTTTCCCAAATGATCTTTTAAAAATTACTTAAATTAAACTTTAAACAGCATCATTAAAAGAGAAATATTAATCAACAGACTAGACAGTGAATAACATAAAAATAAAAATGAATTTTACATCTTCACCAGTTTATCACCAGCCTTTTGGGAGACAAAAAAACGTCTCAAGACATCGTCGTTGTAATAAACCATAAAATTTTAAACACCCTTCAACTATAGAGCGTATTTTATGACGTCGTTTCCTTCTAAAATTTCGTTTACGCTCTCAAATTATGTGCATAATGCCGGTTTTTGCGGCGTATCAAATTATCTACGCATATATAAATTTATTTTAAAGCGCCGTGAATTTCAAGTGGGAGAGTTTCAAATTTCACGTTATAAATACACGCAATACAATGGACAGGGTTACATCACGACAAAATGAAAAGGTCAGGTTGGTACATAATGTAGTGCATAAGCAGATAAGCACCATCATCATCGAATTTTGTTGAATATGTTTGTATTCGTCTTGCTTTTCAATAACCTAATAGCTGACTGAGGGTTCCATTTATAACGCATAATGTTCTTTTGTAATAATTATGTATTGCATTATTACTTCCAAACTAACCTTACCGAGTCGCTTTTGCCCTGACCCATGTTGCTCGCTCGCTTCGCTCGCTCACTGACTGCATTTTGTTATAGTAATAAGGTAAGTACGTCCGTAGTTGTATTACAATATTATACAATATGATTTTTATGATAAGCAACATTATGCCTAATTCAATCCGGCCGTATAAATGGTATACTTCTTAAAATTTGACCAGTTAATTATTCGGATAATTGACAGTTATACCAAATATGCTTTTTAAAATGTTGATAATCATCGAAAAAATATTATGCCAAGTATCTTTTGTAAGCTTAATAGCGTTCGGAAACTCGATATTATCCCAAATAAATGGCACCCTGACTGAGAATGCAAAATAAACACGAAATGTTCTGACAAAAAATAATGCCGTAGGTTAAATTACTACATCTGCAAAGCCCTTTATACATAAGAGTACTCTTCACACAAAATGCACGCTTTCGAAATTTCAACACAGCAGCACTTTAATATTACGAACAGGTAAAATTTAACAAGATATGTTGCGCAATAATTTTCTGTAATATAACACAAATGTTCACACAAAATTGCGCCTACCCGGCATTAACTCATAAACCGTAGGTAATTATTGATAGAATCTGTCAATTAATTGTACTTTATTGGCATTCACACGCATTCCAGGTAACTTACACTATGTTGGGTATTGAATAGAATCTATGCTTTTAAATAATAATAAGGAAAAGGTTAAATAAGTTCATTCCGTAGAAAGGCCGCAAGAGCATTTTTTAACGTCAAATATTTACCAGCACTTTCCAAGAGAAGTCCCGTAATGACCGTATTATTCCCAATTTTTAGTTCAAGGAGTAGGTACGTCAGGAGGTTAGGTTTAATAGTACATTACTTAACAAGGGCTGTAAAAGAAAGAAAGCCCGAAATCGCAGGTATTTGAGACCCGAGCCGTAGGCGAGGGTTGTAAATATGCGATAGAGGGCTTTCTTTTTTACTGCCCGTGATGAGTACACAATTTTACGTCTTCACCTGGCCACAATGCGAGTTTTACCGTGCGCGCAGCGTGCGATAAAACTCAGATTATGGCCAGGTGTTACGTAAACTATCTTTGTTTCCTTTCAGGCTTAAAACGTTAAACAAAAGAGAAAAAAAAGAAGCTCAAATAAGAAGTAATGTCAACGAACTAGTAAATAAGTCCAAAATGAATGTTTCATCCCCCATTTTGGCAACTGTATACTTTGTTTCAAGTGAAACAAACCCCGTTCCAGTAACTCACCTTTGACGCCTACTCACGACACGCCAACTTTTAACTAACACGCCAACTTTTCAGGCCAATTAATTTGAGTGCTAATAAACTTATCTTTATGCAACGGGTCTGTTACCTCGTTTGAATTTCAATCTGGGTTCAAACGGTGTCGCAAATTCCAAGAGTAAAAACAATATTATTTCTGTTATTTTCTGATATGTTTCTATTTTTTTCTTTACTCCGGTTCGATTTTTGGTAAGGAAGTAAGAAATCTTAGATGATGTCTGTATAGAGTGACAGAAGTTTTTTTCTTAAGCTCTTTATTTCGGCAAGTTATGATATAATAAAAAAAAATCATCCCAACACGTAAACACGTTTTGTTGATTTCCCAAAAATCTTAATTTTCGCATTAGGTCTCTATCGTCCTCACTGTGCGATATATGCTTTATTGTGATTTTTTTTCAAACCACTAATCATCAATTCAGCCCACATCTATCCACTACAGGGTAAAGACCTCTTCATTTTCACAGCACTTCGCCCGGCGTCATGCAAACGCCATCCACCTTTTCCTAACTGTTTGTCAAATGTCATCACACCATCAAACTGACGGTCTTATTGCGGCCACCACTCTGTAATCGCCCTCGTCCTCCTCCCCCTAGTTACGTTACCATACAACATTATATTTTCACTATACATCCAAAATGAAAAACAAGTTCAGCGAGTTTCACAAAGAAAAAAAATTACTCACTTCAATCGAAAGCCAACAAATTGAAGTGCAAAATCTCTCCACAAGTAAATAAAGGGATTAATTAAAACTCGGGTGACTCATAAGCAACAAAGCAAAGTGTTTAAATTGGCCGTTTGAGCTCGGACGCCTGCGATCCGCCACAAATTTAATTTAAAAACAATAATAGGATTGCTGCTTTGTCTTATGCTGGGACAAATTATTTGCTTCTATTTCTTGTAAACTTTACAGTGTAAAGGTTGAGTGAGATAGATGGAAGGATAAGTCAAGAAGCGCTGAACATTTTGTCCATTTGTGCGGGATGAAATTATTAGGCAGATATTATCACGTATTCTAAAAGCTTTCATATGTTTGACTAACATTAAACATGTACACTAGTAAAAAAATAAAAAGTATAATGAATTTAGGCTATTATATACTATCCCTTTTATCGATAAACGTGCAGTCAGCTAAAGTGTGCTTGAAGTAATATGATCAGTCATTATGAAATTTTAATTTGACAGAAAGGGACAAAGAATACGTTTACTGAAATTGGTTTATTGTGCTTTTATTAAAAGGGGGTTAGGGTGCATATTAAAAGTATTTTTGGTACAGAATGCGATTATGATAATCATTTGAATTAAAGAACTAAATTTGCTAATTCAGTTAAAGATATACGACACTGTAATAGACTTACTTATATATGTTTACACAACAAACACTTTTAATCTTTCTTTGATTTTTTATTGTGTTTTATAGCGATTATTCTGACAGTTAATGAGTAATTTTGACATGTAATAAGTTTTTGTATATCCTTAACCTGTAAGTATCAGTTTTGCGTGCCAGCTACGGATAAAATGTCTATATCTGTGATAATCTATGTAAACCATCTTCTGTACCACCTTATAAGCAAAATACAGTCATTTATTTACGTTGACTTTGAAATCAAAAAATGAAAAACGAAAAGTATACGGACTTTAAAACCTTCTATTTGTTTTGTTAATGACGGTAAATGATTTTGAAAATCGTTAAAAGACAGTATCCAATATTATACAAAACCTTTCCAAAAAACGTTAGTAAAACATTACTTACCTATCTATCAAACATGAAGACTGTCCTTTACTCGGTAGAATATACTGGGACTACCCCAACAAACGTAAACCCATGGGAATCCCATTCCAAACTCAAAGAGCTACTTCAAATAAGGTGGAATTCAAACGTTTCCTCGAACAAATTCAATCGTAGTTTCTTAGTGGCCAGCATTAAAAAAGTCTTTCCAAAAACTACCCCAACTGGCCGTAAAACGAATGAAATCGCCGCCGTAAAATCACGTTCAAACTTAAAATTAGAATCTGATTTATCACACGAAAAACGAGCGATCACAGGTGCGTTTACATTCTTTCTGAGCTGAAATTGGGTATTATAATGTCTCGTTTCGCAGTATGACAGCGAATTTGCACTTTATAAGAAAGAAATTGTTCATTAGGCCCCCGTCGTCAAATAAGCAGGGCAATAAAGAGTAAAATATTTATGCTGCTGGCAAACTGTGGGATCAGTGTTTATGGGAAGATGTGAGTTGCGTAATGTTGTTGAAGCTAGCAATGTAAAAAGAAAACAGTATTTATTTTAAACTGGTTACGGTGACACAGAAGATAAAAAAATAACAGTTTAAACAAATTTAATTGCTAAATACAATTATTAACTCCGACTCTTAATTTTTTTAGACACAGGCCACCTGATGGTATCTGGGACGATTACACATGCATACTGAAGACAACATCCTCAAGGCCGCAATCTAAAGTGTTGCCAACCCTGAGGACTAAGATGGAATGCCACTATGCTAGTAATTTCACCTGTTGTTTTATCTCCACACTGGAACTCAACAATGCGAACACTGGTGCTAAGTCAGTGTTACACACAACCGAAAAATATGTTTTTAATTGTTGCAACCTTTTATTTCTCCTACGCTCGCCTAACCGAGAAAGAAAAAAAAAGAACAAACAGCCAGCAAAATTACTATTGGACAATATCGTTAAGGTAATGTCGATTAAAAATGCTTTTTTTTTTAAATCGCCACTTTATCGTCATTATTACCCGAAACAAAAGACCGCTACAAAGACGTGTATCAACTTCTGCGGCTTATTGAAATTGAATAAAGTCAAAAATCGATACATGTCTTCTTGGTCAACTATACACCGACTAAACATTCTTAGACAATTTACAAAATATTACTTCCAAATTGAAGTTAACAGACCTGATTCCCTAGATATTTTTTATCATAATCTAGTCCTTAAATAAATTTCTCGGTTTTTTTAATCCAACCAAAAAACAGAAAAGACAGAATCAGCGAGCAAATTGTCTAGGAATTTGCAAAAAAACTTATTTAACCACTTATCCGTGGCATTTGTAAGGCGCTTCCAAGACTGGTTACTGGAATGCTAGTACTGCCGCCGCCTAAACGAAAAAGGCAGTATAGAGTATGACGTCTATGTATACACATATTATCTTTTTATTTTGGTCGGTAGAGTAGGTAATTTACTTGTGATCTGTTTACTTGTAAGATGCGCGTCTAGTGACAAGTAGGTTTTAAGTAGTTTTGCGACTTGATAAAAGAGCACAGGGTAGTGCAGGTACAAAACGTTAACAACTAGGTGGAATCTGTAACCCATAGACATTTGCACTGTCAAGACTACAATCTTAAGACTGCAATTCCAAGACCGTAAATGCATTGCTAACCCTGAGGACTAAGATGGAATGCCTCTTTGCTAGGCATTTTACCGTTTATCGTATTCCACACTGGAACACAACAATGCGATCACTATCGCTTGGCGGTAGGTTAAAATATAAGATGGTGGTAGCGATCCGGCCAGACCCTGAACAAGGCCATACTACCACTAAATAAGAACGAAAAGAGAACCTATATTATGTAAGAATTCACTTTATGCTCATATGCATCTCATCTTGTTTTGACAGAGCTTGTTAAAATACCGTCAATATACCTATTAAACACAAAAATAATGAAGCCTGTGTCAGTTTGGAAATTAAAAAATATCAAATCTATTTTGCACATAAGATTAGAAGATTTCAAGTATCAAAAACTATCGCCATATACAGTCTAGCTCTAGATTGACAGACTTACTACTTACTTGTAAGTAAGAATCAGTGTAAACGGGCCCGAAGAAAATGTGGGGGAACAACGCCGCTCTCCTCTAATCGCCGTTTTATTACGCCTATTAGATATTTTTTATGACATTCCTTTTGAGTTATTTCATTTTCACTGCATTTGATGTTGAGTTTCCTCAGAAATTAAGGGTAATGTTGGGGATTACAATACTTAAGAATTATTATAATTATTAAGATGTTTTTTAAAGGTTACTTACTAAACCATTTTACTCTCTCGTAATAATTTTGATATGTATTCCTGCTGAACTACGCATGCTATTTGATATTATATTTAATTTAATATTTATAGCTTTATATAATGCTAGACTAAGTAGTATCATTGTAATATTAAATATGGTTAAAAAACGACTGACTGCTGAGTTTCTTGCGGCGTTTCTTCTCGGCAATGGTCTCCTCTTGGGAAGCGCTGGTAGATTCTTGACGTGTAAAAGTGCCCGTGCGGCCTACTTACTGAATAAATATCTTTTATCTTTTACTAATTTATCGTTCGTAATGGTGGAAAAACATGAAATTAAACTTCGTCAAAATACATAAAACTATCAAGACTAATTACGCCACTGCAGCGAAGGAAAGTCAGGGTTATGGTTTTTTTCTTTGTGTTATTACCTTAATTGACGAAGACCATATTATTATAAGAACGTGTGTTTGGTTAAAGAGGACTTCGCAAGCCTTCGTAACAAATACCTGATTCTCTTTAAATTTGCTGGTTTTAACCTCTCAATCAACATCCAATTGATTGTCAAAAGTGTCAATCTTCGTCTTTATGAACCAATAAACACGCGCAAAACAAAGAAAATTAGAATCTCCACCAATCAGGTTCATTCTGTTACCCCAAACACATGTAATGCTTCAGAACCCCAGGAGTCCATTTCTCACAAAATTTAAGATACCTGGCACAAAATATGTTAAACAACCTTCCCCGATTAAAAATGGAATCATAATTAAAATTTTTGAATATCGAACGTGATAAAAACAATCGGCGACCGGTTAACGAACATTCTGCTCATTCCGTGCGGGATCGAATAAACATTGTTGACATGCTAAATCGGCTCGCGAACGACGGATCAAGCATCGAATCTGTGGAGGGTATACGTTCGTTTTATGGGACGCAACGTGATTCGATTTGAATAAAAGGTATCGGCATCGACGCCCGATATGTAAATTTGGTTAGGAAAAAATATACGCGTCGAGAAGAAAAATATCGCAAAATGAGCTGGACCGACGTTGAACAATTTTAATTGGCTCGGTTCGTGAATTGATAAAATTCTTTTGGAACAATGTACGGTGTTATCATTATGATTAAAACTCTTGTGACGGAAAATAAAATAAAAAAGTATGTAGGTATTTTTTTTTACTTAAACAAGGTTAAGTATTTGTAACACCGAAATAGGAAGCTTGTCGTGTATTGATTTGCTTAAGATAGCTTTTACGAAGTCTAGCCGACAACATCGCATTTTACCGTGTTTCTGGATTATTAAAATATAAATTTGTTACACCGCGCGGATTTAAAATACATTGCGTGTTATTAGAAAATATCTATTCTATATACTCTTTACATGATGAACTTGTATGTTAAATAACTTTTAGATATATAAATAGCCTTTTAGCGAATAGTCTTTTTTCAGAGCGAGAATGATGTTCTTCAATTTCATCATAACAATTTTGTTTATTATAATATTTTTTACCCTTTATAGCAACAAAACTAGTTTTTTCTTGCTGCGACTTCATCTAAGTAGGTCTTGACTATCTCTTTTCCCTCGGAAACTGTTAATTTTTCCTTTATATAAAGTACCCTTTGTCCGACTTCGTGCTAAAAATAATTTTAACCAAATCCAAGTCGGTCAGTTTAGGAGTTGAACCGTGAAGAAAGGACTAACAAACAAACAAACTTTTTTTTTTCCAAGTCAGAATTGTGTAAAACAACAATCTCCAGATATAACTCAACTTTTCCCACTTGGGAATCTGAATTTGGAATTCACTTTTGTTAAAGCATTGTGTCCATTTTACACACGGTAAGTTAACAAGACCGTTGTGGAATGTACCTTATTGTGTTTAACCGCACAAGAGAATCTGGTCCGTATCTAGTGAGCATTAAAAATGCAAATCGCTTACGGGCCAAGTTTGCCATCTGAGACAAGATAGATAGGTATGCTTGGTTTTCAGGGAAATTTGGAGGTAAATTCTTTTATATTTTCACTTGGCGCTTTGACTGGTTGTAGAGTTACTTTGGGTTAATATTAACTTGGTACAGGAATTTGGTGTTGATGAAAACTGGTTGTAACCGGTTTTATTTCATGAATATTTTGAAAAATTCCTATCCATATTCATACTAATACTAACAATGTAAAAATCACTGTTTTTTTTATTTGTTTGTCATGCAATAAAGACTAAACTAATGAGTTCTAATGTGTAGGGTAAAGTCACCAGTGGTCGTCCAGAGACAAGTAGTCGAGTATGATAAGCAAACTATATTAAACTGTAATAATAACATTAAAAAAGTATGGGACAGAATTAATAATCTACTAGGTAAGGATAAAATGTCCATAGATAGTTCTGTCCTTAGGTATATGGAAAAAGAGGGTAGTATTAAGGAAATTTATTTTGTGATAAGTTAGCATTTAACTTCATGAAGGAGGTGGAAGAAGTAAAACATATATCAATAGCTAAAATGACAATTGGCGTAAAGGACAACTAAATTGTACTGTAAAATTGTCCTATACGCGAATTGCCATTATAACCATCGAATTATGTAATGATAAGTGGCTGGATAGGTTAAGTTATGTAAAAGAGTCGGACGTCTATATTAGATGGCAACCCGTGCAAGGTATAGATGTTCAACGCATTATTAACAAATTGGATAAGAATAAAGCACCGGGAAGCGATCTTGTACGTATGTCCGATTTGAAGCTAGTTGTAAATAAGGTCAGCCCAGTCATAGCAAAACTAATCAATTTATCGGTAACCCAACATAAATATCCTGATAAGTTAAAAGAATCACTGATTCGCCCAATCCATAAAAAAGGAGACCGTAAAGTATTTTCAAATTATAGACCCATATCAATTCTTTCAAGTATCGATAAAATAATAGAAAAGTGTATAATTCAACAAGTCAATTCTTTTTTACAAAAAAATAGTTTAATAAATGAGTCCCAACATGGTTTCCAAAAAAATAAAAGCACTAACACTCTATTATCTAACTTCACCAACGAGATAAACACTTATTTAGCAAATAAACAATTCGTTGTAGCTATATTTTATGACTTTAAAAAAGCATTTGATACCCTAGATACCAGTACCCTTTCAAATGGAATGGACGAATGTGGTGTGGGGCAGCCGCTGAACTGTTGGTTCCGCGACTACCTCACATCACGCTCGTTCCGCGTGAGGATAGGTGACGGCGCGAGCGACGACACGCCGGTGCGCTGCGGAGTCCCCCAGGGCTCCGTGTGTGAACCTGTATGCTACCTTATGCATGTTAACAGTCTATGCGGAGTACTGCGTAACTGCTCTTCGTACATACATGTTTGCTGACGACCTATGCACCCTACGCGCCGGAACCTGCTTTACCGAAACGTGTCTCCTGATTCAAGAAGATGTGGACGCAGTTGTAAAATGGTCTCATGATAATGGCTTAATCTTAAATGTAGATAAAACTAAACTTATAATTATACAATCTCTATATATGCACAGAACAGAAACACCTCCATTATTGTATACCCATACCTTTACTTGTTTCCATAAAAGCCTTCAAAATTGTGATTTTAAACCTATCCAAATAGTAGACTGTGTAACATATCTTGGTGTAAAAGTCGATGCCACATTCTCCTGGTACCAACATATAAGCTACATTGTGTAACAAATTAAGAACCCTTCTTGGAAAATTTTATCACTTAAGTTATAAGGTCCCTAGCAATATATTAAAATGTCTGTATTATGCGATAGTAGTCTCTGTGTTGGGCTATGCGCTGGACTGCTATGGACTCACATTTAAATCTTACATAGACAAACTAGAGGCATTACAATTACGATTCCTAAAATTAATGGTTAGTAAAAAAACAAAAGCAAATTGTAAAGGAGATTATACTAAGTTATTTAAAATCTGTCAAATATTACCAGTAAGCTTAAAACATAAATACCTTCTTGCAGTTAACAACCATGGCACTCTAGCGCATGTTCCTACACCCATTGAGCATACTCATGCTACTAGGTCGGTGTCCGCGGGTAAGTTTGAGGTTCCCCGTGTCTCCAACTATTTTGGAGACAGAACGTTAAATAAAAGACTGCCTTACCTCCTTAAATAGCCTACCCGCGAACATCCGTCAAGAACCAAATAAAGGTCACGGCCCACCTAGTATGAAAACTATACCCAGGGTGTACAGAAATGCAATAGGGCGGGAATTAAAGATAAATATGTATACTTTATAATGGTATATGTCGCATTAGTAATTATAAAAGAAGAAACAATAAAGCGATTTTTTTAAGTTTTATTCAACTTCATCAATGTATAAATCTAAAGTTACATCGTCCAAAAAGGCTGCAGGTGTATCTATACTTTCTTGATGTCTGGCCCAGGATAAATAGTAGACAACGCTTGCAATGTGGGCACAACTTCCTATGGTGCGGCGGCGTTATATACAAGAGCAGTAGTAACCCTCGATACTATCTCGGCAATGTGCAATTGCATGGCAAATTGACCTCGAGCCATCAAATGGAGTCTGAAATAACAGGTTGATACCGATAGAGGTATAGGTACCTGGATTAACTTAACACTAGGGTACTTTTTATCCTGGAAATCTGAAAAGCTCCCATAGAAACAACAATAACCGAATTCCATGTGGGCGGAGCAGCGGGCGAAAGTGTAATATTAATGTAATTATGTGTATTAATATTAGGTATATCCTCGAACTTACCTCACGTGGTATTATTTTTTGTAGTAATAACACGGCGTGATCCCGATATCTTTCGAGGAAAACTCCTGTAAGACTGTGTTTTCTGCGACGTAACACAGATCGGTTACACGCTACACAACTACTAAGTCTTTCCAAATCAAAAAAATCCAAATCCAAAAGCAAAATCTCCAGTAAACACGCCAAAATAATCAAATCGAACACACAGATCACAACGAAAACCTACGAAGACTGAACTACCCACATTAAGTAGGGATTTCATATAACTACCTAATCAAAGATATATTAATAGCCAATCTTCTTAGCACTGTTACATATTACCTCCATAGTTTTTTTTTAAACTATTTACTTAAAATAAAGTGTGGGTTAGAACTGCATAATTTACCACCAATTTGGTTCATGTACGCTAACATTTTTTGACCGGGTAGGATTATGGGCCATGACCTTTAAGTTTAAAAAAGAGCTCAAAAAATATTTACTACAGACACTTGAATGACAACTGCTTTCATAAGCAATTGTCACTCAGGTGTGTATCATATTTATATCCATATGTACCTGTAGTCACTTACCTTATTTATTACTTATTTAGATAAATAGAGACTCCTGCCTGCAGACAAGCTGTAAAAACAGTTTTGCGGGAATATTGTTATGTATTTACTTTTGTACCGTGCCTAATAATATAATAAATAATAAATAAATGAGTGAGAAGAGTGGGAAATATATCTTTCGTTCTCTTCCTACTCATACAAAGTATAGGCAGAGGCGGTCTAATAGGTCTTTGGTTGACCAACTGGTGACTTTACCCAACTTATTATTAAAAGTAATATTGTCTAGGAATAAACCACAAATTTTATGATAATGTTTACTAACGTTGTGTTTATCTTCTGTAGCCAGGTAAAGTAGCTTTAATACAGAACACATTTATTATTTATCACCACCCTTTATTAAAAAAATGTGCACCAATTTTCAGCAGACTTATAAATTAGAAATTACTCTGTAAAAATAATTAAAAATAACAACTGGTTTTATTTTTGTTCTTGGCAAAGAGAAGGTAGATATTAAATGCAATAAATCTCAAGACTACAATCCTAACACTTCAGATGCATTGCCAACCCTAAGGACATGTTATGTCTTTCTGTCTGTCATGTCTATATGCTAGTAATTTCACTGGTTATCTTATCCCGACATAGGAACACAACAATGCGAATGAGGGAAAACATTTAAAAAAAAATACTCGCGCTATTTTGCAGTTCTTTAAAAGGTCCATGAATATTAAATCAATTGTAAGATGCAATAAAACATACTATTTTCATTACAATATTAACTCAAACTTCTTTCAAGCCCCGATACACTCGCATTGAATAGCTAGAAAAGCACACAACTTTGTAAGAATTGTAAGAGGCCAATCAAAGCGTGCTCTTAGTTATGAGATCTCTTCATACTCAGAAAACATCCGTCTAAGGTTCGAAAGAAGTCTTTCAAAGACGTTTCATTTGAGTGTGTGCGTCCGTCGAGCATCGGGCAAACACGACGCACTCATTCAAATTGTACACTCCACTTAGTGAGTGCTTTCTTTTTTGCATAGTTCGTATAATCGGTGCAATCTTGCTTTTTTGCTTGCTTATGGGATGTGGCTACAGTTTATAAATGACAGTGGTACTACGTTTTGAACAGTTCTATTTTTGGTAGGATTATCAGAGCCCAGATTATAGGCGGTAAAAACGCCCCGTTGACAACTTTTTCACAGAACTTATTTACATGACAGTGATGGTGGCCGAGTTATAAACAATACCATAATAGGTCAAATTTGATGTGGTTTTTACTGCCTAGAATCTCGGCTCAGTCATAACGTTTTTAAGTCACTTTGGGTGACTACAACTAAAAATCGAAAAGACAAAGAAGATTTTGTGCGTCCGTCGAGCATCGGGCAAACACGACGCACTCATTCAAATTGTACACTCCACTTAGTGAGTGCTTTCTTTTTTGCATAGTTCGTATAATCGGTGCAATCTTGCTTTTTTGCTTGCTTATGGGATGTGGCTACAGTTTATAAATGAAAGTGGTACTATTTTTTGAACAGTTCTATATTTCGTAGGATTTTAAGGGTTGAGATTATCGGCGGTAAAAGAAATTATTGTCTTTGATCTGTTGTCCCATTGTTTGTCAATTTTGACGGTCAAAAACAGATTAAATTAAACATTAACAAAGAATTTATCACAGAAAACACAACTGGCTGTTAAAGTTGTTGGTAATTCTGTAGCTCTGCCTACCCCACTGGGATGAAGGCGTGACGGTATGTATGTATGTATGTATAACGTTTAAGTGACTACAACTAAAAATAGATAAGGAAAAAACTAAATTTTGTACGTCCGTCGAGCATCGGGCAAACACGACGCACTCATTCAAATTGTACACTCCACTCAGTGAGTGCTTTCTTTTTTGCATAGTTCGTATAATCGGTGCAATCTTGCTTTTTTGCTTGCTTATGGGATATGGCTACAGTTTATAAATTACAGTGGTACTACTTTTTGGACAGTTCTATTTTTGGTAGGATTTTAAGGGTTGAGATTATAGGCGGTAAAAGAAATTATTGTCTTTGATCTGTTGTCCCATTGTCACGTTTTGATAGCACTTATTTACTTAACAGTGATGGTGGTAGAGTTATAAACAATACCATGACAGGTCAAGTCGATATAGTTATTATCGCGTAGAATCTAGGCTCACTCATAACGTTTATAAGTCACTTTGGGTGACTACAATTAAAAATCGAAAAGGCAAAGACGTGATAAAAAAGAATAGGATACATAAAAGTGATGGATTTTCGTTACTTAAAACTGTTTATTATAGTTTTTCCACAATCATTATAATTTACTTTAGACTAATTCAATTAGGTTATCTACTTATTTTTAAACAATAAGTTTTAGTACCTACCCTATATTGAGGTTGAGCAGAGATTTAAAAGACAAAAAAATAATTGCATTGTTGCATAATATAAACTAAAAACATCGATATAGAGACGGTCGATAAAATAAACATTAAATCCGTTCAAAACAGCGACATCACTACGACAAGATAACGGTGTATTTATAAGTCACTTTGGGTGACCACAACTAAAAGTTGAAAAGGACAGAAAATTTTGTGCTTACATCGAAAATCGAGCACGACGCACTCACTCAAATGATACGCCAGAGCATCGTTATAAAGTAAATTATTTCTAACAAGTGGTTTTATCCTTATACCGGAACACAATTGCGAACACTTTTGCTTGGGGGTTAGAAATAGAAATAGAAATATTTATTCGACGATCTCAAGAAACAAAAAACAGATTAAATTGAACATTACCAAAGAATTTATCACAGAAAACAAAATTAAACAATAAAGAAAAGGAATTTAGAAAAGGCAAAAAAAAAACAATTGTAGTTTAATGTTGCCATGGGTGATTTCTTGGCGTCGAAATTGACACCACTCAGCACTATGTCACGGCCTGAAACCGTGACGCTGATTTTCAGTGGTGCCAACGTGACGCACGAACGAAGAGACAACGGTTGCCTACCATAAACACTGATTTAAGTAATAAGATAATATAATATATAGTAGAAAAATTAATAGAAGAGTAAAATAAAATAAATCGGTTATGAATATTTGTACAGTTTTTAGTTAAACGTGGTACAGTGGTTTGTTAAAGGATAAGATGGTATTCGAAGTGGAACATCTGTTTCTTTAAGTACACTAAGCTGTTAACTTTTCCAGAATTCCCTTGACTCGACGATAAGCATCGGCAGTAACAAGCTACCAATGACGGCTCGTATTTGTGCACTTCCGCCCGCCATTTTGCTTCCACGTCATTATCGTTACATTTTACGATGCGCGTGATATTAAAATAAATAAGTCAAAATATTTAATAAGGAAAATTGTTTAAGGCGTTTTGGGAATATGCGAAGATTTTTCGGATGAGAAATTTTCCTTTTTTTTTTACTAAAAAACAGTGGGAATAATTAAATTATTTTCAGGTATCTAAAAACCTCCTTTATATTTATTAGCAAATGTATGTTCTTTTCTTTAATACCTAGTACTGAAAATTGTCGTTTATTTAGACAACGACGACGCGTCGGCCTAGTTTGTAGTGAACCTGCCTACGAAGCCAGCGGTACTGGGTTCGATTCCGAGTTAGGACAAATATTTGTGTGATGTGCGCGAGTATAAGTTTCTGAGTCTTGGATGTTTTCTATGTATTTAAGTATTTATTTATCTAAAAAAGTATTTAATCGTTATCCAAATCCAGTACCTATTCATAGTACAATCCTAGAGCTTAGTTTCGGACTATAGGTCAATTGGTGTGAGACTGTCCTATTTGATAACAAAGAAGACAAGGTAATTAATAATATAAATTGTATCGCATGAAGATCAATTCCCAAAACACTTGATTATAAACCATACAAATATAATTATCCTGTTCTCTTTCACGTTAAGGTGAACAAATAAAGTAAAAGCTCAAATTATTCGGAACAAATTCCTAGTAACGTGAAACCTGTATTTCATTTGGAATATAACGAATTGAGGATGAACTACCAACAAAGCTTCGCTGTGGGATATTTCCGAGCTTAGCTGTTATTTCATTAGCATTTTAGCGTAAATGTGGAGACATGCAGTACCAATTTAACCCCGTGACAAAAAATAGGGTTGTTATGTATGTATGTAAACTACTTATTGCACAAAAATATAAATATTACAACATTGTTATTAAAGTAATGTACAAAGGCGAGGTTATGTATTGTGTTTAACGGGTGTGTAACTTTTATGTTTGTATCTGTGTGTATCTGTTTGTCTATCTGTGGCATCCTATTTTTTAAACGGATCCGATGGATTTTTCCTAAAGGATGATGGCAGTTTTGTATGGACACTGGCCTAAAAACTGATAAGCCATAAGTATGTCATTTGAAATGTTTTTCATATTCTACAACTTTTTCCATGGTGGGAAATATTTATAAAATCTTAAACATTGAGGCACCTACATATACTGTTTTGCATGGCGATTACATTTTTCACACAGATATTTCGACGTATCTGTCATACTAATAGTTTTGCAACTTAAATTGCCTATCCAGTGACATATCGTTTGTCTTTATTGGTCATTAGGTCAATTTAGCCCACCCTCTAACATCTTAACTTACCTATGTTGGACAAATAAATATTTTAATTTGAATTTGAGCTGGCCAGTACAGCGTCGAGGGGAACGCGCACCAGATCTTGATACTGAGGGGTGAGTCCGCTGTTAAGGGCCCCCGCACAATGTGGTCACTAGTCGCCGCCCCTAAACGCGACCACTAGTAGTTCAGCTAAGGGTTGTATTTCATGGGACATTCCACGCTTTAGTTTAATGTCTTAGCGTAAAAAGAAAACAAGATTATTTATTAAATACCATCGCAATATTGAAAACTAACCCTATAAAACCCTATCAAAACCATTTACCTATCTTAATCATAATGAAATATAGGGTGAATGCTACCTTTTCTACGTTGACTCATCGACTGGTGGCGCCATCTATCGGTAGTTATAAAAATACGCCTCGCTCTTTTCGGTTACTGGAAAAAAACGTGGAGGCTCTCACGGATGAATAATTAAATTTCTCGTACAAGCATGATTAGGTTACGCACGGAATGTTTTGGTAACATTATAAGGCAATCTGTTTTATAAACTGGAGATTTCTGTTTACATGCAATCTGATGCTTTAATTTAGCATATCTTATGTACAATTCAGTGTATTTGTTTATGTCAGTTGTTTATTTTCTGAGTGTAAACGTGAACTTGATTATTTTATGGGATATAGTACATTGACTTTAAATATCAGTTAAAAATAGTAATTTTAATTGGGATACTCTTACTTTGTGTAAGGATGAGTTTTATTTTGATACAGTCATTATGCTAATAACACAAATTTTGTCCTGGGCAAGAATCGAACCTGGCAGCGCTAACTTCGTAGATATAGTCATTACCAACAAAGCTTACCGCATCTTCGCCTTATTGAAATAGCAATGATGTTGGTGTAGTCTGGTTATTTTAATAAATTACCTTCTTGATTTCAAGCAAGCAGCAATATGTACATAAAAAAAAAAAACAAAAATTGATATATATATATCCAGTAAATTGGCTACATGAATGCTTATTTATAAATCGGTAATATGGAATGAATCACAACATCATCGCGAAGAAGCGCCGCAAGAAATTCTAGCAGAAGGTTATTTTTTGTACAACAACTTTAATTAGATGGTATTAAATGCCTGAGTAAATAGGTACCGTCAGAACTTCAAAAATAACACCAAAATTAAATTGTTTATAAAAGCCTAAACCTTTATAATGTTTTAACATAATGATGTCCATAGAAAATTATACGAACTAGGTCACAATTGGCACAAAAAAAATCGAAACGTCTACCAGGATTCGAATCCATGATACATTTACCCATAGGGCGACCACGACCACTCACATCTGCAAATCAAATTTGCAAAATAACCTTTCTTATTTCGTCGAACATTATATTTAGGGTAACCACAATAAAGTTCGTTTTCCCTGAGCCCTCTTTGTTGTGAAATGGAGTCCCCAAAACTGCTGTTATTGTGTGTACAATAAATTGTAATGTATGATAATAGGGGAGACAGGTCACTAGGGATAGGAGTCTTATTGAAACGAGCACAACGAGGTTTTTGTTGAGTGTTCGGAATTATGGTCACATTACGTATGTGTATTTGCCTATATTTCATCGAGAATTAGCTTTAAAATGCATTTGTTGTCCTCTTAAGCCGCTAAGTTTTACTATAACTCAATTTGTATGATATTGTACCATGATATTTTTTGTAACAAATATATTTTTATTATTATTATATTTTTTGGTACATAATTGCGTTATAATATAACTGTTTTAAGTAAATTCACGAAAATTTATCACGATGGTATTTTCGCTTCAGATGAACATGTTGCAATTAGAGGGTTTTATTTAAATTTATTAAATAATATATTTTTAACAATCGAGGTTAATATTTATGACATTTATTGATAAAAAGAGATTTTTATTGCGGTTTAAATTAATTCATTGACATACATTAAATCACGCCTGTTTCCCAGAGGGGTAGGCAGTTATCACTTCTTTCCACTTGCTACGATCTTGACAAATTTATTTCGCTTCTTCCACATTCATACATCGAGTCATGCACGCACGTCGGTTTCGGGTACTTAAAATTCGGCCCTTTTCCAGTATTTCTCCGACTTGACTCCAAAAAGTATGCCTAGGGCGGCCCCTTCGTCCACTTACTTTCGATCTGTATATCTCTTTCGTCAATCTTCTTTCAACCATCCTTTCCAAATGACCGAACCATCAAACCATGACCTTTTTATTCTAATTTATTGAGCTTTGACAATATCTACTTATTGCAACTGTCATAATCAAAATAACAAATGGGATCATGTAACTAAAATTGACCTACATAAGTTGTTCAAAAAAATAACCTTGTACCTAACTATAAACGGTAAACATGACTTAAAACATTCAACCTGATTCATTGTCCATTTTAAAAGTAATGAAAACATCACAACATTAAATACGTTGAACACAAAGAACACGGAATTGAAAGGTCCATTTCATTAAAGTAATGAAATGATCAACATCAGAAGCATATTAAAA
This sequence comes from Acleris laterana, assembly GCA_963966035.1. Taxonomy (NCBI): domain Eukaryota; kingdom Metazoa; phylum Arthropoda; class Insecta; order Lepidoptera; family Tortricidae; genus Acleris; species Acleris laterana. The sequence continues at coordinate 16,794,902 of OZ014442.1, forward strand.
AAACGTAGGTACTCATTTCAGGAACTGTATTGCAGTTTCATTTTCTATGCGCACTGGCTGCTTACTGCTCGGATGAAGCTTTCACCGAAAGACAAAGCGAATGCTCTTTTAAAATGAAACACCTCGCTACCGCAGCTTTATTTCCAATATTTTCATATTTCCTTATTTTGCGTTTGAAAATATTTAAAAACTATGGAAAATTGTTTTATGCAACGCGTCTTAACGCACTTTTGACGTTTGAAAAGGAGCGTTAAGCAAAAGGTTTATGATTATGCGAGAAGAGGTAGGTAATTAAAATCTTGTGGCCACGTCTTACCTAGGTAAGCGTGCATTGGTCGGGTTCATAATGGGTTTTCCCGGAAACGTGACATTGACAGATTGAGTAAAGGACTTAGTACAATAACTAAAATATCAAAAGCAAGCTTTAAAAACCAGACTGCATTTTTTATATTGTCGTCAATATACCTACTCGTAATTATGTTAATAATTTATATTTTGCCATTGTTGTTATTTCAATTTTAACAGTTTAGGTGTCACCCCAAATGGTGAAAGGATTCTAACGATACCACACACCTCTGAATCTGCTCAGGCGTTTGGAATATATGGTTGAATAAAGAATCGTACATACATACCTCCTACATGAACCCTGAAAACATCACACTCCATTTAAGGGCAGGTGGGTAAAAAAAAATTACGCGCTATTCGTAAAAAATGAGATCAAAGGACTTTTACCACAGTCATACGAGTATAACCAAAAAAAAAGTGCAGGTATGATAAGTTATTTTCCGATTTTGATACTACTTTTGCTATGAACTTTGATATTTTGAAAAAATAATGATGACAGACAGTGTTATCGGCAAATTAAATGCCTTTGTCTGCTGTTTTCATGTGAAATCAATCAATTTTATTGAATAACTAGTTTCTACCCGCAACTTCATCCACGTAGATTTCGATTATCGTTATTCCCTGGGGAACTTTTAAATTTTCCAGGATAAAATGATCCCATGTGTTAATGCAGTATATAAGCTATCTCCATTCCAAATTTGATCCAAATCCGTCTAGCTGTTGCAGCGTGAAGAAGTAACAAACACACACACAAACTTTCCCATTTATAATTAAGGATAAAACGGTCTCAATCTGTTTTTGCACCGAAACATATAAATTTTCTTTAAAAAAGACACATTATTTTTCGTACTTTTTAACACATTTTACACAACACATGTTTGACTTTCACTTAGCTGTATATCCGTCCCAAATCATATTTATGTTTTACCAAACACTTGCTAAAAAAGACAGCTCTTTTCAAAATGAAAAGAAAATACGCTGTTTCTCGACGTAAATTCCCCGACACTCGACATGATTGCTAAGTCCACTCAGTGTGACTTCCGTTTAGAAAGTACGTATCTACAATCTTAAATTGTTTACGCCTTCCTGCTCTTCAAGAGATGCTTAGTCGATTTTCAGTGCTTATATAAATAAGTGCCTGTTTGTGAAACGACGTGGCAACGACAATAGCTGTAGTAAAGTTGGTGATGTTATAAATTAATAACGTCAAACTTATTTTTCCTTTACACCGTGTGGTAGCCGGATTAGAATATTTAGTGCCACTCCGTATCTTTCCGTGGATGTCGTAAAAGCCGACTAAGGTAATAAAGGCTTGTAGTACTGTTAGGCGATGGGCTTGCAACCTGTCACTAATATACTGGTAAACATCTTCGCCTGAGTGACCAAAATGTGGTTACAGAATTATCAAAAAGTTTTTATAGTTGTTGGAAATTCAGTCAGGATCCCATCCCATCCTTTACTTCCCGCGCCTAGGCAATAATGTACTGTAAATTGAATTTTTCCTAGTTGCTGAAATAACATACATACAGACGCTAAAATTTCACCATTAGGAGGAAAAATACTGAAACTAGTGATGTACGAATTTATAAATCAGTTTAGTAATTTAGAAGTTCAGTTTGGGTGGAATAAAGCAACTCACATACTTTTATACACACGTAAAACGTAGAAAATATTACACTTATTACACTTATACATTGTGCTCAGTCGTGTAAAAATAGCCCATAATGCTAATACAGCTCGGGAATTTTGTTTGGATATGAGAAAGGAATATTTTCAGTACAAACACACTAGTTAATGACAATGTGTATTAATTACACTCAGGGACAAATTAGGAACGCACTAAGCTAAGTTAACTATTATTATTATGTTTTTTTTGGTTGTGCCACTCAAACAAAAAAGTTTATTGAAAAAAGGATAATGATTTTAATTGTTTTTGATATTTTCTATGTTTGACTTTTTATGTTTATTTGAGTATGCGTATAATAAATTGTTTTTTAAGTGAATTTATTTTCCTTACTATGTAAATACACATTTTAAAGAAAATATACCTTCCCCAAAATTCATCCCCTAAGAGGGTGAAATAGAGGGTGAACATTTGTATGGAGCTACGATATAAACGAGTTCTACGCGGACGAAGTTACAAATAAACCGAACTAATCAAAGCAAAGTACACTATAAAGTTAATCGATATGTGTTAATTTAACATTAGTTACTACGAGGCTCCCGGCAAGGTTGTGAAGTCAAACGTGTTGACAGGAGCCTTCATTTACTTGCTCAAATATGACATGTTTACAGCCTGTTTGTATTGCCTTATAATTTGGCTGGCAACCAACGGGGCTCCACTTGGTACTCTTTAGTTTGTTGAGTGCCGAATAAAATATTGCTATTTGAGTTGGTAAATTATCAAACTCTAATGTCCTTGAAATTTGGTATACGAATTTAAAATTTAATTTGTTCGTGTAGTTAATGTTAAGTTAAGTTAACGGAGAATTTGACATTTGTCACCTCATTTGATCTGTAAAATGTATGTGTGTGTTAGTTTGTAACTCTTTTACGCTGAAATGGCTGGATGGATTTGGTTGAAATTTAGAATATAAATAGTTCATGTCCTGTATTGACTAATACTTTTCATCTTGATTTTTTTAAAAGTTACTTTTAAGAATAACAATAATCGAACTCCACACACACGAAGGCGCTGGTAGAAGCTAGTTGTAATATAACATTTTTACAAAACCTCTATTCAACTAGGTCATATCATATTACCTTGACATGTTATCGTATTGTATTTAACTTGGCTGCTATTACTGTCAAGTAAATAAGAGCTATCATTACAAATAATGTTGTAATATTTATATTTTTGTGCATTAAAGAGTTTACATACATACATATTATTATACATAATTAGGAGCGGAGTTTTACCGAATAAAACACAGCGTCTGATGTAGTAAATATAAAATATAAACGACATTGTTAATAGTCGGAAATGTTCGTATTTATTTCGATTCAATAATCAAGAAAAAAAAACTGATCCGTCAAAAAACTATTTTATGGGGCATGTTTTGCGACATTTAACAACGTCAGGAGGGTGAATTAACTTTTCTTTGTAGCTCGTTGCCATGTTGACATCTCCTGGGTCACTTTTTAAACTATGATTTCAAGGGATATAATTCCACTAAAAATCAGTTTTATTAGCAAATACAAACCCACTCTTTTATGGTCTTTCTCCTGAGTTAGCTAGATGTATATAATTAATAAAACGCTATCACTGTTGTCTCCTGGCTTACGAGGCAGAATAACAACAACAAAAAATTGATCCATCCAGGAACATCCTGGTCACACTGCGATAAACTTAAACTTAAAAATGGAGGTATCCTTTTTAATAATACTGATCTCACAGAATGTAAATAAAAGTATGACCATATACCACTGCAAGCTTGTTAACATGATTTTGTATACTTATGTACTTACTCGTATTTATGGACATGTTGTAAAAGTTCTTTGTATGACTAGTTGCTAACTATAAACTAAATATTTCCATCTCCAAACGTGAAAAAATACTTTTAACACCCAAGACTCTATTTTAAAATAAACTTAATTCATTTCAAGGTTTTCTACAGCGCGGCACAGTGAGGAATAAACCTAATTGCCGAGTGAGACTCAATTAAACTCTGCAAAATTATGATTTCACAGAACGTATTTATTTTGCTATTTTTATATGTTAAAAATTATTTAGTACCGTCAACTGGGGTTACTTTGATTTACGGGGTAACATTGCCCACCCCTAAAACTAGTTCTAATATTCAATTATTCTATTAAATGTTTCATCAGGAGCAAGCTACTTATATAGTTATACAATTATTTAAATAATTATATTATTTAACCACTAAAATTGTTATCGTTTTAAGGGTGAGCAATGTTACCCCGTAAATCAAAATAACCCCAGTTAACCGGTACCTTAAACTTAACGAAGAAGCTTCCTACTAGGAGTCATACTAACATTTTACGTGCGAAAGTGTGTGTTTGATACTCCTTTACGCTGCAACGGCTAGACGAATTTGGATGAAATTCTCTCAATCGGTTGAACTCTGGATTAACACAAAGGTTAGGTACTTTTCACCCCAAAAAATTTAAAAGTTTCCGCAAGAATTACGGTTATCCAAAATCTACGCGGACGATCTCGCGGGCAGAAACTAGCTCAATTTATACCTCTTCTAGTTAGCCAAATAGTGTTAAGAATGCGCCGAGCGTACGCCAGATGTACAGTGGCACCCTCATTACTTTTATTGTGTTTTCTAATAAACTAAAGTATTTTCTTGAAATTGGACTGTTTAGGTACTACAAACGAAAACACAACTTATAGGGTATATCAAATACTTTAATAACAATTCACCTTCGAGTTATTAACTTAACGAAAAAAAGTGGCCACCTTTTCCCGTTAAGCTGACTACTCAAAGGGTAATTGTTATTAAAGTTCGTTCCGTATCCCATAAATTGTGTTTTTACTAGCACTAAAAACATTTCGTCTGATTCCAAGGAAATTATTTAGTTAATTAGAAAACACAATAACAGTAATGAGCGCCACTGGACGCTCGGCGTTTGCTCGGCGCAGTCTTAAGCGCGCGTGTTTGGTTATGAAAAAATACTGAGAAGGCACAAAATTGCTTTACGTTTTCTTGGTACATTCTGATGTGGTGTTGTGAAATGATTTCCAAAAACCATGTTATTCGTTCGACTCATATTGTTTTTGTTGTACATAAATAATGATAATGTTGGAGTAGGGACTTCCCCATGGCACAACTACGTGGCACAATTGACCAAAACTAGTTTAATCAATATGAGGTAAGTGAAGGTTATGTTAGTTATTCAGATAGCTCAAAGAGCCAAAACACTTTGATATATGAGTAGCGGCGCTTCGTCGACCCTGTTAAATTTGATTGTGAAATTAGAAATCATTGGTCAGTTGTGCCACACAGTTGTTGTGCCTAAGGCAAAACCAAGAGAAGGCATACAATAATTAGTTGATAAATAATAAAATCATGCAAAAGTTGCGTGATCAGCCCCCTGTTTCACCACTTGACAGTGACATGTGACAGGTGACAATTCGCTATACATTTTAAAGTTAACCCTCAGATACATCAGTGGGTCTCATATAAATTGCGTCATGTACACTGAAATGTCACCTATCACAAGTCATTGTCAGGATGGTGAAATAGGGGCCTGGTGTCATGACGTACAGTATAATTATTTTTGCTTTCTAAAATACTAAAACTAAAAATCCTAACTTGAAAAAAAGTCGTAAAAAATATCTCGAATCAAAAACATTAACCCCCTTACTTAAAAACGTGGAATAAGCTTGGAATAGTTTATGCCATAGTTTGTCACTTTCTGTCGTATGCAAATGTCACAATTACAGATAAGGACAAAGCATGGCATAAACTATTCCTAGCTTATTCCATTTTTATAAGTAAGGGGGGTAAAAGTCTATGATAAATTAAGATAGTTATGAACAAAAACATTTTCTAATTTGGTTCATAACCGGTTTTAGGCATAATTTAATATTCAAGTCAATAATTAAGCGGTAACTTTAGTAATGAGGTGTAATTAGGACAAATAGACCGTGACGGCGTAGCACGATATCAGCCTGAAATTATAATGATGTTTGGTTTCAAAATGTTACTAGAAAATTAAACTGCTTAATTGCTGCCCCTCCTTCCCCACTGCACTACTAAACCGCACTACTGACCAAAATTAGAATCATAAATATGAGGTAGGTTTAGGTTATGTTAGTTCTTCAGCAGGCCCGGAGGGCCAAACTAACTAGAAATAGGAGCTCTGCGAGAGCAGAGCTCCGTCGACTCCGTTAAATTTGAATTAGAAATTATTTATGATACTAATTTTGGTCAGTAGTGCGGTTTAGTAGTGCAGTGGGGAAGGAGGGTGCGAAACTACGCGAACGGCGCAAAGCTTGAATTTTTCGCGCGAACTTTAACAATGTTTCTATTCAAGTTTTAATTATTAACAGCACTGTAGCTCTATTCTACTCGGCCGTGTGGCGAGTCGCTGCTACACGAGTCTGCACCCATGTGAAAGTAAGGATCTTAATTTCATGATCTACACATTAATGTGGTGGTTAATAATAAAAATATGACCGTTAGGAAATCATTTGTCTGTCTGACACATTGGTTGTAAGTGCAGGATTTTCATTTCCCTTCCTTCACACTGATGTGACAGAATAATGTGAAGGTGAGTCTGGCGGGCCATTAACCAATCCAATGTGCACTCATTTGCGAGGCGTGAAGCGAAAGTTAAGTTCTGTCTTGAGATTATTTTTTAATACAAAAATATTTTCACAGAAAAAAATATTCAAGATTTGATCTCAAATACGTCATGTCATGACACAAAATGTAAAATGTGCGTGCGTGGCGTGCGTTACACTGCTTGTGGAATTCCTGGGGTGTTTGTTATTCTCAACCGACGTTCGATCGGTCGAACGAGTAAATGCGGCGCAGCTTTTATAAACCGGTAGTAGTTCCGTCAGAGCGTACAAAACACATTTTAGCGCATGCATTCTCAATAAGGCAGTCTTATCCATTCGATCGTTCGACAGCAAACTCTGCTGCGTAATTGGTTCTCGCTCAAGAAACGAACAAAAGATAATAAATCCCGTGTCAATAAATGAGACACAAATATTAACCGTTGATCTTCTCGCTCATCGTCGGCGGTGGGAAAAGTGCCCAAAGGTACAATAATATTCAAAGGTGATTATAAAAATTATAATTTAATGAACAACTAGGTACAATGAATTCTGACCTTAACGAAAATTATTACAGTTTTTTAAGTTGTTTTATAAATTTATTTATCTATAATATTCCTACAAAATTATTAAATATCCTCGGGTTATAAAAGGCCATTAATAGTGCAGTCATTGAAGCATTATTGGTCCGATTTTTTTTACTGTGAACCGAATTGCATACAATTTTGGAATTAGGTTCATCTTACCCTTAACTTCAAAAGTGAAAATGATTTGAACTCCGCAACCACCCTGGGGGCGGTTGCCACCACTTCTGGGGGGTGTTTGTTTTTTTCTTCAAAATAACCTCGGATATCGATAGAAGGCCTAATTTGAAGCAAAAAATTATCTTTAAAGTTTTTCGAAAAATCCAATACTTTTCAAGTTATTGGCAATTGAAAATTCACAATTTTTTCACGTTTTTCATCAGTTTTTTGCAAATATCTCCAAAAATATACGTTTTATGGAAATCTTTATAAAAAACCAAATTGTAGCAGGTAAAAAAATTAACAATTCGGTTTTTTATAAAGTATTCTAAGTGGAATATTAAGCTAGATATTAAAGATCAAAGCCGTTTTTATATTGTCTGAAATTTAATCGATGTGGTCAATGCCATCTAGCGGCGAGCAGATGCATTTTATGCATTCTAATAAAAAAGGGTTTTGTAGTGCTTGAAATAAGCTTTAAAATGAGCACTATTAAAAGTCTTTTGCACGTAAAATAAGTGAGCTGTATTGCAAATAAGAGGAGCATCTAATGTTTATCCTTTAAAATCAATGGGTTTCATAAGTGCCATTTCCACCAAAATTAAAATTAATCGTATTCCGCCTAGAATTAAGTTTATTATGAAGAGTTTGATAGATTGTATCAGTTTGGCTGCTTCAGGACACATATTTTTCAAAAAAGTCACGATTAAAAAAAATCGAAAAATTTTAAATTCTTAAAACACCCACCTTTTTTTCATAATATCTCAAAAACGACGACAGATACGTATAAAAGCGTAGAAATAAAAAAATTAGGTATTTTTCTGACAAACAATTTGCTTTTTTTGTTTTTTCTGTTAAACAAAAGATGACGGAGATATGATTGTTTAAAGAGCGCGTGGCAGCGCAATCACAGCCTCTCTTAAGCCCTTTAACCCTTCACCGTTTTAGAAAAAGGTTTATTACTATGTATTGCAATGAAGGATGTTGTAGCTCTCTTAATTACCTTTACAATGGTTTTTTATAAATTGTGATAGCATGAAAATTGAAGGAGTTATGGTCCAAAAACTTATGTTACTAACTTATATACGTAAAATGGTAGCAGTAATCATATATATTTACTGTTTTAATTAAGGGGTAGTTTTAAGCTTAAGAATATGATAATCATTTTCGAGAGTGTGGAATAAGATTTAAATCTTTTTCATTTTATAAAAAAAAAAATTAACAATTTTTTATCAAGGGGTACTTTTCAAGGGTTGAAAGGGGGTTAAAAATTTGATAATTATTATAGAGAATATAAAATATTACTTACTCTATACTTACATCTTTTTATGTCATACCAAAGTATTTTTTTGTGATTTTTTCAATTTAGGGGTTGTTTGCAAGGGTTGTAAGATTTTCAAGGGATTGAAAATTATTTTAATATGAGGTAATTGTGTTAGAAAACACTTTACAATTTCACCACTTACTATTAGGCATGTTTTCTAGTGATAAAATGGCTCAATGTAAATTTTTCCATTAAGGGGTTGTTTACACCCCTTAAAAATAATAGGCGGAGTTCAGATCATTTTCACTTTTGAAGTTAAGGGTAAGATGAGCCTAATTCCAAAATTTCATGCAAATCGGTTCACAGTAAAAAAATTCGGAGGTAAGACCGTATTTTTCGCTTCAATGACTGCACTATAAAAATAGTAGAAGAATCTTTTATAGATTCGTGGTATTAATTATTGTGATTGCATTTAAAATTTTGCTCTACTCAAATGTAACTGTACAATCCACTATATTAATAATAATATAGGACACTGGCATGTAACGTTCACAGGTACTTTTGTGTGTGCTCGGGCAACTTATGCCGTATTACTGCTACACCAATCAATGTATTTTTACAGCATACTCACACCGTACCACAAGCGCAATTGAGTTTTAGTATCTGTGCATGGTCTCGCTATAATGCCTTTTTGTGCAATAGGATTGTTTAACATGCTCTGCTATTAAGAGGCTTCTTACAAGAACAAAACTGGCAACAAGGAATTTTCCGTATTTTTGATCGATGAAAAATTCAGAGTTAACAACAAAATTTTAAATTTAAAAATGTATTTATAACATTAGAGTTACTAAACTGTTATATTATTATTTTTAATACAATAATTAAAAGTTTCAAATTTCCTTATTACGATTGAGAACTCCAATTAATTACACAATAGTTCCCGGCCATTAAGAAGTCGATCCTGACTCCTGTCATTTCAGTACAAATTATAACCTCAAAGCCAAGAATAGGTTTTTTTTTTTTTTTTTTTGCCCCGCGGCGACTTCAACAGCTACTACCGCCGGGCTATGGCGTTTCCACGAATCAGTGATTTCGCCAGTATCAAGTGTATATAAGTATAAATCAATATAGCAATAAAATACAATCCAATCTTCTCTGGGAAGATTGGGGGCAACGTTGTTCGGTAGTTTGTAGGACAGAGGTCAAGATAGTTTTAACCTATGTACCACTTCGAGTCCACTTGTAACGAGAAGAAAGATGCCAGATACGCGAAATAAGTCCAAGTTTTCAATCACTGTGCAACACAATGGCATAAAAAGTACAAATCACTATCAGAAAAGAACTTTGAACACCTAAATACACAAAAAAATAAAACTAAAACAAATTACACATCCGCCATCTTTTAACGTTGCAAATGGCCTCCAAGAATAGGTTACAAATTGTACTGCGATGACAGCTGTCAGGATTGACTTCTTAACGGCCAGGCACTATAATCAAGAAAACGAAAATAACCAACGTTGCCAGTGCATTATTGCGTAGGACAGCTCTCAACATTCTATGGTTAGGTATTAGTTGTATGTGCATTTTAAGCCTGCATGGGCATTGGAAGGGGATTCGGGCTGATGGGGGGAGAGGGGAATGTGGAGTACGGGGCGGCGGGGGGCGGGGTGAGGAAGGCCACGCGCAGCGGTTGTGGCGTCTGCACCTTTTGCCGTTCTACTGCACCGGTCACCAGAGTGTAAGCTGCCGCGAACACAGTCACCGCCTGAAAATAAATCCATTATTAAGTATTATAATCACCATGGTTTGGAGTTTTGAAAGCACGGTAAGACGAAAGAGCTGTGGAGTCGACCTTAACATTCAACAACAACTCATTGGTTTATTTACGTAATGCTAGTCCTAGCTGGGACACCAAGAGACGTGTCAAACCTGCATGGGCTTAAATGGTTAATTTGTTATTGCGTTGTTAACAGGGCGCTAGAAGGTCGGTTCTTAGCGCCAAAACGTAGCCCCAATAACGTGGCTGGCTGCTGCCATGCTGGTGGGAGTGCTAACTCTACTAAAAGAACCCCGTTCACTCAACTCCTGCTGCTGTAGTTGAAGTCTTCCAACTCACAATGTTGAGAGAGACAAGGGACAGTTCAATACATTGCATAGTTGACTAGTTCCAATATCACTGGACTTCCTAAGTTACTCAATTGCATTTAGCATCAAATTGTCACCGCTCAGCTGTCACCGTCAGTTTTTTCTAAATAAGAGGCTGATAATTGACTGGCTAAGGTCTCCATGCGGACATTATTAGTTTTAGTTTTAGTTTTGTATTTCCATACTTCTGCTTATTTTTATTTAAAATAAAATCAACTTACCAAGATTATGATGATAGCCGAAGCGAGAGCAGCAAGCGCGTTGGCATAGTTACGCAGTTCAATCATGGCAGGGCGCAGGCAACCGTTGGCAAATACTGGTGTCTCACAGGGCTCCAAACGCAGCTATAACAGTCAATAATAAATAAAGTTCCAATCAAAAACTTCATTTTTGGGACAAGATTTTGTTGCCGACTGTACTTTTTTTGCTCAGTCGTTATCTACTTGTCAAGACAATTCTAACGAGCCCTAACACGACGGGTTTATCATGTGTAATTTAGTAGTTCCTATGGCCACCCAACGTCTTCATCATCAGGCTAGCTCGATGGTACTATATTATTGTATTGTCATCAGAACTAAAAGGTATGCAAATTATCAGCTTCATCGGAAACTGGGAAGAGGGTCCAATTTAACTTGCATGATGTGGCCTTTAAATACATGCATTGCAAGTTAATTAAAAGCTTGTAAAGGCTAAGGGTAACCACAATGAAGTAGAAGTGGAGCCTTTTGCCATAACTTTGGTAGATAGTAAGACTAACTGTAGTTTTTGTAGGTCTTATTATCTATCTTAAGGAATAATATTTAAAACTGATGTGCTGAGAAGGCAATAAATCTTTTTCTGTTTCTGGACTAGAATCTAGTCCGACCTTACATCTGATAAGGTCTGTAGCGTCCTCCGCTACAGACCTTATCAGAAGGGAAGCGCCCGTATCTATGAACCACGTAGTCCAGCATTTATCTCACTATTTTAACGTATCTTTCTAACCCAGCGTAAAACTGAGTCATTATAACGATAGAAATCATATTATGAGAATTATTATACAAAATGTCGCTGTGATACAGTTTTATGGTGGGTCAAGATTCCATATTGCTAATGGTACATTACCACAATGCTGTGAGTAGGTACCGGTAGCACATCGAGAGAACTGAGTTTGTAAAGTGCAAATAAGACTGGCAATAAAAATGCAGAAATTGATTGCTAGCAAGTAGTATAGTTCTTACATCTTTTTCTTTCTAGAAAGTAAGAGTAAGACAACAGTCAACGTCTAAATTTTTGATTGCTAGACAAAACTTTGCATCCTCGTAAGGCCCACAGCAAATTTCGTTACTTTGAAAAATAATCATGCGTCATTCAATTAAAGTCAAAAGTCACTTTGTCCTATATGCAGGACTTTGGGCTTTACGAGGTTATAAGCCGATGATTGAAAAAGTAAGATATCAAAGTGTTTTAATATTTTAGCCCAGGGTATTTCTGAAAACCGATAGGAGCTATGAGTTTTTTTTAATTTTTCTTTAAATTGCTTTTAAGACAGAAGTTACCTTCTTCCTTCCTCCACGGGCGCAGCAGGAGGCAGGCAGAGTCCGGCGATGGCGGAACCAGTCCGCATGTCCCTGGACTCCACAGCAACGTAACTAAAACCACAAACAACGGCTCAATCGGAGAATTCTTATTAACGGACTAAACGAAGTTTTATAGAAAAAGTCGGTGACGTCACCTACACAAATTAGCAAGAACTTATGTTGCTTGACGTTTTGTCAAAATATTTAAGACTGCGCCGAGCGTACGCCGGATGTATTAGTGGCGCCCTCGTTACTATTATTGTGCTTTCTAATAAATTAAAGTATTTTCTTGAAATTGGTCGGTAGGTTTTTGTATTACAAATGAAAACACAACTTTTAGGGTATGTCACATAGTTTAATAACAATTCACCTTCGAGTTATCAACTTAACGGAAAAAAGTGGCCACCTTTTCCCGTTAAGCTGACTACTCAAAGGGTAATTGTTATTAAAGTTTGTTACGTATCCCATAAATTGTGTTTTTACTTGCACTACAAAAAAGAATCGTCTGATTGCAAGGAAATTCTTTAATTAATTAGAAAACACAATAAAAGTAACGAGGGCGCCACTGGACGCTCGACGTTTGCTCAGTGCAGTCTTAAGCAAATTGAGATTGTGAGTGCGTTAGGCAATAGCGACGCTGGACCAGGAAATGTGAAATCACAGAGTATTAAGCGTAGTAAGTACACTTAAAATATGCTTTTGCTCTTCATCAGGTGTTTCTTATGAATGAATATGTATTGTTTGGTGTTATACGGGTCAAATATATTTTTCAATGTTACCTAATGTCTTATTGCCGCTGGTATTACAATGCCACTTGTTACTTTAAGACTTGAAAATGCATGATTATGTAATAGACTAGGGGACGCCCGTGACTTCGTACGCGTAGAATAACTTTTCTTTTTTGTTTTAACTTGGGGTAAATTTTAAGCCCGCGCTATGAATCGCGTGCAAAAGCCGCGAACACCGTTAATCTTAGTGTGGATTCGTTTTGCATATTCTTTGCGGTTTTGCGTATTGTATTACGATTTGTCGGGTTTTTGTCCCGCGTCAAAGGGACTGCAAAATCGCTGTGAAATTAGAGCTACCATGAAATTCTGCAGTTTAGTCTTATAGTTAGTATATAACGTTGCAAAGTATCGGCAACATCGCGCAGCGAAATTGTGCTGTGATTCGTGGGGTAAGTTCAGAAGGGCTTAAGAACCTATGGTACCCAATGAATATGTCACAAAGGAAAATGGACTTTCTGGTACTCGTTCTAACAGCAATTTCCAGCTCCAATAGAAATAGTAAATGGAGATTTAACTGTACTTTACGTAAAGATACCTTTCCAAGGGTACACTTATAAAAAAAAACTATTCTAGTGGGTACTACATTCTATACATTTTTGCCTAGTGTCCTTTCTAATCCACAGCACAGCGGCTTAGGTTTGGTTATGCATTTTCCGTCAGTCTGTCAGTCATTCACGGAAGATATAAGATATATTTATAAGTAACGGGCGACTGACCGATGCAAATCAAAATAATGCCAAACGATATTCATAATATGGATATGGCTACTGATTTTTAATATAAATACACCAATGACATAAATTGAGTACTCTAAATTCAATAAAAAGTCTTATCCATCTTATGCTTTCGTCACCATATTGCTTAGGTCAGCCGTCCTTTAATTATAAGATTTACATCACACTGCATCGAGCCGAAGGATCCCCGTATAGCGGGATCAAGGGACTCAAGCGCCATAGCGCGATGCATGCTGGCGTTGAGCGAAGCGGTGTCACGCAGGCTGCGCGTGATTCCAGCTGCAGACACCAGCCCCATACTGAGGAGCATCATTGCTGCTGTAGATACGCATAGCAGCTGCAAAAACAAGTATAGTTTACAAATAAGAAGAAGAATGTCACTTCATAACTCTCGTACAGTTACTAGGGTAAATCGTCAGTAACTGGCCACCCCCCGGTAACTGGCCACTTTGCAATAAAATGTGTTAAGAAAAATATTTGCTCACATTTTTGCGATTAAACTAGAATACCTAGATCTTGAGTTATTACCCGGAGTACTATCCAAGTATCTTTACTAACAGCGTCAGTAAGAAATTTGGTGGCTAGTAACTAATTGACACTTTCTAAAGTGGCCAGTTACTGACGATTTACCCTACATGTTTTAAAGAAAATTGGGCTTTCAACGCATTGTTTGATAATATTCCTGGTAACTGCAAAGTTGTACAAACAAGAAAATGTAACTAACTCACATTGCTCTTGGGAGTTGGTTGCCCTATTTGATATAATAGTCATTGAATTGACTTGGAATTTTCATTCTTATGCTATTTTGATCAATAATATACGATCAAGGTGGTAGGATGATGGACACGAAAGGTAGCCATAGGAACGAATAAATGGCAATTGGTACCTAGTTCCGTCAAATTTGGATTGTGTTACTCTTTTAATAGCAAATTTATCATCAGTACAGTGATAGATATACAGTCGACGTTAAATTTAGGTAAAACACATTTACAAATCTTTTTCCTGCCGTGTATCTACTTCACACATTACATGTCAGCTTACTGCCCTCCTAAGCCAATAAGCAGTATTTTAATTCAATCATCAGAGCAGATTCAATTCTATTTTGTTATTGATAGATAAGGTTAATATTACTACAGGAGTCTTATCTTAGTAACTGCGTTTTTGATGAGGACTGCAGAAAAGTTTGTCCACAGCAACGGCAAACGGCAAAACGCTGCAACCCTAGGTTCGAGAAAAACGCGTTTAAAAGTTTTTAATTTTCAATATGTTGCCGCGTGTTGAATTGAAAGTGATGCAGAGTATGCAAAACGCTTCAAGTGGTCCGTTCCTTGTTCCGAGGCAGTGTTCTTTTGGTATAGATGAATTAGCGAGAGCGTGGAATTGCATAATGTAGTGGTATTGTGTGTTTACAGGCATTCTATATTTGAAATTTCCCTTTTCCCGTACTACTAAAAGAGGTTTGTAATAGAATAATTATATTTAAGAAGAAAATTCAAAAATAATGTCAGTATGAAATTATAAATTTTATTAGGATGTTTTTATTGTATTGAATTTAGCAACTGAAATAATTAATACTAGTACTGCTGAGGACTGGGAAAATATTAGCCACTATGTCGAAAGTGAAGAAAATAAATATAGATGTCAAGAAGGATCGAATAACAGATCATAATTATTATTATCAATACAGTGACAGCTCAGATGAAGAATTAAATAATAGCGAATGAAAGCATAAAAATACTGAGTATTGTTTTACTAGTAAAGAAGAGAAATATGATACTAGAAAGTATGTAATTTCATTAAATTAATAGAAATACTTAAGTTATTCTACTTTTCATGCGAACCGTACAACCACTACAAATGCAATTCCACGCTCTCGCTAATTCATCTATACTTACAGCGTTCTGTGGTCAGACGGCATTAACAGTGTTGGTATAAAACATCATAATTGCAGTCATGATGATTTGATTAGTTTTTTGCAGAGTTACAGATGACAGTTTTTTTACCGCCTAAACTAGAACATATGTAAAAAAAAACTTTTTAGGTATGATACAAGCACTCATAAGGAATTGTATGATGCAAGTAAACACATAACGCTATAACTCGAGTTGCAGCGTTCACCCGTTGGATGGCAGTAGTGGTCCATTAGATTTACATAAGCGGTAGACTTACCGTTGCAAGAAGCGACTGCGACTTAGGATGGTAGGGCACCAGCGTAGCCAGCCAGCAGGCAGGCAGGCATAGCAGTGCACCAGCGATGAAAAGCACACCACCCGCCAAGTCAACACTCAGGTCCGTGGTCCAGAAGTAATACGAGATACGTAGCAGGCTCCATGATGAAGATCCTCCCAAGATTGCGCCTCCACTCTATTGACAATAAGGAATATTCATGTTTTTTTACATTTGGGTGAATGAACTTTTTGTTGCTGTTATTCAGTGCCGTAAACCAGGAGACAACAGTGATAGAGTTTCTTAGACAAATGGTTATATTATAATATACACTACTAAAATGCTTCGAAAAAAGTCCATAAAATAATAGGCTTATAATTGCCGTACAACCTGATGTTTGCTGCATTTATATACTTTAACATCAGGGTTTTGAAGAGTGACCCAGGAGACGTAACCATGGCAACGAGTTATAAGGAAAGTTGATTGATCCATTTTCAATAAAAGCTGATTCATGTAACAAACAGGTGACAAACATCATTTTTGATTAGCTTTAAAAATAATCAAGATATAACACAACCAAAATCTGTTCCTATCTCTTCCTAGCAAAACAGAATTTTACGTGGAGTTTATATGGCCGAACTGCGCAATAACGTCATAGAGCACTTAAAATCTCTTTCTAATTAGCAGTTTAAAATGCTTGTATCATGTATATTTCTCTTTTTTTATCTCAGTTTTTTAATCTCAGTTGAATTTTAATCTCAGTTTTGGTGATCTATTTTACGGTATTTTCATTAATCAATTTAATAAATCCATGCATATTCCCTATTACTAGGGTTAGGACGTTTGGTGGCATATCGTGGTTCTAGAGTCCATGGAGTCGCTGCTTCCTAATTATAATAATCATGCTACCTTTATTTTGACTTTCAGTGTTGTCATAATAGTATTTCAAAATGCGTTCATTCGTTTAATCGCTAAACGGCTTTTGAATTTTGGTAAAATGGATATCTCCGCTGTGAAAGCATAAAAACGAACAAGTTTTTATTATATTAGTAGGTATGGATAAATTAAACAAAAAATGTATTTTGTGTATTTTGAAATAAGAAAATTTCAAGGCCAAAATCATAGTTTTATGTTTATAATAATTAGGAAATAGTGACTCCATGGATTCTACAACCACGATATGCCACCAAAAATCCAAACCCTAAAAATTACACACTATTTTTAAGACAAGGAGAAGACACACGTGGACACAGCTAGGCCACCCTGTGAAGGGGGATCTGAGACCCATACACATTTTAATTCTCAAGACTGCAATCTAACTCCAAATCGCATCTTTAGAATTATAGTGACCTAATTAGCAAATTTTGGATTTCGAGTTAGGTCTCTACAGTAATAAATTAATGACTCAAAGTCGAACGCTGAAAATTTTGAATTAGGTCACTATAATTCTAAAGGAGTGAAATGTGTTGTCAACCTTAAGGACTAAAATGGAATGCCTCTATGCCAGTTCCTTATCACACTGGATCACAATAATGCGAAAACATGTCATAGGTACTGTTTGACGGTAGTTTAAAGGATAAGTTGTTGGTAAGGATCCGGAAGGACCTTGCACATCAAAAATTCACGATATCTCAGGTATTTTTCATAGGTATGTGACATTCTATTTTTCAAAATTTAGGGCTCAAGAAGATATTTGCAAGGTGATAGGCAGAATTATTTAGCCTAAAACTACCCCCAAAAAATTGTGGAATGGGCACTTAAAATTCAAGCAGTCTGTAAGCACTTATAACGTGCTTCGGGTTTGTACTTCTCTCTCACAAGCTCTTAATAAGAGCGTATGTGAGCAAGTGATAGACAAGTACAAATCCGAAGCACTTTCTAAGAGAGATTATTAAAGTAAGAGAAACATTACATTAGCTTAAAAAAAAATCTACTTACAAGAAGTAGCCCCGCGCACATAAACAAAACCAGGCCACCTTGTCTCATTTTGAGATATAATAATAAAAATTCCAATTTATTTTACGGATGACATAGGAACAAGAGCAAAGTTATTTTTTTATTTATGAAGTTTGCCAATTTGAAATCGACGTTTGAAAAATATTTGACACGTTCGCTTCTTTGTAAGTAGTTCAAAAGAAAAGGTTACACTCAAAAAGTTTACACACTGTACGACACAAAATTAGAAGTAAAGCATAGAAGCCGGGCTAAAAGTAATAACAACTTGCATGATTTTTAAATTAAAGGCTTATGAATGAGCACTCGATCCCTAAAAGCGCTGTCTGTAATAGTGAAGTCACATTTACGATACCTCACTTAAGTTCAGCCTGCTTTATTATTACACCTTAAGTAGAATTCACGTTTAGGCGAATTGGTTTAACGAAGAAAGTGTTGCCAATTACTTAAGTAATTTAAAAGTATTGATGTCGATATTTTAGAATCGACTCGTCCTACCATACTGATCAATAAACTTAAATTATATGAAGTACCGAAAAGGTTTCTAAGACGATCTTTTTTAATAATCGATACAAATAGCACTACCCATAATGTGGCATCATTACAATATTATTTAGCTGTCAAACTGATTTCTCTAAATAATAAAATACATAATTACATACATAATATTAGGTTGCATACATAATTTTGGAAAGATACCTAGGACTAAACTACCAAAAGATTTCTTTAAAAATTTAACTCTAGTGTTTCTTTGAGTCTTTCCATTGCTGGCCATCCGAAAATTAACCCTCAGAAGTCGTTTATCATGCAAATGTATCAAAAATCTCGAATGATCGATGAAATCCTGCTCGCTTCTCAACTTGTGCCCATGAATCTTTACCAATCGAAATATTAACGATGATGAATCGTTTCTTGTTTCAATGAAAAATACGGCAAATTGTGATTAATTGATTGACTATGAGACAATAATAAATTACGGTACAGTTGCAGAATAGGGGCATCGTTTGCTAACGACTTTTTGAATTATTTGTTTCAACTTGTTTCCGACGAAAGCAAAGACGCTTCAGAGGCCCTAACCAAGATGCAAACGCTACTAACGTTGCTCTTTTCTATCACTCAAAGTGTATGGGATGACATTCTCGTGCGTTACGATGAACCACGTCGACAACTGTCAGCCCGTACATTTTGAGTGATAGAAAAGAGAAATAGGGTTTGACACTGGAAATCACGTGGAGTCCATGAGGGTAATATTTTCCTCATTCATTTAATATGACTGTTACTAATGATCTATCTATGTTAAATATAATTAAAAACGCCACAGAGTTTCTATTTCTATTATATTGTAAATACGACCGGTCGAACATTTTAATACATGATAATAGTTTTGATTTTTTTTTTAAGATTGCTAAAGTTATCCAGATAACTATAAGCTTCTGCAAAACCAAATGACGACTTACATCGTATGGCGAGAGACGTCAATAGTTCTCCTTTTTTTTTTTAATAATGGGGGTACCGCGATATTTCGCAGTGATTTCGCCAGTGTCGTGTGTGCAGAGTGTAGAGTAAATCAGTATATAGAATGAATCCAAAGTGCAAAGCCTGACATCTTTCAATCGGTTATTTTCCTACCCCGAAGGTTACGTAAGTAGTTATTGAGGATGGTAAAACATGATATAATACAACTGTATTATATGATGGAACGTCTCTTTGTCTGTCATTTTGTACATACGAACCCATAAATCCAAACAGAGCATAAACAATGACTGATGACCAATTGCGTATCAATGCATCATCCATCATCATCATTATAGGTAGAGCAACATCATGTCATGTCGGTAGAGTACCCATTATTCCTCTGTATTCTTTCCTAGGTTCTTTACTCCTTGATTAACCTAAAATTCCTCTATATTCTTTACGCCTTCATAAACCTGTCATTCCATTCTATATAAATAAATAAAATAAAAAATAAAAATTCTTTATTTCAGACCAAGATCCATAGTGTGTTAGTAACAATTGACTTAAAACTAAATTAGAAAATTAAACATTGTTTTTTAAATAATAAATTGGGCAACGCCCTTGATCTGTCCAATCCAAAAAGATAAGATTGGACAATCAAATCTTCCCGCTATCGCATTTAGAATGCTGTTGTCGCTTGCCCTCACTCTGTCTAACAGTGATGCTATCTTTTTGCGCATGATCGCCTGAAACCCGTCACGTCACGACACGTGCTTCGGCGAACATGCCTGATGCACTACACCTCCTCGGCAGCCCCAACAGCATTCTAAACGCATTATTGTATTGGACGCGCAGGGCGCCATAGGCTCGCTTTGTATACCCAACCCACAGGCTGCTCGAGTAAAAAGATTGAGAGTAAGAAGATATATACTTTACTAGATTGTTTACATCTTGGTACGACACGACCTTAAATTTATTTTTCGTGAGATCGTCTTCTGCCTTTGCCTTAATTTTTTGGCTCTATGACAGTTATTATGAAATTATCATGTCGTATCAACTGTGTTGTCAAATGGTTGTCAATCTATCATCCATCCTTTGCTATTCTATCGTTATAATATAATATATTTTTCATGCTTCTTTTCTTTTCTCTTTTCTTTTACATTTCCGAAAACAGGAGAGGTCATGGTGTAAATGTATCTGTATGTCTGTGTGTCTTTATGTCTGCGTTTATGTTCGGGATATTGTAGCTTTTAAACTAAAGCACCCATTTCAATGTTGTCTTTTTTACAGCTAATTTAATCGTTAAATGTTATTTAGGAAAAAATTTATGAAAATCATTTGGGTCGGTCTAAGAGATATTAAATTTAGCTCTAAGCTCTAATAGTTACAAAGTACTTCTATGCGTATGAATTTAAGTATTATTTAGCAATTTGTCCTAAAAAATAATTGTGCTCTTACACTAGCTGTTATGAATGTTATATTATAACGTTATAAAACATTTGTATTATAACATTATGTCAAAAATTATAACATAAGTTATACATTTTTATCATGTTATATAAGTTTACATCACTTTTTAAATGTTAAATAATAAAAAACAACATCGTAACAAACGTTATACATTTTTACCAGTGTGGGAGCGTTTGAAACATCTAACAAGTTGTAACAAAATGTTATGAAGTGTTAGTGGATGTTATATTTATAATAGCCAGTGTGGGATAAGCTGCTGAAATCTTAATAATCTACTAAATAAATACACCATCTGAAAATACTAAGCAAATATTATACAATTAATCATCTGCTAATCAAACTGCTTTAGAGAACATAAAGTAATTTCCTCGTGTTTACTCTGTGCTAATTAATGTGGAATGTAAGTTCCAACTTCATACATCTTCCTAATGAATTTGCAATATTAATGTTTCTGCCACAGGTTGATTTGCACAATTTGCTCATTAGCCGGAAATTGCTTCCTCTAATTGTATTACTTGTTGCAGACAAATTAACCATGCTCACCTCATCTGAAGATAATATCGTGTTTTCCACGACGGGTCCCGACTTATTCCGCCTAATTTCATTTTTAGAGTTCCGTAACTAAAAGCTGTTAACTGGGCCAAAAACAAACATAGTGTTAAGTGTCATGAATAAAATGGGCTCAATCTGTTGTTTCTCGTGTTTTTTTGCTAACTTTGCTTACATAATTATTGAGAGTCATAATTTTGATACCGCTGGAGCCGTACATTTTAAAGAATTTCTTAAAATGTCTAACGTAAATAAGGATAGGTTTTATAAATATAAAAAAAAAAGTTTCTTAGAAAACCCTAGGACCTTATGACTTGCGACAATTATGACCAAAACATATTATAAGTAAAAGTGCTTCTGGCACACAATATTCATAAGAAGAGGAATGAGAATAAAAAATATATTTCGAGCATAGAGGAGAGACCCATAATTACAAATACCTTGTATACTAACATACATAACAATAAAAACCTAAAACTAACACTGAGGTGACAGAACAACGTGGTCCTATTTTGCCAATATGGCGTCAGGGCCTAGCATGGCTGCGTCTATATCGTGTGTCAAATGTGGATAAAGCATCCGTCACCCTCGTACTTATTTACGTGTCAGAAGGTGACGAATGCTTTATCTAAGCTTTGTCACGCGATAAACGCAGCCATATTAGGGCCCCTGCGGTCCTAGTATAGCTGCGTCTATATCGCGTGTCAACTGTGGATAAAGCATCCGTCACTTTTTGACACGTGTACTTATTTACCTGTCAGAAGGTGACGAATGCCTTACCCAAAATTTATCACGCAATATTAGGCCCCCTGGGTCTTATTAGATACACACATGGTAAAACAGCCACGCAGCCAAATTACTGTCCATGGTCGCTGCCGGTGGACACATTTAGTGCACACCCGTTCGTGTCAACAACACCTTGACGAGTATACTGCAGGCTAAGGCCGGCTTTTATGAGCCTCCTTTAAGGTTAACGTCGTCTCTAATAAAGCTGTAAAAGTGATTACAAGATTAGACCCTTTAGTCTGTTTAAAGCTCAGAAGAGGTAGAATGTTCGAGAGAGGGCCCAAAGTGGTTCAAACTGGAACTAATTTTGTATACAGTTGTGACATTTTGACGTAGGTGATGAAGCCGGCTGTCATGTGATTAAGACATGTGAAAGACGCGACTGACTTGTAACATTTTCGTGTAGTGTATCAATCGCGGCCCTTATCTAATAAGTGCGATAAGACATGCCACCGAAATGTTACGAGTTAGTCGCCACTTTTATGCATCTTCTTTATGCCTCCGCGTTAAGGAATCAAAATAATGCTATTAATTACTTAATAAGCCATATAATGGGTGCAATAGGATAAGGACAGCAGGTGATACATTACACCGAAATTTTACAGTCAATCGCCACCTTTAAGCCAATATTTCGAAATGTCCTAACCATGCCAACTTCTATGTGCCTTTTGACATGTGAAGGTGGCGACTGATTTGTAGCATTTTGGTGTAATGTATCAATAATCGCGGCCCTTATCTAATGAGTGCAATAAGATATGCCACCGAAATGTTACGAGTTAGTCGCAACTTTTATGCATCTTGTTTAAATGCCTCCGCGTTAAGGAATCAAAATAATGTTATTAGTTACTTAATTATAACAAAAACAATCATACCGAGAAAATATAAAGTTATATTGTTTTGCTTAAGTGCTACTGTTTGCAGCAGTTGTGTTTATTTCTTTTCGGTTATGAAGCAACTTTTTTAATTAAAAACGACTAGATCTCACGCTCGGCAATTTGTTAGATATTTCATTAAGTTGGATTAATGATTGTGATCATGTTTGGTGCGTCATTAAGAGTTATTGTGAACTTAAAAATTTAAACAAAATGCGATAACGTTTCTCTCCCCTGAAACCTAGTCCGACTTTTACGTATTTTAATACGTCGAAGAAATTATGAAAAACTAGTTTTGTACGTTTTCCTTTCCAAGAAACAAATAAAATAAAACAGAACCGATTACTTTTTCCTAATAACTACAAAATATTTAAAAATCGTCGAAATCGAACTCGATTCATAGAGTGAGAAACGTTTTCTTTGTCTTTGAACACGACAGTAAAAAGGGTTTTTATAAGTTTAACATAATAATTAATGTATCTTGAGATCTTCTTATTTTGAGTCAATAAAGAACGGCCAGTTCATAATCACTAGTTCATTTATTTATTTATTTAATCTTTATAACACAAAAATAAGTACAAATGGCAGACCTTATATCAAATTTATGTCCACTAAAAAAAAAACTCTTCGTTGCGTCATATTTTTTGAGTGTTTTAATTGGAATAAATGGAGAAAAATAAGGAGAGGCATGTGTTTAATATTATTGACTTATTGTATCTACATGATGTACAAACAGCTATTCCTTTTCATTCTTGTGTGGGCATGGCAGCATAATTTATGTGCTTGAACTGCAACTTACACTAAATGCTTTGGAAGGACCTTGCACAAGGTCTTTCCACCAATAGAACTAACTTCCCGATAAACCTGAGACTTACAACTTTGACCGTAACTTAGAACGGTTGTAGGCAGGTAATAAAACAAAGGAACAGTAAGTACGCTTTCTTAATAACATTTTGCCAAGAATAAACTTCCGAAATGTTCTCTTAAACTCCGGATCGTAAGGTAGGCGAATTATCCGGAATCTTTACCGTGTATCCCGAAGACGTGATTAGAAATTCAAGGGATTTCTTGAGATGCCTCCACGCCTGTTTAATTTTAAGGAAAATTTGTACGTTGATGAAATTTGAGTTAAGTTACTCGTATTAATTATTATACTGTACTTTATTTCAGTCAATTTTATTTAAGTGACTTGTTTTAGAATCGTTTTTTTTTAAATCTGCAAATTTAAAAAAAATCTCTGCATGTTTTACTTTGTGTGTATCTACTAAATAAATTTTGGATAATGCATCCGTCACCTTCTGACAGGTAAATAAGTACACGTGTCAAAAAGTGACGGATGCTTTATCCACAGTTGACACGTGATATGGACACAGCCATACTAGGCCCGCAGGGGCCCTAATATGGCTGCGTTTATCGCGTGACAAAGTTTGTATAAAGCATCTGTCACCTTCTGACAAGTAAATAAGAACGTGAGTGACGGATGCTTTATACACATTTTGTCACGCGATAAACGGAACAATACGAGGCCCGCTGGAAAATACAGAAACTGCAGAAAATATTGGAAATACAGGTTGCTTATTTTTTTTTTCATACTTATTATAAATATAATGTTTGTTAGATTCGCATAGTAAAAGTCTACTACTATTTGTTAGTGTCTAAAATGTTAAAATTATAAAAAAACATTTAATTCTTGTGACTTACTCTCAAGGACCCTCAGCCCTTAAGGAAGTAAGGAGCCTGATTCTTTCCCTCACTTTTAAATATTCAACACCTGTGACAAAGCGACTTAATTTAAACGAATTCAGGAGGCAGTATAATCAAGGCTCGTAGTTGGTTTTTAATGTCTTTTTCATTTACTTACTTTTTGCTTTTCTCGTTCATTCGTCTTGCGGTGAAAATTGAGGCATTGTTAAATTGTTTTGCTATTCGTGTATCTACTGTGAACTAAAAAAGCTTTAACATTGCTTCTTGCTGTATGAAAGGATATTACCCCAAGTCGTTGTCAAGGTGATAGTGGTTTTATTACAAGCATTGCAGTGATAATAACCCCATTATTAGTATTGTAATTACCATGACAATGCTTATTGCTCAATCATTACGGATATCAGCAATGGGAATATAGTAGATAATTATGGCATTAAAATTTTATTTTTTGACGGTTAGAACCGGACCGTCCGATCATAGTAGTTTATGAAATTGTTGCATAATGAGGGGTATTAAAATACGAGTATGTTTAAGAACCGAGCTGCTAGGCGAGGTTTCTAATAGTATCACACGAGTGTTTTAATACCTAGTTATGTGCAGTTTCATACACTACTTTATATACTCTCATACATTACAACAAAACGTATTCAATGAATGGCGCCAAAACCTAGCACATCACCGCGCATGCGTTAAACCGGGCGCTGTCTCAGACAAGTAAAAATAGGAATGAAAACTTTTTGTAATGCTGTAAAAATGACGCAAACCGCATGTGCGTTCCATTATAAAAAAATTATTGATACGGAACCTCGTTGGTGACATTAACTTTTTGGATAAACTTGTATCGTAATGGTAAAAAAAATACTTTATAACATTATTGTGTTAGAAAAATAATGTTATGAAGTGTTTTTTTTAAATTTCGGTATTGTGTTTATAAAGTATGCCAATATAATTTATGTTTGAAGTTTATAATTCGAACTTTACGATATGAGAGTAAAATAAAGAATTTTTTAAAATTATAATGATGTAAATGATTTAAATATCATTATGAATTGAGTTTGTGCCATTCATGGCTAGTAAAAAATGCCTCTGGTTTTATGCAAAATAAAATGAGACTTATGAAAAAAGGATTTCAATATTGAATATTTATAGCCTCTTTCCACTCGTATCACATGAGCTGTATGTTAAACATCATTGACATAATCTTTTTTAGCTAATAATATAAATAACAAAAGAAAATAAACGGTAAATTTATCTTTGTCTAGTACCTACCCATCACCAAAAGCAATTCCATAATTTCATCTGGCATTGCTTTTCGTATGAATTTTTGCACATTTCTTTGCTTTTTGTAATTTTTAAGATTCCGTAGTGCTTAAGGAAATAAGATAAATTAATCGTATAATTATCACTAAAGTAATAAACAAACGTGTTTTAAAATAGATAAATACCACTGAAAAGACCAAGACAACTTTCCGCGGAGTCTTTATAGGTACAATAGAATACATTACAAGTATAGCAAAGTAAATACAAATAAAAGGTTTCAAAGTGAGCCAACGGGTGTGGTCTTATCACTAAATATCGATATTTTCCAGACAACTTTCTCCTTAAGATCATTACATAAAAATATATTTATTTGCCTGTTTCATAACTCTTGGAATAAACATATAGCGTGTAGCGGTTTTGTCTTCGTTTTTGCTTTCATGTTCCATTATATAGTATTTTATTGATTTATTTTCACGGGATGATAAGTTTCAATCAAAAATGTTTACCCCCGTATGATTTTATAAACCAAAACAGAGTTTTATGGAATCACGAGATTGGTTTTTGTCGGAATTCTAAACAATACGCAATAATATTATCAATTTTCCTCAAGTCCAGAAGCAAATCGCGTCGGTGTCTGTTTAATATCTAAAGTTCAATCAATAAATAAAAAACATCATTGAATATTTAGTCACGTTAACAAATCGATCCCGGAATAGGTTTAATACCTTTATTTGTAGATTTTCTAGAACTATTTCGAAAATATAACCTGTGCGTGTCTGCCAATCATAACATAGAATAATGTTTTTGTAATTTGATTTCATATTGAACGAATTTTATTCGGAATGACAGTTTTTATAGCATGTATAAGGCAAACCAGAACACAGGTCAACCAATGGCAAGACTAGGTGAGCTCTAAGGCATAAATACATTTTGTAAATTCCAATCTATAAAAGAGACCTAAAACAGAATGCGTCTTTGTTACTTTTAGAAAATATGCGATTCGAAGCTAGATACATTTTGGACAACTTCCGTTGACCTACCCCTCGAATAAAGAGCCGGAAATTCGATTCGGACTACCCTCACAGCCTCTGATGAAGCAAAGCAAAAGATTTATCGTAAATTGTATGGCATAAATAACTTATAAAGGGTGTGTTTCTTTCCGGTCTGAATGGACCATTCATAGAAATTGTACACATTATTGAAGTGAAACTATTTTTATGGATTCCAATCGAATATATTCTGTATTTTTTGGAGCAGAAAATAAAACTTGGTCGCTTCTTTATATGTATACCTACCATTATTGTACTATTATTGGCAGTATTGGTTCCTTATGTCTTTGTTTATTGAAGTTGATAGAAAAATTGCTTTCTGTTAGTCAAATTTTTACGAGATGTTGCTTTATTTGGAATCCTTTATTCCTGTAGTCTGGTAAACATTTGTGTTTTACCTAAACGTAGATATCAAACAACAAGGTTAGGTACACGATAAGATTAACAAAAATATCTTGTAAAACATTAAACATTCGGAGTTCCAGGGTACAAACACAAACACCCTGTGTCTAGTGTAAGTAATTGTAAGTAGAATAACGTCAAAGAAATATATCTTGTACCAGATTTCTTTTCGGATACAGAATTATAACGAGTTTTTTTTTTTTTCTTATTAAGACGTGTTTTTGTGATAGAAAAGTGAGCGCGTGGAAACCATCAAGTTGGCTTAACACTCTTTCCGATCGACCGAAGACAGCTAGCGTAGGTAATACTTGTATATCTACCAGCATAAGATATTATCTAACTTTTACGCAGCATCATTGTATTTAGGGTTTTTGTTGGGATTTTTAAGGGTTAATACAAGAAAACCACAAACACGGAAAATCTGGTCTATATTATGTGATAAAAGCACAAGAATAAACTATTATGACTACGAAAAAGTAATTCTTGTTAGAGGCGACTAAATTCAAACCTACAAAAAAAAATATCTCATACCCTTGAAATTTCCTATAGTTTCTTATTAATTTAGAAGTGAGACGACATACGAGTAACAGCATTATTACAATCACTACAAATAATCAACTAAAATATAAAAAAACACCTTCTGAAACGCAAAAAATAACTGCTTTGCAAATGTCAGGTATCATAGGTTAGTCCAATTATTTTTTCACAGGTTAACCACCATATAAATTTCAATTTAAACGTACCATTTTAAGTCAGGATTACCACCATTTATAGTTGACTGAGATAAACGAGCGGAGATCACAAGGTGACGCACAGGGGCGTCATCGGCGAGACCTGTTCCACGTGTAGCACCGTAAATAATCACGGGACCGCTTTATTTGCGGCCACTGTGGCAAAACTGTGAGGACAGAGGAGTCACTTTTATTACGCAGTAGAAGAAAACCAGAGTACTAGGTCCTCCGAGGGACAAAGGGTATAAGTCCGCTTAACTCGTAATAAAAAAGATAATACATATTACAAAGTAAACTAGACTTAAACCCTTTTTCACTTGATCTTCAGAAGACTTTTACCCTACCCTACCGACTGCTTAAAATACGGCGACGGTACGGAATCGCAGTGACGCGTCGTATCAGTACCGTTTTTGACGCATGCTCCACACACCTCTGCTTAAAATACGGCGATGGTACGGAAAGGCAGTGACGCGTCGTATCCCTGTCACTGTGATTCCGTACCGTCACCGTTTTTTAAGCATTGGTGTGGAGGGCATGCGTCAAAAACGGTATGGATACGACGCGTCACTGCGATTCCGTACCGTCGCCGTATTTTAAGCATTGGTGTGGGCGTAACTTTATTCCCTTTTTATAGGACTCCAGTTTGTAGTACTTGGGTTTCTATCATTGCCAGACTCTTTTTGGCATTTGTCAGTATATTATTTTTCACGCCACTGCTCGGAAATATGGCCAAAGAAGGATCGAAATCAGAATAGAAAGTTGCTCTTAGTAGTACAACACAAAAACAGTCCAACAATGTTGAGTTGCAAAGTAAAATGGAGTGTTTTTAGACCAGTTTACTTTCTACTCTGCTATTGGTCGGTTATTTATGACATTAGTAACTCGTTCGGAAATAAATAAAAAAATGTTTGACAAATATGACATTAGAACGTTTAATTAAAAAATTAAAACGTCAAATCCGCTCAGTGAAAGTGTATTTTTGCGATTGTAAACGTGTTTTTATGTAAGTTTTTAAGGCGTACGTGAAAAACGCCTTTGCATCTTTAAATAAGGTAAAAATTAAAAAAGTTAAAAAGGCGGGAATGAAAATTACTTCTGTTCTTTTAATTGGAAACAAACGCTAAACTTTTGAACTTTTGATTGGAAATTTGTACGATATTCAACAAAAATGAGTGATACAAGTACAACCGGCCGAAATGACACAAAATACTAATATAAATGTTCCGGGAAAAAACATTTCCTTGTCATTCAGCAACTGTCCTAATGCTAATATCAATATTACTTTTAATTAAACTGTGTATTATGTCCTAACCTGTTTTATTTCCTTACATTAGGCGTGAAAAGCACATAGTATTGCCTCGGTAGAAAGTGCAATAGATGGACTCGTATCTTCGCGGTCCTCACCTGCGGCTCGGCCCGCGAACTAACTCGTCCATCTATTGCTTAATTTCTGTACCTGGGCTACAATGTACTAATGTCAGAAAGAGTTTGAAAAGGATAGATAGGAGGCGAGTATTTACTCACGACGCGACGATAGGTACGATCCCAGCCAAGCTAGCAGGCCTAAGTTCAATTCCCGGTATAGGCTAATTTGTGTGATGAGCACGTATAATTTTGTTTCTGAATCCTGGATTTTCAAGATTTCTATTACAAAATGAAACTTGGCTATCGTCCAGAGTCTTTTCGCGATTGAAAAAGTACCTATATTTGAAAATAGGGACCTCTTATGTTTTCATAATTTGAAATCCAGTCAATATTCTCACAGTTCATCGAATCGAAAGTCGCAACAAAAACAAAAACTTACCATCAATTATAATCGTTTGACGACGCGCTGGCCTAGTTGGTAGTGACCCTGCCTACGAAGCTAGCGGTCCTGGGTTCAAATCCCGGTAGGGCAGATATTATTAGTGTGATGAGCGCGACTATTTTGTTCCTAAGTCATGGATGTTTTCTTTATATTTAAGTATATAAGTATTTATATCGTTTTATCTAGTACCCGTAATACAAGCCTTGAGCTTAGTTTGGGACTAGGTCAATTGGTGTGACACTGTCCCCTGATATTTATTTATTTATTTATTTAATCCAAAATAACATCTCCAACTACTTTCAACCAATAATGCACCATCTTCACATACTTCCTTCTTCCCTGGATATCAGGGGAGGCTCCAATTTCGTCACGTATAGTGACGCGCGCTTTGTCATTGTTGCCGGGATAAGCGTCTTTACCGGGCTAAATTAAACATTTACTGCAAAGCTGGCGCTGCGTGGCAATTTGTTATTCACCCTTTTCCTATCTACGCCCTTGTTCCAGGAATGTAGCTACGTATAACTCGGTGCCTACTCTGTAGAGAGTATAGAGCATCATTTTTCAAAGTACACACAACACTTATACCCCAATATGTTATCTTATCTTATATCACAGATGAGCCCTTTTGGATACACTTCGACCCTTTAGGATCTTTTGTGCACTCAGCTGTTCGAATGTGTAGGTTTCCTCACGATGTTTTCCTTCACCGTAAGAGCATCGGATAATGTACTTAAGTTAGAAAAACTCATTGGTACATGGTGACCGCGGGGTTTGAACTCGGTACCTTACGATCACGAGTCGACCCGCTAAGCCACTAGGCCACCGACGCTCTACACCGCTCTAATAAGCCAATAGTCGGTATTTCAAATCCAATTCCCAAAGCAGATTCAACCATCTCGCTTTAGCAATAAGGTTGCACTAGTTACATGAGTTTTAAGACTGCGCCGAGCGTACGCCGGATGTACAGTGGCGCCCTCGCTACTATTATTGTGTTTTCTAATAAACTAAAGTATTTTCTTGAAATTGGTCGGTAGGTTTTTGTACAACAAATGAAAACACAACTTATAGGGTATTATCACATAGTTTCATAACAATTCACCTTCACGTTATCAACTTAACGGAAAAAAGTGGCCACCTTTTCCCGTTAAGCTGACTACTCAATGGGTAATTGTTATTAAAGTTTGTTACGATAAATTGTGTTTTTACTTGCGCTACAAAAACGTATCGTCTGATTGCAAGGAAATTCTTTAGTTAATTAGAAAACACAATAATAGTAATGAGGGCGCCACTGGGCGCTCGGCGTTTGCTCGGCGCAGTCTTAAGGGCCTGTTGTTTGATGAGTAGTTAAATTAACTAATTGTTAAAATTTGAAAAAGGAACTGAAAATTTGACACATTTCCATGAGATTCCTTCAAATTGATTCCTTTTTCAATTTTAAACAATTACCTAGTTAGTTTAACTACTGATCAAACAACACGCCCTAAGTAGTCATTATAATCACAACATAATTATCTGTCAGTAAGAGCTGTTACTAAATAAATAACAAAATAATTATGATAATCCGTCATCGTTTTGACGAATAATAATTAGAATAACCTCTTTTTAATTATTGGCTTTTAACTGTTTTTCCATGGCCCTCTAGTGAAATGTTACTCATAAGGGTGAATTTTAAAAAGTACGCACGGGGTTCCACTGTGTGTCTAAATATTTCATACATTTTAAAATTTAGTTGATTTACTTACCGCAATGCAATCTTACGGATAATTAAGTTCAATAAATGTTATTCTTGCAAATTAAAAGAGTTTTAACATTATAATTATAAATTATATTTATTACGCACCTTTTTGATAGTTCCTGTCAACAATTTGCACTAGTCATATCCATATTAAACTTGTAATCGCTACTTCAAATCCGCTCTCTAGTAATGTCACTGTTACATCGTTCTTTGGTGCGTCAGGGTTCTATTCTTTTGTATATTTGTATTTAAATGCCGTCTTAATTATTTTTCTAAAAGTGTATGTCAAAAAAACAATATCGACAGCGAAACAAACCTTGACATTCTGATTTTATAAAATGCAAATGAACTTTACCCAAAGGGTCGCTTAATTGCTTTTTTTGAGTGTAACATTTTTGCTGTTAATTTGTTCACAAAGTATGGATATTCTCCTTCAGATAGTCGAACGAGATTTAAATACTGGGCGCAAAGAGTTGCTCTCTTTTTGGCTTTGACAAAACGCTTCTCTGCCGTTAGCTGCCTTTGGCCTTTGAGTAACATTGCTTACACACAGGCTTCTATCTCGTCGTACACGAAATTAGGCTTATATTTAGATATTGCTAGCTTGTACCCGCGAATTCGTTCGCGTAGAGTTCGGATATCATTATTGCCACGGGAACTTTTAAATTTTCCGGGACTAAGGCCCGTACCGAAAAGTTTTTTTACAAAGTTTGCATATTAGTAAAATACTGTCTGGTAAATGTTTTTTTTTTCTGATTATAATTTTCAGTAAGTGTCATTTTGATGTATCAATTCACATTGTTAATTTAGGCTGGGTATTGTTTTAATCAAAAATGCAAGACGATAAAATAACTCTGAGAGAAAATGTTTTGCGAACGTATCTGGAAAATCCTGATTCAACTTTTGCGGCGGTCGGGAAAATGGTGAAAGTAAGTCGTGCAACGGTGCGAAATATAGTTAAGCGATACTTGAATGAATACAGAATTCAAGACAAAGCTCGAAGTGGACGCCCGACAGGTCCATCAAGTAAAGCTTTAGAAAAGAACATAGTGACTGCTTATAAGAAAAATTGTAGTTTATCGGTGCGGGACGTGGCAAAAAAATTGAAAACTAGTACATCTATGGTCCAGAGAGCGAAAGTAAGTCAAAATTTAAAGTCCTATAAAAAAGTAAAAGCCCCAAAACAGTCGATAAAACAATTCAATAGTTCCGTTACAAGGTCAAGAAAATTGTACAAGCTGCTTTGCAGTATGAACGGAGCATGCGTTCTCATGGACGATGAGACGTATGTAAAAAAAGATTTTTCGACTTTGCCAGGTGATCAATTCTTTACAACCGAATCAAGGGCTAATATAAACGATCAAAATAAATATATTTTTATGGAGAAGTTTGGAGAAAAATATTTGATATGGCAAGCAATATGTTCCTGCGGAAAACGCACTGGGTCATTTATCGTGAAAGGTACCATAAATGCAGATATTTATGTCCAGAAATGTATAAAAGGTTTTATTTTACCATTTATAAGGCAGCATGAAGGGAATGTGCTGTTTTGGCCCGATCTGGCTACTGCACATTATGCCCGTGCCACACAAGAGTGTCTGGCTTCAAATAACGTGCAATGTGTGTCCAAAGATATGAACCCCCCGAACTGCCCCCAGCTACGACCCATCGAGCGGTATTGGGCATTAGTCAAAGCAGAATTGCGTAAGAACGGTTCACCAGCAACATCAGAGGCAGATTTTAAAAAAAAATGGAAAAAACATGCCAACAAAGTCACCGAAACCACTGTGCAAAACTTAATGGCAGGCTTGAGGAGAAAAATCCGTTTGTTCAGCCGCAAAACTCTTAAAATATAAAATTTGTATATTTTTTGTAAATAGACACTTTTCATAATATAACTAAAATAAAATATCTTTGCTGTTCATTATAGTTTCATTAATATCATAAATATAGTATGTAAAAAAACTTTTCGGTACAGGCTTTAAATGTAGCCTATGTGTTATCCAGAGTATAAAATCAGGGTATCTCCATCAAATTTCATCCAAATCCGTCCAGCCATTGCAGCGTGAAGGAGACACACACACACACACACACACACACACACACACACACACACACACACACAGGTATGGTATGGTATTAATCGTGAAAACAAGGAAACGTAAAACCAACAATTGTCAACGTTACGATAGCTCTTATTTACTTGACAGTATGGCGATCGAGTAAAAACAATTCGTTAACATGTCAAACGCGATATGGCTTTACTGACTACTACAATATAGATCCCCAGTACTTGTTTAATGAACGGGTATGGCAAGTTTTGTCCGCGATTCACAGAAATTGTTAATTATTATTTTCGCTATTTTCCGACGCAAAAGGTTTCTCCTTCTCGGGAAAACTGATTCCAATGAAACAGCGTAGAATTATATTTTATCCGGAATAAGTCCCGCAGTAACAATTCCACAGGCAGATAACTAAAAATAAAAAAAAAGTGCATTATGTACGGTCACGAGCGTTAATTTGGGACCCATTTCAAGAAAAATATGCTTAAAGTGGTCATTAGAGATGTCAAGTCATTTGTAACTTTTAGGAAACTCAACGTTATTGTTGTAGAATGTCAGATTAACTTTGTACTTAAGGTGGGTACCAAATTAAATCTCGTGACTGTACGTGATATTATTATTTTTAGTACCAAAACTAACCAAGTTGAGCCTGTAGTATTGTTAATACTGTTTGGTAATTTGCTCACCGTGATATTCCGTCGTACGTCCCTTATACTTCGGACGTACATTCAATTACTGTACGTCGAGTGTCAAAGGCTTTCAGCGTAGTGTGTCGTTTAATCCTCGTACTAAACGGTTCGCTCGTGTTAGCTTTTAAAATTTCATATAATGCACTTTCTATTTTGTTCAGGGAATTAGAATAAAGTGGAACGGATAGCTGGTGAATAGTAGCTTTGGTACACGGGTCTATAAATATTGCATTGGTGGTGATAGGATTATGCACAATTCGTCTAAATTGATACCACCATCTTATTCTTTAACTTACCGCCAAGCAGCAGTCTGCATTGTTTTGTTTCTGTGTTGGTGATAAGACAAATACGGGGTTATTATGACGTATCTGTGCAATTCATTTTACGCTGAGAGAAAAGGACAGCGTTATGTAACTGCTATAGCTGCTCCGTCCTTTACGCTCACCGTAAAATGAACTGCATAGCCATGTCATAATAACCCCCCTGGTGAAATTACTAGACTAAATGTGTGGTTGCCGGCTTTGAATAGTGCCACTCTATGTCTTTCTGTGGAAGTCGTAAGAGACGACTAAGGGATTAAAGGCTTGTAGTACTGTTAGGCGATGGGCTTGCAACCTGGTCAAATCTTAGCTTTTAGAGTTGTAGGTAATTCTGTAGCTTTGCCTACCCCACTCTGGGAACGAAAGCGTGAGTTTATGTATATGTATATTATTTTATGTTAGTTTTTAATTTGCAAAAAGTATTTAAATTTAAAAAGTATTTTATACACAAAACATGCCTACTGTAGGGCGTAAGTAACTTAAGACTGCACCGAGCAAACGTCGAGCGTCCAGTGGCACCCTCATTACTAATTATTGTGTTTTCTAATTAACTAAAGAATTTCCTTGCAATCAGACATTACGTTTTTGTAGCGTAAGTAAAAACACAATTTATGGGATACTTAACAAAATTTAATAACAATTACACTTTGAGTAGTCAGCTTAACGGGAAAAGGTGGCCACTTTTTTCGTTTAGTTGATAACTCGACGGTGAATTGTTATTAAACTATGTGATATACCCTATATATTGTGTTTTCATTTGTAGTACAAAAATCGACCGACCAATTTCAAGAAAATACTTTAGTTTATTAGAAAACACAATAAAAGTAATGAGGGCGCCACTGTACATCCGGCGTACGCTCGGCGCAGTCTTAAAATAACAGTAAACCTCAACAAAACTTATCTGTATGTTATGTTGGCATGGTAAGCGTCATTAAACGTGCCAAATATTAATTAAATTCTGCCTAACAAATTAAGCCATCTCTTAATATTTCCATTTATTTAGTACCTACTCTAAATCCAGCTTAATAAGTCAAAACAAACGAAAGTAGCACTTGTTGATCCTATTAACCAAAGTTCGCGATATCAAAGAGAATCCTTGTCATCGCAGTCGTTTACGTCATTTTTACTTATAAAATAAGCTCAGCAGTTACTCGTGAACGTGTGTAAAGAGGATTAAAAAGGCTTAAGCGCCTAGTTTAACACGTTTAACGTCCACATAACATGGGTCAGAAGGACAGCTGACGTAACCGCAGGGGTAATAACACGGTCCGCACTTGATATGGGACTTTTAATATCGGTCCAGTGTGACGTGGCCACCCTACGTAATATTGTTGTAACTAATTTGACAGAACACTTGGTCGCGTAACGGCCGAGGCACGTGTTATATGAATTTGACAAGTTGACGTTGATTTTTAGGGGTTCGATGGGATCGTAAAAGTTATTGGTTTTTCGCGTAAGATATAAAAGTTGTATGAGCATTGTGGCTATTAGGTAGAAATATCTATTGATATTGCTTCTACACACACACAAGCTTACGCGTTTATTCCCAGAGTGGGGTAGGCAGAGCTACAGAATTACCAACCACTTCAAAAACCTGTTGACATTCTGTTAATACATTTTGCACAATCAGGCTAAGATATTATCAGGCTATTGCTCCCAGAAGTACTAAAGGCTGGTTTCTAAAAGATAAACGATGTGATTGTTATTTTATTGAATTAATCCGTCGGCGGATATTAATCAGTGACATTAATGGCGCGTTTACATAATTCGAATTGACCGTATCTGACTGCAGCCCGTTATTAGTGAGACGTTTTTTCATTGTAAATAATAAAACTAAATAATGCGGCCGACGAAGTAAGTCACAAGACTCATATTAACATGTCATGAAACGTAACATTGGTCTCGAACTCTTGAGAAGTAGCGAATAACTTTGCAAAAAAAATACAACCAACTACCAAATCGAATAATAATATGTCCTTTATTAAGTACACTGGGCAGGGCAAGGCTATTCTATTATTGACGTTCAAAAGGTCTTTACAGTAAGGACAGACGGTCGGATGGGATGCACGGACAGGCATAGGTACTAGTAATGGGGTCCTGTTTGACACCCTTCAGGTACGGAAACATATTAATATCTATTACACAAACTTCAATAAAAAAATATAAAATTTTATTAGGTATAGAAAGATCTTGACAAAAATATTACTAGGTAAAACCATATAGGTAAAAGCACCCTCGAGACATTGTACGCCGAAGGTATTTCAATATTTTATGATAAATTGACAACGGATACTCGATGCCTATCGACCCTTGAACATTTTCTAAAGCCGTGTATCTATTATATCAGATCTCTACCTTTTGGGTAATTTTTACTTTGTCATCGTAAGGCACATTTTCCGAAGCAATGTTAAAATTAATCTGTAAAATATTTAAATTGACACATACTGAGTTAATAATGATGATTATAGCACAAAATTTATTGTAATATTTAATAATAAAAAAAAACCGAACTTTAAAATCAAACTGGTTTTTACTAATATCTCAGACAACTTGACATAACAAAGATCTAGCTCAATCAAACGGCCCGGTGAAGGTCATCTTCTATTCGGATCCCCTACTTTAGACGGCCTCAAGTTGGGCCAAACATTTGTAGTTAAAGGCTTGCGAGCAAGTACTAGGAGCTTATTTTCAAGTTGTACAATACTAGTTGACAACTAAGTTGCCTAACTTGCCTTGCATGAAACCTGGTAGCTACCCTTATGCTTGCCTGATGCTTTGTCCGTTCGCTCTAGTATATCATTATTCACTCAAGAGTGTCGTCTTGAGAATGCGTTTCACTTATAAATAACATCAGTGGGGGTTATTATGACCATTCATGCAGAGAGAAAAGGACAGAGTTATGTAACTGCCATAGCTCCGTCCTTTACGCTGAGTGTAAAATGAATGGCATAGATAGGTCATAATAACCTCCCAGGTCCTCCATTCCAGGTGGTAAAAACTATCGTATTTGTATTTTTTTTACTACTAACATCAGGCCGTACGCTTGTTGGCCACCACCGTGGTATATACAGGGTGTCTCATTCAAATCGGTCAGTATGGGAAAGTCTGAAACTATAAGACATACGAAGATTTGTTCTTAGGAACCATGTCACCGATTTTGATAAAAAGAAAAACTGCATTTATACATTTGAAAAAAAAAATGTACCCAGCTAGGGAATCGAACCTGGTTGTTTTGAAAAAATAAACTTACTTACACTATTTCTATTCAGATATCGATTGTGTAGGTCTTAAGCAGTAAATGTTTCTAAGAAACATGATGTTTAAAATGAATAAAATGCATTGTTTTCACATACTTTAATTTATAGGTGTTCCAAGTGACCACGTTTTTTTTTTCAATACAATATTCAACACGTTTAGGTAACAGCAATTTTACATGCCTGAACTTGTTGAATATTGTAACGGTGGTCACTACGAACATCTATTAAAATAAATTAAAATTATGTGAAAACAATGCATTTTCTGGATTTAAGACATCATGTTTTTTAGAAACATTTACTGCTTAAGACCTACACAATCGATATCTGAATAGAAATAGTGTAAGTTTATTTTTTCAAAACAACCAGGTTCGATTCCCTAGCTGGGTACAGTTTTTTTTTCAAATGTATGAATGCAGTTTTTCTTTTTATCAAAATCGGTGACATGGTTCCTAAGAACAAATCTTCGTATGTCTTATAGTTTCAGACTTTCCCATACTGACCGATTTGAATGAGACACCCTGTATATTAAAAAAACTAGTGAATAAGAGTTACCAAACCCAAGCGTGGTTGGCGGTCTTCCCGTGGATGTCGTAAGAGACGACTAAGGGAATAAAGGTTGTGTAGTACTGTTAGGCTATGGGCTTGCAACCTGTCACTAATTACACTGGTAAACATCTTAGCCTAATTGTGCAAAATGTGGTTATAGAATTATTAACAAGTTTTTAGGGTAGTTATTAAAGCAGTAGCTCTGTATCCCGTATCCCACTCCGGGAATAAAGGCGTGAGCTTATGTATGTATGTATGTGTGAATAAGAGCTACCAAAACAATAACAATAAAATATCAGAGGGCTTAGACAAGATGCATTGCGCTAACTATCGTTTCTATTCGCTAAAGTTTTTAAACTAATCGCGTCGCTGGCACATCACGTGACTTTTCCTATCACGTCATCTACCAGTGACGCGATTGGTTTAAAAACTAAACGAAGAGAAACGTTAGCTAGCGTAGTGCATCTTGTCTGGGCCCTCTGATATTTTATTGTTATTGTTTTGGTAGCTCTTATTCACACATACATACATACATAAGCTCACGCCTTTATTCCCGGAGTGGGATACGGGATACAGAGCTACAGCTTTAATAACTACCCTAAAAACTTGTTATTAATTCTGTACATTTTGCGGTAAAAGAAGATATGGTTTTTGTCGCCTAGAATCTTGGCCTAGACGGCCTGAGTGTCTTTTTGCTATTTCATTGCAATAAAAAAAACATGCGGTCGGGTTGCAAAGTTTGTTTTATTTTTGCTGTATAACTTATCCAATATATTAAACCCCTGAAACAAATAAATGTTTATGACCCATAGCATCACAGTTGTTGAAAAATATCCCGGTCAATTGTCTTTGTTCTGCAAAGAATAAAGAACTCTAGACAAAACACAAAATAATTCGAAAAGTTCTAGTTATTTCCCCCAACGAATATAGCAGAAAAACTGGAAAGTTGAGTCTGTTTAAGTTTATTTTGTCTAGTTGAGTCACGTCCGTCCCGTTTAGTTTTTTACCCCTTTGGTGTATCTTACCTTTTGGAATTCCGCAGTTCAATCGTAGTTTTATTGAAAGGGTAGATTATTGAGTTGTTAAGTTTGGATTCGATTTGATTGTGGGTAGCTTTTGGGGGAATTTCAAAAATATTGTACGTAGTCAAGGACTTAATTGAGACAAAATTAAGTTTTTTCAATGTGCAACGAAAAATAGTCTTATAATGGTTTATAGTCTTAACGCAATGTGTATATAAATATATAATGACTCATGGGTACAGGTCGATTCACAAGAGTTGGCACGAATGGATTGAACGAAAGTAATGTCATCATTGTGTGAGTGCCGTCCTTTGAACCGATGTTCGAATTTCAAACCGAAAACTTGTTACTATTTTACACACGAGTATACTTTCATTCACTCATTCAATCCATTCGTGCCAATGAATAATATTTTGTCGCAAAAATTGCTGACACGTTTTTATTACTAGAGACCTATGAGCGTGTCAGATATTTTAGCGCCTAATGTAGGATAATGGGACCGCATTTTTTCCCGCATAACGTTTCATTTTGCATTCATTTAAATCATGCAATTCAATCATAATTTTCATTTTAATGTATTATCTTTTTTTAACGTGCTATCCCTGTTACCTTCACCGCTTTTTTTAATCATTTGTATTGCGTCTTATAGATGGTGAATAAATTTATTTCTTCTTCTTCTACTATTACATAAAATTATAGTTTGGCATAACACCTTTTTAAGCTGACATTGCAGAATTTAATAAACGTCTATTGTGCAAATTACTTTCGTTTTTAATAATAATTTAAATAAAACCCTTTCTGTTGTAAAAACCGTTTTAGGACCACATTTTATGCGATATTATACAGTATGCGAAAAACGATTATGGATTCTGATATACATAGAACCGTAAGATAATAATATTATTGGTGGTGACTGTACCTATGAGTAAATGATTATGTGTCACACCTTTATGCTGAAACTATAGTTCTACTGAAGATAGCTTGTACCCTAAATAAACACAATTTTATCCCCAAACAAAAACAGGTTTCATGGGATGATCAATGCGGATACAGCCGCAGGCAGAAGTAATTTTTTTTTTTAAAGATCATTGTCCATCCTGTTGCCAACTTCAAACTCCATCAGATCAGGGGGGTTATTATGACATAGCAATTCAGTTCAGTTTACGCAGAGAGAAAAACACAGAGCTATACAGGGTGAAATCTAAGTCGTGATTACAATGATCACCTCTGTGTTCTACCCACGAGTATGAACAACTTTCACTATGGGACCAACTCTGAAATATCGAAAAAAAATCAGCTGCTTCATACATTTTGGTCGAGTGCGTATTGAACTTTTCTATGAAACAGCTGATTTTTTTTTCGATATTTCAGAGTTGGTCCCATAGTGAAAGTTGTTCATACTCGTGGGTAGAACACAGAGGTGATCATTGGAATCACGACTTAGATTTCACCCTGTATAACTGCTGTAGCGCTGTCCTTTACGTTCGCTGTAAAATGAACTGCATAGCTATATCATAATAACCCCCCAGATGCCATTAAATTTCATTATCATAACACAACATAACAAAACATGAAAAATCTTGTAGAAACTCATCAAATCTATAAATATCTAGCACATCTGAGTTAAACAAAAACCTTCTCCGAGCTCAGACCCGTCTTCGAGCATCACACTCTCGAGTGACATAATACGATTACGCAGTCTTGGATATTACTTGTCAAAGGTTTACC
Organism: Acleris laterana; assembly: GCA_963966035.1. Lineage (NCBI taxonomy): Eukaryota > Metazoa > Arthropoda > Insecta > Lepidoptera > Tortricidae > Acleris > Acleris laterana. Next base: position 16,836,297 of record OZ014442.1, read on the forward strand.
CGACACACGCCTCTGTTACACTGCTGTGATTTAGGGAGGGGCTATGAGAAAAGCGATTTTCACCCACATTTATTTAAGACTGCACCGAGCAAACGTCGAGCGTACAGTGGCGCCCTCATGACTATTGTTGTGTTTTCTAATTAACTACAGAATTTCCTTGCAATCAAACGATACGTTTTTGTAGCGCAAGTAAAAACACAATTTATGGGATACGGTAACAAACTTTAATAACAATTACCCTTTGAGTAGTCATCTCAACGGTAAAAGGTGGCCACTTTTTTCCGTTAAGTTGATAACTCAAAGGTGAATTGTTATAAAACTATGTGATTACCCTATAAGTTGTGTTTTTATTTGTAGTACAAAAACCTACTGGCCAATTTCAAGAAAATGCTTTAGTTTATTAGAAAACTTAATAATAGTATCAAAAAACTGTACATCCGGCGTACGCTCGGCGCAGTCTTAACTTCATATATTTTTTGTCAATATTTTTAAATTAAATCTTGGAAATGAATTTTGGACCAGTTTCTATAATGATTAAATGGAAGGGCCAAATTTTGACTTTCTTATAAGACCCGTCTTCGAGCATCACACTCTCGAGTGACATAATACGATTACGCAGTCTTGGATATTACTTGTCAAAGGTTTACCCGACACACGCCTCTGTTCCACTGCTGTGATTTAGGGAGGGGCCATAAGAAAAGCGATTTTCATCCATATTTATTTAACTTCATTATTTTTTGTCAGTATTTTAAAATTAAATCTTGGAAACATTGATTTAGTATAATACTAGATACACAATCAGCACGAAAAAATGGCAAGTCAAAACTACTGCCGAATCGACTTGGGCAGTAGTTTTGCTATTAGTCTTGTTCCGACCACAGACAGTGGCAGTTGTCAATCATGACAAAATGTGTGGTGAAAAACTGCAAAAATAATAACAAAAAAACAAATAAAAAGGATGGAATGTCTTATTTTACGTAAGTTCTATTTATTTATAAACGTTTCTAGCTAAAATTATAATGTTTTCATGATTTTTAGGAATTTATTTTGTGCACACAAATTATGACTTACCAAGGAACAAAATTATTATGGAGTAGCTATTACTTTTTTAAATTTTAATATTTTTTATTTTTAAATTTAAGCTTGCCACGAAATCCTCTACGACGTGCAAAATGGGTCGCAATATTAGCACGAGATAGGGGTGATCAACTATTCAAGGCAAATAAGTCGTCTGTTGTGTGCTTGACCCATTTTCGTACAATTATATAATAAATTAAACTTATTTCAAGGAAATTAGGTTAGGTTGTTTATATATAAAGTTCAAAATACATAATGGGTCATATTACGTAATGGTCATAATAAGTAAACTTTTCAATATTTTTAAGAGCCCATTGTATAGAACCCATTAGGTTAGGTTAGGTTTGTTGTATAACAATCTTGAAAAGTGCAGGGTTTCAAAAAAAACCATTATAATATTATGACCATTATGAATTATTATGACCCATTATGTATTTTGAACTTTATGTACATATTATGATACGTAACCGGTTAGGCTAGGTTGGTTATGATAGGATAAGATCTTGTCTTGTCTGGAGTAAAGTGTAATGTTTTAATGGTTCATTTATGTATGTATGTATGTATAATTCTTTATTCCAACATAACTTTGAACACCTGAGCCAATTTATATGTGTGTGGTATCGTTAGAATCATTTCACCATTCCAGGTGACAAAGGATACCTAAACGTTAAAATTTGAATAAAAACAATCGACGGGACGGGTTTTTAAACCTTGCTTTACATTAATTTATTCATTATTATTATTGTATATATATAGCTTAAGTTGTGTAATACAATGACACCATTTATAAAACATGTCAAAAGTTTTTTTGTGTAATTTGTAATTTCGTTAAAGCTAATACAATATAAATAGAGAAATTCGTCTCCATTCATTCGATGTCCACTTTTGTCATAAATAGTATGATAATGGCGATTTCACTAAAGAGTTTTAAATATTTTAAAACATTAGTTTGCAAATTTGACACTTGAATGCTAGTATATTGAGTTTTTTTTTGCATGAATGTTTAAGGTAAAAAATAGCGATGTTAGCATGTATCTGAATGCAGCTATCAATGTCATTTGGGACAGTTTATAATAAAGTTTTGTGCGGGATTGTGTATCTTGTATATACTAAATCAATGCTTGGAAATGAATTTTGAACCAGTTTCTATGATGATGATGAATTAGAGGGGCAAAATGTTGACGTTCTAATAACATTATTAAGACGATGGCAATGTGATAATTACGGTGCCTGATTAAAGTGATCAATTAATGACGGCATTGGTTGGCGGCAAAATCATCTCCGCTTTATTTATAGTAGACCCACATATTTTAAGTAAATATGAATATCAACTGTATAAAAACTTAATAAACCCTTGTTATAAATTTATAAACTGGCGTAGTTGATAAGTCATAAATAAAATGGTTAGCGGTCACTGTTTTATATAATGCTAGGTTAAGTTTTATAATCGTTTATTTAAAAAACGACTAACTATTCTATTAACGCCTGTTTCCCAGAGGGAAAGGCAGAGACCACTTCTTTCCACTTGCTACGATCTTGACAAATTTCTTTCGCTTCTTCCACATTCATACATCGAGTCATGCACGCACGTCAGTTTGCCTACTTACTAAATAAACATATTTTTTTTACTGCGTCTGTTAACTGGCTCCTATTATGTAAAGTCTTAACTTAGTCTTAACTAAGTATTATGAAATTTGTAAAGTAGAGATAAAGCTTAATGATCCTCAGGTGGCCGTGGTATGATTCTTACCAGATAGGTACAATAATCTTTTTCTTTTATTATTAATAAAATTGTCATGTGCCAGGAACATTAAAAAAAATGGAAGAGTTTTAGTTCATTTAAATTTAAATAATTTATTAACTTTCATAAGGTTTTCTTTGTTAAAAAAAATTACTGTTTTATACTAGTTTCTCATTCAGGGTCTTGCCACCGCTCGTTTCGTGGCCACCGACTATCACATAATCCCCCACGTCGGGTATTTCTTGGGTTTTGATTTAAAATATGAGCTAGGCTTAAGGGTTTGTTAAATGTGTTAGCTTAGTATCAACTTCGTTTGCACGAATTTCAATAGGGAAGTTTAAACTTTGTAACAAATAAATTTAGAACTTGTTATGCTATGAAAAAGAAAAAATATATAGGGTGTTGCAAAATATTTCCTGGAATAAGTACTGTCAATATTAATGGTTATTTCATAAAAAAATAAATTAGGTGGTTTATCTTATCTCAAATCACCTTCAGGTTCCCTTTACTTACAAACAGCTTTATTTTATGTTATAAGTTCTAATATTTAAAAAATTATCAGAATATCTAAATTTAATAAGCCTAATGTATCATAATCCCTAAAAGTTCATAATGCCTAATGGATTTTTTTATTGAAGCCGTACTTTAGAAAAAACTGTAATCTGATATTTTGAGGTGTATAAGTTTGGACTTATTTCTGGTCACGTTTAAGTTTAAAGTCGTACATTACGAAATAAAGGGTGGTCCAGATATAGAGGCCGCTTTTTCTCGCAGTTACTATGACTACGTCAATAAACAATTGAAATAAGTGTCAAATGCATTTTAATTACCATTTATCCTAGTTTGAAATTCAGTAGCATTATTCGACAAATTATATAATAATGAAACGTGCTGAGCCCGAATACCGAACTAAGTTGAAAGTAGAGTTTTACAAACATCACTCTGAAAATCGTTTACCAACTTTGCATCACTTTCGTAAGCAAAATACAAGCGGCCGAAAATCCGAGCGGACGAAATTACTTCTTCGTTTTAGATGACGAAACCTACGTGCCTTTAGATCCGTCGCAAGTATCAGGAGATAAATGTTACATGTCGGATGATGAACAGGAGACTCCTATCGAAGAGACATTACTCCCAACTGGGAAATTTGAAAGCCGTTTGATGATTTGGCAGGCCATCTCTGAAGAAGGGCACATTTCTGGCCCTTTATGACTAACCGAACTGTAAACGGCGAAATATACTTAGAAGTGTGTCTCAAGAAGCGATTATTGCCTTTAATTCGAAAGCTAAATGTCCAAGGGCCTGTTTTGTTTTGGCCAGATCTCGCTACGTCACATTATGTTGAACCTGTTCTTAAGGAACTCAAAAAGGCAAAAATCCTATTATGCCAAAACGAGACAACTTGCCAAATGTGCCACAGCTTCGGCCGATCGATAAGTTTTGGGCTGTTTGTAAGCAGAGATATTGTGACTTAAATAAACCAGCTACCACCATACCAGCAATGAAGAGTATCTGGAAACGAATTTCTAAGCAAATCGTGGAAAAATCTGGAAAAGCACTGTTTAAACGCTTTCGCTCCAAATTGCTGAAATGTGCCAAACAAGGACCCGTTGGGCTATAATATTATTAACGTATTTCCTGAAATAAAACTAGAAAAACACCCGGTATTCATATTTTGTCTCATTCTTTTTGTTTAAACGCAATCGACATTTTCACAGGCGGCCTCTATTATCTGGACCACCCTTTATGAGATACGCGGTTTTTTCAAAGCAATGACGATATAATGTCCTTCTAGGAATCGAATAGGCTGCTAGCTTTATAAGCATGATCACCAACAAGGAAGTTCACCGCGTCATTTGCAATTTATTATTAATTTTCATTTTCTACACTAATAATATGACAAAGAGGAAAGATTTTATTGTTTGTTTGTTTGCATTAAATAGGCTTCAAAACTACTGGACCGGTTTGAAAAAGTATGTTTACCATTGGAATCCTACGTTATCCTTAATGAACATAGGCTATACTATATTTTTCTGCGCAGACCGAGTCGCGGGCAACAGTTAGTCATATATAATATACTAGGTGCAGCCCGTGACTGCGGACGCACAGAAATATAAAACAAAGGCTATGATCATCAAGAATTATGTAGGATTCTAATGTTGAGAGATTTTTTTAAATCGGTCCAGTAGTTCCTGAGCCTATTCAATTCAAACAAACAAATGAACAAACATACAATCTAATATTTCCTCTTTATAATATTAGTGTAGACTAGCTGCTGCCTGCGACTTCGTCCGAGAAATCGTTTATTATCTCTCGTCCCTTGGAAACTGTCCAATTTTCTTGTATAAAAAACACCCTTTATCCTTCTTTAAAGCTGATTTCAAGGATATCTGTTCAACGGTTTACCCTTGAAAGCGTAACAAGCAGACAGACTTACTTTCACATTTCTAATGTTACGATAGCTTCCAACGTTTCACCACCATATTAAATAATAACCTACAACGCTAAATCTCACACATGACTCGTGGACCCACTACTTCGTCCCACTGCTCTTTTCGACGGAGCCCTGCCTTGCGGCAGGGCTCCTATTTCTGGGCGGTTTGCCCTTCGGGCGTTTAAAGATACCTAACGAACCTAACCTACTTACTTTTGCGGAATAAAAATGGTTTCTGCCTAATTTCCAACGAAAGCGAATAGAGCAGTGGGACAAAGTAGTGGGTCCACGAGTCAGTCGCTAAAAATCTCAATCCTTTATTATGCTTCCAAACCTCACACTCCCGAACTCCTTCAACTTTCCAAACTTTTTAACAACGGGCATATCTACAAAGCGTATATTATGCATCATAAATATAACTAAACCGTTTACGATGCGGCAACCGCAATTTCACTCTGGAAATACACTTCGCAGACCAAATGCCTTACGTGGCGTAATGCGAAAACTTCCTCCATATAACCGTAGCGATGCTATAGTACCGTATAAACTTTACTAATTTAATGTTCACTAAACTATGTCCTTGGATATTATAACAAATATTTGTGTTGAGTTATTAATTTATGCGTCATCTTATATATCAGTGTGGCTAGTAAGGTTGACGATAATTTGTTTTAAATTGAATTTATTACATTTTGAAATGTAATTATGTCAGAAAATTTAGAATATTGCATGTTAATTTGAATAATCATAGAATGTTTTTTTCTTTTTTTACCATCTCAAAAAGTTTTTTATAGTATGTGTATGTAGAAATAAAAATATAAAATGTAAATGTGATAACCTGTAGGCTTTGTGTTGTCTATTTGCTTTGCTGTTTATTTTCCATGGATCCAGAAAAAAAAAACTGTCGATCTGTATGTAAATGTTCGCTGGGTTCTCAAAAACGACTAAAAAGGTTTCAAACGATTTTCACCATCACGGATGGTTTTTTATACTGGATAATGATGGCTGTTAAAAAAAGTCATAATAAACCGAAGCAAAGCGAAGGCGGGTTTTTAGTACAAATACTTGCCCTAACCGGGAATTAAACCTGACACCACTAGCTTTGTAGGCATACCAACGTATCATTCGTAATTTATACCTATTGCATCTAAGTCTATGCAAGCCGTACTCTCTTTATTTTTTTTACTTAGCATTCCTAAAACAAAGCCACCAATAAAACCATAAAATAACCATCTAGACCGTTTCCCACACTATCTGTCCATAAAACTTGAATGATAAAATATTCCTAAGCATTCCCTCCAACCGCACAGGACAGGACACAGCCAACAATGACGTGACAAGAAAGCTACGTCGACCTATACAAACCAACTTAAATTTGCGGTCGACCTCAACAGAAAACCTTTTAAGAAAGGCCCCACAAGGTTTTACCGAACGCATCATTATCTTGGCTCCACTCATACGCCCCACGCTTGTTTATCACGATTATCCAGCACATTACATGCGACGATCTCGTGTAACGTTCGTAAAAAGAAACGACGTGATCTTTCTTTCCTTTTTAACGCTACGAGCTTTTCCGGCCTATTTCGACTCGTGATGTAAGAGGTCGGTTCAATTTGTAATTTATAAAAAAAGCGAAGAACGTTCTTGAACGACGGCAGAATTTGAAACTTCAGAGATCTTTTTGAAGAATAATTTAACTTGTTTGTCCAGAACTTGTCATTTTTCAATTATTAATTTAAAAAAAACCCATAAACATCACCATAGTCAGTTAAAACACATCTTACGTTACTGTCATTTGCCATAGTACCTACTTTCTTTAATCTGATATAGTATAAACAGTAATCAGGTAAATATTTCACGCCACTTGCCTGTGTGCGTGCCTCGTCCGTACACGCCGTGAACCACCACAAGCAAACTCAATAGGATGCACCAAGCCGGTTTGGTAGGGATCAAACCGTGTGGTCACTGCGTTTGGTTGCGTGCGTATCAAGTATCGAGCGGCGCGTATCGCAACCCATGTGTCCGAACGGGTGTGTAGGTAACAGAAAGTCATAAAGAGGAAGAGACGAAGGCTTTCTACCTTTACTAAGCCAGTGACCACACGGTTAGCCTAGTTAGTAGTTCTATGCGCTGTATGTTGCAATGCAAGGGGTCTAAGGTTTGAACCCCAGTATTGTCATTATTTGTGTGATATGATAAGCACGGGTATTTGTTTTTAATGCTAGCTTCTATCTATTTGGATTTGTATTACTATGTCACCAATATGTATCGAAAATATGTACACAGACCTTATTACTAACGCAATATTTGTGACCTTGACTGTATCTACCTTTAGATAATACCTAGAGTTTCTATGAGGACTAGGTCAATTTGTTTGAGATGGTCCTTTGATACTATTACAAAAAAGTATTAGGTACTTTGATCTACAAAATGCTTTCTAAATTTAATCTCTGTAAAGGGCCGAATTTATTGACCTGTATCAAACTTTGATTTATCCTGACACATCTCTCTTTTCTTGATCTTATAACAAAGGCTTAATAGTGATAAGTCTAGACTTGCAACCTTTCTCTAAAATAACTTTCCTAGGTCACCTTTTATTAAATCGATTACATACCAACTCGACCCAACCAATCGACTTTAAAACCAATTTTCATTGTAGTCTTGAATCAGTGAAATTTTCTAGTGATTCAACTGCCTTCTTAACCATTCGGGGTCTGGTCAAGGGGCCATTTAATTCCGTTTTTACCCCATTGCAATCAATTGTTTACGACTCGGCCTTTACTGTCCAGATCTACGACGCGCTGGCCTAGTTATTTGGTAGTCCCTGCCTACGAAGTCAGCGGTCCTGGGTTCAAATCCCGGTAAGGGCAGATATTTGTGTAATGAGAACGAATATTTGTTCCTGAGTCATGGTTTATTCTATGATTTTAAGTACCTATATATTTCTACTATTACTCTAATATTTCTCTAAATAAATATTAATATTATATTGTTGTCTAATATACCCATAGATCTAGAGAGGCGTGACTAGGGAATGCAATTTAACCGGTTATTGCCCGTTTTTGTATGAAAATAACCGGCTAAAACCAGGTATAACCGGTTATTTACATTCCCTAGGCGTGACATTGTCCCCTGATATTTACTTATTTACGTAAGATAATCAAAAGTTATTACAATTTTAACATTCCAAAGTAATAGGGACATTATAAAGTCTATGTTTTGATCATATATTAGCAAAGTAACGATTATGTATTTTTGGTTAATAAAAGAAAAGTATACGTAGAAGATAATAAGTTGATCACACGTAAAATTTAAGTTTCTGTCAAAAACTTCATTTGAGGAACAAGATTTTTATGCCGACTATACTTTTTCCCCTCAGACACCATCTGCTTATTAAGAGAAAACTAACATATTAAAACCCCCAAAGCAATAGACTCCGTCGCCACGTTCCAACTCTATCATCAGATCAGCTCCATGGTACCATAATATTGCATTGTCATCAGGTTTACATGTATTCCAAAAACGGGAACTGATTCAAAATCGACTTGCAAAATTGCAAGGACATACAAGTGAAGTTAAAAAAAAACACGTAAAAATAAAACTTCTTACTGCGAACCTTTTTCTGGCAACCAGTTTTTTTCATCGGTTAAAAATTGGCCCTGTAGGGTGTTTTCACATGTCTGCCAGCACTTTCTAAGATAAGTCCACTGTTAACAAGATGAGTACAACATCGATTACCTACATTGAAAATTTTCTTTTCGGTTGCTCTTCAGTGAAATGCGTTCCAGAAAATACTGCAAGCTATAAAAGACTTCGAAAGCAGTAAACCTTAATAGTCTTCGTAATATCGTAACAGCAGTCGCAACAAATCTACAAATGGTTTTCCTTACCCTCAACACCGCAAACTCTTTTCATAATATCAATAACGCAATAACGTCTCATCATTATTCCAAAGGAAGCCCTCCATTCGTCATAGCGTATTAATATGAAATTGGCAGAAGTCGCACGATCGCTCAAGTATAATACGCCTCAGAAAGTTTCCTAAGGCAATAATCCAATTGTACCCCGATATTCTCTGGCGAATCACTTATTGAAGATTACAACCGAATATTATTGGAAAACTTTTTTGACATACATATTATTTTTCTTTATTGAACTATTATATTAAAGTTAATATGATACTAGAATGATTGCAAGAAAGTTACACTTACTGAGGCTCTTTGATACATGGTAAAATCATATTCTTTTGAATTGTCAACGATATAAGTAAGTAAGTAAAACATTAACTCACTGTTAACACTTACAAAAAATAACAAACTCAGCATGTGCTGGCTGTAAGTAATAATTGACATCAGTATTTTAGGGTATTTTTTTTAATATTACAGATGTAGTTCAATGACCAATCAAATTTGTTTCACAGCTATCTAGTCAGGTACTTGGCACTTTTTTAGATACGACTACTCGAAGTGACACGAGAACTTGGCCTATTTTTTACATATTTTTTTTCCCACCGGATTTATCCTTTCTACACAAAATTACATCAATATTAGGCAGAGAAAATGAGTCTATTATTGTGACCTTTAAAAGTGTCTTCCAGCTGACAACATAAACCAGCAATTAGCAGGACATCAAAAGTTAAAGTTTTAGTTTAAACAACTTTTTTATTGCCAGTTAATAGAATTTGACGAGCATTATTACTTTTTATATCAATCCGCAGATGCTTTCTCCATTTTTATTACGAATCGAACGAGTCTAAAATTCTGGCACAAAGTAATGTATACACTTTTTATGATCTTGGTGAATAGAGTCTTAAAATTGCCTTCGTGTTTTATTGATACCAAATATACTTGTAGCTTTATGAAATGAAAAATATTTATCTCAATGTTATTATTACTTTATTATTATAGGTACGTAAAAAATGAATTATGCAAAACATTGTAAATGTATATTAAAAATCGCTACATCGTCCAATATTAAACGCGTTTTGTAATTTAATTTATCCTACCATACCTAAGTAATTATCGAACATGATTTAATTTCCCTTAGAACTGATTGATCTATCTCTAAATAACAGAATCTGGGAGATTTATTTGAGCCTTATTAATTCTTAACCGTCGTGTGTTTGTTACTTTCGACAATTTGCGAAAAGTTATAATGAAACAGTGTTTATCTTTTTTCCTGATGAATGTAAGGAAGCTAAGCATTTGCTATTATTTATTTTATGTCAAAGCCTTAAACGTCTCAATGTTCCACAGCTGCTTCAGAAAAGGCCTCTCTTAATTCCACTAGCAATTCTTAGGCAGTCTTACCATTTAATCCAAGGCATCAAGCTGATCTTTTCAACGCAGAGGTTACATATTCATTACTTTTTATTCCGGAAAATTTAAAAGTTTCCTAGGGAATAACAATAATCGAATTCTACACAGAAGAAAAAGCAGAAGATAGTTACGAAATATGGCTGTCACAATAATGATCTTAGGTTGACTGAACTATAGGGTAAAGTCACTAGTGCTCAGATAAAAACCAGTAGTCGTCCTTATTATGAGTGTGAAGAGTAAAAAATAATATTTGGTACTCTTCCTACTCATACAAAGTATAGGCAGAGGCCAACTACCACAGGTCTCTGGCTAACCAATGGTGACTTTACCCTAGTTAGTTTATATTTTACACTGCCCATTATTAGCGTGTCTCGAGCACACGATTAATTAGCATTTGATTAACATTCGCTAAGCATAATCCTTTGTTTAATTTGTGTGTAACTGCAGCTAGAGCAGGGTAGTGATTCTCTCAACAACGACGGTCGGACGGACGGACGAGTGAATGTCCAAGCGGCGAGTTTAAGGTAGTCCCGTCATTGCAGACAAAACATATTTAGGCGTGCATTTTCAATTTAGCAGCATGGTTTCTGGCGATGGATCGAACGTATTAGGCTGCTTAATTGAAAATGAAAATGCACGCGATAAAATGTGTTTTGATCACTCTGTCGGGACTACCCAAACTCGCTGCTGCGATTTCGCTCGTTCGTCCGCCCGTCCGTTGTTTTTGAGAGAATAACACCCCAGGTAATGAATTTTCGTTCTTTAAATCTCCAATTAACTTTTTCTCTAATTGACTTTACAGCAGTTAGTTAAGTCAACAACTCTAATACCCACCGAGTTCACGCTGTTTAGTTGTAGAACATAACTATTTATAGCACGTATAAGGCAAACGAGAAATTTTGATAAAATTTCGGTATGGACATAGTTTAAACCACGAGGAAGGATATTGGCTACTTTTTAAACGACTTCCACGCAGACGGCTCGGGAAACGGCTTGTATTTATAATATTGAGACAGCAAACGCGTTGCAAAACCTAAGAATAAAAATTGGAATACGTTGTGTCATTCCACCAGTTTTATCCTCGCATTGGGGTACAACAATAACACTACTCCATCCAGTCCATCCGTTTAAGAGTACATTACCACAGATAGTTACACAGACAACAAGCTACACTAATAACACCGTTGTGTTTGTGTCGGTTATTTAAAAAAGACTGACTGTGGCCACCTAGCGACGTCTAGCGACAACTTAAATTTACCAACTCGCCAGTGCCACCGGCGTCAGACAGCGCAAATAGAGTGTTTTACATCGCACTAACGAAGTTTCTTCAGTCAGTTGCTATATATACAACTTCACCACCGATGGACTTCGGTCCTCAGGCGTAACACACGCCTAGAGAGAGATCTCTATCATTGCCCTTTCTCTTCCTACACTGACTGTTGAGTTTCTAGCGGCATTTTTTCTCAAACTCCTGTAGAAAATGTAGTCTCATTACTAACGTAAGAGGATTGAATCTACTTTGGCTATTAAATTTGAGATACTGCCTATTGGTTTATGAGGGCAGACGGGGCCTAAACAAAATGCGTAACGATAAGTTAGCGATTTTCGAAAATCGAATGTTTAACTCAGAAAACCGAATCATTAGTGCAGCGTCTACTAAACTTGATCTTGGCTACGCTTACTGAACGCTCTTCTTTCAGAAAGTGTATACAGGCTTTGCCAAGAATAAACTTCAATCCGCTTAGGGCTGAGAGCAGCTAAAAAACTATAGGGGTGATTCGGTTCCCGATGCCCCTTAAGGTCTCTCTCTTAGAGACTCTGGAATTTCGCTTGACACTATTTCCTAGGACACACTGTAGAGTAAATATTTAAATGTTCATCATCAGAACGTATTGAGTGATGAGTTTTCTAACTACGGTTGCAATATTTCACTTCTCAAGTACACTTTGTGCTTAAATTGCTGATTTTTCCAACACAAGAGACATAAATTACCAAATATAGTGGATCAGTGCGCGTAACTTTAGTGAATTCGCCGTAGAATGGTTTTATATTGGCTGTTACGTACACTCGGCCTACGAGTTTAGTTCTTTTATGGCTGGCTCATAAAAATGATAGATCACTATATGTGACTTGGCGGTGTTTTTAACATAAAGCGGTAGCGTTCGGTTCTTGTTCGCGGCTTATTTTAGAAGTTTTATCGTTTTTTTCCTAACTTGGTTATAAAAGTTTAACTATGTTAACTTTAGGAGGGGGATTATTTAGTGATTAAAATAAAATTTGGTATTTTTGAGGCATGACAGCAAAATGAGCTCACAGGCCAGCTGATGGTAAGATCTGACCCTACTCAGATTCGTGGTCTTGAGATTATTAATGTGTTGGCAACCCTACTAAGGACTTAGGACTATGATGGAATGCCTATTTTGGTAGTTATTTCACCGGTTGTCTTATCTGCTGGAACACAACAATGTAAATACTGCTGCTTAACGGAAGGTTAAAGCAGTTGGAAGCTTCACCACTAGAAGGTAAAGGTATTTAATTTCTAACTGAATTACTTAGCTTAGATATTTTTGTTGTAATTTTGCTCATCTGTTTTGTATAGTTTTGTAGTATAAATATCTAACTTTACCGTTGTTTTTGTTTTGTTTCAATAAATATAAACCGAAGCCAAATTAAACCGACGCCAAATTAAACCGAAGTAAAAACAAAAAACGAAACGCATCACTTAACATCACCATTCCACTAGACTGTTTTCTCGGCTTTCTTATTCGATCAATCAATCAAATGGGGAAAGAATTCTGGAATCTCCGAAGCATGTCAAGGAATCTAATTTCCTGTGCTGACCAGTGCTGAATATGGGAGTCCCTGATCAAACGAAAATATAAGTACATCTGCGGAATGAGCGGGAATATCTTGTATTTTCTGCGACCTTGGTATAAAAGTAAACATTATGATAGAATAAATGGTAGAATACGCAAAAAATACAGCAAATTAACGAGTGTTATCTTCACTTTCATAGATTTTTTAACTAAAAGAAGCGTTCTTAGTAGTTTTATTGTAATTGTATCTTATTGTTTATTCCCAAGTTACGACTGTGTTTTTCTCATTTTTTATTTTCCATGTTTTTCTTTTGACATGTCATCGTAGTGTCAACGCAGTTGTACTTTTATTTATTTGACAGTTATGTCAGCCAACATCATGGCAAAAACGATAAGTTTTTACCGAGCCAGAGCCCCAGCTGATCACTGTGATTAACTTTATATTACCTAACAAAAAAGAGTGTTGTAGACTCAGTAGCAGTTGGTTAGGTACAAAATCATAACAACTTATTTTTCTTAATCTCTTAATAGCTGCATACTTTGTCTAGAAACCTTACCTTTACGTACATATTCACTGTGTATTCTCTTTCACAAAGAGCATCGTAAATAAATTTGTAGCATACAAAACTTAAACAACAGTTCACGTCTCGAATTTAAGATCATCTGCAAATGAAATTCTCTCGCTATCTCTCATATCACACGTTGCAAGAGACATTGTCATCTCAAATACTGTAAACTGAACCAAGTAAGTAAATACGACTGTTTTATCTTTTGTTTACGATCCTCCGAGCATTATGTGTGGCAGTTTGGGGAAATTTAAGCTCTGTTTACGTTTATTCTGCATTTGTTGTGAAAGTCGAGCATTCGTTAAGAATTTTACTCAGCTGTTTTCTTAAGTAGGTATTTGTTTGACTTGCTTGTTTATTGGGCGTTAGAGTTTATTAGGGGATGTCCATTTTTTTAGTACGTATTTCTTTCGGTTTAATTTGAATTGTGGTATTTATTCGGGCACGTATCATAATCCCGAAAGTTCATAATATCGAATGGTTCTTTTTTCTGAAACCATAAACTTTTCAGGATTGTTATAAAACAAACCTAACCTAACCTAATGGGTTCTATACAATGGCCTTTTAAAAAATCCTGAAAAGTTTATGGTTTCAGAAAAAAGAACCATTCGATATTATGAACTTTCGGGATTATGATACGTGCCCATTTATTCTTCTAATTTTTTTTTTACTTGCTTCTGTCGCGTCTCTGTCAATATAGAATTCATTTATTTTGGTTTTCACGGGTAGATTTTACCACATAACCTTTCAACTGTCTTAAAGCCGCGATTTTGGATCAGGAACCTAGTAAATTAATCAATTGCTAATATTTAAAAATATAATCGGGAATTTCAAAAATTTGGTCCAGATAGTTTGGTTACGTTTTTGAACCATTAGTACAGTTAACTACTGATAAAAAAATGGGCCCCTAAACCAAAATTGTACATCAAATTACTGCTCAAGTTTCAGAAAGGTAATTCAAAAACATTTTTAATACTTTAGAATTGACTCTTCGGACTTATGTGAAGTAGGTGTTATATGTACTGACTCGTACACAATATTTTGGTACACACTTCCTCCCAAATCGTAAAAAATATCATGTTTTTTTTATTTATACGACACCCACAATATAAAATCCTAAAACGAGGCCGCATTTCCGAGCTGTATATTTTTTCACCCCACATCCTCAGCTTTCAATAATGTCGCGATACACTTACGGTATCCGGATGTATCTGAAGATATATCGCCGAGATTAAGTCTCTATAGGACGTTTACCTTTATTTTCGGTCCACGAAACATACAGGGTGTTTGAACTTTAACTATTTAGACATAAGGCCGCGAATGCTCTGTTGGTTGATGGTAGAGAATAATAGAGTCACTGCTAGCATCTGAGATGATTTATTTGTGTTTTCCCTGTTGGAAGTTTAAGAGATAGAGTGCCCTTAAAGGTCATGTAGTTGACAATATTTATGTTGTGTACGTAATAATTTTAAGTCTTTTGCTGTGTATTTTAGGATAAGGTTGTGGTAGTAGGGAGTTGGACTAGGGAAATAAAACAACATCAAAAAAGCGGGTTTCTTTGTTGTTGTATGAGTTGCAATCTCTAATATAGTTTATCTCTTCTCGGATTTTTTAACTTCAAGCCCCAAGATTGTGTGTTAATCTTTTTGACAAACATTGTCGTGTTTTCTATACCACCTACAACAAAAAAAAACCGCACCCCTTACATAACAAATCACGTGAAATAAATTTAATTTATTTTGTCACTACCTAATTGTTATTGCATGATTCTTCAATTTTAAACTTTCTAAATTTAAATCTATTGCAAATTTCTACTCATCACTCATAAAATTTGGTAAAAATACATTTTGAGGACGAGAAAATGTTCCTAAAAACGCTTTAGTAAATGCGATCACGTTTCATCAATAAGCTTCAGATTTATTGTCTTGAGCTGAAACCATTACCGATTGGAACTGAAACTGAAAAATCCGTCTGGTTGAGTAACGAAGTGCATTGCGATGCAAGCCGCATCGGTGGCTGCAGCGTATTGCACTTACTACAGTTTCTACAAAAGCAATTCTAAATTGTTTCTTTTTGTCTGGATCGTTTAATGGAAATAATAAATGGACTTTTATTGGGTTTGAGGCGATTTCTGAACGCTTATTGTATTTGTGATTGGTAAATAGAGTTTATCGCGATTGATTTATTTGTTCTTTATCACTGCATTTTGTAATTAAACTAAAATTATTATACGGAGTGTTCCAGAGGATAACCTTAGCATTACGGTATGGGAAAGTGTATTTTAATACTAGCGACCCGCCCTCGCTTAGCTTCGGTTTATGTGAGTATGATATTTAGCCCAACCCTTCCTCAATAAATGGGCTATCTAACACTGAAAAAAAATTTCAAATCGGACTTGTAGTTCCTGAGATTTTCCGGAAACAAACAAACAAACTCTTCACCTTTATAATATTAGCATAGATATCGGTCCAGAATATAGTTTTACACTTTCCAATATAAAAATTAGTAAGTATATGAGTTATTTATGTTCCAATGATACTGGTAAAACATAATATACACTGTATATTGTAAATTAACGTAATAGGTAAAAAAACTTAAGTAAAGCTCCTTTTGCATGTAGTTGTAACACATCTGTATATAGACCGTTCTACATTCTATATTTGAAATTTGACGTAAATTCCATATCAGTTTTAAACACAACTACATGCAAGATGGCCTTTACTTATATTTTTTTCCTTCATCGTTTTTTTAGTTATATTAATTACAAAATAATTATATTCGTCAATATACCTAGTTAAAAATGATTGGTTGTCTTTTAAAAGTCATATTTGTAGGCAATTGTATGAGAGAAACAAGCAAGCGTCCCTAATTATGTGCCCAATACTGTTTAAGTATATAAATATACTTTTAATATCAGTACAGCGTTCAAACAGATTAAATAAAAATGTATATTTTTATACAGACACAACTAAACATTCACTCAAAAGTAAATATGATAATTCTTGACGGAATTTTAGACGGATGCTGTAGATGTCTGACACCTCAGCAAAATGCTGAGACAATATCCGTCTTACTGCAACTAGAACACATTCCTTGCTTTCTCTGTTACAGTCACCCAATAAATGTCTAGTCATTTCCTGCTTGTCATTTCGCATTCAACTTTATTATGACAAGGCACTAAAGCGCTTAAAATTTTCCTTGGCTTATGTACAGTCAAGGGCAAAAATATGTATACACTTTAGTACCTTGTCACTTTAACGTCATATTTGAACTGCCATATATGAACTGTCACAGTGGTTAAAGTGACAAGGTACTAAAGTGTATACATATTTTTGCCCTTGACTGTACCACATTTTGTTCCTTTTCTTTTTGTGTACTTGGGTATGTTTTGTGTGGTAAATACTGAATAATTGACTAGATAACTGACTTGTACTGGCTAATTAATTCATAGGTACAATAAAAACTTAGGTACTCGTTTACTTATAACTGTTAGGCTGTATTTCACTAAACTAGAATAAGGTTTTACACCTAGATGAAACTTTGAATTTGTACAGTCTAATATCGGATTAAGTCTTATTCCAAGTTTAGTAGATAAAGTGTGCGAAAAATATGTTTTTTCCTTCCTTGTCATTGTAAAATAGAAATTTGACAGAAACTGACAAATAATACTTTATTAAATAAAAGTTTATTGTGCATTTGTGAATAGGGGGTTTGTCCTCATTGGAAATAATAAAGGGCACACTTAAGATAAGTTCCGAGAAGGAGCCGTAGAAACGCCTGAACGCGAAAGGTAGTTAAATATTAAAAAAAATTACAACGTCCTGTATCTTTTATACACGCTGGCATAATATCTTAATACGTAATCTACCATCCACAAACACTGTCGCTAAAGCGTCAAAACTTCCCAATTCTTTATTCAAATGGTTCAAATTCTACTTTATTTTAGGAATAACTTGAAATTGATCCTTTGCATTGAGCAGAGACAATGAATTATCCCTAAAGGGATCTCTTAACTTCTCAACTTCCGATGTTAAAAGCCGTTCAAGTTTCACAGAATCGGTTCATTGGCTTCGTACTTTGAAACTTGTAATAACCGCTTGCCGATATGTAATATACGACGGAGAGTGACCGATAACTTAGTGACTTTGTTAATATAAGTAGAACTAAGTAGAGTAAACTTAATCTAAGTTTTTAGTAACGATTATTCGGTTTCCATCGACTCATGTGAGTTTTCTTTAACATCCGTAGATAAACCAGAATGTATCCTACTTATATGTATATCTAGACACGCGGCAGCGTGTCCAGCCAAGTTCAAGAAAAACTGAAGCTTAAAATCTGACTTGGCTAGTTTTCATATTTGTTATACGCAAGTTACTGTATTTTTATATTGTATGGTCATATTTTACTCTTCGAAATAATTGACTTACTGGTAAAAAACTAGCCAAGTCAGATTTTGAGCTTCAGTTTATCCTAAGTTATTTGCTTTGTGTAAATAATTTGGGTGTTGAAATATAAGAAGTTATACTTAATAGCAAATATTGTTGTAGCAGAAAAAATAAGAAATTGTGTTTTTAATTTATTTTAGAATGTTGTAGGTATGTTCTTAATAAATAAATATCAGGATTATCTACGGAACTTGGCACCCATCTAGATCTCATTTTTTTTGTCAGTGAAGTCGATAAACACGCATTGCATATTCTTAACATTGAACTTGGCTTGCATTTTCACATGTATGTTTTTGATGGGATGTATTATACGGTACCTCTGACCTTAGGGCTTTACATGCAATGATCGATTCTGCTCCTTAAATGCTGCTTATTTTGTTCTACGAGTTTAAATCAGTGAATTGAAAACGTTAGGATACTATCACCCGTGTTTCTTGGTTCTGGGGCGGGGTGGGTATCTGTCTTTTGTTTTGATTTAACGAGTTTAACGGCAACGGACGTCGTGCATTGAAAATACTATTTATTTTGTACAAAACTATAAAAATAAGAGATTATAAAAAAAAAGATACAGTAATTCAGGAGTAGATACAGTCGATCACCGTGGCATTTAAAGTTCCAAGGTCAAATACACCCTAATGAAAATCGGTGTGTTAGTTTGTAACTCCTTGACGCTGCAACGGTTAGGATTTGGATGAAAATTGAAAAGTTAGTTTATACCCAGGGAGTAACAATAGTCCAAATCTAGGCAGACGAAGTCGAGCAGACGCTAGTTATAAGTATGTTTGTATGTTTGTATGAGCGCAAAAGTGTATACCTAGATATCTTTATCTTCGACTTTACTTACCAAATGCCACTTGCTATCTTACATAAAACAAATCTCATCGTTCATCGAAATCTTCAAAGGAACAAAACACTTTACCCCTTACTTATAAAATAACAATAAACTGTTAATTTTACTAAAAGTATTTTTGTCATGCAATGAAATGAACATTATCATAATGACAAATAAGGACACAGCATATTTGAATCACATTTTAGCTATTTGCCGGTTTATGAATAAAAGGGTTGAGCCATGAGCATTACAATCCTCATCTACAGATTTCTAATTACATACAAACATGAGTACATTCACGCCATTCCCGGACTGGGGTATAGGCAGAGCTACATAATTACCAACAACTTTAAAAACTTGTTGTTAATATACAACCACATTTTGCACAAACAGGCTAATATTTTTACCAGTGTGCATTAGTGACAGGTCGCAAACCCATCGCCTAAGAATACTACAAGCCTTTATTCCCTTAGTCACCGCTTACGACTTCCACGGGAAGACATGGAGTGGCACAATCCTAAGCCGGCAGCCATACGGCACTAGAGGTACACATTCCACATTCACATGGCTAACGCCATAAGATTACCTCCAGTCCCCAAATCCACTTAGCTCTAACTCATAAACAGCTAACTAGATCCCACACCTGAGCGGAAAACACAAACTACCCTGCAACGTGTTTGTCGCTCAGGACGTCCTGTTCTTACTAGTATATGATGATAGAGACAAACTGAACTATAAGTGGGAAAATGCAAGTTCCGCTGAAACTTCTGAGGTTGTTGGTTATGATTGTTTACTAGGGGAACTGCACGCGGCAGGTTTGAAATAGGTCGCATTGAAATTATATTGCGATGCAGTGCGATGCGTGCGGTTTAATTATTTTAGAACTGACTGTCATAGTTATAACAAAATGGTGGTTGAGCAAACCTAATTCGATTATTCTGGAGTCTTGGATGATTTTAATATTTTTTAGTATTATAATACCTGCGCTGGCCCTGTGCCGGCCTTTCTGTGACTTTTTACAACTCTTTGTTTGCAAAATCTTGATATAAATGGCGCCCAACGTGGGGCACCATTTACAGTGGGACTTCGCAGGGGTAGGGTCTCCCTTAATAAAACAACATTCCGGTTCAGAGGTCAAAAAGAGAATGTCTTAAAATAGAATAAACAATATTCTACAAAAAGAAGAGAAGGAGTTTTGCAAACAAAGAGTTGTAAAAAGTCACAAAAAGAGCCAGCGCAGATTTTATACACTTCAATACCTTTGTGGAGTCCCACTATAGTACTTATTTATTTATTTATAAGTAAAGTAACGTGTCCTTATTCCTAAAACTGTGATTTTATTTGTATTTATCTCTCTTAAACGTCAACGTAGAGCAATGATTTACCGAAATAATGTCATTCTAAACTGAAAAACCGTAATTATACACCACAAGCCATATTGCTCATGACGCGTTATACGAGGGCTGCTACTTAGGTAACCGGAATCCGGGATTCCAACATTTTTAAACGCTATATCTGACCTCCATGGTAAAATTTGAACTTTTTTTAATACTGGCCGCTATATATATTTTTTCTTATGTACGCTAGTCTTTTGTTTTTGGCGGGTTTAAATTTTAATCTCGCTGCAAGAATGGAACTCACTCGTGAAAATATTCGTGCTATGATTTATTACGATTTTCGGCGTGGTTTAACGCAACAACAGTGCATAGATCAACTAACTTCGACTTTTGGTGATGAAGCTCCATCCAAAACTACTATGTATCACTGGTTTAGTGAGTTCAATCGTGGACGTAGTATGCTCAGGGACGAAGTTAAGGATGGTCGCCCGAAATCGGTCGTTGTACCACAAAATATTGAAGCTGTGCGAAAACTTATAATGCATGACCGTCATGTTACGTATCGCGAGATAGAGGCGACTATAGGCATATGTATGACGAGCATTAATAAGATATTACATGAACACTTAGCTGTGAAAAAAAATTGTTCGCGTTGGATCCCGCACAACTTAACTAAGGATCAAAAAGAGGCTCGCGTCGAATGGTGCAAGGAAATGTTGAAAAAATATAACCGTGGTGACTCAAAAGCTGTTTATAATATCTACACAGGTGACGAATCCTGGATCTATGCGTATGATCCCGAAACTAAACAACAATCAACGGTGTGGGTGTTTCAAAATGAGCCGAACCCTACGAAAGTAACTCGTGCAAAAAGCACCTTGAAGCAAATGGTGGCCTGCTTTTTTGGTATTAATGGCCATGTGGCTACAGTGCCCCTAGAAATCGTAAAACGGTTAATTCGGAGTGGTACACGACCATTTGTTTGCCGGAAGTATTTGAAGAAATACGGAAAAACAACCAGCGACGGAGAATCATTCTGCACCATGATAACGCCAGCTGTCATACATCACGTGAAACGACTCGATTTTTGGAAGGTCAAAATATAGAATTAACGGGTCATCCACCTTACAGCCCTGATTTGGCACCCAATGATTTCTATTTATTTCCAAATGTAAAGAATAAATTACGTGGTCAACGATTTTCGACCCGTGAAGATGCCGTCGACGCGTTCAGACAGCACGTTTTGGAGATACCTCAGTCAGAGTGGAAAAAGTGCTTTATAAATTGGTTTCAACGTATGCAAAAGTGCATCGATTATCACGGAGAATACTTCGAAAAACAATAAAACCATATTTAGACATGTACGTTTGTTTATTTTTTCTATTCCGGTTACATAAGTAGCAGCCCTCGTAGAATAGTATTGTCATCGCTTTTTTGTCTTATTTACTTGACATATTTAGTTAAAAACAATATCGTCAAAGGCTCTTAAGTTAAAATTTCAATGACAGTTTTTTTAGCTTGCTTATAAATTTTATTGGCCAACTGTCCATGAATCACCAAAATTCCAAGTACATGTAACCAAAAAGTGACACATATTTGCAAAACCTGGCTATCTCAAAGCGAGGCGTAAATCATCTCCGGTTTCAGAACATTTATTTCAGTATTTATGCTGCAGTTAGTTTCGTGGAATGGTTTAGAAACTCCGGAATATCCATATGCGACGCTGTTTTGTTTGGCTAAGTGATTTGGTTTTGTAATGTTTGTAATAAATATCGTAGAGATTTAAGTTGTTTTGAAAGTGGGTTCGATAAGGGTTTTTTCTGATTTTTAGGGTAACCGTACTCAAAGCCAAGTCAAGCAGCAGTGCTCGAATTATTGTGATCCTTTGTAGGCATAATCACAACATGTGAAATAACTAGCCTAGAAATGTTCCGTCTTCAGGGTTGGCAATGCTTTTTTCAGTCTTTAGAGTGTAGCCTTGACAATTTATGAAAACGCAGGTGGCCTGATAGTACTTGTTTGCATTCTCCATGACATAAAAAATATCTGGGCTGTTTGTTGGTATTTTATAAATTAAAAAAATTAACAATCGTCAAATATCAAATAATTAAACGTATGTCAATTATAAAAAAAAACTGTTGACATTATTTATAGGTTGTTATTTAGAAATCAGGATATTGATAATGTTTGCTTCAGTTACTTAGGGTTAAAATTTGAAGCAATTCGTAATTGGAATATTTCAATAAGTTGCATAAAGGAACAAAAATGTTTATTCAGACCAAATGGTAAAACATTACATAAAATAGGACGCTTAGTCATTAAGATATCTAAGTGTCGTTTTTTATTAAATAAAATCTGGCTTAACTACTCGACTAATTAGTTTCTTAAACTTTTAAATATTATAACTCGAAAAACCTTTCTATAACAGGTAGTTTTCAAAACTACAGTTATTTTCGTCAGTTAACTTGACAGTGCACGTATGTCCAGTTTGAACGGTTCGTTAGGGCTGCCCAACGATGTCAAATGTCCACTTGAACGATGCCTCGATAGGGTAACCACGTTTTCATTATTTTTTAAATATATTTCAAAAAGTTTGAGACAATTTTATTTTATATAAAGGCCATTTTGGCATAAAATTGGTAGTTCAATGTAGACAAGATTACATTACTTATATTAGTTATACTTTTTATTATTATCTAACAATAATTCCATGTTGAAATGACTTAAGTCATAATATAAGTCATAATTCATAAGTCACAAATAGAAATAGCGGCAGATTTTGTTACTTAACATTAATTTGCCGTATACGAGTAAATCCAATTACTTATGTTTTGTGGAATTAATATTTTTTTTACTTAAAAATGCAAGACTTTTTTGGCACCCAAAATTCTCCCATAATAACAAAAGCATAGTTTGGTGGCAAACCAAAACAGATTTTGATCGCAATAATCATTTGAAAGATGACGTCGTCGTTAGTGAAATATTTTTAATTAACTGTTACGCGTGATAAAAAAATTACACTTCTGATTTATCTCACAAAAAACAATCGCAAACATTTCCAACACATAAATCGTGGTTACCCTATCCAAGTGGCTTTTGTCCGATATTTTTGGTCTGGATCCGGAAAATACAATCCCGCTGCAGAAAATCTAGCAACAAAAGGTTACTGGGGATCTTGCTGCGCTTTCTTGGATTTATTTTTAAATTTTTGATCCGAACTGTCCCCTCAGCTATTGCAAAAAATTTGGCTTTGCTTGGCGATTCGATTTAAAAATAGGAGTCAGTGTAATAGAGCGTTTGAAGAATGTGAGGCTTTATTTGACTGAAATAAATCGGTGACAAAGGGTTAACTGACTGGTTCTACGCTGGTTTAATTTGCATATTATTCCGGAGATAGTGGCTTTGCTGGTTGTTAAGAGCACAGTGTGCGATATATTGAACTCGAGCATAAATAATGTTCCTTAATAACTGTAAAATTATAGCTATAGGAGAGCTTAGTTTGAGGATAAACAGTTTTCTCAAAAGCGAGTAATTTGAAAGGAAAACACAGCTACCTGCTTTTCAGCAGATTTTTGATCTTTATTATGGAGCCTGGATAGTTAATACAAATCACTTAATTTGGAATTTCGGACATACAACCTTTTTTCCACGTCATTCAAAACTAAATCGGGAAAAGAGATACAGATTTGAGGTATGATTCACATTAAATCATAAAATGTTTAAATTGTGGTAATAATCCTGTCTCTAAAGCAAGCAATTCCATGTTCAGTATTTGTGTAAGTAAATATTAGGGCAAGGGCAAATATTTTTGTGTGAGATTGTGTGTTATATTTATTTAACTTACAACTTCAAAACTATTTCTAATCACAACTAAAAACTATCACAAACAAAACAAATTAAATTTACGCAAAACATTTATCAATAACCCTAAACTGAACCCCTACTAACCAAAAACCGCACCAGCCGAGAGACATAGCTTTGTTCGAACCAATTAAAAGTTGTATTGAACACACGATTAGCAAAAACTGCACACGCACCAATCGACAGGAGATAAATGGGGGGCAAGTTTTAATTACTTCGGCCACAGGGTATGATTTAGACGCGAAGCACAGGCGACAGCGGATTGCCTTAATCTTTGGGTGGAGTGGGTAAATCGTTCGACGCTAGCGATGGCTGCGTGGCGTGCGAGGCGGGAAGCGTAGAGCTCTGCAAGATCGGAAAAAAATCGGTATTGAAATAACCTCATATTGTCGCCACAGTCACTCGTGGATTGCTTCATTTATCTTATATAACAGGTGGGCCCTTTCAGTGGCCCTAATATGGCTGCGTTTATCACGTGACAAAGTTTGGATAAGGCATCCGTCACCTTCTGACACGTAAATGAGGAGAGTATCGGATGCTTTATCCACATTGGACACGCGTTATAGACGCAGCCATACTAGGCCCACAGACTTCGATGCTTTAGGATATTTTCCACAATTACCCTCTTACAAACTCAGCTGTTCGATTGTGCAGTTTCCTGACGATGTCTTTCCTTCACCGTAAGAGCATCGTGCAGGCAATTTAAGTCAGTGGGAGTTTTCGAGACCACGGACGCTCTCGGTTTGCTTCATATAACTCCGTGCATTTGATTAAAGATAAAAAAAGATAAAAGATATTTATTCAGTAAGTAGGCCGCACGGGCACTTTTACACGTCAAGAATCTACCAGCGCTTCCCAAGTGGAGACCATTTTAGAGGAGGATTCTTGCCGCTCATCTTTTATCGTTGTCGTTTCCCATGAAAGTCAACCTTAGATTTACTTTGACGTATCTTGGATGAGGTACCATCACTCATACCCCCAAGATTAGTCAGTCTGTCGTCTTACTACTGGAACGGTTTAACACTAAAATTTACAATGAAAATCGCCACTCACTCAAGGATCGCACTACAAAATGCCAAAACGCCTGATTCTGTGGGGTGGTTCCGTCGATGTAGAAAGAGTTTTTAAAGTCCAAAAAAAATGTATTAGGGTTATTTGTAATGCTTGGAATGATGACTCTTGCATCCCTTTATTTAAAAAACTGCACATTCTTCCGTTACCTTGCTTATATATACGAGAAATATGTCTGTTTGTAAGTACCCATAGATATTTATTCAAAAAACGAGGTGAAGTAATACACAGAAACACCAGGGTTAATATTATGAATTTACTTTATAAACCACGGGCTCATAAAATGATCTACAGGAAAAATGTTTGTAACATGTGCATAGACATATACAATAACCTACCTGAGGACATAAAGTTACTCGAGGGAAATAGTTTTAAATATAAATTGACTGCCTGGCTCTTAGACCGTTGTTTTTATACCATTCAGAAATATTTAAATCGCGACTGACATTTTTAATTTAATTGAATGTTTATTGATTGTGTTACTGTTATTCTATTCTTTATATTTATATTTTGTCATGATTGTCTTTTGTCTTTATTTTAATATTATTTTAATTGTATCGCTCCGACAAATGTTTTGCACGCCTGCATGCAGGCTGAATACACTGGATATAATTTAAAAATTAATGTAACATCTACACAACTGTATTCTGAGCAAATAAATTCTTTGAATCTTTGAATCTTTGAATCTTTGAAAATCACACCAGTTCAAACCGGTTTAAACCAATCGGGAACAAGAAATCTGCATGAAACTTCCTTCTCCCGGCATCGCAATATGCGATATGGGACGAGCAAACAACCAGGATCCCGTTTGATTGGTTGCGTTGATATCGGATTTGCTCCGTTTAATAGCGACGCTGTTTCAAAAGTATTTATTTTTGTAATTTATACGGATTATCAGTTTATGTACAGATGGGGACTGAGGGTAATTGGGACGGTCCATATTTTTATAACGTTCACAATGTCCGGTCGTTCATTAATCCATTTATTGTATAACAAACAAACGAAATGAGCTAGCTGGTCACTTGATGGCAACACCGGGATAAGTATCACGTTGCGTTGCCGGCTTTTGAGGGAAATAATATTCACATTTGCCGGATTTGAAAATCATGTCAGTGGTATGTTATTTAAGAATATTTTAGAAACCGTTTACTTATTGCCCGTGTGGTAACCGGATTATAATAATGCCACTCCATGTCTTCCCATTGATATCGTAAGAGGCGACTAAGGGAATAAAGGCTAGTACTGTTGCTTAGCCTTATTGCGGCTACAGAATGTGGCTACAGAATTATCAACAAGTGTTTAGAGTAGTATTAGAAAAAAATACAGATTCTTTATTCTCTCCTCTTCATCTTCAATACGCAATGTACACAGAACGGACCGCAACATTCGTGTCATATCCATGGACTTGTTTTTCTAGTAAGGTGCCATAATACTCAAGTGTCATAATTTTCAAACTCCCTAAATTGTAGCTACCATTATATTATTAGGTCCTTACCTATGAAATTGGTGTTTTATATGGAGAATTTTATGAAAACGGTGGTTTTCATACATTTAATTTTGCGGATTATTAATTTAGTAACATCATAATGCAAACTAAACGAAATTCTGTCAGGAATATTGAACACTTCTAAGCTTTATTATACATCATATCTTAATTATTTAAAAATAGTTAGCTTCATAATTGAAACATTCAGCTGCGTAATTGAAACACTTGAATTCGCAGCACATGAAAAAAGTTGAGTTCACACTTAAATTTTAAACATTAAGTAAGAAACAGAACCATATTATTTGTATCTAAAGCCTTTGTAATATAGTGTATTAATAAACTTGAAAAATATTTTGGAAGTTAAAATAGAAACAACAAAAAAAAAAGCGACAGGAAAACGTTGGTACCAGCAATATTTCGCATTCAGAGTGGTTTAGGAAAAATAAATATTACCTATGGCATTTGAATTTTCAGGCATACGATTTTAAAACACTTTAAAACAGGGAAATTTAAATGTATGGCAAACGTCTCCTAATGGCATTTAATCATAATGGCATTATAAAATTGTTATGGAATAATATAGGTAGTAATTATGGCAAATGGCTTTCGGGAAAATGAGATTATTGCATATAACATTCGGGGAAATGGCAGAGAATCAGCGATACACTCCTAGTTAAAACAAGGCGTGTAAGCCATTCATTAGGAAATAAAAGCATAATCATAAACATTAACTTAAGCTACTCTACCTACATTGATAAATAACAAGGATCGTCTCGATCACGTACTTTGACCGCTTAGTCGTCTTGTTGATGTTACTCAAGCAATTTCGCTTTCAATATTCGCCCGTCGCTTGGCCTGTCAAATTAAATTATAAATTACGAACCATCAGTTTGTTTAATTAAGTAAACACAAACAAAACAATAACATTGAAGACAAATAGTTGCGGTATGCATACAAATATTAGCGGAGGTTTCCGTTTTACATTGTTTAGCCAACACCGGCTAAATTTTGAATTCCAGCTTTGTAAGGTTTTGTTTTTAAGACATTACATTACTAACGACACGTAATAGCTAAACTGATAAAGGTTCGTAAGGACTAGATTGCATAATGACTACAAAAGCAAAACGTCATAGTTTCATAAGATCTTCGTAGCTAAATGTCTAATTGTGCAAACGTCTTAATAGTAGAACGCCTGGAATTAAGATTGGACTAAGTGCGCTTCCAGCTCTTTAGGAGTTTCTGTTACCTATTGCTGCTCGGGCGGGTTGCGGCTATGCGCGTCACTTGATACTTAAAACGCATGCGACAAAACTCAGCGACAGCACAGCCCCAAAAAACCTGCTTGGTGCGTCCTGTTGAGCTTGCTTGTGGTGGCTCGCAGTGCGTACGGTCAAGGCACAAACACATGCTAGCAAGCGATATACCTTTGTTATTTTATTTTTTTATACTGTGTCTTAGGGCCTAAATAAGACGCATTGAGCGGACGTTACAATTATAGAGAAAGTATAGGATTGACGTAAAACTGCCGGACGGTCGCGTCGAGCGCTTACGTGAATTCCATACATTTTGTCAGTTTTTTAAACTCGTTTACGTTAACGTCATGCATCTTGTATAACGGCCGCACTCAGTGTCAGGGCCTCTTTTTTACGGCGTTAAACAATTTAGCATTTGACGCGTTATCGTATTTTTTCAACCTCGGCCGCCATTACTGTCAAGTAAATAAGAGCTATCGAAACGATAACATTACGATAGCAGGTCAAAGACGATACGGTTATTATCGCCTATAATACCGGGTTTGGTCAAAAGCAGTATTGTTTTACATTATGTAGTTTAATAGAAGCCTAGTTAATGAAGATTAAGTCGTCTTTTAGTAACTATTTTTCGCAATTATACAAGTTCAAAAAAAACAAATTGATTGTCCTTCTGAATACAGCAGTAATTTCACAATCTACGAAATTAGCGTTCCTGGATATGGGCCAATATTTGTAAAACGAGTTAAGGATTCCATTAAATCCGACTCTCGCTTCTCGAATCACTCGTATGAAACTTCCTCTCGCTTAAGTATCAATGGTATAAAACTATCTACACTTTTAACAGTGTCTAACCCTACTAAGAGTTCATCGTTCGAACAGACCAACTAATTAACTAGAGCTCGGAAGCAAATCCTCCAGCTCCAGGCAAAAGTTTAAAATTCAATCAATTCCCCACCCCGCAGAGTCTATTCGGAAATTCAAACCTTCCTTTCACCTTTTTGTTGGCTGCAAATGAAAGCCGCTCATGAACCTTTTCGCGTTTAAAGGTACAAATAGGACCTGTACCTTTTATGTTAACATACATGTTTTAATAGGTTTTGAATAAATTTCGATTTAGCTACTTGATGTGTTTCGGTGTTCTTAGTAGAATCAAAAGGTTTAGCATGTAAGAGTATGTAATACGTGTACAGTCGGCTACAAAGTATATATTGTATGTTTTCTCTTTGATGCATTTGTAATAAAGATCAAAAGTGGATAGGTATACTCGTCTGTATGTACGAGGGTCATGCCAAAAGAAATTAGATACTCCATGCTCATTTGTTTGATACTGGCCAGTTATACACCATAGTGAAGGCTGATTATATAGCTATAAATTTAAAAATGGAATACTCCGGAAATCTGCGTAATTATTTTTTAAATATTTTTTTTCTGATTGAATCTGACGGGAATTTGCGGTTACAATGGAACTTAGTCGACGAGATTTTCGTGTTATGATTTACTATGACTTTAAAAAAGGTTTAAAGCCCCAAGAATGTTTTGAACTTTTAACCACGACTTTTGGTGAGTCTGCTTGTTCTCGTGCAACTGTTTTTAACTGGTTTGCTGAATTCAAAAGAGGGCGGGAGAGCTTTGAAGATGAGGCGAAGTCGGGGCGACCGCCAACCGCAGTTATTCAAGAAAATGTGCAAGCCGTGGAAAAAAATATCCGTGAGAACCGACGAATTACAATACGTAGAGCTTGAACGAGATCTAGGCATTGGATCAGCAGCACTGCAAACCATAATTCATGGACAACTGTCCCTCCATAAGCGTTGTTCGAGATGGGTGCCGCATAAACTCAACGATTTGCAGAAAGAACGCCGCGTGGATTGGTGTAAATTTATGATAAATAAATTCGACGCTGGCGAGAAGAAAACTGTGTATGATATACTGACAGGTGACGAAACATGGCTGTATAACTACGATCCTGAAACAAAGCGGCAGTCAACGGTATGGTGCTTCGAAGATGAACCGACTCCAACAAAATGTCACCGAGCACGAAGCACACAGAAACAAATGGTTGCCTCATTTTTCTGCAAGACAGGGCATATTGCGACTGTGGTGCTAGAGGATCAAAGAACTGTCAACTCAGAATGGTATGTGACAGTTTGTGCTCCACAAGTGTTGTCAGCTTGGTGTGACAAGCGGCCAAAGTCAGGAACCCAGCACCTGCTCTGGCACCACGACAACGCCGCCCCGCACACTTCTGCCCGAACACTCGACTATTTTAGTTCGAAAAATATCACTATACTCCCTCACCCACCATATTCTCCTGACCTGGCACCCTGTGACTTTTACCTGTTTCCGAAAATTAAAGAAAAATTAAAAGGAAGGCGATTTGAAACCAAAGAAGATGCCCTGGCTGCCTATAATTATGAAGTTTCTGAGGTACCCAAAGAAGAATGGTCATTGACATTTTCCAAGTGGTTTAGCCGAATGAAAAAGTGTATACGTGCTCACGGTGAATACTTCGAGAAAATAGATAGCAATAATAAAGAATAAACTTTGTAGTTTTTGAATATCTAATTTCTTTTGGCATGACCCTCGTATGTATGAGCATGTGCAGAATCTTTCTAGATCCCACCAAATTATCATACCACCAAGCAGCACGGTTCGTATTTTTGTGTTCCGGTGTAGGGAACCGACAATCTGGTGAAATAACTAGCATAGATACATTCTATCTAAGTCCACAGGGTTAGCAACGCATTTGGAGACTCACCCCCTTACTTACTTACGTAGAATAGGCTTGGAATAGTTTATGCCATGCTTTGTCATTTTCTGTCAGTTGCAAATATCACAATTTTGTAACGAATATAATTTGACTTCGTATTGAGTTAAACCATAATTTCATCGATTTTATAAATTGACTTAAAAAAGACATATTTATTTCATTTTCATCATTCCATAGACTGCTTTTTACTGCAGAATCCAAGGTTAGGTTATGACTAAGTAGGGTAAATCGTCAATAACTGGCCACTTAAGAAAGTGTCATTTAGTTACTAGCCATCAAATTTATTTACTGAAGCTGTTTGTAAAGATACTTTGACAGTAATCCGGGTAATAAATCAGGATCTAGGATTTCTAGTTAAATCACAAAAATGTCAGCATATCTTTTGCTTAACACATTTTATTGCAAAGTGGCCAGTTACCGGAGGGTGGCCAGTAATAGGCGATCTAGCCTACCACCTTTCATAAATAAATTTAGATTCGATGTTATCATACCCTCTTGCAGTAACGTTTATCATCTGTTCAACCTTGTAAAATTACAGTGTGACAGAAGGTACTTATGGCTGTTTAACAATTTATCTCCATTAGAACCGTTACAAGCTCTTTTAGCATTTATAAATTTATTTATAAAGCCATATTTACCGAACCAAATAAACGTCCGCGAGGCAACACCAAATGATCGCTATAATCACGCCGGCATGACGTTCGTTATCGTCACGTAGAATATAGGAGTTGTGTTAGCGAGTCCGTTTCTCTCTTAATGGCTTCCCTGAGCTCTTTGCTTAATAAAGCGTACTTAATAGATTTAAATTCGTATTTCGTTAGTTAAAATGGGAGCTTTGGGTAATGCATTATCATTGTTGTTCTTGAGATCTGTTTCTTAAGTTTTGGTGTAAGGCTCCGTTTTTTTACACCCGACGAATAAAGAGGAGTGTTATTAGTTTACCGTGTGTATCTGAGTCTCTGTATCTGTCTGTGTGTCTGAGGCATCGTAACTCCCAAATGAGTGAATATTTTTTTATTAAACATGAAATATAATGAATGAATATGAATATTTTTTCATGACAATTTATAATATTTATCAGCTTCACAAGTAAGAGTCGTAGTTTTGATCTATTTCGTAGTTATATTTAATTGTTTTAAAAAACATTTATATGTTTATAAAATTGTGACGTTATAGAAAGTCTCGTTATATTTTTTATGAAGTGCAACATATATTTGACCTCGAAATACTTAATCTAAGCCTTTCATGACTGTGTTTATTACAAAGTATTTCTTCAACCATACTATTATATTTGACAAAGAGTGCTTGTTTACTCATTCTATGTTCAAATAGACTGTAACTACGTTTTTTTTTATGGCATAGAGAAGACAAACGAGCACACAGGCCACCTGATGGTAAGTGAAAACTGTGACCCATAGGCATTCTAATTCACAAGACTGCAATGCAATCCTAAGACTGCAAATGCGTTGCCAACCCTGAGGACTAAGATGGAATGCCTCTATGCTAGTCATTTCACCGGCTGTCTTATTCCCAAACCGGAACACAACAATGCGAACACTGCTGTTTGGCGGTAGGTTAATGGATATTATGGCCTAAATGCGTTGGAGCTAATTTGAATGTAATTTTCTAAAAGTAGCCGACATTGTCTTTAGGTCCAATCATCAAATTAGTTCACAAACTAAAAAAAAAATACCAGCCACAACTATTTTACCTCATTTTCATTTCTCATTTTTGCGGGAAATAAACAAAAATATAGCAGGCTTGTTTTGGGAAAACTTTATTTAACGGCTTGCGGCGCGGTTCGGGCGCTAACGAACCACGCTGGGGGACTATTTGAACAACATTGTCAACTTCCGTGGCGAAAAATTTAGTTTCTGCTTTTCTTTGTTGAATTAATGAATCGCTGGTAATCAGGGAAATTCTAAATAAGAATTTGTATAAAGCCAGTCGGAACATTTTAGATTCTGACGGTATAGGGTATTTGTGTGATGAGCGCGAATATTTTGTTCCCGAGTCATGGATGTTTTCTATGTTTTTAAGTATAAATATTTCTCTTTATAAGTATATATCGTTGTCTAGTACCCATAGTACAAACCTAGAGCTTAGTTTGGGACTAGGTCAATTGGTGTAAGATTGTTCCCCCTTATATTCATTTATTTATTTATTTATTTATTTATCGCTGAGAACCACACGGAGAACTAGTATCAAAGTTTATAAATCTAATAAATGAATCACTTTTAAAAAATTATGTATTTAAATACGTTTTTCTAATAATAATTAATTAATTTAATTAAGTTCCGAGACATGAGATCCCGTGTCTGATCTTTTGGAGATTTTCTGGAGAATGAGCCCAAGGATCGATATCCGAATAGAACGTAATAAATTTTGAATTTAGAAATATTTAGATCGAATTGTAATAGGCCAGGGACGCAAACAAAGGAGGTTGTAACAACCTTGTAACAAGATGATTTTTATCTTTATAATTCTGTTAGGATTTTCAAATGCTGTCCAATAAAAACACCGACAGTTTATAAGCTGTTATTAATTCTGGTTTTTCAAAGTATGTTTTCCGAAACTGAAATGTTAGTAAGAGCATTTTGTAGCCCAGCAGTTGCCATGTACCTACGGACAGTCAAATTTATAAATATCTGTACACTTTAGTACCTTGTCTATGTAATGTCATTTTAAACTGGCATTATATGAATTGTCAGAGCGATTGAAGTGACAAGGTACTAAAGTGTATACATATTTATTTACTCGACTATCAAAGAGTTTTTTAACCTTAAGTACCCATTGCTCTTGACATGATATGGTATAGTTTCTAACTCGGCCGCCATTACTCTCAAGTATATAAGAGCTACCAAACGTCAACAATACGGATAACACGTCAAAAGCTATAAAGTTTTACATCGTAGAATTTCAGCCCAAAAATAAGTGTGAAAGAGGGAAACTGCACTAAAGATATTTAAGGATCAAATTAAATCTAAAGAAATCCATCTCTTCTAAGGTAAGATAACATGGCGCTTTCTTCTACTGTGTGAAACCATATCACTGTTCACATGTTATTGTATTGTTTCTAACATAGCCACCATTACCTACTGTCAAGTATATAACAGCTATCATAATGTTAAACATACGATAGCATGTCAAAAACAATATGGCTTTTATAAGTAGAATAGAGCCCGGGCATACTCTAAAACAAGAGGTAAGTAAACAACTGAACTTTGGTGTTCGAGTATAGTCATGCTCTGGGAGGTTTTACTCATACAAACGTGCCGTTAAATCTAATAACAAACTACGAAACTTCACTGAATAGCACAGAAGTTCGAAGCCCCCGAAAAGTAGGACATTTTCTACGGAAACAAACTTGTTTAGCCGGCACAGCTGCCAAAAATATCAGCGGAACTTGCTTCGAATTTTATTGAGCGGGTTATTCTAGGATTCTTGTTTACACTTTTTAAATTGTGGCGCACGTGGTTCTATGTGCTATTTTAAAATAGAACCGTGCGCTGCGTTTGCTAGTTCATGATAGAGAGACACACAGAAATAATGATATATGAATGAATATATTTATTTGCTAGTAATTTTTGGCTACATGAATTGGATACGAGTAGTAATTAATGGTCATAATGATTGGTTCCTTACAAAAATATACTTAAAATTATGCGTGCAAATATTACCTAGTACAAAAAAACAGGGGGGTTATTATGACATGTCTATGCAGTTCATTTTACGGTGAGTGTAAGGGACAGAGCTATTGCAGTTATATAGCTCTGTCCTTTTCTCTCAGCGTGAACAGAATTGCATAACTATGTCATAATAACCCCCCAGAAAACATTAGACAGTATTTAATTTAACAGGATTTGGCAATTTCCTTACAATTTTTTGCCATATACAGACACAAAATCTTGTGTGTTGGGGGTTAAAAAGGAGGCAAAACGATCAAGCAAGTTACCAGGAAACCATAAGAAGTGAGTACCGCCACCATTTTGAATCGTAAGTGCACTGCTGGCCTTTGAGGAAAGAGTAGGCTTGTTTCTGAATCAGTTACCGAGTTCATAAATGTGAATACACTTTAGTACCTTGTCTATTTAATGTCATGTTTAAACTGCCATACATGGATTCTCACAGTGATTACCGTGACAAGGTACTAAGGAGTCACAGAGGCCAAGAGATGATTTCACGGAAATCAGAAGCACGGCAAAAGGTACGCCAGTACAGTAAGCAGTATCTTAAATTCAATCCCCAAAGAAGATTCAATTCTATTTGGTTGGTGATAAGTTTGATATAAGCATATAAAATAATATCTGTTTCCTTGGACAAGAATGTAATTATTTATGAAATATTTCTAAGTCAGTGGCAAGAATCTATACTAATATTATACAGGTGCAGAGTTTTTTTGTTTGTTTGTTTGCTTGAACGCGCTAATCTCAGGAATTAATAGTCCGATTTGAAAAATTCTTTCTGTGTTATATAGCCCATTTATTGAGGACATAAACCGAAGCAAAACAAGGGCGTGTTGCTAGTCTGGCTATAATTTTCTTAACACCAACTTGGATAAATTTTATAATTCAGTTCACGAAATATAGGTAATACACTAGTACTGAATTAGCAATCAATGCCTCTGTCCAAGGTTGTCTGGAAGAGATCGCTATTAAAAGCGGTATGTTCGCCTGTTGTTTACTTAAAAATATGCACTGTTCTATGTTTGGTTTTTTGTTGTTCAATAAAGGTAGTTGTGGTTGTATTATAAACATTTTGCACGTTCTCGTTCAGACGGTTTAAATTTTAAATGTTTGCCTCAAAAATGATTGCTGGTAAAAAGTTAATTAACAAGGAATTTAAAAACTCTAGTAATATAATATAAATAATTCGCGTTTTGGTAAATTTACATTATAAAGACCTCAGAAATACTAATATTTATTCATTAATAATATTAAATAACAAGCCAAAAGTTTTATCAGAAAATATCACGATATTTACTAATCGGATCAAACTGTAAGCCGGAAACCGAACTTCGATTTAAACCGCAGTTTATTGTTATTTTCATAATAATAACGTAAATGCGAGGAAGATAATAAACCAACATCAGATTTCAACAAATAATTGATAATTCTTTATTTTAAATGGTAGGTTAAGCGCAAAAAAAAATAAGGCTACGATATCATGATTTTCATAGTTAGTCTTGCTTAAGAATGTATTAGAGTGAGTGAGAGAAGTACCTACAATCCTTAAGGTCCTTTTATTGTGTAGTGTTATAAATTATAAACAAACTGGCGACCCGCCATCAGTTCACTTCAGTTGAAAGAAAATAAAAATTAAATTTTAGACAGGTAATAATGTAACTTGTGAAATATTCTTTTAAATCGGTTCCATATTTTTAGAGATAACAAATTAACCTCTTTACTATGTTAAAGTATAGTAAAGATCTCGGAATAGTTAATGTACAGTTCTGCCGTTCCAAGAGGCCCGATTTGACAGCTGTCAGCGCAGTACAAAACATAACCTCAGACACATATTTTGTAATGACAGCCGTCAAATCGGGCCTTGACAGGATTTCTAATTAGAAATATCATTTCCAAAGAACTATTAGCAATAAAACAAGGTTTGTCATATTTCCAATTAAAACAATAATAATATACAGCTGGAATCCAAAACGTTCTGATCGTTTTGTCATCGCCGGAAATTAAATGACATACGAAACAATACTTCATAAGCTGAAACAAAATTGAAACGGTAAATTAATTAATTCACACTACACGCTTAGCTTTGAATATTGCGAACCTAAAGTTGGTGTCAACTTTTGCGAGTATTCACCTCTGCAGTGTTCTAGATAATGAATAAGTTGATACATTGAGTGCCTTTGACACGATTGTTGTATCAGAATTACGTGTCATTTCGAGAAGGCGGCAGGGAACGACTTGGTATTGTTACTTAAAACGTTTCACGCTTGAGCATTAACATTCGTGTCAACTGAGTTAAATCTAATGTGAGAAGAATGAAGGATTAATTCTACACTGCTTCGGTCATTGTGACGTGTTGTGTCCTTTATTTTACTTTAAAATACTAAATGGCGATGTAGTAAGAGACCTGTCGAATTAAATAAGAAAATGAATATGAAAAGAAAACGTGTTTAGCATGGAGAAAACTTTTCTGTCAACCTGACTCTGTACCAAACTTCTTTATTAAAAAAACCCTGTTCATCCTGCCAGAGGTCAGTGAGCCCACAAAACGTTTTTTTGTTAAGTGGGAATGTATGATCTTAAATAATATTAGGTATAAACTTTGTGTGTGCTAGTTTGTTACTCCTTCACTCTAGAACGGCTCGATGGATTTGGATGGAATTTGGAATCGAGATAGCTTATACCTTGGATTTGGAAAATTTAAAAGTTCCCAAGGGAATAATGATACTAAAAATCTACGCAGATAAAGTCGTGGGCAGAAGCTACCTACCTCTAGTAGTAAAATAAAAGTTATTTAGGTGTTTAGGGTTCCGTGCTGCCATATCGAAGAATGTGGCTATCTGCATAGTAATACTACCAGCATTTTAGATTTAATGTGTTTTCCAATAGAGTATAGAATACTTCTACTGTAACATCGCACTTAGCTGTCGTCTTGCACACATGAGTCGCTTAACTTCAAACGCGGATAAGACCATGAAGCCAGGCCATTGGCTTGTTATTGAAAGGAGTTAATAAAATAACTTCGCTTCCTATAAATGCATCGATCTTTATTTTCTCCAGACCATTACAAAATGGAGTGAGATAAAGTAGCGTCATCGATCAACGTGTCAAAACTACGGATAATCAAGGCGTACCTTCAAACGTGAGTACTTGGGACACCGTGGGAACTAAAGACAATATGGACTACTTTTAGAAAATTACATTCAAATTAGCTCCAACGCATTTAGGCCATCTTATCCATTAACCTACCGCCAAAAAACAGTGTTCGCATTGTTGTGTTCCGGTTTGGGGATAAGACAGCCGGTGATATGACTAGCATAGTGGCATTCCATCTTAGTCCTGAGGGTTGGCAACGCATTTGCAGTCTTAGGATTGCATTGCGGTCTTGTGAATGCGAATGTCTATGGGTCACAGTTTCCACTTACCATCAGGTGGCCTGTGTGCTCGTTTGTCTTCCCTATGCCATAAAAAAAAGCTAATGGATGGATCATAAACTAAAGTTGTGTTGCCAGTGAAATTTCTTAACCCACTCTCCTGGGGTGTGAGTTTAAGTTGTTCCGTCAGAGCGAGGAAAACACATTATAGAGCATACATTTTCAATTAGTCAGCATTATACGTTCGATCTCATTTTTTTCATTATCTTTGCATATTTGGGAGAATCACACCGAAAAAAAATTAAAAATATCAGGGGACAATGTCACACCAATTGCCCTAGTCCCAAACTAAGCTCTAGGCTTGTAGTATGGGTACTAGACAACGATATAAATACTTATAATTATAAAGAAATATATACTTAAATACAGGAACAAATATTCGCGCTAATCACACAAATATTTGCCATTTCCGGGACTTGAACCCAGGACTGCTAGCTTCGTAGGCAGGGTCACCAACCAGGCCACATTATTGATGCCTTTACCCTACACTTTTGATAGACGATCTATACAGAATTATTGTCATGTATAATATGATACTTGGCTGTGTGTCTATTTCACATCCCGACATAGACCTGGAAGCCACCCAAATGCTATGAAAAACATAATTTTCGCTAACCATGTTGCCAATGTTAGACGCGATGACAGAGTTACGTTTGTCTATTGTGTGTACAGTCGATTAAAAAGAAATGTATTCAGTTTTTCACCTTATTGCATTGTAATAAAGGGAAAAAACTTAAAGACATTTCTTTGTAGTCGAATATACTGTGCAGTCAAAAACACTAATGTCAATATGATCATTGCACAAGTTATACTCGTTTTAATGATAAAAAAATAGCAAAATGACTTCAAATTGATAAAGATTTTTTTAAACTTTCGATTTCAATAATAGGAACAAAAAATATCTGTTAAAAAAAAAAATTTTAGGAAGAGTAGGTTTAAATATTTATTTCGGTACAGTCAGCACCAAAAGAGCTAAGCAGAATAGCATGCTCAAAATTATCTAGACTCTTGACAATAGAGTCGAGTTCAGGGGTGTTATTCTCTCAAAAACAACGGACGGGCGGACGAACGAGCGAAATCGCAGCGACGAGTTTAGGTAGTCCCGTCAGAGCGAACAAAACACATTTTAGCGCGTGCATTTTCAATTTAACAGCCTTATACCTACGTTCGATCGATTATAAATTGAAAATCCACGCGCTAAAATATGTTTTGTTCGCACTGACGGAACTACTTGAACTCGCCGCTAGGACATTCACTCGTCCGTCCATCCGACCGTCGTTGTTCAGAGAATCACTACCCAGAACATTTTGACCTATTCGGTTGCATAGCTACTTTTGCTGCTGACTGTATCAAAATAAAAAGTAGACTCAATTTCAAGAAAATTATATTTCATTGAAAATTACAATTGTTTATCATAATAACGATTGGGGTAAAGAAGGGTGCGAAACAAAGTCCGAACCCCGAACAATAAAGAAGGAACGAC
Source organism: Acleris laterana (assembly GCA_963966035.1). Lineage (NCBI taxonomy): Eukaryota > Metazoa > Arthropoda > Insecta > Lepidoptera > Tortricidae > Acleris > Acleris laterana. The sequence goes on from OZ014442.1 coordinate 16,875,904, forward strand.
TGTTTGAGAAATAGGTTTGATTGCTTCTGGCAGTAGCTGAAAATCAGGGCCTAAGTTACGCGCGGTAGCGTTTTTTTATTTAAAGCAATTAAATTTTCCGTGTTACTTACTACCGCACTCATAGACGTCAATTTAGTTAAATTCTTGATTAAAGACAGCAGTAATGCTGTCACATTATTTACTATAGCAATATAATAAGACAACACATCACTAAACAAGTATTAAATCTAATTGACATCTCTGAGTACGGCAGTTAGTCATGCTATCTAAAGAGATAACAATCGAGTACTTACGTAGATAAAGCAAAATTTTGTGAAGAAAACGAGGGTAGTTTCACGCCAGCTACGCCACTCGCACCTCCTCGTGCTGTGGCCGCGGTTGGACATGACTAGGGGCTCCGGACGAGCTCGGAACATATCGAGCTAGTTTCGACATTATTTACGTGTAACCCGTTGTATTTTTTTAAAAGGATTTGTTCCAGAGTATTTTTTCCTTAATTAAATGAGAACAAAACCAAGGACCAAGGCAAAGGGGTTCGGGTAAAAGTGTTGCCATTTGTAAAAGTCATACATTTTCAAGGTGAGTGGCCATTCGTAAAAGTGGTAAATTATGATAGAGTTACTCATAATAAACACATCTTGTTACGTAATATAATACCTACTCTTAAGTGCATCGGAGCCGAGATATTTAAATATTCATACCTGGGCGTAATTTTAGTACCAAAACTGAATAAATGTTTAATATCTCCGCTCCAATATTATTTCACGCCATAAGTTATATGTATATTATGTGTATTTAGAGGTCCTCTAAATAACCATGTGAAAATTACCTGTGGCCACTGAAAAGAAAGGCAATTTTCTTAGTTAAATAACGATCTCGTTCAAAACAAAATCTATTGAAGTTAATGCTTAAATTTAATTATTTTTACTCTCCGAAATAACATCCACAATTCAATAGAAGCTTGAAAACCTAAATTATTAATTATGTAAACGAATATAATAAGACAGATTACGAATAGGATTTAATAAACATGAGTAACAGTGCATAGTTTAAAACTATTTTGAATTAATTCTAACCTCATTTGCTACCGTACTAAGAAACTAATTGCTTATAAATAACACAAATAAAATAGTCTATAAAACTGTTATTGCTTTTTCACAATTAACCATTCTACTTTATTTTTAATTCGACGCGCTACAAGCAATGGAAAATTTTAATAGACGTGGTTTTATTAATGAATAGCTTTGTATTTTAAATACTCGTGTTAAATTTTTTTAAAAATAAATTAACAAAATAATTAGTAGATCACTTTGTATACTCGACAAAAGAACTTTACCAGTTTTCGACTGTATTTGTAAGGGTAAAGGTCCAAAACCAACCTAACTATAAAATTATGTACAATCAGAAAAAAGTAAGCCATTTTTGATTACCCATTGCTGGAAAGCTTTTGTATTTAATTACTGAGCTGATTATTAAATTAGAAAACATCATGATGCCTTCATGTCTGTCTCACAGTGAGGTAGGCAGAGACTATGGAACGCCAGGTACACTCGTCTAAACAAAAAGATTTCGCTTCCTTTACATTTATCACCCTCTTCATGCACGTCCGTCGATTTTGCGTAATTATGATTTCGCGAAATACGAAAATAAAAAACATACATTATTTGCCATAAATACTTGATTCACCATTTAAAATAGGCCACAAACTAAAAATGTCTATAGCAAATAAGAGGCTTCATATTGTAAACTCAAGATGAAAAAAAAAACAATTAATGTTAATGTTTTAGTACCGTCTGTATTTTATTTTGCACAACACTTGTATGTGTGTGTGGACATGCTTCCGATTTATTTGTTAAGAGGACATTTTACGTCTTTCATAGCGTGATTAAAATAAAAAAATATGCTTTTGTGCAAGGGTCTCTGTGTTAAACTGCGGATGGATGAATAGACGAACATAGAGAAACTATAAGGGTTCCTTGTTGACTACGGAACTGTTAATGTGAACACAATACAGGTATTTTAAACAGAACGCATAAAAAATATTTGAAATTGAATGCAGCCTTGGCCTACTTGATTTTCAGATCATCTGTGTATATTTGCATTGCATTTATATATATATATATATATATATATATATATGATATCTGCAAAGCACATCGCAAAACAAAGAACTCTGTAAAAGTTTTTCGATTTTTCAACTTGCACCAAACATCGCTTGGTTCGGTAGCGTCCAACACACCGACTGCTAAGTTGACAATACGCGTTACAAATATGTTGGGACAAGACTCCAACTTTGCCAACTTTGTTCTGTCTCGTTTTGCGGTGACTTAAGTTTTTATTTTCTTGATATTCGAGCAAGCTTAAAGTTTTTAGTGACGCAGACATGTTGCAAACTTTGTTTGGTAATCATGTTACAAAGGCTTTGAATAATGTTTGTTTATGTTATGTTATGTTGGTAATTTAATTTAAGATAGGATTTTGAACGGAGATTTATTGTCTTTTAATTAAAAATAAGTTGGCCAGTTGGTTTTGAAAAACTAATCGGCATAATAAGAAACATTTTAAAGAACATAAACTTGTTCTTTTCTCAAACCTGTCACTTAGGAACGACTTAATCGTCAGCAACTGACTCTGAATGCGGCTGTTAGACTTCAAAGCTTTAAAAGTAACAATAAAGTTGCTATATTATATCTAAGATTATGGGTAAAGGAACATGACAGTACAAAACCGAAACTTAATAAAATGTTAAAACTCCCTTTACACTTTGTTAGAATCTTACCTGCCTCCTTGATATTTCATTTAAATACAGCTAACAAAATACCGCTACATCCCCTAAAGATGGTCCCCAGTATTTCGATCATTGAGAAATCTTAATTATGTATTACTCGGTGAACGCAAGTCCCGTCGAAATCCTGACGTTAATTCGCCGAATAATCAAATATTTAACGCTCTAGGGACTCCACGTTTCTACAATCGGCCCGAAAATTATTCAGGTCAGTAAATCTATCCGGGAATGTTTTATTTTGGAACGTCGCAGAGTTCGCCGTATCATTTTTTTAAGAATGATATTCAAAAATGTTTGAACGAGGAATTGGTTTGCGGGAACGATGGCTGATTTGTTTGATGTGGATTTATATGCTTTGGGGAATGAGAGGTGTTTCTGGAGCGTGTAATTGTGACTATTGGGTTGTTTTTAGGAGTTTTTTCGTTCTCTTTGATTTTTCTTCGAATCCAACGTTTCCTTACCGAAGTCTTACTTCTAATAATTAATCAACAGATTGACTGGTAACATAGTGTTAACCTTTTAAATTTGAAAAGAAACCGAATTAAGTATCAAGATCAATTGGTTTTTCTTTAAAAACAACGTACATTTCGCGTATTGTTGAAGTTTTTACATACTATTGCAGTGCAGACTTAATATCTTAGCTACGAATAGCATCATTTCCAAACTTAAGATCAGTAGTTTTTTACCTAGAGGAAAACTAACAGTGTTTTTGAAACGTAATTTTTTATGTCAAACTTAAGACTACTTTGTTGTTACATATTCTTTGTTTAAAAGTCGTTTGTCTAGCATTTCATCACGTTTTCCAAAATTTCATACAAATACAAAACTCAACTCGATATTGTCAGTCCCAACTACGATCTATAAAACAGTAAAATTTGAAAGTGAAAAGTCATTTCTCGCGTAGCGTGATCCAAGTCTCAACTAAAACATACATGACATCGACTCTGCGATGGAGGAGATAAAATATTCTATGAATAATTCACATGTCATACATCGACAGAGCCGAATAAGATCTCTATTCGTCTCGTTGTTGCTGTAAGTGTGTGAAAAAGTGAGGATGAATATATTTTTAGAGGACGCTTAAGTGCCTGGTTGTGACGCGGGGGCGGAATTGCATAATAATTTTAACTAGAAACTCTTTCGCTTTTTTAGAGAGAGCTGTTGTTTGTATCGAAGTTTTTATACATGTTTTTGTTTCTGTAGATTTTGCCTGCTTTCATCTGCGTTAGATCGTTTATTATTAGCAGAGCCCGGATTTTTCGCGGCAAAACAAAAGACTGTCGCAATCTAGTGAGTGCTAGAATCACTTCTTTTTTTTTTTATGGCATAGAGAAGACAAACGAGCACACAGCACACACCTGATGCTAAGTGGAAACTGTGACCAATAGACATTCGCAATCACAAGACTGCAATGCAATCCTAAGACTGCAAATGCGTTGTCAACCCTAAGGCTAAGATGGAATGCCTCTCTATGCTAGTCATTTCACCGGCTGTCTTATCCCCAAACCGGTTCACAACAATGCGAACACTGCTGTTTGGCGGTAGGTTAATGGATAAGATGGTGTTGCGATCCGGACGGACCCTGCACAAGGTCCTACCACCCGCAAAACGCAAAACTTTTTGTGTCGATATCGAGTATTATTGTATAAAAAAAACTCATGCCGATGTATTTACCTTATTTTATAATCATTCGCGACGGTTGTTTTACATGTGTTATTCCACCTAGATCTTATCTCCTACTTTATCATATCAAGTAATAAAATAACTCGTCGGGTAACTAAGAGGTAAAACTTTGAATTAACCGACAATAGACAAAATAAGTACTATCACTATCACAAACCAAATAAAATGTCAAGTGCTGCTGTGTGTACTGACGTTAATTTCGAAAAAGAAACTGGATCTGTTTCTATACAAATTTATAAAAACCACACGTAAAATGTTTTATTATACTTTATTTTATTACATGATTATCGATATATAGATAAACAAATAATCTTAAACTAACTAGATTGCGACAGTCTTTTGTTTTGCCGCGAAAAAACCGGGCTCTGATTATTAGTCTCTTCACAGAGCAAAGAGCTATTGACCGTTATCGTCCGCAGAGAAATCACAATTCAGAGATTTCCCGTTTTTGATTTATCAACAAAATATCTAGGCTAAGTAGATACTCATAAAATATTTAGGCCTGATTCGACCAAATTGGAATAGGAGCTTTATCCAAGATTGAATGGCAAAATAAGGTAAGGACTAATCTTGGATTAATCGCGCCTTGGTCGAATCGCGCCTTTGTTGTTTCTGTGATTGGATCCTTGTTTAAGTCAACAGTCAGTTTTAGAATAAATTGGGTACTATAATTTCACAACATTTCATATAAATGGACATTTCTTTTATGATATCGAAGTATGTGTGTTTTGAGTCGCCACATTTTTTATAGGGAAGAAACACAAGCAAAAAATTAAAAAACGGAACTCCTAAAGGATCACTTGTGCGTCTATCTATCCGTCTGTCTGTCACAGCCAATTTTTTCCGGTTCTCCGAACCGATTAAGTTGAAATTTGTTACACATAATATAAACACAGCCGTGCAAAAAAAAAATTTTTTTTACATTAGGGTCATTTTCGCGGGACAAAATTAGGAAATTAAAAAAAACGTTTTGCAAATCTAACCATATTACATATTACACATCAAAATGAAAGGGCTCGTTATAAAAGAAGACGATAATTGAACATCAATCACCACCGAATCTTTGAAAACATACAAAATATATTTCATTGCTAGTAGATTAAAAGAAAAGCTACAAGAATTCGATAAAAAAAACGTATGAACTGTACGGAACCCTCTCCACGCGAGTTTAACTCGAATTTAACCGGTTTTCGTAATCGTTATCTCTTTTGTAGGTATCACAAAGTATTTGCCTACATTACGTACGGTCACGAGCGTTTGGAACCCATTTCAAGAAAAATATGCTTGAAGTCGTCAATGTCATTAGAGATGTCAAGTCATTTCTAACTTTTAGGAAACTCAACCTTATTGTTGTAGAATGTCAGATTGACTTTGAACCTAAGGTGGGTACTAAATTAAATCTCGTGACTGTACATAATAACTACCTGCTATATGTAACCAAGTTAAACGCCTACAAAGCTTGTTAAACTCTACGTATGTTACAATCAAACTCGAAACCTACGTGAACTCATGTGGAGATTGTTACTAACTCTGACAGATCAAGATAGTTTTGTTGGTCAGTGAACTGAGTACACATTAAGACTCAAGGATTAAAGCACTAGAACCATAAGAACACTCAAGCATGGCATCTACTCTTCTGGGGTGTTATTCTTTCAAAAACAACGGACGATGTGACGAACGAGCAAAATCGCTGCGGCGAGCTTAAGTACTCCTGTCAGAGCGAACAAAACACATTTTAGCGCATGCATTTTCAATTAAGCAGCCTTATACGTCCGATCCATCGGCAGAAACCATGCTGCTAAATTGAAAATGTTAGTAACAATGACCACGTCAATGAAATAGGGTGTTTCATTTGTTTGTTACGCAATTTTGCAGTATCACCGACGATAATAATGGTATTAACCAGGGTGATTCTCTTAACAACGACGGTCGGACGGACGAACGAGTGAATGTCCAAGCGGAACCAGTAATCACCAAAACGGTACTGTCACTGTACAGTACTGTACGGCTGAAAATCAGCACTGTAGGTGTCTGACGCCTCAGCATCATGCTGAGCCAGTGTCCGATTGTTTGTTGTTTGTTATCTTTCATTTGTCTATTTGTGTGTCTTCTGTGTAGTGAATAAATGTATTTCATCTTCTTCTTCTGCTTCTAATGGACAAGGCACCGATAATGGATACTTGATTCTTATTTTACAGAAAAATCATTTGTTTTGTAACAATCGATTTAGGATCGTATGAAATTTTAATTAAGATTGAACTGTCCATTACTGGTGTCTGTCAGTTAAAAGTGTTTATCATTGGTGCCATCACTCTACCACTTTTATCTGGAATTTCCATGTTAAAGCGTAATAGGTGTTGTTTGTAACATAGCGGAAAGTTTTGAAGTCATTATTAATCACTAGGTTTTTATATCATAAGTAATTAAAATTAACATTTCCATAAAACATTTCATAAAAGACAACGCCTTCTTTAATTATTTGAATATCTCAGTTTATTGTTATTAAGAAAATCTGTTGACTATTCATTTTATCTTCTTCGTTATAAATTTTAATATAAAATCCAAGTCAATATTGCTCAATAGAAAGCGATTATTTCGCCCGTCCCAATTGGAATAAAAAAAAATACAAATGTATCAAGATATTAATTTTATTCCGATAGCAACGAGAATAATAAATCCGAGCCGGGCGGGTTTTTATTAAATTTCTGATTATTTAAATCGTTTAATTTACTCGCAATTTTGTTTGGCAATTAGAATAAAAAACTGCTCCTTCCTCCTAACCGCCGGAGAAGTAATTTTGATGAAACCCGGAGTGAAGCATTCGAGTCACGACTGGCTGGAATTTCCCTGAAGATAATAAACGTTTCTGGCCAAATTAAACGGTTGTCTCAATTTACATTTTTTTCTGAGGCACCGCAAATTTCCGTGTATCATTCCGTCACGTGTCATTTAGTCGGCACGTTTTAATGATCGTATAATAAAACCTATAAAAGTCAGTGTCACGTAGCGATTATTATTTTTACGAACGTATTTCGTTGATAAAAAGGTTTGTACTGACGAGCGTGACATTTGAAGTGACACGTGCGGGTACAGATTATTTTTTCCTCGGGTTTTTTTACAATCGCTAACGGCCTGGCCGCGTAAGCGTGGGGCGACAAGCGACGAGCGGAAACAAACAAATACATAGGGGTGTAGGAACCATGTCACGAGTCGCGGCAACAGGGCGTTTTCTATACACTTGTTTCAGTTTATTGTAATCTTACCACGAGTTACAATTAACATATTCGCTAGCGAGTCGAATGCTCTGTCCCTCGCAGTCCTCGCGGTATTCTTATACAGTGCGAGGGACAGAGCATTCGACTCGCTAGCGAGTATGGTAATTGTCTCATAGTAAGGGTGCTTGTCACTGCCGCCGAAGTCGCGGCCACTCGTGTTGTTTCTATAAAAATAATACAGGTCAGATAATAGTAGAAAAACAAGTTTTCAATGTTTTTTTTTTACTTGTAAAGTACGATTTCAATAGTGTTAAAAACTAGAAAATTAGTTACTAAAATCCAAAGATATACCAGAAATAAAATAAATTAATATTTAGTTGATTGGCACATTAGGGCTCTTTTACACGTCGGTATATTATATTAACACTTATGTAAGTAATTCAAAATAATTATTTAGTAAATTCGCCACATGAGGGCTCTTTTACACGTCGGTAATATGGAGTGAATTCTACTAGCGCTTCGGACAAGACCATCATTGCGGAGAAGAAGCGCCGCAAGAAACTCCAGCAAAAGGTCATTTTTTCAAATTATAAAATATAATTATACTTAAAAGTAACATTACACAAATAAAATCATTACAAATGTAAGCTCAAAACTTTAAACCCTAAGTAACAAGGCCATTGTTCTAGAATATAACTTAATAATAATGTGTATAGGTTTAGGTTTTAACATCTCTATTCATTATTAAATAACTAGCAACGCTGCGCTTAGATTTTAACTAAACAAAAACGAGCTTACTTATACAAGTCAGGTAATAACGTAGCCTTAAATAAGTGAAAAAAATACCTGAAATCGTTTCAGAAGTTCTGGAGATTACCTCCAACATACCTACAAACAGACGATTTGACAGAAAATTCCAAATTCAAAAACGATTCGTATGTATTTCTGACTGAAATCGAAAATAAAATTCGAGGCAAATAGCTAACGTAATATATCTGAAATAATTCATGTCACTACCGAACACCGTCAGAATAATGCATCGGACGATAAAATCTTAACCACAAAATATAGTACAAAACGAGCAGTCGATAAAATTCGAACACTAGTTTATTTATTACTTCATATTTGAATTGCAACGCCATAACTTGGGCCACGCGAAATATTGCATCCACTATACGTTTTCCGGTAGAGAAATAAAGTTTATCTAAAAGAGACAGTAAAAAAGTAAACAAGAAGCAAGCTTATCTTTTTATGGTGTCGTCGATATACGAGTAGTATGTTAAAAACATTAAAGGGCCTAAAATTTGCCATTAAGTATTTTTATGATAATTATATTTTAATGACACTCGCGTCGTCAAGACGAATATAACGCCGCATCATTGTTCACAATCGGTGACCCATTGAGAAGTTACGAGTGGACATAGGAGCGGACATACAGACATACAAAAAAAAATGGCCCAACTTAAAGGAAACATTCTTTTATTTTTAAATAGAATTAAAACTGCAGTCAAAGATTTTCTAAAATTCGCTATTTTCAACCGGGTATTGAGCCAGTTACAAATGTAAAAAATGAAAAGTCTTGATAAAGTTTCGTTGCATCCATGTTGAAATATCAGACAAGATTTTCACCCGAAGTCTTAGCAACCATTAAAGTACATTATTGCTAAGGCCCGAAAAGTAGGGAATTGCCTGACGAGGTGTCCGTCTCGGATTTTACCAGGCCACCCGACCCCAGAAAAGCGAGGCAGAGAGGCGTGGAAATTATACCAAAACGTAATTATAAGTACCTAGTTGTACAAAGCTTTCGATAAATTCAGAGAGAATCTTTTTTGGAAAATTCGGCTAAAATTGTTTTTTTTACGCACAATGAACCGCCAACAAGTTGTGAATGGGATTTTTTCAAAATATCGCAGCGTTGCCCGGCATCGGTTTTCATCCGTTTATTTTATTCCAAGTATTAAAATGAGGGTCTTTGCATCTTCGTTTTTCAAACGAAAAGTCATTCGTTCCGAGCATGTTCGCGAAAAAATATTTTGTCACATCCAGCACTCTAAATTCTTGTGATCATTTTTTGTAAACGCCCCACGTAGATGCACTAGCAGTGGCTGAGGGCAAATAAATTTCACGATTTGTGCCTGGAAGGTTTCCAGCGTGTTGTCCGTGGTCGGCCGGCATGTTCCGTGAGATACCCATTAGTAGTGTTGCGACTTATCGTTAGTGCTTAGTGTTAATGCACAACGTGTTCGAAGGACAAAGTTAGGGAGTGTTATTGAAAACAAGACTAGTATTCAATTTGAGAGAAGTGGCAGTTCCAATTATGACTCTGTAAAGTACGGAGTAAAAAAATTGTGATGGTTGTGAACAAGCGTCTTGATTCTATACGAGCCTGACAATAAGTAAGACACATCGACTAATATTTTAGTGGCTAAAAAACTCGCTGTTGTTAGTATAAACGTAGGTCGATATAACTAATGTTATAACTTTTTTTTTTGTCAACAATATCTCACTTTGTTGGCTCTAATGTTTTGTGTGTAGAAGTTGGGGGTTTTGCTAGAAACTACAGGCCATTTGCTTCTATTCTACTTCATTCCATCCATCTGGTTGATAAATAAGGTTAAATCTGATTGAAATAAATTATGTAAGTAAGGACAAAATCAAAGTCAACTCTAAATAATCCTTCAACAACTCAGCAGTAACAGAGCCTTAGATTGATTCTGAGTCTTAACCAATAGTTCAAATTGCAGTATCGGGATAAAAAGGTCACTTAGGTCAGGCAGTGTAGTAAACTTTGGATCGTTCCTACGTTGGAGGTAAGGTAACGTTGGAAGAACATAAGACCTTTTGAAATAAGACTTGCTCAACGAAGAAAATAAGCATTAAAATCCAGTTAACCCATGTTCAGGTTGAAAAAAAACTGCACAGTAGTTCTTTGGAGGTACCATTGTAGTAACTGCTATTTTTAATTGGACACGTCATGTAAACAACACATTAGTCCCTGTCGTCATTCAATGCAACGATCCTCTTTTCAATGATTCCGGCTACTATTTGGATACTGTCCGTACCATCAATTCCTTTTACAAATTTCAGCCCAAACTTATTTACCGGCCAGCCAGCAATAGTTGTGCAAACAGTCGCGGATAGCGGTTCGTTAGCGCCAGAGGCGCAATCACAATCCACCGCGGGGCGAATACATACCGAAAATGGTGGAATTCTCTATCGTGAACACATAGATTTACAGTATGGTAGACCCCATAAGCTAAATTCAGGACTTGGTGAAGACTGGTCTACTGGTCTGCCTTAGGGTGCTTTAGTAAAACGAAGGGTGTCGGAGTTGAAGGCGTCGAAGTTTCGCAGCAGTTTGCGCGAGAATCGAGATCACGTGGCACCTGCATGAAAAATGCAAAGAGTCTACTACTGGGCTTTCAGTGGGAATTTTGGCCGCTGTAGATCGGTCAGCGACTTGCATTTTACTGCAATATCCTAGCAGCAAAAAAACGACATGACCTGTTTAAAAAAATGGCAAGGGTCCGTTCAGATTACTACCACCAATCACCCAACAGCAGATTTTGGATTGCTGTGTTCTGGTGGGAATCAACCGATTTTTCTTCTTCTTCAACCTTCACCTACCCAATGCTGAGCAAAGGTCTCTTCCATTTTAGCCCATTTAGAGCGGTCTTGTGTTCCGCATCCAATCCTTCCCAACCACTCATAATAAATCATCAGTCCATCTCGCGGGCTCTCTTTTCTCGCTTCACGGCCCGTTCACGATCTCCACTCGAACCTGCGGCAAATATGACTTCGACTTCCAAGTGGCTACGGTTTTTGCTATCTCGATCAAAGCGCTTAGCACAAGTTGCTAAGCGCAAGTTGCCTTTCTATCTAGCCAGTAAAGGTAGAGACACACTGAGAAAATACCACTTGTGCTACCCGTGCGGTCGTGTTCTCATGCAGATTTTGGTATTATGAACCCGATCGCGAAGAGAAATCCCCAACGTACCTTTTTCCATAAATAACAAGGTCTATCTAAGTCCTTAAGGGTTTGCAACGCATTGCAGTCTTGAGATTGCAAGTCTGTAATAGGTCTAAAATCCCATTTACCTGTGTGCTCGTTTGTCTTCCCTCCGCCATGAAGAAAGATGCCTTGCCTTTGTGTAAAGAGTAAAAGCTTGTAGAATAACACTGAAAGAGTTGATTTTTGATTTTCTACTGTTACACCCCGTCTAGCTCTCACTGCAGTGTTAGAGAATACCATGTTTCCTAATATTTCAGAATTTGAAACGTTCACCGCATTGCGTGGTTCATTGCGACAAATGGTAATTGGGTGCAGGGTGCAATTTTTACTCCATGTTTCTTCTATTCTAATTTGTTCGTTGTCTTCAAATTATTTGCTTAGAGTTAAATAATTGAACGGTTTTGTATTTTGCCTGTACTTTGGTTTTGTATGTTTAACAAGATGAACTGTGGCATAATTATCAAAATAATACCAGAGGTTTTGTTATTCTGCCGTCCATTAACTAAAAGGCGGCTAAAGGCACTTACGACCTTTTTGAGTTATATATACAGGGCGATTCAGCTACTTATTAGCTGTCGATCTATCTAGGTTTGGTTTTAATATCTTTAAAAACAGCCGAGATACAGCCTTCAGAAAAGCGGCTAAATTCAGATTTTTTGGGATATTACTACCAAAAAGGCGGTTATTTAACACTTACCTATCTTAAAGGCGATTAAAAGTCGATAACTGCCAATTTTTAAACGTAACACGTGTTACGGTACAAGACTTAAAAGCAGCTATTTTATTTTCCACAACTTAAAAGCGGCTATTGGACTTTAGCCATCTTATAGCTTAAGAACGTAATATTCAACTGCAAAAGAGGTCCTAGATTAAAAAGCGGTCTATCCGTGTTTACATAAGAAATAAGCGGTTAAAATCCAATAGCCGCATTTTTGTATGTAAATTTTATTATTTTTTATCAAAATACATACCTTAAAGGCCGTCACGGTTTTATAATCTAGAAACCAAAGTAATAAAAATCAATTCTCGCTTCATTAAATGGCGGCTATACGACATTGCCTAACTAAAAGGCGGCAACTCATTCCCCGCACAGCAGTCGCCCTATCCCCTGTCTCGCCTGTCGGGCTGACGGCGTAGGCCGAAGTCAGTCGCCGAAGTGCTTATCTAAAGAGCTGAGGGCACAGACAAGATGCACTACGCTAGCTAGCGTTTCTTTTCGTTAAGTTTTTAAACCATTCGCGTCACTGGTAGATGACGTGATACGAAAAGTCACGTTAAAAACTAAACGTATAGAAACGATAGCGCAATGCATCTTGTCTGGGCCCTCTGGTCGCTTCGCAAGCGGCGCGGGCGTCGATTTCCACCAATTCCACCATGCCGCTGCCTCCAAAAAAACGTCTACGTAAAGTTAAAATTTCTCAAAAGGCAGTTAGCTCTAGCTAGTACCTACTATTAAGTAAACTTTCGTTACTGTAGCTTGGTCCTCCGCTCGCTTTATAGTAAGTAGGGGAGCCCATGAAACTAAACCTAGTCCGATAAGACTACCGGATGAGATATATTATTATATATTTAGACGCATGGTTAATGGGAGAACACGAAATGGCGGGTCCATATTGGCCATATTTATATGATAATGCAATGCTGCAAGCCCTCATAATTGGCTTTATCAGTGCCAGCAGCATGACAAAGACGCCTCGTACTTAGAAATCTAGTACGATCGACCTCCTCAAAAAACTCTCAAACACTGGAGAAAGAGGTTGCTGCAGTGATTGAAGGTCATCCTTTGCGCAGCTGTATTCGATCAGACTACCGGATGAGATATATTAGGTCCTATGAAATTGGCGTTTTATATGGAGAATTTTATGAAAACTGTGGTTTTCATACATTTAATTTTGCGGATTATTTTGTAACGTTAAACACAAACCAAACAAAATTCTGTCAGGAATATTGGACACTACTAAGTTAATCTAGTTAGTTAGTTATCTTAATTACTTAAAAATATTTGGCTTCATAAAACTCTGCGTAATTGAAACATTAAGTTAGAAATTTAACCATTTCATTTGTATCTATAACCTTTGTAACATAGTGTATTAATGAAATTAAAAAAGATCTTTAAAGTTAAAATTGATATGATTAAATTCCGTACGAAAATAAACGCCAATTTCATAGGTAAGGACCTAATATATATTTAGACGCGTCGTCAATGGGAGTACACGAAATCGCGATGTTGCTATGCAAAAAACCTGGCACGGTATTGAAAAAAAACAAAAAAAAATGGTTTTCTATTTTACGATAAGACTCACAAATTTCGTTTGTTCCTCGAAACAGGGGAGGTGTATGACTATGCGATAATGTAGTGCTGCAAGTCCTCTTCATTGTTCATAGAAGTGGCAGCACGATCTACCTTCTCAAAAAACCAATGCTCATCTCAAAGAGCATCAATGCAGCATTTTGCAAACACTGAAGGAGAAAGAGGTTGCTGCAGTAATTGAAGGTTGCCCTCCGCGCAGCTGTATTCGGCATTTCAATTTTGTCTGCGAAGTCGATTTTAACCTACTTACTTCTAATTGGCGGATTGACTTGACATGTTAAATACAGGTTATTCCGATGACAAAACAATATTATGGTATCATCGAGTTGGTATTATGAGGAATACTGGAGGTGGTTATACGTAGGAACTCTTCAATGCCTAATGGTAGGTTCATAAAATTTAGACTCGTTTGACTCTTTTAATTTTAATAACGAGTCTGTTATAAGTGATACAAGTACAGTTGGTAAAAATAAAGCGTGTCACAAAGACGTTTTTTTAAACCCTGACGCAAAAAAGAGGGGTGTTATAAGTGTGACGTGTAAGTCGGTGAGTGTGTGTGTCTTTGGCACTGTAGCTCGTAAAGGGGTGAACCGATTCGGATGCGGTTATTTTTATTTGAAAGCAGGTTTTTTGGCGGTTTTCATAAAACCTAGATTAAAAAACCAGCTATTAAAAAAAAACCGCATCCAAATCGGTTCATCTGTTTGGGAGCTACGATGCCACAAACAAACACTCAAATACATAGACATAGAGATACACGTTATAAACGAACACCCCTCTTTTTATTTATTAGTTATTGGATGTCTGTTAACCGCAGAAGGTTTCGGTTTTATTTTGAGATTAGGTTTGATATTCTACTTGTTAAAGTTCTAAGTGCTTTAACTGATGACAGCCTTCTATTTTAAGAATGAGCAATTGATCTCTTTTTGTTTTTATAAGTTTAAAGAAAGGTATTATTTCGTATCTAAGCAATAGAAAGTTACGCGTTTAAACTGTGATTTTATCAGTGTACCATTGCAATTTGTTCCTTTATTATAAAGATTTTTATATTTTGTATGAATGAATTTGATTTCAACATAGTAAATGGTGTTTTTATTAAGTTTAATTTTGCTGTGTTTTTAGCAACTTCCCGAAGTCATTGGATGTAGTAACATACTTCGATTGCAATCCATGACAAAAAAGCAGTTATTTTTATTTGTTCTTCAATTAACTGCCTTTTTCTCTAGCATTGATGATACAAAACGTATATTAGATTCTACCATATGCACTCATTTTAAACTAGAAGGCAGTTAAAGTCGTATGGCCGTCTTATAGTCATGTCTGTTTGCACAGGATTAACTAGGCATACATAGCTAAAAAGCGGCTATATCATGTAACCGCCTTTTAGTTATGTTTTTCATATAACTTTTTTGTATTTGTACAATCTATGGTGGATTACCTAAATTACTGAACTAGAAGGCGGCTAAACATATTTTAACCGCCATTAAGCTTTGTAACGTATTTCATAAAATGCTACGGTATCATAGCTAAAAAGGAAAATCGAAGATTTCAGCTATAAAAACAAGTAAAACCATATCAAATTTATATGTATAAAATAGAGCAAGTCTCGAATATTAGTATACAAAAAAAAGTACGGGGATATCCCTCACCAGTTTTCAGAGACATGGTTTCCCATGTTTTTTGGCCATAACTCAAAATGACCCTCTTGTATTTAGCCGCCTTTTAGATAATGGACGGCAGTATTATTATCACGTCACGGGTAAAAATAACAGCTTTTATTAATTTGGTGATAATGAAATGGTTGAATAAGCATTTTTATAGGGTGAAATCTAGGAATTAGAAAAAAAACTACTTTTCCTTTTAATTTATTTTTATTTTGGGCCCATATTCCACAAAAGTGTCTTCTGAATTGATGTAGTTAAGTACTAGCTTAAATTTGAACTAGCAACTGAATCATTGTTATTAACACCTTTTAACATCGCTGAGTTTTCCCTCATAAAGTAAATTCTTGTAGCTTAATTTTTTCTTCTCAGCATAATTCCGTAATCAAGAGTAAGGATCTGAATTTGGGTCGTTCGTTGGAGCACTTAAATGTAAAACGCATTAACAGATAATGAGAAGCGATGAGTTAAGACCTCTTATTGTTAATGGCTTCTTTTTAAACCGTTCTTAAATATGATCATGGTTATATAATGACATAAACTTTATTATAAAAATGTTTGTAAATCTCCAATATAGCGTTTAGTAATGATCGATCTCCTTGGCATTGCATTTTATTGGTGTATAAATCTAATATAATATATCCAAGTAGATTTAAGAGTACACAATAATATATGTAAATTGACTCTCACCATCTATGGCACTAAAATTGAATATGCAATGTATGATAATGATGCATTTTGCTGAGCCAGTGTCCATTTGACCCCCGCGAGGACATACATTGCGTGCGTTCTTTGTTACCTTCACTGTTTTCTTCATTTTATTTTTGTAAATGTGTGTCTTATCGTTGGTGAATAAATGTATTTCTTCTTCTTATAATGTTGCAACGTGTTTTTGACAAATAAAATGTCGTGATTTTCATTTTAGATTTTAAAATAATATAAGTTACACATAAACGTTTTCTACAAATATAATTAATATGATCATGAACACACCATCAAACCCTTTCTCAATGACAGCAAGGTCACGAGAAAAATTATACAAACCTTAAGAGAGTTTTTATTTTGGGAAAGTCGATCGCTACCACCATCCTACCCTTTAACTTACCGCTAAGAAGCAGTATTGTCCGCCCTCTTGTATTGTATTGCGGTGTCAAAGACAACCCGTGAACTTACTGGCATCGTAGCATTCCATCTACTCTGAGTTACTCTGTCCGAAGTTGTTTATGGCTATTACTTCGGGAACTGTCTTATTTACCGAATTAAAAGGTAACATGTCCGTAACGGGGAAAATTATCTTAATATAAAACACTACTTTGATTGGTTGAGGTATTGAGAAAACAAATTTAATCAAACAAACACTTTTGCGAATGTACTAGCTGTTGCCCGCGACTCTGCCTGCATAGAAGTCGTTTATCGTTTTTCCCTCGGAAACTGTTAAACTTTTAGAATATAAAGTAGCTTTCGTGATATTCTAAAATATAATATTTTAATATGCCAAATTTTACCCAGGTCTGTCCAGCCGCTCTGGCCTGATTACTTAACAATCATCCATCCATCCTAACTTACGCATTCATGATAATATATAGTTTAGGAAGAATATTATAAAATAAAATTTGTACTTATAGTGATTGAAGTAGCCGACAATTTTGTATTTTTAAGTCACACATATTTTTTCAACTCTAACCTAAACCCAAAAAATTACTCCAAAATTCCAAATCCACAATCTAAAATGACTGTAAAACTGTAATAGCGAAAGTCAACAATTCTGGCGTACATTCAAACTTAACCCCCTATAACAACCGCCTTCCTAACACGTGCCGGTTAAAAATACACCGCACAACCTTTTACTTTTACTTACCTAGGTTAAAACAAGTCACTATTTTCATTATGCAGTAGACAGGCTTTGTCCTAGGTGCGCTCGCGGCTATAAATTCATGCAGCTAGTTGGGTGTAAAGTGCCGGGGCCGTCACCTGGTCTACAAGTGTGGACAGGCACGTGCCAGACTGAAACGGAGAAGGTTTTTATATGAGCTTGCAAATGGAAAATGCTGTTCAATGTTTACAGGTCCCTTGGTGTCTTGTGTAGCCGTGATCTTGACGGGTTAATTTTCCATTGCGTGGTAGTTGATCCGTAGACTTAGAGCGACGGTGGGTTTTAACCGTTGTTAAGCAGCGACCACACCTATGCTTAAAAAACGGTGACGTTACAGAATCGCAGTGATGCGTCGTATTAGCACCGTTTTTGACGCACGCTCCCCCCACCGCTGCTTAACATTGCGTATATCACGGTACGTCAAAATTAACGCCATGTTATTACTATGACACATTCTTTTGTTAACGCACCGTCTACGAATTTTGAGCACCGGTGTGGAGAGCATGCGTCAAAAACGGTGCTAATACGACGCGTCACTGCGATTTCGTACCGTCACCGTTTTTTAAGCATTGGTGTGGTCGCTGCTTTATTCACTCTTGAAGCGATTAATAAATATAAACACTCCTGATGCTGTTTTTAATCAGAAATCGGAATATGTGCGTCATTACTCTCAAATTAAGCAAATTAAATTACATTAATTGATTACTTACCCTAAAAAATATTTTGATCTTTTGCTAGGCAGTAATAAATGTCAATTTATTGAAGCAAATAATCTGTGTTGTTTATAATTTTCCACGGTTAGTTCATTCAATTTTACGTTGAAAATAAACGTTCAGTAAAAAGCTCCTTTCGCAATCCACGGATGTTAATAGAGCAAACTTAATTAGATTAATTTTAATGGCCACTGCTCACGTCTTTGAATTATTTATTTATCACGGTCCTGCAAGGGATCAAGATTACGGTTCAGAAAAGAAATCCATTTAAGTAATTTAATTTGTTTAATTAAAATTAGAGCTATAAAACACAAACTGCTTCAGCTCGACTTTTAATACTTTGGCTTTTCGTCAAAAAGTCCCCAAACCAAGTCATCTCCAAGCTTTCTCATCTCCACTGCCCCGCAGTTACACGTTGCTTTCAGAAATTATGTCGGAATTAAATTACTTCCGTGGGAACAGAATGATTGTATTAAATAATTTTACAGCACTGCTAGTGTTAGCCGGTAATTCCTCGGACGGAGTGGTAATGAGGTTTCTTTATGCGGTTTAATATATTGCACTAGTTTTAAAATATTTAATTTTGGATTTTAGTGCGTTTTTATCACGATAACTGAATCATGAATATTATTTGTGGTGTACCCTTGTTTTGCCGACAACCTTTTCATCGAATATTATTTAATCGACAACGATTCATCGAAACATTAGTACTAGTAATATTGTTTGGCGTTATTTTATTTCAACTACTATTTATTTAAATTTATCTTACTACGTGGAAATACTAATCAACGAATACTACTTAATCGCTGATTTGTTTCAAATTATCTTAATTGGTACAACTACAAAACATTGCAATTCATTTCTTCGACGTATTACTTTAATACAATTTTATATGCCCTATTGCACATTTATACATTTTTCAAATTATGTAGTGTGACAAACAAATATGTATAATAAAACTAAGAATGATTGATAATATTAAATTAATAATATTATTGCATAACTAGTTATATCAAGAAATAGAAGAACGAGGCTTTCAAAGTAGGTTAGGTTAGAACTGCGACCACCAAGAAAACGAACTGTTGACAGAAGTGGGTTAGGTTAGGCTAGAACTGCGACCCCCAAGAAACCGAACTGTTGACAGAAGTGGGTTAGGTTAGGTTAGAACTGCGACCCCCAAGAAAACGAACTGTTCACAGAAGCGGGTTAGGTTAGGTTAGAACTGCGACCCCCAAGAAAACGAACTGTTGACAGAAGTGGGTTAGGTTAGGTTAGAACTGCGACCCCCAAGAAAACGAACTGTTGACAGAAGTGGGTTAGGTTAGGTTAGAACTGCGACCACCAAGAAAACGAACTGTTGACAGAAGCGGGTTAGGTTAGGTTAGGTTAGAACTGCGACCCCCAAGAAAACGAACTGTTGACAGAAGTGGGTTAGGTTAGGTTAGAACTGCGACCCCCAAGAAAACGAACTGTTGACAGAAGCGGGTTAGGTTAGGTTAGAACTGCGACCCCCAAGAAAATGAACTGTTGATAGAAAAGCATGACACATTACTGTTTAGTTTTGATAGCAAAATATTACCAATTGAAATAATGTTATGCGGAATAAATATTATTACAAGTAAAAAAAAAAAACAATTAAAAAGCCCCGAAATGATTAGTCATGACATGAATTCTATTGAAATAAGTAAACTACCAATTAAAATACCTCGTTTCAAATTACCTAGTATTGAGTCCTCGACGCAATGACTTGTCGATGAAATGAAAATACTTGAAACGTTGTCTTTGAAATAATATTCGATTAAAAGTCTGTCGGCAATTCAATGGTAAACCATTATTTGTTGGTAATGGCGTAAAAGGTATTTCAAAACTACCTTTTTACAAAATGTCCTGTTTGCATAAAACCCTTTTTAAAAACTACGTCCCAATTAAAAAACGTCTTTTCCATGAATAAGTTTATTCCTGTCATTACGTCAGCCATCTTTCATAAGGACTTGCCAATTATTTTGGTAGGTCTTGCCATAGTCAATACTTTCATACCGCCATTTTACAGACGGAACGTTGTGCAAAAGAGTCATTTTTTAGTTGGGACTTTTTGCAAAAGGGACTTTATGCAGAAGGAACGTTCTACGAAAGAGATGAGATGGGGTTAATTTATTTTCATTCAAGGATCAATACTTCCCTAGCGCCGTTTTACAGACAGGACGTTGTGCAAAAGGGACTTTTTGCAAAAGGGACATTATGCAGAAGGAACGTTCTACGAAAGAGAGGAGATGGGGTTAATTTATTTTAATTCAAGGATCAATACATCCGTAGCGCCGTTTTACAGACAGGACGTTGTGCAAAAGGGACACTATGCAGAAGGAACGTTCTACGAAAGAGAAGAGATGGGGTTAATTTATTTTAATTCAAGGATCAATACATCCGTAGCGCCGTTTTACAGACAGGACGTTGTGCAAAAGGGACTTTTTGCAAAAGGGACATTATGCAGAAGGAACGTTCTACGAAAGGAATGAAATGAGAATAATTTAAATAAAGTAACAATAAAGCTTTCAACTTTTAAACTCATGTCATTAGTCTTACTTAATAACTTATCCTTAACAACGTTGAATACTCGATGCTTATAACTATGTTAAAGTAATAACCTATGATAACAATTAAATTTAACTTCACCTAAAGTTTGCCTCAAACCGTTCTTACTCGGTAACATAAACCATAGTTAGTTTAACAACGCAATTTGAACGCAATTATAGTGGCCCGCGTTGATATAGTGAGCGCATTGGGTGAATCGGTTAGTTACGGCCAAAATATTAGCGCATTTGTAGTGTAAATATATTTAAAGCCAAGTTATATTTGCTAATATTATAAAGCTGAGGAGTTTGTTTGTTTGTTTGCTTGCACACGCTAATCTCAGGAACTACTGGTCCGATTTGAACAATTCTTTCAGTGTTAGATAGCCCATTTATCGAGGAAGGCTAAATGCTATAAATAATCTTACTCACATAAACCGAAGCGAAGTGAGGGGTCGGTAGTGAAGTGATAATTTAAGTATTAATAGTGTGTTCAGTTTTTATTTATAACTTCAAAATGACATTAGGATTTTGACATTTTGAAAATTATAATTTTTTTCTTTGTTTCATATTTTCATATCCGTACTTTGCTAAAGTCAATGACATATTTTAACCATTTACGACGATAATGGGTCATACACATTCGAAAAAACAAAAGTTGTCTCTCCTGTGGTCAATAGTTAAGGGCTTGTGTGCATAATAAGTAATGTTTTTATTTGATAGGACTAAAGTAGACGTGACGCCGTTCATGCGGATGTGGGTTCAGCCAGAAAATTAGGCCTTAAACACTAACTTCGGGTATGTCCACAGGAAAGACGCGAACCTAAATCTGTGTATGACCCTAATACTATCGTCAAGATTTTTGTAAGTTTAGTCACAGTAAAAAATATTCGTCACTTTTCGACTCTATTTCAACGCTCGAAGGGTCCAAAAATGACGAACGTTCTTACCGTGACTATACTGTGTTTCACTATTAGTATGTATGTACTATGTAAACTCTTTATTGCACAATAAAAAAAATTAAGATAATTTGAAACAAATCAGCGATTAAGTAGTATTCGTTGATTAGTATTTCCACGTAGTAAGATAAATTTAAATAAATAGTAGTTGAAATAAAATAACGCCAAACAATATTACTAGTACTAATGTTTCGATGAATCGTTGTCGATTAAATAATATTCGATGAAAAGTCTGTCGGCAATTCAATGGTAAACCATTATTTGTTGGTAATGGCGTAAAAGGTATTTCAAAACTACCTTTTTACAAAATGTCCTGTTTGCATAAAACCCTTTTTAAAAACTACGTCCCAATTAAAAAACGTCTTTTCCATGAATAAGTTTATTCCTGTCATTACGTCAGCCATCTTTCATAAGGACTTGCCAATTATTTTGGTAGGTCTTGCCATAGTCAATACTTTCATACCGCCATTTTACAGACGGAACGTTGTGCAAAAGAGTCATTTTTTAGTTGGGACTTTTTGCAAAAGGGACTTTATGCAGAAGGAACGTTCTACGAAAGAGATGAGATGGGGTTAATTTATTTTCATTCAAGGATCAATACTTCCCTAGCGCCGTTTTACAGACAGGACGTTGTGCAAAAGGGACTTTTTGCAAAAGGGACATTATGCAGAAGGAACGTTCTACGAAAGAGAGGAGATGGGGTTAATTTATTTTAATTCAAGGATCAATACATCCGTAGCGCCGTTTTACAGACAGGACGTTGTGCAAAAGGGACACTATGCAGAAGGAACGTTCTACGAAAGAGAAGAGATGGGGTTAATTTATTTTAATTCAAGGATCAATACATCCGTAGCGCCGTTTTACAGACAGGACGTTGTGCAAAAGGGACTTTTTGCAAAAGGGACATTATGCAGAAGGAACGTTCTACGAAAGGAATGAAATGAGAATAATTTAAATAAAGTAACAATAAAGCTTTCAACTTTTAAACTCATGTCATTAGTCTTACTTAATAACTTATCCTTAACAACGTTGAATACTCGATGCTTATAACTATGTTAAAGTAATAACCTATGATAACAATTAAATTTAACTTCACCTAAAGTTTGCCTCAAACCGTTCTTACTCGGTAACATAAACCATAGTTAGTTTAACAACGCAATTTGAACGCAATTATAGTGGCCCGCGTTGATATAGTGAGCGCATTGGGTGAATCGGTTAGTTACGGCCAAAATATTAGCGCATTTGTAGTGTAAATATATTTAAAGCCAAGTTATATTTGCTAATATTATAAAGCTGAGGAGTTTGTTTGTTTGTTTGCTTGCACACGCTAATCTCAGGAACTACTGGTCCGATTTGAACAATTCTTTCAGTGTTAGATAGCCCATTTATCGAGGAAGGCTAAATGCTATAAATAATCTTACTCACATAAACCGAAGCGAAGTGAGGGGTCGGTAGTGAAGTGATAATTTAAGTATTAATAGTGTGTTCAGTTTTTATTTATAACTTCAAAATGACATTAGGATTTTGACATTTTGAAAATTATAATTTTTTTCTTTGTTTCATATTTTCATATCCGTACTTTGCTAAAGTCAATGACATATTTTAACCATTTACGACGATAATGGGTCATACACATTCGAAAAAACAAAAGTTGTCTCTCCTGTGGTCAATAGTTAAGGGCTTGTGTGCATATAAGTAATGTTTTTATTTGATAGGACTAAAGTAGACGTGACGCCGTTCATGCGGATGTGGGTTCAGCCAGAAAATTAGGCCTTAAACACTAACTTCGGGTATGTCCACAGGAAAGACGCGAACCTAAATCTGTGTATGACCCTAATACTATCGTCAAGATTTTTGTAAGTTTAGTCACAGTAAAAAATATTCGTCACTTTTCGACTCTATTTCAACGCTCGAAGGGTCCAAAAATGACGAACGTTCTTACCGTGACTATACTGTGTTTCACTATTAGTATGTATGTACTATGTAAACTCTTTATTGCACAATAAAAAAAACAATTACAAGTTAATTCATTCATAAACTTAAAATTAACTTGTACACTGGCAAACTTATCCTTATAAGGGATCTCTTCCAGTTAACCTGATCATTGAGGAAACTGTACGAGGATAGGCAAGATTACAAGGATATGCACTAAAATATTTATTAATTTCGAATCATACTCCTGATACTTAGCGATACAACATTAAATTCGTGTTTCATAAGTCACAATATTATATCAGATCAAACTCAAGCTTACTAAGTTTTTTCCTTTTCTCCTTCTGTAATGATAAAAGATAGTTTCCGAGTGAAAACCAATATCTCAGTTAGTTTACTTTATATAAAATAGAATAGAATAGAAAATATTTATTCAACGCACACACAAGAAAAACAAAACAAGAACAAAAAAAGAATATATAGCGTCAAATCTAGTCCTAGATTTATCGATATGATTATGTCGATAAATAATTTACAACTAAGATTCTATTCAATTACCGCGTTCCCAACGCTCAATTTGTATGGTTACCGCGTCCCCAAAGTACTAACCACACACTAATGTAATAATTTGTTAACACAATACAGAAAATTAAATTCGTATTCTGCTCAATGGTGGGCTCAGTAAATTAATTTTAGTAAGCAAAGTTAGTTTTCGAGACGGACTAATTTGGCCTCCGGGTTGACGGTTCGAAGTGACTTGGAATGATTTGAGGGAGAACTTGCGTTTCAACTTAAGTCAGAAGAGTTTGGCGTGTTTTTGTTAGGACTAGTATTATAATTAAGTATAATTTTCATAATTATTTTCTATTACTTACTACTAATTAGTTCTGGAGAAAACTCAGAGTTTTGACACATTTTCCTGCTCAACTACGCGTGAATACATTTATTTCTTATCGTATGTTAGATTCATTATTTTATATAATGCTAGGTTAAGTTTTAAAATTGTATATTTAAAAAACGACTAACTGTTGAGTTTCTTGCGGCGCTTCTTCTCAGCAGTGGTCTCTTGCGAAGCGCTGGTAGATTTTTGACGTGTAAAAGTGCCCGTGCGGCCTACTTACTGAATAAACATCTTTTATATTTTTTATCTTTTATCTTTTTTATCTTTTATTTGAATGCTTCCAGAAAATAAATTAGATTTGCGATGGAGTTAAGGTTCAAGTTTGTCTGTCAAATATGAATGTAAATAATCTAAATATTAGTATATAAATAAAACTCCTTCATCTTTGAAATTGAGCATTAACATATTACAGGAAAGTGAAGAGCTACAAATGGAAAGTCTAAAACTATTTAAGGACATAACCTTGATAATTTTTATATAAAAAGAAGAAATTGACTGGTTGACTGATCTATCAACGCACAGCCGAAACCTATGGTCCCGGGACTTGGATATCCTAGGGGTGCACTAAAAAATGTTAATAGAAATTCTAAAAGAGTCGGTAGTCGTTAGTCGGTAGTAGCGGGAGACTAAGGTCCGTATTAATAAACTCATCTTGGCTGAGATACGCGTCACAAGATACGTCAAAGTAAACGTCAAACCATAGAACACTGTCACTTTTGACGCATCTCGAAACGAGGATTAGAGTTGAGATAAGTTTATTAATACTACCCTAAGGCCGTGTTCAAACCAAACTGACTGTAAGCTGCCGAATGTGAGCAGGCTCATTGTCTGTATTGTTTGCTGTAATCGCGTATTGTCGGTTCGGTGTGAACGAGAAGTTACATATGTATGGAAATACAATAAACTGCGTAACGTTCGCTCACTTTCGGCGGCTTACAGTCAGTTTGGTTTGAACACGGCCTTACACCTATTATTATCGTATTGCCAACGTTATGATAGCTCTTACAGACTTATGACCATACACTGGATTGAAGGGGGCAAAAATGCACCAGTGCTAGATTCGTTAAATATCGACTAAGTTTATCGACATTTTTTTTCGTGACATATGGATCTTACATTTCTTGCAAAAGTAAGTCGTTAATACTTTTATCTTATATATTTGAATGATTAGCTTTCCATGATGATTAACGATTCTTTTTCTTTCGAAACATTTTTAACCGACTTAAAAAACAAAAAGGTTCTCATTTCATCGGATTGCTTAAGAATATTTTGGTTGAATATTGGTTTACTAAATGAATTGGTTGTTGTGTTTGTTATGATAATGATGATCAAAAATTGGTTTTTATCGATGTCGATAAATTTAGTCGACATTTAGTGAATCACTAGCACTGGTATAGCCCCGTCCAATCCGGTGTATGCTTATGACCATGTAAGCATCAATTCAAATGCAATAGGGAAAAAATAAACTTAGAATAAGACCTCTATGGCCCTAGACAAGCTGCATTTGGCCTAAGCTGCAGGTCGCGTAGGAAGGGCGCTTATGTCAATCCCATACATTTTGACTGTTAATAAATACCGCCTTAATCCGCTTCAGCAACTACATTGGACCACTTAGTGAGTCTTGGAAGATTTGTTATAATGTTGTAGCTTTGACATTGTTCTGCTTGTGTTTCTACATAGCTGTTTAAGATTTGAGATTCCTCTTTTGTTGTAGTAGACGTTTTATACTATTAAAAACGAGCGATCAAGCTCACATGAGTAAGGTTTCACTGATCTGCGATCTTTCACTGATCTCTGTGCTACGACGTAGCACTCGTAGCATTGCTGGCAATGGATGATAAGTTAGATTACCTTTGAAAATACATCGCTCTAAATTATTACGTGTTAGCGCTTGTTACAATTGCCTTGACAAGTTAGATGACGACTGTGCAAAAAAAGTACAGCCAGCAATAAGAACGTATCTATTTGCGTATGTTATATAATAATAATATACTATTTACGTACTTTCACAAGCTTCTCGAAGGTTTTCAGTAACGCTGTCTCTTTCTAATCATGCTAAATCTTTCACTCTCTCCATTACTTACTAAAATGAACTTCAAAAGCCTTTATGGCGTCCTGAAAACGCCCAAAAATGGATTTTCAGGTTATGGCGTAATCGTAATAAAGGGTGACCTGAAACGGACTGAAACGCTAATTTACTTTAGAATTAAATAAGATTCTACTGACTTTTATTTACGTTTCACAAAATTAATTGCTATTTTTATATGTCACAAACTTAGTGAGTGTTTTTCTAACTATAATTTTCCTAATATTTCAAAAAAATAATCGTTGCAATCATTGTTGTCATAAATACATAACCAACAAATTGCAACCATCAATTCGCTTGAGAGAAACTAATTTGCAAAATGTAACGTGTTATCATTTAATTCAAATTAATAATTATCTCAAAATAAACAGTTTCATTATAACAATATTGTTTAATGTCACAGTAAACCACACCAGTTAATCATGGTGAGTTATGTGCATTTAAATGTTTGCCACAGTTAATTGGTTCAGGTAATATGGAACATCGATTAAATCAGTGATTAATAGCCTATCGAACTTGCTCGCACCGCATTAGCATGACCTTTAACTACCATGCATGCTAGGGTTATGTTATGACAAGCATAGACACAGTATAACCAAATCAGTAACCAAAACTTTGAACTCGGATACATAATGCAGCTTGTATTTGTGCACGCATGTGTACGTTATGTTATGTTAAGGTTTTGTTTATTATGACAAGTATACACAGTGAAATAAAACCAGTAGAACATCTCGAACAAATGTCAAAGACAGTAATTTATTACTTTTTTTAGTTGTTAAAGTGGTAGAGAGATTGTAACAATATGTTTTGCTAAATATCACTGTTCACATCAAGTGAAGATGATTCTAACAACCAACAACACGACGGGTTTATCATGTGTAATTTAGGAGTTCCTTTGGCCACCCTGTGTCTCCATCATCAGACTAGCTCGATGGTACTATATCATTGTATTGTTATCAGAACTCAAGGCGTATGCAAATTTTCAGCTTCATCGAAAACCGGGCAGTGGGTCAAATTTATTTTTGTAAAATACAAAAAAGGTATATCGTGCCGCTGGTTTGTATGCCAGTTTTACACGTATGTAAGGCCGTATACAAACGAAATCAACACGGGTTCAGTAGACAATAGCTTTCTGTGAAACGAAAATTCTACGAAGTGATATGGTCTATGAAATTAATGTCGGTGAAACAACGGGAGGCTCGAGCGGTGAGCTATTGTGATTAAAATATAGAGGGTGGAAAAAACCAACGCCACATAAACCGCCACTACCTTAAATAATTATTAGAAATAGCAAGTTCTACGCAAATTGGACTTTTGAAAAAATTGCAATCAGACCGTACCGTTTATGTCGTATAGACTTAAATTTTGGGAAACAAAATGTTTCTCAGTTTTCTTTACACAAGTCAAATAATATACTTTTTCATTTCTCAAGCTTTTTAGTTGTTCATGCTAGGTGTAAGGAGGATGAAAACAGGTAAGTTCCATACATTTGTGCATGATTTTTTCTAGTAGCTTTTCTAGGCACAATAAAACTCCATAAAAATGTATACATTTGGTATATCAGAGAGAAAAAATACTGTGTGGTTACAAGTCTCACTAAATAAATGCTTAATCTTAACTCTTAATTATAATGTAAGGCGTTTCTAGTATAATATACGAAGTTCTTAATAGTTGTTAATAACCGTATAGCACTCTGGAGACCTAAATATTACATTCAGGATATGAACATGAGCTGTATAATCTCCATTCTCTAAGAACCCTTCGAACAAACCATTGTAATTTGAACGACCATCTCCCCCGTCCTCAGGCCAAACGAGAATGTACGAGGGGATGTTTTTAACAAAGGGAGAGGTCTTGATTGTTTGGTGCAGTTAGTTTCCACAGAAACTAGATAATTCAATTTAAATGAACGATAACTCGACCTATCACTGTGACCTGATGTAATTGAATCATAAATAACCTTAACAATGACTATTTATTATTCAGTTGACAATGGTAGCGCGTTGTGAGATAAAGTGATGTTCATTTGTTTTATGCGTTGTATTAATTTGCTTTAGATAGAACCTGTGATTTTTTGTGCAGGTGTCGGGGCACGCGGAGCAGTGCAGGTGATGCGTCATGGACTGTGGTGAAGCGCCGCAGCTGCAGGTCCTCGGCAGTGTAGCCTCACTTTACTAATTTTTCTCGCCATCTAAGAATTGAATCATAAATAACCTTAACAATGAATTATTATTATTCAGTTGACAATGGTAGCGGGTTGTGGGATATAGTGATGTTCATTTATTATACGTGTTGTATTCATTTGTTTTAGATTTAGCTTGTGATTTTTTGTACAGGTGTCGTGGCACGTGGGACAGTGCAGGTGATGCAACATGGACTGTGGTGAAGCACCGCAGCTGCAGTGGTCTTCGGCGGTGTAGTTCCACTCTACAATATTTTCTCGGAATCTACCGACCTGAGCGCACAATCTGTTGAGCGACTTCTACGTGCAATGACCTGGTGGAAGTCTCCACAGGTGGAACAAAGGTTGGCAGATAATATTCCTCTTCCCACAGACGGGAACGGGCTTCTGGTGGGTAGGTGACGGGAGATACACAGACGAAAAGAAGAAGCTTTTGCGGCTTTTTAACCTCGCTATGGCTTCACGTCTATAATTATAGAGGGTGACGCGCATCCTGCTCCTGGCGGCACTGAAACGAAGTTTCTTGTTTGTATTATAATAACTTCACACTTTAGTACCTTGTCGCATTTACCCCTTGACTGATAAGTGCAGCAGTTCAAACATGACGTTAAAGTGACAAAGCAGGCAATAAATATTTCTGGTCTCAGCGTCAACCTAACGTGTATCCAATCACCCAGTAATAAAGAGTGTATTTGATCATACATATCAGTGTTGTTACTTCCTTCTACATCCTCACGCTGCCCTCAGTAACCCTAACTATTTCTTGACATTAAACTAATGTTTGCAGTTATTTATTAGCATCGTATTTATTTTCAGGCGGACCCTGCTTCAAAGTAAGTAAAATCTAAAAAAAAATAATTACAACGCATTCGCTTGTTTCTTTTTATTATAATACTAGCGAGATATAATAAAAAGAAACAAGCGAGCATTATGTTTTATATGACAACACTTAAACAAAACAACTGTTTCCTGTGAGGTCGATGCAAGATACAGCCAGGGGTACTATTCTGCCCTTCTAAATAAAAAAGACGCATACGCAATTTGATAGTCAAAGCAAATTGAACCCTATGTCCTAAGTAATGAGGTCACTAATTCACATTTGCAATTCAATGAGACATATGCCCTTTTTTTAATGAAGACAGTATTATCTATTGCAATAATAAACTATTGTTGACAATTCAGCCATTACTGTCGAGGTAATAAGAGATATCGTGATACAATGAGGTTATCAATAAGAAGAAAAAATACCTACAAAATACAATAAGGATCCGGCGTCTTTTTCTGCTAGGTAAAACCATTATTGCCTGTGACATTTTATTACTGTTTTAACTCTGCCGCATAACTGACAAAAAAAAGGGCTATCGTAACGTTGACGATACAAGAACATGTAAAAGGCAATTTGAATTTATCTAGTAGAATAGAGGCCCAGGGTAACAATACGGTGCTTATAGTTTTTACATTTACAAACTAATCTTATTCAGTCTATCGATATTGCACAAAAACTAACTACTT
The DNA here is from genome assembly GCA_963966035.1 of Acleris laterana. Classification (NCBI taxonomy): domain Eukaryota; kingdom Metazoa; phylum Arthropoda; class Insecta; order Lepidoptera; family Tortricidae; genus Acleris; species Acleris laterana. Next base: position 16,906,296 of record OZ014442.1, read on the forward strand.
AAACTAAACTAAACATTAACCCTCTCTGTCATAAACGTAGTCACGAGATTTGGTACCCATCTTGGTCCAAAGTCAATCTGACATTCTACAACTGAACAATAAGGTTGAGTTTCATAAAAGTTACAAATGACTTGACATGTCTAATGACGTTGACGACTTCAAGCATATTTTTCTTACCCTAATTAACATTCGTGACCTTACAATAAACCTATTCTAGTTAACGTATTCAATGCCAAGAGGCGTGGCCCTGGAAGAAACTTGTATGACAGTGAACGCATACATGCGTCGGTGGCAGTGAATGCGTTAAGAGGACTGTTAGGCAACGCTTAATTGCGTAGCTGTCAATCACATTCTTCCATACAAATTTAGCTCCGGGCGATAACGTTTCCCACCCCCTAAATCAAGTCCGATTTCCATGATTTTTGATTATATTGTAGTTTTTTTTTTTTTTTTTTTTTGCCCCGCGGCGACTTCAACAGCTACTACCGCCGGGCTATGGCGTTTCCACGAATTAGTGATTTCGCCAGTGTCAAGTGTATATAAGTATAAATCAATATAGCAATAAAGTACAATCCAATCTTCTCTGGGAAGATTGGGGGCGACGTTGTTCGGTAGTTTGTAGGACAGAGGTCAAGATAGTTTTAACCTATGTACCACTTCGAGTCCACTTGTAACGAGAAGAAAGATGCCAGATACGCGAAATAAGTCCAAGTTTTCAATCACTGTGCAACACAATGGCATAAAAAGTACAAATCACTATCAGAAAAGAACTTTGAACACCTAAATACACAAAAAAATAAAACTAAAACAAATTACACATCCGCCATCTTTTAACGTTGCAAATGGCCTCTATATTGTAGTTGTTATGAAAAACTAGCATTGTACGTTTCGCGTTTTTTTATTTCTACTGTATATTATTTGGAAAAATCGGACTAAGTTTAAGAAAACGCTATAGCATTTTGTATAGATTTTTTTGCTTCACAAACCTCTTAAAGTTTTCATTTTTCAGTTGTTGAACAATTGGATGCCATCCCTACGAGTATGCACTCAATAAATTCGAGTGCTGTTTTTACCACATCGGTAGAGTTGCACCGATTTGACAGAGCGTTATTTAACCAAATTAAACGATTGGAATTGGGCAAATATTGTGAGCGTTATTTTAACAATTCGTTAATTCTCGAAGGATTTATTTCCACTGAAACATGAGTACAAATAAATTTAATTTATTGCATAATAACCCCTATGTTGCGGTCAGGGAATTTTATTTATTGTTGTCATAATTGTTGTTATGATAGAATATATGGATATGGATTTGTTTTGTTTTGCGTAGCATTGTGTTCACAATCGTAATTACTTAAGAGTACTCAATAAACAGATAGACACAACATACGTACGTTATTAAATACTAGCGAGCTCCGCTTTGGTTTATGTGGTTTTTGTTCCTCGATAAATGGGCTATATAACACTGAAATAATTTTTCAACCCAAACCCAACTTTGGTACCGTTGGGACAATCGTTTTGAACAAGGAAAATAGAATTAAGTACTCATTTGTCCCCAAAAAAATGTATACCTAAAATTTTAGAGTTAGTTTTGTTCCCAAGAAATGTACTAGATTTTGGTAGCAGGACTGAAAACGAGAAAAAAAAGTTCGGCGACATATCGGAAATAGGTAATTATAAATATTGTTTCAAGTTCAAAATGATGACCCCAAAGGGGCAATTTTTTTTAATTTATAATGTATGGCTTTTCGCTTAGCGATTTCGTCATGTTGTTCTCCAAGTCATTCTTTAGTTTTATATTATTGACGTTACATTTGTAAGGATTTTATTCATTTATGCTATTTTAGTAATTATGATTTATAGTTTGTAATGTAACTTACAGTTAATTTTTTTTTGTTTGTTTTTTGATTGAAAAAATAATGTTCTGGTGATACTTGCGGCAATTCTCTGCAATGATGGTCTTGTCCGAAGCTAGTAGATTCTGTACGAGAATGTATCGAAACTTTCACCATCATAATTAAGTATAATTTTTATAATTATATTTAAACCATCATAATTAAGTATAATTTTTATAATTATTTTTAAACCATCATAATTAAGTATAATTTTTATAATTATTTTTGTATTACTTACTAATTAGTTCTGAAGAAAATTCTGAGATTTGACACATTTTCCTGCTCAACTACGCGTGAATACAATTATTTCTTATCTTATCGACGGTGGAAATTTCAAATGTCGTAAGGGACATTTTGTCGTAAGTACACTAAATATACCATTGGAGTCAGTTTTTTTTTTCCTATCTGTCTGTGGTATTGAAATTTCGATATGACCCCTTCTTAAAAAGTTATTAGATGGTGAAATTTTGTCGTATCTTCCTTATATTTAAAACACTATGTTGTATCAGACAATTTTTTCTTTTTAACGTCTTGTGGTATTAAGCGCAAGGTCGTAAATCTCAATAATTTTAAAATTCCTATGTTGTAAGGCACTAACAAGAAATGACATTCCCTTACGACATTCAATTAGTTAAAATGTGTATATACAACTTTGAATTAATATTGTTGTAAGTATCAAGTACATTTAGTGCTTCATCCGTTACAACAATTATATTAGATACATTGTTTTATAATAATGCTAGGTTAAGTTTTATAATTTGTATATATAAAAAACGACTAACTGTTGAGTTTCTTGCGGCGTTTCTTCTCAGCAGTGGTCTCTTGCGAAGCGCTGGTAGATTTTTGACTACTTACTGAATAAACATCTTTTACCTATTTTTTTTTATTACCGAAGTGTAATAGATCCCTCACGTGACCAATTTAAATTTTAAATTTTGAATTAATTATAAACAACACCAGTAACCAACCAACCGGATATTGGTTGTCAAAATCACTTCCAATATCAGATAACGGAAGCGCTCAGAATTATAACGAAACCAAAAATAAGTAGCGTTAAAGCACCAAAGACCGGAGGAATACTTCGAACTCCGATTTTTAATATCTACCTCCAATCTCCGTAGCGATTACCCGGCAATGGAATTACTCTTCCTACGACAAAATATAAAAAGAAACTCGCTTCATTTCCATGGAAAGCGATCCGAGGCTGAGTCGATCGCGTTTATTGAATTCAAATCACGACAGGGCGAGGACAAAAGGTCGGCGTTCGATGTTGGCCGGTTTGTAAAAACTATAGGATGAGTAGGCATCGTCAATGTAATGGAATGTCAAAGGAAGGATGTGAAAAATATTTAGTACCCGTTTCTTACTCACGTTAGTTGTATTATATGCATGACATTGCCAATGCCCGCTTAGACAATCCAGCGCTTACTGCGGAACTTACTTTTAATACGCCAACCTTTCGTACTCGTCACTCTAACAGTATATTGTTTCACGTCCCTTTCGTTCATACCAAATATGCCTTAAATTCCCCAATGCTACGTTTGGCCAATTTGTATAACAAAAAGTTTAACCATTTGGATCTATTTTCCTGTCCAAAACATCATTCAAATCAGCAGTAGTTAATAGTTTCCGTTCTTGAGTCACTCACACACACACACACACACACACACACACACACGCACACACACCCGCCGCCCTCGCCTACACACTCATACACACACATACACTCGCATCTGTATGTAGCTGTAACGATAGTCTTTATTTACCTACAAATTTGTAAACTACTTGCATGTATCTGGTAGTTGTTGTTCGTTCTTTATTCATAGCTCATAGGTGGATGTCTGTAATTGGCACTATTGTCTTGTTAAATTTACTGTTTACATGATTTGTAATGTGCTGTTGATATCCTTAATAAATAAATAAATAAATAAATAAATATATTGCATTAGCTGTTGCGCGCGACTCCGTCCACGCAGAAAAATAAAACACAGCCAAAGTCACTCAGGGTGAATGTAGCTTTCCAATGGTAAATTATTTTTTCAAATCGGCAGGGTAGTTTTAGAGTTTATTCATTACAAACATACACACACACTAAAATACAGATCTTGCCTGTTTATAATATTAGTGTAAGTAGACAAATCTTACTGCTTTATAATTTAAAATCTAGAACAAATGTGTGTGTACAGTAAGGGAAATTGATTTCTAGACCATTTTGGAATATGTCATAGAATCGTAATCAAGCAAAAGGTAAAATCAAGCGAAAGGCTTCTCATGCTTTTATTTACCGTGTCACTTTGATATAGTCCAAAATGGTCTAGGAATCAATTTCCTTGACCGTACATAAAGGTTTAAAAGGCAATCAGTTGATTAGGTTGATGGGTTATTATAGTAATAAATAGTACTTTTATACAACATAAAAACTTTTACATCACTAAGTGGTTCACACTACAAAATATCGATTATGGTGTTGACAGTTTTTGACGTAGCATGTAAACATTTCAGTTTCATTTAAATGTTATGGGTTTCATAATAAAAAAATCAACAGCACTTTTTGTTTATCATGGTACAGTCAACGTCAAAGATAAAGTTTACTCTTTGGCATCATTCTTCAATGAAAAAATGTTAACAAAATCTCGACCGTACGATTATTAAAGAACTTTTTCTTAAAGTATCTTCACATTTACGTATATATTTTTCAATATTATTCCTCTTCAACTACTAAAATATTGATGTTAATTAGTAGCGTCCTGTTCTCGCTTTCATTTTACTTTAAAAAAATTATGTCCATCCGGGCCAATTTACCTTTCTAATGGAAAAATATTTTTTTAATAGGTTCCATGGTTCTAGATATTACCAATCATTTACCTCTAGATACAAACTTATTATAATATAATTTTTCGAGTCATGCCAAAAAAAAACAATACTTCTGGTGTTACAGGTGTCCATGGGCAGCGGTGATCGCTTCACATCCCGACCCGACAGCTCATTTGCTCCAACTACCATTAAAAAATACACCAATCTAAACTTGCAAGCCGTGTCGAATTGCAGCACTAAGTGTCCCAAATCTCGTTACAACTACGATCAGTTTCAGTTGCACTAAAGTTGCATAACTGCGGACCAACAGTTTCCAGTTGCTAACTCGCTTCAACATTGTCCCCGGTGACTGTCTAGCCTTAACAATCAAAACTTCTGAATTTATTGTTTATCAAGACATGAAGTTCTACATGTTGAACTGTATTGTTTCATTCATAATTAGCTTTCTGAACGTTATTTGCCTTTTGCAGAATTGTCTCCATTTTAAAACTGCCCGAGGAAACGTCGAGCGTCTAGTGGCGCCCTCAGTACTATTTATTGTGTTTGCTAATTAACACTAGTTTTTTTTTTTGGAATTCAACGATATAATTTTGTAGCGCAAGTAAAAACATAATTTATGGGATAGGTACGTAACAAACTTTGATAACAATTACCCTTTGAGTAGTCAGCTTAACGGGAAAAGGTGGTCTCTTTTTAGGGTTCCGTAGTCAAACTAGGAACCCTTATAGTTTCGCCATGTCCGTCCGTCCGTCCGTCCGTCCGTCCGTCCCCAGTCTAGCTCAGAGACTCATAGTACTAGAAAGCTGTAACTTGGCATGAATGTACATATTAGTCACGCCAACAAAGTGGTAAAATAAAATTTTGAAAAATATTTTTTTTTAATGCACCTCCCCTACAGGTAACGTGGGGATGTCTTTTTTTTTCTTGCCTACCCCATAGTGTGGGGTGTCGTTGGATAGGTCTTTTAAAAATATTGCGGGTTTATAAAAACAATTTTTCGATTAAGGGAACCGTTTATGAAATATTAAGCTTTAAAGCGCTATTTTTTTGTTAGAGTCAAGTGTCCCCCCCCCCCCCCCCCCTACAGCCAAAACTACAAGTACGCATATAACGAATTTTAAAGGAAAACTATCACGGCTAAGTAGACATGATTAGTTCCTGAGATACAGGCGATTAACGGGTTTATACCTACTAAAAATCATCTAAGACAGCGCCAAATAACTTTAAATAGAAAATTGTTTCATACATGTTGATTTTTGAGATAGTTTTTTGTGTTTGTCGTTACGGCTTCGGAACCCTACACATAGCATGATCCGACATGCTCTTGCCCGGTTTTTCCCCTAAGTTGATAACTTGAAGATCCATTGTTATTAAACTAGATATATCCTATAAGTTGTTTTTTCATTTGTAATCCATCCGTCCGATTGTAAGAAAATAATTTAGTTTATTAGAAAACACAATAATAGTAATGACGGCGCCACTGTACATCCGGAATACGCTCGGCCTAGTCTTAATCGAACTTCGATGTTATGTATGTATGACTGTATGTATGTATGTAAACACTTTATTGTACAAAAGAAAAACCACAACAATACAATTATTAATAATATAAAAATATGTACAAAGGCAAACTTATCCCTTTAAGGGATCTCTTCCAGCTAACCCTTGAGAGATTGAGAAGAGTGAATGGTTGTCAATTCGAAACGTATATAATATTATTGGACCTATACCTTCACCATGAGTTACCAATACCGTTTTCGCTAGCGAGTCGAATACTCTGTCCCTCGCTGACCTCGCAATATTCTTATAGAGTGCGAGGGACAGATCATTCCACTCGATAGCAAGTACGGTAATGTTAACTCATGGTAAGGGTACAGCAATGTATTTACATTAAAGATTTGAAAAAAAAAATTGCATGTAGGCATTCCATTCTAGTCCTCAATGTTGGCAACGTATGAACGGTCTTGGTTACCTTCTCTATGCAAAAAAAAAGGTTTTTATTTTCACTGTAACTCTATGTATGTAAAAGCTTCGCTTTTTTAAACATCGCCATCACTGTCTTTCGTTAGAGTACTCCCCAATATTATAATTTTTTTGATAGTAGATTCACAATATTTGTTAAAAACAAATAATAATTCATTCATTCTATACATAATATTATACATATCGCACTGACAGATTGAAACAGTATCGACTCAAAATCCTTGTTAGTTTTGTTTTAAGGTCTTAGTAGTTGTATTAGAGTTGATTTTAGAATACTTGTATTTTGAGTTACTATTTACTGTTTTGATCTAGTAGTGCGATACACATTGTTATAACTAGGGTTAGGACTTTTGGTGGTATATCGTGGTTCTAGAATCCACGGAGTCGCTGTTTAATAATTTATAAAATTACCACTTTTATTTTGGCCTTCAGTATTGTCATATTTTAAAATAAATTAAATACATATTTAGTTCGGCTCACCCACACCTGCTAATATTTCAATATTTGATTGTTTGTAACGCTTTCGCAGCGGAGATATCCTCTTGACCAAATTTAAACTGGTTTAGCGATTTAACGAATGAATGCATTTTGAAATATTGTTGTGACAATACTGAACGCCAAAATCAAGGTGGTAATGTTTATAAAAAATAGGAAATAGCGACTCCATGGATTCAAGAACCACGATATGCCTTCAAAAGTCCTAACCCTAGTTATAACACTTAAAAACAGTGATAATTCATGGGAGTAATTTGGGACAAAAGCAATGTACAATTTTCGTTTCGTATCAAGAATACTTTAAATCTAATAATTTGAGTCAGATATTACAAAATAAATATTATGACATAGTTATTCAGTTTTCAAATAACCCCACAAAATACTCAATGCCTCATTCGAGCAATGTAACAGGGTTCCAATAAAGCTTAGCTGTGTAGTCCTACGAAGGATTGACCTAATAAGATACTGCGGACGTGTAACAGTCGTGTAACAGGAGGATTATAAACGCTGTCAGCTCTTAAGCTGTATAGAGGTGTATCGGTATCACAGTGTATCACTTACCAGTAACATAGGCTTAGGATTATAAGCCTCGTTTGGAACAGTGACATTGAGTTTGAGTAGACTTTATTGAAGTACTGTTGTCGATCATAAAATGATGACGATATTTATGTGTACAGTCAACCAATTTGATTCTTATGCCACCATGGACTTTGTTAACGTCACGTTGTAAACCAAATCAAAAGAAATCTCTTACGTTTTGGTTGTCAACGTCACTTTGAAGTCCATAGTGGCCTACATGCATATCATAAGTTTTCTACAATATGTGAGAAACTTGTATCTGTGGTTATGGTTTACCTTAATTTACCTTTATCTAAATGTTTATTAAGAAGCAACTACATATTCGATAACCGGTACTTTATTGACATGCAATACTTAAACAACCGCAGATAAAGGTTTCTCAATAAGTATAGGCCGTGACTGACGTGTAATATAAAATTATATGATTATGATTATGATGATTATAATATATAAGTAAATATAAAAATATAAGGGGACAATATCACACTAATTGACCTAGTCCCAAAATAAGCTTTAGGCTTGTACTATGGGTACTAGACAACAATATAAATACTTATATAGAGAAATATATACTTAAATACATTAGAAAACATCCATGACTCAGGAACAAATATTCGCGCTCATCACAAAAATATCTGCCCTTACCGGGATTCGAACCCAGGACCACTAGCTTCGTAGGCAGGGTCACTACCCACTAGGCCAGCGCGTCATCTAAAACAAGTCATTTTGATTATGATTATAAGTAGATTATCTTAATTTAGATTTTCTAAACTAGAAAAGGTGAGGTATTTTCTTTGACTTAGTCATTAACGTATGTATATGTATGTAAACTCTTTATTGCACAAAAAAACAATCACAAGTAAGTACGTACAGTCAGGAGCGTTAATTTGGGACCCATTACAAGAAAAATATGCTTGAAGTCGTCAATATCATTAGAGATAAACTCAACCTTACTATTGTTGAAACTTAGATTGACTTTGGACCTAAGGTGGGTACCAAATTAAATCTCGTGACTGTACATAAACTTAAGATAAAGTGTAAAATGGCGAACTTTCACATAAAAATCCTAGATCTTCCTGAATTTGAACATTTCACCCTAAAAGTCACACATTAATCAATTGCCTCATTTCAGCGGGTAAATTTGACATCCCACTATAAATCCGTTTTAGGGTGGAACGTCAGGATTCGAGCTTAATTAAAGGTCGGGACCATGTCGGGGCCCTTCTGTCGAACAGCTTTTAATCTTGATAGTGTGCTAATAAACTCCTCTAGTTAAACGGGGTAAGGGTATTTGGAAGGTTATTTACCGTTACATAACACCTTTCAGTCACGTGTGATGTTTTTGCGTCGTTAGTCGATTTTTAATTGGGTTTGATTATAAACAAGCTTTGACAAAAAAAAATGTAAATGTTAAGTAATTGAGATTTATGGTAGCTTATGTCAAAAATATGAATACTAGACCTACCTTGTGCAGGGTCCGTTCGGAAAGCTATCACCATCTTATCCATTAACCTACTGCCAAACAGCAGTGTTCGCATTGTTGTATTCCGGTTTGGGGATAAGACAACCGGTGGAATGACTAGAATAGAGGCATTCCATCTTAGTCCTCAGTGTTGGCAATGCATTAGCAGGGATTGCATTGCAGTCTTGTGAATGCGAATGTCTATGGGTCACAGTTTCCATTTACCATCAGGTAGCCATGCCTTCTCTATGCCATAAAAAAAAAACTATGTATGTATATGCAAGATGTGCTAAAAAAACGAACCTTTGATGTTATCGTTTTATCATCGTCACGATAGTCAATATTTGCTTGACACTAATGGTGGTCGAGTTACATACACGTCACAGGCAAGATGGTTTAATCTTGTATAACAGATGCCCTGGTCGACAGGTCGTCAAAGGTTAGTAATATTGTATGATGAAATGCATACATGAACGCAAGTAAAAATTTCACTTTTTTTTACCTTAATAAGCAAAAGCAAAAATGATGGTTTAAAATTGTAAAAGCACCGTACCGTGTTTTTTTTAAACAATTGAATACTAAAGTGTTTAAATACTACTACCCTATTAAATTGGCGTACGATCACATGAAATCATTTTTTTAACCGCCTTGAAAAAGAAACACAAAAGAGGTACCTACCGAAATTGATACTTCAACATTAAATGAAGAGAATTCCAATTTCGTGGAAACGTTAAAATGACAATGGGAATAATTTTATTTCAAAAGCCTCACGCTCATTACGAAAAACGAAGCGACGCATGAAAATTTTAAACACCGCGCTGTGAATGTTTCCTTCCGTTTTCATTTGTTGTGTTCTCCAAAAACGTTTTTGGGCACAATAAATTAACTTCTTTTTTGCATGTGTATGCGTGCGTCACATATTTCATTTTTTCCACGAAACGGGGTTCGACAAAAGGTCAAACAAATCCCCAAAATTATGGAGCAGCCTTTGATGTCCAGCGTTATTGGCTGAATCCAATTCTTGTTACTACCTTTTGTTGCTTTGATGAGATTTGATTGGTCAAAATGAGTACAGCTATTTTATTATCTAAGTACCTTTCGAAATAAAAGGTAAGTTCCCTTTTTTGTGTCAGCGAAATTAAGACTTTTTGATCTTTTTACAAACCTTCTAACCTTAACCCTTTACCTACGGGGCCTTGATTCACTCAGTCACCGCTCAATACGGGCATGTTTTGGCGAGAGTCAGCGGTTAGGCATAATTTTACTTACTTGTAACTTTGGAAGTATTACAGCTATACACTTGAAATTTCACACACACATTAAGTATAATGTGTTTAATCAATAAATAATCACCCGAAGTAATAATATTCACATTTTTTTCTGATATCAAGCAATATATCAGTCACGGAAAAATTGATGATGTTCAAGTTACTACTCACGGATTTCACAAGTTTAAGTTAAAAAACATTAGTTTACAGTATGTTTAACACAAACAAACACTTAAATGACGATAATTGTTACAATAATGCATAAATATCAATCACTTAAAACGTTGCACAAAAACAATTTGCCACTTATGAAAAATAGTGATGTGCCAGTATCGACACAGTTGTCGATAAACTAGCACCATCGATGGGCAAAAAATTCGAGTGATAATTCGATTTTGTATATAAATTATAAAAACCTTTATTCGATTTTGTAGTTGGTATGAGTGTGCACTAGGGTATTGACAAATCTGTACCTAGAGTACGAGATCACAAGTTATGATTGTTGTGAAATGATTATTAGATACTATAATACCTATTATTGATTTTATAACAATTCTATGATGTTAAATTACAATGTTTTAAACCAAAAACTGTGAAATAAATAAAAAATAACACTCAATACACTCCCACGTCGTACTCTCACAACAAGTCGATGAAATCAAGTCGAGTCGATGAACAACACTAATGTCCGCCATATTGAGCTCAATTATTTGCACCTCTGCAGTACGGGTGTCAACCCTAGTTGACAGCAAAAAAGCGGTAATTTTAAAAGTATTTTTATGTCAGTGCCATCTACCGAAACATTATGATATTTTTTCCTTTGCATCTATACTAATCCCAATTCATAATGTGACCGCTATTACCATTACACAAGGTGTCGTTTTGTTTAAAAAAAATATTGAACATGACCTTCGATTCGATCAACTATAGATGACACCCGTACTGCAGTGGTGTTGAAGCACTGGCAACTCTGGTTGACACCCGTAGGTAAAGGGTTAACGTTACATCAAACTGATCACTTTACACACATTTTGAATCAATATAAATAAATTAGTTAACATTTTAGTAGGTTTTTTTGCAACAATTTCATAATGCCTTCATTATACTTAGCATGTTTTTCAGTCATTATGATACCGTCAATAAATCGTTACAAAACCTACTCGAAAATTTCCTCACATTTGCGTAGCGGTTAATAGGACACATTAACCCAAGAAAAAACCGATTCAATTCTTCAAGCAGAATTATAATAAGTTTTGATCCCACAAGTCCTCTAAAGTATCTAACATCCAGTCCGACTATCGAGGTTACGGCGGAGTTCGCATCCACTCTGCAGCTATTTAGTTTTCTTTAGCGTTCTAGTTCGAGAAACTCGTTTGAAAAGTTTGCCTTGAATCCTACTGTTGGCAATTTTACACATTTCACAGAGGCTCAATACGGTCCAATAAAGGCGAAAAAGAGCGCAGCGACTGGATCGGGCATGGAGTCACTGAAAGCGGAGGCGTATAAAACCGCGCGGTAAAAGGGATATGTTCGAATCATTCTTATTCTGTAAATTTATTGCTTTTGAATTTCTGGGTTTTGTACAAAAAATGTCTTCAAATTCTAATTCAAACCATTTATGTGAAAAAAACACATTACAACACAACATACATGGTAAAAAAAGAAGAAACAAGATTAGAGCAGAAATAGGCCTTTACATGCGTACTACTACTTTGTTAGGGTGTTTCATTTTTGACACAATTTGTGTATTTTAATGAATTCGATCAAGTTCTTGCTCTTACTTATCTAAAAGACAAGTATTCAAAATTATTATACAATTAGTCGGTATTTAAAGATTTTCACAACTTTTTGAATTAATTTTCATGATAATGCAATTCTCCAAAGCCGCAACAGGCGGAAATAATGCTGAAATTGGTCAATATCATTAGGGTTTGATATTAACAGGAAAGTTATTGTTTGTGGTTTTTGGAAAAATAATAAACATTGAAAATCTGCGCGTCCTAAGTCAATTTGCGCAACCTACAATTTTATTGTAAAACTAAAAAAACATTTATTTTTTCCATACAAATGAGAAACACGCTAATACATAAATAAGTACATACATAAAATACCAACCCCTACTTTAAGGGCTGATGTATTTTACGTCCGATTTGCATGAAACCTAGTTAAAAATCATCTCGATTAATCTAGTCTTTGTTACCTAGTTATTACTAGAGAAGAAGTGGGATGGCCTGAATTAACCTTGAAATTGGTCGAAAAGAGATGAAATAGAAAGTATAGTCTGAATGCTATCTGAGACTGAGTGAAATGGTAAAGGATGAAGAATACCTTTGCCCAGCAAAAATGGGATATCGTAGTAACGGTAACCAAATAAAAATATTGAGCATACTTAGAACCTTGTCATTGTGACTGCCATTGTTATTGTCAAGCTTGTCATTTGATGTTTATTTTGAAGTTTATTATGACAGTGCACTAAAGTTTATAACATTTTCGTTGGGGTACTTGTACATGATGTCGATGACGACGATGATGATAATGATAAAAATAAAAACACGTAAATAGATGTTTTCGATTCTCGACTTTATCAGGGCAACTTGAAAAACTAAATACACAAAATGTCACCGACGGCTCAAATCACAAACACCATTTAATTCCACGCTACAAAAGTGACCAAACAATTGTTTCGAGTGGGGAAGGCAGGGGAAAAGAGGAACATTCCGAGAACGCTGGAACTTTGTACTAAAGGTGACATATGCACCTTAATAGTACTGAAAAGTTTATTGTGGTTGCCATTTCCAGATTGGATTTCAAGAGAAAATTGTAAGAAATGACTGGCGGTGCGGTATTCTTGTCTGTGGTGGCTTTGAAGGAGCCAAGAGTCAATGCTATTATATTTTTAGTGGTTGAGTGTCGCTTTATCCGGTTAAGAGGCACTTTTATGTTTGTGGTGACGTACAGATGTAGTAAATAATCCTTTCCCATCGTTTTTGGTCAAATAACTTCGTATTTATCTTGCTTTCTCAGTTGGCATATTGATGGGTACTGAAGCTAATTGAGAAAGCTTAAGATAAATACGAACATATCCGATAAAAAACGATGGGAAAGGATTATTCACTACATCTGTACATTTATTTTTAAATAGATATTTATCAGAATTATTATTAAAATTGGGAACATTTCCTGTTTCATTAAATGAGAGTTTTTTTTTAATTATTAGTATTTTACCGAAAATGGAAGTGATTTTTTTCACCTTTCGTTAATTAATTTAAAAATATTTAACATTTCTTAATTAAAAAAAATGTGATTATCTAACAGTGTTCCACGATTTGTTTAGTCTAATAATAATTTACAAGCATTCATTCTAAACTTTTCATTTCGTTTTTTTTTAAAGGGAGTATCTGAAATATTGTCTACATGACACAAAGTGCATCGAACATTCTGTTTAAATTCCTTTGTATTTTCATTCGTACTTTATTTTCCGCCGATGTTGCCATGTACGAGTCTTTTTCATTGTGTGTTGTCCTTTATCTGGACAGTGGCACCCTTTTACTTTCCACTATGTCTGCTCGAATTTTATGTGTTCTTTTGTATTCAGTCAGACCTTTGTGAGTGCACAAAATATACTGTAACGCAAAACTAAGTAGGTATCACACTTTCAATGAAATTTTCATTAATAGTGTGATAGGTGCTTAGTTTTGCGGGCCAGTGTATAATATTCAAAGATTTTTAAAATACTATTTTATTTGATTATTTTAATTTGATTTTTTGTAAGTTATGGCTCCATCGAGAAAGTCGATGTTTCACTTAATAACTTAATTATGTTATGATTCAGGTTTTAATTTATACTTGAATGACAGGTGTCTGGATTGATTTTTTATCTTCCTTTTCCTATAAGGTCAATAAATAATTAATAGTTATGTGATTTATAAAGTTATTTATTAAAATCACTAACTCTTTAGATAATTAGCTTAGAAAAATGTTTCTTTGTTTATTGTTATTGTTATCAATTATCATTGATATCCCAACTTCTTATTTTTATTTTAGATTACATTAAGACGTGTATATTTTTAATAGTTTGTTCTGTTTTAATTATTACAACTAAACTTATTAATTGGAACTAAGAAGTTTTAATAGTTGACGGGTATGTAATTTTTCCCAAAAAAATAAAACATCCAGAATAGACAAATGTAAATACTCAACCACTATATGACATTCAATAATATCAACCAATTTACTTGATAAAATGCAAAAAACATTTTGCATTCACAATAACTTCTGTAAAACCACTTTTTCCGAACAATAAACTGCAACCGCTGGAACATATTCATACTCCATTGTTCCGTTACAAACGAACAGTTCGGTTAGTGTAAAAAACAACTTAAGTGAAACATGAACAGACAAAAGCCTGTTATTTATTGCCCGCATTTATTTTTTCTCGGCAGCGAACAGACTGAATTTATTTTATATTTCAACTAAGGACGGGGCCAGATTAAAATAATTACAGGACGCTAATGTTTTAGGACATGAAGAGAAGGTCTTTCTATTATTTTTTCAGAGAAAAATATGATAACGTACAAAAAGTTTTAAATGATTGTGTTTACTAAGTATAAATGGGAGTTTGGATGAATAGACGTTTGTGACTCAATCACGCTAGAACGGGTGAACGGATCTGGATGTAATTTAGCGCAGAGATAGATTGTATATCTCTCTAGATTGGCGAAAGAGATATACAGATCGAAAGTGAGTGGAATGGTCGGAAGGGGCCGCCCTAGGCGTACTTTTTCGAGTCAAATCGGAGAAATACTGGAAAAGGGCCGAATCTTAAGTACCCGAAACTGACATGCGTGAGTTAATTCATTATCCTGCAATAAGCTAGAAGCTAATTGACAATTATGTATTATTAAAATAAATAAGTAAGTAAGCGGCTTTTACCCTATAAAGCAATAGTTAATAAACTATCTACAAGCTGTTACGATTAAGGAGCAGAAAGCAAACAAAAAAGGATATTTAAACTATTGTTTTATTAATTCCTTTATTCAAAGGTCAACCTGCATTTAATTATTCAATATGATAAACAATTTCAGTTTAGTGCCCGACAAGTATTAAAGCTTTAATCTAGTTATTCTACATGACATCACATTTAACAATTTACAGGTAACATTTTTGTGTTTTGTTTTAATAGTGAATACAATAATCAATTGATCATATATTGAACATCGCAATAGCATAGTATTCACATATTTAATTGCATTTCACAATAAAAACAAAACAATATAAATCACACAATAATCAAAAATAATCAGCAAAGAATTAAGAGATAATTGTTACTTAACTTCTTTCCTCACTGGCAGCAAACTTCAAAGTGACTAGGAATCGTCAGACGCCCCTTTTATATGATCACAGCCCGCCTTTTTAAAACGCCAGTGGCGCCACCAAAGATAGTTATTTCTTTAGAATTTCCGGTTAGCAAAACAATTTAATATAGCAAAGAAATGCAATCTAATTTGTTTATAAAAATCAAATGTAATTAAATAAAACCTTCAACGTTTTTAATATTAAGATCTAAGCTTTAAGAGTAATATCTTTGAATCATATTTGCTAACCGAAACGCGGGAAGCGCAGCACGCGGCGGCGTGCTGTACTGCTTTGTGTTTTAAGATTTAATTTAAAAAGTGGCTTGTGAACGTGATAGTGTACTAGTGCAGAGTGAAATAATAACATTGGGGTACGTACAATCACATTTGTACCATTAATATAACTCGGCCATACTGATATGTGCTTCGCTCTCGAAGTACATAAACAAAACTACATTTTATTATTTATCATATTTAATATTACATAACATTCCAACGTTAACACTGTCCTACCTCCTTACATTAGGAGAAACAGTTACAACGTTCATTTTAACATCATTATTTTATAACCCCTCACTGGGGCTAGCCAGATTGAATTATTAACTACAGCAGTTTCAACCAATCTTCTTCATGTTCAACCAATAGTCAAATAAACATCATTGACTAATTAAAAAAAAAACATCATTTCGCTCAAGATCTTTCACATCGAGTATAATCAACTTCAATTAATACTAATAAACAAATCTTTAAACATACAATATAAATACATTTTTCAAAATTTCATAGTTCTAATTATAACATTTAATTTTCTTGTGGCCACTCTCCAGGCCATTGTCTTAATTTATCCTTTGCTACAGTGGTATTCCTTAACCTACCTATACCTCTTAGAGCATATCTATCTTTAGGAAGTAAAGTGACAATTTCATAAGGTCCTTTAAATTTGGGACTAAGTTTAGCATGGCGTCTATGGTCTTGATTCACATATACTATATTACCAACCTCAAAAACTTTACTATCCCGTCTTAATGCATCAAAACGAGTTTTAAATTTATTTGCCACCAAACATAAACGTTGAAAAGCTAGTTCTCTATCCGCCTGAACATCGGTATTTAATTCAGATACATTGACATCGTTTAGACGAGCTTGAATGACAGGGATGTTTGCGTTACAACCAATTAGTAAACGAGTCGGGGTAAAACCAGTTGATTTTTGAACAGTAGTGTTAATAGACTGTTGGACTTTCCACAACCTGCTTGGCCAATCTGACGAACCATTGCACGATGTGTTTAACATATTAACTACTGTTGCAACGTATCGTTCTACCTGACCATTTCCTCTAGGTGTTCCTGTAGCAATCAAATGATGATCTATGGATAATTCTCTAAAGAGGGACCTTATGTGCTGGGAGCTAAAGTTAGTGCCCCTGTCAGTAATGACGTTTGTTGGGGTTCCAAATAAGGTAACCGTATCTCGAATAATAGGAACTAGTTCTTGGGCACTTAAACTTTTAAGAGGTTTTAATAGACAGAACTTTGTAAACCCATCAACTAACAACAATATATATTTGTACCCTTCCGCAGTTTGTGTAAATGGGCCAGTGCAATCCAAATGAACTGTGTGAAATGGTATAGGTGTTTTCTCTATGGGAAAAAGAAAACCTTGTTTTGGTCCGGTGTGAGCTTTACGTTCAACACAAGTTAGGCAGTGCGTCAAGAATTTTTTTACAAAGGCTGCCATGTGGGGAAACCAGAAATGCTCTCGAAGTTTTTCTAACGTCTTATCAAAACCTACATGGCAATTTTCATTATGAAATAGTCTTAAGATATCGAGTCTAGTACTCTTAGGCACAAAAAGCCTAGGTTCGTCTAGTTCAGAGGTTTTGTAATACAACAAGTTGTTTAATAACAAATATCGATTTGCATCGAGTTCACCAGCTAAAACCAAACTTATTAAATTTTGAGTTTCTGAGTCATTTTGCTGGGCTGCTTCTAACCAGGATTGAGGTTCATCAATTAAATTGACTCTATGGGTGGTGCATTTAGGTGAAATAATAACATTTATATTTGGGTAAATGGAATCTATAACAGGGGCCTCGGGAGGGTTACGGCTTAGAAAATCAACATGTGCAATATATTTTCCCTTTTTATACACTATTTCAAATTCAAAATCTTGCATAAAAGTCCACCAACGGGCAACCCGTGGTGATAAGTCCTTTTTATTCATTGTTGATTTTATGGAGTTACAATCAGTAATAATTTGGAACTTTATACCAAGAAGATAAACCCTAAAGTGTTTTAATGCATTATAGATTGCCAAGGTCTCCAAGTCATAAGAACAGTAATTAGATTCTGTAGACGTTGTTCTTTTACTATAATAAGCCACGACATGTTTGTTATTATCTGTTTTTTGAACTAGTATGGCTCCATAGCCTAAAGAGCTGGCATCTGTGAAAAGTTCGGTCTTTAATGCTGGGTCGAAAACGGATAGAAGCGGCTTACTCGATAGCTGTTTTATGACATAATCCCTGGCTAAGTCCTGCTCCAAAGTCCATTCCCATTTTCGATCTTGTTTAGTAAGTTTGGTAATACAGGCTGTCTGAGACGCAAAATTTGGTATGAATTTCCGAAAATAACTTGCAAGACCCATAAATTGCCGTACCTGTTTAACAGTAGTGGGAATAGGGGAGTTAACTAACGCTGCTATTTTAGTTTCACTAGGTCTGATACCCTCGTGTGATATATGGCGCCCTAAATATTCTATGTTGTCAACAAAGAATTTACATTTATGTAGGTTTATCGTAAAACCAGCAATACTAAGTGCCTTCACAGTTCTTTCTAAATAGTCTAGGCCCTCTTTTACCGTCGTAAATGGAATGAGTAGATCATCAATGTACACTAAAAGAAACTTCAAATGTTCAACAGCCTTTGTTATAGCCCTTTGGAAAACAGACGGCCCATTACAAATACCAAACGGCATTTTTACAAATTCATAATGGCCACCCGGTGTAACAAATGCTGTGTATTTAATAGATTCTGAGGATACTGGAATCTGATAAAAACCATTTTTCATGTCTATTGATATAAAATATGTAGCTTTACCAAGTTTATCGATCTGGTCCTCAATGAGGGGGAGCGGGTATCTATCTTTGTCCAATATCTTATTTAAGGCTCTATAATCCACACAAAGTCTATCACTGCCATCCTTCTTTTTGACTAAAATGACGGGACTAGCAAAAGGAGAGTCACTTTCGCGAATTATATTTTTGACAAGTAGTTCTTTAACAATTTCATCTACCCTCTCCCTCTCAACCGGGGCCAATCGATAAGGACGATAATGAACTATCTCATTCCGTTTCAGACGTAAACTCAGTTTACCGGTTTGTACTGTGCCAGTTCCCTCCAAAACAGAAGGATATTTTAGGAAAATCCGTTTTATTTCGTCCTGTAACTCAGGAGTTAAATGTTCAACTTTTGATGCTAAGTCACAAAGTTTCGATATAGAAGATATTAAATTGACTTCTGTGTTGGCTTGATCCGGTTTTCTAAGTAATCGGGACCCGGAAACGTCTGTAATCATTTCTATATCAGGATATTCTACGGCGTTTCTACCTATGACCAAATCATAACAAAAATCGCTATCCCTAGCAACATAGATATCTAATTCTATACAAACATCTTTAAACTTAACAAAAGTACACAATACAGCAAACACATGAATCTTATTTTTGCCTATTCCGTTAAGGTAGATAGATGTTGGTACAAGATGGCACCCCGTTTTCCTTGCGATCGACTCTTTTATTAAACTACAATTTGCCCCAGTATCTATAAGGGAGTCAATTGTCAGATCATTAATAACAACTTGGGTAAGTTTCAGTTTTGATTGCCTAAAAAATTGGCTTCCTTAGTTGGGACTAAAGTTATAGACGCAGAGTGCATAGATTCAGCTCGTTGTTTATGAAAACACGAAGAGTCAGTGTGACCTACTTTCTTACAATAAGTGCATTTTTTAATACGATAATCGTAAGGCTTAGGGACCTGTGCTGTTTGATAGGGATTAAGCTGAGGAGACTGAACATTTTCATTCCTCATGCATTGAAATTGCAAATGTCCAGTCTTATTACAGGTATAGCATTTCTTTTCCCCGCTAAACCTAGGTCGCTTAATCCCACTGGGCCCCGAACCTATATAATCTTTGCTACTATTATCAAAAGACCTTTTTCTGCTCTTAATATAAGTTGAAAGAAGCGAGATAAGGGCTGCAGTTGTCGTTATGCCATTATTCAAAGATGCCATTCTGATATCAACATCAGTAATGCCACCACAAACAATCTCTACTAATTGCAGTTCCGTAAAAGCAATTTTGGTGTTACGTAATAACTTTAATTTTTCCCGAGCGTATTCACTGTAAGATTCGGCTACATCAGATAAATATAAGACAGCCTTGCTAAGTTTTTCAGATAGATTCCTTTTTTCGGGGTAAGCATCAACTATATCGATACGAAACTTTTCCCAAGATCTACCTTCTGAAGGTTGCCAGGATTCAAACCAAATTAAAGCAGAGCCCTTCAGGGCCTTACCGGCTCTAGCCGCAGTTTTGATACTGCTCCATTTGAACTCTTCCGCGAGGGTCTCGATGCTGTCGCACCAACTCGCGGCTCCGCAATAGTTTTTCTCAGGATCAAACAGCGGCAGCGCGATGTCATCATCCTTGTGGAGCGGAGCTGAGACTGCATCACGGATCGCCTTCAGAAGGTCGCTTATCTCAGTTGACTCCATTCTGGAATGTACAAGAATTTATATTTTATTGAGAGCCTGGACGATCCCACTTCTGAAGTTAATTCATTATCCTGCAATAAGCTAGAAGCTAATTGACAATTATGTATTATTAAAATAAATAAGTAAGTAAGCGGCTTTTACCCTATAAAGCAATAGTTAATAAACTATCTACAAGCTGTTACGATTAAGGAGCAGAAAGCAAACAAAAAAGGATATTTAAACTATTGTTTTATTAATTCCTTTATTCAAAGGTCAACCTGCATTTAATTATTCAATATGATAAACAATTTCAGTTTAGTGCCCGATAAGTATTAAAGCTTTAATCTAGTTATTCTACATGACATCACATTTAACAATTTACAGGTAACATTTTTGTGTTTTGTTTTAATAGTGAATACAATAATCAATTGATCATATATTGAACATCGCAATAGCATAGTATTCACATATTTAATTGCATTTCACAATAAAAACAAAACAATATAAATCACACAATAATCAAAAATAATCAGCAAAGAATTAAGAGATAATTGTTACTTAACTTCTTTCCTCACTGGCAGCAAACTTCAAAGTGACTAGGAATCGTCAGACGCCCCTTTTATATGATCACAGCCCGCCTTTTTAAAACGCCAGTGGCGCCACCAAAGATAGTTATTTCTTTAGAATTTCCGGTTAGCAAAACAATTTAATATAGCAAAGAAATGCAATCTAATTTGTTTATAAAAATCAAATGTAATTAAATAAAACCTTCAACGTTTTTAATATTAAGATCTAAGCTTTAAGAGTAATATCTTTGAATCATATTTGCTAACCGAAACGCGGGAAGCGCAGCACGCGGCGGCGTGCTGTACTGCTTTGTGTTTTAAGATTTAATTTAAAAAGTGGCTTGTGAACGTGATAGTGTACTAGTGCAGAGTGAAATAATAACATTGGGGTACGTACAATCACATTTGTACCATTAATATAACTCGTGCATGACTCGATGTATGAATGTGGAAGAAGAGAAAAAAAAATGTCAAGATCGTAGTAAGTGGAACGAAGTGGTCTCTGCCTACCCCTCTGGGAAACAGGCGTGATTTAATGTATGTATGTATGTATGTATAGATTGTAGTATGGAATAGTACAAACGCTATTTTTATCCCGTAAAATTGGACAGTTTCCTAGGGAATAGCGGTAAACGACTTCTAGGCGGACCGATTCAGGATAAAAGTAAGTTAGTCTTATTATAAAAAACATCACCGTAAAATATTCATTTTTCAATATCAAGAAAGTAATGCATGATTAAGATAAAAAATTGAAAATCAATTGTACAAAACTAAGTAGCAAAAATTAAAAGGGTTTCTTAATTACGGTTTAGTGGTGTTAAATGTATAAAACCGACAGTTTAAAATATATGTTTTATTTTATTGTACTAGTAGTTTTAAGAAGTAGTAAAGCCACCACCATAAAACAATATACCTAATTATAAATGTGTAAATAAAATCAACCGGCTTTAAATCACAAGTGGTGAATATATCGCAAAATGTAAAATAACATTATTTAATCCACCATTCGATATTCTTTCAGATAAGTTATTAAAGGACCACTCTTGACATGTCATTATAGACTGATTATAGAAAAAAAGTTGACTATTGTTGAAGAAATCGAGTAAAGGACTAATTTGAAAACCTGCATTGAAGTCCGATTTAAACATTCAATATATAGTTTTGTGCCCTAGACCAATAGGTGCGTCAAATTCGACTTTATTTCAAAACCTATCTAAGTACTTTTACTACTCTCTGATCACTTAAGTAATAGATTCCCTGATCACCAATCAGTAACCACAGATTTCCAGGAAGGAATAAACTGTCGGTTGGCACCCGCATCTGCCGCGTTTGAAATATTGATGACAGCCTCGGCCCTTGGGAGCGATTATTCGTACCAAATCTCGTCCCGATGGTTTTCGAAGGTATTGATCAAAAAACCGATGCTCATACAATCCGGGATTAGGGATAAGGGGGGATGGAATTGGTTGGATTTGAATTTGGTTCATGATTTAATTAGGATTGTTTATAATGGCCAATTTGGATCAGTGTTTACTTTTTTTTAAAGGCATGTTATAACTGCAACTCTTCAACGGATAAACCGATGCTGTATTTTTAATTAGAAAGCAGGTTTTCTGGCAGTGGCGGTTCTTTGCTACGTTTCATCACTACATAGTATAAAACAAAGTCGCTTTCCGTTGTCTGTCTGTCCGTATGTAGGTATTCTTAGATCTTTAAAACTACGCAATGGATTTTGAGGCGGTTTTTATTAATAGATAGAGTGATTCTAGATGAAGGTTTTTACATATAATAAACTCTGTTTTATGAATAGGTGTTACAGAAAATTCACATAAACCGAAGCGAAGTGAGAAAGTGGCGCTACTTTTTTTATAAAAAATAGTTGGGTTGTTAAAGAGATCAGTTCTGAAAGAAGAGGTCATCGTTCGTTTGTTTATTTTCTGTAAGTAAACGTAAATCGTGAAAGTCGATTTTAGTCTAGCAATAATAGAGTTAATTGTTTAATCATTCAAGTATAAAGGCACACATTTAAAATTAAAGAGCATAGTGGCCCTAGATAAAATAACGCTAACGTTAACGTAGGTAAACGATTGTCGTAAACTGTCAAAATGTATGGATATGACAATAGTGTTCTCGCAATATGAATGTTCTAACACAGCTAAACGAACATCATAAACGGAATATAAAATTAACATTTTTGTATACTTTAAATTTCAGTATCTTGCAGAAAACATAAATAGTATTATAAATATTTTGTGAAGCCGTACTATGTTACCGAATCAAAGAAAAGGGTCAATAGTGTAGCAATTACAAGTTATTAGTGTTATTACAGCCTAAATAGCTGAAACTAGGGAATAGTTTGGAGGGTTTATTTTGGTTTTTTTCCATCGAATTCCGGGTCACTGCAATTAATATAATTAAGTAGTTTAGTGGACTTATTTTTTAATGTTTCGATCACTTTCGATGTGTTATTACTAGTGTTGGAAGAGCATGATCTCTTCGGGTATAACGGAGGAGTCATCAATTTAAGAAGGGATGTTAAAAGAGTGATCTTTTTCCAGCTTCCAATTTCAGCATACTGACAACGACAGGTGACAGGTGACATTTCGGTGTATATGGCGCAGCTTTTGTGAAACCTAGTGTTGTATCAGCGTGTTAACTTTGCTATGTATAGCGAATGGTCACTGTCACGTATCGTTATCAAGATGGTGAAATAAAGGGACCTGTTATGCCTTGGGACCGAAAGAAGTCTATAGGAAGTGGTATATATAGGTCGACTGACTTGGGAAACTTCAAAAGCACGTTGCAGTGCATTGTCAGATCTAGTTGCACTATTGGACGCTGGTGGCGCTGCCTTAGCTCGTGTTACAAGGTGCCGCTAGATGGCGCTACGTTGCTACACTTTGAGACCGGGGTGTTGGTGGTGACATGCAGTCTGTGCAAGTGCCAGTAGTGGATGACTTCAGTAGTGCTCAGAGCCAGGTTGGCGAGCGTAGCAGAAGAAAAGGAGCGAGTGGCGTACACAATGAGTTGTGTACTTTGCTCGTGGAGTACTTGTAATAGGACGCAGTGAGTCACGTAGTTAAGTAATAGTATTGTGCACACTGGAGCCATGCAGATATATCAAAATGCTTGAAGGTCGTCAGGTTGCGTAATTGTCCACTGTTGTTGGTCACCAATTAAAGGAGGACTATCACATCAAGGTCACCAAAGTAGGAACAGATGTCATTAGAGAAATCTTTCTCCAGGTGGGAACTGAAGTGAATTGGGATGAAGTTTGAAGTAGAACCTATAAATAATAAGTCAACTGACTGGAGAAACCTTCGATAGCACGATTCAGCGCAATGTCAGATCTAGTTGCGCTATTGGACACTGGTGGCGCTATTGTAGCTCATTGTCTCCCACGTGTAACGAGTTGCCACTAGATGTCGCTAGGTGGCTTCACTTGTAGGAGACCCCACCTAACTTTTTTAAGACTGCGCCGAGCAAACGCCGAGCGTCCAGTGGCGCCCTCATTACTTTTATTGGGTTTTCAAAATTAACTAAAGAATTTCCTTGGAACCAAACAAAATGTGTTTGTAGCGCAAGTATAAACACAATTTATGGGATACGTAACAAACTTTAATATCAATTACCCTTTGAGTAGTCAGCTTAACGGGAAAAGGTGGCCACTTTTTTCCGTTAAGTTAATAACGGGTTGGCTTAATTAAAGTAATGAGATAATTTTTTTCTAATTTTTTTTTTATTAAATTACTTGTTTAGGTTATACTCGTATAGCTTTTTATCATATCGCACCTTCGGTAGAACAAGGGCACAATACCATATGACAACAAGGGTAATAATTGTGCCCTTGTTCTACCGAAGGTGCGATATACAAATAAACTAAAACCAGCATGATAATCAATCATTATAATATAGAAAACCTCGCCCATTTAAAAAAAATCGCAGCTTTCTTCTTACCGTTTTCATCATTACGTTAAACAACATCTTTTTTTATTTTTTCAGTTAATTCTTTGCTTTTATACCCGGCGCTTCAACTGTGTATGTGATTTCGCTTCCGGCTCATCACTGTAAACTAGTCTACTGAGAATTACCAAAAAATCCTCCATTGGACGAGCTACACCGACGTTCGGACGCGACGGTTTGAATCCTTCGATACGAAATGAACGTCACGCTTTTTTAGTCAATTCTGGGTGCACCCTGCATAGTGATACTTTCTTCGCAACTTCTTGCACTTCTTGGAATTTCTTCAAGCTGTATGTCGGAATATTTGGGTGTTTTTTGACGCTTTAAGTGTAGAACATTGTATTTCTTTAAAATATTCCTTACTCACCAACACGGGAAACAGCATAATTATTTTACAGCTAACTTATCTGGGACTCATCCACTTTGTTTTGTGCAAACTTTGCCATTTTCCTCCGGTTTCAATGATTAAGAATGGGTGATCTTCCCGTTTTTGGTAAATCTTTAGTCCTAATACCAAATTCCCACCGCTGGATCAAACAAACCAAACAGCAGTGTTCGCATTGTTGTGTTCCGGTTTGGGGATAAGACAGCCGGTGAAATTACTAGCATAGAGGCATTCCATCTTGGCCTCAGGGTTGGCAACGCATTTGCAGTCTTAGGATTGCATTGCAGTCTTGTGATTGCGAATGTCTATGGGTCACAGTTTCCACTTACCATCAGGTGGCCTGTGTGCTCGTTTGTCTACTCGATGCCATAAAAAAAAAAAAAACATTAAATTGTAGATGGAGATACCCTCAGCTTTGAAGTGAGAGACCACTTCAGATTTTTCACGTCGTCCAAGTAGGCGATAGACATGTTCACGTAATGACTTCCTTGTGGACATTTTTTATTAACACAGCTAATCATTATTTGCCTTTTTAACAATAATTGACATTTTTTCTATTTATTATAGCTGTCAAAATCCTTTTTGTATTATTTTTTTGCCTGCTATTGTCAATTGAATACCTTCTCATTACTTTAAGCCAACCCGTTAACTCAAAGGTGAATTGTTATTAAACTATATGATATACCCTATAAGTTGTGTTTTCATTTGTAGTACAAAAACATTTCGTCCAATTTTAAGAAAATACTTTAGTTTATTAGAAAACACAATAAAAGTAATGAGGGCGCCACTGTACATCCGGCGTACGCCCGGCGCAGTCTTAAACTTAGAGGCACCTTTGTAATTAAAACATAGAAACAAACTATTGACAGCAACGTAGCAACTAGTGTTTCAAGTTTAACTAGGTCACAGTTTGAAATTCGACATCGCTTGAAGCTTTACGATTTAACGTAATTGGCTACAGATTAACATCGCTTTGGCCGGCTATTTTAGGTAACTTGCTTATTAAGTACACTTAAATGTTAATCTGTTGCTTTTGGAGCTTTTAGGGTATTTGGACTGAGTGGAGGACTTCTACGGCAATTTATAGCTGGAAACTATACTGCCCTCCTAAATAAAACGCATGCGCAAAGTAAATTTAACACCCCTCTTAAGACATAAGGTTACTAATACATACGCGGTTCTATGAGACATACGCCCTTTTACACCTGACAATATAGGTATCTGGAATTATAATGCAAAGTCATGGTCAGAACAATATTTGACCGCAAAAAATATTGTGGGATTACGACGTAAAGGATAATTAGGTGATGATTAGGCATGCATTGCTTAGTTAACTAGTTAATTTATTACTGGGTTTTATATAAGTACTTAAGCTACGCAATGTATTTCTAGTGATCAGGTGTGTAAAAGTTGCTACCTTAAAACATTAAATTACACATTGGCCTTTATTTAAACCATCGATTACCATTATATATACAGAAACTGACGAAAGTCTGTCAGTTTCTGGACAGAGGAGTGATATTAGAAATTATTTAATGTTGAACCTTGGGTGTGGCAGGACAAGCATAAAAGTCGTGTAAATGCCGTTGAAGTGCGCTCTTTGAGTAGTATGTGTGGTGTGAAACTGATTGATAGAGTAAGGAATGAAAAAGTCAGAGAGAAATGTGGAATAAAAGAAGATTGTATTGACTAAGATTGAAAAGGGTATGCTTCGATGGTTCGGTCATTTGGACAAAGGATGGATGAAAGAAGATTGACGAAATAGATATACAGATCGATAGTGAGTGGACGGGTCGGAAGGGGCCGCCCTAGGCGTACTTTTTCGAGTCAAATCGGTGAAATGCTGGAAAGGGGCCGAATCTTAAGTACCCGAAACCGACGTGCGTGCATGACTCGACGTATGAATGTGGAAAAGCGAAAAAAATTTGTCAAGATCGTAGCAAGTGGAAAGAAGTGGTCTCTGCCTACCCCTGTATGTATGTATGAACCTTATAGAAACTGTCAATAAAACACTGTCATCATTTTACCAACCGCATTACTTTGCTTTGGTTGGTTAATGGTATCCCCAGACTGTTAAGTGGTTAATATTAACTTTAAACGTTACATATTTCAAACATCTAGTTAAACATCATACTGTGTTTTAGTTTCCAGTTTTAACATTCAAAACAAAGCGTACGTGTTTATGCGGACTTTGCAATATACAGCGTGTTGCAATAACTAAAATTGCACGGGCATGCAATCCTTCACTAACCTTTGAGCTTTGAACTAGCGGATCGTCAGTTCGTGTCGATCACGCCTGGTATTTACTATTTACTGAACGTTGTGAGTTGCAATTGTTTTTGACTTTGGCTGTACCAGTAGTTAGTATATAGGGGGAGTTAGGTATTATGTTTGAAATGTTATACATACGTTGTTTAAATTAATATGATTTTATTATTTCATGTGTCATAATTTTGTAACTTTAACTTTGAAAGGTTTACTTTAATTCTCAATTTTATTATGATTCATAATGTACATAAACAAGATAAGTTTAGTTGTGTCTATGTTTATAGTCTTCATTAAGGATTATTTTTTCGGTGAAGTGATACAGCACTCATGTTTCAATGTAAATGATAATAGTAAAAGTACAATACTTAATGCTTTCTGTTAGTTAACAATATTCTTTACTATGTTAACTTATCGTTTCTTATTCTAACGTTTCTGTTTTACTTATCGCCAATCGAAAAGTAATAGTAAGGACAATTCTCTATTGCTAAACGTTTAAAATTTACCAACCGCCCACTAAATAATAAAGGCAACGGTCAGTAGCAAAATTATCTACCGCTTCAACGGCCCCCCCTTCTCCTCCCAGGGGGGTTTCACAATAAATTGTGCCCGTACAACCAGGGTAATTGGCAGGTGACCGGTGCGATTATTCAATCTAGGCATTGATGAATTTAACATGGACGCACGCGTTCGCGTTACGTGATTTTATTGTGAAACGCGTTTTGCTGTGGTTTAGGATTTTCGGAAAGTTAGTTATACGGGTAACTGCTTCATTTCACTTTTTTTTTTGTAAAAAATGGGTTTGCTCTTTACTAACTCTTGCCATGTTGCAAAACGGTTTTTTCGAAACTGTAGATATTTTAGGATTTGTATAAAGCTAACCTAACCTAACTTATAGGGTTCTACAATATGGTCCTGAAATATATTCTGAAATTTCACAGTTTCGAGAAAAAAGCTTTTGCAAAATGATTTATGTTTAAGAAATGTTGTTTAACAAGTGATGGAAAACCGGTTAAATTTATTAAGGGTTGTAAATTTATATATCATCCTGTTTATAGTTAAGTACAGTGCTTTAAAGATGACCTTCGGTTTGTTCTTTTCTTTTACTCGCTTTCATATTAAATTGAATTTCATATTACAGTAATTTTATCGACTTTACTTGAACCCAAAAGACTTGTTAACACATTCAGTGCCGATAACCTGATATCAAATCCAGTGTTCGTAGCAGATTTTCGCTACACATGCGAAAAAGTGCCTGCTACCGGCTTCAGCGTAGCACTTGTAGCAGTGAAGCACTCGGAGAATGTGCTACGAGCTTTGCACTGTGGATCTGTAAATTATCTGCTGGTCGCAGAGGGAAGTATGTTTCAAAACGTGTCAAGTGCAAGTTGTATTCACCGATTAATGGTTCCATACTACGCCGAAAAAAATCTTGTATAAGGACCCCATTTAAATGGTTTGTTATTATTGCAAAGTTCATTATACACCCCCCGTGTGGTAGCCGGATTAGAATAGTGCCACTCCGTATCTTTCCGTGGATGTCGTAAAAGCCGACTAAGGTAATAAAGGCGTGTAGTACTGTTAGGCGATGGGCTTGCAACCTGTCACTAATACACTGGTAAACATCTTCGCCTAAGTAAGCAAAATGTGGTTACAGAATTACCTATCAAAAAGTTTTTATAGTTGGTGGAAATTCTGTAGCTCTGCCTACCCCACTCTGGGAATAAAGGCGTGAGTTTATGTAAGTGTATGTCATTATACAAGTATTTATTGTGACGTTATAAGACATTTTGTGTGTCCCTTCTTATGACTAGAATCATAATCTCAGTGTGACGCAGTTCTATAGTGGATCAGGGTTCCACTGTGCTGATATAGTACATAAGAATATTAAACAAACTTCTCTCTCTAATTATAAAATGGTAAGGACAGAAATACGTCTTAAGTTATTATAAACACAATTATACAACTCATTACACAATCCATTCCATTCTTATCGTAGCCCATGCAAAAAGCAAAAAGAACAATTGAGTAAAAATCATTCCGATCATAAACAAGAGAAAAGTTCTTAGGCGCTTCTTAAAAAGTTGAAGATCGCGCAAAAGATTCATTTAAATGAAAAAGGAAGTTTTGAAACTATTGATTGCGTTTCACAGGCGGCGGGTGAATGAAAACTTTCTTCTATTTAAATAAGATTGAATAATTTCATTTATGGAGGATCTCTTTGAGACCAGTTATTGGAAATCTGACGATGGGATCACTCTACTATTATTCGTCTTAGATAAATTATTACTGTCAGGCTATGACCGTTTTTTGCTGTGTTGAATAATACATTACTTCTTAAAATAACATCGTAATACAATTATCAACAAGAACATGTCGAAGATTTCTTATATTAAAGTAGAAATCATATTATGTAACTAAGTATCCTAAGTGTACTTGTATTTTTTGTACAAAGCTTTACAGGCTAGGTCAAGTGGGACAATGATATAAAGAAAATAAATTGAATCGAATTGCGATCAACTAGAAAGGTCTTACTTTTAGGTATCTCTTTTTTATTGTACGACGGGCTAACAGGCAGACAGCCTACCTATATGATAAATTATTTTCAAATTAAAATTGCGTAGTATGTAATCATTGGGTATGTTAAACAAAATTATATTAACAACGGTAAAGTTTATTTTTTCCATTTTTAAACTGTCCCACATTATTAAACTTTTGTAGGGTTAGTGTTCCATTTTTTTTGTATCTAGGAACGTTCTTCATCTCACCAAAGCGGATAGGCCATAGTTGTAGCTGTCCGCTTATACATTAGACACGCACACTACGACGACGCTTACTGACTTCAGCTACGCACTCAGAGATAACGGTGCTACACAAACAAGTATGGTGTCGGTGATGCAATACTACGTAACTAACAACTTCAACCAGTTGCAAAATCTACCTTACTAATTACGTGCTAAGGTGTATTTTGGCAGCTTTTTTATTTGTTAGTTACGCGGAATTGCCGTATCACCGACGATAGCTCATCCACTTTCGTGAAATAAAATAAATAGGATTATTAATTCACAAATCGATTGAATAAGATTTTTTAAATCAAAATGTAGCTATAGATAAAAAACTTAACTATTTGACCTCTTGCATGTAGTTGTAACACTGTAGTATATAGACCGTTCGACATTCTTTATTTTAAATTTGACGTAAGTATATTACATATTTTTTTGTACACAACTACATGCAAGAGGTCATATACTACGAATATAAAACCTCATTCATTCAAAAACAAGCTTATACAGGGTTCCAAACATTCGCTAGTAACCCAAACAAACTTTAACGCACAAAAACACGTAACACGAGTTGACTGCGTAAAATTAACGTTATCGTTCGCGAGTTTTGGAGGTGCGCCCGCAAAAAATATCATCCCTTAGTTACTTGCTGCAAAAACTGATTCATGCTGTACATGCTTTGTTCCTACTTTAATGTAAAGACAAAGGCACCAATATAAGGATACATTAGGTATTGATATTTCTAAACTATTTAAATAGAAGTAAAAATTGAGCATTAAAATTGTATTTAGTATGTATACATTCGGATTTCTTTTATTCATCTTTATTAGGTATAAATAAAATAAAGTTGCTGCACGGCTGTGTCCGGCTGTGTCTGTCGCTATGTAATAGACTCTGTAATTTTTCAATTATATTATTTTATACAAACCCTGAAAATGACAACTACAAAAAAAAGAAGCGAAATCGGTTCCCCCGTTCTCAATTTATAACGTGACCAGGATAAATAAGGGTTCATTTTTATATATATAAATTAGTAACATAAGATAAATATGCTTAAAAAAACTGAACATTTTAAACTTGATTTTTAAACCCCTAATGATTCTAAGAATTAATATACACCCTCCTACATTAAATCACGACACCCTCCTCTTTTATCTTATATCGGGAAAATGATAGCAGGTAACTTTGCTCCTGAAAGTTTTACTTCACTCAAGTTTTCTTTTGATACTCAACCCTTTGAGAGTAAAGCCGAGGGTTTATCGAGCATTTTATTGTATGGACTATCAAGATAAAGTTGTTAAAGTTAGCGCATTTACTTAACGTATTCAGATTTATAAATTCGTTAAAAGTTACTTTTTTTATGAATATTGTTATTCAGGTGATTGCGTTTGCTTATTCTACTTTATCTTTCTGATAAGTACCTAATTTACTTTTGACTTTTTCCGACAAAAGGACTAGGGGCAAAAATGTCCCCATCCACCAACAGAGATAAAACATGTGCCAGTTTATAGATTTCGGCAAAATGATGTATTTTTGCTATGGCGACGATCGCCATATGTATGGGGTTTTCTTGGGAAATAATATAATCGTATTGTTTGGAATTTGTTTGAAACTGAACACATTCTTGCCATACCTGGCACTTGAAAAGATTTTTTCATTAAAAAAATCCCATCGATATTGCTACTAAAATAGGTATTTTGTCTTTTTTTTGGGTTCTAATGAACATAATATTGCATGCATGCCGTGACTGTTGGAGGGTGGGGACGGAGCCCATATAAAATTGCCCATCACCCTTTTTATTCACTATCAATATTTTTTTCTATTTCTTTTTAGTAGTAAACAAATAATAAAAATCCGGTCATGTGCGAGTCGTACTCGCGCTCTAACGGTTCCGTAGGTATTATATTATTCCATTCTGTAGATATTATTATAATTATCCCAATTAGGCCCTGTCATCCCGGCTTATAGACTCCTCTGGAGATCCTAGAGCTGGTGCTTACCTCTCCCAAAGGATTGTGCTAGCTATCCAGAGAGGTAATGCAGCCAGTGCCATAGGGACCATGCCGCGAGCGGACCTGTGGTGTTCTTTTTATAGTGGAGATTATTATTTATATCTTTAATATTTTATTAGCTTGTTTAGTTTTAATTTTTATTTGTTTTAATGTTGAATTCTTTAAATATAAACCTGTCAAACCAAATAAGCATAAGCCATTAGCAATACGAGGCGCCCCTTGGTGGCATTCCACGGAACTTACCGGTTTTTCCCCGCCTTTACTGCGCGACGAGGTGATAGAAGGGGGTACACCGACTGGCGCGGGCACTTAGCTCCTGAATTCTTGAGGAAAATTACCTACTATACTGTTAAAATATACTGTTCTGATTTGTGTCAATTACGTCTAAATAAATTAAGCTTTAAAAGTGTGCTGGTATAAGTAATACAACACACAAGTTTGACAATAAATTATCCCAATTTGAATTCAATTCCGAGTCAATCAGCGCGTTTGAATCAGCGCGATCGCAAATAAAACCTAGTCATTGCTTAGTATTTGTAGTTTTTCTTCAGAATTTGTTGTAATACAGTCATACCAAATTTGACGCTTGTACGTTTTACCGTTTTTACGCTTTAACAAAAATAAAAAACGTTGAAAAAAAACGTTTCTTGTATGGGGACCCTCTTTTATTATTAAATGTAACTCTCTTTTAAGTAAAATTGTATGTTATGATTGAAAAATATGACCAGCTGAAGTTTCTTGCTGCGCTTTTTCCCCGCAAGGATGGTCTGTTAAAATCGTTATAAATCCGCTGAAACAATAAAAACTCTAAAAAAAAGCCGGTTTTTTTTTATATAAAGTTAAAGAGCTCTTTAATTTAAGGCGGACAGGCGGACGGATCTTTTCGGTACGGGACCCTAAAAACCACAATTTGAAATTATTAATTTATCTATTTCAGTTATATATTTTTAAATATCTAAATATCTTCATATCCTGCAAAAACCAACCAAAAGAAAGGTAAAACAAAGCAAAATAGAAATTGTTAATTGCAATAATATTTGAATTATGTGGAATAATGAGACGTAGCAAAGCCTCAGGCGAGATCACAAAGTTTTTAATATTCTTTATTCCAAAGAAGTTTCATGTAGATGCCAGACTCAAATTAAAATCAAATTAATTTAATTAAATGTTTCCATTATCCATAGTAATATTATGAATGTGAAAG
Organism: Acleris laterana; assembly: GCA_963966035.1. NCBI lineage: Eukaryota > Metazoa > Arthropoda > Insecta > Lepidoptera > Tortricidae > Acleris > Acleris laterana. The sequence goes on from OZ014442.1 coordinate 16,940,078, forward strand.
TAATTTTGTCGGTCTGTTACGATTTCACGGTTAAACCTGTGAACCGAGTTCTAGGAAAAATCCCGGTCAAGTGTGAATCGGGTTCGCGCAACGAGGGTTTCGTATTTAATATAATAGTTGGAAAACGCAAAAGAAAATGCACATTTTCTTATGAACTTTATCTTCTATGATGAATTAAAGATTTTTGATAATTTTACCAAAAGTGTAAAAAAAAATACAACTTTATTTATCTTTTAATCAGATTGTTTTAAATTTTTGGTCCACAAACTTAGAGAAGTACTTAACTCATCGGTAGGAATAAATATAAAGCTAAATCGCTTTCATAGTATTAACCCCGGGGAATTAACATCGATTACTTTTTATTCCGGAAAATTAGGCAGGTCCCGAAAAAACAGCGGTTAACATATTCTACCGCGGAAGATGTCACAAGCAACAGCTAGATTGCTTAAATATTACACGTCACCTTGACCTGTAGGGTAAAGTCACCAGTAGTCAGACATAGACCGGTAGTCACCCGTGCCTTTACCCTGTATGAGTGCGAAGAATACGAAAGATATTTTTACCACTCTTCGCACTCATAATATATAAAGGTCGACTACTGGTGACTTTACCCTATTGGTATTTAAGCTTTTTTTATTTATTCGTACTGCTAACAGGGTCTTTAAAAAGCAGTTGGAATTAAATCTTTAATTTATGCCTTTTGACAAAAAATTGGTGTTGTAGTTTGGCTAGTGTATCTGTGTATCTATGTGTTTCTCTGTTGCATCATAGCTCCTAAACTAAAAAACTGATTTGGACGTTATTTTGTCTAACGAAAACCTAGTTGAATCGCGATGGTTTGTAGTTTATCTTTGATGAAAATTGATTGGTATGTTTACGAAATACAAATAACCTTACCATGCGTTACAATTACCATTCTAGTTAGCAAGTAGAATATGCTCTGTCCCTCACGCTCTATAAGAATACTGTGAGGGATAAAGCATTTGACTCGCTAGCGTGTAAGGTAATTGTTACTCATAGTCGTCAATGTCATTAGATTTGCCCAATCATTTGTAACTATTGGAAACTAAACCTTATTGTTGTACTTTGGACCTAAGGTGGGTCCCTAATTTAAGTTCTTTACTGTACCTACAGTTCTTAAAGTATGGTCACCATTGTACCGCAGGTTACCTATTTAATTAAATATGAGCTGACCAATATTCGAACCTTGTCATAATGACAGCTTCAAGTCATGAGGTAGAAATTACATAGAAATTAATCGTTGGGTTTATGCAACAAGGTTCTATAATGGTTTATCAATTAAAGTCCGTGACCGTACTTACAATGTTCTCGTATAAGTACCTGTCACAATACGTGAAACTAACCCAACAGGGGGATTCTTATTTTACTATCCGACATAACCCTAAGGCTGCATTAAGCGTAAAAACATCAGTCGGCCGCAGTTGGCCTGGTTCCGGCGTAGGGTTGCCACTGAATACAAAAAAAATAACCCGCGAGATACAAAATAGAGGAGGGTTGTTGTAATTAAAGTGGGTCAGAAGTGATTCGCCAAATCATTCTTTGGTTTTTTTTTTGCCATTGTATTTCGTCCCCAAGAAACCAGAATTTCAAAAAACTATTTCCTTAATATTCTTATTCCAAAACGTAATTTTTGTCATGACGGTACATAATTCTGTATTTTTTTTAAACTGTATCATTATAAACTTTTGAAGACATAAGCATGCTAATCTAAATTAAAATAGTTATTAAAAATAACTTTTACTAAATACTATTTTCTTCTTCCAAAGGTTAAAAAAAAATCACCACGGATTTGGGCGTCAAAAATAGTTTCAGCCATAAACTCGATTATAAACGAATAGTTGCAAAAATATAGGATAAACGATTTCGGAAGCACCGACTGAAAACATTTCCACTGGCAAGAATTTTATCAAACATTTACAAAATACTTGTGCAACTACACACATATAATTATATCTTTAATAAAATCCTTATATTATTTTGGTATACAGTTCGAAATATTAATAAAAAAAACAAGAAGCAAGCTTTAAAAAACCGTTGCTACTTTAAATCGTTTTAACTCTTTAATGATCATTCGAAATTATTTTTAAATACGATCATTATATACTTGGGAGCAAAGAAATCGAGCCACTTTCTATGGAAATTCAGTACTAAGTGACTCGATTTCCTTGCGCCCAAGAGTAGATCGTCAACTTTTTTTTTTGCAATATGGCGCCTTGTTGCCGTCATATTGAATTTCAATTACCGTGATATTATTAGTGACACTGAAGATCAACCGATTGACTTAAAAATCATCATAATCGGTCCCCGCTAGTTTCTAGAGCGCCCTAAAGGAACAAACATAAATAAAGACCAATTAACACATTACCCTCATTCGGCAGTCGGGTAATTATTTAGGGATACTTCTGAATTCTGATGTTTGGGCCATACTACTTTTCAGTGTACACTTTTGCTATCGTCCGATAAAAAGTATACCAAATTATGAATCCGCGAATTAAAAAAATAACATGAACTTAGAATGTTTAAGTTTAACGGTTTTCAAAAAAAACTCTTAAATTACTCATTTATGTATGTATGTATGTAAACTCTTTATTGTGTACAAACAGAAAATAACAAATCAAAAATAAACAGAAACAAAAAAGGTAAGTATGTACAAAGGCGAACTTATCCCTATAAGGGATCTCTTCCAGTTAACCTTTGAGCGATTGAGAGAAGAATAAAAACAATGGATGGCTATACGTACAACGTATTAAAGATACAGAAGATTAAAATAATAATAGCAAATAAATATGTAGGTATAATAAATATATAAATTAAATAGGATAAATAAATAAATAAATACATTGTATGTATATATATATATCAAGCCAGTACCTCTTCAGCCTAGATTTAAGTGAAGCAACAGATTGTGATTGCCTGATATCAGTTGGAAGGCTATTCCATAACCGAACAGAATGTACGGAGAAGGATTTAGAGTAAGATTTGGATTTGCTAGCAGGAAAAGCCAGGAGTAGGTTGGCACTCGAGCGTAAGCGGTTCTGGGACCCGGTAGCCAAGAAAGAGAACCGTTCGACAAGGTAAGGAGGGGATTGAGGATTGAAAAGGATATTAAATAGCAACGCAACATTTATCGCTGAAGAATCTTGGTAACTCAGCGCTAAATTGCACTTTTTCCATAGAAAAGGCGGGGACATCAACGTCACTGCGTTACTCACTTTATTGTTATTACAAATAACTTTTTATGAATTAGGTTCATTCTATATATAAGCTTATATTGACGTCCCTTTTCTAGTTTCAAGTTAGAAAAAGCAGCACTTTACCGTTCGTTGTAATAAAAATAGTATGTATGTATGTATGTATGTATGTAAACACTTTATTTTACAAATAAGAGATAACAATTATAAAATAGACAAAAATATAACAGGGATGTACAAAGGCGAACTTATCCCTTTAAGCGATCTCTTCCAGTTAACCTTTGATCGATTGAGAAATAATTAATTTACAACGAATAGCCAAATAAGTACAACACTAAAAGTAATTTAGTTAGTTAGTAACTTAATTTGGTTATAGTTTAGTGAGAACGTGGCTAAAAGTAATGTACTTACAACGAAAAGTAGAATGGCCCGGTTAGATATTTTTGAATTAAATACGTTGTCTACCAACCCTATCAGTGTAATCCTAAAAGGGGTAATATTTTAACAGGGGATAGCCTCCCTCCTCTAGTGCACTCAAGTATTTACCACGACCATTAGCAAGTAGTGCCTTGACCATAACGACGAGCTGAGGTCAAATAAACAGTGCAATTGGGGAATTTATGTTGATATTTGGGCAACAAAAACGTATATGAATATACAGTGTATGTGTCTTCCATATAGGGAGTGCAAATAAGCGGTTTAAACCGGTTTTAAATGATTATTTTCATACAAAAGCGTCTAATTACCGGTTAAATTGCATTCCCTATACATATAAGCACATAAATTTTACTAACGTCTTTTTTTCATACAAGCAATTTAGCACGCATTGTATCGCTAAAAAGGTACAAGACGCCCGCTAAATCAGGTAAAACATTAAAGTTGGAATGAAACTAAGTCTGCTACTTAAAAGTGTCAAGTAATACTTTGCATTACATTGCAGCTTGAGAAAAGTAAAAAAAATAGTTTGACTGTTATTAAATGGTAATTGTTATACTTATATTTATTATAAAATCGTTACCAGTACTTAATCTATTATTTAGTTAAAATTAATGTTCGTATGGAAGATGCAAACTTTATAAACAAAAATCTCCCCCTTGCGAAGAAAACGGGTATTTTTTTTATAATTAATAATTTTGTGGCATTTACGCTATATTTTAAACTACGTGAAATACACTTTATAGAAATTACTAGCTTATACATTAACGCATGCTTGAGTACCTTTACCATGAAGGTGTTAATTTAAAGTTTATCCATGCGTGCTTAGTATTACAAGGTACCAAGAAACTTATCTTGCCAATTCTGCCGTCCTAAGTAAAAACGCAGTAACTAAGATAAACCTCCTGTTGTAATATCAACCTTATTGTTAACGACATAGAATTGAATCTTCTTTGGTGATTGAATTCAAGATACTGCTTATTGGATTAGGAGGGCAGAATTAAACACCGTGGTAGTACAATAACATATCTATTCATACATTAATATTAATGTGGCCTGGAATCCGGTCTAGACTGCTTTACCCGCAAAATATCTAGTTTAACAGTTAATAAACAGGCCTAACTTTACACAAGTTCATCTAATTTTAAAATCAAATAGGCTAGTTATAAGGTTGCATTTTGTTAAAGTTTACAATGGTACTTTGGTCGTTATAGTTCTGGTGTAGAGTTATGGTAATAAGGCAACGCGTGCGTTACTAACGTCTTCTAGCGGTACGTTAATTTGTTAAAAATACTTGCTTTTGCACGCATCCTGGTCATGCCGCGAATAAGTTATAAACTTTATGATTAACTGTTTAGATCCGCTTTTGCTTCGCTATGGTTTATGTACTCGTACATGGTTTAGAATTGATTATACATCAAATCCTCCCTCTTGAAGCACTCTATCTGTTGATGATAACCGCATTAATATCTGTTGAATAGAATTAGAATAGAATAATAAATTTATTTGACACCAAAAAATTAAATAACAACACACTTTGAAACATAATGCACGAGTTGTGGTGCCAAAAAGGTTCCAACTCAGCATAATGCTGTGGTCAAGGGACCACAGCGCTGGTTTTCGGTTGGCACCTTTAGTTGAACCATCGTTACAATTTTTTTTTTACAACATAAGTACATTATTAAAACAAATTATTTTACAATAAAAGACGAAAGCTCCTGAATCACGAAATTCAGCAGAATAAAAACTAGAAAATACATTATCTAAATCTATATAAATACAATCTTACCTTTTACTACCTGAAAAGACACTAGGCACAAAAAAAAACAAATTTAATTAATACCATATGAATGGCCTCACATGACGAAAGTGAAAAAATAACAATATTTCAAAATGTCGATAATAAAAAGGATAGTTAGCAAAACAAATAAATATGCTTATAATTTAAAATTAATCTTGGTTTTGTAAAAGGATTCTTTTTAATGCTAATTTAAATGTTCGAATGGTCTTAAGCAATTTAATGTTGCGTAGTTTGAAAGATCTGAGCGTACATACAGAGACGATAGAGAGATAGAGAGATAGACGGCGGGAAGCGACTTTGTTTTATACTATGTAAAAATACACACACACACACTACACACTACACTACACTACTGTTATATTATAGTAGTTTTGTTATACATTTGTATGTATATAAACACTATATTGCACAAAAGAAAAACAAAAACAACACAATGAAGATTGAAATAAAAATTGCAAAGTCGAACTTATTCCTTTAAGATATCTCTTCCAGCTAACCTTGGAGAGGTTGACTAAGTAAAAGGTTGTGTATTTGTTTTTATTGTACTTAATTATTTAAGAAAGGCACCCACTAAAATGCAATATGACATCCAGACTAAGGCTGAGATAGCAGGACGAAATGTATAAACGAACATGAAACAAAAAGCTTTTGAGTTGTTTTTGTTTGTTTTTTTCGTCATTGTTTTGATTTAATAGTTTCTTCTATTTTCTATAGCATTAAATTATTTCCGTTTTATTATTAACAAGCTGTCTCTGACGTCTCGCTTGGGTAAATATTTTTCTTTCATACAAACCTTGTACGGACAATATTAAAAACGCGACAAGAAAAAATCAACCGAATCGGTCAGTGATCTTCGTCATATATAACACTTCTTGAGTGGCTGGCGTTTATGGGCGATGGATGGTGATTACTTCCCATCAGGTAACGCGCATGCGCGTTTACCTCGCACTTTAAAAAAAATGCACCTATTGATGTAATGTTGCTACGTTCATAATTGTCGGGACAAAGTTAGTATAAAAGAAAAATTTCAACTCGAACAACGTCGGACACGGACAGCATGTTAATAATAAAAAAAATACTAAATTAAAAGGAAGCACTAAAATCACGAATGCATTTTTATACTGTCGTCGATATACCTACCTACCTATGTTAATAATTTTGTCATTTTACTATTGTTGTTATTTAAATTGTAACAGGTAAACTATGTCACTCAGGATGGTGAAAGGATTCTTATAAATAATACCACACACACCTAATTCAGTTCAGGCGTTTAAAAGCTGTGGTCGAATAAAGAATCGTACATACATACATATATACATGAACCTTGAAAACATTACACTCCTTGTTTGGGCAGTCGTGTAATAAGCAAATAAATATTACAAGTTACCAATATGTCTACTAAAATGTGTGTACGCACAAACGTTCAATATGGATCGCCATAATAAAAGGGCCCACCACGCCGCCCACAAACATTTGGCTATCGGTCAATATCTCTAATGAGTTCACTATATTTCAGTTCTCATTATTGAAAATACGTTGTCGGATTGAGGTAGGTATATTTAATACGATCTCACACGTATTGATCTAGTGGTCACGTATCCAAACAAAGCTCTAGCTTTATTCCTACTATAAATATCAAAAAAACGGGGATAAGAAACAAATACTCGCCTTCATCACACTTAAAGGAAATCTAACCCGAAACCACTGGATTCATAGCGAATGTCACTAAATAAAGTTGTACACTTGCCTTTTCGATGCACAAACTTTCACTTTTCTCAATCTCTCAAGGGTTAGCTGGAAGAGATCCCGTAAAGGGACAAGTTCACCTTTGTAATATTTTTTTTGTAATCTCCATTGTATTGTTTTTGTTTTTCTTTACACTAAAGTGTTTGCATACATACATACATACACCACCAACTAGGTAAAATACATTTGTATTTGAAACCAAGTTGACTAGTGACTTAACCACCTGTTTCAACCTACCCGCAGAGACACTACCGTTTAATTTGAATAACTTATCAATTATGTATATCTGGAACTCCCCCGAACGACAACAATTACGACCTTATTATATACTATGACTTTATTTATTATGATACGATCCCTATTACACAACACTCCGAAAAACAAAAACACTAAATTGGTTTCAAAATTTTCCTCATGCCAAATTGAGGGTTAAAAAAGCTAGTTGATTACTAGCGACTAAACTAACAGTATTACTACTATACAATTTAAATGGCACTTCTCCCAAGATTAATACGACCCAACTTTATCGCCACACCTGTAATTCCTCCAGGCATACCATCGCTCCATCTTGTACATTATGCCGCCCCAGAAGTGCCAACCTGCAGAAACCGTCCAGGGCAATCGTCACGTATCCAGTGGGGTTAGACAAGTTGCCATCGTTCACGAACGCTAGCGTTAGGCGATCACTTTGGTGATCACCTGTCACTTGGCGAAATAGGCTAGACAAGTTGCCATCGAATGTAACGCTAGCGTTAGGCGATCACTGTCGACATGCGTTGTCAAAAATGAAAAATCTAGCCAAAGTGTATGCCCACGATGGATACAACCTCGCTCGACAGTCTAGTTTTTTTTTCTAAAAATGGTAAATTTGTCTATACTTTTCGACCTTAAAAGTCAAGTTGACGCTGTCGCAGATGTGCATTGGAAATAAACATATTTAGGTACGTATTATGTTGTATTTGTTACATTATTTATTTACATGTGGTTTTTCATAAAATGTTATGAGATTATGATTGTGTTGTGTGTTGTGTGTTATTCTAAGGTAAATATGTACGTGTATGTATGTGTTATGAATTCTTGTAACATGTAAGAAAAGTTACTTCCTTTATTTATTTATTTATTTAAAATAATTACACAGCATAACAATGTATGAACGCGTCTCCCAGGCATTGTTAAATAGTTTCCCTATTTAAATCAATAATGAAGATCAGATACAGGTTTATGTTCAAATCACGTGAAAGCGCAGCAGGGGCGCACAGGCATACCCAACTATTTTTACATGACTGCCTAAAATAAGGAGTGTAATGTTTTCAGGGTTAATGTATGTATGTATGTACGATTTTTTATTTATTTAGTGTAGTTGTGTTTGACTTTCTTTCAGCTACACCTTAAAATCGGATAACATTTGCTAAAATTGCGGTACTAATCGTAATGACATGGACAGAATAGTACAGAAGCCTGTACTCGATAAAATTAACTAGAGCAGCGTGTTTGTGATAAAGATATACCTACAGTTAATTTTTAATTTACAGGGACCTAGACTACACGTGATTGGAACTAAGAAAATATTTATGAAGTCCACTGGATACCTATAATGATATTCGCAAATGCAGATCATGGTGTGTTTACAGTTTTATTCCGTATTTTCAGTATTTTACTAACCTAACCTAACCTGGCGGACGTTACCTGCATGCATACGCTGCCTAGGTCCCACTTCAAACTTCCTCTGTCAAACTGAGAACGGCGGCTGCATCAGTCAAACCAGTGAAATGGCATAAATATGTCTGCTTTTAGCCAAGTCTTTATGTTTTGGGGGAGGCGTGAGATAACTCATTCATTAAGGAAATTTCCTCATGCCTAAATGACGTTTCGGGTGACCAGCTACTTTGGCCAAAGATTAAGCATTAAATCTATGTAAATAATTTGCTTTTTATTCATATAAGTTATTTGATCTCTCTAAAGTGTCTTCAAAACCAATATAAACTAAATGAGAATAAGTACAGTCGCCAATAATAATTTATATTTCACATTGCGTTACGCTCAAAATTATCTGACACGCTCTCTGTCCAATAGTTTCAGCCCTATATTGGATAATATATTATTGTTGGAGACAGCGAGTACATAACCTTTCCTAACCTTTTTCCAACAATATCTCAGTGTTTTAGCGCCCTTAGCCCCTTACGGATATTTGACTTGAATGTAAAAAAAATGTAGAAACAAAGTTATAGTTTATATTCATGACAAAAATTATGATAAGTCATTTTATTTTAATTTCAGAAAAAACCAACACCACTGTCTTCAGCCACTTCACCCACCAATTTTACCACATAGTATGCATTGTCTAGAAGGACTGCAATGCAGATTAACTGGATCCGTGCACTCCGATGTTCCTGTGATGTCTGCGTTAATACAATTATGTACTTTTCCATAATTTCTGCTCAGTAAAATAATCAATTCATGTTGTCTTCATTCCTATAATACCTTCCAAATATGCTCGTTTTCCCATAATGTCGGATGTTGTAGGTCGGTTGAAGTAAATGTAAGCAACTAAAGTAGGTACGACTTTAAACACATCGCAGCAAACAAAGTGTGCAAAAATATATCAACACACTCTACATACCGTCGCTGTGCCTGCACGAATCGCTATGTGTTTTGGAGCTACTTTACAGGAGAAACATAAAACTGGTTTTCTCGGTTGATGTTGGAAGCAGATAAAGGAAAATTTATATGATAATATTATATGGATTTTTATGTTAATTAAGATTCCTTTTGAAAATATATCACGAAAAATAAAGCTTATAAATAAACTTTTCCATATATTTGTTACATAGCGATAATTATTCTAGCTCTTAAATACCCGTCATGTGCTTCCTGGGTACATAGCTATTTTTAGACACTATGGAGACTATTTTAACTGTGCTTTTTAAAAACACATAGCTAAAATGACCCTTACTGTAATAAATGTTCGCTACAATCTTTACTTTTATAATTTACTTTCTTATAATTAGGTACTCAAACCTTAGCAGTAACAGGTAATGATGAATTATTAGTCACTAAAAAATATAAAGAGGTAGTCAAATGAAAACAACATCACTTTATTTTTTTTAATGTAAGGTACATTAAGGTACACTAATATATCTTAAATCAAAAATAGCCACAGCAATTCGAGTAACATAGTCAGTAGTCACTTGCAAAATTCAATTGTATTACTCTATTTTTCTTAAATATAACAAATTATTACATGCAAATGACACAAAAGCGTATCAAAACAAAAAAAAAACAGAAAAATTACAGAAAATTATAAAAGTGTACGGTACATAATTCTGGGTACCTGGTGAGAAAGTGTATAAGTCGACTTAACTTGTTCTTTAAAAGGGTATGCACATAAACGGAGTATACTAGACTTTAAACCTTTTTCACCTGATCTTCAGGAGACTTACACCCTTTTTCACTAGGACCCCAATACATGCACCGTGATTACCATCATTTTTATGATAATTTGCATCATTAATAATTGACGATGCAAATTATCATAAAAATGATGGTAATCACGGTGCATGTATTGTTTCAAACTTTGTAAATGGTTAAATTTAGTACCGTCGATTTTTAATGGAGCATTATACAGGTTTGTAGGTTCTCTGGTTTCAGATGTATTAAACCTCCTTTGTGGTAAAGTAACCCAGTCATCCGAGTGACGTAGTTTGTATTTAACATCATGCACCATTAACATAAAGCAGTCCTCTTATATCTGCGACAGTCGGGTCACCAGTTTTTCTTCCTGGTCTTATACTTGTAAAACCACCAGGCACATCCTCATAATTTTTGAAGAAGGTATAGTCCAAATGATGAACAATAAATATAAGGCTGCGAAGGTCGAGCTTGCATCATTTTGAAGATTATAATCAGATGGATAAAATACATGCATAAAATACCATCCCATAATTATTGTTACACGCCTATTTTTAAATCCCAAAGAGGCAACACCCAAAAGCACAAAATAAACAGACAATACACACACACACACACACACACACACACACACACACACACACACACACACACACACACACACATAATGCTAAGAATAATACGTTTCGGGCACTTTTTAAATTGACGAATTTATTTTTAATATTAAAAATCTATAAGTGCAACAAACGTACTATTAAGCAATTATTTAAAATTGAATCGTAAATGTACTTACCAACTCTTTCACTTTTTATTCACAAATTGCACATTATTTTAATTATTCACCAACAAAATATCTCTACCTTCCCTCATGAACCGCAAAAGAGCAATGAGCCAATGATCGAAGAAAGTAGTCATGTGTCAATTCATAGGAGTTTTGCAAAAATGTAGACAGGTCTCAGCTTGTACAAAAATGTCGCTAAGTGCTGCGAAACACATCTCGGGCGCAATCGACAGGATCAAACTTGTACAAAAATATCGCTATGTGCTCAAAACACATATCGAGCGCAGTATCTGCATTGTTATTGTGGAGAAACTATTTTAGTTATGTGATTTTTGTCACTAAGCTATTATTAAAGGAACATTTAATATATGAACATCACATAGCTAATTTTGTCCCTCCCAGAAATATTGAAGTTAGCGCTACGGTATTTTTAGAGCATACGTATATTGAAATAAGGTTCAAATTGGCATCAAAACCCAAAAATGAGAAAAAATCACATAGCGACTTTTGTAGGCGCAGCGACGATACACTGCTTAATGAATTGAGTTGAGTGCGGGTATTTTTGAACGCCTACTCCGATATTTGATGGTGACTGTACGGTCAAGAGCGTTAATTTGACACCCATTTCAAGAAAAATATGCTTGAAGTCGTCAATTTCCTTTCGTCCACTTTCACAAGTAAGATTTCATAACTGGTTATGAATAAAAATATTTTTTCACTGTTTCTTAACCTGTTATTAAACAAGACTTTTTTTCCATTTTCATAACAAGAAACTAGGTAGGTTTAGGTAATATTAGTTTTGCAGCAAGCCCGGAGGGCCAAACCACCCAGAAATTGGAGCTCCGCGTCAGCGGAGCTCCGTCGACACTGTCTGATTGATTTGAAATAAGAGTGTCGACGGAGTTCCGCTCAGGCGGAGCTCCTATTTCTGGGTGGTTTGGCCCTCCGGGCCTGCTGCAAAAGTAACATAACCTAAACCTACCTCATTTTAAACAACTCGTTTTGTACACATCGTGTAGGTGTATGACTAGACAGAACAAAAAAGTACCATTTTACGTGTTCAAAGAAGTCATACATGGATATAGAACTAAGCGGTTATTAATTTTATTCAGCTGAACAAACGAGAAAAAAAATCTGACTAGTTCAGTTATAACTTATTTTATTTTCAACTGAACAAACGAGTAAAAAAATCTCACTTGTTCAGTCAACTGAACTAGTGGGAATAGAGGAACCTGACTACAAATTTGTCAGACTGCCTGCGCACAGTGGTCGCGTTATATGCGTGTGGTATCGTTCCCAAAACAAAACGATAAGGGAAATGGCTGAATACTGTAAATAAAGTAAGTACTAATTGTACTCATGTCCAATATGCAAAATCTGTCAAAAATGTTGGTCACGTTATGGCGTTATATACTTTCGAAGTATCTTTAAAAGGTCCTAGTGCCCTAACGCGACCAAAATTTTGGTCAGTTTTTACATATTTGGCATTGGTACAACTATTACTTACTTTGCTCATAATATTCAACCATTTCCCTTATCGTTTTTTTTGGTAACAACTATCGGCCGTTGAAAGTACAGTCAGCTGCAGAGAAAAGTGACCCCCTCTGCATACAAGTTTCCTAGCAAAGGTGGTTACATTTCTCTGCAGCTGACTGTACATAACGCCATAACTATTTTTGAACAGTTTTTGCATAGGTATTTGACATGAGTACTACTAGTACTTACTTTATGTACAAAATTCAGCCATTTCCTTTATCTCTTTTTTTTGGGAACGATAACACGTCTTTCAGCCGCCATATTAGTTAATGCGACCGCTGTGCGCAGGCAGAACGACATATTTGGCATCAGGGAGTTGCTCTCTATCCTGTCAGGCCAGAATAATACATTTCCGAGATCGTAACCAAATTAGTCGTGACCTCCTGTAATAACAGTGGTGGCTAAATAATTAGGAACGCTTGCATTTTTCCCATGTAATTGCCTACAAATATACTTTCAATTTTGACAACTAATCAAAAAGTTCTAGACCTATTTTATTTTTAGTTACACTTATCGTTAATTAATAAACTAAGCCTCAAATTTTTGTACAGTTTACCGCTATTAAAAACGAATATTTTTTAAAGGGATTTAAAAACTTAGTGCTGACGTATCCATACAAAGTTTTTTAACATGAAATTGATGAAATATTCGATTTTAGCAGCGACAAACTGTACATACATGTAAACAGATTATTATATAATGATAAGTGTAAACTAAAAATAAAATTGGTCAAGAAATTTTTGATTGGTGGTCAAAATTTAAGTCATAATTGTATTAAGTATATCTTACGAGAAAAACGCAAGCGTTCGGTTCCTAATTATATGGCCATCAGTGTAACTTCGAGTAATGAAACTTTACTAAAATAATGTACTTCGATTTTGTTTTGAACGTTTAATACTTGAAATCAATAATTTTTTGATTCATAGCATTTTTTGGATGAGGTTTTAAACATAATAAATTAATAGTAATTCAAACTCATTTCACCAAACAATTAAGTATAATCCTGCCTCTAATTAGTAGGGCTCATCCTGGATTTGGCTCCAATTATAAAAGGACTGCTCCGCACTACAATATATAACCTAGGGGGCGACCTTTGAGACATTGAATGAAAGTTGAGATACTCCTTCCATACAGGCTGCAGGCTCCGTGTAAAAATGAAACACCGGAGTTTGTAATTCTGCGACAAGGGGTTGATAATAGTATATGGACATCCGGCATCGTCAACCAGCCGTCTGTAGGATTTTCTTTGTTGCCTAAAACAAACAAAAGTTATTTTATCAATAAATTGTATGATATCGGTTAAGTATACTTACTTGACCTCGCTATAAGTAACTAAGTACTATTTTTTTCCGAAATCCATACTACTATATATATAAAGAGTTTTCAATAAAAGAAAAAACGCTCCCTCGGTTAATTTAAACGTTGGGCGGGACCTTGTGAATAAAAAACATTACACATATTCAGGGAATGAAACATCCAATACTTTCATTAAATACATGTCATAACTTACTCTTGTCTTATACGAGACCTAGCTTCATCCGATTGTAGGAAGACGATCCTCCTCTTCAAGACTGTGTCGTTGTTGAGAGCATCCCCCACTTGACGGATGCATCTACTAGCAGCGGTCCGTTGCGTTAATTGGTTGGATACCCCGTGATCCTCTGATCCGACCTTGTCGCCAGAAAGCTGAGAGCACACAGCACCTGAAATAATCGTAATAAATATCTTTATTGGTACTGACAAGTTTCATTGTAGGTATTGTTTATATAATGCACATACCAACATATACATGTTAAAATCAAAATGATGCTTACCTTCAGTTCAAGGAGAACCTCCTTCAATCTCCTCAACGAAGTCAGGGAACGCAAAAGGCTGCAAAGAACTCTAAATGAGACCTTGCTTAACGTAAAATGTTCCTGAACAGCATTTCATGCATCCCGTCCGCGGCCTCCAGGCTCGCACGAGAGATTTCTCTGGGTCGGCGCCTGGATAAGCTCGTACTGTTGTGAGCAGCGTATATGTAAGTCTCAGCGGAAGCATTTTTAATAAGAAATCAAAGTTCAAACAATATAATTTTATGCGACCGCGAAGCAATGATGACAGTGATGACACGGACTCAGTTGACAGTTTCTTGGTCGTTACGGCCGTCCATAGATACCGCCCTTAGATACCGACGTTTATATCGCACTGCTAGATGAAAATAGTAGTAACTCAAAATACAATGCATGTCAAAATCAACTTTAATTCAACTTCTTTGAACTTAAAACCAAACTAGCCATGATTTTGAGTTAATACTGTTTTGATCTAGCAGTGCGACATGGTGATTGTGCTCGTGTTCTATTCGACCTGTCAAAAGGGCAACTTGTCTAGCCTTTGTGTCAAAATAGTACCGCGTATCGACCGTAGTCGTCAAACCTATCGAGTGATAGTGATCACTTTTCAGCGTGTCAGTTAACGAGTGATATATCACGTGACTTACGTCATTCCCATACATTTTTCAATGACAACACATGTCGCCAGTGATCACCTAACGCTAGCGTTCGTGAACGATGGCAACTTGTCTAGCCCCACAGGCTACGTGAGCAGCAAGCCTCGGTGAAATTATATGATACCGCATGAGATGTATATTTTATAATCCATCCATGTTAACAGGGTCTGGTTATTAGAATATGGTGGGAATATGTTATGATTCCGATACAGAATTTCAGAATTATATTTTATAAATATAATGTGGGCGATTCACTGATTTCGAAATTAAGAATAAATTGTTTCTAGTTGTCAAATATTTTTTTGTAAAATATGATAATAATTTACGAATCACCTTATGTTATTTTACAAATGCTATTTATTCATTATTTTAGAAATAAATCAAACGCAACACACTTCTTTTATCAATTATTATTCTTAAATATTTTCCATTATTTTTTGGAGAATAGAGTGTGTCAAGAAATGTCTAAACTCTATTCAGTTACTAGGTGGACTTTTATTGATTTTTATGTATTTTAATTAATTAAATAAACTGTTTTAATATTTTTAACATTTTTCCAACATGCACGGAAGCGGTGTTTTTTAACCCCTTCGGACCCGAACAAAACCAGCAGGTTTTTCAAATTTGTATCTTAAATTATTTTTGTATTTTTCTAGAAACTAATTTCTCTTTTTTTTAGGAAGGGGGAAGTTCAGTTTTCCCCCACTCACGGCTGTGAGGTTTTGGCTTAGCACCTAAGCTCTGTCCGTCTGATATCAAATAATAACTTTAATAAAATCCCAAAGCTAAACTTATAATTATAATAGTGAGTAGTGTCCGAAAGGGTTACCACAAGTTTAGTATCTTTTAAGTCAGAAGAAGAAAGAAGAAAGGTAAAAAATAAGAAACAACCTGTTTTCAGTATCTATTCCTTAGTAGTCTAGTAGTTTTAATTAACATTTTTAGATTATAATTATTATTTTACAAATTACTAGCGAGCCGTTCTCGCTTCGCTTCGGTTTATATGTGAGTTTCCTGTAACACCCGTGCATAAACCACATTAAAACATTTTATCACTGTATCTATTGCTGAAAACTGCATTAAAATCCGTTGAGTAGTTCAAAAGATCTAAGTGAACCGACAGCGGAAGTGACTTCATTTTATACTTACTACGTAAAGATTTCGAACACAATTATTGGTTCATGGAAATCAACGTAAGATCGGGATTGATATTCAAATTTAAGTAATCACAGATAATTGTTTTGTTTACCTACCCCCTATTTCACCATATTGACTATGACAGGTGACAGGTCACATTTCAGTGCCCATGACGCAGCTTATATGAAGCCCAGTGATGTATCAGCGTGTGAACTTTGCAATGTACATCGAGTTGTCACCTGTCATGTGTCATTATCAAGATGGTGAAACAATGGGCTGATTGTCAGATTCTATTAAGGAACTTTACATCTAGTAACTGTTTGGTCTTTCAAACCCTAGACTTGTTGAATTTTTAACCTACTTTATTATAATGTCGAGTTTTGTTTTTGTGTTTTTATAAAAAGTTATAGACAAACACCTTAAACAAGTTATGTTCTCTTTACTTTATTAGGCAGTCCATTCGTACATTAACATTTTAATCTAAAACATTAACTGAAGATGTGAAAAGACTTCCTCTCGTTACCGGAAGAAAAATGTTACTTCTTAAAGACTATTTGCATAATGTTACAAAATGATGATATAAAGCAAGTTGTAAGCAGAAAATAGCGTAAGAAATTTAAATTAATTCACTTAGTTGACTAAACTTAATGCTTTCACCGAGACCAAACTAAACCATTACTGCAAGGCATCGTGAACTTATTTGCTTAAAGAAACTTCCATATTCATATTCATACAGCTTGAATTACTTCATTCATTTGCACTCTCTTTAAATATGTATGAGCGTACGTCAAAACTTCAGTAAGAGAGCTGAACTAAGGAAACTTAAGTATTACTCAGGAGTTGGCAAAACTCAAGTGGGTTGGAGTTAGCCCGCTATTAACGGATGGAGACAATGTACAGTCAAATACAATATTCAGGAAAAGCTATTGTTGAGGAAAATGTTTCATTGTTCCACAGACTATTGTTGGCGTTCGGTACTTACTAATGGAGACTGCATTGTCTTAAGACCGAGTCAGCTAAACCGGTTTGATCTAGTTCCCCGTTTAATTGTATTGCAGTCGTAGCGATATCGATATTTGTCTTTAACAATGGGTTAAGAAGGTCGCTCGGTTTGGCAACTTTGTTGATGACAGACGTTGCAATTAGAATTGAGATTTATATCTTATGACATCGAAATAGAGGACATTTCTCCAAGTGTATTTGGTTTAAACTAGATGTATAGAATCCGTCACTCTCGTACTTATATACGGGTCAAAAAGTGACGGATGTTTTATGCACATTTTTGTCACGCGGTAAACACAGTCATAATAGTAATACGCGAGGGTTTTAGAACGGTTTTTTTAAATGACCTATATAGGTGCGGATTTAACTAGTGTTTAATTTTAAAAAAACCTATTAATATCATTTCATTTGGAAACAACATGGCCATTAAAAACTTAAAGCCAGATAAAACAAATGTGACGCCTGTAAGATGCAATATAAATAAAAAAGAAAATGCATTTAACATTATATTTTAATATTGTTTTTTTTCTTATGTGTGCGTTGAATAAATTAATATTTTCTATTCTATTCTACTTAAATAAAAGAAACCTAACAAACTAATAGTCAGTTTTTATATGAAATTCACGTTATTTGCTAATTTTAATTCTTAGCAAAGTTACCAACTCAACCTCTAAGGAAATGCAAATGGAAGACCCAAAATTTCCAAACAAATGTTGTAACCCAGTCTCGCACATCTAATTCCTTTCCCTAAATCCACCCAAGTCATCATCATCACAGCAACTAACGAACCTTCTGATATTTTGTTTTATCACGACCATAAAGCAAAGATGGTGGACGTGAACCTTTTTCCTACGGCTTGGTTGGCTAACCTGAGTACAAAGCTATATTGTCTGTGACGAGACCATGGCGCGGCGAGTAGGAATCCAAACTGCTTAATCAAACCGCGGGTGCTATTGTCATGTCGTTCTAGAAAAAGTCGCATGTTATAGATAAACAACAAAATAATAATTGAGGTGCAAATTGATTTCTTGCGGCGCTTCTTCTCCGCAATGATGGTCTTGTCCGAAGCGCTGGTAGACTCACCCTATATTACCGACGTGTAAAAGAGCCCTCATGTGGCCTATTTACTGAATAAATATTTAGAATTTTGAATTTTGAATCTAGATCAGTATAAGTATATTTCTATTTGACCTAAAAAATATGAAATAAACATTTACCAAATTGTATAAACATTATGTTCGTAAGTAAAAAAATACGGTTTACATTGTTAACACACATTTCATAGAACGAATCAGTTCGCAGAATATTAATTTCATAGACAGGCTTTCTTTAGGCTCAGGAGTTTAAATATTGTAGTAAATAGCTTTCAATGAAGTGAAATTCGGTAAAATAAGGCTTTTCAAAAAGGGTATCATAAAAAAATTTCGAGACCGGTAACGCATTGGTGACCCCTCCAGCGTTGCAAATGTCCATAGGCGGCGGTGACCGTTTTCCATAAGGTGGGCTGTCTGGCAATAAAAAAAATGATACTGTCATGTCTTTAAATATGTATACATTAACAAGGTTTAAGAAATATATACGCAACCTTATTCCCTTGCAGTACAGTCGTGTTTAAATATTTTTGAAAGTTTAACTGTGTCGATATTATTAAACGTGATTTTACATTGCACGAAATAATTGTAGCCGAAGCGATCTAGCGATTGAAAAAAGAAACAAAAAAAATTATAAAATGACGACACTTTTACAAATACTGTCTAACTATATGTGAGGCGTTAACCACACAAACCTTCAATTTTCCAGTTAAAACTCGAACCACCTAAAAATAATCGCCAATTTATCATCCAAAGTGCGTCAGAATACGCCCCCAGTATCGAAGTCACGCGTCCGTTTAAGGAGACCACGTCTGAAATTAAAGGGCAAACGAGCTCTGCGCGGCTTTTTGTGTGTTTTGTCAGAGAATCATTTGAAAAAAACTCCTAAACGACGACATTGAAACTTGGCCCACAAACTTATCCCCTTATGGGCCACGCGGACGTGATGGGCATCTCATTTAAGTAACCTTTTAGGTCGAAGGGCGGTCCTTTACAGCTCAATCTGCAATGTAGATAAGCGGGCACCTCTTTTATCCTTTGTTGTGCTAAATTAAAAGAATAACGAGTCCTATCTGTTACGTAGATAGCAATCCGGCGACAGTTTAAAATAACTGAATTTAAAATGTAGCTGTTGTTTTTTTAAACAGGGTTTTGTTTTGTCAAAGGAAATCTGGTAACAGAGGTTTTATCTTTTGCCTTGGTACACTGTACGTGTTAAGTGACTGGAGTTTAGATACTAGCGCAGTGTCACTGCTTCTCCGTGAGCAACTTGCAACATAGTTACTGTAACATTGTAGAGTCGCTATCTTAGTTAGTCGCTTTTGGAACGTGTCATGAACGTTACTAGTTTTTTCGTGACCTAGAATGTGGTAAAACGAACACAACAATACCAAGTCTATCTATTTATTTAAATTAAAAGGTGATATGATAGTTGGTCAATGAAACCTTTTCATTATGCTTAATATTTGTTACTGCGAAAGCATGTTTGTTTGTATGTTCCCTTTTCTCCGCTCAACGCCTCAACAGATAGACGTAATTTGGTCAAGTATCAGTTTAGACGAGATGGATAAGACGAACGGATTAGAAGGAAGGACGTGCATGGATGAGGCCATAGGTAAACGAAAATCGATATCTTTGTGCGTTTGATTGTTTGTATGTTGGTGCTAATCTCTACATACAGCTGCAGGCTACCGAACGTATTTCAATAACTCTTTATTTTTTAATATGAAATCACATACATACACACATAATGTCATGCCTTCATCCCAGAGTGAACATACATTATTTCTGAATATAATAGGCTGTTACTTTTTTGTAGAAATCAAAACAAAGCAAGTGTGAGTGGCTGAAGTAAATACTTGCTCACAAAGTATGATATTTTAAAGTGAGCCAGAGAGCAAATTGTAAAAACTGATCTCAATATATTTTTCGTTTCAGCGAAATCATGTCAATATCGGAAATTGAACTGGATTACGTGTAATGATTTAAGTCAAGGGGAAAATTAAATCCGGTGCCTTTATCAACGAACGTATGAATTATTGTGAGCACTTCGTTTAATTATCGTGACAGTCATTGGCTTCCTGATTAAAATGTCCTCGGAAAACCATTTCGCATCATCCGTAGGTCAGCCTGTTATTTTGTGCATTGTTTGCTTTCTGTACTTTTATAGGATTTTGTAGAATAAACGTGATTCTTTTATTAATATTTTTTTAGATGCTTTACTTTTACGGACGGTAGTTATGCACTCTCTTGTCTAATTGGAGACAAAAGCTGATGCTTAAAAGTCATTTTGACAGAAATATAGATTTTTGTACATCAGCAGCTCCAAGGGACTGTATAGACTGTGGTGGGTAGTCAAAATAATAGGATCTTGAAAAACAGACGGAAAGATAGATAACAAAGTAATTTTAAGCGAGTTGATATCTAAAATTACCACTTTTTCATAACTTTTTCTATCTATTTATGAATTGTAAAAAAGCCAGTCCTACGTGCTATTTGCCTTATGTTATAATTTGCAATTGTAACCAGAATTAACATGGCCATCATTATTAACCCCTTATTCTATAGATTTGTAAATTACAAATTGATAATCTTTTCCTCGTAAAGTTTTTCCACATTCATAGTCAGGTTAACTGGAAGAGATCCTTTACAGGAATAAGTTCGCCATTGTACACTATATCTTGAGTTTTTGTACGTTCTTACTTGTAATTGTTTTGTGCTATAAAGAGTTTACATACATACATATTTAAAAAAAACCTTAAATTTAGTATTGACGAAAAGTTACCATAAAATATCAGTACTTTTATCTTTTCCAAACTTTTATTTTCGTACGACACGATTAAACTCATTATGTACTCTTTACTCGGGTTTAGTAAGCGAATTTGAATATAAAATGTAGCACAATTTCTCTCATTACGAAACGGCTGAAAATTCATTGGCAAAAGTTACAACCTATCGGATGGACATGATACTATTACTTGTATTCAACGTTGATTTACTGGCAGCTGAGCGCCCGATGAACCACAACTAGTGAAATCAATAAGCTCAAAAATTACACTATAAAAAACCAATTTAAATTTATTAGCATAATACATTCAGCCTGTATTCACCTACTGTTTGGCAACATCGTTTTTAAGCCTCTATTATGCCACTCCCCTTGGTTTTACATTGATATACATACATACATACATACATACATACATACATACATAAACTCACGCCTTTATTCCCAGAGTGGGGTAGGCAGAGCTACAGAATTACCAAGAACTCCAAAAACTTGTTGATAATTCTGTAACCACATTTTGCACACTTAGGCTAAGATGTTTACCAGTGTATTAGTGACAGGTTGCAAGCCCATCGCCTAACAGTACTACACGCCTTTATTACCTTAGTCGGCTTTTACGACATCCACGGGAAGATATGGAGTAACCCGGCAACCACACGGACCTTGATATATTAAGAAGAAAAAGAAGAAAGAGAAGAGGTTGTGGTCTAATCAACAAGATGAGTGTGAGAGTTTATCCTTAGCTTTGTTATTCCTTTAAATTGCTGTTTACTTAGTATAATTATTAGTACAGTCAGGGGCATTCCTGGTTCACCACCCCTCGGGTGATATTCGTTTGCACGTTAGACACGTAACGACCAGGGGTGTGATTCTCTCAAGAAGCAAAGGTGAACGAATGCACGAGTGATGTCCAAGCGGCGAGATTAAGTAGTCCCGTCAGTGCGAACAAAACACATTGTAGCGCGTGCATTTTCAATTTAACAGCATGGTTCCTGCCGATGGGTCGAACGTATAAGGCTGCTTAATTGAAAATGCACGCGCTACAATGTGTTTTGTTCGCACTGACCGGACTACTTAATCTCGCCGCTTGAAGATCACTCGTCCATTCGTGCACCTTTGCTTCTTGAGAGAATCACCCCCCTGAACACTGTAGGATTAGCTAACTGCAACGAACAAACAAAAATTATCTTAAGTGGACGACCGCGAATTTACTTACCTATAGTTAATTCGCTGTGTATTTTTTTAGTAAAGCAGTTTCGTTTTTGCTATTTGTTATGTTCTGTACTTTTGTTAATTTGTCGATTTTCCTGCATTTCTACTTACTTATTCTACTCCAAGGTAAACTGGAAGACATCACATATGAGATAAATTCGCTTAAACGTACATTATCTATATTGATGCAAACATGTATTTTAATTGTTTACGTGCAAAAAAGACTTTACATACATACATATCTCTACCATTTTATGGATGTCATCCACCCATCGGGCAGTTGATCTACCCAGGGATCGTTTTGAATTCCTCGATCAGTATTTAGCAACCAACTTCGTCTATCAAAAGCATTCCGTTACATCTGTATTAAACGGCGAAACTTACTTTGACTGTGCCTTGTCAAGCTGCATTTCCTTTAATTAGTAAGTATTTTTAATATAAAAGACAAGACCAGTAATAAAAAAAGTGCAGTAGTGCCACAAGGTTCGTTACTCGGCCCCTACATTAACATCGTTGAATTTCGGTATTTAATACACGCTTTTCACAATACATAACACGTTACTGATCCGCAACGTTACTGAGCCTAATAAATCAAGCTCAGTTGCTTCATTAAACAGACAGTTGACCATCAAACTCGTTTAAATTAGCTGCCGGCCAATATTGTCGTTTCAATTACGATCGGAATCCGGCGCGGAATTAATATTTGTTACGACGGTCGCGCGGAAATCGGTTTCAAATTAGTGTTGTGACGCGGAACACGTTTCGTTAACATACCTCTGGAATGTAAAAATATTGTGTTAACGATTTTTTTGTTCATATTTTTATCATCATTCATAGAGCTATGCTTTTTTGATAGGGGTTTAATTGCCATTCCATCCTCCTTCTATGCTGATAGGGTGCGGAGTTTCTTTTTCGTAAATTGATCTAGATTACATTTTTTGCTTTGATTGGCATTGAGTTAAAACAAGTTATTCATACTATTTAGTCTATTTTGCTCAATGAACATAGGGATTTTGTACGTGGGAATGAACTGTGTAATATCCAATTACTAGAAAAGAAAACCTGATTTGCTTGATATTTATTTATCCATCTTTCATTATTACACGATTCTGACACTGGAAAATTGGACATTTAATAAACATTTTGTCTGTTGAGCTGAATAAATAAATATATCGTCTTGTTTAGTCTAGCTAGTAACCCTGAATGATTTCTAAGGTATGAATTTCTCTGAATGTTTATGAATGAAAAAAGGAAAAAAGTAACATTTTATTCGGCTTTAATATAAAATTTACAATCGTATTTTTTTTCTTAATTATGTAGTACATAGTTTCAGTTTCGAGTTGTAAAAACAACATAATTAAGAATAAAAATACACTTTACTTAAGCCATAATGCTAACCAGTTTAGCTTGTAGTTGTCAGTTTATCGTTGACGTAAGGACTTGGTCAATTTAAATAACAATAAATATCAGGGGGCCTAATATGGCTGCGTTTATCGCGTGATAAATTTTGGATAAGACATCCGTCACCTTCTGACAGGTAAATAAGTACAAGTGTCAAAAAGTGACGGATGCTTTATCCGCAGTTGACACCGCGATATAGACGCAGCCATACTAGTCCCGCAGGGGACAATGTTGCACAAAATGGCCTAGTCTCAAACAAAGCTCTAGGCTTGTATTTTTTTTTTTTTTTTTTTTATGGCATCGAGTATTACAAACGAGCACACAGGCCACCTGATGGTAAGTGGAAACTGTGACCCATAGACATTCGCAATCACAAGACTGCAATGCAATCCTAAGACTGCAAATGCGTTGCCAACCCTGAGGCTAAGATGGAATGCCTCTATGCTAGTCATTTCACCGGCTGTAATGGGTACTAGACAAAAATAAACTTACTAATATAGAGAAATACATACTTAAATAAATACATAGAAAATATCCAAGATTTAGGCACAAATATCGGAGATAGTCTTTGAAAGTGCCTGATTAAGTTATTTTTAAGCTAATTTGCAACTGTGAGAAAAAGAAAGGGGCAAAAGCATCAGTATCATTACTTATTATTTATTATTATTTATTAATAATTAACATTATTAGGGACGTCCAGTAACGCTAGCGCAAGGCAGTCGCATAATTCTTTCTCCCGGTGTTTTTAATCTTGAAGTAGTGAAAAAGTTAACAATTAGAGTTGTGTGTTATATCAGTTTGAAGCCAGTGAAACAGTGGTCACAGTGGAAAAAACCGTTTTAAAAAAGAGCTTGTAGATTTAAAGCTATATCGAAATATATTTTAAAAATATTAAATTAACGGCTTCTTGCTGCTAATGAGTAGCGGTCCAGCCGTTGGTGACTCATCGGCAACACGACGAGCGCAAGGTCACGCTCGCGCAGTGCGCGGAAACTGACTAGCGAGTTTTGTGGACACCTGACACAGTTGCAGCGGACGCGTGCCTATTATAAGTATTTAACAATTGCTACCTAAAATCAAAGTATTATCGCGGAAAATGGAATGTTTTAAATGTAAGAAGAGCATAAAACCTAAGGACAGTTTTTTAAAATGCAAGAGTTGTAAAAATTACTTTCATCAGCTGTGCACAAATGTAAACAAGACTCGTTTTAGTATGATGACGAATGAGAACAAAAATAGTTGGAAATGCTCATCCTGCGTACGACTAAAAAGTGCTACGAGCACCCCGCAACCAACTTCTAGCCTAATCGACCCGTCAAAAACGTTATCGGGTACCTCATCAACTGTAACGCAGCATAACACCACTATAGAACGGAACATTACGTATAGGAAACGTCCTAATAGTACTGACATGGCACCTCAAGATAACCAGTCTCAACGAATAAACGAAATGCCTCCTAGATTTTCATCCTGCGAGCACTTGTCTCAAATCACAAATGAAGACGAAGAGAGGATTAACTCAACATTAAAAGATAACACGTTTCATAGCCCGAGCAGCCTCCCAAATATATCAACCATGGACAATTCACTAACAGTATCATTAAGAGCACAAATAGAGGAATTACGTATTGAGTTATCGTGTGCTCATGAAGAAGTTGAGAGGTTAAATACTGAAAATTGTGAACAACAACAACAAATAGAGAAGCTTAATAAAAAGATTAGTGTGTTATTGCTGCTGAACAAAGACTCTATTAGAGGTACTACACCTACAAAAACTACTGGACATAGCCAATTAATACAAAATATTGAAAGAGATGATAATATAAAGATTTATGAAAGCACAATTAAAAGCTTAGAGAATCAAATAATTACATTAAATAGTAAAATAAAAACACTGCAAATGAAACTAAGCAGATCTCTTACGTCATATACTGCATGCAAACGGAAAGCGGACGCATTGGAAAATAGAGAAAAAACTTTTTCTCGAATTCAACTATCCACCAAGGCTCTAGAAAAAAGTGTTAGGCACTTAGAACAGCATATAAATAATAGTATAATTGACAAAAGTACTTTTGATATATCAGCAAAACCCGCTGTAGATAGAGAAGCGCAACCATCACAAGAAACGCCATTGAAAACTATAAACCACAGTACTAATAATAATCAGAAACCAAGGTTATTGCTGTTGTCCGACTTTCATGGAGCTGATCTCCTACTGCCTTTGTCAAAAATTCGAAGAAACGATTATGACTTCATGGCCGATATTATTCAATACGGGAGCACTCGGCGTGTTCTACAAAACATAGAAGAGAAAATTAAAGACTTCAAAAAAAGTGACTGTGTGATTATCATGTGTGGTGGATGTGATTATAACATCACTCCATTAGGTAGAATTATAAGTAGCATAGAAAATACTATTAAAAAATGTTCCCATACTAATGTAATAGTCTGTGATATTATCCATAGTTTGAACAAGCATGCTGAGGAATACAATAACTTTGTTGGTAGGTTCAATGTAATGTTGCATAAAAGAATTGCTAAGTTCTCCCATGTATGGCTTGAAACACCCCATAGTGTCTATTTTGGTATACGAGATTATGATCCAAATGGCTACCAACTAAATTATAAAGGCAAACAGAAACTCGCTCGGAACTTGAATAATATTCTAATCTATATCAATGAGGCATTCTATAATAGGTCACATTTTTTATAGACACTGGATCCCAAACACCAACTAATGAACCGCTAAATATGGTGAAAAATGATATTATTATATATAATTTTATTAATATATTGCATCAAAATATCAATGGCATAATAAATAAGTCCGATCTGTTAAGTGTGCACATACAGGAGCTAATAGACAAGGGAACTCAGGTTGATGTTCTCTGTGTCACAGAGCATAATATGCAGCTAGGTGATGAAATTCATTTGGTGATTCCTAATTTTAAGTTGGCAGCTATATACTCGAGAACCAACAGAAATGGTGGATCTTGCATTCTAATTAGGAATATTCACAAATTTCACGTGTTGCAAGAAATTGGTAATATTTCTATAGCAAATGTAGTGGAGTGTGCTGGTTTGGAACTGATAGATCATAAGTTAATCATAATCTGTATATACAGAATACCTAAAAATAATAATAGAATGTTTGACATATTCTTCCATAAACTAAATTTAATATTAAATGAAAAGTGTGTTACTAGTAAGAAAATCATAATATGTGGTGATTTCAACATTGATATGCTCAGAAGAACACCTCAATCTGTAGCTTTCAAGAACTTAATGGCATCACATAATTTAAAATTCGCCATATCTGAGCCGACTAGACTGTCTAGTAACACCTGCATTGACAACATTATCAGCAATGTGCGAGGCGGTGCAGCTGAGGTGATCGACTTTGCCCTTTCGGATCACACAGCTCAATTATTGAAATGTCCGGTGAAAAAAACCTGTATTCTTTCTCACTGGTATAAGAAAATAAGAGATTTCAGTCAAGACAATATCAATAAGTTTAGAAATCGCCTATCAGAATTAAAGTTTAACGAAGTTTTTAACGCCAATAATCCAAATGAAGCGTACGACAGTTTTGCTGACCAATTTGAATTACTATATAAGCTATGTTTCCCTATAAAAAAAGTAAAAATTACTTCAGGTTCAAAACCGAAATGGGTAACTAAAGGGATAAAGGCCTGCTGTAAGCGGAAACGCCATTTGCTTTGGAAATATAGGCTTTCAAAAGACAATAATGGTAGTGATAAAATGAACTTTCAAAATTATTCTAAGCGACTAAAAAAAATCATTAAGCTTACCCAGAAAGCACAAAATAATTACTATATTAAAAATTCTAATAATAAAACGAAGGCATCGTGGAATGTAATAAAAAAACACAAATCAAATCAACCAATAGAAAACATACAAAAGATAGTATTAAATGGTACACCTATAACGTCTCCTCAAAAAATTGCACAGGCATTTAATCAGTATTTCATTGATCAAACACATAGGATATCAAATGATTGTCATGCTAAAAATAACAAATCTAATTATATGAATACAATGACATGCAATACACCTAATTCTGTATTTATGAAGCCCACTAATTCAATCGACATTAAAGCAATAATTAACTCTTTAAAAAATAGCAATAGTACGGGATACGATGGCATTAGTACAAAAGTGGTAAAATCGGTGTCTAGTATAGTCTCACCATTGATTAGTTACATAACCAATTTATGCATAGAAAAGGGTATATTTCCAGAACGATTAAAGATAGGCATCGTTAAGCCATTGTTTAAAAAAGGTAAAAAAGAAGACATGGGCAGCTATAGACCTGTGGCACTGCTCCCCATTTTCTCAAAAATTATAGAAAAGGTCATTTACAATTCTATATATAGTTACTTTGAAAACAAGAACTTATTTACACAAGAACAGATGGGATTTCGTAAAGGAAAGTCCATCAATATGGCTATTTTTGAATTAATGCGTGTAATTGTATCTAACGTCGACAGGCGAGTTCCGATATCAGCACTTTACATGGATATGTCGAAGGCTTTCGACTTTGTGGATCATAGAATTTTACTAGATAAACTATATAGATATGGAGTAAGGAACAATGTGCACTGTTTAATTACGTCTTACCTAAACAATCGCAAGCAGTTAACACAATTAAATAGCTTATGCGTGAAAACAAAAACTGAGGTTACTTATTCATCGAAAGTCGGACCTATACATTACGGCGTACCTCAAGGGAGTGTTTTAGGACCATTATTATTTATTATTTATATAAATGATTTGCCACAAGCAATTGAGCATCCCACGGTTCTGTTTGCTGATGACAGCACCATACTTTTTGCTTGTAAAGATCCAGCAACCTATGAAAATGACATATGCAAGACATTGGAAACAGTAATTCATTGGTTAACTAGCAATAATTTAAAAATTAATTTAGATAAAACTAAGATAATGACATTTAAAAATAGACAAGATTTTCCATATAATTTAAGTATATCGTATAAGGGACTACAAGTAGAGGAGACAGACGTGACAAAATTTTTAGGAATAAGCGTAGATCATAGGTTGACATGGCGGAGTCAAATTGACATTATATGTAAGAAATTAAATCAATTCTCATATGTTCTATATAATCTAAGAAAAATTGTCAACGAATCAATAGTTTTAACAGCCTATCAAGCTTATGTAACGTCGACGCTAAGATACGGCATCATATTCTGGGCAAACTCCGCTGAAAGAGATGTTGCATTCAAAGCGCAAAAAAGGTGCATCAGATCGCTATGTGGACTAAAGCAACAAGATTCATGTAAACCGTACTTTATAAAATTAAGCATACTAACTCTTCCTAGTTTATATATCTTTGAAATAGTCATGTTTGCGAATGGTAATTTGCAGTTATTCAAAAGCTTTAGGAGTGTACGTCTCAGAAATAAAATTTGTTCGATGCCTTCAAAAACAGCATTTTACAGGAAAAGTGTACTTGGGATGGCACCAAAAATATATAACCGGGTTCCAGATCACATAAAAAATATAGAGGATGTAACTACTTTCAAGAGCAAATTGTTTAAATTTTTAGTGAACAAAGCATATTATTCAGTAAATGAATTTCTATCAGACTGCAATCGATAGCTAAAATTTTTGTATGCCTTGCGGCCCAACATGGTGATGTAACCTTAACACTATAAGACCTGTGCTTATGTACAATTTTACCCGTGTTGAACAAATAAATTATTTGAATTTGAATTTTGAATTTGAATTTAACTAGATACTATGAAAGGATTATTTAATTCCTTTATTATATTTCTTTCCTCACTCTAAGCGTTCTGCATTGTCGATAATATCAACCTTCTATCCAATACCCGCCTACCCACGTGCTAGGCATCCCTATCCGGTATAATCCGGACAATACCGGCCGCAAGCGGATTGGCCCAATCATGTTTGCGAGTGTTTATACGCGTTCTACAATTAGCACTGTTGTTGTCTTTGGACCGTTTAATGAGCATCGATAAATACCCAGATTTGGTTAAATTTGGATCACATCACTAATTAATTTAAAAAGGTCAGTTTCAAACTATGTAGTGAAGGTTTTTATCACTTTGTCATAGAAAGCTACAGAACAAAGAGAGGTTTTTCTAACTTTATTGTGAAAATAACGTCATGTTGCTAAAGTCGCGCCATTTTAACAGAGCCGTTTGACAGCCAAAGCAGTAAAAAAAATAACGTCAAACATGCCTCTGGAACTCTCTGTGCGCGAGTAAAACTCGAGATTGACCGGTTTTTTTTAAATACAAATAAAAATGCTTTATTCAGTATCTTTAAACTGGCTTACAATTGTGGCTGTAGATGCCTGTTTTTAAGTGAAAATTGCACTTATGTTGAAACAACAGAGGTCCTAGCCAAGATGCAAACGGTACTAACGTTTTTCTTTTCTACACTCAAAATGTATAGTATAACATTCTCGCGCGTAGTGATAAACCACGTGGTCAACTGGATAGAAAAACGCTACGGTACTCTTAGCTTCTTAATAGCGTTCGGCTGGCTATCGCTATCACACTTGCACCCACAACTCTGACAGTATAATATCTGTCACTCGTGTTTCATACAAAAACGACGATTGCCGAACTACATTAAAAAAATAGAAGTACTGTAGGAGCATTTGCATCTTGGTTACGTGAACCTATTAAATAAATAAATAAGACCCCAGGGTTTTTAACATCAAAGACTGACTTATGACACGCCAATGAATTCGCTAATAAATATTATAAAACTGTTGTTACCATGGCAACGCTAAAAAAATACGCTTCGGCTACGCTATAGGTGGTATCCTAATACCGTAAATCAATATTAGCAGTTTATAGCACGCGAGTAGAAAAACATTATAATTTACCCTTAGGATACACCATACGTTGTATTTGAATATAGTTCAATCAATGAACACCATGAATAGCGTATGAAGCTGGCAAAGTGGCTTATGCAGCGAAGCAAATGCAGTCCAGGCTCAGTTTGACATGACTTGCATTATAAGATATTCAGAGCACTATTGTTTTGGAGTTGCATATTAACGGTTTAAATGCTGAATGGATGAATAGGAATAAATTGGGGCAAGATGATTGTTTTTTTTTGTTATTTATATTAACGCATTTCTTGCTCGTAACTTTCGTACGTTTGCCTTTTTTAGCGACTATCCAAGTTTAAACAATTTATTGTAAAATTTTACTTCGACAAATAATTACGCGTTTTTTTTTTATCGTTGAGCAAAGCTACTGCGGGTTGCTAGCTATTTTTAGATGGTAAATTATTTGGACATTGGTAAAAAAATATATTTGTCGATTGATACAATGATTAGCAAATAATTTAAACCATGCACGTTGAGTACATTGAGTTGTAAAACGTTGCTAATAGGGACTGCAAATAATCGGTTATAACCGATTTACCGGTTATATTCGTACAAAAACGGTTAATAACCGGTTAAAATGCATTCCCTAGTTGCTAAAGTGTGTGGAGTGAAATTTGGAAAAAAACATTGTGCCAAAACAGCGGGAGCTCGAGTTACCTTAACTGCGTTTGAATTTGAAATACATAATTTTTGCTGTTGACGTGCATGAAAAATTGCCTCGTTTATTTTGCCCAATTTATTATTTGATCAAACCTTTTAACCCTAACATTGTTTTAGAATGAAATTACAGAATTAAAGCTATCGTGTAGATAAGTTACGTTTCTAAATCTAATGTGTGGGTTTGATTTTATGATAATTAAAAATTAGGTCAAAAAATATTGTTTAAGTCACTCCATATACAATTACAATATTGTACAGAGTTTCTTCAGCTAAACAGGACCTAAACCATCTGGACATCTTAGTGTTAAATTTAAATTGCAATAAAGTCGAAAATAAAATAATCCCCTTTAAAATCGCTATTGATGCAACGTTTCTCAAGAATTTCAAGTTGATTAAAACCTCTTTAAAGCGTGCATACACTCTCAGCTATCTGGATGTTTCCAACCTGTGTGCACTTGGGATTAGAAACGTAAATTGTAAGTAGTGATATTAGCAATATAAATATCAGGGAATAATGTTGAACAAATTGACATAGTATCAAACTAATGTCAAGGCATGTACACTACAAATAAATGTATATTTTTGTCTTATTTCAATGATATAAGCTTCAAAAGTACTAGAGAACGGTTATCAAACTAAACTTATATACATAGAAAACATCCGAAGCTTAGGTCATCAGTGTCATCAGACAAAATATTTGCACTACCAGGAGTTAATTAAAGAGTGGCGTCATGATTATTTAGATTATTGAATACATTTATATTATAATAAAAACCGAGATGTATTTGATAAAATAATGATTAATAACTAAGCCACACCAATTTTTCCGACACTATTATTACTAAACACGTCTATTTAACAAAGGATAACATCAACAAGATTAATGATTCACTTTATCAAACTAGTAATCAAATAATCATTAGTCACATTTTCATTATTATCCAAGACACGCCAGTTTATCATGACATGGAATATCACGGACAAAAACGCCTTTAATACGTTATGTAGTCTCCATTCTGAGTCTAATAATGTCGCATTTCCTCTATCTAAAGACTACACACACGGTGCACGGCTTAGCAGCGTCCGCCCCTTTCATGTTAGCGTTCGTAGGTAAGTATGAAAGCGCCTTAATAGCCTGGATTGTTTAGCTGTAATACTCGTAGTAATAGGGTTATTCGGGTGGTAGTATAAACCGATGTTAGTGGGTAATCAGCGTAGCTTAGACAAATAGACCGTTTGGGGTTTGTGAATTTAGGTCAATGGAGAGAACAACGGTGTCAAATAATTGAAAAAATAATCGCGTCTTACTACGAAGAAGCGCAAAAAAGGGGATTTTTTGTGAGTTTCTCGTCTTAAGATAAGAAAAACAATGTAACTAATTATATTTAATGTTTTGATGATGTCGATCTTTACTAGAAATGACAGTTGAATTTGAAAGTTTGTTTTTGTTATTTTTACCGCATTTGCAAATTTGTATGCACCTCACAGTCCACCTACGATCTGGCGATATTTATGCATTTGTTTGTCTTCTTCATACTATACAAAACCAGTAAATATAATAATGTTTATATACAAATATTGTTACGTGTGTCTTCAATCGTGTAAAACTATTAAATTTTTACTAATATAGAAGTTCATTAAATAAAAGTCAATTCGCAGACCCCTGCTGTACAGGTGAGTATAAAAGATAATGTAATTTATACACTTTTGCACTTTTTTAATTGAATCAAAATTTATGTCCTCGACTGTATTATTTAATTAAAAAAGTGATCAACTGCTTAAGACTTTGGTAAAGAAACGTATAAGTTAGTTTTGTATGATGCAAGTAAACTTATTCTGTCCAACCTTAGTTTGGCTTCAACTGATGGTTCTAACGGAAAACCAGCGCTGACTTTAATGCGATTACTCGTATTACGCTGAGTGATTTCTATGTCCTTTCTTGTAGTTTGTTACGAATAAATATTTTTCTTTCTCTCTTTCAACCTAATAAACTACCTATATAGGAAAAGAAGAAAGAAATAAAAATACATTTATTCACTAGGTACAGACACAAAACACACAGAAAAAAAGTAAAAAGTAAAAACAGCAATAAACAAGTAGTTAGGTGTGTCTTCGCGGCAGTGAATCTGGCTCAGCATAATGCTGAGGTGTTAGACACCTGCAGCGCTGATTTTCAGCCAGCTCCGAGAGTGACAGACGGACGGTACGCTAAAACAAAAACTACATGCAAATACCTACTTAGCCAGTATACAGCATCGGCAATTTGGCTCTAATTAACAAAAAACAAAACAAAGATACAGAAAACTAAACTATAATTTACAAAGTGATGGTTGGGAAATTATGTTTTTTGGAGTGTCAACAAATAGCGCTTAAAGGCGTACTTGCTAAGCTA
Source organism: Acleris laterana (assembly GCA_963966035.1). NCBI lineage: Eukaryota > Metazoa > Arthropoda > Insecta > Lepidoptera > Tortricidae > Acleris > Acleris laterana. Next base: position 16,974,075 of record OZ014442.1, read on the forward strand.
AAACAGAACCTATAAACCAACCGAAAACCGTTTCCTTCCTAACCGGAATGCACTCTGTACCTGAAAAGTGTCTGCATTTCTGTCCAGTTCGATACAAATAGAAAAATCTCGCTGGCCAACGTCCAAAAATCGGCCTATGCATTGGCCTGCAAACCGCGATGCCACGCTGCTCATGTGGAAAGATACTGTTCAAGCTTAATCAGAGCAGAGTTATCAGGGAAGGGAAGCGACCTAGGCGTTTAAAGTGGAATGATAATCTTAAATTTGAAGTACGAGTAGTCGAATACGTTAGCAGTATTCACTAAATCGTAATTATAAATATTCAAGGCTGACCCACTTACTCATAAATGTCTAATAGCAAAAGTTTGTCTTTGTCTTTCATTGTGACCTGCGGGCCTCGTATGGCAGCGTCTATATCCCGTGTCAAAATGTGGATAAAGCATCCATCGTTCTCTGATTCTCGTAATTATTTACGTATCAGAAGGTGACAGATGCCTTATTTAAACTTTGTCACGCGATCATAGAAAGTGATAAAGAATATTTTAACTAACGTCACTGTCAATAGAACTTGTCAAACTATGTAAACAAATTAGTACTGTTTGACAAATAACCTCGAATATTCACCAAGCGTGTTTTTATTAAAAATAACATATAATTAATAGTTATTTTATCTTAAACTTAATATGAAAATAATGATGTAGCGTATAAATCAACGCAAAGACCTCACTTGATCTTTAAAAGTACGTGATTATCGAGTAATCATGGGGAATTGATTCGTTTGGTTTTGTTTACACCTTTTGCAGGTTTTATTGACGTCTCAGAATGCTCTCAGTGTGAACACTCCTTATGAATACTTTAGGTACTAGACAACAATAAACATTCATACTAATATTATAAATGCGAACGTGTGTCTGCCTGTATGTTACCTGTTCACGCTTAAACCGCTTAACCGATAAGATAGTTTAAAGCCTGGGCAAGGGCATAGAATAGTTTTTTTCCCGAAATTCATACCCTAAGGGGATGAAATAGAGGGTAAAAATTTGTATGGAGCTACGATATAAACGAGTTCCACGCGGACGGAGTCACGGGCAGAAGAGTGCACATATAAATATATCAGAAACACATACGCTGAACTGATTTAAATCACACTACCAAAAAGTAAACCAGTGACCGCTACCTTTGTAGGCAGGGTCTTTACCAAAATACCAACTAAGCTAATTGCGTCGTCGTATTGATTAATTACTGGTATCCTCATGCAATATTGGGAAATACGAGACGCAGCTAAGAGGTTAGACCCAGCAATGTGTTGCTATCCTACCTTAATTACTGGTTACTGGGCCTTTATGTTGTAACAATATTGTATTCAATAATATGAAAAACAATATGATACTGTTATGTAGGTTTTGGTTTTGGTGATAGTGCGGCCTTGTCACGCTAAAGAGCACTGGGTAAATTTGTTTGAAGAATATTGTCATTATTTTTTTCAACGGCCACTATGATTTTTACATAAATATTTATAGGACCTCGAAATACACATAGATACATAATAATTTATGGCGTTTAATAATATCGGAGCCGAGATATTTAAGATTTAAGTGTTCAGTTTTTGGTACTAAAAGTAAGCCTAGGTAAGAATATTAAATATCTCGGCTCCGATGCACTTAAGATTACATTAAATAACAAAACATGTTTATTTTCAATTATTCTATCATAATTTACCACTTTTACTAATGACCGCTCACCTTGAAAATTTATGACTTTTACAAATGACAATACTTTTACCTAAACCCTTTTTTGACGTGTTTGTATTTCCTCTTTTGTTTATAATATTTATTACATCGATGCATGTTTAACTAAGCTAAATACGTTCAAATTAAAGTATTTAATATTATGTCACCAAAATGAAAAGTGTTTTCGGTGAAATTAGTGTACATTTCTTCCTTCTGTGGGGTAAAAGGCCATGTTTTAAAAAACACAAACAATACCATGCAAAATTTCAAAACATCAAACAAGATCAGCTTACGATTTTAATAAAGCTAAACACTATTCAGTCATGCGGTTTTTAAGTTCTAAAATAGAGCTCTCTCAAGTTCCAAAATGCTTCTTTAAGAATTCCTACAGACACTCAATATCGAGTCGAGTCAAACACACCGAAGGCTGTCCAAAATAGCTGTGTTTTCATCAAAATCCTAAAGTTGACTTCAAAGGACCTGAAGATAGTCTAAAGCTGGAGTGTTAATTGCTGATTCCTATCACGGTTTTCGTGGAACTGGCTCTTTTGTACGTGAATCTTGAGAACAAAAACTAAAGACGTAAAGGCTAAAGCTTTAGACACGATCGAAATGAGGAACTCGGACCCAAAAATGCGAGTTGTGTCGAGATTTTCTGGAGCGTGTGATATTTTAAATTTAATTTATTTTCTGGAAACCAGATAATTTTCAAGAAATTCACAGTGTTATTGTTTGTAATTTGGTATCTATTTTTTTACACAGTTTCGATGTATTATAAATTATAAGTTAAAAAGGGCGCCTTTAAAGAATGGTTCGTTACGGTACTAACTATAAATTGCGTTCTAAATCCACTAACCTCAAAATTAAAATATAAGTAATTCAACATAGTTATCCTGAATTTTTTAACATGTCCAAAATAACCTTATGTCCAACAAAGATTACGGTAATATTTTTCAAATTTAACTCTAAAATTACTTGTATTCATTTTAGCGTATGAAAGGTTTCAAAACTGCAGCCAACGCAGTACTGGAAAACGAAATAAATTCTGTTTCTGAATCCATCATGTGGCTCTTTTTAATAAAACTGGTTTGGACTTGATTTATACGTGTTTTGTCTGGTCGGAACAGGATGGCGCTTGTAATATCTGGCTGAAACCGGTTCACGCCAGTTTCAACCGCATTTTTTCGCTTTTCGTTCCATCTTGCAAATTGCTCTAAAGAAAATATTAAAATGTTTCTTGTTTTGTAAGTCTCTGAATTGCCGCAGCTCATGAATCAAGTCCGACAAATCTTTTTTTCATAATCATATCGCTATCATTGGCGACACATTTGAATGATTGTTATGAACTTTATAAATTCGCGGTGGGAAAAGTCGAAAATAATTAAAATTACCAAGGTATCTCAAAATTGGCTTCCCTTTCAGGAGTAATTTTTACAAGGTACTAAAGAAAAGGCAAAATAGGATAATAAATATTCACTAAAAACTGACTTTTGGCGATCAAGTTTATACGATGGATTTATAATGATGTACCTACATTTGGGACTAAAACTGCAGGCGAGATGTCGGGAAAAATATTTCTCGTTTCGAGAATCGCTAGTAAACTTGCGATAACTATAATGATTGTTTTGTTTTTAACGGTTTATTGGGTTTAATTAAAACTTTGCAAACATAAAGAGATGAACTATTTAGGTCAGGAACTGGCCTCATAGAATAACTTTTCATTAAGCAGCAAAAACTACAGCGCTTTCAAGGTTTATAGTGCAAAACTTTATGTTTAAGACTTGGTCAATTTGTATAAAATTGTCCCCGATATTAATTTATTGGCTCATTCCTTCAATACAACGACTCTAAGATAAGACTTAAGAACGATATTAAGATTCTGAGAACAAAACTTAACGGTAAAACTTACCTTGACAACTTAACTGTTAGCAAATACACTTACGCTCATTCCAGCCTACGCAAACTCTCATCAACCCCTTAAATGGCTCCCAAAAAGACGGAACAGCCATTTCCAACTACTTTTCTCTAATGAACAAAAGTCCAAATGTTTCCCGCGGCCATAAGACTCGTCCGACAAAGAAGAACTTTTCAATATCGTGTCGCTACATATTTTAGTGGAAGACGGCGAGATGTCGAACTTATCTCGACTAAGATGCAGTGATGGGAAGAGTTGGAGGTATCGATAGGTGTATTGTTGATGAGTTAAACAAATCAGTTACCTACTTTACATTAGAATTGTTCACAATACTGTTTGTTAATTCCTATTAAGTCTGTCTATCTAGTTGCTACCTAATATAGGTACTTGTATCTATTTAATTAATTGTATCCTAGTTTGACGTTAAATAAACCAGTGAGTTGCTTCTAAAAAAAAATCTTAATTCCTGTGATTAGGCAAGGAAGAAGTGACAAACATCAACAAACATTTAAGTTGAATCCAAAATGAACTTGCTGCTGTTACTACTAGCTAAGTAATTATTTAACTAAGAGAAAGTTCTCTAATTTGGTTTTAAATTTTCGAGTGTAAGTACATATTTTTCTCCCACTGTTAATAAATACCGGTTATTAAGTTATTGATATTATAATCGCATTAATTGTGAACATGGCATTAGGTACTTTGTGGATAATGAGTTGTAATGCATAATTTATCTTTGTCGTAAATTTGGGCCGTAACAGGAATTATTGTAGTGTTTCAGCAATATTTTCGTTTTTTATTTGTATCGATAATCACAACAATATTTAAATCTATCGACACTAAAAAGGTCGCTTCACTAGTAAGCTATCTTCTCCCGCTGTCTGAACCAAACTTGGGAGGACGCTGCCCAAAATCTTAGGAAATAAACCCCACTTATCCAACGTGTACTCGTGAACAAAATTTATTAGATGGACCTTTTTCTTGGGCTTTTATATGGAATCTCATCCATTCATATTGACCTTCTTGGACCTTCGGGTAACGGTAGGCGATGTGTCAAAATTTGTTTCCGTTGAAAAATTCATTGCACTGACAATGTCGGAGTTCTCGCTTACGCATGTTTTGAGTTTAAAATTGTAAAAAAAAATAAGACGACAGTGGTTTGGCTATACGTATCATAGAAATGAGAGACTGTTGAATTGAGAGTAAGAAAATTAACAGCCGCGCTCAGAGTTAATGACGATTAAGTCGTTCCTTAATGATTTTTCATGTGCAAGTTAAAGAAAAGAACGAGATAATTGTTTCTAAAATGACGTGTCTGAGTACAAATTAAACTATTTGACACTATTAGATACTTTTATATACACATTTTTTTTGTGTCATACGTATTGTGTCAAATTTTGCCCGTTAAAATTATTTTTGTACTAATTATTCTGTTCTAGTTTATTGTTGTCAAGGATAAAGCACAGGCCACCTGATGGTACATAATTGACCAAAAACATTTGATTTCTCAAGACTACAATCTCAAGACTGCCATTCTTAGAATTGAAATGCGGTATCAATAATGCTAGTAATTTTAACGGTTGTTTTATCCCTAAACCGGAACACAAAAATGCAAACACTAGTGCACAAGGTCCAACCACCACTAAGTGGTGTCCATCAGGAGGCCCGCTACACGTGACCTGCTCCAGAAAAAACATGGGGAAATTATAAGGGTTCCTCGTTGACTACGGAATTTTAAAAAGGTGCCATTCACCATTTGGGTTTAAATTTTTTATGTTTTTAACATATCATATTGCTTTTACATAAAAACAGAGCACTGTTACCTCAAGTAACACTTATTGAAATCGATTACAGTCCATTCCAAAGCGCATTCCCGACTCGAGACGACGTAACTATGAAACACTTGCCCCCTATTGCAATATTAAACTGGCTTCAACGCAAAATGAAAATTTTCAGCGTCCATCTCATTAAATGTAATAAAAAATTGCGGAATGCAATTATGAAGAATACAAAGTTTATGACGACGTTTATTTAAAAATTCTGATATGCGAGTTGAAATTCAAATGTTCCTCTGTTCTACTCGGTAAAACAATTAAAACAATATTCATTTTGACATGCAACTTGTGCTAGGTACAGTCACGAGATTTAATTTGGTACCCACTTTAGGTCCAAAGTCAATCTGACATTCTACAACAATAAGGTTGAGTTTCCTAAAAGTTACAAATGAGTTGACATCTCTAATGACATTGACAACTTCAAGCATATTTTTCTTGAAATGGGTCCCAAATTAACGCTCGTGACCGTATTACCTTTTGTTTTCCCCACGGCCGCCATTACTGTCAAGTAAATAAGAGCTATTGAAACGTTAATAGTACGGTCACGAGCGTTAAGACTGCGCCGAGCAAACGTCGAGCGTCTAGTGGCGCCCTCATTAGGTACTATTATTGTGTTTTCTAATTAACCAAAGAATTTCCTTGGAATCTGAGGATGCGTTTTTGTAGTGCAAGTAAAAACACAATTTATGGAATACATATTATAATGATTCCGTAATACCTTACGGAATCATTATTAGCTGGATTTTATAAAAATTGGTTATGCCGTTAAAGAGATATCAGATCTATTATAGTTATCAGGGCTTTCTATCTATTTACCTATTAGTTATTTAAATATTAGATTTGCACTTATAGCATTTTATGACGTACATAATTAATGACTTTGACGTTTGTGTATGCAGTAAATATGAATATAATATTTAAAAGTAGGTAACATTATTAATGTAAGTTGAGTAAAACAATTACAAATAAAAAAACTACTTTCTTTTTACCTTCATTTTGCTTGGATTTTAATTTTAAATTTTATGCCATCTACCGCCAACAGCGTTAACTAATTCTCACAGAGAAAGACGAAGGCAATTGTTTTCCACGTCAGTTTACAGCGTCATCTCGTAGCCTATGTCAAAACCTAAAAGTAATAGCAACAACGGTAACACATTGACTATAGCGCCCTCTATTGAAGGGAGGAATCATTTCTTCCTTACGGTACTGAGCTCCATAAAATGCTTTGAGAGCTAGATGGAATGCATCAGTCTCTTAGTTCCAAGCGTGATGTATAGATGGCGCTCAAAAAAAGTCTATAAACATTAACATAAAATAATAAATGTCATTGTGTTATTCATTTATGCTATTAATCTTTACTAAAACATCTCATATAGTTATAAAGAAGTCGTTTGATAAGTTCATTCTAAGGAATTTTGCATATTAAAGGCTCTCTGTTATTCATAACTCTTTTCATTAGCACGTCGTAATACGGAGCATGCTAAATGAAAAACTCTCTACAAAAAAGGACTGTCGGCGGCCATATTTATTTTAACCGCTGAGCCGTGAACTGAGCGATAACTTGCGGCTTGTTCCAGTTGGACCGGGACGCCGGAAATTTACTTTTTTCCAGCAAAAATTGACTTTACCCCAGCCATTTTTACTTTTTACAGCAACATTTTACTTTTGTTGTGAGGCTTTTTGGAAAAAGTTGCAGATGTGAGCTCTGCTTTGTCAGTGCACGTGCGCTGTGTATATTTTAATGAAAAATGCTCGAACCGTTGCGATGATGTACGACTGTAACTAGTCCTTTTTGGATTTTAACAAATATATTATTTGAAAATAAATGTTTTACAAAATATGTTAAAAGGACTGTTTTCCGGCGCCGGTGTTTTATTGATATTATCTTAGCTCTTTACGGTAAATCGATGTATAATTTCAGCAATTTTAAAAATAATACGAGTCATCTATTGGGCATGAAAGTAATAAATACACTGGATCACCTTTTAAAGAGTTTTAGTGCACTATTTATTACGGATCAGGATTCTAATCATTAAAAGATCTAGTGACAAAGATCGAAAAGGGTTATGCTAGGATAGTTTGGTGGATGGATGAGAGAAGAGTTACGAAAGAGGTATGGCGAGCGAAAATGAGTGGATATGTCGGTAAGGGATGCTCTAGATGCACATCATCATGTCAGCCGAAAGACGTCCACTGCTGGACATAGGCCTCCCTCAAGGCTCTCCACTCAGACCGGTCTTGTGCTTTTCGCATCCACTGCGTTCCCGCGATCTTCACAAGGTCGTCACTCCATCTTGTTGGAGGCCTACCTACAGCTCGTCTCCCGATCCGCGGACGCCACTCAAGAACCTTCTGACCCCATTGGCCATCAGTCCTGCGAGCAATGTGCCCCGCCCACTGCCACTTAAGCTAGATGCACATACAGTGATCAAATCAAGATGTATTGAATACGGGCCAAATCAATTGCACCCAAAACCGACCTAGGTTCATGAACAGGTTGATGAATGTAGAGGAAGCGAAAGTTGCATATTTAGGCCTGCCATTGGGAGACAGGCTTGAAGGTATGTATGTGTATGTATACAAATTTAAATAGGTTAATAATGTTAAAGGTTAAGTTCAGATTACGAATCAAGCGTCGCAACCATGTGGAAATGCACGATATCGTCCAACTACCAAAAATGTTCCACTAGACCAAGCAAGAGTACTTCAAACGGGTCCATATTTTACCCAGAACTAGGACGTATGTACAAAATAAACTGTATGAAATTTAGACTTGTTGCAATGGAAACAGGGGTGAATTTTGAGTAACTGACGATTTGCACTTACGATGTTTTCTATTTTTAGTATTGGTTTTAGTTTGTTCCTATTTGTAGACAGATGTATACAAATAGGTCAAGTGCGAGTTAGAGTCGCGCACCGAGGATTCCGTACCGTTGCATAATAGGTATTAAATTCCTATTTTAATTCGATTTCAAACTGAATTAGCGCGAGCACAACAGCTTACCCGTGATCAAAAGTAACTGTTGTTTTTTTCCAGGGTTTGTGCTATTGCTATTACCATACTTATTTGGACGCTTGTATGTTTAACATACCTACCAGAGCTGGGTGTTTCTTCGGTCAACGTGTAACTTTAACTATCCAGCGAGGAGATGCTGCCAGCATCTTGGGGACAAAGCCGGCGGGCCTTTTTTAAATACAACTTTTTGTTTTAAAAATGGAATTAAGTTGTAAGAATGTATTTTTTGTTTTTTTGGTGTGTGTAATAATCAGATTAAAAAGTTAGGTAACTCAACCGGTGAAGAGATTAGACATAAAATGAACCTTTTGCATTCAGTACTATGGATTTAATTTAATGGCAAATAAATATTAGTCAGCAACCATAATTATCCATCCGTCTTATTCTTATTTACTAACGCTTTTCGTATGAATGAGCGTAAGTTGTCCACTTCAAACTTTGCAAGTCATTTCTGAACCAGGGGGATTACCATAGTTCAGTTTAGGTTGAGAGAAAGGGAGAGTGCTGTATAACTTTTTTATATCGATACAATCCAACAATTCTGTGGTGTTGTGAACTTGTATATCGTCCATTACGATCTTAAAAATTAACGTGAGAATTAATTAATTTAGCAGCTATGGAACACTTTATTCAGTAAGAGCTAATACATCCTTTTCACTGCGAATCCAGAATATTTTATCTTAACTGATATGATATAGCCTTGTCCCTTACGTACCTAAACTAATCTGCTTTATTTTATTTTATTTTAGTATAACAGTAATCCCCCAGTTTCTGTTAATGGAGTGGCCTAAAATTTGGACAACATTTTTAATTTTATTTTCACTAGAGTTGCATTCGCCTTTGTAGAAATGATTCCTTCTTTTTTTTTTTTTTAAACTAATTACGCAGAAACATAAGCACACTCGAAGTCATAAATATGTTTACACTTTAGTACCTTGTCACTTTAATCGCTGTGACAATTTCATATGACAGTTTAAACATGACGTTAAATAGACAAGGTACTAAAGTGACATATTTTAGACTTCGACTGTACATACAATAATATTTATAACATATCACATACATTGAACCACTAAGCCATTTTCAAACGTATTCTCGAGTCCAATTTGTTCGGAAGCCTGTTTATTCCGTAAAGTACGTCGCAATCCATGCCAATGCGACAATCCTCTATTTTATGCTTCGACAAAAATGATCCAAACTTATTGCTTTCTTGCCTAAATTCTTGTCTATCATTCGTATTTATTTGATGTCAAGCATTTTCGGAAATATTTTTTCTCAGAATATAATTATACTTAAATATAATTTTGCTTAAATATCATTTACACTTAGCCTTATTTCATTTTGTATCGACTATCTAACTTTATTGTTTTCATAATAGTCTTGATGTTATAGCATCGTTAGGCCTAACGTTCTAAAGGACATTTGATTTTGTCAAAGTGACTTTTGACTATATTGACCGAAACAAGATTCTTTTACAAACTAAAGAAATGTGACGCGGGCCTTACGAGGATAAAGGTGCTGTAACTGTCAAGTGAATAAAGCTATTACATTTTGTATGATGACGTATACCTACTCGTAGAGGTCAAAGAGCATTGGGTAAGCTTGTACAAACATTATTGTCATTTATTTTTCAGCGGTCAGGGATGATATTCTTATAATGGTTTAGAGAACCTGATTTACACAAGTATTAAGATTTTGGTACTAAAAGTACGCCCAAGTATAGATATTAAAAAATCTCGACTCCAATGCACTTAAGACAACATAGTATATCATGATATAGCGAAATAAATAATATTGGTTTATTTTCAAAAAATCTATCATAAATATTCACTTTCTGCATTACTTTTACAAATGAGAATACTTTTACCCAAACTCCTTTTAATAAGTGCAAAACATTAATAGCAGGTATCACCTGTGAGCTGAACTCCATTCATTATGATTATGATCGTCATACTGCCTTCTAGCAGGCTATTAGGCGGGTTTTGTTTTTTCCTGTGATCGTTGAATAAATATTTTCTATTTCTATTACAAAAAAATTTAATTCCAAAGGCCAGGATTACTATAGCAACTTGCATCGCAGTATAACCTTAGACTATGAACAATATTTTGAACAGCTTGCTAGCGAGCAGGATGTCTATCACAATGGATGCTTCATCTTCAGTCAACTCCTCAATCGTTCAATGGTAAAATTTACTAAATAATATACTAGTGACCCGCCCTCGCTTCGCTTCGGTTTATGTGAGTATGATATATAGCCTATAGCCTTCCTCAAAAAATGGGCTATCTAACACTGAATGTTTTTTTTAAATCTGACCAGTAGTTCCTGAGATTAGCGCTTTCAAGCAAACAAACAAACAAACTCTTCAGCTTTATAATATTAGTATATATAATTTATAACCCGGTGGCCGACATGAGAACTTTTTATCCCGGAAAATCGCTAATTCCCGAGGGCATCTCGATAAACAACTCCGACATTGATGGAGTCGCGAGCAAAAACACAAGGGTATAAAGGCGACTTTCCTTTAACTTTTTAACCGACGACAAAAAATAAAGGATTTAAGTTTACCACGTTTATTGTGTGTCTGTGTAATTTTGTGTCCTGTATGTAACATCTGAGCTTTCAAAGTGATAAGCCGATTCAGCTGCAATTTAGAACGTTAGTTCAATAAGGATGGTTTTCAGCTAGATTTCATGAAAAGTGGTTGAGTTGTTTAAAATATATCGGCTTTGAAAGTTAGTACTATATCTGGGGATTTTACCCTCGAATAAAATGGGAATTAATCGCGTAAGAAAATAAAAATTACCTTGACGTTTCGACTGTGTTACAACAGCCGTGGTCACGAGAAGACTGAAGTGGAGGGTGTTCATTTGCTGGTCGCGAGTTTTTCAACCTATCCGCACTTGGTCTTGTTTTTCTTTCTTCGTTATGTCATCATACCAACACACAAAACTTACAATATCCGACGATTTATCCGAAGATACACTTCCTCGCTTACATTTACCGATGATTACACAACGTTAACGTTATGGCTCCAAAATTGTATAATAAATTGCCTACAACTTTAAAAAATACTGACTCTAAAAAATTCAAACAGATGCTCTCAAGAATGCTGTGGATAAATGTTGTTATACTGTTTATTGATTATTTTAATGATACTGACCTTGACATTGAAAAACAAAAAGTGTAGTTTGTAATGAATTGTAATCATGTTTTGACATTAATATTTATATAATATTATTATTTTGTATTAGTTTAAGTTTTAAATAATTTATAATGTATTTCGTATGCCAAAAGGCGCGTCATGGAATTGCTGCATATTTTACCACATAGTCACCTGATATTTACCTGTAATGACGAAATAAAGACTATTCTATTCTATTCTATTATTTTCCATTGGATTCCACGTAGTCACGATATTATAAAAGTACTATCGAAGAAAAAAAACGATTACCACTTTAAAGTCACCCCGTGTAATGTATACAGCATTGGACTCGGTCACAAATTAAGGCGTTTTATCTAAAATTCTCACGTCAAATTAAGCTTACTCTACCAAACGTGACATCGCCAGTACCGTCTAGTCGGTACTTTATAACACCCTGTATTTATTGCTATATAAAGCCACATCGTTTACAACTCGGACACAACATAACTCAGTTTTTTCCTGAAAAATAAGCACATCATTTTACCAGAGAAAATATATCTCATTAACTCTTATACCAACATAATAATATGAATCGTACGTCAACATATTACATGGCGACTTTTTAGGGATTCGTAACAAAATGATAAAACGAAGCCTTAACCCTACAATGCATGAGTTTTTTTATTTGTGTGAAAAAAATATATGTGGTTTTATTTAGGGCTTAGTTAAGAGAAAAATAATGAAAAAAATATATAAGTAATATTTCAGGAGAAATTAACTTTTTTTAATCCGTTCCATATGTGGTACACCATGCAATTAGGTGTCGGTTACACTGATATTTAATTATGAATTCGATTTTTAATTTAAACTTCTGTAGACTCTTAACTTAGAGAAATAGTATTAGTTTCCATTATTTAAACCATTTTTATTAGTATTTCTCGCATGATATGTAAATAAACCGTTTTATGGCACACCATGATATAAGGTTTGGGTTACATTATCGTATTATTATGGAACAATTTCTTAATTTATACTTCATTACACTCTAAACTTTTAGAAATAATTGTTGTATTTGTATGAACAAATTTCTCTTAGTATTTTCACATTTTTCACATTATGTGACAGTAAAATATTTCATGTACTATGAAAAATCCATAAAATTACTGCATGCAGTGACATATATGGAACGTTTGGACATGCCGTCGATGCATGGTGTGACAGATCTGGAACGTTTGGAAAAAACTGTGTATAGGCGTATAGATTATCATTGACAGTATATAATATTTACAGCATACTTACGCAAAGATATTCACACATAAAAATATTTTTTTCTTCGATTTTTGATTATATATTTTTTTTTTATTGCAATATGTAAATGAAATAAATCCATTGTTCACGGAGAACAGCAACATTTTGTATAAATCCCTTGGTAATTTCAAGTACAATGCCATCTAGTGGATTGTTACTGTGTTACACTTATATAGTGCCCTCTAGGTTTGCTTTTATACAAAAAAGATGTCGCTGCCTTTACATTATTTTTAACTACTAACGATTAAACTGGTTGTGACATATCTGTCACTGTATGCATTGTAGGGTTAAATAAAGTCACTTTGCTTTCTGTTTGTCACGGTTTTCTGGCTCGTAAACCAAATGAGTTATTACTAGTTATTACATTCTAAACAAGGATGTATTTTGTGACAAATACTAACCTTAAACTGAAAATATTACTAGAAATTCTATTGATTTTTGTTACTAGAACTTTATTAGTAAAAAAAGTGCTGAAATAAAAAGTAAAGTGCATTAAAATAGGTCAAGATTCGTTCATTCATTCATTCATTCATTCATCATTCATGCAATTAAATATAACTTTTTCTATACCTACTTAATTTCCTATTATGAGCTGAATTATGAACAAATAATTAAGCAATAATTGCCCATCAACACTACGACGTCTCATTTTGTCACACCAAATTAGAGTAAAATAGCTTAGCGGGCAATTATTGCTTAGAAAGTTGCAAGGTAAATGCAACATTGTTACAAAATAAATTGTTTTAAATCTGCGAAAAAACTATGTCTTATACTAACCCAATAAAACCTGTAATGGAATTCAGCTCTGTGTTCATAATAGAAAATGAAGTTCATACAAAGACAAAATTATAACGCCTTTTTAACTCTGGATTAGCAAAGTGGGTTTTGTTATAAATTGCATAAATTAATCCCGTAGTATAAATTAATCGTATCGTACCTTTTTCATTCAAAAACTTTTAAAAATATTTCGTCAAAACAAACATCGCGTAAATAGAAAAATTTTCAACTGGAGTGAAATTTAATAACTTTGGAACCGTGCACGCGTGAGTCCGGCTCGAACTTGACCGGTTTTATTTAAATTTGGCACACACGCCGCTGACGCTATTTATTGCTGGCTGGACAGTAAATAAGGGAAACAATTTCGCTTTACATGGTTGTTGGCAGCGGGTTGTTAAGTATCTGATGTCGTAGGATTCGGGAAAGTCGAACGTTTTTAACCACAACCCAAATAAGTTTGAGTGATTTTTTTCATTTTTGGGACAAGTTTTCGTTGCTAACCACACATGTTCCGTGTTTAAGACTGTACCGAGCAAACGTCGAGCGTCCAGTGGCGCCCTCATTACAATTATTGTGATTTCTAATTAACTAAAGAATTTTCTTAAAATCAGAGGATTGTTTTTGTAGCGCAAGTAAAAACACAATGTATGAAACACGTAACTAACTTTAATAGCAATTACCCTTTGAGTAGTTAGCTTAACGGGAAAAGGTGGCAACTTTTTTCCGTTAAGTTGATAAGTCGAAGGTGAATTGTTAATAAAGTATGTGATATACACTTTAAGTTGCGTTTTCATTCGTAGTACAAAAACACACGGTCTAATTTTAAGAAAATACTTTATTTATTAGAAAACACATTAAAAGTAATGAGGGCTCCACTGTACATCCGGCGTACGCTCGGCGCAGTCTTAAATACTATGAACTGACAAGCACAGCAGCATTTATCAATATCAACCGATACACTGTTGATCTGAGTACTATTTAGTACCAGTGTCACTAAACGATGTTAACCACTTAACAGACGATTAGAGCGTAAACAGCTGTCATAATGTATGAACGAACAGTTCAATTAACATTGATTAAAAACATCGTTTGGTGAAATTGATACTTTAAAAATATAGTAAGTATTTTCATTTTCATTCAATCTACAGGATCATATGATCATCACGCCGAATTAACCTAAATTATACTTAGGCACTAAATTTGTTTGCTTTGATACCTTCAGTCACACCAGCCCTATTGAATGTTAAAATAAATTCAAATTACTTTACCTACTCAAGCAAACACGCGTCAAAAATTTACGTCGTTCTGTTAACGTAACAAATTTAAACATTCATTAGACCTGAACTGAGTGCTACTCTAAAAACAAACTCAAAGTCACGTTAGCTGTCTCTTTCTATTGATTTAATGTTGAATGTGGAGTGAAAAGGACGGGGTATTTGAAGTGTCGAATTCGAAGCTTTCTGGGACGAGTCGTTTGGCATGAGCGTGTCATGAGTGCAAATAAATTACATTAAACCATGGGCTTGAGCCTGTACATTTATCTCTGTTTCACCAGGTGACTAGGGTGACAAAGTACAAGGGATAAAAGAAGACTTTGTAATTTGTAGTCGCGGTTTTGTGACGTTAGAAATGTCAATTATTTTTTATGCAACCAAGACTAGGTAGGTATAATTTAACCTTTGAGATGTTTTTCTGGAAAATGGACAGGAGCTGTATCAGATTAGCTTAAGCCATCTCCCTTCTTTAAGTAAATCTTGTTGCTAACTTTGTTTATTAACTTTTTAAACTTTACTGCACTGTGAAAAGAAGTAGAAGTGAAGCAAAATAGAGATTCTGTGTGGATAGTTCGAAAGTGGCGACTGCGTGCCGGAACGGAACACAATTCGAAAACTTAGATAATGTCGAAGTCTGTTGTCTGCTGTTAGCTGCTACAAAAGTCGATTTTTATTGCGATTCTAAATAAAAACAAGTGCATCTTCCAGTTGACATCCTCTAATGATTTTCACTGCTTTTGTTACTTATCAAACAACGCAATACGGCTTCTGTACTGCGTCACATTCGTAGAGACTAGACACTATTAAAACAGTTTTTTTTTCAAGTTTCTTACAGTTTTTTGGCTTTATGTCAATGTAATGAAAGATCTAAGCAAGCAAGAAAAGAAAACCATGCATTTCAAAAACGGACAAGAACGTAGACCTAATAAAACCTAATGCCATTATTAAAAACATCACATTTCCTTTCTCTAAAAAAATGGCCAATAATAGTAAACCGTCAACATTTTTAATATGACTTCATTCAAATTCCACCGGGTCACTCAAACGATGCTCACCCTACATAATAAGTATTCGCCTTAATAACTTTAAGGTGCCGTTTATGGGTTACGTGAGATGTAAGTACATTTCTGCTTTTTACCATAATGCATTCTCCTTAATGTATAAGGTACTTAACTAATAAATTACGAATCAATTGCTTTACATGATAAACTTGACTTAAATGAATACTTACATTTAATATCATTTAAAACTTAAAGCTTTCGATTCGTCATACCGTCGCGAGTTTTTATAGTCACATTTATTGAAAAAATATACTAATAAAAGCGTTTCAACCTAAGTATTATGGCAAAAAAAAACTTTCATGACCTATCGTGTAATGTATTTACATGAAAAATTAAACAAATATAAAATACATGCAGTTGCGCTACGTTTACCTTTTAGAAGGGAATAGCAACAGTGTTCACGTTGTTGTGTTCCGGTGCGAGTAAAATTAACCGATGTAATTACTAGCTTTGAGGCCCTCCACCTTTAGATCTTAGGGTTCACAATGCATTTGCATTATTAGGATTGCAGTCTTGGGATTGTAATCTTGAGATTAAAAATGATGAGTCTTAGGCCCGTATTAATAAACTCATCTTGGCTGAGATGCGCGTCACAAGATACGTCAAAGTAAACGTCAAACCATAGAAAGCTGTCATTTTTGACACATCTCAAGACGAGCATTAGATTTGAGATTAGTTTATTAATACGGGCCTTAGACCTCACATACCAAACGATGGCCTGTGTGCTCGTGCACTTTCTCCTTTTTTATTAATTTCTTCATTAGTCGAGATAAACTTAAAATCACAGATGTTTATTTAGCAAGAATGGAGGGCAAAGAAAAAACATCTGCTAAGAAGCTAAGAAAATATGTACGAAACATGGCTCCTAATTTTCAAAATCGCAATATTTATATTAGGTAAGTAAGTTATTTCTATGTACCTACCCTAAATTTGGTTTCTAGCGTCCAATCAAAAGTTAATTTATAAACTAAACACTACTTACCTCCTTGTATTTCCTTTTCCCAACTCCAGCCGCCTGTGGTAATGACTGCATTATACTTTTAATGAACCAACTTATGCAAAATAGTTACAAGTCGGGTGCAATTTAAACAAAACATTATTCCTATTATTTGAGCGTCCATTGTGATCATATGTCTGCATGAAAACGCAAAATATTGCAAGCAATTTTGCACTTAATGCGAGTCACAGACAGATATTATAATGTAATTATTAATATTAAATATGTAATAAGAATCCATGGAGTCGCTATTTCCTATATATTATAATACATATCACTTTGATTTTGACCTTCTGTATTTTATTTTTTCGAAACTCAGCTATTAATTAAAGCGCTAAACCAATTTAAATTAATTTTGGTATACAGGATAATATTTTGTGAAAGCGTTACAAACAAGTAAATATTATGTAGGTAAGTATAGAATAACCGAACTAAAAATGTATTTAATTCATTTGGAAAAATGACCATACAGAAGGTCAAACTCAAAGTCTCATGTGATAATAGGATCTAGCGACTCCAAGGATTCTGGAACCTCGGTATGCCACCAAAATCCTTACCCAAGTTTAGTAATAACTATTACAGTGCGCGTATTCTTTATGAGCGTACATTTTAACTCATGGTAGTTTTAATTTCTGTAAACGATTTTCTAAAAATATACCGATTTGCCTTGATAATTAGTTGTGTATCTTCTCACCCCTTAATTCCTATTCAACCCCGTTTTACAGTATACTGACGCTGCAGCACTAGTAGCCAAGTAAATTTCCTATGTTTTTCTTATAAAAATGAATATTTTTAGGGCTTAAAAGCATTCATTACAGCCTTCCATAACAAAAAACCGAAGAGAAATATTTTAATCCCATTACACAAGGGATTGCGGCCAAGGAAATGGAAGTTTTCTTAACAAATTGATTCGGATAACCGCGGCCATTTGCCAGTGCTTTACGAATAGCATCGTGGGCGTTCGGCTGTTTCCGTAATTTGGGTGTTGTTGTTTGGTTAATTTAAGGCTAGACTTTACAACTCAAGCTATAAAATTAAATGTTTCTTTTTATTCAAGATCATGGCCACACTACATACTCGATTTGGTTACTCATTGATTTTCAAATATTTTTTAACATCAAAGTTTTAGGTGACCATAATTCTGGGGTCCTGTACCCTTACCATGAGTTACAAATCGTACTCGCTAGCGAGTCGAAGCTCTGTCCCTCGCAGACCTCGCAAGTATTCTTATAGAGTGTAAGGGACAGAGCATTTGACTTGCTAGCGAGTGCGGTAACTGTAACTCGTGGTAAGGGTACTGCTGAAAAAGGGTATAAGTCTTCTGAAGATCAAGTGAAAAAGGGTTTAAGTCCAGTATACTCCGTTCATATATAACACCTCAGCATTATGCTGAGCCAGTGTCCGATTCACTGCCGCGAGGACACACTAACTACTTGTTTATTGCTGTTTTCTGTTTTTACTTTTTTCTGTGTGTCTTGTGTCTGTAGTGAAATAAATGTTTTTTTTAATACTATTTTCTATTACGAGTTCAGTCGACTTGTATCCGTTTTACTAGTAAGTAGGGAAATATAATGTTATTTTAATAAAACGATAGACTTTAATTGTTACAAGAACCAATTTACTAGTAGAAACTCAATCATTTACAGAGTTGGGAAAATTAAATTTGGATCACGACCACGCTGTCCACCCTGTATATGTCAACAGACTGGGAAAATTTCGTTAGCGCGATGCAGCGCACTGTCAGATTTAATTGCTCTGTCTGACGCTAGCGGCGCTGATTGTTAAACGTTTCCGCTAGATGTCGCAGGGTTGCTACAAAATTCTCATCAAAAGGCCACAAACACACACACTTTTTTTACACTGGGTTAAGGCACTAATCCAAGTTAGTAAACGTCAGATTGATACGAAAACTGTCATTTTAACTCCAGTCAGTGTCTTATCTCAGTGTTAAATTTTTCGTGCAAGTGGCCGTAAATGGCCCAAGAAAACGTATTGCTGATATAAGTTTTCCCGAAAATGACAACTTTCTCCGGCCTTAAAACTGCTCCATGCTTACTAAAATTATAAAGCGCGTGCAAAAATCGCTATGTGCTGTTTTCTATAAGGACAGTATAAAGTACGAAATCCTTAACGTGAAAAAAAACAGCGATTTTTGCACCCGCAGTGAAGAAATGCGAAAATGAGTTGTCTTACCATCTTTATCGAGTTTTCATCAATCACGGATATGGAGTACTTTTTATCCCGAAAATGTGTACCGTTCTTGAGGAAATACCAAAAACGGCTTCTAAACGATCGGAGTCGTGGGCAAAAGGCAGTCTTTACTAATTTAATGCAGCTTCTTCGAGCAACGCCTAAGTATTGTTTTACAACAAAGAAATGCTGCCAGCATCTGGGGTATTTTGCCACAACGGCCCGCTCTTTTTTAGTTTTTATTGAGTATTAATTCAATCTTATATTTTTTTTAGTAAAATTTCAATTTGCTTTATTTTGCTTTAATCATATGGGATTAATGGTTCCCTTATGGAATCCCTAATCGTAATTTGTCCTATTGCATCATTTGTTGGAATTTTCATTTATTCTAAAGCCATTTCGGCTTAAATTATAAAACTTTTTAATGTTGTTTTACTACTACGCTAACTTAACCAAAGCGCAGATATTTTATTTATTTATTAAGGTTTGCCACTAGGTAAGGTACTATAAAACTTACAAACTAATTATGACATTTCACCCAATTACAGGCAAACTCAACATGCATTACAATTTAACGCTTATTATCTAGAAGTTAAACATTCTAGTTGCTCTTATGTTATTAACTAAACATTTGCTTATAATATTGTTAGCATATTTTGGAAAAGTGAAATGCAATACAAATATATAATTGGTAAACTTAAAAAGTTGCCTAACTCAACTGAAAACCAGTTTAGGGCAAACGATGTGTTAGCACAAAGGTTGTTAGGAATTTTAACACCCGTTTCCATTTTACTATAGTTTATAGAAAAATGACGGATAATCAAATAACAATGTAGATTCTGTTACAAACAAATGATCCAAAGTCCGTCTGTCGACACCAATCGTAAGCAATTATCAGGGTTATTCGTATCATGGCGTTGTTTGTTCAGTGGGGTTATTATGACGTATCCGTGCAATTCATTTTACGCTGAGAGAAAAGGACAGAGTTATGTAACTGTTATAGCTCTGTCCTTTACGCTCACCGTAAAATGAACTGCAAAGTCATGTCATAATAACCCCCCAGTTCTGCTTTATGCCGTGGGTTTATGCACTGATTGGGCTTTTGAATAAAGCGAACACGGATTAACAGGATGTTCTCGATACACTGAGTTTAGGGTTCCATAGTGAAACAAGGGATCTATAGTTTCATCCATTATTTGGTCGGCTTGTCTGTATGTCCGATCTTTTATTTCGAGAATCCAAAAAATAAGGGTATTTTTTTATCGCATTTCTCAATTTTGTTCAAATCGTGCACAAAAGACCAATACCCTAAGGTAAAAGCTCCTATTATGGACAGTGCTCCAGTTATGAACAATTCCATAAATATAAGTCTCCGAGATTGATTGTTTCTGTTAGTGCTACAATTAGATTATGTTAAATTATTCGGGATTACTACTATTAGAATAAAATGTTTAGTATTGATATGTTTTCATTTAAAAAAATGATAATGTTCATCACTGGAGCCTTGTCCATAATAGGTGCTTTTACCTTAGTTAAATTACTGCCAAATAGCAGTGTTCGCATTGTTGTGTTCCGGTTTGGGGATAAGGCAGCCGGTGAAATTACTAGCATACAGGCATTCCATCTTAGTCCTCAGGGTTGGAAACGCATTTGCAGTCTTAGGATTGCATTGCAGTCTTCAGCATACGAGTGTGTATGGGTCACAGTTTCCACTTACAATCAGGTGGCCTGTGTGCTCGTTTGTCTTCACTATGCCATAAAAAAAAAAGTTTGTACAGTAAATTGGCCACATCTACACTACATCCATCCATCACCATCTCCATTTTCAACTCCATCATCTTTCGCACGTAGGTAATAATATCATCGGCATGATCATCATTTCACCTTCAAGAAATAAGTGAGGTTTTGTCGAATAACCCTTAAAAAAACACTTTGTGTATGTTACATACTACTGTTGTTACTTTTAGTGTTGTACTTATCAGGCTATTCGTTGTAAATTAAATATTTTTCAAACGCTGTGTTGTCTATTTTATAAATGTTATCTTTTGTTTGTACAATAAAGTATTTACATACATACATACATTAAATCACGCCTGTTTCCCAGAGTAGTAGACGAGACCACTTCTTTCCACTAGCTACGATCTTGACAAATTTCTTTCGCTTCTTCCACATTCATACATCGAGTCATGCACGCACGTCGGTTTTGGGTACTTACTCAAGATTCGGCCCTTTTCTAGTATATCTCCGATTTGATTCGAAAAAGTACGCCTAGGGCGGCCCCTTTCGACCCTTCCACTCACTTTCGATCTGTATATCTTATTAGTCAATCTTCTTTCATCCATCCTTTCCAAATGACCGAACCATCGTAGCATGCCCTTTATAATCTTAGTCACTACATCTTCTTTTATTCCGCATTTATGTATGTTCTATCAATAATTAGACTACGGGAATCGTTAACATTTAAGTCTAAGTATGTGTAATTTTCGCTACAATATACCCTTTACAAAAAAAGTTTACCGTCTTAAAATACAGATTGTCCTTATCTTTTATAATTAAAATAGATTTATTGCACGAAAATACAACAGGGTTAAATCATTTATTCTGTAGGTATAAATTCTGATCATAAAATATCCAGATCATGTATAATAATATTACCTATAGAAATGATCCAGACCGTTTTTTGTTTGGTTTTTTATGCCGTTTCCAGATATTTCTCTATAACGGTATTAATTAAATTCTATTATTTCAGCCTAAAAGGATTGTAAGTGAAAATATTTAATCGGAAAGAAAACAATAGGACAGAATGAAATATGCGTTTCAACGAAATCATCAATTGAACTGCATAAATTGCAATAGGTATGAAAGCGTTGCAGTTTTTACGTTTTACGCAGGCAGCACAACTTTTTTTACCTGCAATACCTAGTTTCACTCTCCCCTAAGGAGAACACACCAAAAATTCAGCTTTACGTCGCGTTTTGCGTTTTAATTGTAAAATGCGAGTGTCGTATTAAAACTAGGTTATTATTGGTTAGTTTTATAACATTTCGGAATAAAAACGGCTAAATTAAAAAACTACTTGTGATGGTTTTGACTTAAAACAAAATTATGACTAAAAATTTAATTAAGCAGAAGCAGCCGCTGTTAAGTTTAATTGCAATAGGTAATTAATGTTTTAATATTAAACTCATACAGAGAAACCGTACGAGTATAATATTTTAATTAATTAATTACCCCAAGACACTTTGTTCTGAAGGCAATTTAAGAGAACAATTGACTTGTATAATACCCCAGAGTTTCATGCGAATCTGTTGTTTAAAATTATTCATAAACGTATTTTGGTATTAAATTTAACAGTTAAATTATTATTAATTAGTAGATCGTAGCAAGTGGAAAGAAGTGGTCTCTGCCTACCCCTCTGGGAAACAGGCGTGATTTAATGTATGTATGTATTTAACAGTTAATTCTCATTAATTAAAGTTTGAAGCAAATTTAATTACAATGTTGTGTCGTCCATAAAAATCTCGTCATTACAAATCAAAAGTTTCCAGATTCGAGAAAATTGTATAATTTGTAAATACTAATGGCCGGTTACCTTATGGAATACCTACTAAATGTGGTTACCTACCTTTTGTTGCGATATAATTGTAACAAAAATTGTGTAATTATTTTTATGAAATTAATAGGAATCGTTATTTGGATATCTTTAAATAACATTATTTTAATTGTTAAGTACCTGTTTTTTTTTCGTTCAACGTAACGTAACATACGCAACGTAAGGTGTACTGTATAATCTTAATATAAAGTTATGAGTATAACGTTGAACAAGGACCAATGATTGGTTTTGATTGTTATTTTACAGAAGAAAAACTAGTTTCGCTAGTTTTGCACTAATCAATTTGTGACCGTATGACCTTTGAATTAATTTTTAAGTGTCTATTAATGGTGCCAGCGCCATGGAAGATAGAGATAACGGAATGAGTTATGTCACTGATTTAACAAAAGCCGTATTCAAATTTATCTGTTGTATTGTATCGTGATGTGTTGGGTCATGACGGTCACTCTTCACACCTATATGACGTGATGTGACATTTTGTCTTGTGTTGTTTTGTGACGCGTCAGAGCAGTTTTAGCGCATGCGCACAATTCATGACGCGACCGCTCCACCGAGCCCCCCAACTCATCATTCTGACGCAGACCGGGATCGCATGACATGAGACTCAACACAAGCCATCACAACACAGTGGGTCAGATAAATTTGAACTTAACCATTATCAGATGTATGAAACCGATACTGTTCAGACAACAACAACTGATGCAACCGACAACAACTAATTCAACTCATCACAAAAATCTGAATGGGGCTTAATGTTTGCACGTCGTTGATATTTTTAACACTTCTAGAGACCAATATATAGAAAAAACTCTCTTAGTGATTCCTGAGAATCAATGGTAAATTTCTAGCCATTTGTCAATTAATTTGTGCGTGTTGTATTGGTTTGTTTCATCTGTTTTGTTGGTAGTACCTGTTTTGTTTGTTGGTGCTGTAATTTTATAGTTATTTTGTTCACGCTACTGCTTAAATGTTGCTGATGTGATGTGTGTAATGTGATAAGTAGTTACATGTAGTTTTCTAGTTTTCTATTATTATTATTTTTTTCCTAAAAACTAGATTATGTGAATAAAGCAATCTTCTTGTTTAATCATGTCTTAGTGGAAACTGTTGAGGAGTAGGACGCATGTTTTGTTTAATGTCTAGAAAGTAAGTTTATAATGTACGCGTTACTCTGTAGGTTTCCCAAATAAAAACATAACATAAAACACATTAAATCCAGCAGTGAAACTAGAAAACAAATTGGAAAGTGATATTATTATGGTTAAAAATAAAAAACTTTTGTATAAAATCCTTTTTTGCATAGTGTTATTTAACATTCATACATTACATCACGCCTGTTTCCCGGAGGGATAGGCAGAGACCACTTCTATTTTATATGCATTTATTTAATATCAAAAAGCCACTGATAAACTTCCCTACTATTTAGATATATTCTTATGCATACATACATACATTTTACGCCTGTAATCCCAGAGTGAGGCAGAGCTACAGAATTACCTTCAACTTTCAAAATCTGTTGATAATTCAGTAAAAACATTTGGCACAAATTAGGCTAAGATGTTTACCAGCGTATTAGTGACAAAAGATAAAAGATAAAAGATAAAAGATGTTTATTCAGTAAGTAGGCCGCACGGGCACTTTTACACGTCAAAAATCTACCAGCGCTTCGCAAGAGACCACTGCTGAGAAGAAGCGCCGCAAGAAACTCAACAGTTAGTCGTTTTTTAAATGTAGGTACAATTTTAAAACTTAACCTAGCATTATATAAAACAATGAATCTAACATACGATAAGAAATAAATGTATTCACGCGTAGTTGACAGGTTGGAAGCCCATCGCCTAACAGTTCTACAAGCCTTTATTCCCTTAGTCGCCTCTTACGACATCCACGGGAAGACATGAAGTGGCACTATTTTAACCCGGCAACCACATAAGAAAAATATGCCTTAATCTAGATTTGCAATGGTTGGAGATTTCTCAAGTCAGCCCAAGTAACAACTATTTGCATTTTTTAAAACGTAGGCAAAGAATGAGTGGGGTAATCGCCAGTCTGGTTGGGACAAATATTTGCTTTGGCTCATTTTACTGCAAACTGAATCGCGATGCCGAGCGCTTTACCCATTTAAATGAACCCGATCTTAATGTTTTATTTGTAGTGGAAACTATGAAAACCCTTTTTAATCCCCGCCAAAAAAGAAGTGATAAGTTGAAAATGTGAATCTGTAATTATTTGTATCTGGGTATGTTGTCTTATTGGTCTGTCTGTGATATCGGAGGTCCCAAAAGGGTAGGCTGCGTATTAAAAAAAAACTAGATTAATCAGGCTGGTTATTAGCTAGGTTTCATGATAAAATAAGAGCCGGCGATGGCCCGACTTTTGTTTTTTTATAAAAAAATATCTTGGTGTATGTCACGTTCACAGCGTCACTATCGGCAGCCTGGCCGTACAAGAAAAAATACAAAATACCTAGATAAATTATTCACAAAGTAAAACTTTACATATGCCTTGCAGTCATTACGATTTGCAGATTGCTCTACTTACTTAGTCAATACCAATTAATATGCTATTGTTGAAACTTTCGTCAAAATTATATTTTTTCCTGTGATTTTATTAGTGATTAGTTGATACTCAAAAGAGAACGACGATGCGCTGGTCTAGTTGATAGTGTCCCTGCCTGCAAAGCTAGTGGTCCTGGGTTCAAATCTTGGTAAAGGCAGATATTTATGTGATGAGAATAGCTCCTGAGTCATGAATTGATGCTTTCTATATTTGTACGTATTTTTACGTTTTTTCTCTGTATATGTTCAAGCAAGTGTGACATTGTCCCCTGATAATACTGCCGTCCATTAACTAAAAGGCGGCTAAAGGCTCTTACGACCTTTTTGAGTTATATATACAGGGCGACTCAGCTACTTATTAGCTATCGATCTATCTAGGTTTGGTTTCAATACCTTTAAAAACAACCGAGATACAGCCTTCAGAAAAGCGGCTAAATTCAGATTTTTTGGGATATTACTACCAAAAAGGCGGTTATTTAACACTTACCTATCTTAAAGGCGATTAAAAGTCGATAACTGCCAATTTTTAAACGTAACACGTGTTACGGTACAAGACTTAAAAGCAGCTATTTTATTTTCCACAACTTAAAAGCGGCTATTAGACTTTAGCCATCTTATAGCTTTAGAACGTAATATTCAACTGCAAAAGAGGTCCTAGATTAAAAAGCGGTCTATCCGTGTTTACATAAGAAATAAGCGGTTAAAATCCAATAGCCGCCTTATTGTATGTAAATTTTATTATTTTTTATCAAAATACATACCTTAAAGGCCGTGACGGTTTTATAATCTAGAAACCAAAGTAATAAAAAACAATTCTTGCTTCATTAAATGGCGGCTATACGACATTGCCTAACTAAAAGGCGGCAACTCATTCCCCGCGCAGCAGTCGCCCTATCCCCTGTCTCGCCTGTCGGGCTGACGGCGTCGGCCGAAGTCAGTCGCCGGAGTGCTTATCTAAAGAGCTGAGGGCCCAGACAACATGCACTACGCTAGCTAGCGTTTCTCTTCGTTTAGTTTTTAAACCGATCGCGTCACTGGTAGATGACGTGATACGAAAAGTCACGTGATGTGCCATGTGCCAGTGACGCGTGGTTTAAAAACTAAACGAATAGAAACGATAGTTAGCGCAATGCATCTTGTCTGGGCCCTCTGGTCGCTTCGCAAGCGCCGCGGGCGTCGATTTCCGCCAATTCCACCATGCCGCTGCCTCCATGAAAAACGTCTACGTAAAGTTAAAATTTCTCAAAAGGCAGTTAGGTCTAGCTAGTACCTACTATCAAGTAAACTTTCGTTACTATAGCTTGGTCCCCCACTCGCTTTATAGTAGGGGAGCCCATGAAACTAAACCTAGTCCGATAATACTACCGGATGAGATATATTTTTGCGGGTGGTAGGACCTTGTGCAGGGCCCGTCCGGATCGCTACCACCATCTTATCCATTAACCTACCGCCAAACAGCAGTGTTCGCATTGCTGTGTTCCGGTTTGGGGATAAGACAGCCGGTGAAATGACTAGCATAGAGGCATTCCATCTTAGTCCTCAGGGTTGGCAACGCATTTGCAGTCTTAGGATTGCATCGCAGTCCTGTGAATGCGAATGTCTATGGGTCACAGTTTCCACTTACCATCAGGTGGCCTGTGTGCTCGTTTGTCTTCTCTATAACATAAAAAAAAAAAAAAAAAAAAAAAAAAAATATTATTATATATTTAGACGCGTCGTTAATGGGAGCACACGAAATGGCGGGTCCATATTGGCTCATATAAAATTGGTCTTTCGATTTTTTATACAAATAACGATTTGTGACTATACTCATCATAACTCTGAAAAAAATTTGCTCATACTTTTTGTTCATACTTTTTTAAGTCATAATTATCGCAACTCATAAAGCAGTTTTTCAAAAAGCTGTTACATTTTAGATTTTTATAAATCTAACCAACCTAACTTAATTTAATCTACACGTAAGATATTTAAGAAATTGTGAAAAGTGTATCGATGAATATTGGCGTTATAAGTTCAGATGATTATAAGTTTCGATCATTTCTACTAAAAAAAATATGAATAGTATGAAGAGTGATCATTAGGTTGTAAAATTCTATGAGATACCTAACTTGCAATTTTATATGAACTTTGGCGCTCCTGAAACAAACCAAACAAATGCCCAGGCCGCGGTATTAAAAAAAATTCAAAGTAATTTTTAGAATCGGGTTTTTGGTATGATAAGACTCCCAAATTTCGTTTGTTCCTCGAAACAGGGGAGGTGTAGGACTATACGATAATGCAATGCTACAAGCCCTCATAATTGGCCTTATCAGTGCCAAGAGCATGACAAAGACGCCTCGTACTTAGAAATCTAGTACGATCGACCTCCTCAAAAAACAAATGCTCATCAGAAAGAGCATGAATTTCTGTGTCAGGAAAACCACTGCTGCATTTTCCAAACACTGGAGAAAGAGGTAGCTGCAGCGATTAAAGGTCATCCTTTGCGCAGCTGTATTCGATCAGACTACCGGATGAGATTATATTAGGTCCTTACCTATGAAATTGGCGTTTTCTATGGATAATTTTATGAAAACTGTGGTTTTCATACATTTAATTTAGTGGATTATTTTGTAACGTCAAATACAAACCAAACAAAATTCTGTCAGGAATATTTGACACTTCTAAGTTAGATTATACATATTATACATATCTTAATTACTTAAAAATATTTGGCTTCATAAAACTCTGCGTAATTGAAACACTTGAACTCGCAGCACATGAAAAGAGTTGAGTACACACTTAAATTTTAAACATTAAGTTAGAAATTTAACCATATTATTTGTATCTATAACCTTTGTCACATAGTGTATTAATGAAATTAAAAAAGATCTTGAAAGTTAAAGTTAAAAAAAACGCCAATTTCATAGGTAAGGACCTAATATATATTTAGACGCGTCGTTAATGGGAGTACACGAAATGGCGATGGCTGCTATGCAAAAAACCTGGCAACGGTATTGAAAAAAAAACCCAAAAGAAACGGTTTTCTATTTAACGATAAGACTTCCAAAATTCGTTTGTTCCTCGAAACAGGGGAGGTGTATTGACTATGCGATAATGCAGTGCTGCAAGCCCTCATCATTGTTCTTATTAGTGGCAGCACGATCTACCTTCTCAAAAAACCTCTAGTCTAAACCAAGACTTGTTTGACTTTTTTATAACGAGTCTGTTATAAGTGATACAAGTACAGTTGGTAAAAATAAAGCGTGTCACAAAGACGTTTTTTTAAACCCTGACGCACAAAAGAGGGGTGTTATAAGTGTGACGTGTAAGTCTGTGAGTGTGTGTGTGTCTGTCTGTGGCACTGTAGCTCGTAAAGGGGTGAACCGATTCGGATGCGGTTATTTTTATTTGAAAGCAGGTTCATTGGCGGTTTTCATAAAACCTAGCTTAAAAAACCAGCTTTCAAAAAAATCTGTTTGGGAGCTACGATGCCACAAACAAACACTCAAATACATAGACATAGAGATACACGTTATAAACGAACACCCCTCTTTTTATTTATTAGTTATTGGATGTCTGTTAACCGCAGAAGGTTTCGGTTTTATTTTGAGATTAGGTTTGATATTCTACTTGTTAAAGTTCCAAGTGTTTTTACTGATGACAGCCTTCTATTTTAAGAATGAGTTATTGATCTCTTTTTGTTTTTATAAGTTTAAAGAAAGGTATTATTTAGTAGCTAAGCAATAGAAAGTTACGCGTTTAAACTGTGATGTTATCAGTGTACCTTTGCAATTTGTTCCTTTATTATACAGATTTTTATATTTGTATGAATGAATTTGATTTCAACATAGTAAATGGTGTTTTTATTAAGTTTAATTTCGCTGTGTTTTTAGCAACTACCCGAAGTCATTGGATGTAGTAACATACTTCGATTGCAATCCATAGCAAAAAAGCAGTTATTTTAATTTGTTCTTCAATTAACTGCCTTTTTCTCTAGCATTGATGATACAAAACGTATATTAGATTCTGCCATATGCACTCATTTTAAACTAGAAGGCCGTTAAAGTCGTATGGCCGTCTTATAGTCATGTCTGTTTGCACAGGATTAACTAGGCATACATAGCTAAAAAGCGGCTATATCATGTAACCGCCTTTTAGTTATGTTTTTCATATAACTTTTTTGTATTTGTACAATCTATGGTGGATAACCTAAATTACTGAACTAGAAGGCGGCTAAACATACTTTAACCACCATTAAGCTATGTAACGTAGTTCATAAAATTCTACGGTATCATAGCTAAAAAGGAAAATCGAAGATTTCAGCTATAAAAACAAGGAAAACCATATCAAATTTAGAACATATAAATAGAGCAAGTCTCGAATATTAGTATACAAAAAAAAGTACAGGGATATCGCTCACCAGTTTTCAGAGACATGGTTTCCCATGTTTTTTGGCCATAACTCAAAATGACCCTCTTGTATTTAGCCGCCTTTTAGATAATGGACGGCAGAATAAATTATTATTTATTATTAATTTAACTACGCTTAAAACTCTTAAATTGTACTTGCGCGTGATGACTACAATATTATTACATAAAAAAAAAATGGACAAGTTTAGGCAGCTTCAAGGAATATAAACCGCGTAGTTTACAGGCCATAATAACGGACAATTTACGTTTAAGGTATTTTTAGGGTTCCGTAGCCAAAATGGCAAAACCGAAACCCCAATAGTTTCATTATGGCCGTCCATCCGTCCGTATGACGCAGGCATTTAACTCGAAAATTAGAAAATATATAAATGAAATTTGGGGTATTAGGTGTCTCGAAGAAGCCGCTACTTAGTTTGTATCTTTGATAGATTTTTTGACGACGCGCTGGCCTAGTGGGTAGTGACCCTGCCTACGAAGCTAGCGGTCCTGGGTTCGAATCCCAGTAAGGGCAGATATTTGTGTGATGAGCGCGAATATTTGGTCCTGAGTCGTGGATGTTATCTATGTATTTAAGTATAATATTTCTCTATATAAGTATTTATATCGTTGTCTAGTACCCATAGTACAAGCCTAGAGTTTAGTTTGGGACTAGGTCAATTGGTTTTGAGATTGTCCCCTTATATTTATTTTATTTTTTATTTTATTTGTGTCGAAGATCAATTGTACTTGAAAATTGTTTTTAGGGACCATGCTTGTTAATGTTGTATTACTATGAATAAAAAAAATATATTATGCATATACTGCAGCTGAGAGCTATAACAATATGAGTACGAGATCTCTCTCTCTCTCACTGCATTGCGACGACTCAGTTATTCGCCGACACCTGGCCCAGTCGAGATAGCCGTGCTGCAAGATACACGTGAAAGCGAGTTTCGTCTATATTCTATATCAGCCAATTTTTATTGTTGAAAATTGACCAATTTGGGCGTTTTTCAAACAAAGTGTACCAAGTTATGAACTAAAATTAAGAACCTATTACTTTTCCATTTTGTCACGATTTCTGAATATTGATAATGGTGACAGCGGTAAAACAATGCTCTTATTAATATTCCTTAAGTTTAGCATTGTTTTAATGGTGTCACCAGTATCAATATACAGAAACTTCATGGTTGTGCAATGTCTCATGATTGACTTCTTATCAACCCGGTACTGGTAGTCCCAAAGAGTACAAAAAAACTTTAAAATTACCTACTCAAATACGTAAATGTTTTTTATCGCCTTGAAATGTATGGAGTTGGCATAGCGGTCGACGTGATCTGTCATCAGCTAACGTCAATCCAGAGGCCCTTGCCAAGGGTTCTCTATCGTTTGACCAAATTTCATATGCAATAATTCAATTTGCCCGAATTTCATATGACATCATTTTATATACTATAGCAAATCATATGCCATAATGATCATTTTCCCTATTATCAATTGTTTTAAAATTGTATGCTATAAATGTTAAAGGCCATAATAATTATTTCTCGCAGTTTTACCAAACACTCCTCCTCGCTTCGCTCGTCGTCGTACCTAACGGAGACCATCCTTACATTAGCTAGGTTAGAATAGGTAAGTTATTATAATAGTAGTACGTAATCCAGACTATACCAGTACTTCATTATAACCACTGAAATACTGATACAGTCTGGGTATGCTTTTTCCGAAATTATGCCAAATGAAGTATTATGGCATATAATATTAGGGATTATGAACATTATAGAAAGTAAATGTCATCGAAAATGTGATTATGGTATCTGATATTAGGGAGATTAAACATTATGACACTAGAGTATTATGGCATTCAAAAATTGTGGTATGTGATATTAGGGAAAATGAAGGTTATAGCCAGTAACCATTATCTAATGAAATTAGTGCAAATGAAATTATAAAAAATGAAGGGATACCCATGCCAAGATGCACTACGCTAACTAGCGTTTCTATTCGCTTCGTTTTTAAACCAATCGCCTCACTGATAGATCACGTGACTCTTGGCATAACGTCATCTACCAGTGACGTGATACGTCACAGCTCGATAAAATATTCTAATTGGGTCTGCTTGACAGAGCCTGTTGACATTTAGTTGCAAATTAAGTATCTAATACCTTTTAACGAGCAACTCGTATATTACACTCGCGGTCAAATAATTCGGGTCAGAGTGCGTTTTTCATACAAACGAGGCTATTTCGAAGCCTTGGTCCCTAGCCAGGGGTTGTTTTGAGTGAGGTTTAATGGTGGATACTCCAAGGTTCAATAGAGGAGGTCAAAAGTTCTTAAGATACCTAACTGATAGCACAATCAGTTGACACCACAGCGAGAGAGTTTGGGTCAGCATTTGGATTTCCTTACATTTTATTGTAATTTTAGATGTTTTTCTGAAGATGCACAATTCCGGCGTTAGCCGCAGATTCAATCAGTTGGGTGTCCTAGGCACTCTGGAAGTCCTGTATCGATGCTCGGGGTATCCATCATCAGATTTCACTACAGGCATCCCCTGGCGAGGAACCAAGGCTTCGAAATAGCCTCGTTTGTATGAAAAACGCACTCTGACCCGCATTATTTGACCGCGAGTGTATATAAAATCTGAATCTCGGAGATGGCTCCAACGAGCAAAGCTCGGTCATCCAGGTACTAACGATAATTGTTTCAAGTCAGAAATTATTTTTATCTATTCTCATTAAAAATGAGCGCAAAAGTCAATGCAAAATAATAAACAATATAAAGAAACTTAATCATTAATTCTTAAACATTCCTAAGTCCAAAATAAATAA
This sequence comes from Acleris laterana, assembly GCA_963966035.1. Taxonomy (NCBI): domain Eukaryota; kingdom Metazoa; phylum Arthropoda; class Insecta; order Lepidoptera; family Tortricidae; genus Acleris; species Acleris laterana. Next base: position 17,006,708 of record OZ014442.1, read on the forward strand.
GATTAATACGTAACGATCTAAATTCTTGTCACTTTAGCCCAAAATAAAAATGCAACTGGGTGCTGGTGAAAGAAAAATTCTTTAAATTCAAAACTCGACGGAAATCCGTGACCAGTTTTCAAGACTTCGTGAGGTCGAGATTTTATATTTGTATGAGAATCGCTTCGTCGTACATTTGACTGAAGTAACTGTTTCAATAAAAATGAGGAAAAAACATGAATTAGTTAAAACTAGCCTTAAACTTAAAGAAAAATTACAATACAAAAATTCAACATTCATTTAACATACACATACATACATTAAATCATGCCTGTTTCCCAGAGGGGTAGGCAGAGACCACTTCTTTCCATTTGATATGATCTTGACAAATTAATTTCTTTCGCATCTTCCACATTCATACATCGAGTCATGCATGCACATCGGTTTCGGGTACTTAAAATTTAGCAATTTTCCAGTATTTCTCCGATTTGACTCGAAAAAGTACGCCTAGGGCGGCCCCTTCCGGCTCACTTTCGATCTGTATATCTCTTTCTGTAATCATCCATCCTTTCCAAATGACCGAACCATCAAAGCATGCCCTTTTCAATCTTAGTCACATTTCTCTCTGACTTTTTCATTCCTTACTCTATCAATCAGTACACATAGCAGTAGTTTATTTAACATATTATTAAAAATATCTAAAATCATAAGTAAACAGGGGATCTTTTCTTTATTCACACTGGTGTGACGATGAGTAAATTATTTTCCTCGTAGCCACACTGTTCGGTGTGACCAATAGTATGTTACCAAAACATGAGACTTGTGAACACACTACTAGTGTGGGAAATTTAAATTTAAATTTAAACACACTCGTTGCAATACGATCAAAACGTCATATCAACATATCATGCATGAAAATTAAAAAATGATGCATAAGTATCAGGTACAGTCAACCAATTTGATTTCTAGGCCACACCAGCAGATTTCCTATGATTTTGTTAACAACGTCACGTTGACCAAGACCATAATATTGGCCTAGGATTCAAATGGGTTCATTGTACCTACTTAACCATTTTAAACTAAAATGTAAAGGGGTTTCAGTAAAAATGATGTAATTTTGTAATATATATATTTTTATAAATTACTAGCCATTTTTAATGATTAATCCATGCAAAATAAACATATTTAGTTACTTAATGTAATATTCTTAATCGAACTTTTACCAACAAAACTTAATGTTTTTTTTAATTATCTCTGCTCTAATATTATTGAACGCATTATTTAATTCAATATTTATGTGTATTTAGAGTTCCTTTAAACAATAATAAGAAAAAAAATGCTTATACAAACTCACTCAACGCCCTTTAAAATATCTAAATCATTTTAATGGAATTTAAACATTTCAAAAGTAAAACCGCCTTGACTGCTGATCTTATCAGGCTTCATAAAAATGCATTGAAAACTACTTCCAAGCCGGAATTTAATATTATTTTACACTCGCTGCGAATGCTTCATTAAAAATGTAATGTTGTGGTACAATTTTCTGTACTAGAGTTTTTAATGAACCTTGCTGGAGACAAGAGGTTTAATCTCCGGCTGGCTGTGAATATTAATATTAAACGTCGCTTTAAGTTTTATTGTATACAGTTTTGAGATATTAAGGGTTATTCCCACCTGTTACCACCAATTTGTTATCACTGGTAACAGCTGGGATTTTTTTTCCCACCTGTTGCCACTGGTAACTAGTGGGAATTAAATTTCCCAGCTGTTACCACTAAACTAATTGGTGGTAACAACTGAGATTTTTTTTCCCAGTAGTTACCACCAAATATTTTAGCGGTAACCAATGGGAAAAATATTCCCACTTGTTACCACCGAGTACTTTAGTGGTGACAGATGGGAAAAAAAACCAGTGGTAACAAATTGGTGGTAACAGGTGGGAATAACCCGATATTACACGTGCATTTTGTGTATAGGAAATGAGTTCGAAACATTTCAGACCGTTCAACTTATAATCGTGAGTGTTAGTAATTTATTAATTACTAGCAACCCGCCCTCGCTTCGCTTCGATTATTGTCAGTTTCCTGTACCACCCGTAAAATACTATGATTTATTATGATATTAACACCTTGAGTTATCTATCGAATGATGAAAACCGCATAATACATTGCGTGGTTTGGAAGATCTAAGCGTACGTATACAGAAGGTCAGACGGCGGGAAATATATGTATGTATACTTAAATACACAGAAAACATCCACGACTCGGGAAAAATATTCGCGCGCATCACACAAATATCTGCCCTTACCGGGGTTTGAACCCAGGACTGCTAATTTCGTAGGCAGGGTCACTACCAACTAGGCCAACGCGTTTTCGTCGCCGACATCATTGTGATTTTAAAAGCTTATATTTAACAAATCTTGCAAGTTAAATTTGACCCACTTTCCGGTCTCCGATGAAGCTGAAAATTTGCATACGCCTTTATTTCTGATGACAATACAATAATATAGTACCATCGAGCTGGTCTGATGATGGAGACTCAGAGTGGCCATAGGAACTCCTAAATTACACATGAAAAACCCATCATTTTAGGGCTTGTTAAAATCGTCTTGAGAAGTAGAGGACGACTGTGCAAAAAAAATATAGTCGGCAATAAAAGCTTGTCCTAAAAATGAAATTTTTGACATTAACTTATTATCTTTAGGTTCATCGTTCTGTAGTTCTCATAATAAACAATCCTAGAAGAGCCTAATTTAAGATTAAATACATTTGTTTGAGACTATCTGATAATTTTCTTCAAATACGATCTACGTTAGTGTGTGTGTTTTATTATAATTACCACAAGTCATAACGTATTTTTATTAAAAAGTGGTTATGTTCAGGACTTTTATAATCCTAACCTACCCTAGCTTTATAAACGCGTACGATAAAGAAATTCTAAAAAGTTTACGGTTCCAGTGATAAAAAAATTATGACTACCAATGATTATGTCAACGAAGTAATTATGACTAAAAACAATTATGGGAAACAACAGACTCCCTTAAAAGTGTACTTAGTATAAATATTTTATATTCCATTTTTACATGTTTCAATATGTCAAAGCCCACGTGAAATATGAATTCAGTGTAAACGTCATGCGCACTAACAGTTTACTCACAAGAGGAATAAAATATGACTGGAGTGGTACTGAAAACGGTTACCTCATCTTCTTTCTAATAGAATATTAACGAGTATGAAAAATGAGCTTCTTTGTACAATAAGTGCATAGGGCAATGTCATTGTATTTAAAAATCGTAGCAGGTCGGTTCACAAGAGCTGGCACGAATGAATTGAATGAGTGAACGGTATACAAGTGTGTAAAATAATAACAGGTTTTAGGTTTGAAATTCGAACATCGCTTCAAAGGACGGCACTCACTCAGTGATAGGTGACATAATTTTTTTTCATTCCATTCGTGGCAGCTTTCGTGAATCTACCCGTACTTAGCAACATTTTTTTTTGTGATTTTTTTATGATTGGCCTAGTAGAAATAGACAATGCGGTTTTTATCGCTAAATAGCGGTTTCTTCTAGTCAATATTTAAAACTTACGTATTATTAACAATTCTATTTAGACAGAATTTTAATGATGTATTTTTCGGTATGCCTAACTCAAATTTTCTTTCAATTTGTAGCTTAATTAAATACGTTATCATACCAGTTATTAACCAAACAAAGTATCAAAATATTTTATAACACGGAAGTGAATCTATAAAATATTGAAATATTAAAGCTGCATAATATTTCAGGCATCAGTATAATAGGGGAAGCCTTCCATAAGCATATTGGCTGTTCGCCAAAGACGTCCGGGCGACCTGCAGAAATTGGAGCTGCATATTCAAACGTGTGAATTTACTTACGACAGTTTGCTGTACTGTCAGCCAATGGCTCTGACAGCGATGTGACAGCCAGTTCGAGAGATATTTTCTCATTTACCTATGAAGATGTGTCTGATTATTTTTAAACTTGATTTTTGTTTTGTTTGCAAAATCTTCAGGATTTTTTAAGTCATGGAGAAGTCAAAAGAGACATTTGTTCACTCAAGCCTTTACCTAGTTGTATTAACCAATGCGGTATATTCGGTTTTTCTAAAGAAACGAAGACGTTTTAACCATTTCCACCAAATCCACTTCACCACGCAGACAAAGTCAATAAATTTAATAACAGAAATTTACATAACTTAAAGAAACACGTATACAACATTAAAAAAGATTTGTATTCTTACCACAGACTTAAAACTCTCTTAAAAATATTAACACAATGGCATTAAATCAAACAAATTGCTACCAAACAAAGAAATGATTTATCAAAGCAATAAATAAAATGTCCCCTAACTAGCTCACAAACAAATAAAGCAATCTGTCTACCTGTTTTCTTGCCAGAATAGTTTTAATTTTACTAACTGCATCCAAGGATGCATTTCGAACAATACGGAGAAATTAGCAGCGGTGCCAAAAAACTTTACACTTTACTGATTGGTCCGAACGATTCGTTAGCGGGATTGGGGCCGTAAAGAAGTGGCAGTTTGTGAGAAGAAAACTTTCTCGGACATACTTGAAAATATTTATTTTATTTTCCAAAAAAAGAAGACAGTCTTTGAGGAGTGTCCATTCGGATCACTATCATGATTTTATTTGTACCTACTAGTTTTTAATCATGACTGTATCACCTTGTCATATTATGACTAACTTCTAAATATTTTTATATTTTACTATTGAAAAATTGACCTGCTGGAGTTTTTTACGACGCTTTTTCTCCGCAATGACGGTCTTGTCCAAAGCGCTAGTAGATTCACTACATTTTACCGCCGTATAATGCTCTCAATTTATGTGGCCTTGTTACTAATGTTTTTAATGTTTTTAAGCCGTCAATGGAGGGCGCTGGAATTATATACCAAATGCAGGACATAGATAGATATTATTATGCATATTATTTTAATGCAGAAGTGGTTAATTGCCCCCTTTTTCGTTGTAAAATGGAAAAACACATCTACTACTTTGTTCATGAAGATAGCAAAACCAAAATACATTACATAGACACAAAAAGAGCTAGATACTGAGAAATCGTTGCGGAACGGTCCCAACTCCGCATTTCCTAGCCGAAAAGCCAGCACTGGCATGTTATTCTCTCAAAAACAACGGACGGTCGTGAACGAGCAACATCGCAGCGGCGAGTTTCAGCAGTCCCGTCAGAGCGAACAAACATATTTTAGCGCGTGCATTTTCAATTTAGCAGCATGCTTTCTGCCGATGGATCGATCGTATAAAGGCTGTAATAAGGCTGCTTAATTGAAAATGTACGCGCTAAAATGTGTTTTGTTCGCTCTGACGGGACTACTTAAACTCACCGCTGCTATTTCGCTCGTCCACAGAGAATAACACCCGGTCTTCCGTGAGTGATACTGAAAAGATAAAAAGTAAAAAGTAATTCTGAATCCGATAATTAAACCGCCCAAAACGCGTAAAAAATGGTTCCGCGGGTTACTAATTGCATTAATAGTTACTGTTATTGTTATTTATTAGTGATTACTGATTACTGAATATACTTCTAACATTTGAAAAGTATTGGCGCTCTAAACATGAAAATTTGTCATGTGAAGTTAGTATATAGGACTCCTAGGGCTCCCGAAGAAAGGATATAAATTAAACTAATGATCATAATTATAGAAAGTTCTTAGTAAAAGTCACAGCGGGTCTATAATAAAGTCTAGACAACGTCAAACAGACGCTTTTGCAACCTTTCTTATTATTTATTATCTTAATTAACACAGTCATTACTAAGATAATATTAAACTCAATTATGGAACTTGGGATCCGTGAAAAATTGAGGGAGCTTGCTTGCTGTACAAGTACATACGGGAGGTTAAAAAAAAATACTTATTCCATCAGTGTTCTTATTTCGCGGTACAAATACGAGTACGATAATATTATTATAAGTGTAACACAGTTTTCTAACTTTGGTGGTATTTGAGAGAATGTGAGTTGTTGTTAATTCTGTAGCTCTGCCTACTCCACTCTGGGAATAAAGGCGTGAGTTTATGTATGTATGTATGTATGTAAGTGTGACATTCAGCCAGGTCAGGTAGACAAATATACGGACACGGTGAAACTATTAGGGTTAGTTAGACTTCGGCATCCTAAAAAGTATTTACAAAAGGGACCTTATCCCATCTCAATCATGTCAGCCGGCATTTAATAGTTTAAAATAAAATAACCAAAAACAAACAAAAACATTACCTAACTCTATTCTATCTATTTAACATTTCGCATTTGCCGTTGCAGTTACGATCGACCATTTCAATTCGAGTAAATATTTAACTAGAGCAAAACCAATTTTAAGCCTTCGGGCCCACACAGGTCAGTCTGCAATCGATTTTGTGCCAGCAAACTGTGAAACTGGATATTACCCGCCAGATAATTCACTAGAGAATGGAATTAGCTATTTTAGCTAGTGCCTTTGAATAAATGGTGCTATTGCTGGAAAATTGGCATGAGTATAAAAAAAACAGTCAATATTATACTTCAGTGTAAACAAAATTTTCTGTCACATCAAAATGATAATTACTGTGCTATTTGAACGTTACTATACTAACTGATTTATTATGTATTTTAAACCGTAAAAAAAAGTTTCTTTAGCTATTTTAATTACTTTAAGGGCTTATATTTTTAAATTCAAAATATTTAAGGACATAATTATCAAAGCGATCACAAAAGGTTCAGGCAAATAATGTCGAAAAACGCTCACGGACGTTTTATGATTAAAGTTCAAAATTTGTTTATTTATACTCGTACGTATGAATTTACGTATTATGCTGTGTGATACAAAGAAGCTGTAAGCATATTACATAATATTTCAACTTTCAGAAATTAACTGATATGAAATTGATACTGACACAGCGAGCGCAAAAAGTAACTTGACTGTTGAAACAGTTTACATAAAATACATGAAATTCCAAGCTTAGTATTATTTAAATTCAAAGTAACTTTAAACTGAAACGATTTTAATCTATTTAACCTTCACAAATTTAACTCTTTTCGCCCAAACTTTTTCAATCGCTGATTAAGACCTCCCAGATTGAAAACAACGAAAATCTAAAAATTTGTTAAAGTCCAATTTCACGATTGTTCTTCACTAACGTCCCGAAACTTTTCTGAAGTACACTTAACTCTTTTCTTTTACTTTTGGAAAGTTTGTTACCAAATGCCATTCCCAGAAAATTAATGGGGAATTTTTCCTCCATTTAAACCCCCCATTCCTTAGCGTTCTTTCATTATGTTTTGCGCGACCGAAGAAAAAGATAGAGTGAGATTGCATTTGACACTTAGAAACTGCCTTTATGGTAGTAAAATAACATAAATCAATCTTAAGTTAGTTATCATATCATTATTGTTTATATTTATTTCATATCTAGCGAATATGATCATATTCAGTTATCTGGAATTCATATTGTGCAGAATCGCGAATATGAAGAAACAGGATTGTATAGAAATAATTAAGCCAGTGGACAATAATATATCACCAATTGACCTAGTATCAAAGTCTCAGAATCACCAATGGGTATATTATCCTACAGTTGCATTTTTTCTGTGTTTTTATTTTATTTTTGTGTTGCCATCCTTTTGTTTGTTCTCTGTTCTGTTTTTTATTAAACCAAGCTCTAGCTTTATGCTATGGATACTAGACAACACTTATAAATACTTATATAGAGAAAAACATACTTGGATACATAGAAAACTTCCATGAGTCAGGAACAAATATTCGCACTTATCACTCGAATATTTGCCATTATAATGATTGTGAATACTAGCGAATGTGGACAAAAGAAGATGCGTAGCAATCACATTGTGCAGAATTATGCAGAATTACGAATAGGCAGAAACAATAATAGTCAACTCAATGAAATAAGTCAACAATATTACCTTCGTTTATTGCATGCTGGAATGTGGTTTGTTCTCGATGACAACATCAGTTGGTCAAACGAAACTTCTAACTCGGGGCGTAGCAAAACCATTTTATTTTAGCTGCATCGACTTTAACCATATGAAACTGCCATGCTGGTATCTGGAGACGTTTTTGAATTATACACAATAAGTAAAACTGACTGATTAAACCAACGACTTACGCCCAGAGTTACCATAAGTCACTTGCTGTCACTTTCAACCTTGGCTAATTAGAAAGAGACAAAAAGGGGCTGATTGGGCCATTAGCTCCAATTGAATAATCGTACGTGCTGTACAAAATATTCATATTGAGCGTTGAACTTTCTGGTACGGTGTCGAGCGTTAATTTGGGACCCATTTCAAGAAAAATATGCTTGAAGTCGTCAATGTCATTAGACATGTCAAGTCATTTGTCACTTTTAGGAAACTCAACGTTATTGTTGCAGAATGTCAGATTGACTTTGGCCCTAAGGTGGGTACCAAATTAAGTCTCGTGACTGTACATTACAAAATACCCCATGGAATTTAAACCTCCTGAACCTCAAGAGCTTCAGGACATTCAAATAAAGATCTATAGTGCCCGGCCAATAAGAAGTCAATCCTGACACTTGGCGCAACCATGAAGTTTCTGAATATTGACAATGTCGACAGGCAGTAAAACAATGTTGTTATTACTTTTCATTCACACGCAACAAATAAGTTTAGCATTGTTTTTCTGCTGTCAACATCATCAATATTCAGAAACTTTATGGTTGTGCAATATGTCAGGATTGACTTGTTATCGGCCGGTCACTGTAGTGCAAGGAAAGTAAAGTGGAATTTCGTTTGTTTTTATGACTAATGATCAAATTAGAAAATTATCTTTATTTCCTTTGCAATAAATTCATATTCCATTGATAAATTTCGTTGTATGGTGCCTTAGGAGGATAATTAACATATGACGACGCGTTGTCCTGGTTAATAGTGACCCTGTTAATAAATTTAGCGGTCCCCGGTTCGATTCCCTGTATGGGCAAATATTTGTATGATGAGTGCGAGTATTTGTTTCTTAGTCTTGGATGTTTTCTATTTATGTAATCCCTAATTTAAGAATCCCTTACAACGTTAGTCCTAACACATTGTTTGTCCGAATTTTCATTTGCCCTAAGCTAGTTTTCAGATGAGTCAGGCAACTTTTTAAGTTTTCCAATTATATCTGCAGTTCGGTTAGGTTAGGTAGTTGTATTATAACAACACATAAAAGTTTTAAAATTTAAGCGGGAATGGCTTTAGGATAAACGAGAATTCGGACAAATGATGTATTAGGACAAGTGACGATTAGGGATTCCATAGCAACCATGTATATCATTGTCTAGTACTCATAGTATAAGCCATTGAGCGTAGTTTAGGGCTAATATTTATTTTTTTAATTAAACACGACAATAGAGTAATCATATTGTGGGATAAAAAGTCAAGGTTATTTTTATCTTCCATTGATACGTCGTCCATTAACTAAGGACAACGAACGAAAAGAAAAGATATCACAGAGGTCCCTCTATTTTCCTCTGGTACTTACCCCGAAACGATGTATCTCGGTCAAATGATGTGGAAATAAAATATATGGATAGTCGCAACGTTTGGTTCCGACAATTTATTTGTTGACCGATTTGAACAAATCGCTTTTTAGGTAATGTTACTTGGCTGAAGGACAATTTAGCTGCAATTGGGATTGACAAAAAAAAAACACTTACGGTTTTTACTTTCTCATTTGAAAAAATAGGAAATTTTAAGACACCTATTTCATTAATTTTGTATTTGACCCAATAGTTTTGTTTTAATATCTTTATTTATTTAGCAGACATTTTATGGATGACAATGATTATTTTAAATTTGGGTTGGCATTTTCTAATAAATTACAACAATTAAATGATATCTAATGAAAAAAAGTGATTGTAATAATGTATTAAAACATACTATTTCAAGCTGTTTTCACTTAACCCGTAAGATACACCTAGGAAGGCTTCAAGCCGAAAACGAAAGTCAAACAAAGGTTAAATATACTTATGTCGAAATATCCAAAATAGATAAATATTTCAAGAACTTAATAATGCAGATCTGCTTTAAAACCCTATTCCTCTAAATGGTTTTCGAATTGGAGTAATTGTAAAAATATGAACAGTCCCAATTTAGCTGCAATTGTATCTGGTAGTAGTTATTAATAGAGAAAATAAGGCCAGAGTTTGGACTTGAAGGTTATTAGTTTAGCATCTTGGCGATGTTCGCCCAGAGGTTCGATTGTCAGTTTGTGAATCATTGTTGTCTGATTCACGTACTGGCACATCAATCTATGTAGGTTAGCTTAGGTATGTGTATTAGTTAGAACGTTACTAACATTAGGTTTAATTTTTAATTTAATTTACTATAGCTTTATTAATATTATTATGGTCCAAAGATGGCTGAAATAAATGATTTTGATTTGATTTGATTAATACGAAACTCAAGACAAATGTTTATGAATAAAACAGTGTCATAAAAAACTACTTTATAAATGTATGACTTTGTACTTATATCAAACAAGAATTATTTTGAATTATTTTTTTGTAATAAAATTAAAATAACTCATAAATTAGATAAAATTCTCTGGTATTACGGCGATTCCTACTTTAAAAACTTACGAATACATGCTTAAATAAAAAACTTTTTACATAATTTAGCATTACACAAATAGAAATACTGCTATATTAATATGTTAAAACTTGTCTACATGGTGATGATTTGTCCCAACTAAATATAATCCGAGAATAATATTCAACGCCAACGACCGTTTGAAACCACTTTTGTTAAGCTAATTGGCAAAGTCCCGGTATAAACAATAGACATTATTATGCAATATAGTTTACATCGCGTTATCCCTAATTTAACACTTCACTTGCTTAAGTGTACTCTTAGCGTCTCATATTAAATATTCCACAACGGGACCCTATAATTAGACCCTATTAGGAAACGTCTCATGTTGTTAATGAGTACATATACAGCTCGACGCGGGCCTTAAAGCCCACTTTATTGAGCACAAGAGGACGGTAAAGCTAAAAATCTCCATACGAAATGCGATTACGTCTCTCTCCCCTTAAAACTAGTCCGATTGTCACGACTTTTGAATATGTTGTAGATATCATGAAAAACTATGTCTGTACGTTTTCCTTTCCAAGAAAACATTTCTTAGAATAAAAATAAAATAAACTAAAAAACAGACCTAGATGCTTAATGTGCTCTATAATAATTACAACATAGACGCAACATTTTTTTTCTCGCATAGGGAAGACAAAACAAGCACACAGGCCACCTGATGGTAAGTGGAAACTGTGACCCATAGACATTCGCATTCACTAGACTGCAAATGCATTGCCAACCCTGAGGAGTAAGATGGAATGCCTCTATGCCAGTCATTTCACCGGCGGTCTTATCCCCAAACCGGATCACAACAAAGCGAACACTGCTGTTTGCCGGTAGGTTAATATGGTAGGCTGAGCTGGTCGCTTTTTAAGTGCTCGCATGTTCTTTCTGTTGTCATGTTATCTTTAAGTATATTTTAATAAGTTGTGTGTCTCGCACTTAATAAACGTTGTTCTTTCTTTTTTTTCAAAAATTGTGGAATCGGACTTGATTTAGCGGGTGAGAAACGTTATCGCCTGGAGCTTTGCGGGTGGTAGGACCTTGTGCAGGGCCCGTCCGGATCGCTACCACCATCTTATCCATTAACCTACCGCCAAACAGCAGTGTTCGCATTGTTGTGTTCCGGTTTGGGGATAAGACAGCCGGTGAAATGACTATCATAGAGGCATTCCATCTTAGTCCTCAGGGTTGGCAACGCATTTGCAGTCTTAGGATCGCATCGCGGTCCTGTGAATGCGAATGTCTATGGGTCACAGTTTCCACTTACCATCAGGTTTTTACTGCTCGTTTGTCTTCTCTATGACATAAAAAAAAAAAAAAACTACATTTGTATGGATTTTATTGACATCTACGCGATTTTACTGGTTCTTCACAATCCTCTTAATTGTACTAAAATAACATACAATAAAGATTAAAAAAGCGGACAAGAGCATGTCGCTATAAAACACAAAAACTTTCTCGAAAAAACACACGTAAAATAAATTATCTCTTGAATGCAATTGCACAGGTTATTAGACATTTTTGTTTAAAAATAACCGGTTAAAACCGGTTATAACCGGTTACCAGCATTCCCTTGAGCTACTTTTGATGATTTTTAGTAAATACAAACACTTTTTTTGCCTGTATCTCAAATACCAATCAAGTCCAGTTAGTTATGATAGATTTCGTTTTAAGGACGTTCAATGTGCTCTCATTTAAGGTATTTTTGATTTTTGCTACTTACACTTTTGGCAGTAGAGGGTGAGGGCACATCACTCTTACCAACTTAATAAATGTTCCCCTTAACTTAAAATTGATATTGTCATACCAACTAATAATGTTTTTTTATTAGTTACCCAACAATATAATTATCACACATATTTGTAAAGCAAAAAACTGTTTTTTAACCTAGGAAATTAATTAATTTATTGGCCATTTTGCAATGAAGGGGTAATTTATGTGTTTTAGACATTTATGATGGGTGTATTATGACGTGATTTGTGTAATCAAAAAAACTATGCAGCCCGGTGCAATAATAATAAGTAGATAAATTTTGAATAAGCAATATATATATATCTTAGTATATGCATAAAAAAATCTGCTCGACGTTTAATAGTTTTATTTTTTTGTTATGTTTTAAACAAACATATTTTATAAAATTAAAAATAAATAGCATAGAATAATATTATGTCAATATGAATATTAAATTACATAAGATTAAAAATAATCCTCGTTTCGATGGAATCACGGTTTATAGCTAGAAATATCTGAGTAGCCATGGCTGTGACTTATTGACCATGTCTAACAAGATTGCAAACTATTGTAGTAACATTTTTGTGTAAATTATTTTCATGCGCCATTTTTCAAGGCTCATTAGTTTGTCAGATAATACAACCAGTAACTTATTTTTATGCCACTGTGCTAGTCATGTCAATGTTTGAATCATAAAAGTCATTATGTTAAATGATAGACATACAGTTTAAATTGGGTAGGTAAAAGTTAAAACAGAAAAGAAATGAAAAACAAAGGTGGATATTTTGGTGTGCAACAGGTAATCATTTTCTTGGTTGTAATATTAATTTCTAAACCTAAACTATAATGCTATCACGTTATACAAACAAATTGTGTAAAAGAATCCAAAAACTTATGTATAAACGTATTTTTTTTAATATTTCATAACGTACACGTACACATTTTATCATTGCCATTAAAATAAATATACCTGTTGTTTGACTTTTTTTTTTAATTTTTTGCTATGTAAACAAAGACCAGCTTGCATTGGGAACTACTTTTACAAAAATTAAACTAGAACAGTTTTTGTGCATTTATTTTTAAATTGCGTTGATTTAAATGCTCAACGTCATGAGGGTTAGAGAATGTGCTTCAATTACAGTAGTTCTAAAATTAGCTCAATCAATTTCAGGCCACATCGACTCTTGCATCTAGTATTCTTAGCCTGTGTGGTGGAATAACACTTGGCTATAGCGCGGTTATAACCAATCAGCTCATTGAAGATGAAAGTTTTTCATTTGATGACAAATACAGTTCCTGGATCGGTAAGTTAAGGAGTTAAAAATAGCTTTACTAATTGTACTGTTCATTGTATTGTTTTCTATTGTTTAATGTTATATTGTTATTTTTACACTGCTAGTGCTATTTACAACAAGACTCTATTAAAAACTACGATTTTATTTTCAGCATCAATAACCCCAATATCCATGTTTATCGGATGCATCTGCTGCGGCTCCTTCATCGATTCATTTGGCAGAAGAACTAGCTTCATTGTCATCGCGTTCCCTTTCATCGCTGGCTGGATTACTTTAGCCTTCGCTAACAACATTCCTATAATTACTCCTCGGTCGGTTCCTCACTGGAATCTGCACTGGAGCTGTAAGACCAATCACTATGATTTACATAGGAGAAATAACAGATCCGAAATACAGAGCATCAGCACTCTTTTGTCCATCGCTTGCAATGAGCATGGGAGTTCTTTTTAGTCACGTCATATTTACTTTTCTGTATTGGCGAGTCGGATCTCTAATATGTGGTATACCTAATGTTATATCTTTAGTGATGTTCTTATTTTTACCAGAAAGTCCTCTTTGGTTAATAAGCAGGGGTAGAAAATAGACGATGGTTTTAAAAACTTTATTAAGTTAAGGGGAAATGGAAATGGAGCAAAGGAAGAACTTGCATTAATACTTAATAAACAAAGAGAAAGGCCAGTAAAAGCTAATTTGAGTGAGGTTTTCAAGATTTTATGTAGTATGTCTTTTTTGAAACCTTACTTCGTAACATTTGTATTATTCTTAGAAGTACAGTTTTCTGGTGTTAATGTGTTGCCATTCTATACAAATGATTTTGTCGAGCACACTTTCTCGACTGATGTAAATCATTTTCTTTTAATAATGATAATAGATTCCATTTTGATTGTAGGTTCAGTTTTTATTTGTTTTGTTGGCAAAAACTTACCACCAAAGAAAACTTTTTTAACTTGCTGTTTTGGTACCGCAATAAGTTTATTTCTGTTAGTTATTTTATTACATACAGGTGTAAGATTAATTTGGGCTTCAGTTGTTATAATGGTTTTTTATATAGCTCTTTCCATTATTACTGTTTGTATAGCTTGGTCATTAGTAGGAGAAATATTTCCAACTACTATACGAGGGCTGGGATCTGGAATTAGTTCCGGAACATCGCATACGTTTGGACATCTGAAGCCACTTGAAGCGTCAAGGCTTATAATGTCCTATCTACTTTTCACACTCCATCAAGCGTCTTATAGGGACCAACTTAACTTTTTTTATGAAAAGATACATGAATTACGATTCATCTAGGTAAATACATATTTTGTTTTGAGGGTATAGAAGGCTAAATTCGTTCAAGATAAGGAATTAACATAAGGACGCCCACCAGTTTGTTAGGTTATCATTGTTATCAATACCCTAGTCTAGTTCTATGTACAGTAATGTAAGTTTTTTATTTACCATAAATAAATCAACGTCTATCATATTTGCTTTAAAAATATCAAACGGTTATTAGATCAGCTTTCAAATATCATTTATTTGTGAGTGGCTCGAGGATTTGCGTTAACAATGTCAGTAGCTGAAAAGTTTGACAGCCAACGAGTCTAAAGCCGGATTATCCGACAGAACATGTACAGTGGAGATTTCATATATCCGTCTAATATAGACGGAAGCCGAGTTGGCAAAGATTTGAATTGAAATTTTGGGAATTCAGTTTAAAATGTTGGAGTTCTTTGCAAACTAAAATAGACCGTTTCGCAAATGCATCATCAATATAAAAAATATCCTAATATTATCTACCTTGTTCAAAAGACTGCAAGACAAAAATCTAAAACTGAAGTCCAACGTAATAATTCGATAAGACGCTGAGTTAAAGCTGACAAAAGTTTAGACAATTGAGTTCATGTGTTTTACAAAAAGTACCTGGAGCAGAAACTTTTGCCTTTGCCTGTTTGTCAAACTGAAACTGATTTTGCCAAAGTTCGAACTTCCCTTAAATTTACTTTGTGCTAAGAAAACAATGTTAGAACTTTGGGATTTCGTGTCAACTGCTAAATTTTAAATTTCTGTTCTAAATTTCTGTTTTTGTTGACTTGATTTTTAAATCAGATTTTCAAAGTAGTCAATTTATTGTACTAATTTTTTTTTATTGACATAAAATCATGTCAGGGTCAAAAAAAGTTTTTTTTCTTACCAAAACAATGATTCAGATTCAGATTCAGATTTTATTACTCAATATAACACAGTATAAATTACATTACATGTCAAATTATATGCAGTTACATTGAGATCGTCAGAAATAGAATTAAATTATAATAGTAAAAATAGTAAAAGTCAACACAAAAACAAAGTACATTACAAAATTTGACGACGCGCTGGCCTAGTGGGTAGTGACCCTGCCTACGAAGCTAGCGGTCCTGGGTTCGAATCCCGGTAAGGGCAGATATTTGTGTGATAAGCGCGAATATTTGTTCCTGAGTCATGGATGTTTTCTATATATTTAAGTATATATTTCTCTATATAAGTATTTATATCGTTGTCTAGTACCCATAGTACAAGCCTAGAGCTTAGTTTGGGACTAGGTCAATTGGTGAGAGTTTGTGTCCCCTTATATTTATTTATTTATTTAAAATAGAATAAAATAAAATAAAATAATAATAATTAAAAGTCAACCGTATACCGTACATTCGATGTTTGTCTATGAATATAATTAATAATTACGTGTTCGGATTGCGCCTAAGCACTTCCATGATTTACTTACGTAGGTATGTTCTTTCTTCAAGCCACTTCAAAACACAATTCTGGAGCAAAACTGAAATGAAAATTTAATTTAAACATTTCTAGAAATGGATTCTCGCCAAACTCAAATACATCTAGTCGCTGAACCGGCAGCGTTAACTTAATTTAAACTCAGTCTAGGCAATTCAGGTCGCAGCATTCACCTGTAAATGAAATCACCAGGGCATTTACAGCTGCGTTCCTTATCGGAACGGGTTTTAATTCCATTTTGTAGCTGATGAAAAGCGTCGTGATGAGAAATTTGTTTGATAAAGCAAGAAACTTCATAAATGAACCAAATGGCGAAGACTCTGAAGCATACTGAGAACGAAACATTACTGTATCGTTTTCCTGCAGTGCTTAGCCTCACTGGAGGAGTGGTAAAATCACTAATCAGGGCACTTGTCCCACCAAGAGCGAGGAAGCGATTAGCTATCGGCGATTTTCTCGCCCAAGAAACGAACAAAAGATAAAGGATCCTGTGTTAGTAAAAGAGACACATATATTAATAGTTCATCGTTGGCTGTTCACACTGCCGGCGAGAGCACTCGCTCTACTAGTTTGTCGCCCAGATAACAGCGATAAGATAAAACTAGCTCAGCGGTACTCGCTCGGCGATGCTCGCTTGGTTTAGAAATCAACCTGCGAGACCAATCAGCGGTGATTTTATACAGCGTTTATTTCAGTGCAGATATTTGCTGGTTTGATCAAGTCTAGTCTGCGTCCTGCGACGTCTGCGTGTTCGGCTGTACTGACTACACCTGAGCGAGTGACGCGAGTAATAGCCCGTCGCACGCGAACACTCGCCTACAGCTGAGCGACAAAACTATTGGAGCTAACACTCGCTTCTCGCCGCTCGCCCACTCGTTTGTAGTTTATCGTTCTACTCGTTTATCGCTCATCGTTGCCGGTGGGACAAGTGCCTAACTGGTTGCGGTTTTAGTGGATGGTTTGACTTGTACGGAGTAAAAGTGAACTTAATAAGTAACAGGTTGGTATACTTATCTGCCTTATTGCTTTGAACTTGTTTAAGGCGTGTTAGGATTGACAATGACGAGGTACTAATGTAATCATCAAACAAAAATACATACCTCTTACATGAAAGTATATCAAAATCTGCAGGAAGCACACAATTTTTGATAAGTAGCTGTTTTATCTTTCGGCAAAACATTTTTATTATAAAAGATTGTTGATTATTTTGTATCATTTAGAAGGTAAATAAATTTTCGACCGAACTGTGGACAAGTTATTGTCTCTTTCTCTTTATCTTTGACTTGGAGTACCTACAATATTCTTTAACCAAAATCATCTATTGTCTGATAGGGTAAAAAAGCATTGGAACTTTCTCATATGTACAATAATAAAGATATATAGTGTGCGGTTAAACAGCCATATAGGGGAAGGGAGAACAAGAAATATGTATTCATTTCTACATTATAAGTAAGAGAGTGTACGTGTACTTAAGTTACAACATTTCAGACAAGACTTAAAGTTATTCACATGTGACAATATCTTCGCGAACAGTTAAGAATTTGTTTTTCTGTTTTGCATAATGATTTTATCCAGTATTTTTTTAATTCGTAACTAACCATGGTGACATAACGAATACTATAGGTACACCATCATGCTCCGCTGAGAATACAGTTTTAAAATAGCTCATAATTATCAGCTGTGTCAGTATAGGGGTCGATGATTCTGATCCCCCAAAGTGGTACTACATCTTGCCCATAGGGTGCCCCATCTCGCCCCATGCACGGGGCAAGATGGAGAGAAAGAGCGATTCTATCATTTTTGTTTTATTTTTTATTTTTATATGTTAATTAGATCCTTTAACAAACTTTTATAATGGAGACTGATTACCAAACATTATTGAAAAATAAAACGAATCCTTAAATTATAACACGGTCAGTTTTATTGGGTATCAACACTTAAATACCCTGTCCCCCCTTTTACAAAATATCGAGTTCAAAACGTTTTATCTTTCACTTGGACTTCTTAGAATAATAGAATCCGATACGAGGCGTCCAATACATCAAACGCGGTATATTTTTGTGGATCCCGAGATCGCATTTGTCACGTAGGGACGATATTTCCTAGGGGACCATCCCCCAAATAACGTCACTAAATTTTTTACCACAGAAAAAAGGCAAAGAGTTTTTCAAGATTTCTCTTAGCTAAGGAAGACCGTTACGTAGTAAATGTTTAAAGACTGTCTAAATATCTAAAGACACTTTAGTATTAGGAAATATCGAGGGCATTATAGAAAAAGAAACTTGTGTTTTTTTTTGTAGTTGAGAAATATTTGTTAATATAGGATGAAATCTGTCATGAATCGAATGATCACCTCTGTGCTCTACCCACGTCACGAATATGAACAACTTTCACTATGGGACCAACTCTGAAATCACAAATAAAAAATCTGCTGCTTCATACATTTTGGTCGAGTACGTATTGAACTTTTCTATGAAACAGCTGATGTTTTTTTCGTGATTTCAGAGTTAGTCCCATAGTGAAAGTTGTTCATGTTCGTGAGTGGAGTACAGAGGTGATAATTTGATTCACGACTTAGATTTCAACCTATATTAGCAAATATTTCACCTACAAAAAAAAATCACAAGTTTCTTTTTCTATCATGCCCTCGATATTTCCTAATACCAAATTGTCATTAGATATTTAGACAAACAGTAGATATTTAGTGTATAATCAACTAGCAAATTGTAGAAAAACGATGGTTAAAACAAAGAAAATATTAGTAACTGCACAGTATCGAATGTTCTTTTTGTAAAACCACATTACAATAACAGCATTGTAATTACTCCCTCTATTTATTTCCGTTGGGGATACATGTATGAAAAATTCTTGCTTTAGGCATCATATATTCAAGGAATATTTTGAATTTTTTTAAGTTCTTAAGTCCAGGGGTTGAGTCTGTGAGTTGTTCGCAGTCAGTCATTCACAGACGATTTTGTACGTATTTATTTATTTATTTATTTATTTATTTATTAACAGTTGATAACGGATCTTAAAATACGCAATTGAGCCTGCCATATTTATTATTTGTTATCCGCATTCTAGAAATTCATTTCCCTATAATATCTTTAACTCTGTATATCTTAATTATTTTTAGGGTTTTTGTTTTGTTACACTGTGGCTTCCATGTTCCTTAATTTATTTCGAACTAACTGGCGCCCGTGACTCCGTCTGTATTGGAGACTGTCAACACATTTTCCACGAAGAATATCTTTTTTTTCCGGGAATAATAGTCGCCTATTTGCTAAATCAGACTATGATATTATATGTCTGTGCTAAATTTTATTGAGCTCCGTTAACCGTTCTAGAGTGATTGAGTACCTAACAAACTAGTAAGATTACAATACATTTTCAGTAATGATCACCATTCATAACAATTATAAGTGTTATGCCATATTTACATGAAACCCAGTTCTTAAATGGCCAAATTTCATCCAAGGTCTCGGAGCAAATCCTTTAAAAAGCTCGCCCTCGTCCGTATCCCATTTGAATTTCATGAATACTAATTGGGAAATTTGTTCGGATGGTGATGCCGACCGATATCGGCATCACATCTTAATATTCCGGTTTTAGTTGTTGATGGACTTTTCAGAAATTTGAATATCCGCTACTGCTCCCTGAGTCCCATTATTACCCTGCTCATGGGGCAATAAAGGCAATTTAAAAAACAATATAAAAATATCGTCTGGAATTGGCGTTCAAAAAATGAGACCGAGTACATTTAGATTTTTACATCCGTCATTCATACACACAGAGCAGACGTTCGTCTACTTAGTTACTTGTTATGTAAACCCTGTGTTGCAGAGAAAACGAGCACTTACCATTTTTTTTATTAATGTTTTTTTTTATTATGAACTCTGTACGTATGTATTTATTTTATGTAGTTTGTATATGTACTCGTATGTACTTGTATCTAAGTTTATTTAACGTTGAGGGTATAATCTATTTTTCTCTCTTAACGCTTTCAAACAAATTTGCAATTGCACTGCCTTAAACCATTTTCGACATTGACCAAAGGCCATTAAGTTTACCTTTTGTACAGAATTTTTAATTTAGGTACTTGCGCAATAAATAGGTAAACTTTTTTTTTGTTAAAATATGTAATACAATAATAAATATTATATCATAAACGTCAAAGGGACAATGAATTACCCGAATGATAATATTTCATATTATAAAACATTTTTAAACCTATTTCAGTTGTTCACTACTATTATTGAGTTAGGTCATTGTTCGAATGAACGTGAAAAATACGACGTGAATAATATTTTATTTCACGCCAAACATATTCACAAAAATATTGGGTTAGAAATGTTATAGACCGAAACGTGGCTAAAATGGTAGAAATGCTAATCAATCTAGCTTCGGTACGTTTAAACAATGCTAGCTGTCCAAACAATCAATTTTTAAGCTAGAACTTAGTTATTTAGTTACTATTCCATGTATAAAACATTAATCTCGCATTATCTTTCGAATCCTCAAGTGGACTAAGTTAAAATCCGTGTACCGCAAGTACGTTTTAGTACACCAATATAAATTTTACGTTCTTTGAATATATTTAAACTTATTTTGTTTGCTGTCGCCAGTGGGAAAACTATGAAATTGTTCTAGTCTTGTGCAAAATTTTATATTGTTTCGCTACTTGTTTTATATTTATTTTAGTTCCTCTAGAGATTTAGGACCATCCTTATCCTGGCTTATATTTTAAATTGTTTGTTTATTTGTTTGTTAGTTTTGATCTGTCTCCACGACTCACGGTATTGACTGAGACAAATCCGGCGATCCGCTGGTTCATTAATCTACACTTACTTGAAAAGAAAATAAAAAAGATATACCTGCAAGCTTTTATAATAACACACAAGTCGAATTTTACAAAAGAAAATGGTCTAGTAATCCAGTCAACAAATAAACAGTTGGTTAAGAACTTTTAGCTGTCAGAATGGATGTCCTATTTATAGAGCATTTCTGATTGTTTGGTATTCACTGATCAAACAACTACATCTCCACGATGAATTCGAATATATTATTACCACAATCCAACTACTGCGAATCTCACTCCACATTTCTGTAGTATTTCACAATACTTTCCACGTAGTCGCGAGGTTATTCATTTATTACAAAATAAATTCTCAGCAAAGTGTAGTCAGCTCCGCAGATACTATAATAGCGCGAACATTCTAAACCCAAGAGGCAAACTAGGCTTCCAGCGGAGTAATGTATGGGGCCTATTATGGACCTAATCTTGAAGCCTTTCTCATATAAATTATCACCACCGTTATTTCTCGGAAAATTCACTGATATTTTACACGTAAACAGCGGGTGCACTTTAATAATAGCTCGTTTAATTTAGTACCAGTTTTAGTTGCGTTTATTAGGAAAATTTGTGGTTATAAAATTAGTTTGATATCAGAAATAGAATAAAGCGCTAATTATTCTGCACATCAATTATTGCATTGAAAACACTAAATTTGTCTCCGTCAGATTCGTTTTAATCTATCAATTTAGGCATTCCATTTTAGACCTGACGGTCGGCAAATAATTTGCAATCTAGGTATTGAAAAGTCATCAGATGACATGTTTTCCCATTACAACCGTTTCAGATATGATAATGAATCAGTAGACGAGACAAAGCCAGACATAATAATTTAACGTGACAATTAATCTTAAAAACAAACGCTCTACACCAAACAGCCCTTTATCCTTAAAACATAAACCTATTATGACGATACCCAAAGCCATCATTTCTCTCAAACCCCTTTCGATAAAAAACGTTTCAAAATGTCAACCCATAACACCGTTACTTCATAAAGATCTAAATCAATATTACCGAGTAAACGATAAACCGCCTTTATTCTGGAACATAAATATCAGCTTTCACTAAATAAGGCTTTATGAGTAATCATCTGAAAATAAGCACTAAAGTACGATACGACCCGACATACACGTTGTATCGAAGCGGTGAACTGCCTAAAGTAACCTGGAAGAGGTTTGTCAGACACTTTGTTTTAACAATGCACTGGGATTTCCATGGTGAAATGTAGGTAAGGTCAAAGGGTTGGGACTTTGCCATTCAGTTAGATTTACTGCTTTTTGTTCATATTGTGTTTATACATAGTACCTATTGTAGTAGGAACAAAGAGTTATCTTAGTATAAATAGGTCTCTCTCTCTCTCTTTATTTAAGAGCCATGCTCTTGTCAGTGGAGTAATTGCCAACCACTCCGGTCTTCCGTCTACTCCTTGACTTCCTGGTATGATCCAACCTTAACCTTCTCTTTTATCTGTTCAAAGTTATTTCTTCTTGGGCTTCCTCTGCCTCTCTTTCCCTCTATCTTTCCTTCTATGATGTTTCTAAGGAAAATATTGTATCCACACAGGTGTCCCAACATTGTTCCTCTAGGTATTCTGTCAATATTGGTCACAAAATTGTCTGCTTCATTTTTTAACCCTTTTACCTCTACTCTGATAGGTACCTCAAGTATGAACTGTTTCTTTCTGTTGAGTTAATAACGTTACTTCTGATTCAATTTCATGAATAAACCTTTCAATTTCTATCTTGCGAGATTTATTGGCGTCAGTTCCGTATATCTTTTTTTATAATTCACTTTTTATACTTTCTTCTAAGCACTTAAATCCTTTTACCACATGCCGTAGTGGTAATCATTTATGTTTTATCTTATTGATTTTCAAGCTGCCCTTTTGTCAGTGGAACACTGTTACTACCTTGTCTCTCTTCCTTGCCTGCCTTTTTAGGGTTCCGTAGTCAAACTAGGAACCCTTATATAGTTTCGCCATGTCCGTCCGTCCGTCCGTCCCCAGTCTAGCTCAGAGACTCATAGTACTAGAAAGCCGTAATTTGGCATGAATATACATATTAGTCACGCCAACAAAGTGGTAAAATAAAATTTTGAAAAATATTTTTTTTTAATGCACCTCCCCTACACGTAACGTGGGGATGCCTTTTTTTTCTTGCCTACCCCATAGTGTGGGGTGTCGTTGGATAGGTCTTTCAAAAATATTGCGGGTTTATGACAACAATTTTTCGATTAAGGGATCCGTTTATGAAATATTAAGTTTTAAAGCGCTATTTTTTTGTTAAAGTCAAGTGTCCCCCCCTACAGCCAAAACTACAAATACTAAAAATCTGAAAAATATCTTCAACGAAAGCGCATATAACGAATTTTAAAGGAAAACTATCACGGCTAAGTAGACATGATTAGTTCCTGAGATACAGGCGACTAAAGTGTTTATACCTATCAAAATCGCCTATGATAACTTTGATAGAAAATTTGTTAACGGGGGGGGGCCTGCACGCGCGGGGAGAGTCGAACTGTTCAAGTAACAAATCGAGCGACAGCCGCGCTCATAAGCGCGAGCGCCTAGATGCTGTTCGGACGTGCCCCGAAATGCTACCTACAAGTTTGCATTATTGATTTGAGTCGAGTATCGTTTGGAAAACTTAAAATTCTATTTACTGGCCCTTGTTTTTTTTTTCAATTTCTATTAATTACTTTATAAAAGATTAAACTTTTATTGTAATTTAAAGTCAGTTTGAAGCAGTTTAGATACCCAACTACCTACATAGGTAGGTATACCGATCTCACACTTAAAAGCTTGGCTCTTGTTTGAGATATTATATACGAATTTATAAGAAAAAGAATCATTACTTAGTACCTAGACTTAATTAGTTCCTGAGATACAGGCGACTAACGGGTTTATACCTACTAAAAATCCTCTAAGACAGCGCCAAATAACTTTAAATAGAAAATTGGTTCATACATGTTGATTTTTGAGATAGTTTTTTGTGTTTGTCGTTACAGCTTCGGAACCCTACACTGAGCATGGTCCGACATGCTCTTGCCCGGTTTTTTTCATCTGATACGACACGGCATTAACCATGTTTTTTTCCTTCATGTAATAATTTACTTTTACACTACATAGTTTATTTTAAAGAGATTTTTTATAAGTTTCCACGTTTATTTGTTTATCAGTTATATCAAAATCATCCATCATACCAGCTGAAAGTCACTGTCTTAACTAGTTTTATGCTTAATATAAATCTTGCAAGTATTTGTTTAACTAGTTCCCCGTTATGGTAATGTTCTGCAATTTAAATTACATACATGGCATGTGTAGACCCGGTGACGATATGAGTCTGATCAGTACCCTTACCATGAGGGCAATTATCGTACTTGCTGGCGAGTCGAATGCTCTGTCCCTCGCAGGCCTGACAGGTATTCTTATACAAACCAGAGCATTCGTCTCGCTAGCGAGTACGGTAATACGGTATTTGACAAAAGCCAAATTAGCTTCTTTTTATGAAATATCAAAAACGCTCCGTTACTATGGAATTTATAGGGATTACTATCTTGTGACGTCACAATCAAACAGCGTGCTTATTGTTGGATTTTATGAATTTAAAAATCTTAAAATAGCAAACATAATTTAATTTCACTCTTGTCAAACACCCTATTGTAACTCATGGTAAGAATAATGATCGAATCTTTTTATCTGGTGAGGAAATCGAAAGTTGGTAACTGAATCTTCACAGTTAATAATGTTTTTGCATTTATTACTTTCGTCTGATCTATGATGTAAATGATGACTGTGTTCATAAAAATAGAGAAGGCAGCCAAAATTTGGATTTGACTCCAAAAAATATAAACAAAAACTGTTTCGGCTCCATTGATTGATAGAGAGGCTGATCATTGAAGGCTCTTCCGCTGGTCCCGAATCTTTGACACGAGGCACAGCATTCGTCACGTGCCCCGGTCATATCCGCCGGGATCTCAGAGACATTCTTAAATTTTCATAGCGAACACATTTCTCCGCTCCCTACGTGTCAGAGCGAAAAGTGAAAATACGAAATTGCGAATAGAATTTTATGTGAGCCATTCTCTGGCGATTGGGGAGTCGTGCGTTTGGCTGGAGCAATTTGAATTTATTTAGTTCTAGTACAGTTTTGGACATAAAGTTTGCTAAATAGAATATAATCTTTTGATAATGAAATCCAGTAACAGTAATTATTCTTAAAACAATCTGTTAAATACGTGCTAAACCAACAAGTTAATAATAATTTTACTGTTTATTCGCAAAAAGTAACCTTAGTATATGCAATAACAAATAAAAATCAAAGGTATATATTTATGCAATATATAATATTTATTAAAGATTTTACAAAGTATAAAGTTCTAGATGACAAATGAGATATTGTTCCTGTATTTTTTTTCACATTCTTCTGTATTATGATTGAACGGTTAACGCTGGGAAAGTCCCCGCAGACTAGATTGGCGAATATTCATCATTGTATTCCAATCGTTTTTACGGTGATTGGATATTCTTTAATAAAAAGAGAAAAATAATTCCGGATTTTAAGAAGTTTGTATGGATTGCAAAATACTCCATTTTTAACCCTTGACACAAACGGGGAGGGGGTAAGGACGTTTTAAGCCTATGCTGCGCCTGTCAACTGATAGGTAGAATCTTAAATAAATCTCCTGTAGCAATATCAACCTTATTAATAACATTATAGAATTGAAATTGCGTTGTTTATTGAATTAGAGATACTCCTTATTGACTTAGGAGGCCAGTATGTTTGTTTGTGGCATCGTTATCAAACGGATAAAACGATAAATATGTGTTTTTTTTTATATAAAAACCGGTCAAAGCGTGGAGCAGCATGTGTAGGGTTCCAACGCCGTTACTACAAACACAAAAAAAACAATCTCAAAACACAACAAGTATGAACGAACTTTCCATTTAAAGTCATTCGGAACTGTCTTAGATGATTTTAAGTAGGCATGTACACTTTAGTCACCTGAATCTTAAGAACCAATCAAGGGCTGCACCGAGCAAACATCGAGCGTCCAGTGGCGCCCTCATTACTATTATTGTGTTTTCTAATTAACTAAAGAATTTACTTGCAATCAGACGATACGGTTTTGTAGCGCAAGTAAAAAAACCATTTATGGGATACGTAATAAACTTTAATAACAATTACCCTTTGAGTAGTCAGCTTAACGGGAAAAGGTGGCTACTTTTTTCCGTTAAATTGATAACTCGAAGGTGAATTGCTATTAAACTATGTGATATAGATGTATTACAAAAACCTACCAACCAATTTCAAGAAAATACTTTAGTTTATTAGAAAACACAATAATAGTAATGAGGGCACCACTGTAACATCCGGCGTACGCTCGGCGCAGTCTTATACTCTCTAGGCCCTCAAGGGTAAGGCTGGAATTGCAATACAATTCATATAGCAAATATGACTTTTTTCCTAAGCAGGACAGAACAATAAAGGAAAGGGTCTCAATTATGACCCGGTTTTTAAATCTATTTAATAGTTGTTAACTTTTAATTTTTTTACTCCTATAAAACTAAAATTTACATAAATCTAAGTTTTTTGAGAAAATACAAAAGAATCCCTAATAATTTTGCTACGCCTATGAATATCATCTAAGGAATAAAAATAACCGGATTTAACCGGTTATTTTCACAAAAAACGGTTAATGACCAATTAAATTGCATTCCCTGATCACAACGTAAAATATTTAAATTGCCCTTCAGCAAAATCTCAAGCAGAAATTATATAAAATTACTATAACGGCCATGAAAGCAGTGAAATTAATGTACTTCAGACATTATTGACGTCTTTCACACCCACTTTCTCACTTTCTCACGGGTGAATTACCGTTCAGAGTTCAAAGCTCCAGGCGCTAACGATTTTCATTTGACTTGTACCTAATTGTTTGGACACAAATAATCTTGTCATGAACCATTTTAAATGATATTGTTAGTTGTCACACTACAAGAAATCGTTTTATAGTTATGTTGTGTAGTATTTTTTTTATAATATAGTCTATTCAACATCTAATAATAATAATAATAATAATAAAAAATAATATCAGGGGACTATGTCACACCAATTGACCTAGTCCCAAACTAAGCTCTAGGCTTGTACTATGAGTACTAGACAACGATATAAATACTTAAATAGAGAAATATATACTTAAATACATAGAAAACATCCATGACTTAGGAACAAATATTTGCGCTCATCACACAAATATCTGCCCTTACCGGGATTTGAACCCAGGACCTCTAGTTTCGTAGACAAGGTCACTACCAACTAGGCTATCGCGTCGTCAAAACACTTACATATATAATGTATATAATGTATAAGTATGTAATTATCAGTGATCGTACTTTTTCCAGCATTCTTGGTGCGATGACGTCAAATGACACACGACAGGGACCTAGGGTTGTCGACGTGTATAATATGATTGACGTTTAAAATTATGTTATATTATATGTATTGTCATTGAAAATGAAACACTATTTTTTTTACTTCATCAGTTATTGTAATTGTGTTTGAATCTTAAGTACCTACCAGCGACCGACGTGCGTGCAAGACTTGATGTATGAATGTGGAAGAAGCGAAAAAAATTTGGCAGGATCTCAGCAAGTGGAGAGAAGTGGTCTCTGCCTACCCCTCTGGGAAACAGGCGTGTGATTTAATGTATGTATGTATGTATATCATTTATTACTGTAACCGAAAATTCCTAAATTTTTTCGGTTTTTTATGTTAGTAGATATATCAATTCCTAATCATAAATATGAACTTTAACCTCAGCTAAGGATTTATTGCAACTGTGTTACATTTTCTCATATAAGTACTCGTAGTAAATGAACCCTTCATTTCATAATGCATATTGGGTTAGGCTTTACATGTTCTGAGAATAATTCCTATATTTCCGATTCGTTAAATACGCTATTTTATTTATATTTTTGATTTTATTTGATTCTTGGTTCAAACAATTTAATATTGGGCACTACTGACAACCCTAGCACTGCACCAAAAATGCTGGAAAAAGTACGATCACTGGTAATTATATTATAAAGAGGAAATAAATTTGATTGTTTGCTTGTTTGGATTGAATAGGCTCCGAAACTACTATACCGATTTTTTTTTTTATCATTAGAATTCTACATTAATCCTCATGAGGACAGGCTATGTTTTAGTTTTCTGCGCGGACGGAGTCGCAGGCAACAGCTAGTTGTATATAAAATGAGAGCAAATTTATTTAAAATCAAAATCCACAAATCATTGACTTTTACCAAACAGATAAAAATTGGGTCGCTTCTAACAATATTGTGATTTTGCATAAGCGTATTGATCCCATACGAGGTAGAAAACGAACTGCAGTAGGAATCACGTTGTTAATGAAATGATAATTTAATTGCAATACGAGAATATGAATAAGAATAATGTTGATAGAGTATTAATAAGATAAGGAAGGACTTTTAAATTTAGATCTAAATATAATATTGTAATCAAATTGAGTAATAACTATATAATCTACTTTAATGAAATTGAATTACTAGTGATCATAATTATGTTACAATTAGCAGCAATTTTATCAATTAAAAAAAGAAATATTAATTAGTAAATATTTAACTAAATAATAATTACATTTTACTGTGAAATTCGAGTACTTTACAGGGTGCCATGTGCCTGCTGAAACATTGTAACATCAACATCCTGCATGGAACATGGTATTTGGTTGCAACGATGTAATTTACAGAATTAGCATTCCAACGATATAATAATGCTGACCAGGATCAAAATATCATTTTTTTTTTAATAATCAATTGATTGACGTAGAACCGAGGGGCTACTGCCTAACGCACTCGCAATCGCAATCGTTATCATTTTGAAAATCGAAGTCTTATCTGCATACAAAATGAAAACAATTGCTCTGCTTTGAAGTCGATTGCGATTGCGAGTACGATGCCAATAAGGCAATAATAATCTTTGTCCAGGTTTCAACACAATGACATTAGCCAGAAGTGCTTATTAAAAAAAAATTTTCAAAATGAGATCGATATGGTTTTTATGAATCGAATGCAGTGTGTAATTGAAGCAATGGCAAAGAAATGTAGTTGAAGCGAAGTAGTATTTCCAAAAGTATTTTACATGTAAGGAAATGAAGTTATCATTTATTTTATAATGCAAATAGGTAAGACACCCAGAATTCACTAGACACTTAATATTCATGGAATTATACGAATTCAGACACCGTTCCAAATGACCAGGCAAACCAAATCATTAGTTATTGAAGTTCCCTTATTTTGTACCGGGATTAGAAACCGGTTAACGTTTCCGCCATTAAAGTTAGTAATTAAAGTTTCTGGTCAATTACATTGTTGTGAGGAAACGACGGAAAATTCAGTTTTGGGTTTAATTTTGTTAATAACTTATTTGTTTAATAGACTTTGCAGAGTAATTAGGTTGGTGGAATTAGGTTACGTGGGTAACAATTACGCTGAGTGAAAATAAAATACACGTTTTTGTTTGTTAGTTGTGACTACAAGTTTTTATTTAACTTGTAGTGTATGTATGTACGGGTCAATCTCGCAGGTTAAAGGACATGGCTAAACTACTGCCTTAAGCATGTATACATAACATGTTAACATTTCTAGCTTACTAGCTTACTAGCTCTTAGCGTTCTTATAATCTTATGTCATCTGTTATCTGTCAGTAAGTATGACGATCCGTTTTGCCCAAAAACAAACGACACGCAGTTTAATTGAATGTATCTGATGACTAGCATGATGTATATAGTTTTATTTTATTCTATTTTATTTTATAGGCAATTATTTGAAATGATATTATTATGAGTGCAATTACTTGAAATAAAAATGTGTAATTATTATTTTTATTAAATTTAGTATTGACATCTTTTTAATTTGTATAGATTTTATGGTATTGCTATCCTATGACTCTGTTTATTTTTATTTTATTTCATTTTATTGTGACATTCTTAAGGTATTTTTGTGGTTGTTACATTATTATTATTGTGGATTAATTTACTGATGTGTGCACCAATTATGGATCCTTGCTATCTGAAATAAATGATTATTATTATTATTATTAAAAAGGTATGCAACATGTTACGATTTATTTTCAGAATTGTAACTATTTGAAAAGCTCCTGAAACTTGTTTCATGCTGATGCTCATTAGCATTACATATTACTAGATACAATGGTAGGGCAGTAGCCCATACTTCAGTTTGGCCATGTCCTTTGACCCACTTCCCGGTTTTTTTGAAAATTTGCATACTATGTGTAAATTGGATGACAATGCAATACTATTATGATATTGAGCTGATCTGATGATAGAGTCTGAAGGTGGCGACAGAATCTCCGCTTTATTTAACGTAACCTACTATACAGGGTGTTTGGCAGTCGGGTGTAGGGGTTTTAAGGGATGATAGTAAGGGTCATTCTGAACATTTTTGACCACATTTACTATTATGCTAAGTTTCACGGTTTCCGAGATATTGATCATTTTAATAGGATTTTTCGTCATTTTTCCTTATGTCCGTGATACGAAAAACCCCTTAATTCAAGTATTAATTTAAAAAAAAAACAGTGTTTTCTTGCATGACTTGAATCACTATGAAATAAGGAAGTTTTAAAGCTACATGCCATTTTTTTTCCTTACAACTTTTTGAGTAACCTCACAAAATTGGTTTTTCCATACTTGGTGAAAAACAAACGCACCCCGCTCTTAGTATGGAGAAAGTAACTCATGCGTGTTCACTCAAAAAGTTGTAAAGAAAAAAAAATGGCATGTTGCTTTAAAACTTCCTTATTTCATAGTGATTCAAGTCATGCAAAAAAACACTGTTTTTTTTTTAAATTAATACTTGAATTAAGGGGTTTTTCGTATCACGGACATAAGGAAAAATGACAAAAAATCCTATTAAAATGATCAATATCTCGGAAACCGTGAAACTTAAGACGTTAAACGTGAGGTTTAAGAGCCACTTGTACCTTATTTTTAAATACTAATTAGTTGTGTCAAAATGTATCGAACTACTACTACTACTACTATTAAATATTGATTAAACTGTTTAACTTGATTAGTGTTCTTTCGTGCAAGTGGCCGTTAGTGTTGTTATACATTAATAGCCATTAAACCATTTCTGATTGAGGAATCACTGACACGGAAAATACAGTTTTCACTAGTTTCCGAGTCAGGGGTACACACTTTATGCTCGTATATTAATATTAATGCATAACCTAGATCTAAGCAACTCAATGTGTAAACTTTTGGTAATAAAATATTATCTTATCTTATCTTATCTTATCTTATCTTAGCATAATAGTAAATGTGGTCAAAAATGTTCAGAATGACCCTTACTATCATCCCTTAAAACCCCTACACCCGACTGCCAAACACCCTGTATACATAATTTACTACGAACTTAGTGAGTTTTTCCTCTTCATAGACAATAAGCGTACTGTACATATAACTAATAACTTACTAAGTTTTTCCTCTACATAGAAATAGATGACTATGGGACCACCTATAAGAATTCGAGAGCATTATTCATAAGAAAGTACCCAAATCGCTGTAGCGAATAGAGGAAAAACTCATAACACACAACAACACGACAACTTACTGATAACTTAGTGAGTTATTCCTCTATATAGATGATAATAGTGAAATTTGAAGAGATTCTTCAATGACGCACTCGCAACCGCAGTCGGTTGTTCGATTTGAAACAATTGTTTTCATTTTGTACGCAGACAAGCCTTCGATTTTCAAAATGAAAACGATCGTGATTGCGAGTGCGTTAGACAATAGGCCCGCTGATTAAAAACAAAAACAATGGAAACAAAAAAACACCTAATCCAAATTAAGTTATTTAATAAAATAATTTAACGAACGCAAAACCCCCTCCATTGTTTTAAGTCAGTTAAAAAAAACTGTTATCACTTAACTATATTAAAACCAAAGTTTCGTAATTCTTTTGACATGTAAGTAATATTTTATAATATTCTAAATAAATTAGTATGAGTATGCGTATATGAGTATCACTTAATCGACAGGCTCCTTACAGCTTTATAAAACGTAAAGGGGGTTTTATTGTATTCTAAATAGGTAAATAAGTTCACTCAAAAAGTTGTAAAGAAAAAAAAATGGCATGTTGCTTTAAAACTTCCTTATTTCATAGTGATTCAAGTCATGCAAGAAAACACTGTTTTTTTTTTAAATTAATACTTGAATTAAGGGGTTTTTCGTATCACGGACATAAGGAAAAATGACAAAAAATCCTATTAAAATGATCAATATCTCGGAAACCGTGAAACTTAGCATAATAGTAAATGTGGTCAAAAATGTTCAGAATGAACCTTACTATCATCCCTTAAAACCCCTACACCCGACTGCCAAACACCCTGTATACATAATTTACTACGAACTTAGTGAGTTTTTCCTCTTCATAGACAATAAGCGTACTGTACATATAACTAATAACTTACTAAGTTTTTCCTCTACATAGAAATAGATGACTATGGGACCACCTATAAGAATTCGAGAGCATTATTCATAAGAAAGTACCCAAATCGCTGTAGCGAATAGAGGAAAAACTCATAACACACAACAACACGACAACTTACTGATAACTTAGTGAGTTATTCCTCTATATAGATGATAATAGTGAAATTTGAAGAGATTCTTCAATGACGCACTTGCAACCGCAGTCGGTTGTTCGCTTTGAAACAATTGTTTTCATTTTGTACGCAGACAAGCCTTCGATTTTCAAAATGAAAACGATCGTGATTGCGAGTGCGTTAGACAATAGGCCCGCTGATGAAAAACAAAAACAATGGAAACAAAAAAACACCTAATCTAAATTAAGTTATTTAATAAAATAATTTAACGAACGCAAAACCCCCTCCATTGTTTTAAGTCAGTTAAAAAAAACTGTTATCACTTGACTATAGTAAACCCAAAGCTTCGTAATTATTTTGACTTTTAAATTAGTATGAGTATGCGTATGAGTATCACTTAATCGACAGGCTCCTTACAGCGTTATAAAACGTAAAGGGGGTGTTATTATATTCTAAATAGGTAATTAAGGACTAAAACTACGAAACAGATTGTGTATCTGTTAAATGCAATTCAACAGCAAATTGCAGCTTGAAATGTTAATTAATTCACTCAATGCCGCTTAATTGCGATACGTAATGTACTTTGGACTAATTGCTTACAGTAATTCATAGGCTTCTCACACACGGGTCTTAGGAGCACAATGTAATTGGTATACTAGAATATCAGATCCTTATTAATATTATAAATGAGAAAGTTTAGATGCTTGGGTGTTTGTTTCTCAATAACGCTTTAGCTACTGAATGGATCAGAATGACATTTAGCGCGCATTTTGCTGGTGGTAGGACCTTGTGCAGGGTCCGTCCGGATCGCTACCACCATCTTATCCATTAACCTACCGCCAAACAGCAGTGTTCGCATTGTTGTGTTCCGGTTTGGGGATAAGACAGCCGGTGAAATTACTAGCATAGAGGCATTCCATCTTAGTCCTCAGGGTTGGCGACGCATTTGCAGTCTTAGGATTGCATTGCAGTCTTGTGAATGCGAATGTCTATGGGTAGTCTAAAACATTTAACCTTTGTGAATGGTCCTAGTTTTGGCTTTATGTGTTTTTTTTAATTCAAAAAACAAACAGCCATTTAATATTATATCACGTAATGCCTGGTTGCCCGCGATTCCTACACGTAGAAGTTTGTATATCGCTATTGTCTCAGTAATGAACAACTTTTCAGGACTAAAAAGTACTTTATTTCCTTTCCCAAGACGTGGGATGTTTTAGTGGTATATCCATAAAATCGTAACAAACATTCAAACAAAGCTATTTTTACATGTATAATATGAGTACGGATCGTTTAAATCTTATTTACAGAATGTAGAATAACGGTTGGTTCAAAAAATGCGAAGGATTTTCGATAACTTCATCAAACAAACTGTACCCTTACCATGAGTTACAATGACCGTACTCGCTATCGAGTCGAACGCTTTGTCCCTCGCCAAATTCACAGTATTCTTATAGAGTACAAAGGACAGAGCATTCTACTTGCTATCGAGTACATTATTTGTAACTCATGGTAAGGGAACTAGACCCGTATATTCGTAGTAACGCGGCGAATTTTGACTTCCAAGTAATCTTATAACTGTGGTTAAGCGGCGTAAACTTGTAACTCCACATATTCCTTTTTAACCGGTTCCAGAGTTAACCGATATTTTTTATTCCGAATAACTTGCTCGGATGGATTGTGTAGTTTTTGCGAACAAAATCTTTCTAGAGATATTTGCACAATTTGCAAACGTAAACCTAGTAATAAAGTTTAATATTTTATTTCGCCCCGATTCAATAATTTTGTTTGACAGCTGTCAATTAGTGCTGCCATAATTGAAAAATTAGAACTACACAACTTATAAATTGGAATAACGAATTACGCCTTACAAGCACATTATTAGTAGGACTAGGATAAAAGGAAAAAAAGAAAAAAAAGCTCCTACTTATTTGTACATAAGACGTAACCGTAACCTCATAAAAGTTTCGATACGTTATCCTACATCATCGGTATTCCCTAGACAACATAAAACTATTAAACACTTTATTGTACAAACAAAAGAGATAACAATGCTCAATCAAGCGATCTCAATTTAAAAAATAAATCCCTTAAAAACAACCCCCAAAAATTTACCCTTGACTAACGCAGTTGCAGTTGTTAATTCAACGGTTGGATACTAAGCCCATAAAAAAGGAACACTGATTACTAGTCCTTGTTAGCAATAATTATTATTAGGCTAAATAAATAAGCTTTCTTTATACGAAATATGCGTACTGGGCCCATAACCTAAACGAACACGGTTTATTTTGAAACGAATAAACATTAACTATACCAGGTGGCAGCACTGGTGCCATCACAAGAATATTTACTACTAATTTTTTTATTAGAAAAATATTATCTATTATTATAACATTTGTAAACTGAAAGAACTGCACTGTAGAAAGTGCACTGTGTTTTATATACAAAAGTTATCTAAAATAATGTTTATTAGGGCTCATACCAGCCCTTCAAATATTATGTTGGTATGGAAAACACACACTGTATAATCTTGTCATGTTTTGTCACAATATACCGTAATACTTTTGTTATATGACAGGCTCATTCGACATTGATTTTAGTTAATATCTAATAGTTATTCTTATTTAATATCTCGACGGATAAAGCTAAAGAACGATTCCCAGTTCGCTATTAATTTCTTAATGGCTTCGCAACTTGAGCTCTTAAACTAATTTCAAAACTATATCCTCTGATACTAAGAGCTTAAGAGAAAATAAATAATTCATCTGTTTCTACAATCAAGAGGATTCCGATTTCTAATTTCATACTCTACGAAGACGGTTGTGTCATTAAAATCCATTAGCACAGTAACAGAACAACAGCCAACAACTAATGGGAAACAGAAATAAAGTAGGATAACCATTGAGTTCGCTGATAAAGAAGCTATAACGGCAATTTAGTATGAAGCGAAATAGAATAGTGCAGCGTAACGCGGGAGAGGCAGCAAGGGTTCCGTTCTATGAATATAATTACTTTATTCATCGGGCATATTAGAACCATTAAACCACTGTCTGTTTGTAATGTATAGCTTGTATATAGTCTATTGTTTTCTCTAATAGAACGTGTTTTACTATAACAAGAGATTTTAGGTTTTTCATTTATTTAAAAATTGTATTTGTTGAGTTGCTTTGTTACTAGGCCCCGTATTAATAAACTAATCTCAACTCTAATGCTCGTCTCTAGATGTGTCAAAAATGACAGTGTTCTATGGTTTGACGTTTACTTTGACGTATTTTGTGACGTGCACCTAAGCCAAGATGAGTTTATTAATACGGGCCTAAGTCTTAGGTAAGTTTTTTTTTTGAGAAGTGCAATCTTTTAGGTATAAAGAAAATAGTAGGGATTCAAGATACCAGTTATGCCGTAAAAAACATTAACACGAAGATAGTGTGCTACATTATATTTGAGTTTATTATTCATGTGAAGCACAAAAAATATATTTTTGTTTAAAATAATTATTGTGTTATTAAAGTCAATTAAGTAACAAGGTTTGAAACCCTAGTGCCTTTTAAAAATATTGACGCCTGCAGCTTCAAAAAGGCTAATTAAAATTATCTTTTACTAAAAAAAGTTTAAATCATTAAAACTCAGGCTGTGCTTTCGATAGGAGTGGCACTACAGTAATAGAATTTGAGAAACAAGATTTTAACATCACTACATTATAAAACAAAGTCCACCGAAGCGTCTGTCTGTCTGCATATTTATTCGCAATAATCTCAAAAACTACCGAACGGATTTTCCACCATCGGTTAGATATTTTTTTACAAAAGTTTATGGTTTTTATTTATTTCTGGTTCATAGGTGGTAGTTGGTGGTTGGGGGTTGTGGTGCTGGTTGGTGGTTGGTAGCTAGGAATATAAAAAAAATGGCTTACTCGTAACATCAATTACCACTATTAAGAACTTAAATTTTAAAAGCAGACCAATTGAAGCTAAGTTTACTGAAGTCTAAAAAGAATCAAACGTTAAACATTGTACTTTATCAAAAAATAGAACTTTTCTTTTGCAAAAAAAATCTCAACACTGAACCCTGATAAAAAGTAAATATTCCTTTTGCATTTTATTTCTATTTTATTCTCTTGGCCTTCCCGTTTTCTTTTGTTCTGAGTGATTTATGAAGTACTCTAACCTTACAAAACATTAAACATTGGAACGAAGGAATGCAAGCAATCATACATAAATTTCACACAAATTCGTATGAAGGGGGAAATGAACAAACGAAACGTCTTAGTGGGGGAAAGAGATTTAGATTTATGTAATTATTTCCCCCCATTTTGTGGGTATTTCAATTTAGTTATTTTAGCGATTTATGGCCGGTATAAATAAAACAAAAGAGAGGAAAAAGTTGATGGTTTTTTTCATAGAAATAATGGACCGTAACCGTTAAAGTTATAGTCGAGACGTGTAATTTAAAACATTATTTAAGAATGAACAAATATTAATAGTGATTGTTTTTTATTTATTATTACGATAACTTGGCCCTATTGCTTGTTAATAGTTAGTAAATACGATTTTAATGAGCACTTGTTAAAAAAGGTCTTGTTATGTTTCCTTCGTACCAAGAAAATAATTAAGTATATTAAATAATATGCTATGGCGACACGGTTAGCCTAGTTGGTGACCTTACCTGCGAAAATAACGGTACGGAATTCGATTCCCGGTAAAGGCTAACACTAGTATTAAATTTGTTCCTGAGGTCTTCAGATTAGTACAGTCTAGTACCTAGCTTAGAGCTGAAACTTAGTCAATTTGGTTAAGATACCTAATTTATTTGTGCTATTTATGTTTATATGGTTTTTATTTCCGTAAAATTTGTAACTCTGTTTAAGTCAAGATTTTTGGCACAAATCAGAAAAAAAACAAACCGTTTACATTCATTCTATTTCACAAACCCAATGACAACCCGACGTAAAATAAATATTTATTCACCTACCCCTCTACGATAACACATCGCCAGAAAAAGTATATTATTTTCTTTTACAGAACATACTATAAAGAATAATAGGCAGGAAACGTAGCCAGGACAACAAAACGCGTTTACGTCACTAGAATAAAATAAATAATAAGCAAGTAACGTTTTATTATTGCTTTGTAGTAGAAATAACAAAAACTAGACTATACTCTTGCCGTTGTCATACAACTATACGTTTAAAACTAAACGATTGATCCTAGGAACTAAAGTTACGGTTAACTGAAATAAATCTTTGAAAGGGATAAGTTCACCTTTGTATTTTTACATTTTTGCGTTATGTAATTATTTCGTTTCAATAAAGTGTTTATCTACAAGCATTGAATTATGGGTGAACAAAGTGAGCATTTTTGAAAAATCTACCCACCAAGAAAGAAATAGGGAAATTAATTGGACACGTACAAAATCCCAGGCATCCTCTAGGACATTATATAACAAAAAAAAAATAGAGGATAGACTTTTCCACGTCGTAACCCATTCTGAGCCCATATTATTATATTATTAGTGTTATTAGTGTCAAATCCTTCCAGATTTCAGATAGAGAATTTACGTGCTTTAAATGTGTCCTTTTAAACTGACTTCAAAATGGAGGAGTTTAGTTTATCAAACAACACCGGGTGGTGGAATAGTGAGGGATGAAATGTAATATATTGTGGTACCTATATTCACCAATTCCGATATGGAGTCGATTAATGAGTAAAAAATTTTTTTTTATTAATTCTGTTTTTTTTATATATAAATACCTAATTACTTCTAATTCTGAAACCTTAAAGTTGCTAAGGTGTACTATTAAGGGCAAAAAGTTGCCCTACAGCAATGTAACCGTCAAAAATATCTTTCTTACTCTAATTTGGTGTAATAGAATGAGACCAACGTAAAGAGACTACGTGTGCTCTAAATTAAATTGTGTCAAAAAGCAAGCAGATAAAAGTGTTTGGTTATTTTCTAAGATTTTAATAGTTACTATGTATAAAATTCATGTGAAAAATTTTCATTATATTATGTGGTTTTTGTCAACATACACCAAAAATGTTACCCAGCGTATAGTAAAAAGTAGTTTTTGGAATTGCTTTTTGTTCAAAGATAATTCGTTATTGCCTCAATAAACCAGTTTATAAACGATTTTCCTTTCTATTTATAAAATAAATGCATTATTAATGTATTGCTTTTATTTATTTGTTTTACTAACGTTGATGACGTGGTTAGCCTGATAGGTCGTTTTTTTACATTATGTTCCTAGTTTCGATCCTCGGTAAGGGTAAATATACATTTTGTGTTGTGATCATTTATTAAGTATTTATGCATTTATAAATGCAATTGGGATTGACCAAAAAAACTAACTCATTGTAATAGTGTATTAAAACATACTATTTCAAGCTGATTTCGCCTAACCCGTAAGATACACCTAGGAGGGCTTCAAGCCGAAAACGAAGGTCAAACAAAGGTTAAATATACTTTTGTCGAAATATAGTTAAATATTTCAAAAACTTAATAATGCAGAACGGCTTTAAAACCCTATTCCTCGAAATCGTTTTCGAATTGGAGTAATTGTAAAAATATGAACAATCCCAATTGTGTACTGGGTAATGGTTTATTTAAAATGATGAGGCTGTCTCAGTCTGTATATTTTTTCAAAACTAGACTGATGTAGTGCTGGCTTGACTCATGTTCTTAGACTTTAATCAGTTTATTGTATATTTTTTATATTCGTTTATTGTTTAATATTTATTGTTATGTGTTTCTACATATTTATTGATATTTATATTAATTTTAATTCCAGTTTAATATAGCTTTATTAATTTTAATGTTGTACTTATCAGTGTCATAAGTAATATATAAATGTCGTTTCTTCTCAGCTGAGCAGTGGTCCTCTACCCGTGCCGTCTAAATTATGATGGATAAACATCTATTACCTTTAAAGCTTTACGGTACAAGCATACAGATTAAGAATTTTTTACTACTTGACATGAGTTAACTAATATTATTTCAATACCGTTTTCTAAACCACAGTGAATCAAGTTTCAAAAGGAAGCTATTTCAGGTGTACTCGAAACAGACAAAACAATCAATTTAAATCAACTTAAAGTGCATTGGCTTGTTCAAGTGCCAATGCACGAATAAACAATGCAAATAAATATTATGTCAACGTATTCATATTAAAAATAAAATGGGTTAAGTTGCGGTCAGCGAAATAAATCCAAAAACCACGAATCACATGCTTTTAATGTCTTCTGAGGGTTAATTAAAAAGGGGTATAAGTCTATAAAAGTCTGTAGATGAATAATACCTTTTTTATTACAAGCTAAGTCTACTTGTATCCATTTTTACTAAAGCCACATCTATATAGGCAGGCTTTTTATGAGTCGCAATCAAACTAGAAACCCTTATTATTACGGAAACATAAGAATTATTATTTTAAAGCATATGCCATGTTCGTCTGTCTTTATCATCGAGAATTTTTCGCTAGAGTAACCGTGCAGCCAAAACTTAAAGTGCTATAAATCTGAAAAATATACGAAATGAAAATACATAATCACAAATTAAAAAGGAAAGCACATAATTATATGAAAAAAAAAACAAATTATAAAAATATGGAAAAAAAACGCACGCTGCCTTTTATACCCCACTTTATTTGGCAGAATATTACACATGCGTTGATTTTCGTAAAAAGCTACTCATCTAACCTTGTTAAGTCTAAACAGTTAAGACAATTGCAGTCAAGAATTTAATTAAAATCCGATTGTATCGAATCCAGTTGCATCAACAGGAACAAATTCATACCGATGGGAACAGATTCATTTAGATTCCTGCGTCGTTTGTTTAAAATGAAAACTATTGTTAGACTTCATTGCTTCACTTATTATTTACTGTACTTTTTTTAATTACCTTTTTAAAATCGGATAGTAAAGTTTTAATAATGACGATTTCAAAATTAGCAGCTGATTTTGATTACATTTTTCATTTAAATTAAAAAAAAAAATACGATTGATACTGACGATGTATATTTTTAAAGAAAAATAAAAAAAATTGTGACAATAAGTCCCATAAATAAATTATATTAAAATGATTAGAAGAGCTCGTTGAATTATAAGTAAAGGTCGTTTCACAAGAGACGCCATGAATAAATTGAATGGGTAAACAAAAGTATATAGTCGGGACCTATTGTTCCATTTTTACTCATATAAACAAATACATTTACCATTATAACTCCATAATCATGCATTGTTGAATACTGAGCATTATTTATTTATACACTTAATCATTGTCTTTGTGTCCATTTTGATGTAGTAATCTCCATCTAATATCGTATTTTTTTAATGAAAACCTCTTTTGGTGAAAATACAATTAGACTGACAAATTCTTGTCATTTTTTTTCCGAACCATTTTTGAAATTGATGTTTGGATAGATTTCATTGCTAAGAGATGTTTTCGTCTCTCTCGCACCTAGCATAATAATACGTGATGATGAATATTATATTCAACCTTTTTAATAAACTAATTAGAGATAACATTATTCTTACCACTATTTCATCCTGTATCTAAAGACAATTACAATCAGATAATTGGGTAAGTAAAGTTTTTGGAGGAGATGTAAATTATATTTTTTTTCGATAGTCGTCATCCTTAAGATCATAGAACTGCGGCTCTTTTACTTTTATTTCCTCTAATATTTTAGAAATCTTTTTTTTAGTTATGAAGTTGACATTTGTACACTTCAATGACCGACAAGCTTGTTGCCTTCGTATTTAATGAAATAGAAAAAAAAAACTGTCACTTTTATATCTGTCAACGTCAAATCAAATCAAAGTAAACAAACGGTTTAATTCAAATAAGTAAATTCAAGTAAATCTTTGTAATACTCCATTTCCACAGTCCGTGTGGGATTGCCTGAATTCATTGCGTGGATTGTACAATTCAAAAGTGCTTTCGTGGCTATCAAAAAGCAGAGCAAGAGTCGTCGAAAAAGAAAGAAATCGGTGTCCAAGAAGAAGTGCCAAAGGGTTCGAAAATAAATCTTAGACCAAATATCGTGCAAAGGTCTTAAAGTAAAGCGGCAAAACGAAAGTCCAGAGTTCGTTCTGAGATCGTTAAAAATATTTCTAAAAACACTGATCACATGAAACACAAGCAAACAGAAAATAGCCGTTGTATTGAATCGTTTGTTTACTTTGATTTGGTTTGACAATGACAGATATAGAAGTGTTTTTTTTCTTTTTCATTAAGTACGAAGGCAACAAGCTAGTCAGTCATTGAAGTGTACAAATGTCAACTTCATAACTAAAAAAAATATTTCTAAAATATTAGAGGAAATAAAAATAAAACAGCCGCAATTTCTTGATCTTTAGGATGACGACTATCGATAAAAAATATAATATACATATCTTCCAAAAACTTTACTTAGCCTATTATACTTGTTATTGTCATTGGCAGTCTGAAAAGAAACAGACTTTACATTCTGTTTGAAATTCGAACTACGTTTAAAAGACACTACAGCAATTCGTTCGTTCCATTTATTGTAGCTCTAGTAAAACAACCCATACTCGTTTTAATGGGTTATTCCGACGTTACAACCCAGCAGTCTTTTGTCGCGACTTTGCGGATTGTAACATATGGGTATAAATAACCTTTAAAATGCTTGGAACAATACTGACATTGGGTATACTGCTTTACATAATTCCGAATTCATAAAAAAAACGATTTTTCATAATTCGGAATTTCATAGTTCCGGTTAAAATTTTCGCCACAGTCGGTTAAAAGAAACATACTTGAAACACCTTAGTCTTACCGTTACTAGAAATAAGTCTACACCGCGTAAATTGACGTGTGCCAGTCCTACGGCCAGATATATTTCCAACATAAACAAAAATACCATAAAATAACTTAAAAATGTACTTTAAAAAAATATTTAATTATTGGCGCATAATTTTTAATGGTCATCAAATTGACCTGTTAACGTAAGTTAAATTTTATGACTCGAAACCAGACCATATTCTGTAATTTTTGCAAGTATGATGAGAAAACAATTTAGATAGGTACTTTAAAATGACGTGGCAGAAACCATCCGTCTTGACCCTATCCGTGATTTCCCTAAGTAAATTCAAAGCAAAACAAATCAAATGAAAACTCACTGCCTCGTAAAAGAAAAACTATTCTGTGATGTATGTGTTTTCCCCATTGAAATGAATGTAATCCCCTAATAGATTTACCTGGCCCGTATTCAATAACGGAAATGCATGCTCTGTGGAGTATTCATTGGTTTTTTTCAATCAGCATAGTCTTCATACGATGATGTAGTTCTGTGCAGTTTTAGGTGCCAGAATTCTCGAATTTCTTATAAATTACAATTTAATATTGTCTTTGGCACTGAGAAAGTTAAACTAAGATGTTATAATTGGAAATGTCAATTTGGAATTGTGAAATGGTGCATCTAGCCAAACCAAACTGTGGTTAACGGTCGGTTTTAACGATTTTCCCCCGTGTGGTTGCCGGGTTTAAATAGTGCCACTCCATGTCCTCCCTTGGATGTTGTAAGAAACGACTAAGGGAATAAAGGCTGTGTAGTACTTGGGCTTGCATCCTGTCACTAATACGCCGGTAAACATCTCAGCCTAATTGTGCAAAATGTAGTTACAGAATTATGAACAAGTTTTTAGAGTTGTTAGTAATTCTGTAGCTCTGCCTACCCCACTCTGGGATTATGGGCTAATGTATGTATGTATGTTTTTTTCATCAAAAAAATCCATATCAACTAACTACTTACAAAATGATGTTAATTATAATATAATATTATAATAAATTATAATATAATGCAAGGAGAAGGCATACGAGCACTCAGGCCACCTGATGGAATGTGGGATCTGTGATGCAAAAACATAGCATTATCAAGACTCTAATCTTTAAGACTGCAATCCTAAGACCACAATTGCGTTGCAGGTCCCGAGGACAAAGATGCAATGCCTTTATGCTAGTTTTTTTACCTTTTGCCTTATTCCCACACCGGAACGCAATGCGAACACTGCTGCTTGGGGGTGGGTTAATGGATGGTATTTAGTAGCAATTCAGACAGACCCTGCTCAAGGATGTGCTATCACTAATGATAAAAATGGTGATTCTTTTATTTCCTTAACGAAATAAAAAAAAAACATTCAAGCAATTCGAAGAACTGACATTACCTATTTACTAAAGACTACCAAAGACTAGTATCGTATAAGCTGGGGTTGGAAGTTCTTATGAGCAATCTTTACTCAAACAAGTTACCCAAAACAAACAAACTTTTTTTTTAAATCAACCTTAAAAGGGGTACATTTGACGCAATATTTTATTTGAATGTAACAAATATCTGGAATTATAAGCGATCACGAAAACAAAAATAAAAACGTCAAACAAATTGCAATTGCACAAAGAGCATTGTTTTTTAATTGAAAAGGAAACAATGCAGCACCCAATTATTAACTGGATGTAGGCCATCGATTGGCCTACTCTTTATCAGTTCAGGGGGGTTATTATGACATAGTTATGCAATTCTGTTTACGCTGAGAGAAAAAGACAGAGCTATATAACTGCCAATAGCTCTGTCCCTTACACTCATCGTAAAATGAACTGCATAGCATTATGTCATAATAACCCCCCAGAGCCTGAATGTAATTAAACCTGGGCGGTAACCCGAGAATGCTTTGCGGTTTTAAATAAAAGGAAGAATACTGAGAAGTGGATGGGACTTGCATATGTACTGCCAACTTTTACAAAACAAAAAGCGATGCCAATAAATAATTGTCATAATTGAGATGCGTTTCAGATATCGT
This sequence comes from Acleris laterana, assembly GCA_963966035.1. NCBI lineage: Eukaryota > Metazoa > Arthropoda > Insecta > Lepidoptera > Tortricidae > Acleris > Acleris laterana. The sequence goes on from OZ014442.1 coordinate 17,051,403, forward strand.
TTTGTGGCCGCCATGATTGTTTAAATTGCTTTTCCGCTTATTTTTGGTTTAAACATTACTTTATACTTTTATGCGGAAAAGAAATAGCCATAATACTTAATGACCAATACCATGATTTGGTCTGATCAAAATAATGTAAGGACTTTTTTGATATGTGTATTTCATTATGCATGTAATTCCCAAAAATATTTACTTATTACTTACCTTAGGCAGTAAAAACAAATTAGGAGCGTGTCAATATCCAAGACAGAAATGAAATAGCGCGTCAAGAAGCTAATAATGTAAGGATTAATAGCCCACCTAACTAGTTTGTTGTAGAATGAACGTTGAATAATGATTCCTAACTTCCATTATGCTAAGAGCAGCGCTGGTAGTGTAGTTTCACCTCATTTTTCTTGGCTCTTAGGAAATAAAGTTAAAATGGAAATACAATATCAGGTATGTCTCGTTGTATTTGCTAAGTGAATGGTTCGCTGACGAGGAAAAAGGCTTGGTGTGTTATATTATGTCACTTGAAGTAAAATTGTTTATTATTCACACATAGTTTGTGTTAGCTATTTCGTCTCAATGCACTTAATTTTTTTATTGTAATCTTGAAGTAGTTTATACAGGTCGATTCACAAGAGCTGGCACGAATGAATTGAATGAGTGAACGAAAGTATACAGGTGTGTAACATAATAACAGGTTTTCGATTTGAAATTCGAGCATCGGTTCAAAGGACGTCACTCACACAGCCATAGGTGACATTCTACACACACCATCCATCCATTCCATTCGTGCTATCTTTAGTGAATCTACCTGTACTTAAGCAAATACTGTTATAGTGTAGTAATAGGACTAAATATTTATTTACAAAACGTACTTAACTAAATGATTTGAAATTCCATTTGACACCATTTTTCACCGCTTGGTTTCCATCTAAAACAAAATATTTGTTTAGTAAAGAAATTCTTCTTTGACACTAAGATTGGGAGTTGCAGCATCACATGCATGAATAGTCAATAATTATTTATTATTATTTCCTTATTAAATGTTATTACTCAGAATTGGCAACATTTGATTTTTACAATTTACAACCGCGTAACTAACAAATTTAATAAAGAGCAAAGTGCACCTCACTTATTAAGTCTACTTAACTAAACTTGAACTTTGGGCAGCCAGCTTACAACAGCTGCACGTCGCATGTTTTTTTATTTCCTGATCATTGAAGCAAGTAAACTTAATTAAAATTCAACAATACAAAAGTACTTTTAGTAGTCTTGCATTAGACGTATTTAAAGACATCAGATACACGGACTTAATAACAATACTTTATGTGACTGGTGGATATTAAAACACGATTGTGGTTCAATGAAACTAGCCGAAAGGTGAGTTTCATAATTAGATCACACGAGTGTATTAATGCCTAATTATATGTACAGTCGCATATATAACTTTATCTACATGCATATCATAAGTTTACTACAATATCTGAGAAACCTGTACGGTATCTGTGTTTGCTCTGTATCTTAATTTACCTGTACCTATCCTAATATTTACATACAAGTTACGGTCTCCGATAAGATGCAACCACTTTGGTAACCGATACTTTAATGACATGCAATACTTTAATGTGAACATTAAAATACAATGTCATTTGCTTATTGTTTCTGAACATATTGTAGGGAATTTATGATATGGATGTAGATAAATTATATTTGTTGACACTCCAGCAATCAAAAATCTACTACAACAATCAAGAATAACAAAAAAAAAACTACATTTACAGACTTTTAAAACATATCATTAAAAACGTTATCCCCAAAACGACATAAACCAAAAATCTTCCGTGTACGATAGCAATCGCAAGTCTCTTTCAAAGAGCCCTAAAAAACAGGCCAAGTCTTGATAGCTCATCTGGGATCTCCACGCTAATGTCTCATTGTGCGAGGCGAGACAGCATTCAAGTGGCTTTTCACATCAAAGGCAGTTTTTACTTTGAGCGTGCAACTAGGAGTGATATTCCGGAGACTGAAGGACCGATACCGGCGGCTGTACAAAGGGGCTTGGATTTTCTAAAGATAAAGTCAGTGTTTTTCTGATTCAGTTATTTTGGGATCTTTGAAGTTTAAAATTAGAATGGTTATTTGAATTAAAGCGTAAGTCTTAGTCTTTTTTTCCACTTACCATCAGGTGGCCTGTGTGCTCGTTTGTCTTCTCTATGACATAAAAAAAAAAAAAAAAAGTCTAAGATACAAATAGGAAACGACTTTCATCGGGCTGTTTAATCGATAAAAAGTCTTTTGTATCAAATTTAATATGGTTAGTAATGCATGGCGAATAGGTAGGCTGATTTTTTTTATCAAAAAAAATATGAATATTTTTTCAATGATTTGTAATTTTCTAATTGTTTTGTTGAACGGATTACTTCAGCAAGTTATAAATAGGACTAAAGCGTGACTTAGAATAATTGCAGAAGTTGACTACTTTTAAGTTAGAAAAAGCAGCAAAATTGTGCTTCAATCTTGCTCTATAGAACAGAAAGTAAAAGACGACAATCAAATTCTGCAATTTTAATTGATAGTGTAACCGGTACTTAAGAATTACCAGAATTTAGTTTAAAAATATCAATTAACGGTTTTCAAATTATTTACCAGACAGAAGGTACAAATCTCATCGTAAATACGGCACGGATCAAAAACGTCGTCAGATAATTATTTTTTCCAGGATTTTACGTCGTTGTGATTAAATTTGTGACACTATCCTGGGTAGGTACCTAAACCGATTTTGAAAAAAATTGACAATTAGATCGCTTGAACTTCGGAAAAGAACACAGTCATGACAGTTTTTCTTGAAACTCTCTTACGATATGTAAGTATTATGCGGACGAAGTCGCGAGTAAAATCTATCTTATATAAATAATTCTGCTCTATTTCAATGGCAGTCCGTAACGGAAACTTATTCAAGTTGAGGATTTTTATGGGGAATGCTGTTAGCGGATTGCCCATTTCCGGGATATTTTGTTTATTTTGCGTTTTTATTAAGGCCGGGGGAGAATTCGTGAAAGGAAGAGCATCTTAGAAACTTGAGCTTTTTTAGACTTTATTAAAGAACACTCGTTTCGGTATACCGTTACGAAAGGGAACCCGAACGTCTGTTTTTGGAAATTGTTTAATGAAATACAGGGTAGAAAGTTGAGATGGGTCAGTAAGGGCAGTTTCTAGAACCCTTGCCGCCACGCAAAATTAACCTTAAAAGACACTTTTTTAGATTTGGTTGCAAAAAAAAATTATTTAAGCAAAATTAAACTTCAAATTTCTTACAATCTGTATTGGAAAAGTTTTTACAATTTGTGACTTCTAGTATCCTGACCTTGGTTGGTCTCGAAAAGTATTTTTATCCGTGGTAGAAATGGATTCGCTTGACCTGAACAAAATGTTCTCCCGAAAACTCCTGTTTTTCTCACAGATCAGTATCTTTTTCAAATTCTGTGAATTTGTTCATGGCGTTCAGTGTTCCAGTAATTAAACTATATAAAATTTCCAACATGTATATTAATATAAGTAAAGTTTAATAAAAAGTTTAATTTTCATGTTTAAGTAGTTTTTATTAAAATTATGCCATGCAATATACTTACAGCATCCTCACGGCTTCTTTTTAATTAATGTTTAACTTCAAGTGGATCCGTTATGATGAAAACACTTTGTTTAGGTACACGGTGCTCCACATTTCCATTAAAAAACCTTTTTATTATGTTCCAAACTTTTAACAAGCAAAGTTCACTTTTGTTTGTTACTTAAAAATATTTGTCTAAACAATTAGATGATCAAACTTTTAATTATAAGGAATATTGATATCAGAATTTAAGAATATTTTGTTTAATTATGATTTTCTTAATATTATAAAAGCAGTTTATGTGACTGGTGCATAATGAGAAGCATTAATACACGATCTGGTCAAGGTGGCAGAAAGGTGCTGGAAGAGGAGAGCACTAGACCGAGATGGATGTAACATACGAGTATAACGCGATCCAGCTTTTATTGAAACTGAAAAAAAACATGAATATTATCTATTGTTACCATGCAATCTGTATAGACATCGACCGTAAAAGACAGTCCAACCTTTTTACAACCCTTTTTTTATATTTTCACTTGGTTGCGATGAAACTAATGCAAAGGGTAACTGTTCTAAAAATTCAAATTCAAATTCAACATCTTTTTTACATTTGAAAAATGACTTTGTTTTGTCATCTCAGAAATTTAATATTCCAAAGTTTTCAATGGAGAAGTTGTTAAAAAAACTCCTAGAGGAAAAACGAGCTTTTTTAAGCTCAACTCGGAATTGGATTAACTTTTAATCTATGCGAGTGAAACTTGAATATCTTTTGATGTCGGGAACTGCTACTTCATAATTGGACAGGCAAGAGTGAAGTGAAATGAATAAAACGTTTAGCAGAGTCTAGAATTTAATTAATAAACTGGATTATATTATATTATGTTTTGGAGTTTATACTCAAGAATTTAATTATATAGGTAATGTATGATTTTTAAAATACGCAATTTTTTAATGTTTCAACCACTCCTGGGTTATTTGCAAAAAAAACATGATCGTATAGGCTCGGCCACAAAAGGTTATAGACAAAACTACATTAAAATCTGTTAAAAATGAGAAGGGTTTAATTTTCTTTAGGTATATCGAGTAAAGTATCGTCATCAAGAAAATAATTATTTGCGATGGGATAGCGTTTGAGTGTCATTATTTCAAGCGTGATATTTAAAAATGCAACAAAAAAACTTCAAACCAAAAAAAAAATTAGCTGCATAAAAAAAAATGATTATCAAAAGCTTAGTTTGGTTTCGGTTTAGTTTTTTGTAGAGCGCTTCAGTATTTTTCGTGAAATGTTCTGGCACGAACTTTGAAGTTAACATTTTATATCAATATCGACTAGTAAAGTAAAAATTTTATGACAAAATAATGTATGAAAGCGTGAGTCTGCTTTAAGATTTCGTGTTTCAAATAAATTCAGTAAAGTTAAGTATCCATTTTCGAACAGTAAAGGCGATTCGAAAAACTTACGTAATCTTTGATCGATACGAGCATTTCTACCATACATATCTTGATCTAAGTTAAACAAAAATGGCTATTAAAATTTCTCAAATCTAAGCAATAATTGACAAACCTATACTAGACGCAGGTGCAACCACTTAAAACAATTCAAACTTTACCATTCCATTCGTTAATATAAGTAGAATGAAATTTTTATTATTATTATGCCACTGGTACGGTACCTAAATTACAAAAAAAAAATTGGTTGGTTGATGTGCAGTTTTTTTTTAAAGAGGCAAGTTTGTTTATTTTATTTCAAAAAAGTTTCGATAAAAAAGGCATTTTTGGCATGGGTATCATCTGTTTATTGAGAGGTAACTAACAAGTTCAAACTTGGTAACTACGTAAATTACAGCAGAGATCCTGGTGCCATATCCCTAATCCATCATCAGAACCCTTACCATGAGTTACAATTACCGTACTCGCTAGCGAGTCAAATGCCCTGTCCCTCGCACTCTTTAAGAATACTGCTAGGTTGCGAGGGACAAAGCATTCGACTCGCTAGCGAGAACGTTAATTGTTACTCATGGTAAGGATACAGATGCTCTTAGACATTACACTCTACATCGTTATCGAGTTCCAAACTTCAGCCCATCCTATTAACGGGAACTAGCTTATAAAACGGGAACTACATTTGAACTAAACAGAGGAACAGCTTACAAATAAATGTTTATTTCTCTACTAAAAACAAGAAGTAAATAATAAATTCTTCACAATCAAAATCGAAAGCATACCAATTAAAGAATACAGCGGTTTTATTAAAGGGATTCACAAAATAATGACTCAAGAGACAAACACTTCAGTGATGATTAATTCTGAGTTACCTTTACTTTTCAAGATATCTTAAAAACACATTGAATCTCTCATTTGGTTCAGTAACCACGGTTCAAAGAACCAAACTGAAGGCACTCGATATTTTTGATTAAATCGCCAGCCCGAATGAAATAGACCTCGGAGACTGTATTCCCAGATCGAAGCGAAAGTTAATTGGAACGAATGAATCTTGAATTTGTAATTGAAAGATTACAGGTTCGGTTTCTGAGTGCGACTGTATTGGTAAGATTGGATCGCGATGACGTAACTGAATATTTGTTTTAAATTGTGTTTTATTGATTTTTGATTTAAGTCAAGTTGTTGAGAAAGGAGATGCTCGCGTCTCTGGAAACAATTTAATTTATTTGCTTAATAACGTAAACGAGTTAAAATCCTAAATAATGTTTTTCCAGCAGCTAGATTCCAGAATTAAAAAATAGCACCACAAAATATGAAAAGGGTGAATCTTATTGGGTAGGAATTAATTTGTAACTTTTGAATTTTGGCACTACATACAATATCACATAATAATAATATGTGAGACAGTCATAATAATATTATGGATATGTCCTCAAGGTACTGAAGGTTGGTTTATGGGGATAAACTCGCCTTCGTATATTTTATTTTAAGGGTTTTATGCAAAAAAATATTTGTGCAATAAAAAGTTGCGTGACACACATATTACATATTGAAAAAATTCTGAACAAAGCGATATTATACGAGTTCTACGTGGACAGACATGTGCTAAGCTGATAAGTCGCTAGTGAGCTGCAGCTGTAACCGAGCAGTTACAGTAACATGCTTCTAGTGGAGTTACAGTAACAGGCTAGCGAGCCGCTTATATTTTTAATTTTTTTGAGAAAATGTTATAACGTCAAATACTAGGAGTGCATAAACGTTTGGGAGACATCCGCGCTGTGTCGTGTGCGCCCGCCGCCGCCCGCCCGCCGGTTGCCCGCACCGCCTGAGATCTAAGTTCCGCTATGCCTGATATACCTCCTAATTACCGCTGCGCTCCTGGTACTTTATTTTAACACCCAATTACTTTTCTTCCCTAGGGTGGACATTAATTATCAATTTACTTTTTTGAGTGATGTATTTTTTATTTAATTGCATATGTTTGAGAAAAGCACTATACGTACCTCGCCGTGAAAAAGGGTTGCCAGCCTCGTAAGTATCTCTGTCTATATCACTCGGCCGGCAACCCCCTACTTCCCGGCCTCTGTAGTAATGTACTATTACTTTTCCTTATTCTGTCAACTGAACGCTTATTAACAACCTGTCAAAACCCTCGCTCCCTGCCCTATCCGTCAACTCAACAAGCAAAAAACAACAATCAATCCATCAATTCCCGGTTCCTAAATCCCATCTGAGAGAGTCAAAAATTCTCAAGTCCGCTAAAAGATTGCGGTCGGAGTTGTTTGCGAGCAATATGTCAACATCGCAATAATTCATTCTGTCACCTCGAGTCACAACAACAGTTAAACATACTTGCTATTTCATTGTTAAACCTTATTTCTGTGTTAGGACGAACTTTATAAATTGTTTAAACAAATAAATATTATGCTTTAAACCTTTGAGGACCCCGTCTTCGAAGTTAGCGGTCCTGGGATCAAGTTCTGGTACGTGTTTGCTTAAGAATGCACCGAGCAAACGTCGAGCGTCCAGTGGCGCCCTCATTACTATTATTGTGTTTTCTAATTAACTAAAAAAATTCCTTGCAATCAGACGATACTTTTTGTAGCGCAAGTAAAAACACAATTTATGGGATACGTAACAAACTTTAGTAACAATGACCCCTTGAGTAGTCAGCTTAACGGGAAAAGGTGGCCACTTTTTTCCATTAAGTTGATAACTCGATGGTGAATTGTTATTTAACTATTGTGATACACCCTTTAAGTTGTATTTTCATTTGTAGTACAAAAACCTACCGACCAATTTCAGGAATATACTTTAGTTTATTAGAAAACAATAATAGTAATGAGGGCGCCACTGTACATCCGGCGTACGCTCGGCGCAGTCTTAAGAGTGTTGAATTATTTTTATGTAGTTAAGTGTGGTCATTTTTATATAAATATGTGTATTGTGATCTAGTTCCCAAAATACAAGCCATATTCTTAGTTTTTAGTCAATTCATGTTCTATTGTCCTATGATATTTATTTACTTACTTGTATTGAAACTCAGTTACGAGAAGATCAAAGCGCGGACGCCGACGATGAAGAATTTCGTACAATGACCTTTACTGTATCGTAATACTATAGGGAAATGGTTTAAAATTAATTATACATACATACATACATTAAATCACACCTGTTTCCCAGAGGGGTAGGCTGAGACCACTTCTTTCCACTTGCTACGATCTTGACAAATTTCTTTCAAATTAATTATGCCGGCGATTAATGTAACAGAGACAAGTAATGGTCAATCGATGTATAAAATACCGTTTATTGGGCGACGAACGTTTGAAAAAAGCATTTAGACGTTAGCGGGGGCGGGTTGTGTGAGCGGGGAAGGAAAGCACGCGCAACTGCGCACTACGAACTTACAGTCGTCTTTCCTCCCCCAACGTTTGGTTACTCTGCGAGAGTGTCGCGTATAAAATAGTTCCCAAAATAAACGGGCAAGAGCATGTCTAAACATGCTCAGTGCAGGGTTCCGAAGCCTTTACTACACAAAAACTATCTCAAAAAACCCTTCGCCGTTAGTCTGGTAAAAATAGAGTTAGCATGGCTCTATACCTATAACGTCATCTACACTAATATTATAACGAGGAAAGATTTGTATTTTTGTATTTGTGTGTGTGTGTGTGTGTGTATTTTTGTAATGAATAAACTCAAAAACTGCCGTGCCGATTTCAAAAATTCTTTCACCATTGGAAAGCTACATTCACCTTGAGTGACAAAGGCTATGTTTTATTTTTTTGCGTGGACGGAGTCGCGCGCAACAGCTAGTTTAGGATATATCCTTATGTAACCCTCTTTGCTGTCAAGCGATCTGGTAAAAAGGCCGTAGGGCCTGTTTTACCTCTACAATCGACAAGTAGTTGGTAAATTTATCAGCCATTTAAAGTTGTCTCTCTCCTTGTCTATTTTCAAGTGTAAAAAAGAGAAAGAGCAAAATTTATCCGTCAAATATGCTTTACTTGTCGGTTGTGAAAATAGGCGGTTAATACAAGAAGTACAACTATAACCCGAACTAAACTTCCAGGTTTAATTATTTTAGGTAAAACTTTAAGACCTAAAAGCTCCCTAGCCACAAATTCAATTACAACTCGTAAGATGCTTAGAGAGCGAACAAAGGAAGGATTACACATACAGATGAACAAGGTAAAAAGAGATACCGAAGCCCGTCTTTTAATTAGAAAGAACCTAATTATTTCTTGCGCAGGATTTTAACTGAAGTGATTATTTCTCATGTGTGAAAGTGACGCCTTTAAAGGGGCTTCTGAAGTGTTAAGCGTTTTATGCTGTTGAATATAATAATTACATGTTATCTACTCTCATATCGTAAAGTTCGAATTATAAACTTCAAAACAAATTTATATTGGCATACTTTATAATTATTTATAAATAATGTTGAAAAGTACTTTTTTTACCATTACGATACAACTTAATCCAAAAAGTTAAAGTCAACAACGAGGTTCCATCTCATTTTTTTTAATAATGGAACGCACATGCGATTCACGTCATTTTTACAGCATTACAAAAAGTTTTCATTCCAATTTTAACTTGTCTGTGATAGCGCCCACTTTAACGCATGTGCGGTGATGTGCTAGGTTTTGGCACCATTTATTGAATACGTTTTGTTGTAATGTATGAGAGTAAATAAAGTAGTGTATGAAACTGCACATAACTAGGTAGGTATTAAAACACTCGTGTGATACAATTAAAAACCTCGCCTAGCGGCTCGGTTCTTAAACACACAACACACACAATTTTAATACCACTATGCAACAATTTCATAAACTACTATTATTTTATAGGACATGTTCATAAGTAAGGTAAGGTGTTGGTAAAATGTGTCAATTATTAAATAATGTGTTGTTATTAGATTGTCTGATATAAGGATTCTTATTAGAAAAAATATGCTTATTTCAAGGCGTGACACAGTGATTTTATTGTTGCTATACCGAGTAACATTGTAGTTAAATGTGGAACGTTCTAGAATATTTTATACTTTGGTAAAATAAAATATTTTTTAATGTTCACGAAATGTGTTCGAGAATCTTCTTAAATACTTTCTTGAGATTTCCAAAAAGTTGGGGATGCTTTTCATCTTGTTCATTATTACTTCTAAGTTTAGCTACAAAGAAGTTTATAAGTACATAATTACAACGAACTTCCCTTTACGGTTTTTTATCGTCGCTATGACATGAGCTCCACAAGCATTTAAAAAGTAACAAAACTTATTTACCACAAATTTACCATGATGTATATTATTACTGTACTAACTTAGTTTTTATAAGTGTTTTTGTAACTAACAACCTATGGATCTGAGATATCTAAAAATAAAATATTTTTTATTTTTTTATTTTTATTATTATTGACCATCTCATTCTTTAACCTACCGCTAAGCAGCAGTATTTTCATTGTTGTGTTTCAATGTGGGGATGAGACAACCGGTGAAATACTATCATAAAGGTATTCCATCTTGGTCCCCAGGGTTGGCATCGCGATTGCGATCTTAAGATCTTAGTCTATGGATCACAGACCCTACTTACTATTACACTTACTATTAGGAGGCATGTGAGGTCAATTGCTAACTCCATGCTATTATAAAAACCACTAAACGGGAATTTTGAACTCTATTAATTTGATTGTTCACGACGTCATGAATAATTCCCCAAACGCGAGATAACATGTTAAAATTATACGTTTTGTCTCGCTTTAAACACTTTTGTACCTTGAATTAAGAATTAAAATCGGATGTATAATTATTCTAAGAAAAAGCAGTTACTTTTGTTCATTTCCTTTAGAACCTTTGCAATGTCGAAAAAAAACATGGCACAAAAAAACATCATTACCAAACATCAAAAAAGCAGCTTATTAAAGAAACATCTCGCCAACGTCAACATTAATTAGAAGCATTATCAAAGGAAACACCTAGATGTCATTCAAGCCTTGAGTCTAGATTTCAAACTACCCACTTTAAGGTGTAAAAGCGAATCAGGGCGTTTGAAGTTAGACGGAGGGGACTTTTGACTCGCTTCAGACGCAATACGAGTAGTACTTCAAACATCAAAGCCTGAGATTATGTCGTAGGTATAATGCAGCCCTGACACCAGAGAATGTCTAAACTGCATAGTAATAGTATGAGCATTTTAAATCTAATGCGGTTGCTAATAGAGTATAAAGTGATTCGACTACTACCATTGCAGTAAGACACTTTATTAAGTATTGAGACGGTTTGGGAGCCATTGGAAGCTGTCACGCGGATTCTAAGAAATATGGTAGTTTTCTGGTAATTTTTTTTCGATTAGGGCTAGAATGATAAGGGAAGCAGATGTTGCATTTCTTTGATTTTTATTTTTGATCCCCGACTAAAGTAAAATCTAATGTGTGTGTGTGTGTGTGTGTCTTTCTGTGGCATTGTAGCTCCAAAACGGGTATACTGATTTACATGCGGTTCTGTTGAAATAAAGCTAGGTTTCATTAAAATAGTTTATGACTCCCTGTGGTTGCCTGGTTAGAATAGTGCCACTCCATGTCATTCCGCGGATTTATTTTATTTATTTGTTTTTAAAGTGGTTGGTAATTCTGTAGCTCTGCCTACCTCACTCTTGGAACGAGGAGGGCATGACGGTATGTTTGTATGTACTTCCTACTTAGGTTTCATGAAAATCTGTTGGGCCATTTAAAAAGTAACCCTTAGTCGTCTCTTACGACTTCCACGAAAAGACATGGAGTGGTACTAATTTTAAGCTGGCAAGAAACGGGATAAGTTTAATTTGTAAAAAAAAACAGCTCGTGTCAAACTCATTCATTACAAAAAGATGCGTTTTTCGTATTTTGCAATAATAATATAGAATAAAAGACCACCTTGATTTTCAATTTCAATTTCACACAACAATACCTATCGACTACCTTTCTTAATTAATACCGCGTCATAACCAAAACGCTATCAACACCTTGCCCCCGGTCCCGTCACCCTTTCGTGCGAAATTCCATGGCAATCTTCAATTATCATTTCAAACATTGGGGGATTAATTAAATTCTCGGCATGAATCGAATCGGAGGGGACGTTGTAATAAACTGTGCGTTAAATCGTTTTGCGAATTGGTTCGTATGCAATGGTATTCTCTTTGGAGTTTATTGCGATGCACCCCTACTTTGCGTAAGGGGTGTAAATATTGAGTCGGCAGTGAAATTGACCGGGGATAGGGAAGTTTTGGAAGATGTATGGATTTTTTATTGCATATTAACATATTTATGGTCAAGGACCTAGGACCTTGTGCGGGGTAAGTCCGGATAGCTTCCGCCGGTTTAATTTTTTTAACTACACTTTGATATTATAGTATCTTCTCCAAACTACAGTTCAGTACTTTGGTGGGTACTTAGTAATTTTATTTATAAAAAAAACCGGACAATTGCTATTCGGACTCGCCCACAGAGGGTTCCGTACAAATTTGTAGGTACAGTCGAAATCATAAATATGTGTACACTTTTGTACCTTATCACATTAATCACTGTGATAATTCATGTATTGCAGTTTAAACATGACAATAAATAGACAAGGTCCTGAAGTGAACATAATATATTAAAGAACTCGACTGTAAATGTTATAAATAGTTCAGCAATTTCAAAGTGTTTACCGCCGTTCCTTGCATAAAGACCCTGTTTTTTGTGATTTAATTAAAAGTGTTTAGTTTTTAGTTTTGTTCACTATATTTCTAGTATAAGACGGTATTACTTGCCAAATTTCACAGTTCTAGGTCAACGGAAAATACCCTATAAATATTAATTCCCTTGAGAGTGTCGGAATATAACGTTTTTGGCGGCATAAACGGCTGTATCTTTTTTTTACGTTTACTTAGAAATTCGTTTTCTTCACAGCTTCAAGGGACTAATAGACTTGAGTATATGGCTTTTGTTCAAACTCGATACCTTTACGCGTTTCCAAAATAAAAGGTCTTGATAGACAGAAGGGCGGACATCAAAGTGCTCCTATAGAGTTCCGTTTCTCCTTTTGAGGTAGAAAGCCCGAAAAAAGACCTGTGCTTGTTTTGTTTTTGCTTATTTAAGTAGGATCAAAGGCCTTATTGACATTAGCATTCTCGTTAGTAGTTGACTTAAGCTTCTATTGAACATGGTAAAAACCATAAAGCTTTGGACCGGGTGCGCCAAAGTTCATATAAAATTGCAAATTAGATTATTGGAACTCCGAAAATGTATCTCATATAATTTTACAACCTAGTGATCACTCTTCATGCTCTTCATAATTTTTTGAATACTAACGATCGGAACTTATACCGTCAATATTCAAGGAACCATACACTTTTCAGAATTTCTGAAATAACGTGTAGATAAAATTAGGTTAGGTTAGGTTAGATTTATAAAAATCTAAAAAAAGTAACAGTTTTTTGAAAAAATGTGTTATGAGTTGCGATGATTATGAGTTAAAAAAGTACGTACATACATACATTAAATCACGCCTGTTTCCCAGAGGGGTAGGCAGAGACCACTTCTTTCCACTTGCTACGATCTTGACAAATTTCTTTCGCTTCTTCCACATTCATACATTGAGTCATGCACGCACGTCGGTGGCGAGTACTTAAGATTCGGCCCTTAAAAAAGTGTGAAAAAAAAGTACGAGCAAAATTTTTCGGAGTAATGATGAGTATAGTCATAAATCGGTATTTGAATAAAAATTCGAAAGACCAATTTTATATGAGCCAATATGGACCCCTTTGGACCTGTTATTGTTTTGTCAACGTTTTGATAGCTCTGATTTACTTGAATGGCGGCCGAGTTAGAAACAATTTCATAACAGCAAGCTTGGTACGGTTGCGTCTACATCACATGTCAAACGTGGATAAAGCATCCGTCACTCTCGTACTTATTTACGTGTCAGAAGGTGACGGATGCCTTATCCACACTTTGTCGCGCGATAAACGCAGCCATATTGGGCCCTCAGGTCAAATCAAGATGGGAAGACTACGAATATATTATTTGGTGTTGACTCTATTATACGGCACAACCAAAATCTTCGTTATATTTATGACTAGCGACCCGCCCTCGCTTCGCTTCGGTTTATGTGAGTTTTCTGTAACACCCGTACATAAAACAAAGTTTATTATATATAAAAACCTTCTTCTTGAATCACTCTATCTATTAAAAAAAACCGCATCAAAATCCGTTGCGGAGTTTTAAAGATCTAAGCATATATAGGGACAGACAGCGGGAAGCGACTTTGTTTTATAATATGTAGTGATTAAAATAAAACTACTGATATATAATAACTTTTGCTTAAGAAGCTATGTTCTCATTTTATTTTAAACTTGGGGACGCCTGGGTAAAAATCAAAATAAATGTACATAAAGACGCTTTTTAAATGTCACTTAAATGATGTCTAACTTACAATTTCATTACAAAATGACGTATGTTTGACGTTAACCAACAGTTTCGTTACGGTGACAAAACTCTCTTTAACTGGACATTTATTTTGATTTTTACCCGCCTGCAACATCGTGCGCATAAAATTGGTTCCCCGTAATTCCCTCTATTTTTTCTGCTCGGGGTCTTCGATATTTTTTTATAGAATACACCCCCACGGTGCCAAATAGTTAAATCCCAGTGGTTAAAGCTTTGCATTGTCTGATAATTGAGGACGAAAGAGAAAAGTTGTAGAATGATATAGGTCTGTATACTCGTACGAGTATAACTCGTATGCCTGGCTTTTACGTAATGATCCATATTATCAGTTTTCCTAAAAAATCGCAACAGAGCTAATGAACATCATGAACATTGACTAATACAATTCTATTTATTTTCAAAAACACGAAAAACTATATTTATCTCAAAATATTCGTCTCAATAATTCTTAAGACTGCACCGAGCAAACGCCGAGCGTCCAGTGGCGCGCTCATTACTATTATTGTGTTTTTTAATTATCTAAAGAATTTTCTTAGAATCAGACGAAACGTTTTTGTAGTGCAAATATAAAAATTATGAGATACGTAACAAACTTTAATCACAATTACCCTTTGAGTAGTCAGCTTAAAGGGAAAAGGTGGCCACTTTTTTCCGTTAAGTTAATAACCCAAAGTTGAATTGTTATTAATTTATGTGATATACCCTATAAGTTGTGTTTTCATTTGTATTACAAAAACACACCGTCCAATTTTAAGAAAATACTTTAGTTTTTTAGAAAACATAATTAAAGTAATGAGGGCGCCACTGTACATCCGGCGTACGCTCGGCGCAGTCTTAAGGGTACCTACCTACTAATATGGGGTAAAGTGACCAGTGGTCAGCCAGAGACCAGTTAGTCGGCCTTATGAGTGCGAAAAGTGGAAAAAATTAATGTCATAGATAGGTCATAATAACCCCACAGTACAAAAAACCAAGAAGTTCAATCGCAAAACACCGATAATTTACCTACCACGGAAAATCAGAAATAAACAACAACAGACTAAGGACCTGCAAGCACAAACGGAGAGCCGCCATAAATATTTAATGCTACGTAACCGTAATGTTATTCATGTAACTAAAGAAAGGTTTCATTAAAATAGGAGTCCCAAAGGCTTTTAGATCAATAAAAAACTAATTGGGGAGGTCCACCCATTACAAAGCCTTGTAAACAGGGTAAAATACATTTTCATAGGCAGAGCGGTCCTAAGCTCGGAGATTTATTATACAGTGGAAGATAAATTGGAAGGGTAGATGGGGAATACCTTAAATATTCAATGGTTTGATCCTTCGGTCTTCTGACTAGTAATAGTTTATTTGGTTTTGTGGATTAGCCTTGCTACTAGAGAGAAAATGTATGCTAATTGTTAAAGATAATATATTATTTAACACTGTTATGTTACTTAATTACAGCGTGAATCAAAATTTGGCATGACATGGGAATAACAAAGGAGAGTGTTTAAAATTAGTGAATTTGCTATTTTCGTTATTGAAAAGTGCCATAGATTTCGATTATCGTTATTTGAAAACTATTTAATTTTTCGGGATAAAAGTAGTCTATCTGTTAAAAGGTATAAATAAACTATCTGCATTTCAAATTTTATCCAAATCCGTCTAGCCGTTGCGTGAACACACAAATTTTCGCATTAATAATATTTGAATAATATTTGTTGGATTACATACAAATACATACATTAAATCACGCCTGTTTCCCAGAGGGGTAGGCAGAGACCACTTCTTTCCACTTGCTACGATCTTGACAAATTTCTTTCGCTTCTTCCGCATTCATACATCGAGTCATGCACGCACGTCGGTTTCGGGTACTTAAGATTCGGCCCTTTTCCAGTATTTCACCTATTTGACTCGAAAAAGTACGCCTAGGGCGGCCCCTTCACTTGGATTAATTGTATAATATTTGAATAGTTACGCAAATATCAAATAATCGAGGTTTTTAGACTTGTTTTTCTTGTTAATAAGCTGAAGTCCATGTATTATCTGTCGCAAAAAGAAAAATTTCAGGTGATCACCTGAAAAAAAAAACTTCATCCTAAATTTCTAAGTTTCATCGCTTGTATAGTATTTTTTTACACCCAAAATTTTCATATTATATCTTAAAAATGACGTTTTGTCACGCATCTATTCCTTTTATTCGTTCAATGGATTAAAACATCGTTACTATAGAAAATTTGTTTGTTTGTGTCCGAACACAATCTTCCGTCGATTTCCCGGCCGGCTTTCAATGCCTCATTTAACTGTTTCGTTTCAGTAACATTTTTTTCTCCATTAATAGACGTTATATTTTGGTAGGCAGTTATAATATTTTTGTGTTCTAAATTTTTCATTATGCCCTTGGCCTTAATAAGGTAGGGAGGGAATAAATATTAGGGGGCAATGTCACAAAAAAATATCTAGTCCCAAAGTAAGTATATACTATAGGTACTGAAAAACGATAAACATACTTATTTTCAGGAAACTTTTGCCCGAAGAATAGCTAAACTTTAACTTAAAGTGGCAGTGGGCGGGGCACATTGCTCACAGGACTGATGGCCGATGGGGTCAGAAGGTTCTTGAGTGGCGTCCGCGGATCGGAAGACGAGCAGTAGGTAGGCCTCCAACAAGATGGAGTGACGACCTTGTGAAGATCGCGGGAACGCAGTGGATGCGAAAAACACAAGACTGGTCTGAGTGGAGAGCCTTGGGGGAGGCCTATGTCCAGCAGTGGACGTCTTTCGGCTGACATGATGATAATGATGACAGGGATTCTCAGGGTAAGCAGAGGGCTACATAAAGATACATCCTTAATGATAATATTAGGTATAGAGACATGCTAACTTTACCAGACTACGGCGAGGGTTTTTGAGATAGTTTTTGTGTAGTACCGGCTTCGGAAACCTACACTGAGCATGTTTTGACATGCTCTTGCCCGGTTTTTTTTTGCCTATTTTATACGCGACAATCTAGCAGGGTAACCAAACGTTGGAGGAGGAAGGGTGACTGCACATACATAGTGCGTAGACAAAGACAGAGCTAACATTAAGTGGCAGATAAATTTACTAGTCGTTTGTGAAACAGGCCCTTAATAATATACACATTTTATCACCAAAAAATACCTAGCCTCCTGACACCTGGCGTCCTTTACAAAGTGCTAAATGAACCGTGCTGTAAAGGCCGAATGTTTTTGAACTTCTTATATCGACAACGGCCGACCGGCCTATACATAGTATCAATTCCCGAGTGTTTGTTTTTTCCCGCTAAAAAAGTATTGGACGCGGGATTTGTTGCAACCAATCAAATTTAAGCAATGGCGATAGTTTGTCCTTAGAGTTCGACAGCAATATTATACCTAGTGGCTCCCATTATTGCGACGCGTCCTCAAGAGTGAACCACGATGGCGGCACGTGGTCGACGCGGTAAGTAAAACTTCATTTTTTTTTCTTAATCTCACTTGTTTTTATGTAGGTTATTTATGAAATTGCAAAAAAGTAAATTTTCTTTCGATATCATGTGCTTTCGTGGAAAAAATAATGAAAATACAGTAAATAAACCGTCGTAAATATATTAAACCTATAGGAAGGTACTTCGTTCGCTACTTATGTTTTAAGTTTGTGTAATTGTTCTTACGTAAATCACTTTCGGCGTTAATACGAGTACTAAGTAGTGATTATACCTACATATTATTTTCAGCGTTACAAGACCGCGATATTACGGAATTAATAAATAACTCCGAATTTGAAGAATCATAAGTGAGGACGAAGATTACACTGCGTCTACATCTTTGATCAATGGATCCCGATCTTTGGCAGATGAAAATTTAGCAACAGGTCATGGGCATACACGTGGCCTCATCAGGAGTGGTCGTCGAGGTCGGAGCAGAGGATGCACTCGCTCTGGGGTTCGTACTCGTGGTGGCTCTCGTAGTCAAGGTCCGAGGCGTCCACAAGATGCGGCTTTGTGGCATCGTGATAAATTCGACGTTGATTTGCCAGGTTTGTCCGCACCATCTTACTTGCCATCCATTCAGGATCCATCAAATATCTACGAGTATGTGGAAGAATACTTAGATGACGAGTTGTACCAATTAATCGTAGAAAAGTCTAACCAGACAGCAATAGAAAAATCTGAGAAAAAAAACATAATTATGTGGGTATAACTTTACTTATGTCATGCATCAACTTCCCGCATATAAGGATGTACTGGAATCGTAAATACGCTATTCCCATGATAACTGAAGCCATGTCTCGTGACAGATTCATACAACTACGGAACTCATTGAAGCTAGTATTTGATATCGATGTTGTTGGATTGTTTTGAGTTTTGTTAAAATACATATAATTATGTAGATATGATTTAAGTTTTATTTCATGAAAAATATGAATAAAAAGATTTTTTATTGTGTAGTCTTGTGCCTACATTTTGTTATATTAACAATATAAATAAATATGATTATGGTCAGTACTTCATTTGTTGAAATTTCATTAATATACATTAAAAAATTAAATAATTTGTTTTATTTCCATACAATACCTAATTATGCCATAAAGACCGAAAGTCCTTTATAAAGGACAAAAAATACCTTAACCTAAGTGTGTACGTTATCTTTGTCAAATAACGATAAAAAACATTTGTTCCAGTGAAAATTCAGGCGACATCTAGTTTACGTATTATTCAACTGGCAAGGTCTCGGCCTTTACAACAAAAAACTTTTAATGCTTTGTAAAGTACATTCGGTCGTAGTGACAAGTGGTCTCAATAAATGCTTAGGTGTCAGGAGGCTATAACAGAAAAACCCCGATATAATGACGACTCCTTTTTTCAGAGCTGATTAGTCTTAAACGACTTTTCTTTTTTACAAAAAACTGCGTCCATTTGGAACCCACAACGCAAAACACAACACAAATACAAAGACACACGCTAAATGAACACACACACAGCTCTGATTTTCAGCCAATCCCATCTGCAATTCACAAATCGGTGTACTCCACTACATACTCGTAAACTACTTGAATAAATTACGTGCCTAAGTCCCAAAGGCTTTCACTCCTACTCTGATTCAATCGTCCCTTCTTATTTTCGTAGTTATTTGTCAAAGTCCAGCAATACTCCCGCATTCCAAAGTATCCCGTCTATAACATACACAGGTTTTTTTTAACCTTATATTTGTTAGCTTTTTAATAAAACAAATTAACCGCGAACTTTAGATACGAACTCTTTTAGTAGAAGTGCAAACAAAAAAGAGGAGAGTTATTTAGTACAGTTTAATATGACGTGTATCTATGCTTTTGTGTATGTGTGTGTGTGTCAGTGTATCTGTGTATTTGGTGTTTGTGTACCTGTGAATTTCATGTCTGTTGTATCTGTGCATAGATAAAGCTGTGTAATTTTGTATGTATATATGTGTGTGTGTGTGTGAGTGTGTGTAAGTTTATCTGTGTGACTGTTTGTAGCATCGTAGCTCCATAACAGATGCATTGATTTCAATGCGGTTGTTGTAAATCAAAGCTATTTTATAAACAAGTAGTTTTTATCTAATAAATAAATTATAAATACAAATGTTTCTCACTTACAACCACGTTAGGATTCTTATAAGAAACATTCTACTGTACTGGGGTGTTATTCTCTCAAAAACAACGGACGGTCGGACGAACGAGCGAAATCCTGAGAAGTAGTCCCGCCTGAACGTAACATATTTTAGCGCGTGCATTCACAATTAGGCGGCCTTATACGTTCGATCTTATCGCCAGAAGCCATGCTGCCAAATTGAAAATGCACGCGCTAAAATGTGTTTGTTCGCTCTGACGGGACTACTTAAACTCGCCGCTGCGATTTTGCTCGTCCGTCTGACCGTCAGTAGTTTTTGAGAGAATAAACACCCCTCGGTGAAATACTGGAAAAGGGCCGAATCTTAAGTACTTACCCGAAACCGACGTGCGTGCATGACTCGATGTATGAATGTGGAAGAAGCGAAAGAAATTTGTCAAGATCGTAGCAAGTGGAAAGAAGTGGTCTTTGCCTACCCCTCTGGGAAACAGGCGTGATTTAATGTATGTATGTATGTAAACACCCCTCTTCTCTTATCGTACTGTCAACGTTTATAAGAGCTCTTTTTTACTTGAAATTATAGCAACCGAGTTTAAAAAAATGCAATAGCATTTTACGACGTAGAAATGCAGCCCTTGCTGTCTCACCCCCTTACTAATAAACGTTGAGTAGCGGTGGTATAGCTATACAATGTTTTGTCCTTATACGTCAAATTCAAATGTCACAATGACAGATAAGGACAAAACATTGTATAGCTATACCACCGCTACTCAACGTTTATTAGTAAGGGGGTAATAAAATAAGTCACCAATAGCTAACTCCAGAAACGAAGTCCCGCCGGCAGAAGGCAGTAACGCTTTATTTAAACAAAGTGAAGTGCGGCAGGTTAATTATTTAATTATACACGCCGCCTGCGCCGGGCAAATTCAGGATTTGCATAAAGGTCAATCAGAGCGATCGAGGGCCGAGATTACAGGGACGCGGTCTGTTTGAATAGGTCTTTGTTCGAGCTTTATAATTAAGATGCTTATTAGTTATGTAAAATTCTGGATTTAGTAGCCATAAAATGTGAATTTCTTTTCAATTTAAAAAATTGCGAATGTTTTTTTTTCAATCAGGTAATGCGAAATTCTTATTAACGATGATTTAATGAACACTTTTATTTGTTAAATTTGAATCCATGCTGCACTTTTCTCTACCTTCAAATTAATACAAAATTAAAATATTGTGATAATTATGGAACTAGTTTTTTTTTAAGTTGAAGCATGTTTATTCATCAAGAAAGCCGCAGGGGCGTTTTACACGTCAAAAATCTACCAGCGTTTGCCAAAGTGTAAACCACAGCAAAGAAAAAGCGCCGCAAGAAACTCAACTGTCCGTCCGACCACGGTCTAGCTCAGAGATTCTTATTAGGTACAAAGCTGTATTTTGGATAGTTAAACATTTCAATTATGCTGTCAAAGTTGTAAAATAGAATGCAAAATAAACAATCTAGGATAGCTTTTAGAAAACCATTTTGTAAATCTATACTAATATTGTAAAGTTTTTGAAGTTGTAAGGAGAAATCTCTGGATGTACTGAACTGATTTTGAAAATTATTGTATCATTAGCAAGCCACTTATTATTTTATCAACTAAGCGTGTATACATTTATTTCTCATCGTATGTTGGATTCATTGTTTTATATTATAATGCTAGGTTAAGTTTCATAATAGTATATTTAAAACACTACTAACTGTTCAGTTTCTTGCGGCGTTTCTTCTCGGCAGTGGTCTCGTGCGAAGCGCTGGTAGATTTTTGACGTGTAAAAGTGCCCGTGCGGCCTACTTACTGAATAAACATATTTTATCTTAGAACAGCTACAAACTAATATGACCAATCACTTACAGACCAAACATGTCCAAAATGCATACCATTTCGTACAATCTTCTAGACCATCATAAAACCCTACTAACATCTCTGGAAAGGAACGCAATCAATAAAATAAGGTCGTGACTCCGGCATTATCTGGAAAGGGAAGGTCTGTTATCGATTCCAATAAAATGCCTCTCCTTTATTTCACGAGAAAAAAGAAATTACAGCTAACAGCTGAAATTCTCATTAAAATTCCATTAAGGCATCGAGTATTGCGATATTTGACGATGGGGAATTTTTGTATATTTTCTATTAACGACTCGAATAACAAGGGGTTTTTGATAATCAGGGAGCAATGATGATTAGGGTGTTTTGAATGGCTTATTTGCATCAAGCCTTACAGTATTATTATTACTCTGACATTTTTATTTGGAATTCCAGATTATAAAGAAGACTTGACTTGAGAGTTGACTTTGAGTCATTTGGAAAGGATGGATGAAAGAAGATTGACGAAAGAGATATACAGATCGAAAGTGAGTGGACGGGTCGGAAGGGGCCGCCCTAGGCGTACTTTTTCGAGTCAAATCGGAGAAATACTGGAAAAGGGCCGAATCTTAAGTACCCGAAACCGAAGTGCGTGCATGACTCGATGTATGAATGTGGAAGAAGCGAAATAAATTTGTCAAGATCGTAGCAAGTGGAAAGAAGTGGTCTCTGCCTACCCCTCTGGAAAACAGGCGTGATTTAATGTATGTATGTATGTATGTGTATGACTTTGGTGATATTTTTTGTTGGAAGGTAGGCAAAAATAAAAGACTGCGACATTGTTATGTTCATTGTGTACCTTATTTAGTCTTTGACAATGTCATTGTGTTTTATTGAACTGGTTTCATTATTTTTAATACTATAAATTTATCTTTTTGTATACATTAATACACTTTGATATATTTTTAGCATAAATACTCTTTTGTATCATTAAACTAACTAAGTAACTTGATCACTTACTCTTTACATTATTGCATGAACATTTGTTTACCTTACTTACACTCAAATGCACAAAAATAAGTACTAATAGCATTCTACTAAACTTATAGAACATTGCTAACACTCGAATTGTCGGCTGCCAGCGTACTTCTGACCGGCTTGACTCCTTGGCGCTGCGTAGAGATGTAGCCTCACTCTGCATTCTCTATCGCTTGTACAACGGGGAGTGCTCCGAGGAGCTGTTCGGATTAATTCCTGCCGCATCCTTCCGCCTTCGTCCTACGCGACAGAAATTCCACCACCATCATTTAGATGGCTGGCAGTCCACAACTGTGCGTTTCACGCGGAATTTCCTGCCTCGCACAACTAAACTGTGGAATGGTCTGTCGCCTGCGGTATTTCCGGACCGTTACGACCTTCAAACCTTCAAGAAAAGAGCGTACTCTCATTTGAAAGGCCGGCAACGCACCTGTGACTCCTCTGGTGCTGCAGGTGTCTATGGGTGACGGTAATCGCTTTCCATCAGGCGATCCGTCTGCTCGTTTGCCTTCCTATACCATAAAAAAAAAAAAAAAAAAAAATTGCTATTGCTCAAATATATATTACCTTTATGCTTAAAATCTGTTCCCATTTTCGGCTAGAAGTTTTATTACAAGTATTTTTTTCCTATACTGTTATTTGATAGGTACGCAAAATGACCCTTAACTGTATGGGGGAGCACGCACTTGACCTATTAGTTGGACGTAACGTGGTGAAAGGTTGCGTCGAAAACTTTACTGACATAGATAATGCCACAAAACTGTTTTTACGTATCGCGACACTCGAAACGTAATGGTAATATACACAGGAATAATTCGGAAAATTGGTTATCTGTAACAACAAGACACTTGAAAAAGATTTCATTATTGAAAAAATAACTTAAATTGCATTAAACCTACTTGTTTTAAATAACCATTGAATTTAAAAATTGATTTTGTGAAAATAACAGCACTTACAGTCTGTGAGCACTTACTTAAAAGGTGAAGATAAGAGCGTATAAGGGCCAGAGAGAGACAAGTACAAACCCGAAGCACCTTCTAAAAGCTAACGTACTATGATATTTTATACTTATTGAACGAAATTGACTAAAATAAAAATATAAACTTTTAAAGGGAAAACAGTTATTTTAAAATTTGCCTTGAACCGTAAAATGAGTAGTACTTAAATTAAACAAAAATGTAATGATAAAAGTATTTGTGCAACCAGCCTATTGGCTGAATGACACAGTGATCCATATTCAAACCGTCACAAAATAAAATTAGCCCTAAATTTTCCTGGTGTTGCCAGATAAAAAAAATTGTCAACAATAAACTCGGGGAACCGCTAATGCCACAAAAGTACGCGAATAAAGCACAGGGTTGTTGTAAACCTTCCTTATCACGGCGCCGCAGACCCTGCGGAGCTGGCAACACTTTCTATTTTAATATTTCCGTTTCGCGGGCGAAAAATTAGAACGGTAGTAAGTTGTAAGTTAAAATTGTATTAAGTTGTATTTTTATTAACCTATTTTATTTGTACTTCGTAAAAAAGTTTAGTGTCTTATTAATAGACTGTATGGTCATTTGAAAACAATTAGGTGAACCAGTCTTTCTGAATTGGTTTTTGACATAACATTTAAGAACATCCTTAAAATAGTTTATGTTTGATTTTATTTCCCTAGGTAACAACAAGTTAAGAGTTGTTGGTAATTCTGTAGCTCTGCCTACCCCACTCAGGGATGAAGGCGTGACGGTATGTTTGTACAATCAGCCCAATGGAACCCTGACCCACCATAGAACGGTGTCACAGTGACATTATAAAACAATTTGTTTGACACTTCTTATGACTTGAATCATAACGTCTCTGTGACACAGTTCTATGGTGGGTCAAGGTTCCAATGGTCTGATAGTATGTATGTATTTCCCTAATTTTAAATACTTAGTTACATCACGTTATTCTAATTGAGCGATAGCTTAATAAAGTAGGGAAACGACATTACGATTTTTTTAAAGAACATTTTAAATATTTTTGTAGAAGTAAGTTTGTATCGATTTTAGTTCAATCGAGTCCAGTATATGCAAATAATTCAAGTTTAAGGAACTAAATAAAAACCATAGCATTTCTTAGGCAACCCATCATCTTCAAAATAATTATAAACTTATAGACGTAATTTCGCATTCAAAATGATTTTAATACATTTATTCTTCCTAATGTTCACAAAAAATCCTAATTATATAACAAACTGGTTGTCAAACTAATCACAAAAATACGAGTTTTTTATAGAAATTACTTAATTAATTTGTCAATAAGTTTAACAAAATGGTCTTTGCAAAAATGTATTCTATTCACGGGAATCAAAATGGCCGCCTGATTTTCTTCAAAAGTCTCTTCTCATGACTATTTTTCAAAGCGTGCCACTGATCTGAGAGCCGACTACGGAAAAATGGTTGCAATTTATAGACCAATAAAACCCTTCCTCCAATCAGTATTCCACACTACCATTATTCAATATTCATTGATTCAGGATCTTAGGTGAGCGTAGTATAGTAAATATTTAATAAAAACGTAATATTTTTTAAAACTGGATTTGACGGTAATAGGGAGTCATTTCGCGTATATTTTACAAAAAATGCATATACAAATTCTATCGGGAAAAACCCAAAGTTGGTGTATTGTGAAAATGTATTTAAAAAATGTCAAATAAAATGATATTTTCGTGCGTTGTCCTGACATATTTAATTTTAAGGTTACTTAGATTTTACCTTTGGATAAACATTATGTACATAATTATAGCATGATTATAAAAAACTGCATTAAAGAGGTTAGAGGTCGACGGCAATAAAAAAAAAACTTACTTACTTACTACAACTTACTGAATAACTGCCATTCTCCCAAAAAATGAGTAACAACGACTAGGTGGTAGGATAGCTGGCCGGAAGAGTGTCCAACAGTGAAACACTCATATAAGCTACAAAAAAAACAGGACACCCTGCTTAGACGAGTCTCATTTCTCTACAAATTGTAAACCTTTTTTGTCTCTAGCTCTCTGTCTAACGATGTGGGGTCAAGGCAAAAACTGTCCTAGTTATTGTGTTGGACCCAAGATACAAGAAATCCTGATTTGAGATCATGATTGTCGCGTGGTCACACAGATTTGATTATAGGACTGGGCCGTAAGAATGAATGAGTAGAACAAAGATAATACAGAGGCCTTTTTCGGGTGTGCTATTAAGTGAGTTATTTTGATTAGTATGTTGCATAATAGCCACAAATATCGATTTAAGAGATATTTACCTATGTTTTAAGAATCCCTACGCAAGATTAGAAAGCTTCGTCCTGCCCAAATATTTTTTTATATTTCCGGTTTCTGCCCAATGTCCTCTATAAAGGACAATTTTGCATATAAATTTTAATTTCACGGGCAGACACTACCAAATCGTATGTGTCCTTTATTAATAGCACTGGGCAGGACGAGATAATTTAAGTAGTTTATTCAGTAAGTGGGCCCCACGGGTAATTCTACCAGGACTTCTCAAAAGGAGATCATGCTGTAGATTATGCTTTACCAAACGCTTCGGAATAAAATGCTTCAAATCTTATCCCTTTCTAATCCATCAAATATGTGTTCCTGTTTTATTCGTATTCACATTGATATGTTATATAAACTCAGGTATTTTATTTATTGAATAATAATAAGTATCCCCTTATCTTATCTTTTTTTACAAATGGGCCCTTTCGGATCTTTTGTTCAATTTACACTCTTACACATTCAGCTGTTTGAATGTGCAGGTTTCCTCACGATGTTTTTCCTTCACCTTAATCGTGACTGCGGGGGTTTGAACCTTGAACCTTACGATCACGAGTCGACTCCCCTAAACCACTAGACCACCGCCCTCTTAACTATCCCCTTAATTTTAATACTGCCTTTAAAGTTAAGCTCAGTCTGCATTTACGTTTCCTACTCTCAAGTATATTGCTTATCCTAACAATGCTCAATTGAATTCAATATTGTATGTCAGTAAAATTTTGTACAGCATAAGTATTTCCGCGCTTGTCACGTTCTAGGGCTCCGGGGGGATCCCCGAATTGGGCCAGGAAACTTCCGACTGGTTCTGTATTTTACAAGAACTTTTAAACGATGTATTTTTAAGACAGTTTAATGCAGACGATTTTAAGTATTAACTGCCGCAATCACAGACGACAATTTATTTTAATGCTGGTTTAGTGATGTGTTGTCTTATTCTATCGCTATAGCAACGAATGTGACAGCAGCAACTTTAATCACGCGTTAAATTTAATTGACGTCTCTGAGTACGGCAATTATGTATCGTAAAGGGTCCACTAATGTTAACATCATTTCGTCGATGATAGTCTATACCACGTAATTAACAAATTTAATAAGTTACAAAATAATCCCTAATGACTTATAAGCTAAGGTGTATTTTGCAACTTATTTAATTTGTTAGTTATGTGGTATTACATTTCACCAGGTACTTCAACGGGTACAATTTTTTGATCAAAATTCTTATCAAGCTTAGTTTACTTAGGATAGGTACATATTTAACTACGCAGTAAAATATTAAAAACCAACAAAAAAATACCGAACTGCACAATAAAAAAACTAAACGCACTCCAAACTACTCTTTTGATGAACATTATTGTAGTTTATTTTATATTTCAGGTATTTTTTAATACTCTTTTAATAATCACCGTTTTTGAAAAGCCCATGTAACTAAAAGTGCCTACAGGGCCTACTTACAGAATAAATGATTTGAATTTTTTTTAAATATTTATTATGTCGTCAGCTGAGTGGAAAAAACTCACAAAGTACATACATAAATTAAAATTAACCGGCCATTAGAGACATTATGAGACAATATCCTCGTTCCATTTTACAATTTCGTTACTACTTTAGAAAAAACTCGTATCGTATACAGGGTGACTGAATATTCGATATAATTATTTTATGGAGACAAAGTGAATGGCCGAAAATGAACGACGTGACGAAAATGAGATACGAAGTTTTTTTCAAAGTAATGGCGACTTCGAATGGAATATCGTCACTAATGAACGACTTGATCGTCATTCACTGACTGAGTGCAGCTGTTAGTGAGTTTTTGCTCTCAAAACCGGATATAATGGTTTATGGTTAACAACGTCAAATTAATGTAGGGTGACGGAACCAGTAATGGACAAAGACCAATGATGGACACTTGATTCTAATTTTACAAAAGATAAGCATTCCTTTGTTTTGCCACAATCAATTTAGGACCCTATGACATTTGAATTAAGAGTGAAGTGTCCATTACTAGTACCTGTCAGATAAAAGTGTCCACCATTGGTGCCGCCACTATACTTTTGGTAAAATGAATGAACTTTGTCTTGAAGGTACTAAAATATATGTTAATAAATTTAATATTAGTAAATGAAAGAGTCTAACGTCACACTAATAAACTAAATTTGTAAGTCGTTTGTAAGAAAGTATGTTATAACCCTTTCACGCTGAAACGGCTACACGGATGTGGAAATTTGGAATATATACCTTAAAGGTAACCTGGATTAAGAGAAAGGATTCCTTTTATCCCGAAAAAAAACTGTTTCCGTAGAATGTTCAAAGTAAAGATATCTTTTCTGGGTTTTTCTTGTTAGCTACATTAATTTGTAACGTTATTTTTACTAAAATATTTATGCAAAAATACAAAAATAAACAAGCACAACCGAGTTGTTCATTCCCTTGTTTTGCTAACAGGGGTGCTATTATCTCAAAAGCAACGGACGGGCGGACGAACGAGCGAAAGCGCAGCGGCGAGTTTAGGTAGTCCCGTCAGAGCGAACAAAACACATTTTAGCGCGTGCATTTTCAATTAAGCAGCCTTATACGTTCGATCCATCGGCAGAAACCATGCTGCTAAATTGAAAATTCACGCGCTAAAATATGTTTTGTTCGCGCTGACGGGACTACTTAAACTCGCCGTTTGGACATTCACTCGTCCGTCCGTCCGGCCGTCGTCGAGAGAATCACTACCCAGTACAATCACGTTCTCAACTTGTCACTTACTCAAAATTAACATCAACATTTCACAGAAACTGGTCAGTACACATTTCTTTCACCGTGAGAAATCTTGTAGTATCATTATTCTTTTCTTCGAATCAATGTAATCGAGTCCACTGATGTTACACCATTGTTCATATAAACCAACCTGATCGTCCACAAACACATCCATTCACAATGTCACCTCGAACAGCCCTCGTTCTTTTCTTGGCAATCGTCGCGTTGGAAATCCACAAGATATTCTCCTACAAGACTTTAAAACAACTGAAAGAGAAACACCGGGAAGTTGAGAACGATGAATTCAGCTCGTCAGATGTTTTCGTAGGAAAAGCTATGGATTTTATTTATTCTAACAGAACAGTGATGAGTCTGTTCGCTAAAGAGCTGTGGGACGTCGGGTCTAAGGCAATCGACAGGATTGTCAGTATCAAAGGTAAGAATAAAAAAATAGCAACGCATTATTATAAATAGTGATTTCGCCATAATTATGATCATCGCCAACATTACCTTTTGGCTGTTTTTAGGGTTTCGTACCTAAAGGGTAAAAACGAGACTATTATTAAGACTTCACTGTCCGCCTGTCTGTCTGTCACCAGGCTGTATCTCATAAACCGTGATAGCTAGACAGTTGAAATTTTCACATATGAGAATATTTCTAGTCCCGCTATAACAACAAATACTAAAAAAACAATAAAGTAAACATTGAATTGCAAGTTCCATACAATAAACGTGATTTTTTGCCGTGTTTTGCTCGATATTACGTCAACAGGAAGACTAAAAAATAATAATTTATAATGTTTTATATGTTATATAATGCGTAATGTAATATACATGACGGTTCTGAACCCTTCGTGCGCGAGTCCGACTGGTACTTGGCCGGTTTTTTTTTAAGTCTATATTTAGTACTTAGATTAAAGTGCAAGCTAAATCTAAACTAAACTATCCTAAAGAACACATTTTTTCCGAACATCTATCTCAACCTTGTATCTGATCCGATAGTTAAATACAAATAGCACTCATGTTCCCCAAACAATAAAGACTACTCTCCTATCTAACTATTTGATTAGAAACGAGGTTGAGAAAGTAAAAAGACGATATTCGGTCTGAGCATACAACGTGTCTTCTACTATCTTGAGTTGTTTAATTATTAATGTAACTTGTTTATAATCTGTGTATAACGATCCACAACTTATTAGTTAGTAAAACTTAGTTAACAAACTACTACAGTCATTATTAGTTTGAAGTAAACCTGACAATCACTATTTTCAAGCCAATTTCAACCCGTAAATGAAATACTAGTTACGCTTATTAATTGTTGCTAGGGTGACGGAACCAGTAATGGACAAGGACCAATAATAGACACTTGATTTTTATTTTACAGAAGATAAGGGTTATTCATTTGTATGTATGTATGTAAACACTTTATTGTACAAACAAAAATATAGTAGGGATGTACAAAGGTGAACTTATCCCTTTAAGGAATCTCTTCCAGTTAACAACAAGTAAAGATTTACAACAATCAAAAAATTAGGACCGCATGAAATTTGTATTAAGACGGAATTGTTCATTACTGGGGCCTGTCAGCTAAAATTTACCATTATTGGTGGCGTCACCCTATATTTCTGTTAGAGGCACGTTAACAAGTGTTTATTTCCGACACACATACATACACACATACATAATTTATTCCCAGAGTGGGGTAGGCAGAGCTACAGAATTACAAACAACTCTAAAAATTTGTTAATAATTCTGCAACCACATCCCATCATCATTATTTCCGGTGTTATTGTTATTTTCAGATAAAGTGGCCTCAATCAAGCACCAAGACTACCCTTCTAACCAAATAAAGTCAACAGAAACTTAAACAGTGCGGAAAAGATGCAATAGGTAATAGCAGTACAGTTAAAAAGTTACACTACCCTACGGTAGGATACTGTAAAACGGGGTGAGGAGGGACACAATCTAAAATAAGTCATAACTTGTTACAAATAAGAACAAGTATGAAATGGACAATAACATTACGTCTATTGGAAGTAATTTCAGTCTTATAATTAGTGACATATGCTTCATTTTAAGATGTGTCCCTACTCACCCTGTTTTACGGTACCGCCGGTGGTCGCGTGCAGTAGGTATAAATCGGAACTCGAAGTAGAGGTGTCACAGGCCTGGCCATGTCTAGCTATAGGTCAATACAACCTACTAGCTGTATGGGTCTATTTTTCTATACTTTTAATCTAAGACGATTGTTTAAAAATTCATCAATATCGGTTCAGCCGGTCAAGTCTATAGTCACACACACATATTAATTGTCATTATGTGTACACAAATAAAGATTAAAAGTTTTCAAAATTTGATTACCTTTTCAGGTAAAAAGGTGACGTTGAAGAAAACATGCAAAAATTATGTTGAACTAGAACTTAAGGAAATAAATATAAAACAGAATTTTAGTTTAAGAGTTTATTTTGTCTATGTCTTTTTAACGGTCAAGATACTGTATTTTTTATTTTTATTTTATTAAAATAAATGCTCGTAATATTTGTTTTATTGTAACATTTGTAAATTTGAAACACCCTATTTTCATCAGAAATCAATCGTTATTAATGCTCTTAGTCATAAATACTAGATTCACTTTTACAAAGAAGAACAGCAAATAAATAAAGGATGATTGTTCAATTTTGATGACAATTTTACGTTGATCTTTTACATCTTTTTTGTCTTCTCATCAAAATTCTTCACGTATCTTCAAGTAAATAATGCACGCCATATGTCTTAAAATGTAGAACACAATGCTTTTACATTTCGTTGCGTATTCTGACATGGTTTCATTGTTAATTCCGAGACGTGATGTTGAACGGTATGTGTTTGATACGGCTTGAATTAAAAATAAAGCTTCTTTTATGCTCTTTTTTAGAATTAAACACTCTCAGCAAGATTTAATTTTAAGTCTGTTGTAATAACACATCACAGTGTAATGTTAATAAGTTGAATAAATTACTCTTTTACATCTCTTATTTTCGCTTTTTACTTCGTTACTCTCTTAAAAAACTAACCTCCAACGTAACTTGACCCGTGAATATTACTACCTACATTATTGTAGAGGCCGGGAATCATGCGGCGGTTGTTGCTAACTGCTTGGTTCTCACACAATTAGTCGGACGAGCACGAGTTGACTCGGCTGCTCTTAAGGCAACTGTTTTTTCCAGCCGAGGCTAAGATAATGTTTTTTACAAACATACACATTAAGGCTGCGTTTCCACCAGAGCTGTGCGAGGGAGCTAAGCGGCGTTACGAGGAAAAATCCACCAATAGGATTATTTCATTTTACTGCATCACTTTCCTATTGGTGGATTTTTCCTCGCAACGCCTCTTAGCTGCCTGGCACAGCTCAGGTGGAAATACAGCCTTAAGGCAGGTAAAAGCGGCGAGTAATGGATTTTCATACTTAGCTTGCAATAGGTCGTAGGTGTTGTGCAATCTGGGCCTGGAGTTGCGTTACTTATGTAAGTAAAACACATTATTGTTCAAATAAACCAAAGACAAAAACAGAAAATGCAGCGAACTTATCCCGCTAAGAGGTATTTTCCAGTGAACCTTTGAGCAATAGTATATTTGAAGATTTTCAATCAAAATGTGAAGCTTGTTGTCTTCGTGTTTTGAAAATAAATAAAAAAATATACATTAATGTCGAGGTTGGGAAGCAAGCAATTGGTGGACTACCCTTGCCGGTCGAGGCGAGTCGAGTACATAGTGCTTTTATCAAAAATACTACAGGATATTATGATCACA
The DNA here is from genome assembly GCA_963966035.1 of Acleris laterana. Classification (NCBI taxonomy): domain Eukaryota; kingdom Metazoa; phylum Arthropoda; class Insecta; order Lepidoptera; family Tortricidae; genus Acleris; species Acleris laterana. The sequence goes on from OZ014442.1 coordinate 17,084,161, forward strand.
AAAAACTATACTCGAGAATACGGGGTTCAAAACACGAACGCCACATACGTAGACGGTAACTATCTTTAATATTGGAAAAAGCAAATTCGACGAAAATGAGCCTTAAATTTATTTTTGAAAACAGTACCACATAAATAAATATTTAAAAAACTCTTCAGCCACCCAGAAATCGAAATGGTCGAATGTGAAAAAAACAATAAAGTAATGTTTTATGAAACACATCAAAACGTCATTTATAGTGATAATTTATATTTATAACAATATACCTACACCTTTTAACTGAAGAAAGCCCGTAAAAAAAAACACGTCCATGAGGTGTTTATTTTTTCAATCCCGTATATCTAAATTACGTCAAGATAAGCGACTATTTTCTTTGACAATATTACTTATTCAGGTTTTTTGTCATCGTTGACTTGGCACTATGCATGACGCCGGCGTCGGTCATTATGCAAGACTACTCTGACTCTCTTTGTATTTAAGAGCTAAACAAAATCTTATCGGTAATATCACTCATTGAATACAAAACGGACACAATGCAAAATAATTTGCTTTTCCATTAAAAATCGTATTCCAACCGTATTTAAAATGCAACACTGACTCATTTCGGATTGTGTCCGTTTTGTATTTAATTAACGATATCTTCTTTAACTGCTTAACTTTCTGGTGTGACATAACCTTATCTTTCTCCTTTATTTCCTTAACTTTTTCTCCTCGTTCTTCCCCTACCTCTCCTTCCTTCTAACTGTTCTATCTTCAATTAAGTTTTTAAGGAGAAGGTCGTGTATGAGTACATTTTTGTCGCCTCTTTGCGACGATCGATGAATGGCATCCTGAATCCGCCAATGCCCATGCCATGCTGCTCAAGCCATGGTCAAGGTTATGACAGGGATGATAAAATGTTTGGAAAATTTTGCGACGTGCCATCAAAGAATTTAAATGTTGTGAACCGTGTCATAATGACAACGTCAAGTAACGAGATGCAAATTACATAGAAATTAATCGTCGATTTTATGCGATAAGGTTCTTTACTTGATCATCACTTAAAATCCGTGACTGTACAACCTCGAGTACCTAAAGCAGCTCCAACTGCTCAACTTTTGTGTGTTTTTTTTTGTATTTTTAAGCATAATTACTCTTAATTTTACATTTCTTTTTTTTATTCTTAATAAACAACGATTGCATAAACATTGTCAATGAGTGTTCCGTTGGTGTCATGATACTGCTTAGTGAACTATTTAGTGCAGTGGTAACGTACATACAGCATGTTTTTTTACCGTTTGAGTGATCCAGGATGTTTCCAATGAACGTTATGATTCACACATTTTCAAAACAAACAATGCATCCATTTAAAAGCCATTCAGACCACCAATCTTTGCCAATTGCAAAGTAGCCTTAAACGTACTTTCACATTATGAAACTTAACCTTTTAATAATTGGCGTTAAACTTCTGCTGTTATTAATTTCCCTTGAAGTGTGCTCCCAAATAACTGACCCACCGCCTACTCGTGGTCCTAGAAGAGATTATAGACCGAATAAATGGCTTACTAATGCTGTAATGGACGTATTTTATGGAAAACAATCTGTGATAAATGTAATAGGAAGAGAACTTGAAGATTTTGTGGACAAAGTTGCTATGAGACCAGGTATTTATTTTGAATACTTATTATCCAGGGTGAACTGTCAGTGGTACACGAGAAAGATAAGCCGGTGAGGGTGGAGGGGTAGGTAACCTGCCACTCCGCCGCCCTCTCCGGGTTCCCAAGAAAATTAAAAGGTACTTAAGTCCCCGTGTGGCTGTCTGTATTTTAGAGATTAAGGTTTTGAAAGTTTTTTTTGATTAATAGTTTTTTTGGAACTACGTATTTTTATTAAAAATAAACATTAGTGAAGCCTTTTATTAGTAAGGAAGACATACTGGGATATTTTTAAGTTAACTTTTCAGCAATTTCTCTATAGGAATGCTGCGCTGGCTGGTTTTGTATTTTCTATATTATTATGTTTTTTTTTACAATAGAAGTTTTAATGTTTTTTCTAATTTTTAGTTCGATCAGCTAATTTCACAACAACGGATGACACACAAGAAAGACTCATGAAGGAAACCATGGATTACGAAAGAAAACTTATTCTGTTTCTGAAGAAAAATTTTACGAACACTCAGTTGTAACTAAAAATCATTAAGATTTAATTTTAGATTTAAATAGATATTTGCTTTTCGGAAAATGTAACATTTTATTTTTTTATAATTATCTGTAGTTTTTCCAAAATGTCATAAATATAAATAATATATCATAATATTGTTTTTATCTCAAATTAAGCCTAAAGTATGTGTGTCAAAGCTTTAAGACTATTTTTTATTATTGTTAACCTTAATTATATGAAATTAAGTATAAGCTTTTATTAAAAAAGACTGTTTGATTCACTACCCGTAATTTATTAATGAACCAAGTTTCAGATTATGGTTATATTCATTCTATAGACTTTAATTATTTTTTCTTTTAATATTAAGGTAGCATTAGTTCTATTATGTTTATAATAACTATCGGTTCAAGTTATGAGTATGAGACTTTTATAGTGTCATAAATAATTTTCTATAATTATAAACCAACCACTCCAAAAACTTGTTGACAACTCTGTGGACTCTTGTAGTTCTTTAAAATTTTGCACAATCAGGCTAAGATTGTTACCAGTGCATTAGTGACAGGTTGCAAGCCGTAACAGTACAAAACATTGCTTATTTATTTGACAAAATATACGACAAACATTAATTTTTAATCTTCAGAATCTCGGCGTGGAATCATCAAAGGGATTACAATGAGCTAGGTATTGATGAGAATGCCTTCTTTATTGGTAAGTAATAAATAATTTTCGGAGCCCTCTTGAGTATCCCCCTAAACCAGAAGCAACGTTTGAAGTTCTTAAAGCTACTTCATTTTATTACCAATTAACTTCTTCACGTGTCATACAAAACACACACACAAGCTCACGCCTTTATTCCCAGAGTAGGCAGAGCTACAGAATTACCAACCACTCCAAAAACCTGTTGACAACTCTGTAACTACATTTTGCACAATCAGGCTAAGATTTTTACCAGTGCATTAGTGACAGGTTGCAAGCCGTAACAGTACTAAACATTGCTTATTTATTTGACAAAATATCCGACAAACATTAAATTTTAATCTTCAGAATCTCAGCGTGGAATCATCAAAGGGATAACAATGAGCTAGGAATTGATGAGAACGCCTCCCTTTTTGGTGAGTAATAAATAATTTTCGGATCCCTCTTGAGTATCCCCCTAAACCAGAAGCAACGTTTGAAGTTTTAAAAGCTACTTCATAAGTGTTCGCCCCGACCGCATGATTAGGAGGCAGTTAGGGGCGCAAGCAATCTAATGGGAGATGAATTTTAAATGACGTTATTGGACCTAATGTCGTCTGGGATTTGATGGACGTGATTGGATTCTGGTGGAATGTTTGGTTGACAATCAGCGCATGTGGAATAGACAAAATACTGAGCTATTTAAAATATGGAATATGTATGACTTTTTTAAATTTCTTTTTTATTTTTCAACATAATATTAAAATACCGTAAAAGAGATCACCAAAAGTGAAATTAAAATTGAAATAGGCTATAATTGATTATGCACTGGGTTACAACTTCATGTTAATTTATATTTTGCTAGAAAGTTGAGGACAAATCTTCGTTGGTTTATATCTTGGATATTTTTATAGCTACTATTCGAAAAGATTTTCAAAAATGTTTCTATGTACATGAATCAGTTTTTAGTGAAACTGAAAAAAAAAGTTTCTTGTTTAAAAAGGAAAATTTCTTTTGTTTTAAATGTGTTACTGTAAGTAAGTGTTGCATAAATAATTTCTTTGATTTTCTATTTCGGCAAAATCCACCTTAACGGGAGTAGGTAAATGTCATTTTTATTTAATTACAATTAGAAAATAAAAGTTAAAAGAATGTAAGTACCTATGTATAATCCATTAACATGTTCATGACATATTTTGAATCCGGTCAGCTAAAAATTCATTACTTTGTCAATGTTGTAATGTTCGTGTTTGAACTGCTGCACCAATCTGCCAAAGGCATTAAAGCGACATGCTACAAAAGTATGCAGCTCCATAAAAAGCTGAAAGAACTTGGCGTTCTTCTGGAAATATTTTGCGTGTTCGTAACAAAGAACAAGTTTAACGATTCAATATAACTACTTCGATATAATTAGATTTTAAATTTGCTTCGCTCAGTGCGCTAGACCAAATTACCTCTGGAATAAACTCCATTTGGACCGGCATTGAAGTGGGGCGGCGCTTTGAGGATTTTTCGTGCAAAGAGAGGGTAGTCCTTAATGAGCACACTTGAAAACAAAGCCTCAGGTACTAGCAGTTTGGCTCATAGCGGTAGAGTGACCATGATGTAACAAAAATATGTCCCTAACGCAAACATTTCGATAAAACGTTCCGTTTTTGAATCGCCTTTTTTATTATTTTGTCCAATTTCACTTGATCGAATTTGATTACATCAAAACCCTAATTTCAACTGAAACTTAATATTACTGAAAATATTTAAAAGAGGTAACAACAATGTGTCATAGAGGTGGGGGAAATAAATCAATATTTTTAAGGACTGTAACACCGTTCTGCCATGACATAGTCATAGACATAGATATTAGTTATTTTTCAGGAAATACATTATTAGGCCTCTTGAATGTAAATATTTATTATAGCTATAGAAGCTTTGCTCGACCACCCGCTACATTGTACATAACATACATATTTTAAAATTGTCAGTAATTATAGTATAGTGTAAACTTTATCTTTAGTAATTTAAATGTAAGCTCAAAAAAGCTAAAACGTTGCTTCCAATGTATTTTGGCCATTTGAATTTTCAAAACTTTGTTGATTGTTTAAATACAAATGTAATAAATGTCTTTACCCGCAAAAAATATTAGTAATATTAGTAGATGTAATATGTACAAATGATTTGCGAATAATTTTTTTTAGGGACGGTCCTGCCAAAAACATCATATCATGGTCGCCCTAAGCGCGGTTGCCGTTGTCTTTGATATTTGAAGCGCACTCTATGAGGGGCTTACAGAGACCTTGACGTTCGATGTTTTAAATCCAACTTTATTTTTACACGTAAATTGTTTACATTTAGCACATAATATTTTAGACTAAAACATTTTTTCGAGAAGGCTTTGGCATAAAATTTCATGAACGCTTTTATGCTGTCAAATCCATGGTGTCTGTGTACGTCACAAAGTGAAATGAAAAAGTGCCATTGCTTTAACAAAAAATGCGGTAGCTGAATATGAAAGTGAAAAATTGAAATAAAAAAGCCTAATTAATCGAGAAAATCCAATATTGTTGCGGTTTTGCTTTGAAATAATACTCATAGTGGTGTTTTCATATTATTGGTTGACTTCTTTTTTTTATGTACGTAGGGTAGTTTATAATAATTAAATATCTTATTTTAGATAATTAGCTACCGGGTGTCATGAAAACAAATTAGAGAGGCAAGGATATTGCAAATGATGAAGCGGTAATTATAAATAAAAGAATCACCCTCTAGGTAGATTCTGGTCATTGCATACAAATAGTGAAAGTGTAACGCAAAATTCTTTATTTAAACATATTTATAATAATATCGTAAGTCATCTATTATGCGTTCAAAACCCGAAGGCAATGGCCAGTATTACCTGTGGTAGTAGGAGACAGCAATGACAGTTGTTAATTTTGGAAGATGTTCCAAATTCAGATCTCATTACCTTAAAATATTCGATACCGTAATAAAATTACGTTACATCTGGTGGTTTCGGCTTCTGAACCCATCTTAGAGTACTTATAATATGTATGTAGATAAAGTGCGATGTGCGTACACTACGCGACTCTGCGTAATTGGCATTACAATACTCGTGTGATCTATTATGAAACTCGCCTTGCGGCTCGTGTCATAAACCACATGCATGTTGTAATGAATGTCATTACGCAACCGTCACGTAAACTCCTATAACAAAACGTACCATATGTTATTGGCACCAAAAAAAACTCAAAGACTGCCGTTGTATTGCCAACACATTGGGAACTGCAAAGCGAACAGTAGGCGGACTAGGCGCAATGAAATCAGCGTCTGGTGCAATAGCTTACTTTTATTTTAGTGTTATTGCGGTATCATACGAGCTGCACGCCACCTGCGCCTGATAGGATCAGCGATATACGGGGTGGTATAGCAGCGAAGTTAGAGATAAAATTAATTCAATTACTCTTAAAAAAATGGCGGCGGGTACTCTAAACATAATCGCATGAACGTTATTTTGGAAAAGTTGTTTATTTTATTTTTGATGCATAGAGTAATTTTTTTTTGTCTGTTTTATGTCACTCACGGTTGTGTGTACAGTCGAGTTTATTAATAAGTGTACACTTTAGTACCTTGTCTATTTAATATCATGTTTAAACTACCTTATATGAATTCTCACAGCGATTAAAGTGACAAGGTAGTAAAATGTACACATATTTATGAACACGACTGTATACCTGCTCATAACATTTGCATGGGAATATTTCCAATCTTTGTTATGTCTCATCTGTTACAAGATAATTCTAAAATAAAATCAGTTGAAGTTACAAGCTAACCTTAAAGTTTAAATACTTATTTGAGATTGCAGAGAATCTATTCAGGTTGATAAAACCATATTACTTTGGACGTGTTATCTATTGTCAACGTAACGATAGCTCTTATTTACATGAAAGTAATGGCGTCCGAGTTAAAAAATACCATTACACGTCAGAATGTAACACTATTTTACCAAGTAGAATAAGCCAAGTAGGTGAATTTACTTCAAAAGTATTTTTTTAATCAATCATAATCAGATATGCATTTTGTCCGAAACAAGTGTATCTGAAAGGTACCTACCCGAACCTCTCAACTGCTCAATAATTACCCAACCTCCTCTCCTGCCAACCATATTTAAATGCATACGTTTTAAAATATTGCATGTTTTGCTCCAATTTGAAGTTAAAACTTGTACAAAGAGGCAGTATAATGCATAACATGTTTGTCAGCATACCGTGCAAGTTGTGTTTGCAGCATTATTCCTCCGAATGTTTCCACCAAAGCCCGTAGCTTGTTCCACAGCAGCTTTGTCCCACGCACAGTAACATAAACCGACTTGAACCTGGATTTTTGCGGCCTCTTCGCTGTAATGTTCTCCGTTTCAGATGCTTAGAACTCCTCTTTATGGCCTAGACCAGACTTTATTTTTGAAACGTAATGTACGTTATGGGAGGGCTCGTAGACGGAAAAGATATTGTGCTGTTACTATGTCCGCCGGGAAGAAATTTCTCTTTGTTTTTTGTTTATTTGTTGGTTTTACTTGTGTATTTTACGAGCTGTTTACTAGAACTTATATTAATTGAAAGATAAGAAGTCAATTCGGCATGATACATTGCACAAACATGACGTTTCTAAATATTGATACTCGTGATTCGTGATGATAGCAGCAGTAAAGAAGAAGAAGAAGGTGCTATCATCACGAGTATATATATTTCGAAACGTAGACCATAACGGTGTTTAAATTACGGTCCGTCAAAATAATATTAGTATGACCCATTCCTTAACGCAACGTACTTAACGCGTCTGTGTGTCCAATCCTTAAAACAATACTGTTATTATAACTCCTTCACGCGCACTGTTTTACTGCTGTCAACATTATCAATAATCAAAAATATAATGGTTGAGCAACGTGTCTGGATTGAAATTTTATATGTCTAGGAGTACAGTGCTACGAGTATTTTTGATTACAACTGGACTTGGATAATGTACAACAGTCGTTAAACGAGATAAGGTTCACGGTTTAAAAATTGTATCACAAAGGATTGTCCAAGACACGACGATACAAAGTACAGTCAGCAGCTGAAATAGCTACGCAACCGAAGTGGTCAAAATGATCTGCACTCGACTCTATTGTCAAGAAAATACGTCGTGTCTAAATCATTTTGAGCATGTTATACTGCTAAGCTACTTTTGATGCTGACTGTATAACACAATGGATATAAATGTTCGGGTGTTCAAGTAACAATAGATGCGGTCACTACGTACTTGTACTTCTATTTATTCTGTGGTACTGAACGCTATTCTCACAATGAAAAGGTTTTCAACGGGTTTTACAATATAATGTTAACTCTCGAGTTGCGTTCAGCATTTGGGTTTAAAGTTAAACAAAGTTATTTTATTGCATGGTAACATTACTGCACCTTCTTTATTGAGCAACAATATTAGTATGGATACGAAATTATGGAGAATTTCGAAGTATGTATAAAACAAACAACAAAAAAGAAACAAAATGCAAAGATATGTAGTTTTTCCATAACTCATCTATTCAAAAATAACTCCAGTTCACTTGTGACCTGAATCCGAGTGATTTTCCAATACCTTGGTACCTTGAAGCAATACGAAATATTATTATGACATAACCAGGTTTGTTGGCGCAAACGGCCTCAGGTCAACAACATTATGTGCGTTCATGCTACTGTACGTAATTCTCGACTTGGTAAACAATGCTGTCAAGGCAAAACAACGCCAACGGAACATCAGTTTTACAGACAGAGTTATTAAATTACAAGTCCAAATCAAATGTGGAGCACTTACTGCATTTTGAATGGCACTTGCAGAATGTAGTCCTGGTTCACAGGTGGATATAACCATGTAAATATTTTGCTTATATTAGAGAACACAAACGTTTTCATGGTAAATGATTCAGTTAGAACAGAAATACGGAAACCAATTGAATTTACAATCTATCTGAAACATATAACAGACTATTTAATTATTATGATCACTGTTATTCGATGCCTCAGGCCTTTTCCTTCTACAAAGTAAGTATCGTGAATGATACATCCAAAACATGTGTATGATTATAATTATAATATGATTAGAATAGCGCCTCTGTATCCATAATTAGTACTAAAATTTACGAGCACGTTGATAATGAAGTTAAATTTTATATCGTTTTCGAACTGGGCTTCTATTCTCCAGGCCAAATCCACATATCTGCACACCTACCAACACTGCACGCCACCCAACGCTGCACTCCACATGCTGAGTTGGGACCGTTTCGCAACTGTTTCTCTGTGTCTTATTTTTTGTATCTATGTACCTAATGTGGTTTTGTATTATTACGAATAAATGTCTCTTTATCTTTATCTTTATCTTTACATGGCCTTTCTCGTGTTATCGTGAACTCAGTGATCTTATTTACTTGACTTTAACGACGGCCGAGATAAAAACAATACGATACCAGTCGAGCTAAAGGCAATACCCGTTAGAAAAAAGGCCCAGAAAAGCTGAAGTATCGGTAAAATGTAACTCTGTTTTAGAGGTTCCTGCAGCTGATAGGTCTATATTAATTTGCGTGATATTATTGTACCTAATGTATTATTTAGCATACTTACGAGCTCGTGTTTTAACTTTTAAAATACCAACTAACCTTACCTAACCTAACTTAAAGTTATGTACAGTCACCAAATTAAAATGTCGAGCATACTTAGAACCTTGTCATTGATACTGCCATTGTTATTGTCATACTTGTCATTTGATGTTCAGTTTGAAGTTTATTATGACAGTGCACTTAAAGTGCTTAACATTTTCTTTGGGGTACCTACATGACGAATTTAAATGAATTATAAAAGTAAATATTTCAGAAAAAAAACAGTTATGAGACATCTTCATCTAATTACTGACCTCTAAAATACGACTTACTGGCACCTATAGTCTATAATTTAAAAAAATGTAAACAATCCAAACCACGTGACATTGATGTTAAACTGCTAATCAAAACTATTTTTTGGCACTTCCAGTGTTCTGCTTCTATTGGCTGTCGATTTATATCACCTAAAAGTAATGACCATAGTGATTGTTGAATTATCGTTTCTATTTTAGGTACCTTACGTTAAAGTTCATGGGGCCAAATAAGTCGTAGGTGGCCAACAGTAGGACAGGTTAATCCTACATGTTTACGAATAATAAAGGCGATTCCAAAACGTCACGTATGACTAAAATATTCTTGCTATAGTTTATGCTACGGGGCATTGAGTTACCCGAATCTAAAGTTCAGGCGAACATTTGTTCAACAATAGAAATTATTGTCTCATGTAATATTCCGCAGTCCTTTTGTTCGAAACATCCGTTCCTTTGAAGCTAACAATGAGCAATCTTCGTGCGCAGAAGTTCATAATCTGTCTGACCGCAGGCAGGAGTTACTGTTTGAAGTTTAATTAAGGAGTTTTTTTTAGCAAAATTGAGGTTAGAAAAGAAGTTATCTTATTAAGGTAAAAAAAAAAGGGTTTTAAAATAATATTGTTAGGTACACCGGTAAAAATAGCCGGCCATTCGTCTGTTGCGCGATGGCCAGTAAGATCACCTGGTATTGATCCCTTACATATTAATTTTGTACGTGGGGGATCCTACGAGGTGATCTTACCTGGCCATCGCGGTCTGTTGGGCAAAGAGCCACGACCTTAAAAATATATTATTTACTGGCCATTTTGAACCTAAATTAATTAGCAACAAAACTATAATTACGCTACATCGAAATCCATTGGGTATTTTTGAACTTACTGACTTAAGAAGTTATATTTGTTAACAATTGTATGAACAAAAGACGAGTGGGCGTTTTTCCCCTTGAGTACATTGTACTCGTAAGAAAAGTAAAACGATCAAGGAGTATTCCACTCAAATACTTTATTCGAAATATTTTTTTTTTATTTTGGCTGCATATTTAATTCACGTGTATTCAAGAAAATCGAGTTTCTCATTTTGACATAATACACGCAATAGCCGCGTGCATTATACATTTTCCGGCGTGAAACGCTTAAGACTGCGCCGAGCGTACGCCAGATGTACAGTGGCGCCCTCATTACTATTATTGTGTTTCCTAATAAACTAAAGTATTTTCTTGGAAGCGGACGTTGTGTTTTTGTACTACAAATAAAAAAACAACTTATAGACAATATCACATAGTTAAGTACCAATTCACCTTTGAGTTATCAACTTAACGGAAAAAAGTGGCCACCTTTTCCCGTTAAGCTGACTACTCAAAGGGTAATTGTTATTAAAGTTTGTTACACATCCCACATTTTTTGTTTTTGACGAAAGTTCTATGAAATCCCTACCTAACCAGACGTCTATTAATTAAAATGTTGCACGCTTTTTCACGATGTAAAAATTGGAAACGGAAAATACCCGGAAAATTGACATAATTATGATTACAAACTTTAAAAAATTTCGACGGTAATTTGATATTGTTGCTCAAAAACTCGCTACATGAAAACGTCCTCTTCACAAAATATAATTAACCAAAGCCTACATAAAACTAACAACCATCAACACAAAAAGGGTCACTGTTATTTCTATTCCAGAAAACAAAACAATTCCCGCCATTTTCTCGTCGCTGTAACAACTAGTGGTCATACCGCTCCATATATTACTTGTAGGGAAGACGTAAAGGGTGCAACGTCGCTATATTTCTTGATTATCCGACCCAGGGAGTCAGCACTCAGGCACTAAGAACTGCAATTACTGCGGAGAGCTTTAAGAGACCACTATTTCTGGGCTTAGTCAAATACGAAAATAGAAATATAAATTTCCGCGTCGGTAACATTTTACAGCGCAAGTTCGCTTAGCTCGAACAAAGTGCAGACATTTTTAACGGTATTAAGCTTCAGTTTTGTTTTAGTACTTGGTGGATGGTGGGCGAAATTAGTCAATGGCTTCAAAGGTTTTACAACGGAATTCTGAATGTTGGAATGATTGAAGGGTTTGTTTGGCTGTTGATGTTTACTGTCACTTGCAAAAAAGTGAATTAATTAAATTTAGTTTGCAAAAGTGATTATTTCTACGATTAACATCTTTACAACTAGGTACTATTGAGACATTAATTTTTATCTCTTTTTTTTTTATTAATCCAATAAACGGTTCAGTTTTAAATAAGTATTTAAATCATAAATAAATATTTTTTTTGTTGGTTTTCCCCAGTCATTTATTTAAATAAATTTTGATGTTTAACTAAAATTATATCACATTTAATTGCTAACTATTACTAGTTATCCAGAGAGGTAATGCAGCCAGTGTCATAGGAACCTGTTAGAGAGGATGTACTTAATATTATATACTTGTGTTTAGATTATTATTGATTGATTAAAGTAGCTTAGTTTTATTTTTATTTTAATACGTTTAGTTTTAATATTATTTTAATTATTATGTAATCTACTGTTTTGTTTTAATAAATAAATATCACTATCTACCAGTTTTTATAACAAAAAAAGAAGATTTATTTTGTCACTATAACCTCGTCCCTTCCCTTCCCTTCCCTTGCATTGTCACTCAAAGGAAGACAAATAACTTCATAGACGTCCACAAGTCAGGGATTTAACTTCAGCTAGAAAAATCAGTTTCCTCTTCAAGTTTTAAACAGAGAAAACAATTGCCAAAGCGCGCTCTTTCCTTTGTTTTTGGCTGGTCAAGCGTTAGGACAAACTTTAAACTGATGGACCAAAGTCAATCTTCTCGTTCGAACTTTTAATTTTCCAGGCTAGACTTCAGCGTATGGGACAGAGCCATCAATCTCGAGCCCAATCCAATCCCGTATCTGTTTGTACGACACTTGTTTGCCCGACATCTAGTTTCGATGGGCAAACTTCATTTTGAGCCGACGGATTTATCCATCCGTGAGCGGTTCCATATTAAGTGCCCTTATGTTGGTCGGTTACTTTGAATTTGGAACGTTACTAACGTAACGTCAATATTATCATTATGCACATAAATTTTAATCACACCTACCGCAGTATCCAGAGACATTTTAGAGCCAATTTTACTCGTTCCTTTTTTCAATTCATCGTGAATAATTGATTTAGTCTAGGAATGAACTCTGATAGATACTTAAGATAATTATGTGGAAAAATATTGTTCTTTCATAATTATGTTCCGTATAAATAAACATTGCTACATTACGTGTTTTCTATAGGTTTACCTGCATCGAGATCAAATGTTACAACCGGTCCGAAAATGTTACCTTCTTGGACGTAAGTAGCAACTGCGTTATTGTCGCACGTACTGTACTAAATGTATGGAAGGGGTCTCTATTGACTGCCATAATTATTTTTAGTCATAATGTGTTTTAAGTCATAATTTTCGCAAGTCATAATGCATTTTTCTCAGGACACGGTTATTTTATCAGATTTTGTATAAAACTAACCTAACCTAACTAATCTACACGATAAACGTTTATTAAAAGCTGTAACTTCAGCCTGAAAGAAGTTATGACAAAAAAAAGTTTGACTAACAATACATTTTGACCAACCATATGTATGGCAGTCAAAGGGATCCGGTATGAAAGATATCGCGTCGTTTAAGCAATATTCGAGGTTACAATCTTTTTGTATGGGTAATTGGTTGCACTGCGCCTCTATTGTAGGCGGTAAAATGCAAATAGTATTTGACCTGACACGGCCGCCATTTACTGTCAAGTAAGTAAGAGCTATCAAAACGTTGACAATATGATAACCTAGCGGCTATTGCCTAACGCACTCGCAATTGCAATTGTTTTCATTTTGAAAATCGAAGGCTGGTCCGCATACAAAATGAAAACAATTGTTCCGCTTTGAAGCCAATTGAGATTGCGAGTGCGTTAGGCAATAGTAATGCAGGTCAAAAACGATAATGGTTTTAACCATGTTAAAAAGAAGCCCTGGTTCCATGATTTTTAACCATCTTACAAAACATAAATAAACCCTAATTTTCTCTGATAGCTTGTAAAAAGTTGACTTATTTATAAATTGTAAATGCTATAGCTCTCGCAAAATGGAACTGTCACACACAACACACCAGATTTGCACCAACATCTGACACGCAGACTTTCACTTTTCCAACACCAAATCCCTCACCGTGAAGCTACTTTTGATAAATTATTCACACACGATGTAGGAACTTTCGGTCGAATTCCGCAGGGCGGGCGAATTTATAGGACACCTTCTGTTTCAATTTGCGAGGGAGTGGATTGTTCCACACGGACGTCTCTGAGGAGAGGAGTTTCGAAGAATTTCCGACCTTAACTTATGTTTGATTGCGTCAAAGGATTTTGACCGACTGTGAATTTGGTTCGGGTTCCGACGATAGTGGCAGCTAATTGAACCGATAGGCGAACGACACAAAGGTTGGCATTGCAACTAGCTCAATAACACACAAGATTTAAAAACCCTGTACTAGTCAGTCATACATTCAGATTAGTATTCGAGATATCGCTATTGGTCATATAGCAGTATAATTTTGGTGTCGCTATTGTAAAGTTTGCGTTGTAAACACTTTATGATATTAAAACAAATATTTTACACAAACATAAAAAATTACAGTAATAAAAGTTGTACAAAGGCGAACTTATCCCTTTAAGGGATCTCAGTACTAACTGTATATTCCAGTACCTATAAAAACCACTCCACACACACATACCGCTACTCCACTATTTTTTGATGACCGACCTCATGTGTTTTAATTCGCTTCTTTGACACATATAATTATTGTTTTTTTACATAATTTTGGTTGAATATTTGTTTTTAATTAAATATGGGAACTTCATGATAATAGCGATGCTTAGACAGATCTAAAAACCCCTCGCCAATTGACAACAGGCTATCCATAAAGATTCTATATGGAAACAAATCACCATTATTATATACAAATTAACCCACATGCGAGGGTATAATAATATTCAAGTCAAAAATAAATTCCCTCCTACTTTGGCAGATTGTCGGTGGTACTGCTAAGCAGCGGAACTAAAAATTTTAATAAGGAGCAAAATAAACTTTACCTACTTATTAAGTCAGTACGACTTTTTAATAAATTTGTTAGATACGCGAGCAACACCAACATCACAAGCCAAGTTACGTTACATTGTTTTTAAAAATATTTAGGTAAATTTTGGCCGAAGTAAGTAAGCCTAGGTCTTCGACTTCCTGTTTTTGTCGAATGTCGTGCCTTATCAGGAGGTGAAAAAGCTGTGAAAAAGAAAAGTGGCAATTACTCCACCGACAAGAGATTATGTTTGCTCATAAGTTTAATGATGATGTACATTTTATTTCGTATTATGGTATGTTATTGTTTTTTTTTTGCACAGTGCTTTAGTTGTTTTTTTGGATGCTATTTTTATGTTTTCAAGTTCAATTAAAAATAGGATCAAACGTTTTATATAAATATGACAGTTATAAATCTCAGAATAGTACTCGTACGGTCACTATTAAATATTACATTGAAGGTATCGAAGTGCTCAAAAGTATCTGAAACTGCACTTACAAAATTTAATCATAGATATTTTTAAAACGTTATACTACTAATGTGTTTCAGCATATTTTAATGGACACTGTAAGTTATTACGTACACTTACGAAGAAGAAACAATAAAGAAATATGCAACGAACTATCAATATTTTACAACTTCATTTCCATATGTTAATAACAACTTTTTTTCTCCCATAAAACATGAACTAACTGGCACCTTTAATCAACGCCAAGCTCCTGACCTGGTCATTATTCATGGGGAACCACGCGCTTCCATAATTACAAATTCCAAGAAAAACTGATTCTATATTTCATTTACTTACCAAGAAATTCCAACGGGAAAATGTTGTAATATTACTTGGCAATGGGTATTGTTAGTCGCGCCAACAAATTGGATTAAATTTATTTAGTCCCCCCCTCAAATTGAACTAATTGGTTAGTTGATGGGGGGCGATAAATTTTAAATAACTGAAAGGGTCGATTTAACACTTTCAGCAACGGATTCCTAATTTACTCGTTGCGGGGCATCATTAGTGTAACGACGAAGTAACTGACCGAAGCCGTTTTTGCTGAGCGTTGATTCGTTTAGAAGTTTTGTGGTAAGTACACGCGGAGAAAATGACGTAATATTCTTATCTAAGGTTTGTTTCAATAGAACTTGCCAACAATGTAAACAAAACATTCAATGCGATATCCATATTCTAGCACTATTTTATTCTTTTAATGGTTTAGGATAATGATGTGGAAATAATTGATTAAATAACACATGGATTTAGCAGTATTTGATGATGTAGAATTTTGAATACAAGGATTGTTTACATTGTTGGCAAGTTCTATTGAAACAAACCTTACTTTAACTTTAATTGTTTTGAGATTAATTTTTTATGTTACAACATATTTGACACTACAACGTTTGTACATTTTCGTTTTTACTTCCATTCAGATTCCAATCCAGATTTTTCACCATTTCTTAAATATGGTGGTCGCTGTGTCGTTATCAATGTTTTTTTTGTAATTTTTTATATACTTTGCTACAAGTAATGCATGTTTATCTGAATTTAAGTATTTTTTCTACATTTATATTAATGTACCTTTATGAGACAAGACTTTAGTCTGCAATAAGGACGATTTAAAGTGATTATTATGTATGAGATTTTATTTTTTGATCTACTTTTGGATTTATATTGTTTTTACGTTTCAGATACCATAACTCACAACACTTGCTCACTATCTCTACAAAATAGTATAAGTATTGTATGTATATAAAGTCAAAACAATATTCCAATTTTTGTATTCTTTCACTTACGTTCAATCAGGAAAAATATAACACTTAGTTTAGTTGGGATTAGTAATAACGGTCTTCCTGGCGACAATCCCGGACGTCCAATTGCAAATTGACGTTGATAACTCTAGGTAGTATTCCTTAAATACTTTACAAAAGAGAGCGTGCTGGCACTTTGGAGTCATCACCGCCAATCATAAAGTTGGTAATTTAAAGGCACCTATCATAGACTGTACTTCGGGGCCCGTGTCTCGTTCGCTATACATTAAAAAGAGACTTACACTTGTAATACAAGTTACAAGCGTTCGTAAAAATAGGTTAGAAAAACTCATTGGTATATGGTGACCGCGGGGTTTCCATCGGTACCATGATCGATCGATCGATCACGAGTCGACCCCTAGGCCACTAGGCCACCGATGCTCTTTACAGTACCGTAACTTTTTTTATTACTAAATTACTTTTGACTAAAAATGGCGTTATACATAGGTACATACATTAAATCACGCCTGGTTCCCAGAGGGGTAGGCAGAGACCACTGTTTTCAATTTGCTACGATCTTGACAAATTTCACTTCCACATTCATACATCGAGTCGTCGGTTTCGGGTACTTAAGATTCGGCTCTTTTCCAGTATTTCTCCGATTTGACTCAAAAAGGACGCCTAGGGCGGCCCCTTCCGACCCGTCCACTCAATTTCGATCTGTATATTTCTTTCGTCGATCTTCTTTCATGGCGTTATATTATATTTATTTTGTTTAATTCTTATTTTTAATGCTAAGGACACTTAACTAAACAGGCTTACAAAAAGTTGTTACTGATGCCTAAGGTCATTAGTAACACCAGGAGCAAAGTGACTTCAATGAAATTTAATACTTAACACTTATCTCTTAAAATGCTTTTCCGTGGGCTAAGTATTGTTTACTCCAGATACTAAGTTTACAAAAAAAAAGTAACACAGTTTCAGACGAACCGTAGGTGTTTATTTTCGATGACAGTTCAATAATAAAAAAATTAATAGCCTGTTTGCAAGTTTGATAGTATATTATGTGCTCCTTGGCAAAAAAGGGTAATTGACTTTTTTATTGTAACGAATTAGTTTGCATTGTAAATATTATAGTCAAAGCGTATTTTAATAATTCATAATTTTTGTGTAAAGTCTTCAATAAAAATAGGATTTCAAGAGTAGGGCTCACGTATCCGTTACCATTAAACAAGGAATATTCATATTATTATATTTTATAAGGTATCTTTATGTAAGGATTTTGATGAAATTTGAAATATATTTGAATACGGGGGCGAAAATCGATCTGTCAAGTGGTCAACTTCGGGAAAATTCGTGTTCAAATCGAGTAACGCTCGGCTAGCCAGGTAGGTACTTACAAATAATGCATACAGTTACGAGTATTTTTCCGCCATGATTTGTTCAAACATTGGCCCCAATACTAAGACTATAGTGTAAACAGTTTGGACAATGAGCTTGCTAAAAACCTTATAATTTGAAATGACGTTGGCAAAACTCTACTTGCCTATTTAGTATGAAGTTTTTTTTCGTTTCGGTGTTTTATGGTTCATATCGCTGTTCATTATAAAATCTTTACTATTCAAGGGTAAAAATAAACATCAGCACAGAGTTACAAAAATGTGTACACGTAGACCTCATTGCGTTAGTAATAAGGTCTGTGTACATATTTGAGACACTATGTGGTATATACATTTATGTATTGTATTGGTGCCCTCGACTGTTTGTACTTCGAGTATGCAAACGTGCATTTAACTTTGGCAACGAGCGCGGAATTCATATCTTGCCCAGGTATCGTTGTTTTTTTTTTTAAACGTGTAGATTTTTATTACAGTTTGATAACAGACAGCTGTTACTATACTTTATTGTTTAAAAAAACACTGGGGCGAAAACGGAGTAGTATTTCCTCATCGTTAATAAAGTGAAACCTAGATGTTACATTTATTTATGAATTTCAAACTCGATTCTAGTCTAACAAGAATATAGATTTTTAAATGTAGGTTTCTAGGTATTTACAAAATTTAAGAACACTGCTCTGAATAAGCGTCATTATTGCACCAAAAATTACTTCAATCCCTTTTAAGAACGTAGGTTAATTAATTAATTAATAATTAATTAATTTAGAAGTTTCATGCCGCAATAATCAAAATCAAAAGGTTCCAAATCCAATACCATTTCAAAAACCAAAAGCAGTATCATTTATTAGCAGAGCTCATATTTTTCGCGGCAAAACAAAAAAAACTGTCGCAATCTAGCTAGTGTTAGAAATATTTTTTATCGATATATCGATATTTGTGTAATAGAATGTCCACGAAATAAAAAAATATTAAATAAAACATTTTACGTGAGTTTTAT
This sequence comes from Acleris laterana, assembly GCA_963966035.1. Classification (NCBI taxonomy): domain Eukaryota; kingdom Metazoa; phylum Arthropoda; class Insecta; order Lepidoptera; family Tortricidae; genus Acleris; species Acleris laterana. The sequence continues at coordinate 17,103,145 of OZ014442.1, forward strand.
ATAAAATGATATAGAAACACATGCAATTCCTTCTTCGAAATCCACGTCAGCACACGCGGCAGCACATGACATTTTATTTGGTTGGTGATAAAGAAGATTTCTGAAGTGTATATGAGATAGTATAGTCACTTCATTCAAAGTTTTACCTCTACCCATTACCCTGTCGCGAATGATTGTAAAATAATGTAAATATAATAATACTCGAAATCGATAAAAAAAAGAACTAACACCTAGGTATAGCATAGCTAGCATAGGTAATGCTAGGTAGTTACCTAGATTGCGACAGTCTTTTGCTTTGCCGCGAAAAATCCAGGCTCTGTTTATTAGTATAATCAAGAAAGAAAAAGGGAGTCGCCACTGCGGGCTTCCCACAGTATTCATGCAGTCATACAAGCCTTTCCATTTTTAGCCACCACCTACAGCAAAATTAAAACAAAACAAAAACATCAGCGCAGCGCTTTGACCAGCATTGCAGAAACAGTAGGTCTATCTACAGTTTTCATACGACCACACTCTCTTTTTATATCACAGCGTACGCATCTGCACCTAAAGAAAAATCATTTCAAAACTGAAAGGCAGTACGGTATTATGGGTTTCCTACGGCCATACTTCCTTTTTATTCCAACTTGTATGCACCTAAAGCAAAATCAAAGCGAGCCTAACCCGGCCTAGTGATAAATGCCGCGTATGAATGGCCGGCCTGGGATAATAATTTATCGCACTATCTCTCGAGTCCACTCCGCCCGATGATCCGGGTAACATATCGCCACTGCGATACCGGACTATGACGTCGTTTACTAAAGGGCACTGGGTTTTGAAATTGAAGTGTAGCGGCGTTATGTGGTCCTGGTATATGTTGCGTTTTTTTGTGCGAGTGCATAAGTTGCATTACTGTACTGCTGAGAAGAAGCAGTGCAGTGGTCTTCTCTTGGGAAGCGTTGGTTAGGTTTTGACGTGTAAAAGCGCCCGTGTGGCCTACTAACTTTCTTATTTAAAAAAAATCATGTAGTTAATGTGGTGTAATCTACGTCGTTTTAATACAGTTCAACTAAAGTTATTGCAGTTAGTTGTGCAGCTAAAGTTCAACTTTACTAGACATTACTAGCTAGTGTTTTTTTTAAGTGCACTTTCTTTGCGCTTCTAGAAATATTTTCCCAAAAAAATTCTACGTTATATTAGTTAGAATAATTCTTTTGACGTACAGGAAAATTTAAAACAAAGTTAAACAGACACGTTATTATTATAATTATTATCATTAAGAGCCGGATGTGTCCCACTGCTGGGCAAAGGCCTCTCCCCTTTTTTTCCATGTGTCTCTTCTTTGCCGTCTCTGGCCAGTCCTTCAAAAAGGAATCCAAGTCATCCCGCCATTGCCGACGAGGTCTGCCGCGTTTCCGTCTTGAGTTGTTGGGCTTCCATTCTGTGGTGACTTTGGCCTACAGCTCGTTCGGCATGCGGCAGACATGGTCAGCCCAGTCCCACTTCAGCTATTTGAGTCATCAGACTATTTGAGACACGTTATAAAATATATAATTTTATTTCACTAAGGAATGACAAAATCGCCTTTAACTGATTTAAAGTACGAGTAGGTAAGGTTAGTTAAGAATTACCGAAACTTCATCACAAAGTAACCAGTTATGGGCTATATTTAGTGGAGAATGACCTAAGTACAAGTCAAATTAAACTGTACATATTAAATGAACAATGACCTTTCAAAGTGTCACTACAGAAACAATGTATCTATAGGTAAACCCTTTGTAAAGGTCAACATTATAAGGTCAATAGCTCATTAAAGTTGCGCCGTAAACCTAAGCTGCTCTTAGTAAACATGTTATATTGAACAAGTAAATTCCACAAATTCCACGTAAGTAGATTTGGTTGATGTAACTTTGCCGTTATTGGCAACCAGAACTTAATATAAAACAACAAGTATTACAATGGTTACAGAATTATCAACAAGTTTTTAGAGTAGTCGGTAATTCTGTTGCTCTGCCTACCCTACTCTGGGAATAAAGGCGTGAGTTTATGTATGTATGTATGGAGTGTTAGAATAAGTAAACTTATAAATAGGGCTACGACTTTTGGTGGCATATGGTGGTTCTAGAATCTATGGATTCGCTATTTTATAATTATTATATACCGCCCTTGATTTTGACCTTCATCTTCAGTATTGTCATAGCAATATTAAAAAACTTCATTTAAATTCATTCATTCATTTGTTTTGGTAAGGAGGAGGAGGAGGTTTTAAAGCAAGACAGTGTGTTTTAATATTTAGTTTATAAAAGAATCGTATGAAGATACTTCACAAAAAACCTTGAAATTGAAACCACATTATGTAGTTCAATCTTTTACAGAATTAAAGTTCACCTTTGTACAGTTGCTCTTATAAGTAGCTGCACACTTTTGTACCTTTTCACTTTAACGCCTTTGATAGACTAGTGCAGCAGTTTAATATGACATTAAAGTGACAAAGCACTAAAATATGCAGTTACTTTAGTATGACCAACTGTATTATAAAGTAATGGGAATACTCGTATTGCGCAGTGTGACATAATAATACGTAAATTTGCCGGTTTATTAAAGTTTTACGTACAAAATGTATAACACGGCTAATTGATGAGTCTCTTTTCCATATTTTGTATGTGTCTCATTTCCATTCAAGTGTGCAAAATGTGCCTACAGAATTATCAACAACTTTTTAGAGTTGTTGGTAATTCTGTAGCTCTGCCTACCCCACACTGGCAATAAAGGCGTGAGTTTATGTATGTATGTGTGTATCATTTCCATTTTGTACAGATGTATATTTATATTAAATTTTATTAAAAATGTATACTAAATATTTTACTATTTCCGTTACAGAAGTTTTATTAATCATTAATTTTCATCAAATAGATGTTGTAAACCAATTTTAATACGCCAAACGTGTGACTGCTTCGAAACGTATCTAAATCCAAGCTACCAAAGGCACTTCTAATCGACGTAATTTACACCTTTACATAGCGGCCACCGACACAGCACTATCACCGCTTTTGCCGCGCGAGCGATCAACATTAATGTTTATTACACAATTTACTGCCATCAAATGGTATCCTATCGCAACTCTAAAGTTTTGTTTTCCAACTGTTTTATTATCCAAAAATATTTATAAATTAGAACATTATGTTTATCTGAACTCTTTTTTCTTTTTGTTGACCAGAGGGACTATTGCTTAACGCACCCGCAATCGCAATTGTTTTCATTTTGAAAATCGAAGGCTTGTCTGGCATACAAAATGAAAACAATTGTTCCGCTTTGACGCCAATTGAGATCGTGAGTTAGGCAATAGCGACGCCGGAATGTCCCACTGCTGGGCAAAGGCTTCCACGTAATTCAGTTATGGGCAATCTCCAATTGTGCTGAAAGGCTTCAAGCTCATCTCGCCATCTGCGCCGGGGTCTGCCACGTCGTCGTATCCGATCTTGCAGTATCCAATTTGTGGTTATTTATGCCCAAAGGTCGTCAGGCATGCGGCAGATAATATGTCCAGCCCAGTTCTACTTGAGGGTGGCAGCTGTTAAGTCTACGTCAGCTGATCGCTTCAGAAATACTGTCATACGCTCCAAAACCCAAATAGCTGACGACGTAGCCTTAACAGCTGAACACAGATACACCTAGATAATTTGTTGGTGAGGTTAGGTTAGATTCAATTCATAACCGTCGGAAAGTTAAAGATTACAAAAAAATATGATTTTCCAACTTCACCTTCCAAATTTTGACCTTGTGATGGGTAACCCCATCAAATACCAAATCTTTAATACGCCAAACATGTCACTGGTACAGAACGTATATAAATCCAAGCTACCAAAGGCACTTCTAATCTACGTATCCACACATAGAGGCCACCGCTATAACCTAATTGTCTGTGTCCACTGCAGAGATTTCATTATGCATTCAATGCCATGAAATGGTATCCAATTGCAAGATTGAAGTTTGGTTTGCCAACGGCTTTTTTTGTCCAAAAACTCATATTTTAGATAATCATTGTTTCTTAGAACTCAATAACTTTTCAAAATGTTTTAAGAGATAGGCTAGGTTAGGTTTGTTTTTTAACAATCCGGGAATTTAAACGACTAGGTACATAAAAAAAATATTTTCCAACTGATGAAAATTATGACACTTATGACAAACAGTTGGTAAGTAGATGCGACTTTGGGATAGGCAACCACATCAAAATAGCAGTTGAAAGCAATTTTAACACCGCAAACGTGTAACTTATTCAAAACAAATCTGAATCTATCTACCAAAGGCATTATTAATCCACTTGACCACACATAGCGGTCACCGCTATAACACAGCACTACCAACGCATTTGCCACGAAAGCGATTAATATTAATCTAATTATCTGTGTGAATTGCAGAAGTCTTATTACACATTTACTGTCTGTCATCAAAAATAGTATCCTATCGCGTGTCCGATGTTTAGTTTTTCAACTGTTTTCATTTGTCCGAAAATTCATAAGTTGGAATTTGAAAAAACTGAATTTATTTACTTTTCTAAACATTCAGAGAGATATACCAAGAGAATCTGTAGGTGACGTTAGGTTAGGTCGTAACAATTGTGGCTCTAGAAAAAAACTTATGAAAATTCGGATAAACTAAAAAGTTAGGTAACCCTAACAGATAGCAGTTGAAAGTAATTTTAGCACGCCAACGTGTGACTGTTTCCAAACGTATCTAAATCCAAGCAACCAAAGGCAGTTCTAATCCACGTATCTACACGTACACATAGCGGCCACCGACACAACACTATCACCGCTTTTGCCACGAGAGCGATCACCATTAATCTAATTTTCTGTGTCCAAGGAAGATTTATTGCCCTGCAAACTTTGCACCAAATGGCGCTAAAGTTATTATTAACAATTACTTTGATGATTGCGCGTTGAACAATATCAGCGTTAGTGCGAGTGGTTTTTGATGCATGGTGGAACACTGATTGAATTAGCGTGAATTGGAATGTTAAAGTATAAAATTGAATACAGAAAAACTTGCAAACAAATTGACTTGCGTGTAAATTGGGCTCAGTTTGAATGGGTTGGTTAGTTTCATCTGTCAATGAATTTGACGACACGTTAACTTATATACAAAGCTAGTGGTCCCGGGTTCAAATCCCTGTAAAGGAAGATATTAATGTGATGAGCGCTAGTACTCGTTCCTGAGTATTGCATTTTTTTTTCTATGTATTTAAGTATGTATGTATTTCTCTACTTAAGTAAGTTTATCGTTGTCTAGTACCCACAGTACAAGCCTATAGCTTAGTTTTTGACTATGTCAATTGGTGTGACACTGTCCAAATGATAAAAAAAGAATTGTTACTTGAGTTCTAACAGAGCACCCTCCATTCAATATTACATCATGTTTATAAAATGGGATACAACTAAAAAAATATAATTTTTAATCTGCCATTAAGTAGCAGTGTTCCCATTGTTTTATTTCAAATAGAGGGCTAAAACATTACGTAAAATGACACAACAAATTTGCAGAATTAAGATCACAGTAACCTGTCAATCGATATAGCTGTACCTCCAGTGTAAAGGGGTTAAACTCAAAAGTGTTGATTTTTCAGGAGAGCTAAAAAATGTTTGAAATCTGTTTTCTTCATAGTAAAACGTAAAAAAGTACATTCTTAGCTGTCATTTTAGATAGTAAACAGGGTAAACTATAAGTTAATTGTTAGTTTACGCTCTTTTTAGTAGTAAAAACAAAGAAATTGGCTTTTATAACTTACTTACATCCTTTTACACAAAAAATGAAAATGTGTAAAAGGGTTTAACTAGAGTTTAAATTGTGAAATTAATTGCTTAAGTAAATGTGGTATTGTGTAAAGAGACTTTTTTGAGAACAAACTTTGTACAAGTTTTTAAGAACCGCTTAAACATTGTATATTTAAGTAAGTTTAAGACAAACATAAGATTAAAATAAAATAATCATTTATTCATGGAATAAAATAATGAAATAGAAAACAAAATGGAAAATAAAAACAAAAATTTGGTACAAAAAAAACATACAGTGAAACAAAAATGTACGAGGGTTGCTATGAATATTTTTAGTAAATTAAAAACCATTAATTTTTTTTACAAATTACTTTAATGTTTTTCAAAATATACTCCTCCAAGTTCAATACATCGCCTCATTCTATAAAACCAATTCTCAAAACATTAAAAAAATGCGTACTGCGGAAGGTCAAAGAAAAGTCGCTCAAATTCTAGTACTGCCCCGTTCGAGTCCATAAAAGTCCGGCCACGCATCATTTTCTTTGTAGTGGGGAACAAGAAATAGTCGCACGGGGCCAGGTCAAGACTGTAGGGTGGATGCGACACCATCCATTGTTATTGCCACCCACGGTGTGTGCAGGTGCATTATCTTGGTGAAAAAGAATTCCATGAATGCCGCTCTTTGGACGATCCTCACCAAGTCTGTCAAATGCCTGGGGTAAACAGACCTCTGTGTACCACTGGCTAGTAACTGTTCTTTGATCTTCGAGTGGAACTACAGCTACTGGCCCCCCGCGGCGAAAGAAAACGGCGATCATTTTTTTGTTCACACTACGGCCACGAACAATTTTTAATGGCGGCGGCCCGTCTTCCTCAAACACCCATTGCATAGATTGTTGCTTTATTAGAGGGTCATAGCAGTATATCCAGGACTCATCAGTAGTAAGGATATTAGAAACCAGTTGGGAATTGCCTCCGTCGAATTTTTTGAGCATAAACTGGCACCAATCTACTCGCCGGGTTTTTTGCTCTTCGGTCAGCAAATGCGGTATCCAACGCGAAGCGACCTTCCTGACGCCAAGATGATCATGTAAAATGCTTAATACTGCGGGTGATCCAATACCAAGTTCATGCTCCATTTCCCGATGGGTATTATTTCTGCGTTCATTAATCAACCACTCGGCTTTGATCACGTTTTCTGGCGTTACAGCAGTCGACGGCCGTCCCGGTCTCGACTCATCTTTGAGGCACTCCCGACCCCGCTTAAACTCGCGGTACCAATATGAGATTGTGGCTAACGATGGAGCAGACTCCCCAAATGCGTCGTTTAAATTTTTATTAGATTCCTTAAAGGTGAAGTTCCTTTTGTAGTCGTAGAATATCATAGCACGAAACGATTCTCGCGACAGCTCCATTGCAAGAAACAAAACTGGACCGACATTTTCAGCAAAAAAAAATAAAAAAAAAGTTGTAAGCGGCCAGTTTTAAATTTCATTTTACAAAGAGGTTAATAGCTAAATTACCCTTAATTTGCCATACACTTTTAAAAGTAAATGTTGTTAGTTTTTATACAGCTAAAAACTTTCGTAGCTGCAGCCTATGTAGCAAACATTCGGAGAACATTATTATTTCGTCACCTGAATCTGAAATTTCAGATGGGCCACTAATTGAGTCAATTACGTTTTCGGGTTGTTTTTGTAAGCAAATTGACGCCACAGCGTCAAGAAGGGCAGATAAAATTTCAATGCATATATGTTCTGGTGTCAATGAAACTATATGACGGCCTCGTCGCAGCATTGTGTAGTCGTTTAGTACCCCTGAAACAATCATAAATTTATAATTTAAAACTTAAAAGCGGTGTATTAGATTGGCAGTACTTTTATACACTTCTTTGTTAAATACTTAATATATTTACTAACTTTTGCCTGTAACCTCGTCCGCGCAGAAGTCGTTTATCGCTACAGTACTCCTTCGGTAACTGTTTCATGTATTTATGTCCTTTCACGGAACTCAAACGATCTTCATACCAAATTTTCATCAATTGAAATTTGGTAACCGTGAAAGCGTAACAAATAATCAAAGAAACAAACAAATAAACAAACTCACTTCCACTTTTGATATAGGTACTAGTAAAGATTGTTTATAATTTAATTCAACTACAATGAAACAGTAGGTTTAATTTTTTCAATTCTTAACGAAGGCTCTACCCCGCTACTTACTAAGTTTATGAAATTTTTTATATTATACCTTACCTACCTAATTAAATTAAGCAACTTGCTTGATTCCTTTTTAGATTTAAACTTAGTACAAACTTACATGCATACACATACATACAAACTTACTATACACAAACATACCAACTTATAACTTACATTTTATTTTGAATAAAATAAAAATCGTTGACTCGGTGTTAAAATAAAATGGACATTAAAAACAGCAAAAACATTATAAAAAGTAGAGTAATGCAAACTTAGAATAGGTACTCAATCTAAGATCAACACCGAAAAGGTTGCCACTCAGCATGGTGTCAGGCTTACTAGCTTATTTAACTCATTAGTTGAAAATGCACAAAGTTTAAAGCAAAATCATACTGTATTTAGTTTAACACCTTTTCGTCATAATAAAAACAAAATAATAATCAAATGTTACTTTGTGAAAAATGGTTAAACTCACCGCTCGAGTCAAAATGCGTCGACCAGCTTCGGAACACAAAACAACGTCGCCACTCGTTGTGCTGACCGCGGGCGGGGCGGACTGACTCCTCGCGAGTCGAGCGAGCCGCGTGCACGCCGCTTATTCCCCTGCCCGCACCGTCCACCGCGCGGTCTAAGGACTTTAACCCTTTTGCACAATGCCGATTCCCAATTTGTTAGTAAGAATTTGTATACAAATATGAAGTTTATCTAATGTATAAGTCAATTTCATAAAACGGTTTTGTGAAAACTGGTCAATATGAACTTTGACAATTACACTAATCATAAATTAGCATGTGAAGAACGATTAATCTTGTTATTAATCATTTTACATGAAATCGTACAGAATAGGTTAGTTGTGTAAAGTGATCAAAGTAAAGTAATATCACTTTACACGAATTGATATTCTTAAAATTGTTTGTGAGTATTGATTAATCATGAGATTTACCGCTTTTCACGAATTAATCCCGGTGGAGTAATATGGTCTATGTTTAGTTTGATTCTTTTACGCAATAATTTATCAAAAAAGTATTTTGTTTATTGAGATCAAACTAAACTTTAACCATTATTCCTTAACACTATTTGAAAAATCATAATGGTTAAAAAGATAAAATAGAAATTGACCGTTTTGTACAAACTAGTTGCGATTTTGTTCATACTTTAACCCTTTTGCACAATTGCTATCTCAAAAACTAATGGCCGTACAGCCACGAGAGTAAGACCGAACGATGCGCCGTGACGAAATACGTACAATACTAGCAAAATCCACTATTGGGTTAAACTCGAGTTTAACCCCTTTACACTGGAGGTACAGATAGGTAATCTGCTATTTGTATTTAGTTGAACATTGTTTGAAATAGGAAGTTATTTGGTTACCGTTTCATTGTATTACGAAATACTGGGTCGATAATTCTTTGAACCGAACCGACCTAGATATTCAGTGACATAATTATTCAGACTGAATAAATGAACATTCCTCAGTGACGTTGCCCATAATTTATACTGGACGTTGAGGCTTGGATATAACTTGGAAAGCGAATACAAATTCTATAAAATGATTATACAGCGAACTGTGGTTTTGCCCATAGTTCTACAAATTGACCGCTGGGAAATACCCTTATTATTCACTGACTTTATGCTTTACACGTATAATGTACACTATTATTTTAAGTGGGTTGCTGGTTAAATAGTGACAAATAGATTGTATTTTAGAGCTCCCCACACCTAGCGTCTTTCAAACGTCAGCGCCTCATTAACGCCCGCGCATCGTCTACGCCACGTTCTCGCAACGCCACCGCGATGCAGTGGCATTTTTTTAACGTCAGCATCTCAATAACTCCCGCGCAGCGGTTTCGCGCAGCGCGTCTGCCACATCAGTGGCGACTATCGAACGTCAGTGACGCTGCACGGGCGCTGACAGGACGTGCCGACGTTCGATAGTCACCACTGATGTCGTGGCGGCGCTGCGAGAACGTGGCGTAGACGGTGCGCAGGCGTTAATGAGACGCTGTCGTTTGAAAGACCCTAGGTGTGAGGGAGCTCTTAGTTCTATTTTTGACATGACATGACGATAAACGATAAGTTTATATTGTGGCTGTTCCTAAAACGCCTTGTATTTTTCGTTTTTTTTTAAGGTATGCTATTTTAGGGCTTAAGAAATAAATAAGCCATAAATATTTGCGCTCTCAAAACTGCAATCCTAAGATCTCAAATGTGTTGTGCGGATCTATGCTAGGTATTTCAGCGGTTCTCTTATCCCCACACCGCGCACCAGAACATAATAATGCGAACACTGCTGCTTAGCGGGGGAGATTAAAGGATAGTAGTAGGTACTGTTAGGCGATTGGCTTTGCAACCTGTCACTAATACACTGGTAAACATCTTCGCCTAAGTGTGCAAAATGTGGTTACAGAATTATCAAAAAGTTTTTATAGTTGTTGGAAATTCTGTAACTCTGCCTACCCCACTCTGGGAATAAAGGCGTGAGTTTATGTATGTATGTATGTATGTGTTATGTGTATACAATAATATACAATAGATAAAGGAAACACGTAGTCTGGAAACCCAAAATTCAATATTTGAGTGAAGCCTAACAAAAGAAAGTATGTAGGCTTACTAGCTTTTGCGACTTGATCCGGATAGGACCGTTTTATTTAGGCCTCAAAAGAAGGCTTCTTCTAAAATTGCATTTTTCTAGGCTTTATTAGCGTTCTTCGTTTTTACTCACAAGTTTATGAAGCCTTTTTATATTTTTTTGTGTGATTTTGTTATTGCAAGTGTGTGGCGAAACATTTTACGACTATTTGCTGCACTTTGCCGACGCGCTGGCCTAGTTGGTAGTGACCCTGCCTACGAAGCTAGCGGTCCTGGGTTCAAATCCCGGTAAGGGCAGATATTAGTGTGATGAGCGCGAATATTTGTTCCTGAGTCATGGATGTTTTCTATATATTTTAGTATATATTTCCCCCATAATACAAGCCTTGAGCTTAGTTTGGGACTAGGTCAATTGGTGTGACATTGTCCCCTGATATATATTTTTTAAAATTATTTACTTAAAATCAAATGGCAAAAGTTTTTTTTTTTTACTTTTTGTTTTTAATTTTATGTCAAAATATCACGTATCTCCTTTTGAATGGCAAAGTACCTTACCAAAATGCTCTTTACATTCGAAATCTATGTCGCAATTAAAATAGAACTTGTTTCTTTGTTTTGCTTCAATTCTAACCATTAATTTTCTTGGTCCAGGAAAGATTTATTGCCTTACAAAGTTTCCACTTAGCGCCATTTGGCACCTTTTACGCGAAGTGGTTCCTGTGGGAAACACTTCTGCGATGTCTCTCGCTAGGACATTTTTAAGCAAACTGAAATTTTAAGAAGTCTAACAAAGATCAAGCTTAAAATTGACGATAATTTCCATACTGTCGTTTATATACAAATTATCTTTTTTGTCATAGAGATTTTTAAAATATGAAATTGATTAATATCAAAATAATGTATTAAAAGTTTACATAGAAATCGAGATCAAGTTTAAATAAATACCAAATAATTCGTTAAAAAAAGGGCAATATTTATTTGTAACGAAAATAAATGATATTCAAAACCAAACGAATATTGAAAATATCTCAGTCAATTAAGGAAAAATGCAGAGAACCTCAATCCTTAATCATTTTGAAAAGGTCAAAAAGGCGCTTATTATCAAGTCCAGTGGCACCACCTAAATTTCCTTTAAGGGTCAGATTCGAAATAAAAAACCTTTTTATAATGACCTAAGTCATTAGTAAAGAGCCCTTTTAAAATTCAAATTACTCTCTGAATCTGGAGGTGTAAGTATCTGTCTCTTCTTATAATTATGGGCTAGAGTATCTAGAAAATTATGCCAATTTATGATTTTTGTACATCTGGTTTAATACATTGTAATACTTAAAAATACGCATTTGAATCACAATTTGAGCAGACGCGTTAACGTGGTATTAAAACCAGAGTCTATGACAAACGCATTCCGTGCTAATGGCCCAATAGTTGGATCTTCTGTTCGTAGTAGTATACAATACATAGATAGAGAAAATATGCTGATACAGGCTACAGCGTAGCACTCGTAGCATTGGTGGCAGATGGATCATTAAAAAAGATGGTGTCGACAAAAAGACTGAAGACAATAACTACTTAACACAATTTTTATGCGATGTTTTTATTACTAGATATACATAATTATTTAATATTTCATTTTCTTTAATGAAACAATTGAAAAGGAGAGCTTTAACTACCAGAATACCTTTCTTTATCTGACAAATTAAGAGCCCTTTTACGATTTACGAACCCAAATTGCATCTTGTATAATAATATTGAATTTAGCTTAGACCAACACAAAATAATGTTCTTCTTAAATCATGTTTTGTCTCTTCTTTTATGTTGGGAACCAAAGAGTGCGCTAACCATTCCGCATGTCAGAAAAAGCTACAAAATATGCATTTTAAAAACACAACCACTCCTCAACAGTCCCAACCATACCCCCATAATTCCATTTCCCACTTTCGTCCTCAACGCAAAATGTACTGCAATCACGGAACCCCTTAATTCAACATAGTACCGTGGCTTATGAATGAAAATATTTCATTCCGAGTGTGATACATCCCTACCGTAATTCGAGCAAGGAAGTCCCTACTACGTGAGTCAAGTTTTACACTCACCTTGTTAGAGATGTTTGAAGGGATGGAAGAGGCACGCATTATCTTCATTAACCAGATATAAGAAACTACCCAGTGCCGACCTATACAAAAGACGACATTTACGATGAGTATAATTATTTCAGCTAAATGTAGCTATATGTAGCTATATGAGGCTGAAATATACTCATGGTAAATACCGGGAGATTGAGTAATGGAAGGTGTGACTACGTTTTATTCGGCTTGCGAATTAATAACCATTTATAATTATAATTACAGCCGAAATATGTCTCTTGCTCGTCTTTTCACAATGAACACACCCAAAAATAGTGTCAATATCTTACGTTAAGGCGTTTTATTTAATTTTAAGGGCCGTTAGGCCGCTTTGACAGTAAAGCAATATGATTTCAAAGGCAAGAAGGGTAAAAAGTTACAACTATGCAATCGAGGTTGCAATGCAGGTTATCTGGCAGATGATTCACCATCTGCAAACTGACAACTTCTCCCATCGTCACTATACCTAGTAATGAATGATAATCTCGAAATAAAATTCATTTCCCATGACGTATTCGTGTAGAGTTTCTAGTATTCTAATGTCCATGTACGGCCATCTCATTTGTTTTGCACGACGCACGTAATAACACGATCAAACCTACGAGAATTTTGACATGCCGACGTGACGAGGAAGCTTAAAGCGAAAGAGAAATTTATTTGTTCAATAAATTGAGTATTTGGGTGTACCTGCGGCTTGGAGTGTATTCAACTCGTAGACTATTTAACGTTAGATTTACTGTTGATTTAATTTTTGTATCTGTATTCAAAACTGATTTGTTAGTAGACTCTTGCATGTCACGTCTAAGTTATAAATAGTTTTAGTTTCATTTGTTTTTTAATAATCTCGGCACACAAATGCTTATTCAAGTCATACAAAACATAGCTTGGGTAATGGTTTAATGTACCATGTTACAATATTCACTGTTCAGTATATTTTTGTTACTCCTTTTATTTATTAATTAATTTATTTTACTATGGTGTCATAATGTCACTAGCTCTAGTTTTAGTTAGTTTTAAGTAGGGTCCCAAAAATTAACATAGTGGACTAACTATGATTTTTCTTTTTTCAACAAATCTTTAAAGTTCCTACACTGTCAAGAGACATTAAGTAAACGCTGGATTGACTATTTAGCAGTTCTTTAAAAAAACGTTGATGTGGTCGGCATCATTACCTTAAGACTATGTTAAGATATACTCGTAGAAGCAAGACATGATAGAATATAGTGGACAAGATACCCACGTCACCGATTTAGTTATCTTATCTGTGATCAGCAGAGCTTGGAAAGGCTGAGCCGTTTTGAGAGTTTGCATAACATGGACATACCCTTAACACTTAACAGATTGATGTGGACAGTAATTGTTATGTGCGATTTCGCTACTTACACTCTCTTCCGTGGATGTTCAAAGATCTTTTTCTTTTATAAGTGAATATAAAACGCAAGAAGAAATAAATTGAGATTAGAAAATATAGAAAATCTGCGAGTCCTTTATAATAATTACACAGAAACTGTCGAATAAATATAAAAAGCTTTGTAAGTATTCGTTTTCCAATGCATTGTCGTTTCAGTTCAATCATAATAAATAAATAATGTTTACTTTCAGAGTGTATCCATATTAATATCTACAAATTACATTAATGACATAATAATAGCTCACCATTTCCGAGCTCTGGTGATCAGGTGGCTAATGAAGTTGTTTGGCTTCCTTGTGACACAAAGGCTAAATAGATAGGTTAGCTGAGTTAAATATCTCCTTCTCAGAAATTATAAAAAAAGCTAGTCTGTTGGAAAATAAAACATTAAACAATAAAACTCCAATTTCAAACCGCTTGCCAAGTTTCAAGTTGAACCCACAAAGAATTCATTATTGCCTATCTATTTTATATTTTTAAGAGCGTCGGTGGTCTAGTCAAGTGGCTTGGGGGGTCGACTCGTGATCGTAAGGTTCCTAGTTCAAACTCACGCGGTCACCATGTACCAATGAGTTCTTGTGATTTAAGTTCAGAAGGTACTCGATTCTCTTAAGGTGAAGGAAAAATAAGTAATGATTAGCAGAGAAATTCCATCTAAAGCCTCAGGGTTGGCTCCGCATTTGCGATCTTGGGATTGCTATCGTAAGATTGCAATTTTTAGATTGCAAATGTCTGTGCTTCAGAGTCAACTTACCATCAGGTTGCATGTGTGCTTGTAAAAAAACCCTAGTACCCTAACAAAATGCGCTAACGTTTCTATGTTCGTTTTTATGTAATAAATCGACACCAATATTATTCTAAAGAGGCAATAATTGTATTTTTGTATGTTTGTAATGGATACACTCAAAAACTCCTAGACCAATTTAAATAATTATTTCACCATTCAAATTCTACATTATCCCTGAGTAAATATATAGGCTTTGTTTTTTTTTCTGCGCAGACGCAGTCACGGGCAACAGCTGGTAGAAGATAATTTGAAAAACGCGTATCTTCACCATCCTACACAACTTACCCTCATAATTTACCTGAGCAAGCTCATTGACAGTATCGATGAACTAAAACACAAATAGGCATTAACGTGCCTAAATGATTTTAGTCAGCTAAATGATTTCCTAAATCTCCATTAAGTTAATGATGTTAACACTATTGTCTATTATCTTTTATCGTTCAACAAATTTATTGTCCATTTTCACCGGATTACGCAATAATAGAGTCGCTTCTGTTTTGTGAAATTAGTGCATTATTAAATAAAGCTTTAGCTTATTTTGTTAAATGAACTTAAACGTGTGGAAACAATTTATTTGTTATTTTTTTAATACCAATTATTAAAACGTTTAATATTTACACATTAATGTTTTAATTGTTCTTTTTACGTTGTATCTTGAGTTACGATGTTTTGTGGTTAATCAATCATCTATGTGTTGGGTTTCTGTTTTCTACCGTGCATAATAATTTACACTGTTTTGTCTTAACCATCCCAAAATATATTTTGACGTAAGAGTTCGAGTTTAAATATAATCTCAGTAGTAATGTTGCGTTTTGTTATAACTTAACTGTCTAATATCTCTCCGTCTGTTGTGAATATATTATTATAATATTTATAACATGTTGCATCAAAATACTAAAATGTTATATAATGTTAGTTTGATTCAATAAAAATAACACAGTATTTAATTAAAAAATAAATAACTGTCATGACTGTTATTTTGGATAAATCAATAAAAAAAAGACAAAACAAAAGATTAGGGCATTTCTTTTTTTCTTAGTTGTTTGTAAAATAGGCGTATTTTAGATAAACTGTTTTGTCATTTTACTTCGGTTACCTTTAAAGCTATAAAAAAAACCAATTAAAAACTTTGAAATCGTATTTCCTGTCACTCCTAATTATGGCAGGATAGGAAAAAGCCAGGCTTAAAATAACATAACGTATGGAAAAAAACACCGATGGCAAAGCTGGCATTTAATGGGTTAACAACGCAAACAAACCTAAAAGCCGCTCACTGACATATACCACTTTTAATCCTTTGAATATACAGTTAAAAACATTTTATCGTACGACGATCCGGGTTAAAATGTTGCGTAGAAAACTAAAGTCGTTGTCAATTGAATTGGACAAAATGGTAACAAAATCAAGTTAATCTGACTTGAATTGGCTGACCTGGCGATAGCGTTGACCATTATATAATTTATTAATTTTTCGATCATTATCTACTGAGAAAAAAATATACTAAAAATTATCAGTGGTAACTACGCCTGCTTTGGATTAGTGCATAAGGGTCGAAATGACGTCATAATGTTTATACGAGGGCTGCCTTTTAAGTTGTGTCGTTTGGAAAAACTAAAGTCAATTTAAGTGTTAAATGGTATTTATTGTTTTTCAAAGTAATCACCGTGATATGTAATACACTTTTTCATTCGATCGAACCAGTTTTCGAAACACTTATTCCAGTCCGAAGTCGGGGTCTCCAAAATGGCCGTTTTGTATGCCTCAACGGCTTCTTCAGGCGTCTGGTACCGTTGACCACGAAGTCGTTGCTTGATTTTTGGAAAAGTAAAAAAATCGTTAGGGCTTAAGTCTGGACTGTGCGGCGGGTGTTCCAGAATTTCGACGTTTTGCTCTTTTAAAAACGCAATTGTTTGCCGGGCGGTGTGCGAGCTCGCATTATCGTGATGCAGTCTTATACGACGTCTTGGGTTATTTTTTCGAAACTCGCCGATGACTTCTGGTAAACAGACAGTGGTATACCAGTCAGCATTAACCGTTTTACGATCCTCGAGCACGATGTTGGCCACGTGGCCACTTTTCGCCACAAACGTGGCGACTATTTTTTTCGAAATGCTCCGTGAGCGTATTACTTTGGTCGGTTTTGGCTCATCTTGGAACACCCAAACAGTCGACTGCTGTTTAGAATCGGGTTCGTAGGCATATATCCAAGATTCGTCACCACTGATAATGTCGTAAACATGTTTCGAGTTTCCTCGGTTGAATTGCCGCAGAGTTTTGCGACACCATCGAACGCGAGCCGTTTTTTGGTCTTCACTGAGTAAATGTGGTATCCAGCGAGAGATCAACTTTTTTACGCCTAAGTGATCATGCAAAATACTGTGAACACTGGTCCCTGAAATACTTAAGGAAGCTTCTATCTCACGGTATGTCGCATGGCGATCTTCGACGATCAGTTGCCGTACAGCATCAATGTTCTCCTGGGTTACGGCTGTTTTTGGTCGACCTTCACGATGTCTATCACCAAGACTAGAGCAACAACGTTGAAATTCTAAATACCAGCGTTCCACAGTCCGGAGGCATGGTGCTTTATCATTGAAAACCGTAGTCAACTCTTCGAAGCACTGAAGTCGCGTTAAGCCCCTTTTGAAGTTGTAAAAAAATATCGCACGTAAATTTTCCTTCGAAATTTCCATTTTCACAACTGACTTGTCAACTTTGAACGAGCGCTGTACTAAAACGGTTGGGCCGATTTCGAGTCATTCTTTTGTTTTCGAATTCTAATTTCAAATATTTTAAGATGACACTAGTTCTTTTTTATGCAATCACGGAAGGCTTGCAAACGACAGAACTTAAAAGGCAGCCCTCGTAACTGCGTTATTTTAAGTCTAGCATTAGAAGTGACGTAGAAAAGACTACGCGGCGTATTTGTGTATAGTTGTAAACAAAGGTATTTTCTTTCTTACTTTCTTTTAAAGCTCTCATATATATTAGTAGAAAGTTTATACATTATGTCGGTAAATAATAAGGAAAAAAAACAGTGTACTTTTTAGACAAACCTGATTTATTTCAGAACATCTTTTAAAAACATGTTGCCAATCAGTTGAGATATTTTCAATGATTTAAAAAAAAAAATTACTTTCATTTTTAATTATGGATTCAATAACTAATAATTTATACCTTATAAAAACAACACAAACAACGTTTTGTTTACATCTTTGTCTATTTCAACTAACAAGGATTTTATTTTATTTGCTAGCTTGTAACCTACAGTATAAAATGTGCAGGCTCCGTATAGGGTAACGCAGTGAAAGATATTGAAATGAAATGTTACACTTGGGACAGGATGTGATTATTTTTAATGGCATGTATGTCACCGAGGTTGCTGCGATGTAGAAGAATGATCATAAATTTAGTCACACGGCAATACGTCCGAATAGGTTCAAAGAAAAAGCCGAACGACACTGCAATTTATACTCGAACCCATTCCGGCCTTATTTTCCACCCTCATAACTGTTTCTCCAGTGCCAATTGTAACGTTAACTACGTGAAAAATACAATTGACAATTAGACCAATTATACACTTCTTTAAAAAAAAAGGGTCATGTAAAAGGCGATGAAACTGACATGCCACCTACAGGTGACCGTACTCGCTGGCGAAACGAATGCTCTGTCCCTTGCACTCTATGAGTATACCTGCGAGGTCTACTAGGGACAGAGCTTCGACTCGCTAACGAGTACGCTAGTTTTAACTCATGGTAAGGGTAACTGGTGGTACGGTCTAAGATTCTTACGACCACATTTCGAGTCGGTTAATGACTTGACGATGAATTAATGACTAAGTAAGTCGTTCTATAGTGACGATTCATCCTCCACAAGTTTGAAAAAGGAACGAGTTAACAGTTTCTGAATGTTTCTTATTGCCGCATTCAGAGAAGTCAATTAAATTGAAAGCTTGATTAAAGTTGTTGCTGTCATTTTCTTTGCTATACCAATAGAATAAGACAATACGTCACTACACAAGCATTACATTTTATTGACGTCTCTGAGTGCGGCAGTAAGTAGGTACTGTAGTGAAATTAGGTCGTAATGTGAAAAAATAGACCTTATTGCACTTTACGTTTTTATTCGGTTTCTTTTCATTTGTTTAAATTTAAAAACAAACTGTTCGATGGAACAGCGACTGCTTTGTTTTTTTTAATGGTTGCAGTCACTCCTAGGCCTGTGGGCCGAGCGCATCAAATGTATATACTTTCAACTATGAAGAATAATGAATGAAATAAGGGGGACAATAAAAGGGACAATCTCACACCAATCGACCTAGTCCCAAACTAAGCACTAGGCTTGTACTATGAGTACTAGACAACGATATAAATACTTATATAGATAAATATATACTTAAATGCATAGAAAACAGCCATGACTCAGGAACAAATGTTCGAGCTCATCACACTGCCTCTGCCACATCTGCCCTTACTGGGATTCGAACCCAGGACCACTAGCTTCGTACACAGGGTCACTACCCACTAGGCCAGCGCGTCGTCAACACAACAACAAATAAAATAATAGTTCTACAAAGTTTATTTCACGTCTGCCACTCATCATTATAGTACCGCGAATAAAAACTTGCAATTAACTTGATTCCTACATTATTTACTTTGTTTAATAATATACTGTTACTGACTTTCTACCCTAGCACAATGCTTAAGCAGAAAAGACTTATTTCACTTAGCGCGAGTTCCGCAAAGACTCCGTAACAGCTCAATTCGTTCTATCCCCTTCTTAGCCAACAAGTCAAATAACTAACTCGATTTATTTCCAACACCGGTGGTCAGAGGCGCTCAATAATTTAGTCCGGTAATTCGTTCAAGAGCGTATCCAGAGCATCTATTATTCAACGGAACCGAAACGCGGTAGTGATGTGAGTATTGAGGGAAAAATACTGGTGTTTTAACCTACAGCTCATGGAGGCGAGTAATGGGTTTTGGGTACTTAGTTCATTAAAAAAAATGTAGTTTAACCCTTATTATAGTCGCGCCGTTCTAAGAGGCAGAGGGTTGACAGCTGTCAACGTGGTACAAATAACCTCAAATGTCAAATGGGAAATTTTTGATCGGCGTGACTTTTGTACAATATACCACTTATGTAATTAGGGTCCATTACACGAGATATCAACTTTGAAAATAGGAGTACTTTCAAAGCTGATATCGGCAAAATGGATTTTCATGGAACCATGTTGAGAATAATTCCAATTTAGACCAAAATCCGCGTTCAAATCGGTCCGAAGCGTTGAACATACCCCCCCCCCCCCCCCCTTTTTGCATTGAGGGTTAATGTCCATGTCGGTTCTCCTCCTTTTGGCAGAAATATGTTTGGCAAAATGTATCGTTTCCAAACCGATACATTTTGCTAAGTATTTTTGCCCAAAAGGCAGGATACTGTCCATGTCTGTATCTAAAAAACCACTTATAAACTAAACGTCAACTGGACGTATTTTAAAATGCAAGATATCGTTGGAATATTCTTCAGAGCGTCAACCTTAGACCCTCAAACTCTAAAACTGAAAAGGTACAGCTTGTACTGTCATCTCTAACAGGGAGTTTGATGATGTTAATTTCTATCTAACCAAGACTTTTCTACTTGATTTGAAGTAAGTGGTGAAAGGACCCTCGTGCAGTCTGTCCAGACCGATACCACCGTGTTATCTGTCGCCAAACAGGAGTTGACTTTGTTGTGTTCCGGTGCATTTACTAGCATATAGGAGTTTTATCGAAGACATCAGGGCAACGCATTGGCAGTTTTGAGATAGATTTAGTAAGATTTCAATCTCTATGATCTTCATCCACTTACGAACGGGTGGCATTTATGATAAAAAACAAAAACATAATACTCAGTCCTGGTGCGTCAGGGCAATATCTTTAGTTTTAGGGTTCCGTAGCCAAAGGGTAAAAAAGGGACCCTATACTAAGACTCCACAATCCGTCTGTCTGTCTGTCACCAGGCTGTATCTCATGAACCGTGATAGCTAGACAGTTGAAATTTTCACAGATTATGTATTTCTCTTAATAAATACTAAAAACTGAATAAAACGTGGCAGTTAATGGCACGAAACCCTTCGTGCGCGAGTCCGATCGCACTTGACCAGTTTTTTACAAGAATAGAACGGTTTTCAAAGCTTTCTTGCTTGTGGGACTTGTTCATGTGTAAAGGGTTTAGAGCAGGGTTTCTCAATTTTTTAGCTCCACACCCACCTATTAAATTTCCAAGACGACAGTGAGCCACTTAAAAAATCTTTGTAGTCAATAGAAAAAGGTTTTACTTTTTAAATAAAAGTCGATACACTTACAGAAAACCAATGTTGTTAATGTTAGATAAGGTGACGAATCGCCTTGTGGGTTGCAAATTGAGACATTTTTTAGAGCAATATTGGTCAATCTCAATCTTAATTCTTATTCAGTCAATTTTGTCGTGAACGTGGGGGTTCACGTAACCCAGTTTGAGAAACCCTAGATTATTTCATAGCATCATTCAAAACAATTTCTAATAAATAAATAATGCTTTAAAATCTATTTTCTAGACTTTTTCTTATTAGTCTGAGGGGTTATTATGACATAACTATGCAGTTTATTTTATGGTGAGCGTATAGGACAGAGCTATAGCATTTATATAGCTCTATCCTTTTCTCTCAGCGTAAACTGAACTACATAGTTATGTCATGTTTGTCATGATCTAAGTTTTAATACTTAATAAGAGTTTCTTGCGGCGTTTCTTCTCTTTCTGCTTTGACGGTCTTGTCCGAAACGGTAGTAAATTCAGTCCACATTTCTGACATGTCATGTAGCCCATGGACTAAAAAAGTGTTCTATTAATAATATCCAATTTATTGTCTAAATTATATCTTCTTAAATCTTTCCTGCCGTTTGTACTTGTCTGAAAAACCAAAATCCAAACATCTAAATTCTAACCCTCTTATTCATGGGCTATTCCTAGTTGTCCACACCCCTTTGTCCACACCCTCGAAATTATGTGAACATTCCACAATCTTTAATTTGACTAAACTGTGTTAGTTTTTATTAATGTACTTTAGTAGATATTAAACTAACACAGTTGAGTCAAAATTAAAGAGTATTTTTTTCCCAGTTGTCCACAGTGTGGATAAAAGGGGTGCGGACAACTGGGAATAGCCTTTATTCATAAACGGGCACTAACTTTTTTTTTTTTTTTGCCCCGCGGCGACTTCAACAGCTACTACCGCCGGGCTATGGCGTTTCCACGAATTAGTGATTTCGCCAGTGTCAAGTGTATATAAGTATAAATCAATATAGCAATAAAGTACAATCCAATCTTCTCTGGGAAGATTGGGGGCGACGTTGTTCGGTAGTTTGTAGGACAGAGGTCAAGATAGTTTTAACCTATGTACCACTTCGAGTCCACTTGTAACGAGAAGAAAGATGCCAGATACGCGAAATAAGTCCAAGTTTTCAATCACTGTGCAACACAATGGCATAAAAAGTACAAATCACTATCAGAAAAGAACTTTGAACACCTAAATACACAAAAAAATAAAACTAAAACAAATTACACATCCGCCATCTTTTAACGTTGCAAATGGCCTCCGGGCACTAACTTAAGTGTGCTTGAAATATGCTCTCTCCTTCCTGTCATTATGACATTTAAATTTGATAGAAAGTGACAAAGAGCACTATAACTAAAATTGCTTAAAGTTTATTATGCGTATATCAATCAGGGGTAAAATGTATTATATAAAACAGGATATTTATAGACACTTTTTCGTGCCATAAATATACATCACAATAAATACACCTAATCAAATTAACCAACACTTATCCCATCTCTATCCAAACGATCTCAAACACCCGAAAGTGTTTTCTAATTTCGTAGCAACACGGTTCCTATTTGATTGATTGGAGCAATACACAGGGGGTTGAATTGTTTATTCCATTTCGTTACTTTTCCGAGTGTTTGATGCATTATACATTTGGATCAGTATTTGGAACAATAAATATTAAGTATACGTAAATATATCGTTTAATAGGTATTATGAGTAAATGTTCTCATTGTATAGGGATGAAAGTGGTAAGTATACTGCAATTTACTACAAATTAATGCCCAGCTTTGTTGACTTATTATCTAAGTTTCACTCCGTCGAAGTAGAAAGTAGTGTTTAACGTAATTGAAAGTATATGCTGAATCCGAATACCACATTAAAAAAATAAAAAACCTTAGGAGACCACTTAACAAGCACTCGCTTCGAAACAAACACAAAACTGACGTCGCTTGCGCATAGTTATGTGAGGGTAGTATTAAACAATAACATCGTGACGAGCGGCCTACCCGGTTTTTTTTTTTTTTCATTATATTTTTGCTATAAAAGTGGTTTTCAAAGATCAAATCTTTTTTTAAATTTCTAACGTTCCTAACAAAAGTATTTTTTATTAAAAAGGAGTTCATGCGTATAATGTTATACTTTTCATAATATTGGTTCTGTAAAATTCGTTTGAATTTCTCTCTACTAATAACAACATCGTTTATTCGACGATCTCTTAAAAAAAACTGCTTATATAGCCAAAAGAAGCTTTAGTGGCAACCGGCAAGGCTATACAATACAATGCCTTTAATTTTAAGATACGGCAAGCGAAAGAAACCTCAACATTACAAATTAATTACGCTGAGAGAAAATGACATACCTATATAACTATCATAGCTCTGTCCTTTACACTCGACATAAAATGAGCTGCATGTCATAATAACCCCCCTGATACCTCTTTCTATACATGCTTCTACCGCTTCATCGTAACATCGTTATTAAATACACTGTCTCCCTCGCACTCTTACCCTCGTTGGTTCAAATTTCACAAAAGGAATCCAGGTATTAACGATAACGAGGTCTTGCTAATCTTGTAGTCTAAGTAATAGAATAAAGCGGATAAAAAAATCTTAAAATTTTATTATAACACACTTGACTTTTATGTTAAATTTCCCTTTGTATCAAAATGTAATAAGCACCATGGGTATAGCTATTAAAAAAATACCTTTGTGCAGGGTCCTTCCGGAATGCTACCAGCAACTTACCCTTTAACAACTCCAGTGTCAGCAACCCGCTCGGCGGGTTCTCTGTTCGCAGGCAGTTTCCGCTACAAAGGGGAAAAACGCTGGGATCGGCGTTAGGTGATAGAACCAGTAATGAACACCTACCTACATACCTATCTATCTACCTACCTGCCTACGAAGCTGGCGGTCCTGGGTTCGAATCCCGGTAAGGGCAGATATTTGTGTGATGAGCTCGAATATTTGTTCCTGAGTCATGGATGTTTTCTATATATTTAAGTAAATTTATATCGTTGTCTAGTACCCATAGTACAAGCCTAGAGCTTAGTTTGGGACTAAGTCAATTGGTGTGAGATTGTCCCCTGATATTAATGATTTTATTTATTTATTTATGAACAAGGACCAATGATGGATTCTTGCTTCTTATTTTACTGAAGATGAGGTTTATTCATTTGTTTTGCAACAATCAATTTATAAACGTATAATGTTTGAACTAAGAGGAACAGTTCAACACTGGTTCTGCAGCGCACAGCAGGGCAGCAGTTCCAATTGTTGTGATCCTATGCGGGGGTAAGACAACCCATGAGATGACAAGCGTAGAAGCATTCCAATTCCTAAGCCCTAAAGGTGGGGCCATATTGGTTTTTTGTTGGTAATCAGACTACTGAAAAATAGTTTTAAGTCTTGGTTGTAGTTGCTGTGTGGTTGCCGGGCTCGAATAGTACCACTTCATTTCTTCCCTTAGACTACATCTTAGGCTGTTTGTGCAAAATGTGGTTAGAGAATTAACAACACATTTTTAAACTTGTTGGTAATCCTTTAGTAGCTCTGCCTACTCCACTTTAGAAATTAAGCCGTAAAGGTATATGTGGGTATGTGTAAATAAAATATAATTTTGTAAACGGTCATTATTGTTCTGTTCAATAATTCATTCGTACGATTTGAACTATTACCAAAATGACATAATTACAGTCGCAATAGACTATAACTGACTCAAGTCGAAAACGATATAACGATATAAATAACGTTAAAAAATTTAAAAGAGCTGACGTAGTTTTATTTCGAGTTGTGTCAGATTTGGAGGTCTGCTATTAGTTCATAACTCTCACCGTACTCCTACAGTTCTGAGGGGTTATTAGGACATAGCAATTCAGTTCAGTTTACGCTGAGAGAAAAGGACAGAGCTATATTACTGCTATAGCTCTGTCCTTTACGCTCGCCGTAAAATGAACTGCATAGCTATGTCAGAATAACCCCCCTGAAGTAGAATCAGGAAAGATTTCACAAAGACCGGAAAGGTCCGAGTCATTATAATCAATAAGTCCCAATAGCTTATAAGTAGACTCAGGCAATTGACCAATTTGGAGAATTTATCGCACAATACCGCCTGGGTTTAAGAGGTCTCCAATAATTTGGGCAAAAATATCAAATTGTAAACTTATTTTTCGTCTTTTGTGCAAAATATCACCCTTTAGAGTAAAATTACAGCAGTTCTTATAATACGCACTGCTAGATCAAAACAGTAGTAACTCTAAATACAACTTTAATACAACTATTATGAACTTGAAATAAAACTAGCAAGGATGTTGAGTTGATACTGTTTTGAACTACCAGTGCGGTTATTATGTATTGTTGCTACAATCCGTTTAAAAACGTCAAATACAAAAATGTGCTACTCACTCGTCAAACACGTTTGCTATGCTATGCAAAAAGCTAGAACTGACGTTGTAGTTTTTGACATCAATTTGGACAGACCTTCAGTGACCACTTTTTAGGGTTTTTTTTTGTGTATGCCAGAACTTTATTGTTTCCGACATTGCTTTAAGTAAGTAGACAACCCACAAATTAAGAAATTCATATTCATATTTCACTGGTTAATGGACTAACAGTGTATTTTTATCATTATCATTACCATCATCATATTAATCATTATCATCATTAGCAGCAGAATCATTGTAATTATACAATTAATGCTTCTTTATACATAACACATACTTAGACGACGATTCTATAATTACGATGGTGATGATAAAGATAAAGATAAAGATAAAGATAAAGAGACATTTATTCGCAACAATACAAAACATCATTAGGTACATAGATACAAAAAATAAGGCACAGAAACAGTTGCAAAACGGTCCCAACTCAGCATTCGCTAGCTTTAAAGCCAGCATTGGTCTTCCGTTGGAACCGCTTGGTGGAGAGACGGAAAGTGACACACTTAAACCAAAATAACATTAATAACCCTGTTAAGGTGTTATGATGAATTTGATGAGTTTACTACCCTGCGCTTTGCCGCCCATTCCAGTCGGTCCACTTTGCATCAACTCAAAAACCTATCTCGTGAACAAAAAGCCATTAAAACTTTAAACCTTTCGAACGCTACGGTCGTCATAGGGCCGATACAAGACGCCCGCGCCCGTGCTACGCGCCTTAGGCAAATGCCAAGATGCACTGCTCTAACTAGCGTTTCCATTCGATTCGTTTTTAAACCAATCGCGTTACTGGTAGATCACGTGACTTTTCGTATCACGTCATCTACCAGTGACGCTATTGGTCTCTCCCGGTGAGGTTCGTAGTCGAATGCGCTCGCAGAACTTGCGGCCCACGCCATCGGAGGGAAAATCACTGGGTTTTTAGTGGGTATTCCTGCCACTGTCAGGTGGTGAGTCCTAAATAACCACTTCGGGTGCCCCCGGCCCAGGTAGAATGCGCAAAATCAATTCTCTGTCTGGTCAAGTGAGAAAGCCTAATGCTCAAATTTCCCTTCCCCCCCTTTCCGCCTCACTCTTCCTCTAACTTTTCTCAAAGGCGGGCAGTCTGCGATTCCTCTGGTGTTGCGGGTGTTTATGGGTCGCGATGATCACTTACCATCAGGTGACTCGCTTGCTCGTCTGCCTCCTTTTTCATATAAAAAAAGTTCAACATACCGAGAATAGGGCAAGTACTTAGGGCAACCATAGCACGAACAAATTCACGCTGTCATGTCACACTGGTAAGCATACTTTAGCTAAAATGGTTAGTTTTTTATTTTGAAATACTGGTCATGAAATTACTTTGATCAATGCATACTGTCAAAGAAACTTACTAATCTATACTAATATTGTAAAGCTGAAGTTTTTGTTGGTTTGTTCATCTCAGGAACTACTGGCCCGATTCGAAAAATTATTTCAGCGTTAGATAGTACATTTATTGAGGAAGGCTATACGCTATTATGTCATACTCACATAAACCGAAGCGAAGCAAGGGCGGGTCGCTAGTAAATAATAAAACAAAAACTCATTCTTCTTAAAGCATTTTAAACTTGTAAATGCAGCAAACCAAGTTATCTCACTCGCGGATCTCTCTCGTTTTCATGCCTGAATTTGCATTAGAAAGTTAAACTTGAGATACGGAAGTCATCTAAAATGCTAATATTAAAACATTGGGCATTTAATGGAGATAAAATTGTGGCAGTTAAGACTGAAATGCTTTATTTATGTGAATGACATAAACAATATTTTTATAGGTGTTGGTTATATAACTTGATTGACGCTATAAATTAATTGTTATTATGCAACCCCTGTAATACTTTAATTTTGAATAACCTTATTCCTAAAACAGCAGATTGAAGTGATAGGTAAAAAATAAAAATATTGAAGTCATGTACATTTAGAAACTGCATACATACACATTATATAAACTCACGCCTTTATTCCCAGAGTGGGGTAGGTAGAGTTAAATAATTTCTAACAACTAAAAACTTGTTGATTATTCTGTAACCACATTTTGCACACTTATGCTAAGATGTTTGCCAGTGTATTAGTGACAGGATGCAAGCTCATCGCCTAACAGTACTACACGCCTTTATTCAATTAGTCGCCTCTTACGACATCCACGGGAAGACATGGAGCGGCATTAAAATTAAAACATTTTCTTTTAAAAGAGGCTTTTTATAGTATTAAGGAATTTTATAATAAATAATTTAGTTTATATAAGTATAAGGGGACATATTTGATTTAATAATAGTGTTTTTGTTTTAGGATTAAGAATTCAGTTTTTTGATAATTGTTTTTAGTTTTTGATAATTATTTTACCTATTTTATTTTTAATGTATTTTTTTTTTGACGTGTGCTTTAATGCAATAAATATTTTGATTTGATTTTGATTTGATTTGATTATTCTAACCCGGCAACCACACTTGTATTTTCAAATCTTCATACATCGGGAATGAGAGGTTTATACTGAAAGTTGAATAATAACTTAAACCCGGCATCCCACTACGGGGCACGATCAAGCTACGCAAGTGGGTATAAAACCCTACAGCGGCACATAGAGACGCTACTCACAAAATGACGTCAGTGATACATGCATAGCCAGCTCCAAGTGTCACCCACGCGCAAGCCACCGCGTTGTTATTTCCGATCCTATTTGCACGATGCGTGCGTTACACAGATGAGCCACGTGGATCAATTGTTCCCTACGTCACTGAAGTCATTTTGTGCGTGTCAATTGTGTACATTTTGATACACAGCAAATGTATACCCAAGTGTAGCGCATAGCGTTCGCCACTATAGAGTTCCGGCTTATTGAACGCGTGCATCGGTTGCTTTAGAAATTTGACATACGCAGCTAGACCAATTAAATCCATGTTGCTCACGTGTGTAGTGTGCGTACGTAACTTGCGCCGCAGTGGAATTCAGGCTTTAAAGAAAGTGAAATATGAATCTGAAATGGAAATCCTGAGAGAGGTTACCATACATACTAAAAGAAGTTCAGTTTAGGTTGAGTGGAAGGGACAGCTGTATAACTACTATATAGTTTTGTTCCTTTCTCTCAATCTAAACTAAACTGCTAATGTAACGACGTCATGGTAAACTCCTACCCCATTACTTATAAATGTGGAATAAGCTTCGAATAGTTTATGCCATGCTTTGTCACTTTCTGTCAGATGCAAATGTCACAATTACAGATAAGGACAACGCATGGCAATGGGGGGGTAAGTCGGTGTTTTGTCAACAAATTGGCAAGTAAACACGAGATACTAAATGAAACAAATTAATACACAACGATCCTTTTATTTTAATTTAAGAAATCTCACAATAAAAGTCTTGATTGGATCTTATCCATAAACGGCAATATGCACAGCAAATGTATTATTATTTCCTTACAAACAAAAACTTACTTAATCTTTAGTCATACAAATTTCATATAAATAATTATTTACAAGCCCTTATCCATGAACTTCTTTACAATTGATTCTTAATTGGTCTTACTCCCTGTCCAAACTAAAGTCATAGCTACTTGAAATGCTGGCTGGTGTATTGTGAGCTATGAAAACCAGTATATTTAAGTCTTAGTTTTCAAATTGTCCCTATACAAGGTTAGATGATTTACGAGACCAAATTAGTTTGGCCAGGGACTTCATAGAGATTGTGAGACAAAATAAATTTGATTCGTTTACGAATAAGGGCAAAATGATTGGAATTTATTTATAATATTGTCCATAATTCATATCGAAAGGAGATATTTAACAAAACCAACGAAATTTGATACCCTGTTTTTGAAGGGATCGGGCCCTCAAATCCAATCGAGAATTTAATCATAACCTCGAAAGTTGCAATGCTATTTCTTAATTCTGTTGTAACTCGGGTAGTTGAGTTTAAAATGACTTTGATCTTCACTTTAAATCATTGCGTCTTACGAAGCCAATCGATCTTTGTACAGGAATACGTATATTGTAATTTTAGATTTTAAATAAATAGATAACAATATTGATCTTATGCAACATACATTTAAACCTGGGTTACATCACTAAGGTCACCTGACAGGATCACCTAAATAATATAATATAAAAAAGTATTGCAAGTATAGATAGTAAAAAAAACGCTGTGTAGGGAAGTCGAATGAGCTTACTGTATGGTTCGCTTACAAAAGTCTCCCCCGGATTGTAAGGCGATGTTCACTTCCCCACTGAAATTGTTACACACTTTAGTGCATTGTCGTAATAAACTAGAAACGAAATATGAAATGACAAGATTCCAAGTACGCTGAACATTTATACTGAGCAACCTGTAGTTGTAGCTGAACAAATTTAGTAACGAATGCATTTCGTCTGAATGAGTATATTATAAATAACGAAATAAAAACATGCGTGATCAAGTCAGGTAATCGTGGAGGCCATTGCAAAAAGACTCAATTTCACATTAAAGTCGGTAAAGTATTTAAAAGGGTGAACTGTTGCTATTTGTTTCAATTTAACTATTGACAGCTGCATCCTCGGTATCGGCCTGCCTTTTATATTTAAATGCCAGTATGAAAATGTTTCCTGGTTTTATAATGTCAAAAAAAACTGTGTTTGACACATGTGATGTTTTTATTTTACGGATTTAAATTTGGAAATTTAAACACATTTATCTAGAGAAAACACAACATCCAGTACCTACCTCTTTTATCGATTAAAGCATCTCTCTCCTACCACATTACTAAGAAAGGGACACAAAGAGACACGAGTTGCGACTGTTTAAAAACAAATGACACTATGTTTGCTAAAACGCCACTTAAGCGTTTTCCTTACATTAAAATATTGGCGTGTTTTTCCTTTGACGCTTCTTCAACGCTTATACTAAAATGCTTGATTGCCTATGTGCCTTAAAAACACTGATGCGTACATAACTAAGAAGATGCATGAACAATTTATTACATTTACGTTCTTTGAATTACAGTTTAGTTTTAAACAGCGAGAATAATGTTCAGTCATTAAGAATGTCCTCTAGTTTGCCATTTAAAACTAAACGGTAACGTGACCCATTTTTTTAAAATTAATGGCCTTAAAAAAATTACACGCGCTCAAAGCGTTTAGGCCCGTGCTCAGAAACTGTACATTTTTCATTATTTACATTTAAACTAACGGTTTTCGTTAAGAAAAATATTTTGAATTATGAAAAAATCCACATAATTATCTTAGAGCTGTACAATTAGTTATCTACTTTTCTAATATAAAGTCAATTGCAGCTGTTAACACGTAACGATTAATACACGTAAAAGCTTTATTTATATGTGTTTTTGACATTTACATAGAACTGTCCGAATTGTACAATCACAAAGCGACGTCAAATTGAGTGGTATGATTATTATACCATACTAACTTTTATGACCAGTAATTGACAAGGACCAATGTTGGACACTAGATTGTAATAAAAAAGGATTTTTTATATATTTCGCAGCAATAAATTAATAACTAATTATGATCTTTGGATGACGAATTGTGTTCATTATTGGTTCTTGTCAGTAAAGGTGAGTACAATTATGCAATCTTAAATCAAAACTTCCATTAATCATTCAACAGATACTCACATTTATTAAACGACGAGTACATTTTGCAAAAAGTTTAATAAATAAAGTAGCACAATTACAGTATCTGTTTTCTGTCTTCAAATATTATAAAGACCTTCTCACACTATGCCAGTAATATTTGTTCCAGCTAATAAAATTAAGGATGTTGTTGTCTACGTATATTGGCCCATCATAAATCATTCAATCTCGGATCTAGTGTATACGGATTGCTTGTTCACATCAAATCAGTTCCAATCGCCTGATTCCGGATAGGAAACAGATGGTGTTGTCTCCATTTTGTCATTTAGCGGCTTTTGTTGTTGGCACGAAACTTAAACTGTAATTATATTAGATGTTGGTTAATGTGAATCCAGTACCATTAACAAATTTAATTGATGAACTGAAGAACCTTGTCGCAGAAAGGTAATGTCTAATATTGCCGTTGTTTTTAGGGTTTCGGTCCCGATGGCACCCTATGGGTATAGGGTGCAATAGTTGCGACTTCTGCCGCTATAGCAAAACAAAATAAAAAATAAATAAATAAAATGCGTGTCCGACTCGCACTTGGCTGGTTTTTTTTTTCACTATTTCAAAGACAGTGTTTTATTGAGGCTCAATAATCTTTGTTTGTATGAAGGTATGTACTGATGTTTTTTAGTATGTCTGTGTTAGTGATCCATTAATAAGTATATTGCAGTTTTAAATATGATAGACTTAAGATTTTCAATTACAATGAGCTGTTTAGTAGCTATTCTAGATTAAAGACAAGCTATAGAACAGAATTTTACTGGAATAGTGTAAATGAGATCGTATATATTCTGAATATTTCGACAAGATAACTTTAAAGATGGTGGTAGTTGAAGAAAATAACCGAGTGTTTATCTTTGGTACGCTACTTTGGATTATGACTAGAGATTAAAATATTTATCTCGGAATGTATTCAGTACAAAATATTACCATTTTAAATTATTGGACATAACCTGAAACAAAAAACGACACATTAATAAATTTTACACTTTTTTAAATGTTTGGATTAAAATTCAACATCTCCAAAGATTTATTTTTAGTTCAAAAACTTTATCAGTTATTAATGAAGAGGAAGTCATCAAATGTAAACTTAAAAACTACTTGTTTTCCTAGAAATAAAATGTGTCTTCAGTATATTAAGTTAAGTTAAGACTGTCTAATTGTTTTCAAAAACGTATTAATTTTTCTTCCTCTTTTGAGCTGGCAACCGATGATAATCGATGTGAAATCGAGAAAAGTATAGTGTATTGCAATACTTTGTTGTGATGGAAGTTGTTTTTAATCTAGATTCTATAGATTCCATACAACAGATGCGCAGAGTTAATAGAGTATATTTAAAATGACACTTACTGCCGCACTCAGAGATGTCAATTAAAGGGGTTTGGGTAAAAGTGTTGTCATTTGTAAAAGTTATACATTTTCAAGGTGAGAGGCCATTACTGAAAGTGGTAAATAATCATAGAATAATTCAAAATAAACCTGTTTTGTTATGTAATGTAATACTCTTAAGTGCATAGAGATATTTAATATTCTTACAAAAAACTGAACTCTTAAATCTTAAATATATCGGCTCCGATATTATCAAACGCCATAAATTTTATATATATCTATTGTATTTCGAGGTTCATAAACAAATTTACCCAATGCCCTTTAATGCTTGTTTAGTGACGTGCTGTCTTATTTTATTGCTATAGCAAAGAATGTGACAGCAGCAACTCAATCAAGCATTCAACTGACGTCTCTGAGTGCGGCAGTTAATTTCATTTCAATTATCAAGAAAAACAAAATCACGCGACGTGGCCATCTTAGCTTTTGTAAGCGTCCTCTTCATATAGTTTTAAGAGATACTTATAGAATATTTGCTTACCTTTTCTATCATCTCTCAGCTGACTTACGACACTAATGTTTGAGCTAGGACCGGCACCAGGACCACAGTGATGGCGGTGTACAAGTTAGCTCCTGCAAAAAAAAACATAATTAGAGACAAGTACTTTGAAGATAAATCAAGGGATTCACTAGGGGATAAAGGCTGATACACAATATTGAAACGCCACGTGACCCGACATAATGCGATGCGTGTTGTGTCGAATCAAATCGTATTAATTTCTATGACCAGAGTCACACTATGAACATTCAATGTGTTGTTAAGACTGCACCAAAACTTAAAAAGGTCTTTAAAACATTAACAATTAAAATGTTGCCTTAGCCCATCTTGCTTTAATATTGTTATGATAAAGATAATTAAAATTTGATAAAGGAAGAAAAGCTTTACTAGTTTTACGCGAACAAAGTCATGGGCACAACAAAGTAATGGAGCTATTATTTTTATCTTCCAGCTAATGAATAAAATATAATTTCATAAGTTTTTACATTGATAAATCAACGCTGGAACAAAACATTCCTTTTAAAACTAAAAGAAAGAGGCT
The DNA here is from genome assembly GCA_963966035.1 of Acleris laterana. NCBI lineage: Eukaryota > Metazoa > Arthropoda > Insecta > Lepidoptera > Tortricidae > Acleris > Acleris laterana. The sequence continues at coordinate 17,136,836 of OZ014442.1, forward strand.
GAGCCTTTTTAGGTCGTGATAAGTCTAAAGTAGTTATTTTCTTCCCTAATAAAAATCACGTCCAATATTTTTTTGTTATCTAACTAACTTAATACTAAAAAAAGATTAGGCTTTAGAATGTTAAAAAATCTTCTCCTTATGAAAACTTTTATTATGGTTAATATAAAATAGAGAAAGATGTAGTTTAAAACCAAATATAAAGATCCAATTTGCAATTGTTCCTTTTCATTAACAAGAATCATTAACGATTCCCTTCTTACAAAAAGACGCTCTTTCATTATAGTGACACAATCCAAATAATATATAATAATCATAATTTCCACTTGGGCTCAATGCCACATATTCGTACGTAATAAAGTAAAAAAGGCGATACAAAATATTATCCTACATTTCTGAAGATGAAACATAACTTTCCATCCTGATAGTATCTAAAAAATATTGGACCAATCTCTGAAAAACTGATATTGAATCTTTAATCCGTTGTGCCTTAGCTTTTAATTGGATGAGGAGAATTGACACCGCTCCACAAAACAGTAATTAATTAAAGATATTAGATTTCTCGGCGAATATCAATTTACCTTTCAGACAATAAGTCGATGTTGTTATTTGAGAAACTCGAAGAGGTTCAGTGTCAAGTTATTCAGTTAAAAAGGATTTTGATTAAAATTAGTACTAAGCATGACTTATTGTAAAACACCGTGAAAGAAAAAAAATATTCGTTTTTGAAGGTTGTATTGGGACCGAGCGCGACGACAGCGCCACGTGACAGGCGGCCATTATGGACAATATTGTCACCGCTGTCAAACAAGAAGTAAGTAAATATTGTGAAAAATATTAATGAAATCTTGTGTTATTTTACTATATTACACAATTTTGGACAATGGTAGTCAGTAACATTATTGCCAATAATATTAAAATTGTTGTTTTCAGTGAGAAATGAGCCTACTCGTGACTAAAACGGGGTTTCGTTTACGGCAAATATCCACTTATTTCTTTGGTCGCATTTCCACCATGGTCTTGGAAATTGGTAAAATTTACAGTCGCTATTCTTCTCGGTGTTATTACAATTCACAACAACACATCTTACCAGGACCATATTTTTATCTCAAAAACGATTAGAAAATGTTTACTGCAATATGGATTTGACAGCTCAAGTCAGCGACAAAAATGACAATTTTAGCCGTAGCGAGCGCTGTGATCGTTTAGGCTACCCCCTCCACCCGCTTTGCACTCTGCCAATATGACAATTGCCGAGCCCTTCCGCTAGAATTTAAGTAATTATTTGTTGCAGTTTTAACTTTAACTTTTTCTTCCTTCTTTCGTTCTTAAACATAATCTCATGCTTTGATACATTTCAGCCGAACAAGAGGCACTGATAGCGATACGATTTTAAGATGTGCGGTGTTATTTTAAACATACTCATAACTATAAGGTAAAAATTTATCGTCGATATTTGAAACAATATTTGCAAATCGTAACCAAATTAAGAACTCCTTTACTTTTTCAACCGCGTATCTGATCGAAAAGTAGTTCACAAACACGAGTGCTTTTCCTATGTAACTATTCGATCAGATACGAGGTTATGAAAGTAGAAGGACGATATTAAATTAAGATCGGTTACAAATTTGTTACGTGATGCGTCAATATCATGTCCGGATGATTTTAATTTGGGTTTTTGATCAATGATGATACATTGTCAGCTAAAATATTATGATGAATTAGTTTTCAATATTATTATGATTCGATGTTTCAAAGAGAAAATGTATAGTAATATTTTGGGGAATTAATAAATGACAAATTATTGAGCGTCTGTACGATGTTTTAATGGCTTCCGGTTTCGTAATAATGTATTATCTTACTATATATTTTATGTAGTTATTTAAGTATACAAGTATGCCGATAGGAAAATGACATTAAAACTAATCTTACTTATATTATAAATGCGAAAGCTTGTAAGTTACTTGGTTATTCCTTCACTCTGCAAGGGCTGTACGAATTTGGATGAAATTTAAAATGGAGATAGCTTATGCCTTGGATTAACACATAGGCACACTTTTCACCCCGAAATTTTTGAAAGTGTCCAAGGGAATAACCATGATCAAAATGCATGACACTGCCACGTCTGTCAGTCTGTATGTGTGTTCGTAATGATCTCAAAATCTTTTGAACACATTTTCACGTGGTTTTCACTGATATATTTTTACTGATTTTTTATTTGTGTTATTAATTCAGTGTACCAGAAAACTTCATAAACCGATTCAAAGTAAGAGTGGGTCGCCAGTATATTATAATGAGAAAATATTTATTTCTATATTTTTGTTAGTAATTCATAAAATAAAAAGTAGAACAACAATTAAGAATGCTATACTATCACAGATTAATTTCTGGAGTCCTAGTGAAAGGGTTTAAGTTTTCTGAAGATCAAGTGATAAAGGGCTTAAGTCTAGTACACTCCGTTCATGTATTGTACCCTTTTTTTATTTCGAGTTAAGTCAATTTGTAGGTATCCTATATCACTAGGAACCCAGAATATAGGCTTAATTTCATTTTTCTACGTGGACACAGTCGCGGGCTACAACAGCTCTGCTAGGTCGTTTACAAAGCGCTCTGCATGACATTTCAAAGCGCTTTAAGGCACGCTAGAGGTGAGAACCTGCTTTAGAGCAAGGCTAAGTTCTATGACCTCTTCAGTTGTTACAGTTTCCAGCTTTCTTGATTGTATTCTAGAGAAATGTTTCAAATAAAATCGCTGTTTATATTAATAGTTTGTTTAGTTATTTTAAAGTACGCATTGAGGTAAAGTTCAAATGTGTTTATCACTTTCTTTTGGTAGTAATTAATTAAAAGGTAGAGATATCTTCGCGTTTTGGATATTAGAAGCCCTATCCGTAAAAACAAAATGAAAATTCATGCGACGAACGAGTGAATGTCCAAGCGGCGAGTTTAAGTACGTCAGTGTGAAAAAAACATTTTTTTCGCGTGCATTTTCAATTTAGAAGCCTTACACGTTCGATTCATCGGCAAAAACCATGCTGCTTAATTGACGAATTGCTAAAGTAACACTCGCGACGACGTCCAAAATCCTACTAATATTATATGCGAAAGTTTGTGTGTGTGTGTGTGTGAGTGTGTGTGTGTGTGTGTGTGTGTGTAGGGGTGTGTGTTCGTTACTTCTTCACGCTGCAACGGCGGGATTTGGATGAAATTTGGAATGGAGATTGCTCATACTCTGGATTGTTACAGAGGCTATTTTCAACCCGGAAATTATAAAAGTTCCCGAAGGAATAACGATAATGTAAATCTACGCGGGCAAAGTCGCGGGAAGAGAAGCTAGTGAAGCCATATAATTAGATTTTACCATTAGAAGCAGCTTGATTAACGCAGCATGTTTTAAGATTCAGTATTTATCCTTTAAGGATGCAGAAAAAACATGATTAAATATGAACAACTTTTTTTTTTTTTTTATGGCATAGAGTAGACAAACGAGCACACAGGCCACCAGCTGATGGTAAGTGGAAACTGTGACCCATAGACATTCGCATTCACAAGAATGCAGTGGAATCTTAAGACTGCAAATGCGTTGCCAACCCTGAGGACTAATGAGTTTTATGGATCTATGTTCTTGTATGCGGAAATACCTTCCGCAAAAAACAATTTCCACGAAGACGCGCTATCATAATGGATTACCTTTAGAGCCAACCGCTGCCGCTAATTGCATATCAGCCGCGGTGGGCATCTCTGGAGTCGTGCTGATCGGTCCTGGAACAAGGAGAAGCACTTCATTAATTTATAATGGAACATAATACTTCTAACATGGAATTTGATGTTTCTCCATATAGAAATTTCCTTTGATTGAGACATTAAAAAACCGGCCAAGTGAGAGTTGAGAGGGTTCCGTACAAAGCTTTTTTTTTGATAGAATTCTTATTAGTTTTCCTGATAGCAATGAAATGATTTGTGTAGTACTGTTAGGCGATGGGCTTGCAACCTGTCACTAATACACTGGTAAACATCTTAGACTAATTGTGCAAAATGTGGTTACAGAATTATTAACAAGTTTTTAGAGTTGTTAGTAATTCTGTAACTCTGCCTACCCCACTCTGGGAATAAAGGCGTGAGCTTATGTATGTGTGTGTATGTATGTATAGCAATTAATTATAATTATGTACTTTTTTCAAAATAATAAGCTCAGTAGTTTCGGAGATCAGGGGAAATGGTAAATTTTCGTTTTCTTTCATGAATAAAACCAAAACTATGTATTTCACAATAATAACAAAAATGTATTTAAGATCCTCATAAAGAGCCCTTTCATTTGATATAATGACACAGTAAGGTTTGCAAATCTTTTTTTTTATTTCCTAATGTGTCCCATAAAATGACCCTTATTTAAAAAAAAAACTTTGCACATCTGTGTTTGGGTCATAGGATTCCACCATCCTACCAAATTTCACCAAACTTAGTCTAATAGATTCGGAGCAAATTGGCTGTGACAGATAGACGGACAGACAGACAGACGTACGGAATCCTAAAAATCACACGTCCTAGATAAGAAGTTATTCAAATCGTACTTTGTGAGAGTGTTTGAACAATAACTGTAATTGGATTGAACAAAATGAGGCATGGACGTTGAATAATCCATGTTTTGGATTAAAACAGGTTTCTTTTCATCCTGGAAACGTTAATACTTCCCGTGGGAATAACGATGAACTAGTTACAGAAAAAAGGTATTACATTTTTTAATCTAGTTTAAAACCGGTCAAGTGCGAGTCGGACGCGCGCACCGAGGGTTCCGTATTCAAGATAATATGTTTAATAAATAAATAAATAAATATAACGGGGCAATCTCACACCGATTGACCTAGTCCCAAACTAAGCTCTAGGCTTGTACTATGGGTACCTACTAGACAACGATATAAATACTTATATAGAAAAATATATACTTAAATACATTAGAAAACATCCATGACTCAGGAACAAATAATCGCGCTCATCACACAAATATCTGCCCTTACCGGGATTCGAAACCAGGACCGCTAGCTTCATAGGCAGGGTCACTACCCACTAGGCCAGCGCGTCGTAATGTTTAATGTTTAATGTTTATTTGGGCACAAACGGTACAAGTAAAGAAAAAATATAACAGAAAAACTTACATAACACATTGACCAGTGAAGTTGCCACAATTAACTAAGTAATACAGTACAGAGTAACACGTCAAAAATGTGAGTTTACATAATAATCAATTCAAGTAAATTATGAAATTCAATAATACTGACAAAACTTAATGTGTTTGTGTATGTGTCTTAATATGTTTGGAAAACGCGAAAGAAAGTACTCATATTGTTATGAACTTGATTTTCTTTGGTCCATTTTCACTAGCCTAAACTTTAATACATATTTTTCAAGTTTTTTGATTTTTTTTCCAAAACTGTAATTAAACTTCATTTTATATTTTGCGTAAAATAGAATTAATCGTCATTAAATCATAAATGTTTCAGTTCTTTTTTGCTTATCAATTTTGGACATAATATTTTCGGATATGTAATGATTTCAGGGAAAAAAATAGTTTTAAAATGTGCAGATTAAGTCCTTTCACATGATACGTTTGCTATAAAAAAAATACTTTCATTTTTTTACTCCCATTCTAGAACCCTAATCAATTCAACAACAATTCAACAATTTCATATTGTTTTTACTGTCATCCATCTAATCTTACACAAGCACCGTTACGTAAGTGCGTCAATTTAGTCTCTAATCATTGTTGCCACTGCTTTTCCACGCACAAAGAACTGTCAAATTATTCGAGTATACCTGATCAACTTATGAGACATGCTGTCAAACTCACTAGAACTCCTGCCATACAATCTGGCCGAATCGAATTTTCGATTATTTCCCCGATACCTCCATCGTATTGTTTGCCAAAAGTAAATTAGCCGTATACCCGAGGGACATCGTCCCAGAAACAGTAATTGAAAGAACTCGATCCATCATAATAATCTATCCTTCAACGTCCAATCAGCTTCAAAATGGCCGCGGAAAAAGAGGTACTTATAGACTATGTTGACTTTTAATTTAGACCCCGGCGATTCCCTAAAAAAATGTTTTTCTCCCCGACCCACCGATATTATGTTTAAAAAATTTCTCTCTACAATAGACTTAACGAAGCATAAAATTATTCACGAGGACTGCCTGCAGGAAACGTTCTCTTCCCGGCTTATACAGTAAGATAGCTGTGTACACAAACTTTCTGCTGATAAAAAGCTTAAATGGCCCTCTTGCAAATTATTCCGCGAAATTGTTATTTTCATGCCCACGTTTGAAAAAAATATTTCCATCCCTATTCTTCGCAGGGCCTTTAATGACGTTCGCCGACTTATAAAACGGTTAAATTGCTTGTTTTAAATAAATAAACAGCGTTCTGTTTATGTCGTCGCGTTTTATTCTTTTGCCGTCCGTTGTTAATGGGTTTTCTTGTTTTACTGATAATGAAAACTGTTGGATTGTTGAATTTACTTTTTCTGTGATTGACTTTAGATATGTCAAAAGTTTGAAATATTTTCGTATACACACTATACACAAACTGAACCTATACACACATGACACACACGTTACCATTAAGATAGTTCATTTTTAAATTGGATTAAACAAGTATTTTATAATTCTCTATTATAATTGTAAAACTATTTTTAATCAATATTTTTATCTAAAAGTGTCAGAATTAAAAGTTCTTTCCACGTTGCGTTCTGCACCTTAATCATAATCAGAAATCATTGTCACGTGTCGCATCTTATGACAAACATTAAAGCTAAGGAATAAACTTAATTGGATCCATATCAACGGAGACAAAAAGGTAGTTCCTAGTCTCCCACAGCCATTAGCAGGTAACTGGTCGGGTGGGTGGGACTTAATTTGCACAAGGCATTAGCATGTCAATCCAGGGGATCCTGGCAGTCCCTAGTGGTGTACTCGACAAGGGTACAATTATGACTCTTTCTTGATTAAAGTTTGTGTTTGCGATCTGGTTTCCTGGGATCTGAAGGCAGATTGCTGCGGAGTTTAATAAAATGAAGTACTTTTTTTATGCTTAAGGTAGATAAAAGGCAATTTTAATTTGTAAAGCCGCACTTAGAGCCAGTTAATAATAATTAAGTCGTTGCTTCACGACCATTTTTCATACACAAAACTAATTAACTAAATGAAAAGCAAGCTTCAAAAACCCGCTACTAATTGATTTTCCAGTTAGTTATTTCAATTATCGTTCCTGACGTAGAGACCTCGTTATGTTGTTCTCCAAGTCACTATTTTTAATTCAATGTTATTGAGCTTACATTTGTAATGATTTTATTTGGATTAAGTTTAAAATAATTATTTATTACTTTATTACCTTGTAATTTTACTTTTAAGTATTATAATATTTTATAATTTAAACAAATGACCTTCTGCTGGAGTTTCTTGCGGCGTTTCTTCTCCACAAATGATGGTCTTGTCCGAAATCTTATGTCACCCGGAAGAGTGACAGGATTCTACCGATACCACACACATCTGAATCGGCTCAAGCGTTTTGAAGTTAGGGTGGAACAAAGAATCGTACATACATAAACCCTGAAAACATTACACTCCTTTTTTTGTGCAGTCGTGTAAAAATTGGTCCCTAATGGCTGAACCCTATATTCAAACCGCGGATAGATAGGCTTACTTCGGATAAAGATTTGACATATTTCGTAAATGGACAAATGTCAAATTTTAACCCGAAGTAAGCCGCGTCTTCTAAGTATCTGTCCGCGGTTTGAATATAGGGTTCAGCCGTAAAACGACTCGAAGTAAGAAGTTTATACGAGTAAGGTTCGGTTTCTAACCAATAAACCCATATTTGTATGCATGCTAATTGAAAAAAAAATTACTTCACCATCTTATTAACCTACCGCCAAACAGCCGTGTTCGGATTGTTGATTTCCGGTGGGGATACGACAACCTGTTAAATTAGTAGCATGGAGCCATTCCATTGTAGTACTCAAGGTTGGTAACGCATTTGCGGTCTTAGGGTCGCAGTCTTGAGGATGCGAATTTCTTTGAGTCACAGATTCTACTTACCATCACGACAAAAAATACAATAGACCAATCACATTCACCCATAAAGTTAAAAAAATCTACAATAACACGCGCAGGAAAACTAGAAAAGCACATTATGAGCCTGGTTCTCTGTTTGTAACCCCTGACACAAAGAAAGGGGTTATTATAAGGTTAAAGTGTGTATCTGTGTAGCTATTTGTGGTATCGTAGCTCCCAAACGGATAAACCAATTACGTTGTTTAAAAACAAATAGAATGCTAGTAGGATGACAGCACCAATGATGGACATTTTTAGCAGACTGGCACCAGTAATGGACACTTCATTTTTAATTCAAATTTCATACGGTCCTAAATCGATGGTTGTAAAACAAATGAATAACCCTTATCTTCTGTAAAATAAGAATCAAGTGTCCATTATTGGTACCTTGTCCAAGACTGGTTCCATCACCCTATAACCACAGTAATTTAAGCAAAATTTGTGTTTAAATTGGATTGATATCTGTGTTCGGCCATTAAAGAGTTATCAGCTTTCAAAAACGTCTATTTAAAAGTTATGTTTAACTAAAATATGTTTACAGTGCGTATATGAATAAAAGGGATAATGTTTAAAAGACAACTTTACTATTATGCAAGCGCACGTGGTGAAATGTGTTAACCATTCAGTTACTGTCATATATTCACAAGGCAACATGCGTATCGTGCTCACAGCAATTGTCCAGCGGCTTTATTGCTCGTTGAATACATCTATTACATTCGCTCACCCCCACTTGTGCAATTACTATGACGTCGAAAAATTACGATTTATCGGGTGCTGGTTGTTTCACATAATTTGATTTACTCATAATGTCTTTGTTTACACAAATAATAAGAGACATTATTTTAGTACCGCTGTTGGAACTTTTGAGAATTTATTAAATAGTTAGGGTACAGATGTAGTGCAAAATGATTTTCCTTCGGGAAAACTCGGATCTCAATCGGAATACGATGGCACCCGAACTGTCAATCAATGATTGTATTAAATGAGTGACGTTTTCATGTCCATTAAAATGGAACTTTATTGTTTAGTGTCAAATGACAAAGTGACAAATGACAGCAGTTCGGGTGCCATCGTATTCCGATTGAGATCCGAGTTTTCCCGAAGGAAAATCATTTTGCACTACATCTGTAGGTTATGTTGATAAAAATCCTGAAAAAGTAAGAATACCTAAGTAAATTTTTTTCTTGAATCAAAGATTTTTGGAGGTAATATTGCCATTTTATCACAGTAGGTATTTTAGGTTTCGGTCAAATTATATCATTTGCCAAAAAAATTAACCCGTATTAATAAACTAATACTATACACTAAAAAATACCACGTAATTATTTACGAAGCAACAATTTGCCGAAATATTGATGTCAAAAACTTGTTCTGTCAAATGAACAAAAGCCGAAATGAAAACATTATAAATTGTTTGGCAATAGATAATTTGCGATACAATCTTCGTCAATACGTAAGGTAACCATGACTGTAACATACCTGGGTAATAAATGGCCTCTTTCCTTACGACGTATTTCGCCTGTGGTATCCTCAGGGTGCATATGAACTCTGCTGGCGACGGCAGGTCCTCGTCGCGGAGGGTCACCGAAGCTACCGCCGAGTACCTTCCGTTGACCGGCTTGAGGTGTTTAGTCACGCCATCTAGTATTCTGGAAAAGAAATAGGAATGTTAGACAATGTTTGACTGCACCGAGCAAACGTTGAGCGTCCAGTGGCGCCTTCATTACTATTATTGTGTTTTCTAATTAACTTAAGAATTTCCTTGCAATCAGACGATACGTTTTTGTAGCGCTAGTAAAAACACAATTTATGGGATACGTAACAAACTTTAATAACAATTTAATATCCTTTGAGTAGTCAGCTTAACGGGGAAAGGTGGCCACTTTTTTCCGTTAAGTGGATAACTCGAAGGTGAATTGTTATTAAACTATGTGATATACCCCTATAAGTCGTGTTTTAATTTGTAGTACAAAAACCTACCGACCAATTTCAAGAAAATTCTTTAGTTTATTAGAAAACACAATAATAGTAATGAGGGCGCCACTGTACATCCGGCGTACGCTCGGCGCAGTCTTAATTGAATTGATGATTATGCTTTGGACGAGATTTAACCCTTTACCGGTTATTGACAAGTGTCATTGTATTCGCACATAGAACCAAACTGTCAATGCTTAAGATTCATAATTATATGTATTATGGTGGGAAATATATTCCCTCCTCCTTATTAAGGGTTAATAAGAGACAATTTACAACCTTTTGACCTCGCTACGCGTACCCTATGGGCCTATGGCCATCTCTGGGTTATTTAAACTATTTACTTAATTTTACGTTTACTGGTGCAGGCCTATTGGACTATAACCAATCGCACAGCATACATTTTGTCATTTTATTTAAGTTGTAATTTTGGTGGTAAAATACTTTGCCACCAAAATTACCACAAAAGTTACTTACTATAAAATACGTGTACTTTTTTTCCCCAAAGAGAAACTTTGGTACCAAGCGTTTTCGGTATTCGAGATATGAAAAAAAAAAACAAATGAACACATTTGACGCAATAACAACATAATATTGAGTAACTAACAAACGAGAACCGGAGTTCATTTTCATGAAAGGGGACATCCATTTCTCCCTGCACCGTACCGGTACCCTACGCTATACTGACCTTTTCAAAAATGAGCTCCGTTTTCTAAAAATAATCTTTTGACGTGACTTCAATCCCGGTCTTTGCCCGGTTTTATTAAAGCATCAAAGGACCGGATTAACAATGAACTCACAAGGTAGCATATGGATATCGCTCTTATAAAAAGTATGGAAAACCAAAGGAGAATGCAACACTCGGCTTTAATAAGCAGGTATTTTTGCTCTGCAAGAGATGTATAATGATTCTAGGAATTGGTTGGTGTTGCTTTAATATCGAATTTTATCGTTCAGAATTAAAAAAACGGATGCATTTATTTTATTACATTTAGACGAAGTTTGACGTTTTATTGTTAGGGTTTTAGGTCTTATATAGTAAAAGCTCTGACAACAATATGATAACGACACGATTTCAAATAAATGGCTCGTATAAATAAGAATAATTTGACAAACTATCACTCGGTCATAATCAATTTTTTATCTTCTACGACTATACCTTATAACTTTTTCGTGATTCGCTAACTGGCTAAACCACTAAATAGATCCAACCTAGAGACTTGAATTTTTCCGGGAATATTTCTTAGGTACTCAGGCGGTGGACTAAGAAATAATTTCCCCCCAACGGGAAGAAAAGGGGAAATAACGCGAAACTATTTCCACACGTACAAAGTCGCGAATGTCCTTTAGCGTTAGTATAAATATAACGCGGTGAGATAACCCTAACTAACAGGGTTGTATACTTAGAAGTAAGATTCTTTTGTGCAAAATGCAATAAATAAATAAATTGATTAATTAATTTACCATTCTTATTAATTCATTAAAAACTCACTTATTTAGATATGCAATTACTTTTTTATAGAAACAAACTCTTTAAATTGGCTAAGAATGTCGTAATCGTCCAAAATTAAACTGCAATTGCTTTGCTGTTTTAACAAAACGCTTAAACCCGTAAATAGGGTTATTAACCTCAATATATTTCACTCACAGTTTTGAGGAGAAACAGGTGGTATTTGAGGAGGAAACCGTATTTAATCTAGAGCGAAGGAGCGCTTGCCAAGTTTCTTGCACGACTGGAAATATATCTCCCCTTTTTGTTCAGTTTTACGTGTACCATCGACTAACTGGATAATTATTATGACGATAATTGTATGGCTGCCTTTGTTTAAAATTATCTTTTATCGGGTAAAATAAAAACTAACTTTTGTTTCAAATTTAAAGTTAACACTATTGGCTGACTTAAGGTTTTAATAAGTATTACATTTTACTTTTCTTGGAATGTATTAGTTTTCGATAGATTCGTTTTTTTATTATTATTTAAATAAAGAAGTAAAATTATAGCAATTTTATACAAAAATACATGAATAAAAACAAAAGAAGAATAAAATACGTCGTCATATTGCGGAAATTATTATGAACTATCATTTCTATTGCTGTGCAGTTCACGAAACAGAGATAACAACAGTATTAAGTGGCCGTTAAGGGATTTTTTATAATTTTCTGGTCAGTCTTTAATTACTTTAATGTGATTTCAAATTTTTTAATTAGTAATTTAAAGAAATGGAATTAACGTAAACTATGACTGTTGATTATATTACGATAAATAATTAAAATAACTAAGAGGTTGGTTTTATCATAAAACTAACCAAATAACTTTTTTTGTTAGACGTGTTTTTTCTAAGAAAATATGGTTTATTGAACTCTTACTCAAATAGAAACGGTGCTTCGTCGTATCATGTTAACATTGGCCCTGTAACATCGTTATCAAAATCTCCTACAATCTCATGATATCCCATATCACGTGTCGTTCGGCATATCAGGAACGCAGCCCGCAATGCGGTTAGTATATGCACTAGTAGCTCCTAACACGGTAAAGCGACCATTATAGTTTGAAATCTCAAATTCAATCCAAAATCCCCGCTCACAAGTGCTATGCAACGTTTAAGACGGGCAAGGAGGGTCAGTGTAAATTTGACGGTTTGATACCTAGCCGGCGTTTGCCAGAAATTAGAGAGAAATCGCGGGAAAAGGGAAACTAGTGTTTGAGGTTAAGCGGACTAGAGGGGATAGCGTTCCGTAATAATTGGAGTTTAGTACTATTGAGATTCTTTTGGTGATTTGGATTGTTTATTATTTAAATTAATACAGAATGAAAGCTTTGTCAGATACATTGGTATTTTTATGGCAGCAAAACGTGCCCACAGTCTAACGGATTTCATGTGACAAAAATTTCTACCTACGGAAAAACTCACGACAAACATTCCGCTAAAATTTAAACTTTTTCTTATTTAGCTACCTACTTTTCGCCGGGGTTTTTTGTTACTAAAATTTATTTCTTTATACAGTTTCATTTAGGTATCTTTAGATTTTGATATTACGACACCTTAAAAAAGAAAATGTACAGCACAGTCTGGAAAAGTAATTAGATTAAAAGCTAATATCATTGTAAATAACTTCACTATTGACTCCGTTAGTATAGCCAACAAAAAAAAATTTGCTACTGTGTGATAAATTACCATTCCAGTGGTATAATAAGCTTACAAAATAAAAACACAAACTTCAAAAAAAAACACAAATGAAAAAAACACCGGTCGGACAAACAAAGTCGGACTTGTGCACCGAGGGTACATTAAGTCGCACCTTCTTCGGTAGGACAAGGCCACAATTGCCCCTATAATCATAATTAGTACATTGTGCCCTTGTTCTAGCGAAGGTGCGAAGTACGAGGGCTGCTACTTAAGTAACCGGAATCCGGGATTCCAACATTTTTAAACGCTATATCTGACCTCCATGGTAAAATTTTCACTTTTTTGAATACTGGCCGCTATATTTTTTTTTCTTATCTTACGTAGTCTTTTGTTTTTGGCGGGTTTAAATTTTAATCTCGCTGCAAGTATGGAACTCACTCGTGAAAATATTCGTGCTATGATTTATTACGATTTTCAGCGTGGTTTAACGCAACAACAGTACATAGATCAACTAACTTCGACTTTTGGTGATGAAGCTCCATCCAAAACTACTGTGTATCGCTGGTTTAGTGAGTTCAATCGTGGACGTAGTATGCTCAGGGACGAAGTTAAGGATGGTCGCCCGAAATCGGTCGTTGTACCACAAAATATTGAAGCTGTGCGAAAACTTATCATGCATGTCCGTCATGTTACGTATCGCGAGATAGAGGCGACTATAGGCATATGTATGACGAGCATTAATAAGATATTACATGAACATTTAGCTGTGAAAAAAATTTGTTCGCGTTGGATCTCGCACAACTTAACTAAGGATCAAAAAGAGGCTCGCGTCGAATGGTGCAAGGAAATGTTGAAAAAATATAGATTTAGATTTATTTATTTCATAATATAAAATACAGTTATATTGCACACATGTCAATTATACAGAATTCATATTATGATCGTCAAAGAAGTAAAAGCAAAAAAAAGTAATCTAGCAAAAGCCAATGTCATAAATGAATGGATTAAAAAAAAAAAAAAAAAAAAAAAAAAAAAAAAAAAAAAACACAAATAATAATAAAACGAGTCACAAAGTTAAATATACAAATGGTAGTACAATAAACAATGTCAAAAATTATATATAGGTATAGGTATTATAAAGTCAAAATTCAGTGTCAATAAATTCACTTACAGAGTAAAATGCATTATCTAACAAAAGGTTTTTACATCGGCGCTTGAATGTTTCGTCACTGGACTCATTTTTTAAGGAAGCGGGTAGGTGCTCGTAGAATTTAGGGCCGATAATTCGCGGGTTCTTCCTGGCTAGCGCCGTGCGGCTCGGAGCCGGCCGCAGGCGGCCCGTGCTGCGAGTGACCTTGCCCTCAACTCCCATTCGCGCAAAGGTATGGAGGTTTAAACGCGTATAAACAATAATTTGGTATAACCGTGGTGACTCAAAAGCTGTTTATAATATCTACACAGGTGACGAATCCTGGATCTATGCGTATGATCCCGAAACCAAACAACAATCAACGGTGTGGGTGTTTCAAAATGAGCCGAACCCTACGAAAGTAACTCGTGCAAAAAGCACCTTGAAGCAAATGGTGGCCTGCTTTTTTGGTATTAATGGCCATGTGGCTACAGTGCCCCTGGAGAATCGTAAAACGGTTAGTTCGGAGTGGTACACGACCATTTGTTTGCCGGAAGTATTTGAAGAAATACGGAAAAACAACCAGCGACGGAGAATCATTCTGCACCATGATAACGCCAGCTGTCATACATCACGTGAAACGACTCGATTTTTGGAAGGTCAAAATATAGAATTAACGGGTCATCCACCTTACAGCCCTGATTTGGCACCCAATGATTTCTATTTATTTCCAAATGTAAAGAATAAATTACGTGGTCAACGATTTTCGACCCGTGAAGATGCCGTCGACGCGTTCGGACAGCACGTTTTGGAGATACCTCAGTCAGAGTGGAAAAAGTGCTTTATAAATTGGTTTCAACGTATGCAAAAGTGCATCGATTATCACGGAGAATACTTCGAAAAATAATAAAACCATATTTAGCCATGTACGTTTGTTTATTTTTTCTATTCCGGTTACATAAGTAGCAGCCCTCGTATTGAATTCAATTTCGAATCGATCTGCGCGAGCCCAAGCCACACTTGATCATTTCGGTATTTGATTGTTTTCTGCCCGAACCTAAATTCCTTTCGAGCCCTAAAATGCATACCTGTCAGGCGTGGCCAATGTGAGGTTAGGCGCAGGGAATGCACCCTCCGCTGCGCAGATGACGTTGACGGTGTCATCGTCAGTCTTATTCTGGATCAGCCGGAAGTTCGTCTCGGGAACTGCAAGGAAACACTCGTATGGGTGCAGGTTTGCATCTGTTGCTTAAGGCTATATTTTTATTATGTTACACATTTGAAAACCATTTTAAGGAATAATATTTTATATTTTATCATCTTTTTTTTTCATTCGTGACATTCTTTCGACCTTTAGGGTTGAGAGTTTTAGGGTTTAGGTAAGAAAGTTATCAAAAACCATAATTAATGTTACTAACTTCTTAAAAATTATGATCTTTGAAAAACTATGGGGTTATACTTTTTTCGGATTAATCTAATTAGTATCATTAATTAAACCTTTATGCCAAATTAATTATTACCATTTAACAACAATGTTAAATCACGTCCTGTCTTGTTTAAATTGCTTTAAATTCCTGTTGTTAATATCAAAACGGAGATTAAAAAAAAATATGTTTTTTAAATACTTTTAACCTTGTTAGTAGATACCTAAGTACTTAATCGTATTACTAAAATTCCAAGCAAGTACGATCACGTGTCCCAGTTCCGCGCACAGCTGGGCTATTGCCCATTAATGCCCATCTGTCGTCGAAGGGATGCATGTTGTCCTGTCACTTCTTTTTAATGTTCTATTGCTTCCTTCCTCTCTTCCCTACCTTCCCGAAAGATTTGGTTTTAGCATAATTTGGCGCTTTTGTTCAGGCACTAATCTTTCTCACGCTGCTGTCCTGTCAAATAAGACGCTTGTCTATGCTAAATCTTTCTCTATACACTCTGTAAAATTTTGGAATAAACTTCCGTAGAGTTTGAGATGGTTCCCTTCTGTTAGTTTGCTTAAAGTAAATTTAAAAATGTTTTGGCTGAATTATATAAATATTGTTTTTCATTTTAAGAAGTAAATTACATGTATAATCAGATATAATTGCATTTTATATATTATACAATTATTCTTTTTGGGCTAAATTTGGTTTTTGCCATCGTAAACCAGTCATTCCGAGAAAGGAAGAAGATTAGGAAGAGATGCCTTAAAGGATTAAGTTTACCTTATGTTCATTATAATAAGTGTTTTTTGTGATACAATATCTTTTTTGAATTATAAGGAGTTTACTTACTTACATATCCCATTCTGAGCGAGTTTGTGATGATGTCTGTGGGGCTAGACAAGTTGCCATCGTTCACGAACACTAGCGTTAGGTGATCACTTTGGTGATCACCTGTCACTTGGCGCTGTCAAAGTTAAATAGGCTAGACAATCAGTTTTTAGCGTGTCAGTTGTAACGAGTGATAATATATCACGTGACTTACGTCATTCCCATACATTTTTCAATGACAACACATGTCGCCAGTGATCACCTAACGCTAGCGTTCGTGAACGATGGCAACTTGTCTAGCCCCACAGGATTGATATAAATTTAATAATTCATTTTCATAAAGTTAAAATTGTTTGCGAAAAGTTGTACGACCAACCTTTGTATTCATACCACACAATGAGTTTCCACTTTTGTTTTATAAAAAAATATTGACTTCGCCTAAAACAGTTTATATTAACCTAAAATTATTTCAGCCCGTACCTTAAAAAGTCACAAAATTAAAAACATTATAAAAACAACTTTATCTTAACTTTTTGAATCATCTCGGACCAACAAACGCAAAGTTAACCATGGTTCAAAGTTGAACTCCGCCCCAACTTATTCGCTATGACGTTAAACTTTTGACATAATTCTGACTACCCCGTCGGGATTCCCAGTTTACAATGTCTTGATATTATAAAGACGTTTACCATCAGTTATAAAAAGTATCAAACAGTGTTTAGGTAAGACAAAGTTTGGATAGTTTAGATTAAAGTCTAGACCAGCTAATAGCAAGTAAACAACGTTGAACGTTACTTATGAGTACATTTAGGTGGTTATTATTCACTTAGTAAATAAATATTTTTATTTAATAAAGCGAAGATATATTCAGTCTCGTGGCGTTTAGGTTCATTGGCATAAAAGCCGCAGAAAGAAGTATAATAATGTTTATTTCTAAACTAACCCTTTGAAAATACACACATACCTTTACGTCTGTAATACCAAGTGGGTTAGGCAGAGCTACAGAATTACCAACAACTCTAAAAACTCATTAACCATTCTGTAACCACATTTTGCACAATTAGGCTAAGATATTTACCAGCGTACTACTTACAGGTTGCAAGCCCATCGCCTAACAGTAGTATTAGTAGCAGTAGTACTACAAGTAGGTGAAAATACAGTTAGTAAAAAGGAACTAACCCACAAATAGACCTATTTAAATTAAATACTTAGAATTATCAAACAAAATGGCACTGTGACATGGTTTTACGGTGGGTCTGGATTCTATTTTGACGATTGTATTTTTTTTAAACAGTAGTATTTTTTCACTCTCGTTACTTTTGGTGTAATACAAAACCGGAATGACAGGGTTTTTTGGTACTGAAATCCTTAAAAGATTGGTGTTAGGAAATAGAATTAATATCGCTTATATCGTAGCTCCATACAAATTTTCACCCTCTATTTCACCTCCTTGGGGGATGATTTTCCGGATAAAAACTATTTTATGTCCTTCTCCGGGACTCAAACTATCTCTATACCAAATTTCACTTCATTTTTATTTCAGACAGATATACTTTCGCATTTATGATATTAGTATGGATTATTTATTTCAAATTTTGTTGATGTTGCTCTAAATTTTACGTATCCCTTCAAATCATTTGAAAATAAATCGATATTTTTTCAGTCTCGAGTAATATAAGTTCTGCTTTAATATTTTGTTACGGAAACCCTAAATAGACTTCAAAATTTTCACTGTGAAATTGCGACTGCAGCTTCCAAAAGGATGAATGAACTATAAATCCGATTCGCATATTTCGGGTATAACTCGAGGATTAAAAATACCATTACTTCTTATAAAACTACTAGGGTAAAATCACCCGTGTTCAGCCAGAGACCAGTAGTCGACCTTATATGAGAGCGAACATTGAGAAATATATCTTTCGTACTCTTCCCACTCATAAAAAGTATAGGCAGAGGCCGACTACAGGTCTATGTAATGGCTGACCATACATACATACATACATAAACTCACGCCTTTATTCCCAGAGTGGGGTAGGCAGAGCTACAGAATTACCAACAAGTCCAATAATTTGTTAACAATTCTGTAACCACATTTTGCACTTTTGGGCTAAGATGTTTACCAGTGTATTAGTGACAGGTTGCAAGCCCATCGCCTAACAGTACTATACGCCTTTATTCCCTTAGCCGTCTCTTACGACATCCACGGGAAGATATGGAGTGGCACTATTCTAACCCGGCAACCACACGGGTTAATGGCTGATCACTGGTGACTTTACCCTATTCAGCTTATACAGTGTGTCCCTGGATAAAGTGCACAAACGAATAGAAATGAAACTAGACACAATTTTATCGACAAAAAAAATAATAAAAAAAAATTACCACCTTTATTTATTTTTTTATGATTTTTTAAAAAAAGTCATTATTACGCAGAGGACCTCATCGGAACAAATCAAGATATTTTGGCTCCTGTGGGCTCTATTGATTTGAAACAAACGGAATTATAATCACAAAAGTTTATTTGTGTCAATGAAAATAGAAAAAAATGAGAAAAAATGACATAAACCCTAAAAATAATGACTTTTCCTATGAATTTTGTGTTTTTTTTTCTCGAATTTTTAGTATTTACTCGATTTACTCAAAATTATGCCCATCTTACCTCATGTTATTTTTACCAGTAATGGTTGTGTATCTCATTGCCTTTTATTTAAAAAAATAACCAAGTGTCTCGCACAATTACAAGATCCTTAATGAGCGGCCAAACAAAGACATTGCGTTTACACTTAATTAGGTAGCCGCTCAGGTTGAAACCCTTAATGGAGGATTAGGATTACATTTTGGGTATGGGATTATAAAATCAAACGAATTATGGAATTTCATAATTACTTATTTAATGTAATAACTGTTCAAAATGCCCACCCCGCTCTTGCAAACACAATCCTGCACGTACTGCTATTTGTTGAGTTGCTCGACGTATCATTTCCGGGTTATTTTTTATGTAATTTACACAATGGACAATTCTGCCACGCAATTCCTCTTCTGTGTTGATAGGGACGCTGTATACCCTCTGTTTCATTGTGCCCCAAAGGAAATAATCCAGTGGTGTCATGTCTGGTGAGCGTGCTGGCCACGCCACTGGCCCTTGTCGGCCAATCCAACGATTAGCATAAGAGGCGTTGAGAAATCCCCTTACGTCAAGTGCGTAATGGGCCGGGCATCCATCCATTTGTAAATACATTGTTCTTCTAGTCTCCAAGGGCACATCCTCCAATTCAAGGGGCAGATCTTCTCTCAAAAGTTCTAAAAATCTACCTGGGCGACAACCTAATTAAGCGTAATCATTATGTCATTGTTTGGCCACTCATTAATAATCTTATAATTGTGCAAGAAACCCAAAATGTAATCCTAATCCTCCATTAAGGGTTTCAACCTGAGCGGCTACCTAATTAATGTCTTTGTTTGGCCGCTCATTAAGGATCTTGTAATTGTGCGAGACACTTGGTTATTTTTTTAAATAAAAGGCAATGAGATACACAACCATTACTGGTAAAAATAACATGAGGTAAGATTGGCATAATTTTGAGTAAATCGAGTAAATACTAAAAATTCGAGAAAAAAATACACAAAATTCATAGGAAAAGTCATTATTTTTAGGGTTTATGTCATTTTTTCTCATTTTTTTCTATTTTCATTGACACAAATAAACTTTTGTGATTATAATTCCGTTTGTTTCAAATCAATAGAGCCCACAGGAGCCAAAATATCTTGATTTGTTCCGATGAGGTCCTCTGCGTACTATGACTTTTTTTTAAAAATCATAAAAAAATAAATAAAGGTGGCAATTTTTTTTTATTATTTTTTTTGTCGATAAAATTGTGTCTAGTTTCATCCCTATTCGTTTGTGCACTTTATCCAGGGACACACTGTATAACAATCACAACAATTCTCGTGTTTAATCCCAAACAACAAACTGTTTTGGCAACACCAGTTTCCATGGTCGTTGTGCTAGTTGCACCGCTGGCACAGCGCTCAGGGCTAAGCTTTTTAAAATGTTTATCTCCCAACGTAATAGTCGTTGGGAATCGCTATAAGACATGCTCTGGGTGCAGATGACTGTGCAGCCAGGCAATAGCGGGTCTTAAAAGTTTAATATATTTATTGGTATGGCTTGCATCGCTGTTTTAACTGACTAGGAATTGAAATTGGTGATTCTTTTTCATAATTATGCCGTTTGGTAGTCGGTCGTTGTTGCTAGTAAAATAACTAACTCTCTATCAAAGGAGTAGGCGTTTGGTAGTCGGTCGTTGTTGCTAGTAAAATAACTAACTCTCTATCAAAGGAGTAGGCGTCGGGTTGCATAAAGTTTGAAGGCATATTTTGGATAGGCATACGTGGATTCGTCACACTCATCATTACGCATAGCTGTATATAGTCATACATTTATGCGCAAAACGTTTTTAATCATAATGTTTAAGGACATAGTGTGTAACGCGCATAAAATTATTTATAATCGTCATAAACAGCAAACAGGGTAGTGATTCTCTCAACAACGACGGCCGGACGGACGAACGAGTGAATGTCCAAGTGGCGAGTTTAAGTAGTCCCGTCAGTGCGAACAAAACATATTTTAGCGCGTGCATTTTCAATTTAGCAGCATGGTTTCTGCCGATGAATCGAACGGGTTCAATTTGCACTAGGCTGGTCTTTTAACCGACTTCAAAAAAGGAGGATGTTCTCAATTCGACTGTTTTTTTTGTTTCGTAGCCGGGTCCCACAATATTTTTAACCAAAAGCAGACTTCATTTGAACTGACCTATTACTTACCATTTTAAAATAAATTTTTTTTTGCTTTTTGAAGGCGGGTTGCGTTTTGTTATACATTTTATTGTTTTTCCAGAATGGCTTGTCACTAAATTACATTAAATCTTACAAAAATCGTATCTTTAAAAACCCTCGCCCACTACAAGTTTACCTTATCTATGTAAATGCTACTTTATAAATCTATGTTGCATAAGTCTGCAACTAGACTCGAAGAAGTTGAAGGGTCGGTGAACCCGAGATCACCTGCTTTGCAGCAAACTTCAAGGAGCTTTGAAGGTTATTGAATATTAAATTTCGTTTGAAAGATAGATTTGCTTTAAGCGCTTGGTATATCACTTAAAAAGTTTTAATTGGGTTTGTAGTGAGTTCGATCTCAAGATTTATTGGGTCTGGATTTTTTTACAAATTTAGTTTTTTAGCGTATTCTTGTCGAACTAGTTGTCTTGTAGAACACTAATTATCTCTTTCCTTAGCTTAGTGCGATTTTAATGATGTTCTAATATACTTGATACTCAATACTCCCTGTTGAGCACAGCAATACGTTGTAGATATTATGAAAAAGTAGGTCTGTACATGAAATTTATTTTTGGAAATAAAGAAAGACAACGGAAACATAATAAACAGATTTTATAACAACTAAAACATTCAAAAATTTTAGAAATTTTAGTGGTGAAAAACTATCGCCCAAATCTACATTATATGTTTTTTATGACATTTCGTGATTTAAGCGTCCCTTCACAGGTACCTTTATTGAAAAAAAAGTAACTTCTGCCCGGTGGTAGTTCAAATTAGCCACACAAAAATGTATGAATGGAAAGAAAATGAAATGTCTAAAACTAAGTATAAACGAAAACTCAAATGTACCTTGTTATCTAACATAAATACCTAAACTACAATTACTTACATATTTTTTACCATGTAAGAAATAGTTTGTCAAAATGTAACAACAAAGGCTAAAAGTCTGAGAGCACCCAGTTTTCGCCTACAAACTGATTGTGCAGTTTAGCGAAGAATTATTAATATCCCATGCCTGTTTTTTTGAATAAATGATTTATTATTATTATTATTATTTCATAGAGGATATTGGGGAGAAATCGGAAATTGCTTTTAATTGCTAGGGCACGACGATATTTTCTTACTAACACATAAAAATTGAAGCCATGCAAATCCACTTGACAGTCTAGGACCCTAGGACTACCAGTAACCATGGAAATGCGGTTGATAAAGCAAACAACATTTTATCGACAGTATTATTCATAATCATAAATACAGTTCTGCACATCTTTTAATTCTTAAAAAGGTCAAATGGCATTGATAAAAAAAGAGATAATAATTAGATATCTGATAATTATTTTGTATACACAGTAACGGCAACGGAACCTTTACCTACACTGAGCACGGTCCGACACTCTTGCCTAGAAAAAAAAAGTTTAGAACGCCAAAACAAAACACGCAATGCGTTGTTGTGCAAAGAATAAGTTTAATAGAACCAGAGAGGCTAGTGCTTAACGCACTCGCAATCGCAGTTGTTTTCATTTTGAAAATCGAAGGCTTGTCGCCATACAAAATAAAAACAATTGTTCCGCTTTGAAGCCAATTGAGATTGCGAGTGCGTATTCTTGTAAGACACAAACCTTGATAAAAATACTCAGTAAACGTAGGCACGTACGTACGTCATTACGCTGAAACTCTTTAATCAAACCTAATTGAAGCCGATGTATATTCAGAATGAATTTACTACCATATTGCGTGGCACAGCGTTTTTTATAACCCAAAAAGCCTTCGCCTTACAACTGTTTTCGACATAAAAAGAGATGTGGAGGGGATAGCAGATGCTGGCGTGTATAAAACTGCTAAGTCCTGCAAAAAACACAATGGTGTTGGTGCAAAGTATGAACAAAACGCGAAAGTATATTTTTTTGTAATAGGTGACATAATAGAATATCGTTCAAAAAATGAAACTAAAAAAAGTAATCTGAGCCTAAACGTAATAGTAACTGTAGCTTATTTTACAATGACAGTTAAGATGGACGTATCCTAAATAAACAGGGAAGAGCATGTCGGACCATGCTCAGTGTAGGGTTCTAACGCCGTTTCTACAAACACAAAACACTATCTCGAGAAACAACAAGAATGAACAAATTGTCTGTTCAAAGTTATTTGATGTCGCCTCAGATGATTTTTAGTAGGTATAAACACTTGTCGATTGTATCTCAGGAACCAATCATGTCTACTTACTTTTAAATTCGTTTTATGTGCGTTTTAACATGGCAGTAAAAAAAAAAAGTGTACTAATGACAAAACAAAATTTACTATTTGCGGATAGTCAAAAAACAATAGTAAATAATTAGTTTTGTAACATAGACAAACTGTGACGCCATGAATCCGCCCTTCACTTTTTATTGTTTTAGTTTAAAAAACAATAGACACTCAAGGCGGAGTTAAGTAGGCTTTATATTATTTCGGTCTAAAAAGATATACATTTTAGCTCTTAGATTAATAGTTGACAGGCAGTTAGATTTAAACATGGACACACACATGGCTATTATCGATCTAGAGATGGCTTTTGTGATAAAGTAGACTGGAAGATTTTGAATAGCCTGCGTTGTGTTGGCGTTAGTTACAGGGACCGGAATACTGTCTGCGGTTTTTTTATGGCATAGAGAAGACAAACGAGCTCACAGGCCATAGACATTCGCATTCACAAGACTGCAATGCAATCCTAAGACTGCAAATGCGTTGCCAACCCTGAGGACTAAAAAGGAACCTGGAAACTATCATAAAAATTGGAGAGGAAAAAAGAGAGGCAAAGATAAGGCAAGGGGTCAGACAAGGGTGGCCATTTTCACCGGTAATACTTATCATTTTTATAGAAGGAGAATAATCATGTAATAAAAGCCAAAGTCATGTTTTTCGTTTTTTTTTACGCGACGTTCGCATTAATATAATACGAAAATCGCACATTTTTCGTGCCTTGGCCCAACTAGTAACTGCGGCAGGCGACGGTCACACGTTTCATATCATATGGAGAAGTAAACGTTTTAGCTGGCCCCGCATAATATAAAAAAACTCTGCTGAATTTTTATATAACTCAGTTAAAAGGATTCCTGTATAAATGAACACGGGAGACTTAAAAGAATGCGGTTTTTATTTTTTGTCAAAGATACAAGCACTGACCTTTTCAATTGATAATTTAATTTCATAGGAGGTGGGGGTTGACTTGGATACCTTTCGGAACGAGTAGCGGGAGCATTCATAGGGACTACTGACCGAAAACTGCCCTTCTGAGCCAGTAACCAGTATCTTAAATTCAATCAACAAAGCTGATTCAACTCTATGTCGTTAATAATTAGGTTGATATAACTACAGGTGGTTTATTTTAGTTACTGCGTTTTTGCTTAGGACGGCAGAAGACTTGGTTAAACATAATCCCAAGTAACTATAACTATAGTACTTATAGAAATCTGTGTTTACTTAAGTAAAACTGGTGTGTGTGTGTTAAATAACGGGTCACTTTGTTAAAAATCTTACAACGTAACCTTGTTTTCTCGTGAGTAGATAACAAAATCGGAAAGCATTAACACATGTCTAACTATTTTCTTCGTCGATTTATTGTAATTTAGTAAAGAGATAATTCGAGTTTTGGTAACAGGTATTAAATACTTTTTACTCAGAAATTTTAATAGTTACCGAAACAACACATTATTATAGTTATGTGGACGAAGTTGAGGACAATTAATACTTGATCTCAAAAGTACCTGTTTGTCACATTTGGGACCGAACTTGTGTACATGTTTGTAAGAGTGAATAAGCCCTTGTCCCTATGTGGGCAGATTAGTTTAGAAATAGGTATAAACAGGGTTTTAACCCATGTCAATCTACACAAGGACGAGGGTCTCAAGCGTAAGTATATCGTAGTTACTGGTAATTTAATATTAGTAAGTGAGTTGATTAAAATATTAGTAAGGGTTCAACTTCAAATTTATTTAAGTTCGTACACCCGAGATTATAAGATAAGTAATACGATTGAAATGTGGAGTTAGGGTTGTTCTTATTTGGCCAAATATAATATACATGTCCGGCCTGCAGGGATTGAAAACCGGTTTATTTTCCGTAGCGGTTAAAGCCACACTATTAGAGCCTAACCCATAATAAAGGTTACGCTCACAGGGAGCGAAATGCATTTACCGGTTAGAGAGCGCTCCTTCCGTGTGAGCCGAGACAAGGGTGAATGACGGAAGCGCTCTCTAACCGGTTATAACCGGTAAATGCATTTCGCTCCCTGTGAGCGTAACCAATTCGTTGGAACGTAACCCAAATAATTAACCGGTTTAACCTAAATAAATACCGGTTTATTTGTAACCGGTTACAATCCCTGCCGGCCTGTTTGGTTTTTATTAAGGTTTCTGTCAACCTTATGAGCAGGAGCAGCACTGTTATAATATGGAATAAACATGGATTTTTTAATCGCATTTCTCAAAATATGAAAATAGAGATCACTAAAAGTATTTTTTTAAATAAAAATATAATTTTAAATTGCTAATTAGACAGAGAGATTCGAAGTGCACTGTGACGTCATTGTAATAGGTCGGCCGTATAAACTCCATGTAAAATTAAGGTTTGCTAGAAACATATAGGAACAAAATATTAATTGGCTTATATCTTGGTTATTTTTAAAGCTATTAAAAAAAACCTCTGTGTTACATAAATTTGTTTTATTTAAATTGTAAAAAAAAGGATATTCCTTGTTTTTTTTTACCCTACAAAAGCCATACTTGTACTTGTAACGACACGTGTGTTGTAATAGACACGCACTACAGTGACGCTTGGCAGCGATATCTACGCACTCAGAGACAACGTTCACATGACATGCATCTATACACATAAGTATGACCCGATCTCTTAAAAAAACTGAACCTGATAGAATTGAAAGAAAGAATAAAATAGTTATTCAGCGACAAATAGGTACATCATTGCAGTATCATGTCCATGCCGCCATTTTAGGCCAAGTGGGATCTATTTCAATGGGACTCATATAACATTCTTTACTTTTGTTTGTGTTGATAAATAGCACTAGTACTTTAAGGCCCGTATTAATAAACTCATCTTGGCTGAGATACGTTACAAGATACGTCAAAGTAAACGTCAAGCCATAGCTGTCATATTTGACGCATCTCGAGACGAGCAATAGAGTTGAGATTAGTTCATTAATACGGGCCTAAGTGAACAATTGTGAAACTTTGTTTACAAAGATATAAACTCGATGTACGAATGTAACGTAAAAAGTAACTTTTTTTTTTTACATAGTAATTAATATAACTAAATGGCTTTACGATTAACGAAAATTCGGACCAACGATGCATTAGAACAAAAACGATTAGAGATTCCAATATAGACCCGTCGCCATATAATTGTTCTGCTAAAATTATTTTCTGTGGTAAGTGTGGGTTGTGGTAACCTGGTAACCTCCAAGCGTACGATGTATTAATATAATGATAATAATATAATGAGTGTGGTTAATATAAGATAAATATGTTATAAAACGAGTACAATACGATGCTGATTAATCCTATACCTAGAGGTGAGACGTATTTACTGGAATAGGTATTTTGAATAGGTTTTTGCTAGGACGTCCAAATACGCGACCCGTTTATAGGGCGGATCAAGTATTAAGGCGTATCGGGACGTGGAAAGTTCGCGGCGCATACCTACAGAATTACAAAATGTGAGGGTGTATAAATTAATTTTATGACGCTTCCGCATAATACAATACATATTTATATATTATGTACGCACGTATTATAAAATGTGCACTCTCAAACTCAACACTGGCAAAAACCCGGGCCAGACGTCAACGTACATAGCCAAAACTATTGATTCTTTGAGACTCCCGGAAACATTCAATAAGGAGCGTACTTCTAAATATTCGTGACACTAGTCTTTGGATCTAGTCTTTTTGTGGAAGCGTACTCGGAATACTTAGTACGCGATTTGCCTAGTACGTCTTACCTCTATCCTGTACGAGTGGAAAATCTAGCTGCCATCTTTATTTTTGATACTAATTAGCCGGTTATTTGGTTTGGTTAGTCCTTGGTGTGACGAGCTAATTAATTGTTAACTGAAGGTTATAATTATTTTTACATACTTAATTAGGTTGTTAACCAAAGTGTTGACCTTATGACATTCAGAGGGCACAGGTCAATAAGTTTATTATGTCGTCTGGTGTCCATAATAATGTTTAATATCATACCTTATTATCTTACAACTGCTACAAGAAAAGTTAAAGTAATTATTCGATAAGTTTCTTCCAAAAACTTCATTTTGTTGTTTCAAATATTTATTTAATAGTAACACAGTATAGTATAGTTTTTTTTTTAATTCACGCACGTAATAAAGGCCTAAAATTAACAACGATGACTTTTCCATTACGTCACGATAATTAGTCATACATTTATACACTTAGTCCCCTCATACGCCAATATTATAGGCGGTATCTCATATTCAATAACCGAAACATTGGCTACAAGAGAGAGATACCACTTTTGTCACATAACAGTATAGTTAAATTATCGTGACGTAATGGAAGAGTTACCTTTGTTAATTTTAGTCAATAAATATGAGCACTTTTTTGCAAAGTCGCTTAAACAAAAAACGTTTCAAACACACTTTCATTTTATACTCGCCAAAGTAGGTAACGTAATAAGAGAAAGTTTTGCGACCTCCCCGTATAGAGGGTGATAAATATTTTGTACATAAGTTCTTGAATGGGTCGGACCGTACTTTGCTCGGCGAGGTCATCCTAGGGCGAATTATCGCTATTTTCAACCTAACCTTATTTTGAGAGTTTAGGTACAAAGTTACGTAAGAATATCAAGAGGTTTGTCTATTTGTGGAGGTATTTTTTACACGTCAATAACCGGGACATCTTTAGTTATTTGTCATTCAGAGTAGGTATAAGTACATAACATTGGTTAAATTATCATGGTATTTATGACGCTCAATTGAAAATAAATTTACCTGTTTTCGATATAGATCAAGAACAATTTTTTTATCCCGCCATTATCAGTAGCAAGTAACTACAAGAAAATGTATTGCTTGCCTTGGGTACGCTTCGATTAGATTGCATAAATACGAGTAAACTTTTTTTTGTCTTATATACTTAAGTTCAACAAACGTAAGTACAGGTCACCAGATTTGGCACATTTGCGACCTGAAGACTGCTATGTCAAGATTGCAATCCTAAGACTGCCAATGCGGTCAGAGTAGCGTTCGGCTTTGTGTCCGAGGATCCACTTTAACCTGTACAGTCCGTAAATAAATGCGTTTCCAACCGTAAGGAATAAGATAGGACGCTTCTATAGGT
The DNA here is from genome assembly GCA_963966035.1 of Acleris laterana. Lineage (NCBI taxonomy): Eukaryota > Metazoa > Arthropoda > Insecta > Lepidoptera > Tortricidae > Acleris > Acleris laterana. The sequence goes on from OZ014442.1 coordinate 17,165,600, forward strand.
ACTTATCCATTCTTTTTACTGGCTGTAAGTAGGTCAGTAGTTTAAAGGATGGAACAGATCTGGACGAATCCTGGAAAACATTATATTCTAAGTGTATGCTTGTATTATTCATACAAATAATCTCAAGATTTCCAATTCATTTCCAGCCTTCAGAACTACACAGCCATCTTACTAATATTATAAATGGGAAAGTTATGGTGTTTGTTTCTCAATTAGGTGTACGTTCTGGCTGAAATGATGTTGATGAAATTTTGCATAGAGATAATATATATAGTCTGGAATAGCACATTAAGCTATTTTTTATACCGGAAACCGTTCCTACGCGGAGGGAGTCGCGCGCAAAAGTTCATTAAATTAAAACTATCTTTCAAAAAATTGATTTATGGGACAAGCTTTTGTTGGCGACTGTACTTTTTTTGCACAGTCGTTATCTACTAGTCAAAACGATTCTAACAAGCCCTAACACGACGGGTTTATCATGTGTAATTTTGAAATTGGCCTATGTTGTGTACTATGGCCACCTTGCATCATCAGACCAGCTCGATGATACTATATTATTGAATCGTCATCAGAAAAAGGCGCATGCAAATTTTCAGCTTCATAAAAAACCGAGAAGTGGGTCAAATTTAACTTGCAATATTTAACCCTTACATGCATACATATGATGCAATGTTGGTGGCATTGAGGCGTATATTATGCGGCGTCAACTTCGGTGGTGTGGTCATGTGTCCAGGATGCCGGAGCAGAGAGTGGCGAAGCGCATCTTTTATTCAGAACTTAGGGAGGGCAAGCGAAAGCATGGCGGACAACTCCTTAGGTACAAAGATGCGCTTAAACGGCACATGAAAAGATGTAGCATCGAGCCGTCTCGCTGGGAAATGCAGGCTGCTACACGACCCAAGTGGCGGACTCTAGTGCAAACCAAGGTCCACGATTTTGAAGACCAACGGCGCTCTGAGCTTGACGCCAAGCGCGACGAACTGAAGGCCCGTCCACCTGCGGCAATTTCCTACAATACTGTCAATGGTGAGCTCACATGCCCACAATGCGCAAGAACTTTCGTAAAGAAAATTGGCTACATAAGCCACATGCGAACTCACCAGCGACCACAGGGTCTCCTTTAGAACCGTCGCCGTGACCGAGATCGGTCGGACCAAATCAAAAATCATCAATCAATGATGCAAGTTAAATAAAAACTTTTAAAATGAACCAAATACTCACCAAAAACAATCATCTGCTTCGTCCTCTGATCTTCCTCCATAAACGTGGATACCACGCACGTGTAGTCCCCAGAAATATCCGTATTAGGCTTTACTATTCTCAAAGCCCTGTGCATCTTCAACGGGTCGCTTGACGCCCGGTACGTCAAGTCTACCCTACTCCTCAATATCCCCAGGTCCTGAGGCTTCTGAGATGGTATCCACTGATACACTGGCCGGGTTTTGTTCCTAAAGAACCACTTCACTACTAGTCCTGACGTTTCGTTGCCGTATGTGTAGTCACAGTCTAATATGACAGCGTCCTGAACGCCATATTGGATTATTTCTGGTACAACCACTTTTACTATTTTTAGGGCGTGCAATTCTGAAACAAAGAAAAAGAGGTTTATTTATTCATTTATTATTTATTTATTTATTAAGGATTACCAACAGATTACATCGTACAAATTCTTAATTCTATATGATATACATCCCAGGTTGATGCTTATCTACTTATAGGTAACCACAACTTACACATGCGTCTAGGAACCTACAAAAACGAATACAAACATAACATAAAACTCGTAGATTGTTTAGAATGGTGAGGACCTGAGATTACGACGTTAGGTTACGTTACGAGTATTTTTCATTTCTATACAAAATTTATTCCTAAATCTGATTCGATTTTTTAAGTTTCGGAATATTCTATAAATATAATAAAAGTCAGGTCTGTACTTTTGAAGAAAATAATTTCTTAAAAGGAAAGAAATAAAAAAAACAAAAGCATTCATAGGTCGTGGAATTAGGACTTGATTCAGAGGGTGACAAACGATACCGCTCGGTGCTAAATTCGCTATGGATTTTTTTGACGACTATGCCAGTTCAGATTTGCCCCACAATCCTCAAGATGAATTTTGGTTCTTAAAAAGTTTTGAAGTCTAATTTAACAGTAAGTACTTAGAACATTTTTGAGTTTCCTACCAAATTTTATTTAGGATGTATATGCAGCGCTTACTTAAAGAATTTCCAAAAAACAAATGGTAATGATAATATATTTAATAATATTCAACTAAAACAATAACCAGTTTCTCAATTCAATCGTAACAATTGTCAAAAGGCCTATAATTCTTTACAAATAATTATAAAACATATGCATCGCCTCTTTTCCCCTTACACAAAGGAAAAATGTAGAATTCGCTGAGCGTTGCTTCCTGAACATTTTCACGGGACCGACGCTCCCTTTGAGTGACACTGACAGCATTACATCAGCCGTCTCGATATAACTGCATTGGAAAAAAGAGCCTATGTCATAGAACCTCGTATATGTAAGTGACCTTATTTCTTAAGAGGGGGGGTTAAATTTACTTTGACTATCAAATTGCGTAGGTGTTAGATTAGAAGGGCAAACGTGTCGAATGTTTACGTGAACCCAGCAGCGTCTCAAGTGACATCAATATTCAAAAATGTTTGAATAATTCAAACACCTACATTATATATAACAGTGTAAGAAATCCCTTTCAGATAATCTAAGTCCATCACTTGTAGTCTGTGGAATCATTAATATTTATGCAATTTTCGAGTCAACGTTGTTGAAAGCTTATTAAAATTCATCGTCAGTGTTTGAAAGGCAGGCACGACCTAAAAATTTGATTAAAACGTACTTAAAATTTCATCGGCGGACGCTTTTAGATGGTACACAAATGAGTAAGAACTAATAACGAATTCATAAAGAAAACTCGTAGCAGAGTGCTTTTTGTTGAGAAGTGGGCACGAGGGTATAGGAAGTATTTGTTTTAACGTAATTGTGTTGTATTGTAGAATTTTACTAGTCGTGGAAATAGCATACTAAATAAATGGTAACTGCAGGTAAACAAAACCTTTTAAATTGATAAAATATGAATGGAAACTATTACAATCATAATTCAGAATCTGTACTAATAAATTGAATGAATATTTCTAATCCTATTTCACAATTGACCTCGGAAACTTCTTTTAAAGGTGTTCTAAAAAAATCAGGCATTTTTTATTTTTTTGTTGTTTATTTACTAAGGAAGTGAGAGTAAACAAAATTTCTGCTAATGGCTAAAGAGCTTAAACAACCCGTGGTCTTTTCTACGTCACATCTAGTGCTAAACTTAAAATAAAACAAAATGCGGTTGCAATCAGAATAACGTCGTTCGGATCTCTAGTCCAACGTGGACGGAGCTAAACATTTATTATTATTTTTCAGTCAATAATACTAATTTAAAAAAGCCCTGTATGTGGCTTGTAATCTGTCAGTAATACGCTGGTAAAAATCTTAGTCTATTTGTGCAAAATGTGATTACTGAATTATCAACAAGTTTTTAAAGTTCTAGGTAATACGGTATTTGAAGTCAAATCAGCTTCTATTTATGAAACATCAAAAACGCTCCGTTACTATGGAATTTATAGGGATTACTATCTTGTGACGTCAAAATCAAACAGCGTTCTTATTGGTGGATTTTATTAATTTAAAAATCTTAAAATAGTAAACATAAATAAAAGATTTTCCTAGTATTTTTATAATGAAAAACCAATTTAATTTCACTGTTGTAGCTTTGCCTGGGATTACAAGCGTGAAGTTATATCACAACAATGCTAAGTACGTACAACTAGGATCACATCAGCAAAGTTGAGCTCTTTTTAACAGTCAAACACTCTGGGGGATTTTCATAAGACGTCAAAATCTCACTAACGAGGCGGAGGAGTCAGCAACGCGTTTGACCTGAGCTGGGGAGATAGCGGTGCGGTTCTATCTCGAGGGCATTGTGACAAGAAGATAACGTCAGCTAGAAATTTAAGTTCGGATTTTGAAATGTGGAATGGCGTTTTAGGCGGGCATTTTTGGTACTGGCTATTTTAATTACATAGGTATATATATATGTACGTAGGTGAATCGCGATGATTTTTTTTAACGGTAGGTAAACAGTAAAAAGTAAGTCACCAAGCTTTAGTTGTATTGTTTTAATTTTGTGCTAGATTGAAATTGTGATTGTTACAATTTAAATTTAATTTATTTTCATTTTTGTTCTTTAATATTTTTGTGTAGGTATGTTGTTATTTTGCTTTAATTTTTATATTTTGATGTATTTTAAATAGTGACGACCTTAATGTAAAATCTTATAACTTGAAAATCTAGATTTTATATTAAATGTTTAAATTGAGCAATAAAATAATAATCTAGTCTTTAAAAATAATACGCCGTATTGTTCCAAAATGACTTATTCAAAATCCCAGTGCACCTCACGATGCTTAGACGATTCTAGCAGCACGACTTTGACAACCAAGAGGTTATTAAAAGTGGGTCATACTTACCAACATTACATTCATACATACGGGTTAAAAACATTTCCCTCTTTTTTTGGCATTCGGGTGAAAGTTGGTCAATAACAATGACCAATTTTCTTTAAAACCGAGTCTTTTTTTGCATATTTTATGTCATGCAATCTTTTATCATAACATTAAAATTCCCTTAAGACAATATCAAGTAAGATAACATTGAATTACAGTAAGTACAGTAAAATATTACGTAATGTGATTCTCAGTCTCGAAAACGTAGGTATATCTTAAATTTCTTCACTTGAATGAACGTAGACATTATGTAATGAAAATACGTTATAAGCATAAAATGAATTACAGATCCATTACGTATTCTTAAAAATTAGAGCATAATTTGAAATCTGCATAGTTAAATTTAATATTTACGTCTAAGCTCAAATAAATAATAATATCAAAACAATGTAAGTACTAAGTATGTTAAATCCAGTGTGTGTCTACGGATCACAGGCCCTTGACAAAATTCTTAACGTTAACGTAAACGACTGTCGTTAACTGTTAAAATGTATGCAATTGACATAAACGCTCAACGCCACCGTCCGACAGCTTACGTCTATCGGTCATACATACATACATACATACCGTCACGCCTTCATCCCAGAGTGGGGTAGGCAGAGCTACAGAATTACCAACAACTTTAACAGCCAGTTGTTAATTCTGTAACCACATTTTGCACAAACAGGCTAAGATGTATATCATGTGTATATTAGTGACAGGTTGCAAGCCCATCGCCTAAAAATACTACAAGCCTTTAATCCCTTAGTCGTCTCTTACGACTTCCACAGGAAGGTATGGAGTGGTACTATTCTATTCTGCCGGCAACCACACGGCCAATTACGTCGTATTTTCAATAATGATAACATTGATAACGTTCTCGCAACGCATCTTGTCTAGGGCCACCGTTATTTTAGAAGAAATCAATACGCGTATTGTGGCTTTGGAAGCACATAAGATTTCCTTCCTTGAAAAAGAAATATCGACGAAAGTAATTGGTATCGAAAATGTATAGGATTAACATTAACGTAAGCTGCCAGACGATCGCCTTAAACGCTTATGTCAATTCCATACACAGACTGAACATAAATTAACCAAAACCAAACGTACGGTAGTTTTTATCTTGGAAAATTTACTGGACATTTAACGACTTTTACGCAAAGTCACGAGAAAAGCTATCATTAAAAAAATTATCGGTCCTACAATATTGTTAATGTTGCGCGACTTAGGCGAAAGCGTCTTGATTCCATAAACTAGACGTTTGATACATCGACAAAGATGTTAGTTAAATCATTTAAGAACTTGCTGTTGTTTCTAACAGCTTTGGTTGATACAGCAAATATCATTATTGATGTATTAACTTTTTGTCAATTAAGAGAAAATCTCTCGAGGTAGGCTCTCATTATTATTAAATGAATGTTGAATATGGTGAGCCATCGTCAAGAAACTTACTAACAAAAACAACTAAGCAAGTGAACACCCATTTTGTTTTTAATTTAGTCTGGCAACCCCTGCAATGTTAGTTATATTTTATTCAGTGCGCCTCGGGGTACAACACAACCCTAAATTTGAAATGCTTGAATAAGAATAGGTAGCGTAACAAGATCCTTGGGTTCGCGGACAATATTATATCCAGGGTTCCTCGGTAACACATCATTATAGGAAGTATGCAATTAAATTAAAGAGGTGAAAATGTCTGCTGCGGCAGTTTGAAAAGAAAAGTTTGAATGGTTTAAAGAAAATGAGGTTCAAAGTTCTATTGAAACATGCACTGTATTATTTTATCATAAAATGTACCTATAAGTGTACATACGCTTAAATGCATAAATGTTCATACATTCTTTTTGAAATGGCAATTCTCATCTTGTGTAAGATGTAGTTTGCCAATGTCGTGTTGTCACTTTTAACCTAGGTAAATTAGAAAATAACAGGTGTTCTAATAGACTGGATGATGACAATACAAATACAATTCTGTTGTACCAACACTACCAATTGAAACAAATAAGTAAAAAAAAACTTTCGTTAGTCATTTAAATACTTTTACCTGAGACTACATCTGCATTATAGGTACTTATGGTAACTGTTTAATTTCTCAAAAAGTAAAATTACTTAATGACCTATGCAAAAAAAAGGGCTTTTTTTTCACTGTGCTACGTCGCATTTGCTTTTAATATTTTAAATTGAAAAGCAAATGATTCGATGGAACGGCGATTGTTTATTTTTTTTGTGTTTTCGGGAGTCGCTCCTTGGCCTGCGGGCCGGGCGCATCACTTGAACATATATAACGAAGAGAAATTAAATAAAATAGTAGTCGTGAACTTTTTGTTTATATCGACCACCATCACATTTCCCTACTCTACATAATGTACTACGATACGAAGCGTTCTATAAAAATAAACATGTATCTCTGCGAAATAATATATGGAATACAATAAATTCATACATAGTCACCCACTGTTTGTTTCCTCGAATCCCGAGATACGCTTATGCGGCTACCACCCACTTATCCAAAGACCCCGGCAAAACATTTCTGCTTTCAAAACCGCTCGCTATGAAAACCTTTTGGACCGTTCCAAACAAATATGTTTGGATCGGCACGGCGTTAACACAGCGTTTTGTATTAATTTTCCCATCTTAAGGCCTGAGCACACAATATGCGAAGTGGAAAGGCAACAAAAAAAAGCATTTATAGAAAAAACGAAGATATAGTTAAGCTAAATCAGTAGATCGGGCCTAGTTGTCCAACTGGGGATCCCCTTGAACTACCGACACTCATTTGATCGAATGTATCATTTCATCGAATTTCATTTCATCGAAAGCTTTTTCTTCACCGGCTGTCTTATCCCCAAACTGGAACACAACAATGTAAACAATGAGAGCTGCTGCTGAAACCTTATTATGTTTAGCATCGGTTCCATATGTAAGGTTTGGTTAGGTTAAACCTGTGACTATCATAAACTAAAAACTCCGGCAGTCTGCACGTATAAACCTGTCGATAAAATGAAAATTCAGCGAAGTAAAACCTTCAATAAAATTAGTGTCGGTCACACAAAACTGTGTATTTAATACTAACATTAGCTATTTAATTTGTTTGTGTCATAAAGAAGGCAATGGAACACGCAATCCCATGGCATGCGACATTAAATTATGCGATCACTGTGGTTTTGCGGCAAGTCTGTGGGTTTGATCGGAACTGCACATATCACTGCCCCGCCGTTGCCTTTACCCCTTCTCACAGATGTCTTCCATAGTAATAAAAAAAATTGGCTAAGTAAAATGCAACTTGCTGCAAATTAAAAGGAAGGGATCCCCTTGAATCACCAACACTCATTTTGATCGAATGAATCATTTGATCGAATTTAATTTCATCGAAAGCTAATTCCTGCTTCAACCTCATTATTTTTGTACAATGAGTTAGGTAAGTCCTTAAAAGTATCTACCTAGGCCGACATATCATGGACCCACAAGAGATACAACTCCTCACTGCCCAAAGCATCTGGAAATTCCTGGACGCAACGGGCCTTTGCGGTGAACTCTAAACAAAGGGCTGTCACAAAAGATCAGCAATAGTCGAAGTGGCACACAAGGCCCATCTCTACCCCCCCCCCCCCCTTCCCCCAACAATAAGTGTCGGTGATCCAAAGACCTCTATGGTCTAAATGTTTACGCGTTCGCGTTTCCCATTTAATGATCCACTTTTGAAAAGCGATGTGTCACTAACCTCCGCTATCATCAATTGCTCCTAAATCAATAATTTGTTTTCAACTGAATCGTATAGAAACACCGTCACAAACCGCCAGCTGTATGTTTAGACCTTTACAGTGCCTGGGACCAAAAGGTCATATATTATTTCCCAACGGAAACCCCTGGGCTGGCTATTAATAATGGGTTTCCTTTGCCCGGGCTACATGCATCTGACAGTAACGATCGCACTTTTACTTCGTCATTTTTATCGTGTCGCTTTTAGGTATTTAATTTTTTGGGTCTCTTATCTTGAGGCCTTCGGGGGGTTTCACTTTTGAGAATAATTTGTTTTGATTTGCATACCGGTCTGTTGGATTATCTGAGTCGGTTTCTTCATTTTATAATGCTCAAGGAAGTTATTTTTACTACATTGTTGATGTCTTGGGTAGTGACTAATAACCTCATTGTAAAAGAGATTATGTTATATTTCTTATAAAAAAATTATTCGTTGTGCCGTGCTACCTAGAAAATTCGTTAAGGTTGAAATAATAAAAAAAGCCTAAAAAGCTTGAAATAAAATCCATAAAACTAGAGCTATTCTACACAAAATTAGCTCGATATTGATTTGTGAAAATTATAATTATTATTTCGATCACTCTTATTTACTCTAAAAAAACTAGTATTTAACCCTTTACATAATTCATTCCTTCCCAATTAACAGCAGTAGCATTTGATGTTTTACAAATTGTAACCGCAAGGACCATAAGCTATCTCAAAAACTAATACAATCAAAACTCGAAAAGCCTAAACCAAAATAGCCAGCTATCTTGACTCTAATACCATTAGGTTGTAGAATCGTTTAAGCTATTAATCGTAAGTTAAACGACTGTTAACAACTCACGATATCGAAATCAGCTCTCTAGCTACAGGCAATCGTGAAACTTCGTCCGTTGCCGATAAAGGTTTCGAATGGCACTTACAGGCTACAAAGTTTTTATTGCATCCACAGATAAAATATGGTTTGTTACATGAGAGTAAATATTGCGATGGATTCTGTTTTGTCGTTTGTTTCGCTGGAGTTTTTGTTTGGGAAATTTGTGTCCATGTCATGTAGCGTTAAGTTTATGCGAGTGTTTGTTTAGATGTTTTTGTGAATCTTGTTACGTTAACATGTATCATTAAGGAATTTCATGGTTCAGCTTTTTGACATAATACGTAAATAAGCCGTTCTATGCATTTCCTGACGTGACACGACTAATGATTCGTGGAAAATGTACAACCCGACAAACTTACGTATGGTATCAACCGGCGGTATTGAAATCCCTCGGTGGTACCTACAAATTGATTTCAATCTTATATGATATTTCACTGCAAGGCATGTATAATTACAATTGTGCATTACTTCTCGCCTGTAATCCCAGAGTGGGGTAGGGCAGAGATACAGAATTACCAACAACTCGAAAAACTTGATAATTCTGTAATCACACTTTGCACAAGTACGCTAAGATGTTGTTTACCAGCAAATTTGTTGCAAGCCCATCGCCTAACAGTACTTACATTTATTTCTTAGTTAACACTTACGACATCTGCGAGAACACATGGAGTAGCAATTATTCGGGCTGTTCCCAGTTGTCCTCACCCCTTTTGTCCACACTGTGGACAACTCGGAAAAAAAATCCCCACTATTCTAACCCGGCAACCACACCACACGGCCACGGAGCATTGACAATAATAATTGAACTTAATTGTAAATCAACCGAATAATATTACTAAGACAGTAAAGTGTCAATCCTGTTCAAAATTAGCGCCGTCAAGGTTTTACCGCTTCATTAGGTGACTGAAAATAAACTTAATGTACCTAGATAGGTAATAGTTAGTATTAAGCATCAAGACTAACAAAGAAACTACCAAATCAAAGTATTTAACGTGATAAACGATAAAATCAGTGTACTTTTCCCACTTAAACGTCCAATCACACGATGGCAGCCAAAAAAAGGTCGGATCAAACCATTAATCCAGCAAACGACCGTCAGCAAAAACCACAAATTGTAGTTTTATTAGCAACTATCCGGCGATATTTCGTTTTGCTACAATTAGTTTGGATCCAATAAACGGAGTTGGGAACTCCGATGGCGTAATACTTCACTCGATTGGTTTCCATTAACTGGAGTTTAATGTAGATTCAGCTTTGAATTGAGTTATTAAAGATGTTAACGATACTGTTCTAACTAGTAGACGATCTCTTAAGGCAATGTTCTTGGTAAAATCGAAATTTCATGTACTCTATAATACACTCAGGAGCAAAAAAAACGAGTGAGAGCGCGTTATTCAAACTAAAGAGGCTATTTCGAAGCCTTGGTTCCTCGCCACGGGATGTTTTTAGTGAAATCTGATGATGGATACCCCGAGCATCGATACAGGGCTTCCAGAGTGCCTAGGACACCCGACTGATTGATTCTGCGGCTAACGCCGGAATTGTGCATGTTCAAAAAAACATCTAAAATAGCAATAAAATGTAATTAAATCCAAATGCTGACCCAAACTCTCTCGCTGTCGTGTTATCTGATTGTGCGATCAGTTAGGTATCTTAGGAACTTTTGACCTCCTCTATTGAACCACGGAGTGTACACCATTAAACCCTACTCAAAACCACCCATGGCAAGGAACCAAGGCTTCGAATTAGCCTCGTTTGTATTAAAAACGCACTCTGACCCGTTATTTTTGCTCCTAAGTGTATATTTTGGGGAGTGACGCAATCCGTTATTAAGTTTAAATTTTATTTCAGACTGACAACTAGTTAAGCATTCGTTTACGTCTAATGTGCTGTTACAAATCGACACTCATTATTTTTGTTTATCAAGACTTATAGAACAAAAACTTTATTTTTTAATCAAACATCCTTAATTATCTGTTTCGCAAGAATTTCCTTTTAAAAAATCAACTAGGTTGTTTGGGTTTCGAACACATACAGAAAGACAGGTGTTGTAAGAAACATTCAGCGTTGGGGATTTCCACCAGCTCCCCAAAGGGCTGGCTTACTCCGAAGAAACGGACCACCCAAACCCACCTTTGTCTTTGTTTAATATAAGCTAACATCCGACTAAAAATAAATCCGCCTTCGTTTTGTTTGCTAATTCTACTTTAATTGAAGAGTAAATAATAAAGTAAGCATCTGCTTGGAGTTGTAAAATTTTCTTCCTTCACTTAAAAGCTTGTTCATTCTAAGTTTACATTTCTATATTTTAATTATTACTATAAATAAACTAGGAATAAGAAGGTTGAGCACAAACATTTCCATCATACGTCACGTTTTTAAATCGCCTTTACTATTTAGGGTTATTCCCACCTGTTACTACCAATGGGTTACCACTGGTAACAGCTGGGATTTTTTTCCCCACCTGTTACCACTAAAGTACTCGGTGGTAACAAGTGGGAATATTTTTCCCATTTGTTACCACTAAAATATTTGGTGATAACTATTTTAGTTTAGTGGTAACAGCTGGGATTTTTTATTCCTAGTAGTTACCAAAAAAAAACAGCTGTTATCAGTGGTAACAAATTGGTGGTAACAGGTCTATTTATAATCTTATTCTGAACCTTTCCGTAGAATGAACTGAAATAAACCTCACGTTTTAACACATTATTTTAAGTATACTTACCTTTGCTGCAGTTTTTATATCTCACGAAAGCGGGTTTTTCTTAGTATAACAGTATTTATTTTTAACTAACTATAATACTATTTATTGAGTCAGTAGGTGTGTATGGGGTAAAATAAAACATAGGGCCTAATATGGGTGCGTTTATCGCGTGATAAATTTTGGATAAGGCATCCGTCACTTTCTGACAGGTATAAAATACACGAGTCAAAAAGTGACGGATGCTTTATCCACAGTTGACACGCGATATAGACGCAGCCATACTAGGCTTGTTGACGTTAAATATTATCTATACAATTATTCAATTATAATTGATCAGATACGAGGTTAGAAAGTAAAGAGACGATGTATAATAATTTTCACGACGATGATACTTTAACGTTACTTACTCGATATAAGGAAAAAGTCCATGCTTGGTGTAAAGACCTCCGCCTACTCTGATTGTGTTTACGTGGGCTGGTTCATTGAATATAGAGTGCGTGGTGGGAAAATATAAATAAAGCTGTGTACCACCATGTGGGAAAAATAATAGTACAAAAGAAAGTACCTCATACGGAAAATAAACCTAACCAACAACAAATACTTATTTATGTACGAACATTAAGACTGTTACAGAAATAGATATTTTTTTCTGTCAAAGTCAGTAATGGGACCGTTAAAGATGACTGCAACTTTTATTGTTAGGATCTTTTTTAACCGTAGAAGAGCACCATGATATGTGAAATTAAAATGTCGTGAATAATCATACTTATTTTCACCAGTAAATCGATGGTTACTGAGTAAAACTCAACGAAAAAGCAAATCATATACAGATTTATCTGTTGAACGAAGACTGTTCACTGCATTTGTATTAAAAATATTCTTTTAAGTCTTTATACAGCATGATTTAAATGTACAATATTTGTGTACGTAAAATTTTGCAATTCCCACTTTTAATTAAGACCATACTTGCGAATACGGCACAAAGTAGCGCTAAGCGAAACAAAAATATCCTTGTTTTGCTGAGATGGAAACGTTGCAATGTAGGTCAGCCTTCCCGAAGCAAACTAACAAATATTTTAAGAGACGGTGCAAGTCTGGAGATAATAACTGCCGAAAACCACAATGCTCCCTGAATATTTGACTTCGGCTGTGCGCTGTTGTGGCTAAATAATAAATGCTTATGAACACAATAAAGATTTATTATTTTACCAGTTTTTTTTATACAACATGGATGCAACTGAAGACACATATATAGTAGGCGTCCTTTGTGATATCTGAGTAAACATTGATATCTCCTATTTTTTTTTATGTCTAATCTCCTGACTTTTGTATTTCATACATTTTATAAATAAAACTATTCAATCAACTAGGTACTAATAAAAATAAATTAAAACAAATCGAGCCCCTCCATTGAACTCACGTGAGACATCGAGCCCAAGAGCCGTATTAACAAACTAATCTCAACTCTAATCCTCGTCTCGAGATGCGTCAAAAATGACAGCTTTCTATGGCTTGACGTTTACTTTGACGTATCTTGTGACGCGCATCTCAGCCAAGATGAGTTTATTAAGGCCCGTATTAATAAACTAATCTCAACTCTAATGCTCGTCTCGAGATGCGTCAAAAATGACAGTGTTCTATGGTTTGACGTTTATTTTGACGTATCTCGTGACGCGCATCTCAGCCAAGATGTGTTTATTAATACGGGCCTAAGACACTCGCAGCGTTTCCTCTCTGCACCACTAGACAGCCTTTGGGCAAAAAAGGAACCGGCCCGAGGATTGCCACTTATTGTTTGTACACTTTATATTATAACCCCCTTACTAATAAACGTTGAGTAACGGTGGTATAGCTATACAATGTTTTGTCCTTATCTGTCAAATTCAAATGTCACATTGTCAGATAAGGACAAAACATTGTATAGCTATACCACCGTTACTCAACGTTTATTAGTAAGGGGGTAACTGTGCTTAATTAAAAGTCTGTTTTATGATTTACGTTTAGAGGAAGGTTATAATGTCATTGTATTGAAAATTTTCGTCGAAAAATAATATAACGAGTATTTATTTGATCTACTTATTCTGCTTATTTTCTTCAGCTATCACTTGTCAAGTAAAATCAAGTGTTTATAGCAACAGCTTAAGAGCAACAAGGCATATTAACTACCATTTTATTGAGCCAATGTGACTATTTTCCTCTTCTCCCGCTAATTGTTCACGGCTTGCACTAACCCCCGAAAGTTACTCGGCGTATAATTTCTTGTGATCTCGCTACGCCCACAGCCTCGCACGGCTTTGTTAATGTGTATTCGCACTTGGCGGATTAAATTTACTTGTTTCATAACCTGGTTCCGTTTAATTTGTCCCAGCTTTAGCTGTTCTAGTCTTGCCGTGCATTTTGATGCGGGAAGATATTAATTGACAAGCCGTGAGCAAATTATGAGGTAAAATATGACCTACTTCAAGTCAACCCGTTTTACTAGTAAGGGGAATTCAAGAGTAACCCAACATTTTATCGAATTTCACTTCATCGATTATCGACTATGTTTTTAGGTCACCTTAAATAATTACGTAGGATAGGTAACACTTATGACTCAAAAGGTTGCGAGAAATGCCTTTCGATGAATTGAAAAACCTGTGTAATGATACGTTCGTTGAAAGTTGTTTCGATAAAATAATAGATATCCTAATTCAGGTATTTTTAGAAGTTCGGTGACCTAGGCTCTGGGCGTCAACTCATGATCTAGTTCACACGCGATCGCTAAGTACCAATGAGATTTTCTAACTTTAGCACTTGACCTGATGCTTTTACGGTACCTAGAGGAAAAAGATTGTGAAAAACTTGTGCACTAAAATAGTTGAATGTATAAGAGGTTAATTGCAAAAAATTCGAAGTGTATTTAACAGTCTATCTACTTATACGAGATAACAGTGAACGTGCTTACATAAACGACGCGATAGCATAGCGAAGGCAATCTGTATGCGTCAGCAATTAGTGAGATGAGCTACACAGAGTAGCTCAGGTAAATCAGTTGAGTTTTACGGGTGGTGGACCTTGTGCAGGGTCCGTCCGGATCGCTACCACCATCTTATCCATTAACCTACCGCCAAACAGCAGTGTTCCCATTGTTGTGTTCCGGTTTGGGGATAAGACAGCCGGTGAAATGACTAGCATAGAGGCATTCCGTCTTAGTCCTCAGGGTTGGCAACGCATTTGCAGTCTCAGGATTGCATTGCAGTCTTGTGAATGCGAATGTCTATGGGTCACAGTGTCCACTTACCATCAGGTGGCCTGTGTGCTCGTTTGTCTTCTCTATGCCATAAAAAATGAAAAAAAATATGTAAAAATGATGGTTCCGGTCTTTAAGGTGGAAACCCACTACAACACACCATGCCATGACCGTGCTATGAACGTAATATTCCTTAGTATTAAAATTTTAGTCGGTGACAGAACGGTCTAGTGGGCATAGTCTCATACTTTTCAATAGAAAGAATATTTTTTTGTCTGACACGTTCATAGCACGGTCATAGCACGACACGGTGTAATGGGTTTCCACCTTTAAGAGTAGTGGTTAAGAAATTATTCAGAATAAATAGATGCACACTTCGCACAAGCGTCAGACTGGTTTCACGAATGCGATTTGAAAACGTAATAAAAGGGGAACTGACACATAACGTAGACTGACTGGCTGACTGACAAGCAACGTACATCCTACAACGTAGGAACTAGAGACTGGAAATTTGAAGGCAATAGTTTTATACTTTCGAAATCTGACTCCAGAAACCAATTGTATGTGTAAGAAGTCGAGGGCGTCCTCTATACCTATATAAAAGAATTAGTACAAAAAGCGCTGTTAATAACACAACAGCGTTTAGGTACCGTCAAGGAAATTGAATCCTAGACCACTTTGGGCCATGCCAAAGTGTCACTGTAAATAAAATCATAAAAAGTCTCACACGTTTTGATTGATTACGTCACTTTAACATAGTTCAAAGTGGTCTAGGAATCAATTTCCTTGACTGTAAGACAAACGTGCCTACTCTGTGCTTCCCTTTTTATAACATAAATCGTACAAACTCGCACACCACTTAGTTCATACTGAAGTCACACCCACCTTCCTTCCTAGTTCCTACCTAGTAATGCAATCCAATATACTTGTAGACTTGTGTTATTTCTGCACTTAAAATAGCAGTTTTGCTTCTTAGGTAACATATCACGCGTTACATCGCTATTCGTCTCTTTGTGGTGACAACTTTAGACGGGACCGTCGACAACTATATAAGTTTCCGACAACTTGTCATACTTCATAAGTTTATAACTCTTTAAATCATAAGTCTCGGAAGTTGACGTGTATACACTATACATACATTGTTATGTCAGCGACAGTTGATGATTTTGTTTCCCTATCAAGCTTCCCACTGAATTTCATTTTTTTTTAAGTACTGCAACTTCGGTTATAATAACTTATTCAATTTTTATTCGCAACTGTTACTTTGTGCTCGTAGAATTCGCTATCCCTATTTGAAACCCTTAAATTAAGAAACCCCTTTCAAAATGCATCTTTTCGTTGCTACTTAATACTTTCACATATTTCTGTGTCTCATTTCTTTAGCTTAGTACTTTAGAATATGCGTTTTTAATCACTAATCACAGTTTCGGGATAGCCATTCAACCGGTTATTGACCGATTTTGTATGAAAATAACCGATTAAAACCGGTTATATCAGGTTATTTGCATTCCCTGTCACATTCATATCTCGGCTTGACTTTCATAGCAAGAAACAATAACCTTTCATAGATGCTGACTGATAGGAACATAAATGTTTCATTTATGTTATTAGAACGACATATATGTAGAACATTAGCCAGCCTTGACGTTGGTATCAAATGTCACATGCTTTCAAGGAAATTGGTGTCAGCCAACGCTGACATTTATTCGGAGACCAACAGCTATCTACGTGTACGGGTGAATTACGAGTATGGGTATATTACTAGTTTTCCGAACAGTTTTCTCACGTTTTCTTACTTGAAGGACATTTATGTTATTACTTTTAAACCTTCTAGGGTATGAATGACATTAAGGGAATGTATTTTAGGAATGTTAAATTTATTTATTACATGAAAAAATATGCAGTTTAAGTTTGCATTGTATGACAAAATTTAAAGTATTCTCATTATAATTATTAATAATCAAAAACTAATATTAAAAAAAAAAAACACCTATAGAGATCTTGATAATAATTTAATAATGTTTATAACAAATTAAAAGGATATATGATTTTGGTAATTTGAACAAAAAACCACTAAAAAGTATTTTGGTTTAGAGTAAATATAAAAAGAATCTCACTGACTACGTATTCATATTAAACGTTATAAAATTCTTAACACGACAAGATTTGTTTACAATAATTTCGATATTTACCTCTTTATTTTATCTTATCTCGACGCTCTATTTTTAAGTCCCTTTATTAGGAGTTGAAGTAACGTGAGATTGTTTTTACTCAAACGTTACAAAGAGTTATAATAATAATGTATAATATATTTGCTCAAACGTTATAAATCTCACGCTCCTTCAACTCCTAATAAAGGGACTTAAAAAGTCAGTTTAAAAAAAGTTTCCTTTCTAATACTCTAACAGACTTCTTTGTCATTTGTGATCCAAACTTTTTACAAAAAAGTCTGCGAAGTTCATTAAAGGCAAAAATCCATCGAAGTCGATAACTATATTGCTAAAGCCAATCCCGCAAGTCATGTGATACTAAACGACCTCAGAGGAAATGAATTTTCATTTTTCATGTCCAAGAAAAACTTTTAATAGGTTTCGTGACTCAAGTTATCTAGATTCCGAAATTGCTTAATGGCGTTCTTGTGTCGGGATAATTTTTATTTTGAGATGTTAATAAGTTGACCGTCAGGGATTCGTTTTAGCTGTCTGGTTTGACGTGGGTTTAAATGGACCGTTACTGATATTTACGACGTAGAATTTGCTTTGTTTCTCAGGTTTTGTAAGCGTGGTGAGGGTTTGGAAGAAATCTGGGAATTCCTTTTTTGACTTGAAAGTTAATGGTTAAGAGTCACTATTCATTTCATTGAAGTAGCAACTGTGAAACACTGCTTCATTTAAATGGCCAATCAAATTAAGTGGTAGTTTCTTTGCAAGTGAACGTGAAAAATGAAAATGAAAATGAAAATGAAAAAATGTTTATTTTTGTTAGAAATTACGGTTACAAAAGTTGAAAGGGTTGAGACCTCCTAGTAAGTATCGTGAGATACGTTATTTGGCCGTGTTTATGATAATATTCGGTAAATGACCGGAGTAATAGCATGTTTCATAATGTTGCCACTGTCTTACCAGCTTTTGCGACTATATTTCAAAATACAAATTTTTTTCTTTGTCTTTTCTCTCTGGTTTTTTTTCCAACCAAACAAAACTACCTACAAAACAATTTTTATCAAACGTGACTAGACCACACCAGGCCCCTATACCACAAAACTTTACAAGCCTACAATTTAACAAATTTGTCAACTTTTTGTATGGAGATCCGTACAAATTTGTCAAATTGTACGCTTGTAAAGTTTTGTGGGATAGGGGCCAGGTATAATAGCTTTCTAATAAAACTAAATTAAAATCGGTTTATTTGTTTGGAAGCTACGTCAAACCACAGAGACGTTACTTGTTGTATCAGGGAATAAAAAGAAAAAGGAGTACAAGTCAGCTTTAAAAAAAACATTTTTTTTTTTGGATAATGTTGTCAATGTCATGTTAGTTTAAAAAAATACCCAGTGCCACCCGCGATGCTAAGACAAACAACGATTCCTCGCTTCTCGAAATAGGACCATTTGTTTCGACTTTACAAGGGAATAAAGACTCATACATACATAAATACACACATACAAACAGATCAAAAAGATTACCCTCCTTTTGCAGTCGGGTAACAACTATTCATAAAAAAGATTTAAGTTTGTATCGTTCAGTATTTATAAAGGTATATAAAAAGCTAACCAAAATAATAGACTCACCAACACTCTAACCGAAATGTAAACGAATTGAGCGGTTTTAAAAATATTGTTCAACACGTGTTCAACTTCCAAATCGCTCTGTTGTTTTATGTTATTCCTAACTTTGATACTCGTTTGTTTGGAAAAGCAGATATTTAACGCTTAGTTGATTATTGTTGGTTTACAACTGAAGTTTATTTCAAATGTTTTAGAATTGTAGAAAAACTATGTTATGTTTTGTTTTACAACAACAACAAATTCTGCACAATCATTGAACTCAAAAGTAAAAATCAATCATATAAATAATACCATGGAATTTTATAGCTAAGCCACCATAAAACAATGTAATATTAAAGAACATCACGTCTTGAAAAAAAAGTCATTGAAATAAGGTTTTGGCTTTTTCGATATAATTTTACTGTAACAGAACAATTTATGTCTGCGTCGGTATTTTATTCACAAGATTAATTATTAGTAATTATTTTCAAACAAGCTAATTTCCCGAATAAAACGTAAAATAAATAAAACAGGAAATACATTTACATCGCCCACTTAATCTGGCAAAGACGTCATTCTATTATTACTTTGTAACATTAAAGACTTTTATCATTGTACTAAAAAAATAAAACCATTACAAAGTTAGTTACAGTACAAGAGGACATTAAGCATTTTAGGGTTAGTACATCTCTCTCACTCGCTCTTATAAACTCTTATATGCTAGTCTAACTGACTTTACTCGAACCCGTTAGTCTTCTTAAGACCTCTTTCAATGTAGTTAATTATTACATTTAGTAAATATGTTTAAACGTAAACACATATACACATACACACATACATTGTACAAACATAGGTTATCATTTGAGGAATACGTATTTCGGATAACCACAACGATAATTAAATAAAATGACGCAGACCTCATATTTCTGATATCGAATGTCAACTGCTTTTGTCATTAATCATCCTTACACATACATATCGATGGCTCCACCGAATAAACGTGCAAGGGTTAATACCGTAAAAAATTTTTTTTGCTGATTTTGTTTTCTGTGGTTGTAATACACCCCCCCTAATTTTTTGAGGGGGGTATCCTTATTATTTTTTGATTTATTAAAGAAAATATTTTTATTCTACGGAAAATATTATCAGCGATGCCACACGAATATTGGTACTCTCACTTGTTATAGAAATTACAATCCATCATCTAAACACGAATAAACGTGCGTGAATATAAAACACGTTTTTTCACATTTTTACTAAACTTTATATTTGTGTAATATATTGATGCACGCTTTTTCGTGTTATGGACGATACGAGTTTTTAGAGTATTGTTTCTTGCCGTATAATTTTTATATAAAAGTTATAGTAACAAGTGTTTGCTATTTAATAAATAATACTCAGAATTTGTAATAACCGTTGCAGCATGGAATTTTCTCTATGTGATATTGTATTAATTCAAATACGAATATTCACTGATAATATTATGAGCGTCAAAATTTGTTTAACGTGCTTAGACTATCTTCGCACCTTTGATTAAAACGGCAATGGCTGCTTAGTCAAAGAGGGACAGGGACAGGGAACAGCGGCGTGTGACAATTGCAACTAGGTGGGCTCGCTCCCTTAACAAGGTCAGTAGTGCGTAACGTGATAATTGTGATGTTACAAATCAAAACAATGGGTTAGTGACAATAAGTGGTGATAATTTAGTAGTTCTGTGTCATTAAAATTAGTTGTTTATATCCAAAATGAAGAGAGCAACAACGGCTGGTTCAGCTCGGTGCAAAAGAATATGATAAGCGACGAATCTGGAAAAGGTTGGTAATTATAAGTTATATTCCCCATCCCATTGACTTATTTATTTAAAATACTTAAAAATAATTGAATTTTTAAAAAAAGACAAGCAAAAACAAACGAAATGACTTACAAACTTACTTAAAACTACACTAATCAAACAAACCGCTACCAGTGGGCATTGTTCCTAAAATGCTGGCAGCATTGCCACGTCGAATGGCAATGCTTGATCTTTGTGCCAAGTACAGGCCAGCATTTTTGTCACGGGCTGCGTCGATCAGGCGCTTTGACATACCTTTAAAAATACGGTATGCTCCTGGTTCCCACGGTCGTAAAGTTTCGACCCCAAAAGGCTCAAATATGTAACTTCTATCAAGTTGACTGTATTTGCGCCTTTTGAGGGTCTCCGCTGATTCCGCCGCGAAACCAGCCCTAGTACTTGTTCCGGGAAGGTGCCACGCAAGTGGCATCCCAAACCAACGGTCGGCCCGACTTCCACGGAATAAGAGTCATCCCATCAGGTCTTTTACCATCATCGCGCATGAGACCATTTGGTTCCAAAATAGCCGCGCAATTGGCGGTGGTAAAAGCCCGACGGAGGACATCATTAATGCTAGAGTGACTTCAGCACTTCGCGTACAGCATAGACTGTGGTGACAAGCCTATCGACGCTGGCGCCACTCTGGCAGTAGTGGGGAGCACAACATTGTGCACGCAAGCGGAGTGAGGGTTGTAACTCTAAATATTGATGAATCTAACAAAGTTCCTGTGTTCGGCGATGGAAGCGTCTGTAGCCACAAACCCTATTCCCACACTCCGACCGCTAGGAGACGGGCACGATCTGCGGAGCTGTTGCACGTTTGTAAAAGTTGATTCCGTACTTGCTCGCAGATCGGTCTGTCCCACAGCCTTCTCACTGAGAAGAAAGAGTTTTTGGGAGCTCGGAGTTTGGACAGGCTAAAGCCCACGTGTCTTGGGCCGCGTTGAAATGTGTTATGAAATAATTTGAAAAAGATGCGGAAAGCATTTTTGCAATTAAATTTTGAGTACTATGTACTGAGGACAGAAACGCGGGCAAAGCGATTCGAGAAACCGACCTGATGCCTAAACCACCGGATCGCACAGGAAGTGAGGCCTGTAACCACTCTCGTTCATCTAAATGTACGTTTAAAATCGAAGCCAAAATGTTTTTTATGATGCTGTCAATTCTGTGTAATAGATCTGTATGCTTCCAGAGTTGATAACAGCGGCTATAATAGGTAAATTTAGGAACAAAAAGACAAACGAATAATTGTAAAAGCCATGTGTGTGTTAAATTTCGATAAGCGGTCTGAACATTGCAATTTTTTTTGAATATTCTCTTCGAAAAAAGGAGGTATAGATTCATCAAGAATAGGAGATCCCAGCAAATGAAGTGATGATCTGTTTACATTTTTAATATTGGGGGTCAAAGAATTAAATTTTTGTATTACAGTTTCTTTTGCCACAAAATCTTCCGAAATAAATAGTTCACACTTTGTAAAATTTAGTTCCAGACCAATCACACGAAACTCGGCTATTAAAAGAGCGAGATCGTTAAAAACTGTATTAACATCTCCACCTAAAGTCCCATCATCCAAGTACCACACGTTGAACTTTGATTGCAGGCGTTGGATAATGGGGTGTATGGTGAGACTAAGAACAACCGGTCCGAGAGGATCCCCTTGTTGGCACCCTACCGCTGAAGAAATTTCGTTGCCATTGTACGTTAATTTTGATGGGAAACCGTAACATTGCCAAATAAAATCGTACACATTTGGAATTTTGTCCTTAACCTGCGTTAGTAGGGCCCCTCTATCCACAGAATTAAAAGCATTCTTCACATCCACCTTCAGCAGCACCTCCCCACCATTTTGGTCCAAAAATGTACGGATAGAATAGACGGCGGCTTCACAGCCACCTCGCGAGCCAAACCCTAGTTGTATCGGCTGAAATAACTGGGAAAGCTCGGGCGCTATTTTTTTGCAGCAAATTTTAGCTGCGAGGCGGCGCGCGGCGATACGTTGTTCCGACTGCAATCGGTCTGATGCCGCCGTCCTTTTTTTTACGGGCACACAGGCTAGCACCATAGATAATCTCAGTTACCTCATTGCTTACTCGCCCAGACAGCAAAAGGTTGACTAAGAGCCGTCAGGTTCCTCAGTTTCCCCACAGCTACTGCATAGTAAATCTTTAAATGCTGTGGTGTGAGGGCATCTACACCACCCGCAGAGCCACTCGGGAAGGACATTACGGCTGCAGTCAGCTCTAGAGAGATAACTTTGAAAGCGGTAACTGGTTGATTTGTTGTGTATAAGACGAAATCCCGTTAATATATACACTAATTTCTAGTCAATACAAGATTGCTTACCTGTGGCTGTGTAAGAAAACAATTTAATCTATTTAGCGTTCTTTAGGTATCGGTACCGAGGTTTCTTGTACCTATTATTTAGGTACGGAACAGAAGTTTCTTTAATAGTCAGTCGGTGATCTCAGTTGAGTTCCTTCTTTATATTCGTTGATTATGTGCCTTAATATAAGGATACCTTTTTGTTTTAAGAATTATTATTTTTCGTTTTTTAATTGATTAAGTACGTTTGTATTTTAAAGCTAACTCTTAATAATAAGAAGTTTGTTTAGCTTTGAAAATAAAGAATCAAGGAAATTGTACTTACAAAACGATAATTAAACGCTTATAATTATTGCAAAGTATTTTTGCACAACATAAATCATATTACAAAATAGTGGGAAAGTAACTTGCCGTTTGAAACAATCGTATATTTCTACCTAAAGAAGCATGCGAAAGGTTAATACACATTAAGGCAATAGTCTTGAATCTACGCAAAAACTAACGTTACCTTCCATTACATTTAAAGTAGACGGGCCTTATAACACGAATAAACGTGTAAACGTTTAAAACACAAATTATTTGCGCTTACATCCACAAGAATAAAAAAATAACATGCTTTTTCTCAATTTTCTTGGAAACGAGCATTTATACTTAACAAATTTTTTTTTATACAGATAGATTATTTAATTATCTATCTTTTTTACATACATCTTATATACCTATGCCGTCCCAGTTGTTCGTAATTACAGTTCTAACGTGTTTATTTTTTCCTCTAAAATCAGCTTTTTTCACATACACGTTTATTCGGTGGGACCATCGATATAATATACTAGTATATGTGGAGGCAAGGCTCAAACAAATTATCGGTCTTTTTTATATAGGTACCTACATGGGAAATGAACCAAAGAAAAAAATAAAGATAGATGTTACGATACTTTATGGGAGTCTGTGTTTTCATAAACACTTAGTTGGTGTGGCATATTGATATTTTAGGTTGAATATGGCTTTTGTGCAACAAACATTATTTCAGTCTTTTAAATGCAATCACTAGTCAAACATTGAATTTAAAATAAGCCGGCTTATTCGTCGCTTACACTGAATAAAAGCTCTCAGTTGTCTTTTCTTTTATAAAAATGGCAGCGTTAAAAAAGGTCAATGTGTCAACGTCCTAAAAAATCCTGTTTCGCTTAAGTCCGATCGTCGTCAAGATAGCATGTAAAATACGGTTTGTATTTACTCGAGCCCAAATGAAATGCGCTCAGCGGCCCATTACCATGGAATGGGAAAAAATTGGGATACGTGACTACGAGTGTTTGGAATTAGAACACAGAACAAGTGACAAGCGAAGTGTTTGAAAAGAACAGTAAAAAGTATTGTCACATGTTTTGAATGTCGAAGTTTTTGAAGTTGGAACAATAACTACTTTTTGTAAGCGGCCAGTATTACAGTATTAATTATTTATGAAATAGATTTCACTTTTTTTATAAATACTCTTTAAATTAGGTTTTCGATTGAAATTATGATTTTAGAGTAATCGTCATAATTATAATTATGACCGTGATGTTAACCAAACGACATGACAACTTATTATTTGTTTAAAGAACGTGTTATCATTTTATATTAAGCCTTTGTGTTTTAGAACTCCATTGACTGGTTTCATATTACGCCTGAATACTTCAAATTGTCTACTTAGTCTTAGGCGCACTGCAGTAAAAAGGTTGAAGTCCTACAAACCTACTTTTTAGATAATCCCACCATTCTCACACATACTCGTAGGACGCGGCAAAAAGCATTCTTGTCACGCAGCAGAGAAGGTAATGGAGATGCCAGAGTTTGGACGTTTTTACGATTAGCGTCTGTCAGCAAATGTCATTTTTTACGAGTAAAGGTACTTTTTTATTATTTAAACTTAATCTTTTTCATCCTTTTTTGTTTTCTTTTTAAAAAACACCATAACAGCTCGATATGGCTGTTTTGAATGTTTGTGATTATCCGAATAAATTTTAATGATTTATTTTTGTTAGAAAATTGCCGTGAATTTGATATTTGTTTAACAAAATATTTTTCAGGCCTCTTTATTTTTAAGAAGATTAAATAGTCCCCTCAGAATCATCGTCACTATAGTTCACAACCAAAAACACTGTCTACAAACGAAGAAACAACCAGGTATACAAAGTTTCACTCTCATTGCCATCACTGCATAAAAACATTGCAAATTCTTTCCTGCCATGCCTATTTCCTCCTATTTCAA
Source organism: Acleris laterana (assembly GCA_963966035.1). NCBI lineage: Eukaryota > Metazoa > Arthropoda > Insecta > Lepidoptera > Tortricidae > Acleris > Acleris laterana. The sequence continues at coordinate 17,190,877 of OZ014442.1, forward strand.
CTCGTTTCCATTTAGATTTCCACCGAGATCCTTATCTCCGTGGTGTTTGTATACCGATGTTTAGTGTGACATGTAATAGGCCGTTAGGGGTAAGTGGTGTCCGATATTTTTTCCACATTCCACGTCATGCGAGGTGACAAATTCGCCTGTTCGAGGATAAGAGGAACTTATATTGTGTTTTTTTTTGTCAGTTATCGGTGGACTGTGCTATTTTTATTTTTAGTTACAACTTTGTTGGTAGGATACGTAGAAGTTCCGGAAAATATTTGAAGACATTTCTTATTTGGTTTTGATCTTTCCTCCTTTTTATTCAAATTGAGATGGAATTGAACTTATGAACCAATTATTTCTTCTACCGTTTTTAATGTCTAAGAATAATTACTTCACTCATTGACCCTTATTTAAAATTCAACTAAATCAAGCGTTTGTTCTAATTTTTTTGTAGGCTTTAACATCTTTCTCAAAATAAAATGGGCTCAGGAATTAAATTCAAAACTGTTCTAACCCTTTTATCACTTATATGAATAAAGGACTCCAAATTTGAATTTGAGTTCATGGCATTATTTAAACAACTTGATTTTAATTTGTAAAACAAGCCGAATCTAGAGCAAAATGGTGCCATTTACTTAGGCCTAGTTAATTAATTCCGTGTCACGTCAACAATAGATTAAATTATAATTACCTCAAACCATCCTTAAAGCTTTAAGGTAATTTCCAAAACAAATACATAAAAATCACAGTAGAACATATTTCACATAAATTGTTTTGGTTCCAAACTAAAATCTTACTTTTACTATGGGCACTATACTCCATTTATTTAGGTGTTTTACTTACTAAATGTCAAATAACTAAACCACGTGATATAATTTGTCAGCCAATAGGAACTGTTTCGATTGACTGAATACCATAGGTTTGGTTTGTTCTTGTTTGTTTACATTTATTTGAGTACCTAAACAATTTAAGTACAGTCACAAGAAAAGCAAATTTGTATAGAGATATACTTAAATGATATTTTACCGTAAGTAGGCTACATAGGCAGAATCACTCTTAATACTAACTAGACTAACTACGTCAATCAAAAAATACAAAAGATTTTTAAGTCTTGCACTTAACAAAATGACATCACTGAAAAATACAAGCTTCTTTGCATTAAATTGCTAACGCCCATGACGCCAATAGAAGCCGGCTTTCCTTCCAGAAACTGAACTTCAGAATTTAATAAACTCTCTAAACCAGTGACGCCAAATGTAGCCGCGTTGTCATATAAACGTAATAGCTGAGCATGCAGCGATTCCGCCCTCCCATTGCAAAACGTCGTATCGTCTATGAAACTCATATAGTATGCCACCCTATGCGTAATATGTAAGGGTGCAATATTGTTGAGCAATTTTATAGCGCATAGGGTGTTTTGGTTTAGAAGGGTACAGTTAGTGTTAAGGAAAATGACAGGGCATGACGTTGCGCTCCTAGTAAGTAATTACATACACGTCATATTGTAGCTAGGGTGGCCATGTTTTGTTGATATAATTGTGTTGGAATTAATGATGATTGCATTTTTGTTGTAAGTGGATGCCATGCGTTTATAGTATCGTCGTCGACGTAGTGGATTGCCTTGCAATTGGTTCAATAAGGGTTTTTATTTTTTATTAAACGCAGTTATTTGGTTTTGAAGCAGACAAGTTGCGGGCCCCACATAATAAAAACTTGTAATGAGCAAATGATTTAACATTACATAATTATAGTTTTAGATTTGTGTATTAAATGAGATAAAATTAAAGCCTCATTTTGAATATGTAGACAATTTAAAACAATATAAATCAATCTCTTGTTATGAAGATTAGAATCTAAAAATCTACATTTTTAGTACATAATAATAATATACGTTTTCACGCAAGTGCCACTTGGTTGTCTGAAGTTTGTAATCCATTGTTGAGTTGACCAATATTTTTACCGTCTTAGTTATACTGAGGTAAGCTATTTAAGTACCGTTTATAATTCTCAGAGTATAAACTTCAAGTATACTAGCTTACTAAACTAGAAGTAATTTCACTCCTAAAATAATAACATTCAATCGAATTTAAAATGTATTGTTTTTTTTGTACATATTTCTGTCATTTAGATAGCAATGCAAATATTTCAAGAATCTGTAATAATATAATCTTAATACCAAAACTTATAGCAAATCGTATGATCGTTGGAAACAGCGAAAACAAATAATCTCATAAAAAAAATCTAAATCTGTCACACTTATGATGCTATTTGTCTATATATAATTTACTAATAAGGGGTATGTAAACTCATGTTTGAGTACTTTAGATAACATTTTATCGTTAAACTTAAATAAGCTGTTGAACTTACTCATTATTCATCTAAACTACAAACCGTACGGTTCTAAACAAAACATTCATATTTGAAATGTAAGACGATTTACCAACACTTAGATACCAAGTAGTACGAATATATATTCGTACCTCTTTAGCAAAAAGGAAAAAGAATATCCTGTCCCACTTATTCCCACCATCATGGCAACACTCGGGTAAATTCACACTCGACACGAGAGCCCTCTAAGCGGAGCGCTGTAAATAAGCGTAACGAAACCCCCGCCTAACTGGTAGATTAATTATAATGTAATTCGATTTCTTAGAGTCGTATTCGTACACCTTCTTAAATTTAATTTAAAGGTGTACTTACTGTATGGTTACATACTATTACAGTTGCATTAAAAATAGATGTTTATTTTTTGTTACAAATACGATTCTGATACAACTTTTAGTTACCTGCACTAATATAATTTTTACTTTCTAATTTGAAAAAGGATGTAATTATAAAGATCTTTACACCAAAAAATGGCGCCTACTAATTTGACCAACATTAAACAAACAAAAAATTTAAAAATCTCTCAAAAATTGTCCAAAATACAAAAACATCGAAAATAAACAACACGCTTCTTAAAGTGTGACTGTAAACACCTTACATCAATGAACATGGATGTATCTAATAACTCAGAGCGAATTTATATATCCCCCAAGTACATTTTCGCGTGGAAATTTAAAGTAAGTACATCACGTGATTAGGTACGAATTGAATTATGGCCTCGCATTCTGTACTTTGGGCGCGGGATTTAATGCTTTTGAAAAGGTGATAATGCTAAGTGGCTTTACATTAATTGCGGGTTTTTTGCTTATAAATTTAAGGTTAGAAGTAAAAAGTTATTTTAGGATTTAGGGGAATTAATTTTGAATGATTTGGTGTTCATAAAAAATGATTTATTAAATACCAACACAGCCATATAAAATGTACAATAAACGTCACCGTACACAGAATGCGACTAATCACCTAACAATGGCTGACATGATGAATTACACAATATTACCCTTGTGACCATCAATTGTCGATTATAAATTTGACATGTTTATTACTTGAGCCTTTGTGCGGGATCTAAGTGGGCGTCGTATTATGTTCTCTAAATTCAAAAGGCTTAAGACTCAATCCAAACCACAGCAAACTCAACCCTCTGCGGCTACGGGTAAGTTCACCTTTAATGTAAGTTTGGCTAAAGTTTCGACCTTATTTCTCATGATGAACAGCATTGTGGTTAGGAATAGTTGATCGTGTGGTCACCGCGTTTTAGACACGTAAAGGAGGTTGAATAATGCTTTATGGTTTCTGTATAACTATTTACGCTTATAACGGTAATGGGTACAGAATAAGGTTAAAATATGAAAATATGGACAGTGCTGTCGATATTGAGTTCTAATAAACTTAGTCTGATTCATAAGAGATTTTAAGTACTTTGAAATTTTGGAGTTTCAGGATTACCATACACTGCTGAATTTCCCTCATGAACTTATGATAGCTCTTCTTCCTTGACAATAAGAGTCATCAAACTTGAAGTGTGATTACGATACTGAAGGAAGATGGGCGAAACCATATAAGTAGTTTACCTATTTTGTTATTACTGGTGATGAAATGATGTTTCTTTACGACATTTTATCTATTAAATTAAATCGTATAACACGACACGTGGTTTATGATATGCTGTAAAAAGTGCTATAAGTAATCTCTTTAAACAACTAAAAAAATATATATGTTTTTTAGCTTTCGCATTCAAGCATACTGTTTTAAATCAAAAATAAACTTCGTCCACGTAGATTTAGATTATTAAAAAAAAGTATTTGTGTTAAGCCTAGGTATAAACTATGTACATTTCAATTTCATCCAAGTCCGTTCAGCCATTGCAGCGTGAAAGAGTAACAAACTAAGCCACACACAAACTTTCACTTTTATAAAATTAATAGGATTAAACAGATAATAAACCCTCTTATAATAGAAACCCTATTTTTTCAGAGCTGTCCCTTAATCAACTATTCCGAATAAAAATGGTTTTCTTTATAAAAAAAATACGCTTCTAAATTACAGTCATGAGATCAAATTTTGTACCCACCTTAGGTCCAAAGTCAATCTTACATTTTACAACAATAAGGTTTACTAAAAGTTACAAATGACTTGACATCTGTAATGACACTGACGACTTCAAGCATATTTTTCTTGAAATGAATCCCAAATTAACGCTCTTTACTGTACATGTTTGGACACTATGGTGCCACAAACAGACAACGTTACATACACGCAATAAACGTATAAACACGTTTTTTTTTACTGGCAGTTATAAATAAACAGTATCAGAACGATGTGTAATGACCAACATTTTCACAAAATGGCCTTTTGATAAACAAATATACCTAATTTAAAAGCACAGTCACGTTTCATTAATGCTTTCGGTGATCGAGAGCAATGAGCTGAGCTTTAAAGTTATAAAGGGGTAAACGAAGTGAAGTTATTGGATAATACGGGGTATTCTGCCCCTTGTTTTCGATTTTGTTTACGATTACTTGTAACAAGAGCGTGGGATTCGTAACTCCTTAACTTAACCTGTTTATTAAGTAAAGAAAATAACGGCTAATATATAAATACATAAATCTGTCACCAATACGTTGGTAAATATCTAAGCCTATTTGTGCAAAATGTGGTTACTCAATTATCAACAACTTTTTAAAGTTGTAGGTACGGTCACGAGCGTTAATTTGGGACCCATTTCAAGAAAAATATGCTTGAAGTCGTCAATGTCATTAGAGATGTCAAGTCATTTGAAACTTTTGGGAAACTCAACCTTATCGTTAAAGAATGTCAGATTGGCTTTAGACCTAAGGTGGGTACCAAATTTAATCGCGTGACTGTACTTCTGTGTAGCACTGTCTACCACACTCTGGGATTACAAAATAGCTATAAAAATATTCCAAGATATAAGCCAACAATGATTTGATCCTCCTTCTAGCAAAACAGAATTTAACATGGAGTTTTTATCTCCAACCTGTTACCATGACGTCACAGTACGTATCGAATCTCTCCGATTTTAATTCTATTTTCACTTTTGGTAACCTCTTTTACGATTTCATATTTTCCATCCATTCCGAAAAATCCATGCTTGGAATATGCATTTTTCAAGTTGCGGGTCGCATATTTTCGGCTGCGTTGGATTTCATACAAAAGTCCAATTTAGTAGACACAGTCTCGCAAACTGAGTTGGAATTTTGTGTGAAGTAAAAGTTATGCGACACACAACAGCTCAAAAAAATACGCTTCTTTGGCTTCATCCTTATTGTCAAGTTAATTTGAGCATTCATAACGGTCATGACGTCAACAGTATAATTACAACAATTGGCATATACAATGTGGAACGAAGCCCTGCTTTACATAAAATATTGCTTTTATTTTTTTGGTCAGCGAAAAAGTTTTACAAGTCAGTTTAATATTCCGTTTACGTAAGTAAAAAACGATCGGGCCGAGGTTCGGAGGTTTCGCGGAAAATTGGGTTTGGAGTCGTTTATTGTTACTTTAGTGTATTGGAAGAAAATATTGGTGCGGAGGAACCTTATACATTTGGAAGTACTGTGAGTAAAACGTTTCGAACGTTAATATGTGTAATACAAATCCTTTCGGTATTAAAGATATTAAATATAAATCATGTGATAGCGAAAACTATTTTATTTCGGAACATGATACATAATAATACAACCTTTGATAGGTCGTGTAGAAAAACACATCATCATCTCTTTGTCTTAATCGTTTTGTTGATGTTTTTAATTGTTTACGTAAATTAGTAATTTTGTTATCCTTTAAATATTAAAACATTTTACCAGTACCAGGTGATGAAACGGTTTTATAATAAATGAACAATTTCAATGCCGCTAAACCTATGATGGTACTATATGTATAAAAAACGTTAAACACATTAAACAAAAAGTAACTGAAGTTGTGTCTACATTCATCAAACATTAATATAAAAATGGTATTCGGTCTGCTAATTCTTGTATGTAAAAACAAAAGAAATTTAAAACAAAGCACATTCACGTCGTACCAAATATCTCATCGAAGCGTAGCACGAAAAAACTTTGGTCGTGTCGCAAAATACACCAGTTTTATTAAAACTATGCTTTCAGGATTCAAATTTTAATCAAAATATTCGTAACTAATCCAACTGGTAAATATTGAAGCTATATATTCATACGTTATATACAAAATATTCTATATCTACATTCCATATCATAACTTCCCTATAATATCTTCAGAAGCGATATAGCAAACGGCCTAATAGTAAGAAACATTTATCTGCGGTTGTACTTTTATGTTAACATAAAAGTATTACATGTCGTTAAAGTTTCGGTTATCGATGGTTATAATATAATGAATGATACTTTTTTGTGAACATTAAGATACAGGACAACCACAGATACAGGTATCTGACATATTGTAGGAATCGTATGATATGCATGGAAATAAAGTTATGTATGCGACTGTAAACATAATTAGGCATTAAAACACTCGGGTGATCTTATTATGAAACTCGCCTTTTGGATCGTGTCATAAAACCACGCTCGTGTCTAAGCCTCTCATTATGCACTCACATATTATTTTGCCATTTAAAATGGGTCAAAGTTGGAACATAGTTAAGCGTAACCATAAAAACAACGAAGGCGAAAAAAAATCCGTTGTGCGACAAAAAGTAACCCTTATCTTATCTTATCTTATCCATCTGGGGCGCTTTCAAATACACTTCGACCCTTTAGGATCTTTTGTTCAATTACTCTCTTACACATTCAGTTGTTTGAATGTGGAGGTTTCCTCACGATGTTTTTCCTTCACCGTAAGAGCATCGAGTAATGCACTTAAGTTAGAAAAAGTCATTGGTGCATGGTGACAGCGGGGGTTCGAACTCGGTACCTTACGATCACAAGTCGACCCCTAAATCACTAGGCCGCTGACGCTCTTAAAGTTACCCCACAATTTATAGGGGTAATTTTCGTATCAAAACGGAAAGGTTCCATAGAAAATTAAATTGTGTGAGTTAGCATGGCCAACTATATAGTAATTCTCACTTTTATACTTTGATTGATTGATTAATAATGTACTTAAACTTCCCAAAAGAAGCATTACGACTATGCTACCATTTGTTTCATGTTTCAGTCAGATTTACACATGACGTTTACAAGTTAATACTCCGTAAATCCACTGACAAATTCACCAAATTACTCCTGGCTCTTTCATGCAACTGAAACTGTTCCGGGAGTGAGGGAGACTATCGTTTTTCGTTTTTCAGGGTACAAAGCAAACATGTCAGCGATCGTAGCGCGACGGGATATGAAAGGGGTGAAGATAAACGTACCAGCTTTAATGTTGCGCTTGGGATGGACATGTCCGGCATTGACCGAGTGATTTTACGAAAACAAAGGGAACATGTAAAAATATAGAGTGAGTATTCGTTTTAATTATTTCTGTAGCTTTGTTTCTAAATTCTCGTTTTATTTTGTTAATGTACAATTACAGCAAGAAAAAAAACAAAACACGATTTAAATATTTTCTAGAAAATATTTTAAATATTACCAACACTTTAAACATAATGATTTAAATTTGTTTTAGCTGTAAAGCTATCATAAATATGACATGTAAGCAGTTAACAAATTGATAACGAGATCAGAGTTTTATAGATATTTGCAATCTCAAAATTATGTTAGGTACTTATTATAGTTTGACATCTAATGCGTAACCAACCTTCAAGTATCTGAGAACTCCTTAAAATTCTGAATTACTTTTTTCCAAATATTTATTTGTCCGAATTTTCATTTTTCCGAAAGCTATGTTACGCTGGAGTTATTTAAGATTAAATGGATAATTTTAATTGTCATACGTGGGTTCGGTTTGGTTTGATTTATAAGCGATAGCAAAAAGTTAGATCTTCTATCAAGAACTTGCGTTAGGTATTCTGAAAATTTGAAATTAGACTCTTCGGAATGATGTACTAGTAATATCTAGTATAGTAGCATAAACAAGTGTACAACATTTCACAATGTCGCAATGAGTGAACACAAGTTTTTACATTACAATTCCCAATTCCACACTAACCACCGAATGTAACAGCCGATCAATAAACTCTGTGGATTCGCCCCGTTTTAATGCCACTGTTGGACATATCCGGTATTTGCTGGTATTACTGAGCGATGAGATCGCCAAACTGGAAATTATACAGCGTCGAACGAATGGAGCATACAAATAAGTTGACGGTTGGGGATGTTCCGATTATATTGACACGTGTATAAAGAGGGAATGTAATTCCGTTTCCATTGTATTGTACTTTGTATAGAAGCATTGTATGTCTTTTTAGGGTATTGGGACTCTATTTTTTTTGACATGTGTATTGTCAAAGTTACGATAGCTCTTATTTACTTGACGGTAATGGCGGTCAAGCTAAACCAAAATAACGTTATCGCTGCTTAAATGCAAAAGGGCCACAAAACAATAAAATATATACTTTGATTTAAAACTTAAAGTATATAGCATTTCGAATGTACATGCAACACAAAAATATTTTGATTAGTGGCCCTTTTGCATTTAAGCAATGTTATATCAAAACCAACTTGGTTTTACTAATGTATATAGATAAGCATGGTAACTACCGTTTAAGGGGAACAGGGGGGTTATTATGACATTGCTATGCAGTTCAGCTTACGCTGAGAGAAAAGGACCTGTGTCCGTAAAGGACAGAGCTATAGCAGTTAAATAACTTGTCTATATAACTACATAGCCATTTCATAAATCCCCTTTACCTCATAAAAAAAAACTTTTAGATAATCACTTTATTGTTCGTCTGTCTGCGTGTTTGTAAATTTAGAAGTTTCTTCTCAGCAGAGTTTAGATTGTGTATTTAATTCTCTATAGTATATAAACAAAACAAAATAATGTAATAAAATGCATTAACACGCTAAATGTATACGTAGGTATACTTATCTTTATCATTTATCAAAAACAAAGCTCTTTGTTTATTAAAAAATACGTTACATAAAGGTTTTTTAAACGTTCAGTTGTTGCACTTAGTGCGAAGCGTCACCGCCAGGAGCCCCGGAAATTAACCCTTTGTATTTATACAAACTACATTAGCTGATATAAAATTATTTCTTTACCGGAAAACATTATTATACGGAAAAACAATCCTAAATCAAGTTGTATTACAATAAGTATTTAAGTTTTAGTAGGTAGTAAGTTAATTGTAATAATGTGAAATGTTTGAATTTAATTAGTTAATAACGAAGTTTTATTGATTAGATTTCAGCGCCCTTACAATGTTAATGTTTGGGCTAAATGTGTTTTTTAAATCATAAACACGTTATGCAATAAATAAATGAATATGAGTATGAATATAAATCGTTCAAGCTTCAAACGTAATACATACATACATAATACCTTTAAATTTATAATTATGGGTGAGCATGAGCAAAAATATTATATTATATATTAGTGTATATCTAATTAAGTACCGCTTTTATGTTATGTGCTTGATCAACAAGCTGGACCGAAGATTCCGCAGTCAAACTGTGCAAACAGTTTTGTGGAACAATGTAAACCTACAAACTCTGTGTTTGTTATAATAAATAAATAAATAATAATAATACATACGCCCACGCCTTTATTCCCAGAGCATTTTGAACATTTTGCACAATTAAGCTAAGATATTTACCAGTGTCTAAAATATAAATGTAAAACGTAATAAAATGACTTATTTTAATACAAACAGTTTACTCAAACTTAACTTGATAAAATGACTATCCATATTCATGCCCTTACTGTGGGACAGAAGCAACCCCACATAATAACCATTTCAATTAAACAAAACGACATCGTCAACATAAACGGCCCCAGTGATCGCAGTATAACTAATGAAATAAAAGGCTTTTAGTCACTCCACATCAGTGCACTTTTGCTGCACAATTCGGCTGCATTTACTGAACTTAACGAGTGCACTGTACTGAACCCTGTTAACCCAACAAGAGTAACTGGTGTCACAACGGCGACTGAGCCCGTTACCACAGACATAGCACACAGTTTTGTAATAGAAGTTGGTTACGAAGTCAATTCTTCAGGGTCCTTGGAGATTGACCCAACTGTGTCTACTTTACCTATGACCTCTTAAGGCCTGATTGCCTAAATTTAGGACATTTTGTCAAAGTGATTTTTACTTAAGCTGACAGACACAAGATTATTTTTCGAACAAACGAAATTTAACATGGACCTTACAAGGATAAAAATAGTCTTACCAAGTAGCCAGTTAGCCACTTTTCTATTTAAGATAACGGAACTTAGATATAAAATTACGCACATGTTTTTTTATATTGTCTTTTGGTAACTTTTTCGTTCAGATAACTAGCGAAATGGACTTAAGCTTAACTTATTTATTAGTCATAATTAAACAATTCATGCTTTTAACAACTAATTTATGATCGTGTTATCAAGCACAGTAATTTACAAATATTTTTACAAAATTTCCTGGTCTCAAACTAAGCTCTAGGGATCATCCCTAAGGATACTAAACAATGGACAAAAATATTTAGAAAAAAAAACTTGCAACACTCAAGACACAGATGATACACAAGTAATAGATTGGAGAAAACTTTTAAATGTGTACTGACCTTAATAACGATACTGTGGTTTGTGTATTTTAGGGGTAGTTACGTCGTGGCTTGCTGTGCAAACTTACTAGAAATACCTAATGTTTGTGTTTGCGAGGTCGAAGAGTTTATCCAGTTATTATTAAGTGATGTGAGCTGACAGTGAACGGTTTACTAAGTTGGCATATTTACAGCACAGTATCGTCGGTGATACTGCAATGTGCCTAACTGACAAATTCAACGAGTTGCAAAATGTACGTTACTGATTTACCTGCTAAGGTTTATTTTACACCTTATTTTATTTGTAGATATGCATTTACATTGACTAATACATTTTGACAGTTTCGGTTTTTTTTATCTTTACCGTAGGAGGATTGTGAAACTTAAAATGTCTATAACTAAACCGATTTTTTCGATTTTTGAATATGTTATAGACACTATAAAAAAACCTAGCTCCGTATAATTTTCACTTTTAAGAAAATAATGCGTTTGAAAGAAACTAATTATGTAACAAAACGGATAATTACAAACTTGGTTTTTCATAATAACTTCAACATGTTTAATAATCGTGGAAATTTGACTTGATTTAGGGGGTGAGGACGGAGGGATGGAGGAACAAATACTCAAGCTCATCATACAAACGTTTACACATTTTTGTAAATTTAATGCGAATTGCTAGCTTCCTATGAGTACTAAAAAGGAAAATTATGTCTTTAAAATAAGATTTTGTTAGTAAAAAATAATTAGGTAATTAAGTTCACTGTTCACAAGAAAATGACGCTCTAGTCAGGTGTGTTGTTAATTTTACAGTAACAAGGCTCTATAGCAATCTTGTTTCCAGCCATAAACAATTTATTATTAAACTTAACGTGCCAACAATTTGCAACAGCGACTTTGTTTACCCCAGCTCCCTTGTTTCACAATTTCTATTAAATTTTCAAACACGCATAGCGAAACGCTATCTAAAGGTGCGATGAACTATTTGACACGCCCACGCTTTTTATGTGGCACATTTTAAAATTAATTCAAACAGAGCGTTTTTTTTTCATTAATAACTGCTTTCACTTTTAACAAGGTGTATTTGGCCAGTATCGATTTTTAAACAATCACTACCACCTATTAAAGAAATTAGTTCATGGACATGGGAAGATAAATTTTCCGATTAAAAAGCATTTTCTCAAAAATTAAACGTAAAGTCGCCATTACATCCATAAAAAGTCACCAGAAATTAAAAAATACTAGACAATGTTCAAAAGTCTCCGGTAAGTAGAGAGGTTTTGAATTCGGAATGAAATACAAATCTCATAACATGCATTGTAATTTAAACTTGCTCGCGCCATCTCCGTTTCATGCACGCCTAGTACATCTCTGACGAGTTGCACATTGCGAATCGCTTGAATTAATTAAAAAAACCTGCTAAGTTTGTGCAAGTCGGACTCACGCACTGAGGGTGTCACACTGCCGCGCAGTGTGTATTATTATATTTACGAAAAAAAAATTAAGCCCATGTCACACTTCTCCGGTTTTTTTTTAAGTTGAAAAAAATATTGTAGGAAAGAAATCGTTTCCTACAAACTTAATTCAGTTGTAGTTGTTTTTAAGTTTTGTATTATAATTATACCAATTTGACGTTTGTATGTTATACCGTTTTTACGATACAAGAAATAGAAATACTTTTTTTTTTCATGTATATTGATTCTTTGTTTTATAACTTATTTTTGTTAGGAAATCCTCCGTAACCACACATTTTGACAACCTTCGAATACGGAACCGTTAGAATAATAAAACATGACACCAATATTCCCGCTCAAAATTTATAAATTCAGAACTTTCCAGTTTTTATGTGGCAGGAGACTTAGATAAGACGCTGAGTTACACCAAAAAAAAACTTTATCGTGTATGTAGAATGACCGTACTCGATAGAATGACCATCGGAGATCGGAAAACGTTAAAAATGTGTTTTATGGGCCCACCATATTGCTTCTGACAGTAATGGCCGTTGTTCTAATATATGAGCGTTTTCAAAATGTGTCAGCGATATTTAAAACATATTGGGCGTGTAACTATCGCTTAGGGAAATTATGTAGAGGAGGCTTTTGAATCAAGTAGAAGATTATAGTGGTGGCAGGATTATTAAAGGAATGCTGAAGTGGCTAGGTTATTTGGGGAGAGTGAAAGAAGTGAAATTAGTAAAACAGATATATAAGGCAAGAGTAAATGGGGTTGTTGGAAGGGGAAGGCCAAGGCGAACGTTCCACGATCAGATTGGGGATGTATTAAAAAAGGGCCAGGTCAGGAGACTAAACAAACGCACGTGAGTGTGGAGGAAGCTAGGAAAGTTTGCCTGGATCGTAACAAGTGTAAGAAAGTGGTCTCTACACACCCTTTTTTTCAGAACGAAGTGAAATAATAAAAGGGGTCCCTATACAACAAACGTTTTTATTCAACAAATTTTTATTATTGTTGTATCGTAAACATGGTAAAACATAGCAGCTTCAAAGGTAATTATAGAACATACCCAAAAAATATACACAAATTAGTGGTCAAATAGGAGTTGGGCCAATAATATATGTTTGCGGGTGGTAGGACCTTGTGCAGGGTCCGTCCGGATCGCTACCACCATCTTATCTATTAACCTCCCGCCAAACAGCAGTGTTCGCATTGTTGTGTTCCGGTTTGGGGATAAGACAGCCGGTGAAATGACAGGCATTCCATCTTAGTCCTCAGGGTTGGCAGCGCATTTGCAGTCTTAGGATTGCATTGCAGTCTTGTGAATGCGAATGTCTATGGGACACAGTTTCCACTTACCATCAGGTGGCCTGTGTGCTCGTTTGCCTTCTCTATGACATAAAAAATATATATATATACCTACCGTGCGGTACGGAACTCTAGGTACGCGAGATCGACTCGCGCTTAGCCGGTTTTTATGAAAACTAAATACAAACAAACAAGTGAACATACTGTAGCTGTCATAATACTGCCGATAAAGCCATCATACCGCAAGAAAAGCTGCCAAGTGCGTTATAACTTCAGCCCATTACGTTCGGGCACAAAATAAATCTCTTTAGTCCTACGTCAAGTAAAAAGTTCAAGGACCAATATCCATCACAACGTCAGCGTGTTGTTGGCATTTTATGAATAATAAATCCCTCTATACGGAACATGCTTTATAATGTATGGGAAACCTCTAGTCGAGTCATTACCTAAGCTAAGGCATACATAATCGAAATGATGGTAAACGAAATCGATTACGAAAAAGGTTAGAGTATGCTTTATTCTTTTTGGAGGACGTTACATTGACGGGACTATAATAGATTTATTGGAAACACGAATGTTTTAGGGTGAACTTATGAGTAATTATGTGTTGTAACGTATTCATGAGCAAAGGTGTTTTCTTGTTAAGTTTTGTAGCGGTATTAAAATTAAATTAAATTAATGTATTGCCGTGATTTTACGTTTACAATAAAGGCTGAAGTTGATCTTGAAACACGAATCAACCAAAAGTCTTGTCTATACAATGCAGTTCAACTAGTTGGTAGTGAATGGCATCCTATGAAGCTCCCTCTGAAAACCTGAGAGAGGCCCTTTCCAACGCCATGTCAAATGTATTTTTTAAAGGCATCTGTTTTCTTTTTTTTTTCAAATGTTTGCATGCGTTGAATAAATGATTTCTATATTTCTAAGCTAGCGGTCACTGGTTTGATTCCGGGTTAGGGCAAATATTTGTGTGATGTGCGCGAGGATTTGTTTGTAAGGCTTGGGAGTTTTCAATGTATGTATTTATGTCTCTATATAAATAAGTGTGTTTGCCGTTGCCAAGAACCCAAGCACAAGCTAATGTGTGTGAGATATCCGCAGATATTCATTTATTTACAGTGTTAGAAGTAGGTTTATTGGTGTCAAATTTTAAAGTCGTTTAGAGTAACTTAGGTCTTGAATCTAGAAATGCTTTTGCAAGTTCTTTAGAAATTCTCATCCACTTAAATTTTATTTCTTCCCATTCAAGTTAAATTCAAGTTTTATTTACTTCTTCACAAACATGTCCTTTTCAAGAAGGATTCTAACGCCGTCTTAAGCCTGAAACATAATGGTGTCTTCCGTTTCTTCAGCTGCGACCGTAGCATTATTATTAGGTTGTTTATTTAGTTTGTTTGCCCCCGCATGTCCATTTTCCCACGGTTGTTTACCGAAATTGTGATCACAAACGCTGTCTTTCGGCCTTATAATTTCTATGTTTGCATCATAAAATCGAACTGTGCTCGCAACTACACGTACGTCGTTTTAAAAATTCATGAGTGCGGGATATCATTTCGGAAGGAACAAAGCGATCGCGTAAAAAATACATGATTCGGCAACGATCCATATTTACTGAATGTATAAAACTGTGCTCAGTGGATCACAGCTACGTACCCTCGGGCGTACGTTTTTTTAGGGTTCTAGGGGGTGATTATGACATAGTTATGCAGTTCATTTTACGGTGAGTGTAAAGGATGGAGCTAAAGCAGTTACATAACTCTTTCCTTTTCTTTCAGCTTAAAATTAATGGTACTTATGTCTGTCTGTTTGCCTAACAGGAGTCTTTTTCTCAGGAACGCGTGGAGGTATCAAGTTGAAATTTATATCAAATACTGGTCTAAAATCCCATGGTTCTGGGAATATTTTTTTCAAATGACACGGCTGTTATTCCGTATATTATCACATACGCCAAGGGAATCAAAACCTATAAGGTACTTCCCCTTTAACCAAAATTCCTACGATGATTTAGACATTTTGCAAGAAGAAAATATCTTACAGCATGCGTACAGGAAAAAACAGAACTTAAATCTGCGTACGGAACCCTCGGCGTGCGATTCGGACTCGCACTTGGTCGATTTTTTGCTTGCGTAATGAATTAATAATTGGGCTAGGTAAATACCGGGTTTTGAAAGTATATTTTGAAGGTAAACAACCTCATTGGATTTATATTTACCAAACGAGCGGGTTGGGTATCGTGATATTCCATTCTAAATTGCATTTACATTTCCGATTTCAAAAAAGCTGTTTTTATTCTTAAAAAAATACATTGACTTGGTTAAAAAAAAGAAAAAAGACTGAAATTTGTATGCCAAAGAGAGAGTAAACGTGCACACAGGCCGCCTGATGCTAAGTGGGTTTTGAGACTCATAGACATTTTACCAGCAGTCTGATCCCCACACCGGAACGCAACAATGCAAACACTGATGCTTGGAGTTAGATGAAAGGATAATGAAGCATAATAATAATGGTTGTAGCGATCCTACCACCAGTAAAACTTCTACTTAGATATGAAATGAAATAATTTATTCACTAAATTGGCAACATGGCTCGTAAAAGATATAACATCGGTAATATTATGGATCTACTAGTGTTTTGGAGAAGTCCATCATTCCGGATAAGATAATTTTATAAACGTCATACTTAAATTATTTTTAAAGTAAGGTCACAAGGTAATCCTATCCTACTAATATTATAAATGCGAAAGTTTGTGTGTGTGTGTGTTTGTTACTCTTTCACGCTGCAACGGCTGATTGGATTTGGATGAAATTTGGAACAGAGATAGCTTGAACACTGAATTAACACATTGGAATAACGATAATCGTTATCTACGCGGACCAAGTCGCGGGCAGAAGCTAGTAAAGTAATAAATAACAAAAACTTTCGATAAATATAGTGAAAAACAATAAAAGATATGTTGATGGTTTACCCTCCTTAACTTATCTTATGTTACTGGCGGGGACCATACGGATACACTTCAACCTTACGGGATCTTTTGTGTAATTACCCCTCTTTTAGCGAGGTATAAACTTACTTTTAATAATACTAGTAATCTAAGCTAATACAAACTTTACATTCTTTCTTAACGTACAAAATAAGACAAAATTAAATCACCGCACTGTAACTCACTTACCGTATTTTATTTGTACTTAGGCCGTAATGGAGTCTCGCGACAGGGAGCCGAGAGGCGAAATAAAAAGTTTACTACCTGCAAATATATCCAGAAGTAGTTGCGATAAGCTTCAGCCTTTTTATGCCTTCCTGAAGGCAATAAAAACGGGCTTAAAATTGTTAAGAATTATGGGTTACGAAGGTAAGTAGAAGGTACGTTTCTACTTCGCTTTAATGTTGGGTACAACTGACACGCCACGTGTGTTTGAATTACATAAGATTTCTATTCTGTGGCAGCGAATGAGTTTAATATACTCGTTTGGTATATAACTTAATTAACTGCTTTCATGACTATAACGAGTAGTACTTTATAATAAACGATCATAAATTGCTAAAAACGGATTAGTAATTAAGATTATAGAAAATAAGTTTTTAATTATATTTTTTTTTAGTTTTGGGACAAGTGTTGGTTAATACACTTTTTTTGCACATTAATAATTGAAAACATTTACCTCGACGTTTCCATTATTTAACAACAGCCGTGGTCACGAAAAGTCAACCATTAAGTCCCGAGCTATAAGTTCTATTATGTGTGACAATCGTGTTAGTTTTAAGCGAGGTACCTATAACTAGGCGTCTTTGCATAATGTAGTCTAAGCTTTTATATTTATTACATCTCATACTGCACTAAATTTCAACATAGTTCTAGCAACATTGTTCCTGGGGGTGATTCTCTCAAGAAGCAAAGGTGAACGAATGGACGAGTGATCTTCAAGCGGCGAGATTAAGTAGTCCGGTCAGTGCGAACAAAACACATTGTAGCGCGTGCATTTTCAATTTAGCAGCATGGTTCCTGCCGGTGGGTCGAACGTATAAGGCTGCTTAACGCCGCCGCTTGGACATCACTCGTGCATTCGTTCACCTTTGCTTCTTGAGAGAATCACACCCCAAAGCGTTTCTATCGTTACAGTGAAAGAGAGTGAGTGAGTATCGTACAAGTCGCGAACAACATGTGCTAGCCCCCCTGTAGCTATTCGAAAACCAACAGCAAAAAGACGGCGAAAACTAATGTCGTAACGAAAATACTTTGGAAATCAATACCAATTTACCAGACAAAGCATGAAGCTACAAAAAATATTTCCAACCTTTTTAGATTTTTATTATTCTGTAGTTAATTAACTTGGTGGCCTGTCTTTGTTTGTCAATAAATGATCAAGGGCGGCACTTTTGTATGGAAATTGGGTGTGGCATCAACAGAATTGAATCCTTTACATTTAAAATGTAACTTATAAGTTAAAATATTTTTTTTTACTAAAGCCAAATACCTAGCTTACCGGGGAGAATAAAAATATGGGCACTTGAAAACAAGATAATATAGTCCATACAAAGTAAAGCTAAATACATAATAAAGTAAAGAATTTTTGTACAATCAGAGAGTTGTTTTGTTGTACAGAATACACAATTTTTAAGATACATTACACAACAATCGACCTCCTTTAAGTTGCTTAGGTTATGTTGATGATATAGTGTTATAATCAAATACCCTAAACCCAGTTCTATAATTATCCGTCACAATACTATATTTTCCAATGTTTCTATGGATTATATCATCAACATAATCTGGTTTTCAAGTGCCCATATTTTTCTCCGATGAGCTAGGTATTTGCGGCCATATTAAGAAATTACGTTTTTAATGATATAGGTTCAAAAATCTTTTGGCGCCACACCCAATTCGCCCATGATCCTTTGGGTAACTACAAGATTTACGTTGGACAGTAAGTATATTGATTGTATATTAACGAAAATATTTATCACGGAACAATCTCACTCAAATTAAACTAGTCCCAAACGAAACTCTAGACTTGTACTATGGGTACTAAATAACGATAAACATACTAATAAAGAGAAATGTATATTTTAAACATATTAAAAATCAAAGACTTAGCACCAAATGCTCACGCTTGTTACTAATATTTGTATATTGGCCAATACTGAGAGTCTAACCCAGGACCGCTAGTTTCGCAGGCAGGGTCACTACCAGAAACTGAAATTTTAGTTCCTCTAACATCTAAGCTGCACTCAACTATAAGACATAGATACATACATTATAAAATAAACATAACCTTTTAGATTAAAATATCATAAGTTATTACTAGGGTTAGGATTTTGGTGGCATTTTTGGTTATAGAATCCATGGAGTCGCTATTTCCTAATTATTTTAAAATATGACACTTTGATTTTGACCCTCAGTGTGGTCATATTTCAAAATGAACTAAATACAATTTTAGTTCGGTTATTAAATACCTAATAATATTTGCTTGTTTGTAACGCTTTCGCTACAGATATATCCTCCATACCAAAATTCATTTAACTTGATTTGGCATTTATCTATTAATTTAATGGCTTAATGACTTTGGAAGTAAAATACTGAAGGTCAAAATCAAAGTGGTATGTATTGTAATTAATAGGAAATAGCGACTCCATGGATTCTATAACTACAAATGCCACCAAAAGTCCTAACTCTAGTTATTACAAAATGTTCTAATAGAGTTAATAGGTTAAAAATAAATTAAAACAAAAACAAGTTAGTAAAAATACTATCAAACCTTAGTAACTTCAAATGGTAACTTAATTCAACACCAATGAAACTAAAGAATCTAATGAAAATCAAAACATTATAAAAACTGAAAATTCAACAAACTATTTCTTCAATCAAACATTTTTTGTTCCAGTGACTATTAGCTGAACATTTTTTGGAACAAAAAAGGCATATTAATCAGCCATACAATAATTAGCTATTTATTAATATAACTGTTAAAGCTTAGCAAAAGCACTATCAAAACGAATTAACATCAAATATAACCAAATTCAACGACACCAATAAAAGTAAACAACCATAATCACCATTTAAACATTACAGAAGCTCTATATTCCGTTCCTGACACAATTCCTTTAATCAAACCTTAGTTTCCAACAACTGACATCTAAACACTCAATTAACTCTGCATACTCATACCTACCGCCCACATACTCATACCTACAGCTTCACATACTCGTCCCCCGTATCTCGTTACGTAACAACTCGTATCACTCGCCCTGATAAATACGGGCTATCACTCGGTAACCGAAAACAGAATCTATGTTATTTACGACGGGTTATAAACTCTCACGCGTAAAACCATAAATTTCAACTAGCACTGTACTCTTGCTGTGCTTTTTTCGAGTAACGGAATATGTTGCAGAGTTTTCTTTTTAGTAGAATTTCGGTGGTTTTTATAACGTTACTGGGTTGATGTTGACAGCGGTGTGTTTGCAGTTGTTTTCTTAAAATGCGGATTTTGACTTCACTTACTTCTACAGCACTAAGAGTCAATTAGTTAAGTCTTTACTCGGTGACGATTTTTCATACACAACTTTGAAAAAGGAACGATTTACTAGTTAACTAGACTTAACTTAAGTTCAGATTTGAGTATTGGTTACGATTTTTTATAATTAGTATTTTATTACTGATCAAACAACGGGTTCTTAATTTTGTCTAAAACGTCTTCAAATACAGCGATTAAAGATATAAAAATTGGAAAATAATACTTAAGTTTGTAATTTTACTCGATATCTTGATACAATAGATAATCTGTTGTCAAAATTCAAGCTACCCTTAATTTGGCAATGTATGTTTGTATAGCGTTTTTATTGTTTTGCTGTTTCAAAAAGGATTAAAACTCCCGACTTATTTATTTTTACCAAATTATGGGTTAAAACGTGCAAATAGCGCCTTCTTTTATGCCCTTGGACTTTCATAACAGCTTATTTTCACAGCAACTACAAGATCTATTAACTTCAAATTTGGTATAGTTGTATAACTTGCTTGCCCGCGACAAGTTTTTGGCATGTATTATTATTTCAAATTATAATTTTTAAACCTTTATTTTAAATAATATCTCATTTGCAACGGTAAAATTTTAAGTTGATAGCTTTTGTAGTTGCAATGAAAAATATCTGTAACCGACAGATAACAAAGTCACCACAAAGGTTCTTTTTTACCATGTTGCTAAGGAACCCTAAAACCCAAAGTAAACATTATCTTTTAAACCTTTCTAAGACAAGGCTTCAGTTACCTCAAGGTGCTATCCGATAGTTTACCTTAAAGTCTACCCTTCCCAAACTATTTTAAGACTTACCAACTTATGATAATGTTGTGTTAAACTGTTGTGTATCATAATCATTACGATACTTGTAAAGTTCAGGGCTTGTTTACTGGAAACATCACAATATTTACGGTTTAATACTTATAATGAACCATACACCATAAGGAAAATTTACGGCTATTCCCAAGGTAGTGATTCTCTCAACAACGATGGTCGAACGGACGAACGAGTGAATGTTCAAGCGGCGGGTTTAAGTAGTCCCGTCAGTGCGAACAAAACATATTTTAGCGCGTGCATTTTCAATTTAGCTGTATGGTTTCTGCCGATAGATCGAACGTACAAGGCTGTTTAATAAAAAAAGGCACGCGCTAAAATATGTTTTGTTCGCTCTGACGGGACGGGACTACTTAAACTCGCCGCTGCGATTTCGCTCGTTCGTCCGACCGTCCGTTGTTTTTGAGACATTTTTTATTCCAAGCTGTTCGCACTCTTTGATTTGACTCAACTGTGTTAGTTTTTATTTGTGTACTTAAGTAGATAATAAACTAACAGTTGAGTCAAATTAAAGAGTGCAAACAGCTGGGAATAAAATTTCCCAGTTGTCCGCACCTAATTTCAAGGTCGTGGACAACTGGGAATTATTATATTCAATTGTCCACACAACTGGGAAAAGCCGAAAATGTAGAGAATAAAATAGAGCAACCTTCCTCATAAATTTTCTTCTAAATCCAATTGTACTATTTAAAAGCAAAGTTTTGCATAGTTAGGGACTGGAATTTTAGTAATAAGGAAAGTATATTTTTTTTAATAATCCGATGCTTATCCGTATAAAAACCAAGCTACAATGGGTCATCACGATAGTTTTACCATTATTTGCGGAAAAAGCCTTCCTTTCCTTATCCGTCTGGGCTTGAGCAGCGAAGTTACGGAAACTTGTGTTTTTCCGCCTGTTTGAATAGTATTAAGTGTTACCACAAACATTAATGGATCTCTTACTTTGTACATAAGGAGGGATTTCTATTGATTTAGGAAGATGTGAAGACAGAATTATGTCTTTAGTGACATGTATTTTTGGAACGAAAGAGGTTAAGGATTTATTGATGTCTTGACAAAAAGCTATCAGAATAAAAAGTGATTTATATTTAGCTAGCATTATGTATTTTGTATACATATAGTTACGATAGGTAAAAAAGCTAAATTTAATTTAATCCGAAGAAGAAAGGCTCTCTCGTAGGATATTTGTGGCATGGACCCGGACAAATTCTGTCTGAAACTACCCGATAACTAAACCCGATGTGACTAAAATGAATATCTAAACATATTCGTCTTGAGACTGTGCATGTGTATGGATCACGAATTCCACTTACAATCCCGGGACCACAATCCCAAGACTGCAATCTTGAAACTGCATATGCTTTGATAACTGATGATTAAGATTGCCTCTTTGCTACTAATTTCACCAATATATTTTCTGTACACTGAATCATAACAATCCAAACACTGTTTGGCGGTAGATTAATAGATTATGCCATTTTGTAAAACAACTGACAACAATTTGGGATTGACAAAAAAAAACTCACTTTCACAAATTTGGGATGGAGTTTTCTAATAAATTACAACAATTAATGATATCCAATGAAAAAAAAGTGATTGTAATAGTATTTTGAAACATACTATTTCAAACTGTTTTCGCCTAACCAGTAAGATACACAGGACGGCTTCAAGCCGAAACCGAAAGTCAAACAAAGGTTTAATATACTTTTGTCAAAATATGCAAAATAGATAAATATTTCAAAATACTGCAGAATGGCTTATAAACCCTATTCCTCGAAATGGTTTTCGAATTGGAGTAATTGTAAAAATATGAACAATCCCAATTCATCAAATTAACCCCCTAACCTCCAACCAATTTTATCGGACGTGCCGTGTGTTTGCTACCCATGCAAAATAATACAAGTCTATGTAGTGCTTGTCATTTCCACATAATAAAGGATAGACAACCTTGCTCGAATCTGAAGATTTTATCTTAAATCTAAGACGTCAGCAAAATGAGCAGCATAATATATTTTGATTTCTTATATTTCAGATAAAAGGCTTAAAAGGTTACTTTTGTAGGTCTTAACAAACGTTTCCCTTTAACGTCTTACCTAGGATTTAACGACTCATGTTTGCGAACAATACAAAGTTCGGAAAGCTCATAACAATTTCAAAGGCTCTAAAGTAAGTATTTTATTAGGGTAATAAAATTATAGCAAAATTCCTCTCGCGTGTTATAAATATAAAATTTAATCGCTTCTTTTTGACAAGCGCCTTAAGGTTATAAATGAATTTAACGGGGGCTGGTAAGGGTTCCGTGTATTTATACATTTTATTGGTACTTGATAACATTTAGTTTTAAGGCTTTACTAAGTTAAAACATAGCGTCGTGATTAATATTTATATAATAAGATCGGTTTGATTAAAACGTTTTGTCAATGCTTTTTATATTTAATATAGTTTTGTTGGTGACCCTTTGAAAAACTCTAAAACAGTGTTGTAGTGAAAACATGCCATAAAATAAATAAATAAATCTATACTTATTTAATAGTTTTGCTAAAATATACTCGTAACAATAAAATAACAATAAACTAATTTTAAAGTTTTTAAATACATCAAAATATTTTATTAATCGGGTCTTTACTGTATGTCATTATTATTTTAAGTCATTATGTGCTAGGTCATAATTATAACATACAAACTGACACTTCTACAGATTTATTATACATCAAACGTAACGTCACGTTATCTACATGTAATTATGTATAAGAAAGTCTAAAAAGATAAACGTTCCAGCGATGTAAAAATATGACGACAAATAACTATGTCAATAGTATAATTATGACAAAAAAATGTTATGGGAAACAACGGCCTTCCACATTAAGCAAGCATTGTCGATTGCATGTAAATTTGACAGTATGTCACTTAGTATTAACAACAGACTGCACGATGAGACAAAAGAACTGTCACTGGCCAGATCTAAGCGTGCACTCTGAAAATGCTTTGTTCAAAAGTGCTTTTATTTTTTCAACTATCTGTTGCGCGCAACTCCGTCCACGCATAAAAATAAAACATAGTCTATATCACTCAGGGTGAATGTAGCTTTCTAATGCTGAAATAATTTTTGACATGGGATTTGTAGTTTTTGGATTTTTTTTTCATTACATCTCTTTATAATATTTCTGACAATAAATATTTTTACTACCGTAAAACGGGGTGAGTAGGGACAAAGCCTAAAATGAAGCATAATCTTACTAATTATAAGAATGAAATTATTCCCAACAGACGTAACGTTATTGTCCGTTAAATAAATTGTTCATATTTGTAATAAGTTATAACTTATTTTAGGTTATGTCGCTACTCATCCCGTTCAACGGTATGATAAATAATCGACCTTTTTTAGCATTTCAACTGCGGGTTTTATGTGTAAGACTATTAATTTGTAAGACATCTTATGTTGTATGTGATATCACATAGAACCACTAAGAAAAATAAAGTTATTCTTATTCTTCGCCACATAGTGTACTGGAAAAGGGCCGAATCTTAAGTACCCGAAACCGACGTGCGTGCATGACTCGATGTATGAATGTGGAAGAAGCGAAATAAATTTGTCAAGATCGTAGCAAATGGAAAGAAGTGGTCTCTGCCTACCCCTCTGGGAAACAGGCGTGATTTAATGTATGTATGTATGTATAGTGTGGGGTGCACTCAGCGTCATCTGATGTTTCTCAATTAATTTAATATTGTTTTTCAAAAATGAACAAGCTTACACTACAATTATCAAAACCAACCGTACAATTACTAAATCGTCATTGTATAATTACCGAAACGAGTTTTGAACCGCATTTGAAAGGTCTGAAATACATTTTTAATACTAATTGATGGAGGTAATTGGCACGTTTGCGGATTCGCGTCCACTGAACTTAGTTGCCTTGAGCCAAAAGTCACGCTAGGCAAATATGCAAGATAAGTAAGTTCGTACTTGTAATTAATGTACACTTGTGAATAAATTTGCTAGCAACTGCCATGTTCACTTTTAGAAAATGGTTGAATTGCTGACCTTTTTCGATTTGTGTTTGAAAACGCTTACGAGCCCATAGGCCACCCAATGGTAAGACGGGTCTGTGGTCCATAACATACTTAACACAACACACCATTACACAACACACAACATAAAAACAACAATACAGAACATATAAAATAAAAAAATTCTAGACTACTATCTAAAACCGCAAATGCATTGCCAACCCAAAGTCATGAATGGCTGTAGAAATGGGTTTTTTTTTACTTATGCGATCGCGAGTTTATGACTGATTTACCTGTGAACTTTTCGTACTATGTACTATTTAGATATTTAATTATACAATCTGGTTGATAGAAAATTTGTGTTTGACCTTTTTGACCTCAACTTATCAAATATCGATACAATGTGGTAATTGGTAAGTAATAAGGTCAATCAAATCACCTTAAATATAATGACGTCCTTGAGAGCAAAAGAAACATTGAAGAAAATTATCTTATTACAAATAAAATGCTCCCCCTTCTGCCTGATGAAAATATTTTCAGTAACCTAAAATACCTATGATTATTCTTTGCCAATATTTTTATATACGTAATAATATCTCTTTGGGGAACACCTTAAAATTCCGAAAGTTTTTCTGAATTTTCATTTGTCCGATTTTATTTTTTATGAGAGCGTCACGCTGGAGCAATTTTAAAATTAATGCTTACGTAATTAAATTGCTTACGTAACTTAACTTAGGTTTGCTTTATAAGCGATATCAAAAAATAAAGTCTTCTATCAAAATATTACTAGAAACTAAAAAAAATTGAATTTTGATCAATTCCGAATTTTGATGACTCTTCGGAATTTTGTCTTTGACATTCAATTCAAATATTTTATTTATAGAAACTTAGTAATAGTTCAAGTTGTGACTGAAAAAAAAGCTCTATGAACCAAAAGTAATAAATACGTTGGTACTCAATAACAATAAAATGTAAAGTGAACTTCTACAAAATTACATGTATAAAACAAAACCGGACAAGTGCGAGTCGGACTGGTGCACGAAATGTTCCGTACCATTATCTATAATAATCACTTTTGTTGTATGAGAGTCACCCTCAAATATTTCTTTTATTTTGTTTTAATAATTTATTTTCTTTGAATATTTTAATGCGTTTACCTGTTGCCGTTATTAATATCGACCAAAAGATGGCAAAAAAACACGATTATTGTACGGGAGCCGCCTTTTAATATTTTATTTTAATTATATTTTCAGTATTTGTTGTTATAGAGGCAACATCAACATCATCCGTGAAAATTTCAACATTCAACTATCACAGTTCATGAGATACAACCTGGTGATAGACAGACGGTCGGACAGTGGAGTTGTAATAGAAATGGGGTCCCGTTTTTACCCGTTGGTTACGGAGCCCTTAAAGCACTTTATCGATAACGCAACTTCAAGAAGAGGTCAAGCTTAAATATTTCTTACAAGTGATACATACTTATAATGTTTCCAGTTGTATAAGATATTATTTTCGCTGTTTTTTTTCTGAAATAAGTGCTTAAATACCATGACATAAGTCTCTAAGGTCTCTATCTACACGTCATATTTTTATTTTTTACGCGTCAACGGTAAAAATCAGTTTAATGACAATTAAGTTGTTGTACATATGATTTTCTATGCACAAGTTTGAAAAAAGAACGAGTTTATTGCATCTAAAAGTCTAAGACTATAGCAATAAATATCGTTGTAGAATCGAGTTCATAAATAAGTAAATTTTAGTACCTTGTCTAATTAATGTCATGTTTAAACTGTCATACGAAATTGTCACAGCGATTAAAGTGAAAAGGTACAAGAGTTTACTTCTATTTATGAACTCGACTGTAACATTAGTTCGGTGTTGCACACTCAAAAATATAACCTTTTTAAATGACAAATGATCCCTAAAATAAATTATATGTACTTTAATATAAGGATTATTCTCGAGCGAAACCCCAAAAGCATTATAAGCCCGAATCGTAATCCACTGCTTTATGGGAAACATAATCCTTTAATATTGAGCTCGTTGCTCCATTGAAGGCATTATGTTATAAAATAAGCGTTATCTCATTTTATTGTAATGTTCAGATTTCGTTTAGAAGAGCTTATAATAAATTATAGCGTTATAAGCGAAATTAATTAGGAGCATAATTACAAAGTCTTTTGAAGATAACGGGTGTAATATTGATATTATTACACTTGGAAATGATTATATAATTTGCGCTGTTTTGAATTATTTTGTAATTCGATTTTAATGCTGTGTTGTACTTCCAAAATAAGGCATTGTTTAATAGAGGTCACCAATTGACCCCAGTGGAAGAACACTGGTTTCACGACCAGTAACATGCTGAGCTGGGACCATTTTTAGTTATCTGCCATAAGGCCAGTCACTTGTCGTAATACGAGTATATGTTTAAGAAATACATCATTATGATTTGTAATATTTCCTTTCAAAAATACATCAAAAGAGTTCTAAAAAATAACTATTGCTTTGTTAAAAATAACAATTCTAAAGCCATAGCAATCGTAAATGCTTACTGACCTGATACTATCGTGGAACGAAGACCTAAAACCTCTTATTAAATGACCGAATCAAAGATAGGGCAACAATAATGCAACTTAAGAAGAAATAAGTCATAATAAAAAGGTGATTGTTTTCCGAAGGATAAATTACATCATACTTAGATAAATTGAAGTGTGATGGTATAAATTATTTGATAATTTCAACCGAATTAAACACTTTTCTTTTCATTTTAACTAAGTGAGATAATTAAACTTAAATATTTTTAAAATTATTGTTACGAATACACTTTGTCTTGAATATTATCAGTGTCAAAACTAGTCACTACAATTACATTCTTGAAAAAAAAACTACCTACGCCGGAGTTATTCCATAATAACTATATAAAATTATTCCATTGTCTAGTACGAGTCGAAAATGCCTAGTCTGAATAGTATGGGTTTCATCATATGTATGTCCCTCTATATCAATGGAAATTCTTTTTTTATCCCACTAGATATTGAGACATAGAAATCCAAACTGAGAGTCAAAAAATATATTGGTATGATTCTACGATGGTTTCAGATTCTTGGACTAATTTTAACGTATCCTTACTGTTTTGAGGCTAAACGCAATGTTTGATTAATTATTAATTAGTTTATTTCGTTTCTGAGTTCATTAAAAACAGCTTTGCCCGAAACTTTTTCTATGTTAATATAATCGAAGGCACATAACAACTTTACTTTAAGCTTTTTTGCTGTGAGCTATTTCCTTTAAACCATTTTTAACTCCGACTTCCTATTATTGTATAAAGAGAAGGGTACCAAATCGGAGTTTTTTTTGTATAAAATATTGCGCCATCTCTGGTTGAACATAAAACGGAATTAGTTTCCCAAATATCCTAAACAATCACATAAATATTTAAGAGATACCTTCAACCTCCACCATTTGGTAAAACGGTATTGGAAAATAAACAAATAAAACTTGGGCTGCCTCAATTTAACGGGATAGCAAAAACATTTCTGAATATTTCAAGATTTTTACATATTATTGCAACCTACCCATAACATCACTATTGACCATCACTATACTCGTATTTATTTAAATATACTATTGTACCGTTTTAATTGTAGTTTAAGACACTCTTAAAGTATAAGTAAGTATTCTAAAAGGTTGGTAGAAAATATTTACCTGTGTATCTATTTCCTAATAAAACAAATTGAAAAATAAACCTTTCTCCTAGCCCTTACTGAATCGGACCCGCCAAAGCATTATCCCCCTTAAATGTAAATCATAAGATAACACCGTTACAACTTTCCTCCAGTTCTTAGCAACTTGGCCATTATCTGACTCACAACAGAATCATCCAAGTATAACAAAACACTCGAAACTTAACCGCCTCATCCACCGAGCCGTATCGAATTCCGCAGCCCTTTCATACCCAATTTGACCCTTGCAACTTACCATTAAAACAGGTAAGTAACCACAGAAGCGTGGTGCAAAATTGGGTGAGTACCGAACGCCTGAGTTCCCGCCGTCGCACCATTTTAAAAACACCATCGAACCACCATACCACTTTATCCAGTACAGTCGCACTTGCTATTTGCGGGAGTGACGCAACGTAATTCGCTTTGGGGGTGAGCAGAGACGTCCGCACGCCACGACGCGAGGCTACCGACTGAGGCACGGATACGGCTGGCTGCTTGAAGTGTGGGGGGTGTGTATCAACTCTGTACCCTAGCTTCCTTCGAAACCACGTGCCGCGTTAGTCAATTTTCGTTTGAATGGCCACAAGCTACTTTGTGTTTTTATTGTGGCCGTTAAACGAAAGATCATTAGGAACGATCGCAGTTTATTGTTGCTCACCACTGTTAATATAATTGAATAGTTCCTGTTTTACGTTTTTCTTCGGTTTCAATTGGTTGTAAATGCCTTTTTATTCTCCAATGACAGTATTAGGGACTAGTAGCTTTATTTTATGGGGGCTTTTACTTTTAGGAGTTCGGCGTTTTTTATATTGACGATTTCGTCATTCAATTGGGTTTTGGGTCTACAATTGCACAGATTTTTGTGATCCCATAATAGATATTATCGCCAGAAGTCGATTTTTAAGTTATTTGGTTGTTTCTTAGTATCTATAATTGAGAAATGTTCGAGCGATTTGACTTTTTTTGTTTTGTACGTTAATTTAAGGCCAATGTGTGTATAAAAGAGCAAATTTACCTGAACGCGGCCGGTCACAAACAGCTACATAATATTAAAAATCACACATAAACCAAATAAAAACTATTTTACTCCACTATCAAGTTTAAAACTCGTACCACAAAATTCTAACATCGACGTTATCTCACCCAAAAGAAAAACATAGCGGCAATTTTATAACGACAATGCCCTACCTCGAAACTCGTATTAAAGTTGGCCGCAATGGCCGAAGTTTGCGGCGGTGCTAGGCCTGGAGTTTTATCTGAAAGCCAAGTGGCTCGAGTTGGTTTACTGTGTCGATTTGTACTTTAATGGACACTAGAGTTCGCTGTTGAAATGTTGTAGCACGCTTGGCACGGCTATTCTAAAAAACGTACGGTCACGAGCGTTAATTTGGGACCCATTTCAAGAAAAATATGCTTGAAGTCGTCAATATCATTAGAGATGTCAAGTCATTTGTAACTTTTAGGAAACTCAGCCTTATTGTTGTAGAATGTCAGATTGACTTTGGGTCTAAGGTGGGTACCCAATTTAATCTCGTGACTGTACAAGTATTGTCAACGTAATGATAGCTGTTATTTATACGACAGAAATGGCAGCCAAATGAAAAACAATACGATAACAGTGTCAAAAAGAAATATAGTTTTACCAAGTAGAATAAAGCCCCCGATTTTGAATGAAATGTTTTTTTAAGACTAAAAGAGACATGGCAAGTCATAGAAAAGTGATATTTCTGACGAGTCTTGGTATCTCGTTCAAAAACAGATTAATTATACGGCCTTTAGTCTTCACGTAGAGTTGACTAAAAAACTCCTTTACCACTATTCGACTCTATTTGTATGAAGGTTCAAAAGTGGTAATTGACTTCGTCGTTGGTTGATTATGCATGTAAGTAAATTTGAAAATTACTGCTGTACTACGCCACTTTGATGCATGCAATTTTAAACAAGAAGACCTAGTTTTCATAAAGGTTTCTACAGATTCACTTGTTTAATACATACATACTATTACATACATACATAAACTCACGCCTTTATTCCCAGAGTGGGGTAGGCAGAGCTACAGAATTACCAACAACTCTAAAAACTTGTTGATAATTCTGTAACCACATTTTGCACACTTAGGCTAAGATGTTTAATAACCAAACAAACGCAAAACGTCAAGTAAGCTTATAAGTAGAGTTACATTTTGATTTAATTTCGGGTATATAGAGTCAATATTAATGTATAATAATTATGACGATTGGTTTGTATCACGACTGACCAAAATTTAAATACGCGTACGAAACACAACAAAATGCATAAACCACATCAATATTGACTTAGAGGCGGTTCAAAACGCTCAAAATAATTTCGAAGACTGATATAACTTTTTCGTTAAGGTTAGAATTGTTCATCGAGTATTTAAAAGATTAGAACTTTAGGCGAAAAATGGCCTTTTCTCTTCAATTCCAGATCTATATTCGGCGTTGGCTCAGGTGTGTTACTTATTCCGCCCAGAAAGACAGACAGACAGCAGAGTTTCAGCAAAATGATTCAGTTTCTCCCTTAGGATACCAGACTAAAAATAACAAACCATGTAGATAACTTTTCTGCTTCCATTAATCTACCTAAACAATCACGAACTCATAATGTGTGTTTTCAAATTATATTCCTTGTCTAATAATCTAGAAGTTTTAATGGAACGTATCTCGTATTGCGAAGCTAGACTTTATTTATTAATTCCAGTCCATTAATTCAGTACTTAAAATAAATACATTGCATATGCATCGCGAGCCACTCCGAGTAAATTGCACTTTTGCACCATCACAGTCATCGTTTATCTCTATTCACGCTTTTGCATTAAAATTACCAGCTGATTGCCGTCAATGCTGCTCCGTAGGTGTGAGTATATTAAAAATCGGTGACTTTTTATACATCCAAGATAAAACTATGTATAAATAATAATACAAATAATATTGCGGGTGACCTTGTACGAGGGTCCGTCCGGATCGCTACCACCATCTTATCCATTAACCTACCGCCAAACAGCAGTGTTCGCATTGTTGTGTTCCGGTTTGGGGGTAAGACAGCCGGTGAAATAACTAGCATAGAGGCATTCTATCTTAGTCCTCAGGGTTGGCAACGCATTTGCAGTCTTAGGATTGCATTGCAGTCTTGTGAGTGCGAATGTCTATGGATCACAGTTTTCACTTACCATCAGGTGGCCTGTGTGCTCGTTTGCCTTCTCTATGCCATAAAAAAAAAAAAAAAAAATAGTATTTTTATGTCTCATACTCCGAAAGTAGGCCATTATTTATCTTAGAAGTGGGTGAAAGTTTATCGTGAAAGTGATACATATCCATCCTAGGGAAAAAGTAATTGCATGCTTAAATAAATTACCAGGAGCGCAGCAGTAATTAGAAGGAGCGTACCGCAACTTAGATCGCAGCCGATGCCGAGACGTCGTCGGCAGCACGGTGCGGCGGGTGGACGGGCGCACACGACACAGCGTGTATGTCTTGCGAATGCACAGCACTGTAGGTTACTTTTAATATATGCACTCCTAGTATTTGACGTTATAACTTTTTCTCAAAAAATATCCCTACGGTATAGTATAATACAAAGATCCTGGCAGCGTTACCTCGTAGATTTGCTAAAATAATTCGTTGAGTAAGGAAACTGACAGCTCTTAGGTCTCCAGTGACGACAATGAGTCTCTTGGACAATTAAGAAAAGAAGAGTAATTCAACTCAACTCTTTTGGGATCTCCATTTATATACCTACGCACACAGATATAGGTGGCACAGCCAGGAGTGATTCAGCGTCAATCAGTCGCTTGTGACGCGTGGGTCATTCCCACCTGTTACCACCAATTTCTTACCACTGGTAACATCTGGGATTTTTCTTCCCACCTGTTACCACTACCACGTAAATACTCGGTGGTAACAAGTGGGATTTTTTTCCCATTTGTTACCAGTGGTAACAGGTGGGACAAAAGTTCCCAACTGTTACTAGTGGTAACAAAATGATGGTAATAGGTGGGAATAACTGGCACGTACGTAAAGGGCACGCACACATACACAAGCCTTTCGATGTATCCTTGTTCAGAGGTATTCTTCTTCTTGGTTTATACTGTCGTTGTGGGAAAAAGCAGTCACGTTTTCTAGACTACATACTTTGCACGTGTTTTTTTATATGATGATGACCTTTTGTAGCAGCGAAAGTCCTCGGTGTGACATGATATGCAAGATACAATCTCAATACTTAATTTTCAGCATTCAATTATTTGTCGCCAAAAGGCTGTGTTTATCATAAAGAAGAGTCAGTCAATTGAATATTTCAATCGAGTCAATTGCGTTTAAGGATTAAAAATTTAAGATTGACATACATACATAAGCTCACGCCTTTATTCCAGATTCCAGAGTGGAGTAGGCAGAGCTACAGATTTACCAACAACTCTAAAAACTTCTTGATAATTCGGTAACCCCAAGAAGATTGGAGAGAAAACTAATCAAAATGTTCAACATAAAACACAGCGAAGAACAAATCGAGACTGCAATTATAAAATGCGGACAAATATGATCCTTGAAAAATTAATATGGCATTCAGCCAGCAGCATTGCGTCCTGGTACTTGCCAACCCGCAATGGACGGGGTGGGTCAAGGCTCCTGTTAATAAAAATCAGTGCCAAGTACTCGATATGAAGACACCTTTTTAAGGGGATTGGAAAACCTGGCACTGAAGGGGTTTGTTTACGAGTACTTGCTGGCATCTCCTGCGATGGTCAAACTATGAAAAGTGGTCACCAACAATTTTTTGTCACTATTTTGCAAGTTTGTGGATGATTAAATTTTTTTTTTTTTTTCTTTAATGTTATGTATTTTTTTAACATAACGAAATAGTAGTACTTATTATTTTATAGAAACACCTTTCAACAAACGTATAATTACGCCGAATTTGAATTTAATCGAAAGGAATTTCTTTTTTTTTGCCATTTTAAATTTAACCTAACTACACCTACCTAATTAGGCTGGGTTTAGTGTCACGCGGAGCGTCAGCACGGATCAGTCTATGTGTATTAAGCTTAGGGAGCGTTTCGGAGTGATGCGGATGGGTCCTCATCGGTGTGCGGAGTTATCCATACTGACGGTCCGCGTGACACTAAAACCAACCTTAATGTAAAAGATAGCCTGAAAAAAATCGCCGTTTTAGCATAAAATAGCGTTTTATGAAATGAAGTAAAATTCGATTAAATTATGGGTTACCAGTGAATTCATTGAGCCTGTAGAAGTTTTTTATAACTTTTCGAATTTTATTCTTTCAATCGTTTCCCAGTGAACCAGGTTGTCCCTCGATTTTTAATAAAAAAAATGATTTGTTTCCTGGACATTCACCATTATTGCAATATTTTTTTGCACTTAATCTAGAAAATTATCTCATTACAAAAAACTTTTTGTAAAAATAAGACACGATTAAAGTTACTTACACAAAATACTTGATTCACCCATTTAGTTAAGATTAGACGATTTCTTACTTTGTGTCATTGTTTGTCTTTTGTTTATCATGCAGCGAACTGTCAATAAGGTTGAGATTGACGTCACATTAACCTTCAAGCAAAATTCAATCGATACCAGTCGACAGTGTTTTGTTCGAGGAGGGTGTTCGTGATCTCACATAATCATTAACACCTTTGTGGACATTTGCTTTTGTGGTGCTACTCTTAAGACGCAGCAGTGTCTATTTCAGTAGAACCATTTTGTTTTTAATGTTATCGTAACGTTAACATTCAGATTGCTCTTATTTACTTAACAGTAATGGCAGCCGAATTAAAAACCATACGATAGCATGTCGAAAGTGCAATATTGTGATAGGATGTGCCCATGCTTGACATCTGGTGGCTTTTAGGTTTGTGCAAATTTTTTATTTATATTTTATCTATACAAATAAGTTTATATCTACCAATAATTAAAATACTATAATTACTTCATGTTTATTTATTAATTTATTGATCGTATAATGAACACTAACAGTTTAATATCTTTAACCGACTAAACAAAGGGGAAGGTTATAAGCTAGTCGGTTTTTTTTATAATCACCGGTTAAAAGACGGCTAGGCGGATTTGGTAAAATATTTTTATGTTTGAAAAGGTTTACTTCCCACATTGCCTCATTGCCATCAATTCCGTATCTAAAGATGAGGCTTTAGACATTTTTAACTTTCGACCTATGAACTTGAAATTTAAATTATCTATCTAAGAATCGAATCGTATATTTGACTAACAAATACCAATCAATTGATGAACTAGATTTTTCAGAAGTTACAAAAAGGATGCGGGCGAGTACATTTTGTACTGAACCCTAAATGTATAAAGACACAATCACGCAAACGGCCCTTTAATAAACTAATAATCGTAAAACCTAGTTATTAGCCGCGTGTCGAGATAAACTAGTAACAAACAGACGGTGTCGTGAACTAACAAACTCTGAGACTTGTTGGTCACTTCGTGTCAAAGTTGTCGGAACTCCGCTTGAGTTGACGTGGCAAGCGTCACGTCTTTGTAAGAAAACGTCTTATTCATAAGTAATGACGGAAAATTATAAATTATTTGGATTTTAATGTCAAATGTTTATTAGGTAATATAAGTTTTTTTTTTATTACAAATGACAAAAACAAAATGAGTATTGAGCCAATTACAACTTAATTATGTTAACTTAGTTCCAAAATAAATTGACTTATTTTATTGCTCATGTTTTAAAAACTGGGAAAATTTGTTTGTACGTTTTTTCTTTACAGTTAAATTTTTCTTAGTTCGTATTTTCAAGTATTCTTTTTATTCTTTTTATTTATATTTTTTATATGAAAAATATAACAGTTCCTATTTTAATAGAGATTAATAACTACCTGTGTGAATTAAGTCTACGGGCAAAGAGAACAATAATATATAAAATATAAAACAAAAATATAAGTTAAAAATTATTTATGAACATATTAAAGGCGAATAAGGTAATAAAGGCTTGTAGTGTTGTTAGGCGATGGACTTGCAACCTGTCACTAATATACACAATGACATGGTAAACATCTTAGCCTATTTGTGCAAAATGTGGCTAAAGAGTTAAAAACAAGTTTTAAGAGATGTTGTTAATTTTGTAGCTCTGCCTACCCCACTCTGGGAATGAAGGCGTAAAAATATTTATGTATATGTAATTATGAAGTAGTCTAAATATTTCTATTACCAA
This sequence comes from Acleris laterana, assembly GCA_963966035.1. NCBI lineage: Eukaryota > Metazoa > Arthropoda > Insecta > Lepidoptera > Tortricidae > Acleris > Acleris laterana. Next base: position 17,226,925 of record OZ014442.1, read on the forward strand.
GAAAAATATTGTGTCTTTAATTTAAAATATATAATATTAACTACAAACTTACGACCCTCCCTCGCTTCGCACCAGATGAGATAAAATAAAAAACCCTTTTAACAGTAATAAGCTTACGATAATTAGTGGAAGATTTTTTTTTATTACTTCAATTTCACCAGAGATTTCTCCAACATACAAGCAAACAAACAACATTGTACCTCTCTATAATATCTTTATAACTATAACCACAAAAATATTTCAATTTATAATACATGAAGTGAAATACCAACTCGTACGTCATCATAGAAACGAGTCTATATACTCTATACAACGTGTACAGTCTGTACATCCTTTAAAAACGTGACCTAGGCCGCTTTAATCCAGGCTGAGCCCGCTCTTTATTGTACATTCCGCGGCAAAGTGGCCGGCCTGAAAGCCTTGCGAACATTCATTTGCATGGAACGCAACATAATGCCGCTTTTAACTCCCTATAAGTAAAGCCTTGTTTGAGCAACAATCGCTGGTAGGGTTCCGTATTTTGTAATTTATTTTAGAAGTATAATCCAATATTATGCCATAGATAAGAAAAAAACAAAAATAAAATTATCATTAAATACTTTCAAATGTTGGCAGTAAAAAATCAATCATCATACATCGTAATTTAATTATGCTTTTTTTAAATTAGATTATTGCTAGCTTCTGAAGTGGACTCATAAAGCATGATATAAAATGTGTTTATGTACTGTAATTTGCGTTTACAATTTATACAGTATGAACAATTCGTACAGTGTGCATAGTGTGTACAGTCTATGCAGATTGTACAGTGTGTATAGGTACTATTGAACCAAACTCGATTTCGTTTAATAATTTACGATATTTTGCCTTCTGTAGAAGTTCTACGTAACTTCTAAGTAACGTCATTGTGACATCATCAGTTAAAAATGTTTAGCGATTGGTATCAGCCCCGCGTGTCTATTAAGTACTAAAATTTCTTAAACGATGACATTGACTTTGCTGAAGTTGAGCTAAAGTTGACAAAAAATAATGTGTGGAATAGTGAGATTTCCTGACTGACCTACCTGTAAAAGCGACTTGAAAACGTGATTTATGATTGAAATGTTTGTGATAGAGCAAGAAAAAGTTGAAGGAAGGAATATCTGTACGAAGTCGAATGCTCTGTCGCTCACAAACCTCATAGTATTCTTATAGAGTGCAAGGGACGGAGCATACGACTCGCTAGCGAGTACGGTAATTGTAAACCATGGTAAGGGTACTGCGCACCATCTACCATCGACACAGTGGACATAGACAAGATGCATGCGGCGTTTATTATCGCTATCCAAAATTTATAAGATTGACGTAAGCTGTATGACGGTCGCGTCGAGCGCCTTCGTCAATTCCACAAACTTTGTCAGTTTTCCAAAATCAGTTAGGTACGTTATCTTTAAGCAACTTGTTTAGGTCTCACTGTAGACACTATCTATTTGAATAGAAGCTCAGGTGGCTTACACTAACTGGCATCTATGTTTTGGAGTTCTGATTATTATTAAAGTGTAACGATGAGATCCGCACAAAAAAGTCATCTGTCCAAAATAACCTGCAAATTTAGCTAAATTTAAGTAAGTATGTGTGCCCACAAAAAGCTGATTCACAAAAGTGTTTTTATTACTTCAATGCAAGTTCGTTTATTTCAAAATAAACTGAAAGGTAACCAATTTTAAACTTTTCTCAAAAATTGGCTTATTGAAAAAAGTTTCTATGACGTTTAATAAATCTTTGCACAATGAAAATTATTGTTGTTCACGTTTGAAAAAAAGTAAATTATTTAGCAAATTACACTCCGTTACTAATTTAGGAGTTTTTTTATTTTATGTTGTACAGTCAAGGTCACCAATATGTATACACCACATAGTCTCAAAAATATGTACATTGACCTTTATTACTATGAAAATAAGGTGTACATATTTTTGCAACTTTGTGCGAATATTTATTTTTAACCTTGACTGTTAATCTGAAACGGATTTTAAACTGTTGAGATATTTCTTAATAATAATAATTGCCTTTATTCTAAGATTCACATGCAATTTACATAACACAATTAGTTTTATCCTAAATAATATCTCTTATCTCAGAGTGCCGTTCGGCAAAGGCCTCCTCCAGATCTTTCCAGTGCTTTCGGTCTTGGGTGGCACGTCTCCAGTAGGGACCTGCAGTCAGTTTGACTTCATCATCCCATCTTCTAAGCTGTCTGCCCACACTTCTCTTTCCCTCTCTTGGGTACCAGTTTGTTATAATCTTGCTCCACTTCTCTTGTTTTCCTCGGAGCATGTGCCCAGTCCATCGCCATTTTTGCTTATCTATTTTTTCTAGGACATCTGACAACTTAGTTTTTGCTCGTAACTGAGTGCAACTTATTTTATCAACTCTTTTTACATTAAGGATACTTCTTTCCATAGATCTCTGGCACCTTTCTAGTTTATCTCTGTGCAGTTTATTTAGTGCCCATGTCTCGCAACCATAATGTAAGGCTAGGGAGTATGCAACAGTCAAATGTTTTTCTTTTTACTTTTACACCTAGATGTTTACTTTTCATAACTTCTTTTAGTGCCCAATACTTTTTCCATGCAATTGCTATTCGTCTATTTATTTCTTTTGTAGTTATATCTTTCATTGCTATTAGTTGACCCAAATAGATGTATTCCTCAGTATACTCCAGTAAAGTGTTGATGATATTAATGTTTATGTTTATCGAATTAGTCATAAGCTTGGTTTTTGAGGAATTAATTTCTAAGCCGACCTTTTTGCTTTCTCTTAGTAGACTGCTCACCATATCTTCGAGTTTAGTTGGACTCTCCTCAAACAGGACTATTATCGTCTGCGAATCTTAAATGGTGTAGTCTCGTACCATCGATTCTGACACCAAAATTTTCCCAGTCCAGTTCTCTAAAAACCTGTTCTAAGACCGCTGAGAATAGTTTAGGAGATAGGGGATCTCCCTGTCTTACTCCTCTGTTAATCGGGAATTCCTCTCCTAGATTCTCTAGTTTTACATTGGCCTTACTTTCTTTATATACATTTTTGATGATGTTTATATATACTTTATTAATACCTTGTTTCTCCAGGCTCTCCCAAATTTTCCTGTGGTACAAACTATCGAATGCTTTGGAGTAGTCTATAAAACATAGATAAATGGGTTTATTATACTCATTGTATTTTTCTATTACTTGTTTCACAGTATGAATGTGATCTATTGTCGAGAAGTTTTTACGAAATCCAGCTTGTTCGATTGGTTGATGACTGTCTAATTGTGTTGTGATTCTTTCCAAAATAACTTTTGAGAAAATTTTGTACACATTTGATGTTAAGCTTATGGGTCTGTAGTTACTAATGTCATCCTTTGGACCTTTTTTATGAATCAGGGTTATTTGTGATTTACTCCACTGTGTTGGGACACAGCCTGTGATCAATATATCGTTGAATAGAGTGGTCAAGAAAGGAGTTATCTCTTCTATTGTACCCTTTATGAGCTCATTTCTTATCCTATCTGGCCCTGGTGATTTACCCATCTTTTGGCTTTCAATTGCTCTTTCTACCTCGCAACACAATATTGGAGGTTCTTTTTCAGTTTCACTATTATTGTGCACTGACTCGGACTGTGTGCTTTTTTGAGTGTTTCTGTTTTCACCTGAGTATAGGTCTTTAAAGAAGTTTGTAGCAACTGTTTCAATGTCTTTTCGTTTGGTGTAGTTTTTTACTATTCTTCTCATTTTAGGTATCCATTCTTTTCCTTTGTCTTGTAATTCTTTTAATGCTATTTTTACGGCGCCTGCTCTGGTTATATGTTTTTCTAGTGTCTCAATCCTTTTTTGTTTTCTGTCTTTTCTAATACTTTCTCTAATGTTTTTACTAAGTTCTGTTATTTTCGTTAAGTATTTTTTTCTATTGTGGTTATTGATTAGCATTTTTCTTTCCTGTATTAAGTTTAATGTTTTTGTACTAAGTTTGTTGTCCTTTGACTTTCTCCTGTCAATATTCACCCCAGCGATTGCTTTCTCGAACTCGTTGTATTTCTCGAGCACATTAATAGGCTTTTTCTGAATTTTATTGCAGGCATCCAATAAGCATTCGGTTCTTTTTTGGAGATTCTCTTTATCCCATGACTTATTGTTTTCCATGTTTTTTCTAGGTCTTCTTGGCATTTTTTGACTTAAAGTGCTTCGTACCATGCGATGGTTGGTATTGAAGCTTAAATTTTGTATTACTCCTGTGTCAGTAAACGCTTTCGAAAAATTTGTTATGATATAATCAATTTCATTCTTATATTTCCCATCCGGGGATTCCCATGTCCATTTGGTAGACTTCTTTTTATTGAACATCGTGTTAAGGATCCGTAAATTATGTTCCAGTAGAAAGTCCACAAGTTTTTGGCCATTTTTACTCCTTTTGCCATGTCCAAACATTCCTATCACGTATTCGTAATTGTTTTGTTTGGTTCCAACTTGAGCATTGAAATCACCCATAAGTATAAGGTGGTTTGATCTGTACTTGTTGATAGTATCATTGACATTGCCATAAAATGCCTCTAAGACACTCAATTCGGCTTGTTCCGTCGGTGCGTATATTTGGATGATAGTCCATGGTTTTTCATATCCCTGTAATATGAGGTTGAGAACGGCTATTCTGTCTGAGATTCCTACAAATTCAATTATATGTTTTCTTAGATGACGTTTAATAAGGAATCCTACTCCTCTTTGCCCAGAGTCTTCGCCCTTGTAGCACATTATGTAATTTTCTCTTTCCTCGATCACTTCACCTGCTCTTCTCATTTCGCTTATTCCAATTATGTCCCAGTTTAAGTCTTCAAGAGAAGTTTCCAATTCTATCAGGGATTCTTCTGTTCGGAGTGTTCTTGTATTTAGAGTTGCTATATTTATTTTATGTTTTGTAAGTTTACTTTTAATTTCACTGGAGGGTGTTGGTCTAATGTTCCCGCGGGGACCAGCCGTGGTGGGACATTTTTGTTCCGTTATGTTGGTATAGTTAGCATTGTTGTTGTGGTTTTCCTGGTTGTTGACATCTGTTAGTTGCTATATATTGTCAGTTTTGCTGGTTGAACATGAACTTGGCCTTACAAAACCATGAAACTTGGTTTTGTTAATTTTACTCGGCATATTGATCCTCGCTTCTCCATTCTTGAATGGTGTTTTCGGGGAGCTTGTTGGTGACCGCTTTCTTTTTTCAGAATCGGTTGGCTTGTCCTTAACAATCAGCTGATCATACCTGATGTATGCGATTTTACCCTTATCCCGTTCTTCTTGGAGTTTTTCTTGTAGCTCCTTCCTCTTTTCGAGTACATTTCTTGGGAAATCTTCCGCAATGTTGATTCCTTCTGGGTAATGCTTTTTGTTTTTTAGTAGCTGCAGTTTTCTCCATGCCAATGTTACAGACATCAGGACAGGTCTCGCTTTGCTAGATGTTTTCTTTCCAATCCGTTGAACTTTGCTTATCTCACACATGTCCCACTCATTTATTTGAGCTTTCTCACTGATAACATTGAGGGTTTTTGTAACTGCTCCTAGAAGCTCGTCACTGCTTTTCTCATTCTCCTCTATACCATGTATAATAAGATTATTTTTTCTAACTTCCCTTTCTAGGCCATTAACTTTAGTCTTGAGAATTTCCACTTCTTGTTTCAAAATTTTGTTTTCCTCACAAAGGAGCTCCATTTTTTCGTCAATTTTTTTGGAAACATTGTTTGTCACGTTTGCCGTTATGGTTTCATTTTGCATTTTGAACTCTTCTTTGATGTTCACCCATAACAATTTAAATTGATTTTCCATTTCTGACATAATTTGTATTTTTTATTTAAAAAGCTGCTATTTTGTAGATTTTTCAACCACTGGTCACACTTTAATGGTGGCAACTTTTGGATTTAGATTTGTGACAACACTGACATCTGTCAACGGAAGTCTCAAGTATTTTTTTCGTAAGTAGGGTGGGTAGTTATAATTACTAGTTAGCGTTCTGGTATTGTTTTAGGCACTTTGTAGTTATTTCCACTGATTTCACTCAATATTTCAATGTTATTTCCACGCCGTGGATTGTTGGGCACAGTTTTGTAAAAGTTTTGCAGTGGAACACTCACTTTATACGTTAAAATCACTTTAAAATCGCGGACGCAAATTTCAACACTCCTTTCTTGTCAACTACCAACCACAGACCTGCAGACCTGAGATATTTCTTAATTATCGACTTTATTTGTACACAGTTATACAATAAAACTATTTATGTTTATATTTCTATTAAGAAACTAACGCGAATTACGCTTCGTATTGGTTTAATGTTGAACGAAGATTTAAAAACTTGAAGGTAATATTAAAATAAAACAATCCTTACAGTTTAGTAAGGGACAACACGAAAACAAATGAATACGGATTACTTGTATGCCACATTTTATCGAAAACTGTTTACTTATTGATGCGTAAACATAACTTAGGTACACACATATAGAGCTGAATATCATTTTGAAACTCTATTTAACAAGTTTTTTTTTGTTTTGCGCATTATTATTTCATTGCTGTAGATTTTTTTGGACGTCATGAAGATAAATAATAATTATTATAGAACGATGATTACCATGGCGACGCTCATTATAAAATTGTTCTAACGCTTTGTTAACCGTTAACTGACGCCGTTAACGATATCAATAATAGCGGTATATTTATACGGAACTCCCGAACAAAAACAACCAACTGCAACGAAATCCTGATTGATGCTTGTAAAATTAGGTCAGGCAACAGAGATATCGGCTGAATCGCCTATATACCACTAGAAGCGGCAGTTAACTGGGAAAAATGCAAAACGCTTTTAACGCCTCCAGCGCTGCCTTGAATAAATAATTTATGTTTTGAATTAAGACGCTGTTATGTTTTATCAGCGCTGGCAGCTTGATTTTTCTTAAGAAAATGTGGTTGTTTTTAAATGGCAGATATTTTAATATAGAGCTAAGGATTTTTTATGTAAGACTTAAATATTTACGCGTGAAATTGAGATAATTGAGTGTCAATTATTTTGTTAACGTCTTCCTTAAATGTCATAATTGATGACCTAAAATGTGTATTTCATAAAAAGTTAAGGTAAATAAATCCAGTTTACAAATAATTAAGGGTGGTCGGACCTTGTCCGTTCGGGTAACTACTACCATTTTATCCTCAACCTAATATCTAACGGCAATGTTCGCATGATTGTGTTCCTGTGTTGGGTCACAACCGGTGAAATTACGAGCATAAAGCCATTCCCTTGTAGTCAGGGTTCGCAGCACGATTAACAGTCGTTAGAATTGCAGTCTTGGGGTTTCAATCTTGAGTTTGCAGTGTTTATTGACAGAATGACAAAAGCTATAATTACCTGTGCCAACTGGTTCCATAGGTACCATAAGAAAGACTGGTTAGATTTTCTAAGCTACCGTAATTCTATTATAGTAATCTTTTAGAAGCTGGACGTTGAGCCAAAAATAGATGCATTCGAGATGACTGTGGTTGCGCAGAATGTTAAGTTTAGATGCAAATGCAGGGCTAATGTGTCTATTTCCGAAGAGAACCCAGCTGAATTAGGTATTACTTGTTTTCGGAAAATAATGTAATTGTTTGGCTGCTTAATCTAACACGGCAAGGTAAACCTACTCGCACAATGCCAGCAATTCTTTGTTCTACTCAAAATGTTCTTCGTTCTTCGGGAAATAGTATTCCTGATACGGGACTTCTTAGAACTATTAGGAGTTTTTTTTAATTATTATTTGAGGTGTGACCATAGTCTTGAATTATTTTTTAAATATTTTCTACCTGTTTTTTTGAAATTGTAGTTAAGTGTAGGTATAGGTATTTTATCGTTGTACAGTTTCCACAAACAGCCTCAAGCTTTTTTTGAGGACTTAAAAAATGTATAAGATTGTAGGTACTTCTTGTTGAATGTGGGCCAAAACACCTAACCTTTACTGGGCCCCTGTTCCATATTATTTGCCTTTGACGTACCTAGTATGGAATGGTCTTCAACTTTATTGCTATTTCTGTCAAATAAATAAGAGCTGTCGTTACGTTGACAATACGATAATTTTTCTAAGGCAATTTTGTTTTACCTTGTTGAATAGCGGCCCTGTATGACATTTTGTATACTTTTATCTCCGTATGCCTTATATTATATGAACAAAAGTAAACATTATTATAATAAACAAGTTTTTAAGAAGAAAAAAAAAGGGTCAACTGCCCAAAGGGTGTTTTATAAATCTCAAATGTAATTTCATGAACAATAAATTTTCCTAGTAAATACTAGCTAATACTTGCAACGTTCCAAATTATAAACATAAACAGAGGTTAAGTAAACTACAGCAAGGTGGACAAACATGGTGAAATTGCCTTCTGCCTTATTTATGGCGTGACCCTAAACTTTCTTGGATCTGTTAACATTGTTTTTATTTGGTAGATAACGCCGTGTTTGCGGTCGCGTGATGGATAGTGCGTTGTTTTGTTAACGTGTTTTATTGACGTTCGTGGTTGGATTGTTGATTGATGAGTTGTCATCGAAATAGACTGATTTTCGAGATATATTTTGTAAATAAACGCATGAACTGAATGGTTTAAAATTAGTAGGCGCCTCATAACGGGGAATTAATTGAAAGTTGTTCTAGGAAACATTTGAATTGATTGAAATATTCTCATAAACTTTTTATTGAATATTATTTAAATATTTACTAAACCAATATCACTAAATCTGAATAGAGTTATTAGTTGTAAATTGTCATATTAAATGAATTTACGCTACCTTATATTCAAAAACAAGTATTATTAATGAAGTACGATTTTAATACTAAGACGGCAGCTTGTTTTGTAATTTTTATCAAATTCAATTTCGTTATGGTTCTTGCATACATTAAATCACGCCTGTTTCCCATAGGGGTAGGCAGAGATCACTTCTTTCCATTTTCTACAATCTTGACAAATTTCTTTCGCTTCTTTCACATTCATATATCGAGCCTAGCACGCACGTCGGTTTCGGGTACTTAAGATTCGGCCCTTTTCCAGTATTTCTCCAATTTGACTCGATAAAGTACGCCTAGGGCGGCCCCTTCCGACCCGTCCACTCACTTTCGATCTGTATATCTCTCTCATCCATTTTTCCCAAATGACCGAACCATCGAAGCATGCCCTTTTCAATCTTAGTCAGTACATCTTCTTTTATTCCACATTTCTCTCAGACTTTTTCATTCCTTACTCTATCAATCAGTTTCACACCACACATACTACGCAAAGAGCGCATTTCAACTGCATCTGCATCTGGTTAATGCAATAATGAGTTCATATTAATACAAACGTCATAATTATAATATTCGTTTACCAACCAGTCTCAGTGTAAAGCCTTTGAAAAAAGGCCACTTTAACTAACTATATAAACGTATATGTCCCCTCAAAGTATTCATAAATTTGATTTACGTTTTGCTATTCAAAGTTACATTCGCTATTAAATCAGGTGCACTGTAAATTGCCTTGTAAACGGGCTCTTAAGGATTGGGCAGTAAATAGAGCCTTTTAGAATCTACCGCTACTGCAACGATGTAAAAAGTAGTATGCGATTTATATTACCGCCTCAAGAATGCAATAGCTTTGTAAAAACAGTAGTCTTACTTTATTTTACTGGTTTTTTGTAGTATTTAAGACTACTTATATGTCTGTTTGAAAAATAATCATATTATTTACATTAAATTCTTATTCATCAAATATATTGACGACACGTTAGCCTAGTTGGTAGTAACTACTAGCTAGCTAGCTTTATAAGCTAGTAGTCCCAAGTTCAAATCCCGGTAAAGGTATATATTTCTATGACGAGCGCAAGTATTGGTTTCTGAGTATTGAGTGATTTTTAGAGCTTAGTTTCGGACTAGGTCAATTTGTGTTGAGTGGCTTCTGGTTTTTTTTTTATTAAACTGATATGGAGCCGGATTTACCTTACAGCCTTAACTTTCATAATTATAATATAATATTATACATATTATATTAGGTTAGTTAAGAATGTATTTTCGGTACCAGATCTGTCAAACAAAATATGTGTTTATTTCCAAAAGACTTTAACTATAACAGTGTTAGTTATAATCTTTACTTTTAAGATTGTATTAGCTAAGATTATACAATTCAAAGTAAGAATTAAATAACAGTAACTTTATTAAATATTAAAAACTTTACTTAATGTGACTTTGGTATTGCACAAATATCTTTCCAACCACACATAATAGGCCTCTTAATAATACTTCCATAAAGTTACTTGAGTACTAGTTTATTTTACATGGGTGGTACTGCCAAATAATAGTAAATTATGGTTAAATTTGGCAGTTGAACAATAAAACCTGGGTCTTTATTCGTATTTATAAATACGAGTAGGTACTTTTTAAAACCGAACTATATCAATCTGTAACGAGCAATATGAAGTACAAAGCTACTTTTATCTAGCAATACTTTCTTGCTAAAGACCCAATTAGACCAGTTGTACTACTGACTGTTTTTTACTGTGCTCTCAGGCAGGAAAGAAAGCCGTTTGGAAGATATATTAACGTTGGAAATTCTAGAGAAAACCAAGTCTATGCATTATGGGACCTTTGATTTAAGACTAGAATATTAAAATAATTGACGTAATTAAAATGAAAACTAAGTTGGAATTCCAGTTTTTCGCGTTTAAAAAAAATATTTATCGATGTAATCATTTTGTACAGTAATTAAAATGGCACTAGATTGTTAATAAGTGAATGTTGATGGTTACTCTAAATGTTAAAATAGCGAGGCATTTTAAAGACTGTATCGTTTAGTATAAATACATACAAAACCTAGTCTAACTTTTGACATCCGTATTATTTTAAATTACAATGTTGTGAGGATATGACCTGCAGGTGTTTTTTAACCATTTCATCTGATATAATATGGTTAATTTTTTGTCTTGGAGACTTTATGATGCTTTCAAAATCGTCCCCAAAATATATTTCGGACAAGCCTATTGAGCTCAATTTGAAGTATTTCAGCAACTCCTATAGTATAATTTTAAAATGCAATAGGTTGGTATGCAGCCAAAACATGTGAACTAAGTGTCCCCTTCATGTTTACCCGAATGAGCATCCGCAGAATAAATATGATAGATTTTTACTTTCACACAAAAGCGACTTTTTACGTAATGTTTTGGTTTCCCATCAATATCTGGTGCGAGCGGGAGGAGGGAGACTAACCAAAGGTCTCAGCCAGACCCAAGCACAATGGACAATCGTGGCGTCTAACCATCGGTAAAACACGTCGATAGAAACGCTTCTTAATAGTTATAATAGATGTCAAAGTCGGAGTTGTAATGAGTAATATGCCATATTCTCAAAATGGCCACCGCCCATCGCCATCCATGCCTTTTTTTTATTAAAAATAAATTAAAGAGAATGCTCAGATGTTTTACTTTGGGAATCATGTGTAATTATGGTTTGCGTAGTATGATAATTTTTTTTGGTTACGTTGTCTAGCTCGCAAACAGTAAAATTTATTTTGCTATTTGTCCACTTTCGTTAACATCACTCAGATGGATTCGGTAAATTTTGACTAAACCATATGCCTCAAGTCGAGCCCGCAGGATGAAATGTGTACCTAATAAAAGCACTAATTAAACACATGTACATTTAAATCTAAAAAATACTTTAGGAAAGAAAGACGACTACGTAAAGTTGTATTTATACTTAACGATACAGTCTTTACTCTAAGCGTTTATTTTTAATTAAAGTGAGTATTTTGACACAAAGGGACTGTAATTGCGGTTTAGAAGGGTCTTTAAATACAAATGTACAGCGAGCAGCAGAAGTAGGTGGACAATCGAAGAGCTTAAAATCATCTACGAAACCTCTTATTCTCTTGACAATAAGATCGTGTAAGATGATATTGAGTTTTTCCAGTGTCCATCTTCTTTTGTCGCTGACTGTACTTAAAAGTTAAACTAACCTAATGGTTCTCGAAGTGGATGAAATTTTTACCCTTGTTTTTCTTAAAGTGAGAATAATTACGCGGTCTACCTAATTAGTAGTAACTGGTAATAATTATAAAAATAATTTTCCTTCTTCAAGCTTTAAACTTAACCCTAAAAGTTATTTTAGTCTTCATAAGTATTATCGTTTCGTTCTTTCTATTGTAAGTGAAGTTTTTTAATACCGCACTTTAAAACTAAACTCAGTAATAGTAATCGCGCTGTCTGTCGGTCCCTATGTATGCTTAGATCTTTAAAACTACGCAAAGGATTTAGATGCGGGATTTTTAATTGATAGAGAGATTCAAGAGGAAGGTTTGAAAAAATATATATAAAATGTTTCTTGAATATAAAAAAAAACATTTCAGTGGTTATATAACACGACCCTGCATCCTGAGCTAGAAAACCATGTGTTACAGGATGCAGTTTCGTTCGGAATCACATTAAAAAAAAACAAAAAAACACTTAACTTATTTGTACAGGCTACATTTCCTTTTTTGCTATTTCATATGCATGTACAATAAATTCTGGTACAGAAAACTCACATAAACCGAAGCGAAACGAGGGCGGGCCGCTAGTCTATTATAAAAATATAACGAAGAATTTAGACACCTTTTAATTTCATGTTATTCCCTTTACACTCGACTTGAAACGATCGTGAGTGTTGATTTAAAAAAAATATTTCGCGTATGGAGAACCGCTTTTGCGAACCCAACCGATGTCGATCGATCGTGCTGCTATGCTTGGATGAGACAAAATATACAGAAGGCTCATGCGTACGCGTCGGGACTCTTCAGTCTCATTGACGTGGCGTGGGAGATGGCTGTGTTCTTTGAACGTCGGACTCACTATCGTAAGTGGTTTTTTTTTACTAGTTACCATTAAACATCTTCGTAATTTACTATGGGATCGCAAAGAGTACTTGTGTGTTTGATATATTTTAATTACTCTGCATTAATTCAAATGAAATACATAAATGCAATTTGTTTTTGAATTTTAACTATCACGATCGTGCGAGTTCGGTTGCGTTGCGTACAATTGAACTCTCACGATCGTGCGGTTTCGGTTGTGTACTGTGATGTTGGTTTAGTAGGTATAATTTATTTATGTACACGCTCGGCTTACTAATCGGGATGTTTTGCTTATTTAAGGAGCTCCGTTGACCGTTAAAATAATAGAAGATCTGCTCGCAGATGGAAACCTGTCAGAAATTGAAGGTTTAGATGACGATGATTTGGAAGATGTGCCTAACTTTTTCGATAACCTAGCCAGTGATGATGACTTGTTCGTGGATGAACATATTTCTACTCTGCATGAAACAAGGCCACGGTCACGTTCTCCCCTAAGTTCACCGCGAGTATCTTCTCCACCCCCTTCTCCGCGACCAGCGACTCCACCACTAAGGACATTATCACAGCCCCCTATTTCGCCATTGCAAATCGGAGCTAGGAGACGACCAGGTCGAGGTAGGTCAGAATCTATAACTAGAAATGTTCGAATAGGCAGAGGTAGAGGCAGATCTGTCCGTTCACGGGGAATAGTGGAAGATCCATATCAGCACCCGCACCTCGAAGTCGAACATGGAAGCGAGTTCTGTTTACGGATGAGCCACACAATTACACCTCGCTACCTGTGAAACCTGTTCGCTCCCCAGTAGAGTACTTTCATGAGTACATTGACAACGACTTTGTGGAAGAGATCGCTAGATTTAAAAACGACCGCCTCTGAAATCTGCAAGCTCTTTTCCATTCATCTAGTTATGGGTTGCATTCCTTATCCTAGATTGCCTATGTGTACTGGAGAGCTGGGACTAAATTGTCATTGGTGTGCAACGTTATGACTAAAGACAGGTTTTTGGCAGTTCGCAACGCACTTCATGTAGTTGATTCGGATTTTCCGCGGGAGAGTGAGAAAAATAATCCTCTGTGGAAAGTCCAGCTTAAGAAAAGTTTAATTTTGTTGATTATTTTGTAATGCTGCCTGAGAAATCGCTGTGATTAAGTGCCTTAATTATGAGTAAATAAAAGTTACTTAGTTTTTATTACTATAAATGTGTTTTATTCATTTAAATTCTTCAATAACCGTTTAAATGTAACATTTGTACACAATCACATCATGACCCTCACGAACGTGCGAGTTGCATATTATTCCTGAGCCACACGAACGTGAGGGTCTGATTGTGGAAGACCAGCTCGGTCAGGTTTTTTTTTGTTATTTTTCCTAGACTACTTATGAAGTAGTAATAAAGTTACTAAATGTCGCACGGAGCTGTGAAACATTTTTTTCTCTCGGGTGTAAAGGGTTATGGTTCAATTACAGATTGCCACAATATCTGATATATATATTTTTTTACGCCATCTCTGCGATTTATAAAATGAAATACTTATCAATTCTGATGATATCTCGTGACGTATTTTGTGCGCATTGTTGGTCGTTGGGTAACTTCAGGTTATTCTTTTTATGTTGTTAATAACTTAGGTACATACTTGTTTTTTTATGAAACATAATTATGATATTATAAGCCGTTAGTTTTTTTTTATGATTTTATTTTGTTGCTTTAAAATAATACCCACTTAATTAATTAACAGTTTATATGACCTTGACCTTAGTAAACTTACCTTAGTTGTATTGCTTTTGTAATTAAAAAGATAAATAGACATAAAAATAGTAGAAACCGATGCCCTAAATAAAATTTATGATAAAAAAATACTCCAAGACAAACATCTGGACACAAAAGTATAACTATTTGGCTGGCTGATTGAGAATGCAGTTTGGAATTAAGTCCGCTATTTGTGTTTTTTATTGTGGAATAAAGGTTCTACAATTGATCTTATAAGGGTGTCATTTTTCTTTCTAAGGAACACATCCCTAAAAAGACACCCTGTATAAAATGTTGTAACAAACATAACAATATATTAACTTACAAAGCCTACAAACACCGGACAAGCTGAATTTATATACACAATTAAGACAGTATGTCATATCCGTACATCACTAGATAAGCGGAGTAATTACGGTGCACGCCAGGAATACATGTAGCTTATTACATTTGTATTCCTGTTTGTTTGTATAAATGTAGATTTGATGAGGTACAAGGCAAAACCAAGTTATACATTTACGTGGGAGTGTTGAGCTAATTCAGTTTTGTTATTAAACTAGCTGTTTCCTGCGAATCTGTCGTTTGACGCTACTTACGTTAAAAAGTTTGCCTAAATGTCCTTTTATGAGATTTAAGCTATCTTCATACCAAATTTCAAAGCGATCGGTTCAGCCATGAAAGTGCAACAAACTGAAAGACGATGGTACTTTTATTTGTATAGTATAAGTATGGATTAAACTACCTATATTCTGTACTTATAGTTGTACATAATCACGAAATCTGTTCAATTCTCCAGGAAAATATATTTTTTCCATCTCTTGGGCTATAATGCCTTCCTGTGGAGAAAAGGCGCATGTATGATTAATTCATAGAAGCATATTAAACTCTCAAAGGTTACAATAAGGTTGGATGTGCAATACGATTCATAATAGTAGATGCATTCATCTTTCCTTAAGATAATTACTATATTGTCGAAGTAAGCCTGTTTGTTCGTTGCCTTTTAACGATTAAAGGACAAAACCTATCTTACGTGAAATTTGCTTGAGATAGTTTATAGCCCGTAGATGTACACGAAGTACTTTATATAGCGACTAGCTTATGCCCGGGACTTCGTCCGCGTAGATTTTGATTATTGACATTCCTTCTGAATGAACTATCTCCATTCCAAATTTCATCCAATTTCGTGTAGCCTTTGCAGCGGGAAGGAGTAAAAAACTAACACAAACACACACACATATACAAACTTTTGCATTTATAATTATTAGCAGGATGAACAACGTTACAAAACTGATTTTCGTATAGAGACACAGCTGAAACAGCTAAAGAAACTAGGTAAATTATCGTAATTCAACCTCAAAGCTCACATTCAGTTCCAGCAGCCCGATTTTCAGGTCTATTGTTCGTAGCAGGTTTTCGCTACAATTTTTTTGCGGAAAAATGCTGCTGCATTCTACACTGTTGCCAGGCGTAGCACTTGTAGCATTTTTGGCACTAGCAATGTGTTGGGTTCATTCTAAGTTTTTTTTATTACGATTATTCCTCACATAAAATGAATGAATAAATATCGGGGGCAATCTCACACAAGTTGACCTGGTCCCAAACTAGGTTCTAGGCTTTTACTATGGGTACTAGACAACGATAAACAACACTTATAAATTAAATCACGCCTGTTTCCCAGAGGGGTAGGCAGAGACCACTTCTTTCCACTTGCTACGATCTTGAAAAATTTCTTTCGCTTCTTCCACATTCATACATCGAGTCATGCACGCACGTCGGTTTCGGGTACTTAAGATTCGGCCCCTTTCCAGTATTTCTCCGATTTGACTCGAAAAAGTACGTCTAGGGCGGCCCCTTCCGACCCGTCCACTCACTTTCGATCTGTATATCTCTTTCGTCAATCTTCTTTCATCCATCCTTTCCAAATGACCGAACCATCGAAGCATGCCCAATAATATATACATGAAAAACCACCAACACTAAGACACGTGACTGAGATTTGAAACCAGGACCACTAGCTTCGTAGGCAGTGTCAATACTGTAGTATTCTCTGTAACGATTTGTACTCACAGTTCTGTTATATTATGCACTAGAAATATCGTCTCCTTGCCCTCACGATCACATACACAAAACCACCACAGCGTCACCAAAGTCAATTGTTGCACAGACTCTCTACGCGCTTCACTTCCGTGTCGTGTGTGCAGGAGACGACCGATGCTACTTTTCTTTCGCACATACACTACAATTACCAACAAGGCTAACTGCTTCGTCAGATTAACTTTATTCTATGTTTTTTATTCTTGTGGTCATCTAATGTTGACTTTATTTATAGTTCACAATAAACTATTACGCTTTCGACGGCCCAAAAAAAAGGCCCAAGTTAATAATAGACGGAGAAAGTCGCGGGCACAAGCTACTGCTTAATAAAGGTCTTTTAACTTGGAACATTAATTAAAATTTTACCTTAAGAAGAACCAACCTTGGAAATTGGTTTCCATTTTCATCTAGTAGGATTCATGTTAATCAATTAACATCAGAAACACAAAATGTTTGATTACCTACGTCAAACTCTGTCTCAAAAACTTTTTTAATTGAAATTGTTACCGTAACTTTGATTATCGGTAAAGATATAACGTTTTGATCAAGTCGCGTTCGTTAAAGTTGTTTCTGAGTTTACTGGAAATTTGGGCCAGAACCTATCTGAAGTATTTGAGGGAAAATGTACAAATTGTTTTGGGCCTCGGTAATTGGTCGGTTTATGTGTATATAAGGTATTTAATGACGACACTGGAACTACAGATTATACATTCAAATAAATTAAAGATTACTTTTCCTTGATACAAGATTATGTTGTTGAGTTGGTTTGTTCTATCATTGCAATCTATCCCGCTAACTTATAAACGTGAAATAAACTTGGAATAGTTTATGCCATGCTTTATCACTTTCTGTCAGATGAAAATGTTACAGTTATAGATAAAGACAAACCATGGCATAAACTATTCCAAGCTTATTCCACGTTTATAAGTAAGGGGGTATGATTGCAATGTAGTAATAGCGGTACACACCAAATTTCAGTAAAGTTCTGGAAATGGTGTTAAAATCTTGAAAACGATTGATTTTTAGGGCATAAGAATCAACTTCAGCACGAAAAAAAAGGAGAAGTTATGACGTTATATTGTTTAAGTATGGTTTTTTTGTTTGTTTTGAAACCTATTGTATGTGGTATCTAATGAAAGGGCGTACTAAGCCAACTCTAAAAATATATCACATATTATTTAATCAGTGACTTGTTCTAAATTAAAATAAAAATCATTTTCAAAACATACCAAGTTTGGGCTCCTCCACATAATAATATGATACGGATGCATCATTATTTGTAAAATATATCTAAAATGATATTATCCAATCTCAAGAACGCAATTTTGAAAATATAAACATGCAAAATTAAGTTAATTATGATTAAGTTTTTCCCTACTGACGACTTTCATTATACAATACAATACAATACAAATACTCTTTATTGAACACCAAAAGAAAACAAAACACGGAACAGTACATTCACGACGTCGACTTTCATTGTACAAGTTTGAAAAAGGAATTTTATTGAGTACGGTGGTTAGTCACTCAGAAGTATTACAATTATCACGCCTGATTGATAAAAACGTGTTTTAATTTTATATTCAACTTAAAATAAGAAAAAGTAAAAATATTTCTAGAGTTCCAGGTAACAAATTCGTTTCAAAGAGATTTTATCAGATCCCAATCGAGCGTGACTTGGCATGAAATAACGCAGATGATAGATTTGTCACCGAAGCAAAAAACTTTTTATTTACAAAACAGCACCTGAGAAAAAATATGCTGAAGTCGAGCCAATTGGGATTGGCCAAAAAAAATAACTCACGGTTTTTACTTTCTCATTCGAAAGAATAGGAAATTTTAAGACACCAATTTCATTAATGTTGTATTTGACCCAATAGTTAAGTTTTAATATCTTTATTTATTTAGCAGACATTTTATGGATGACATGATTATTTTAAATTTGGGATGGCATTTTCTAATAAATTCCAACAATTTAATGATATCCAATGACAAAAAGTGATTGTAATAGTAAATTAAAAGATAACATTTCAAGCTTTTTTCGTCTAGCCCGTAAGATACACCTAGGAGGGCTTTAAGCCGAAAACGAAAGTCAAACAAAGGTTAAATATACTTTTGTCGAAATATCCAAAATATTTAGATAAATATTTCAAAAATCTCATAATGCAGAACGGCTTTAAAACCCTATTCCTCGAAATGGTTTTCGAATTGGAGTAATCGTAAAAATATGAACAATCCGAATTGTTAGAAAACAAGCGATCGGTCCTTATTTTTAAATAATATGTCTTACATTAAAAACCTTTTAGCCATTTGCACTATTACAATAATTCGCGCTTAATGTCAATTTATGCCAAAAGAATGTTTTAAGTTATATCATATTATTTTGCGAATAATTACAACTTAATAAAAAAAAATGCAGTGTCCCAGCGCCCTTTTCTGTCGTAATTCGTTCAAATTGTTAGATGTAGAAACAGAAATCTGAAAAAAAATAGTTATTGTTAAGACTTGGGTCTTATTAAATAAAAATTGAAGATGGTAAAAATCAACCTCACAAGCGCGCTAAGAGCCAACAGAAGAATGCGATCGGCGACGAGGGACGAAACTTCACCGAAACTGGTTTAGCAGCCGTACCGTCCCTGCCTCACTATAGGTACTTGCACTCGTAGTGGCAACAGTCATTGTAAGTCAACTAGAAGGCAAAAGATCCCGTGGCAGGTCTTCGAAAAGATGGACTGACCAATTAAAACGACGCGCTGGCCTAGTGGGTAGTGACCCTGCCTACGAAGCTAGTGGTCCTGGGTTCGAATCCCGATAAGGGCTGATATTTGTGTGATGAGCGCGAATATTTGTTCCTGAGTCATGGATGTCTTCTATGTATTTAAGTATTTATTTCTCTTTATAATTATCTATTTATATCGTTGTCTAGTACCCATAGTACAAGCCTAGAGCTTAGTTTGGGACTAGGTCAATTGGTGTGAGATTGTCCCCTTATATTTATATATATTTATTATATAAAAGAGCAGTAAGCTATTGTTATGGTGCGGATGGCGACTAACAGTAGCTGTTGAAATCAAATTGTATAATTAATGCCATCTTCACTAACTTGATTAATATATAATTAATCATGAAGGATAAAATACCCGTCTGGTTGCCGGGTTAGAATAGTGCTACTCCATATCTTCCCGTGGATGTCGTATAAGGCGATTAAGATCGCTACGCTGGTAAACATCTTAGCCTAAATTGTGCAAAATGTAGTAACAGAATTAACAACTGGTTGTTAAAGTTGTAGGTAATTCTGTAGCTCTGCCTACCCCGCTCTGGGAACGAAGGCGTGAGTTTATGTACGTATAATAATCATGAAGTGCATAAACAATACCCCTTGTTGTTGTATCTTAAGTTTATGTACCAATTTACTTGTTATGTTTTTTTTTACAATAAGGTGTTTATTTACATACATGTTACAAACAATATCATCGTCTTCGAGGCTTACTTAGGCCCGTATTAATAAACTAATCTCAACTCTAATGCTCGTCTCGAGATGTGTCAAAAATTACATTGTTCTATGGTTTGACGTTTACTTTGACTTATCTTGTGACGTGCATCTAAGCCAAGATTAGTTTATTAATACGGGCCTTACAGTCTTAACTATGACACTAGTTGAGTACAGAACGTGAATAACCGCTTTGTTTTTATATACTTAACACAAAACCATGATCAATTTATTGTTTCTCACACTACTCCATTATTATTTAAGGGGCTTGTTAGAACTTTTACAGTAAAATAAACTTAATTAAGGTGCTCTTAAATTAAGGGCTATTTTATCGTCATTTTCCTTTATTTAGTCGGACAAAATAAAATAGCAATAAAAATGTAGCTGCCGGTTGTCTTTTATTTAAGCTTTGTTAAAGTACTTTCATGACCTTGACTTATTTACGTTTCGTTTTCGAAATCGTTTTCATTGACATTTTCAAATAGTTTGGTTAGAAAATTAATTGAGGAATTTTTGGTTCATTCATCTATTATGGCGAATTTGTAATCAAATTCGGATGGTATTCGTAAGTTCTCTAATTTTCAATATCTCAAGTGTCTTTGTAAACGTCAAATTTCTTGTAAGACTTAAATTCGGATAGACGATTTTAAAATTGAGTTTACAGATAACATTTATAAGTGTGTCTTATTTGTGTTAAAAGTATCGGGCCATAGTAGAAACATAGCTAGCATAAAAAAAAATTTAAAGGAGAGAAGCTAAACAAAAATCAAAAATTAACATGAACAGTTCATCATACAATAACATTTAGGTTAGTCTTACTAGTATTAATGGAAGTAAATCAAAACATTGTAATGCTCCTTTCTTTATTATGTTAAAGTTCGGTTTAAACATGATTTAAAAGGTGTCCTGCTGTTTGACCAAAAGTCATTTGACAAAATGACACTTGACAAACAACGTTTTACAAAAAAATGTTTCGTCACTTGATCATTTTACTAATAGTCATTTTACAAATGATTTACTTTTCCAAATGATCAACAGTTAAATTTACATTTTATAAATGATTAATTGATAAACTGAACATTAAACAACTGAGTTATCAGACAAAACTACTATTGGTCTAAAAACGTTTGGTACAATGTATTATTTGAGAAGTGTTTTGTTTATTAATAAATCTAATAATATAATTATATTGTATGGGTCAAATTAATACACATTATTTGGAAAATAATTATTTATTTAGGTATATATTAATACACTAGTGAAAGGAAAATAATATAAGTATTAGTTGATATCTAGTCATAATCATCATTCATAATTAGTTTTATCTTGCCTGTAATTTGTTTTAACTATCCAAAAATGCACAAAGACGAATCAGGGCAGAACCGATAAGGATAGGTTAGGTTAGAAGGCCAAGGCGGGAGCAAAGCTCCCGCCTTGGCCTTCGAGGTTGTTTTTTTTTCTGCCCAGAAATAGGGAAACTAATGTTGAATGCAACAAACATGAAATCATATCTTTTTATGAAATAACATTTTGCTAAATGACATTTGGACAAATGCTTAATTTGCGAAACATATTATTTGGTGAAATGGAAAAAGGTCAATTGACATTTTATTATTTAACACATTTACCATGTGTAGTGTTTGCTAATTGATCAATTGCTAAGTGAGTTTTTGTAAGATGATACTTTTGTCAAATGTCTCGTTTGCCAAATGATCATTTGGTGAAACGTTGTTTGTCAAATGAACATTTGTCAATAATTTTTTGGTCAAACATCAGTGAACCGATTTAAAAGCATGCTATCGAGTCGTAACCTATTTTACAAAACATTGAAGTGCCCCTAGTTCGTTTCTTTCACGAAACGACTGACGTCTCGATATTCACCAAAAACGTTTCATCTACTATCTCTGCATTTCTTTTACTAACGCGATCAATTCATTTGAAAGAGCTTGCAATGTACGCAAAACAATGAAAGTTGTCAGTAAAATTAAATATTTGTGTACATTCGGCGGAAAGGGCTTGACATACCGTGCTATTAATGTAGCCTGGCATGTTTACATAGTTCAGGGCTTTACTGTGCTAATATTTTATTTTTTCTAGTTGTCATTGGTCAACAACACAAATATGGACAAAAACTACGTAATTTTTATGGCTAATCTATTGGCTATTATTAACGCTTATCGGAAGACGCAGCTTGGTATGGCTAGGCCTCCAATATGATGGGCCGACTTGCATGTTTGCCGCAACTTTAGCCACGTAAAGTTGCGGGAAACCGATGAATGCAAGCGGCGCAGACCAACGATCGAGTGAGTGTCGAATGGCGAGTTTAAGTAGTCCCGTCAGAGCAAACAAAACCGTGCAGGTGGTAGGACCTTGTGCAGGGTCCGTCCGGATCGCTACCACCATCTTATCCATTAACCTACCGCCAAACAGCAGTGTTCGCATTATTGTGTTCCGATTTGGGGATAAGACAGCCGCTGAAATGACTAGCATAGTGGCATTCCATCTTTGTCCTCAGGGTTGGCAATGGCAACGCATTTGCAGTCTTAGGATTGCATTGCAGTCTTGTGAATGCGAATGTCTATTGGTCACAATTTCCACTTACCATCAGGTGGCCTGTGTGCTCGTTTGTCTTCTCTATGCCATAAAAAAAACACATTTTAGCGCGTGCATTCTCCATTAGGCATACGTTCGATCTCATCGACAGAAAGCCATGCTGCTAAATTGAAAATGCACGCGCTAAGATGTTTTTTGTTCGCTCTGACGGGACTACTTAAACTGGCTGCTGCGTCTTTTATTCGTCTTTGTGACAAACCTTGAAGGAGGCCTAGATCCATCAGTAGACGTCTTTCGGCTGAAATAATGAATGTGTAGTTAAATAATTTGAAGAAAAAAACAGCCACACAAAATATATGGGTACAAAGTTGTGGTTTGTTATGTATGGGAAAACTTAATAGTAACAATTATTAGTTAGAAAAAAATATACCTAGGATTTATAAAGGTAAACTTAGTCTTTTAATGGATCTCTCCCAGTCTACCTTTCGGAGAAATTTTCTTGTAACGTATAAACATTGTACGTACAAACAAACTGTATTTAAACTCTTTTTATTTTTACCCCTTTTCTGTACAACGTGCACGATAGTAATAAAATATTTTAAGTACCTAATATATATTATGAATTTATGAATAAGAATTGACATGTAAAAATTTATATTTTACTTATAAACGATTGAATTGAACTGAATAAAATAACTTACAATAAGTAATTTTTTTTTGTTTTTTTGGGTGGTTTCTTGACAAAGCAATAAAAACGAAGAGGGTTCTTCTCTCAACGACACATTTCTTGATCATGGTTTTGAGGCGAAATGATTCCGGGTCAGCTCGGTGGATTTTTTAATATTATCTTGCGATCTATACATTATATCTTGAGGATGAAGGATTCTATATCTACCTTTGTAGTTAATAATTTGGTAAATGTCGTAACTAATCACTGTAGAGAACTCCATCCCCTGAGACGCTTGTACTCACGTTACGTTTAACGGCGGAATTTAGTAACGCTTACGGACAAATTATATTCCGTGGTCCCAAATGATTGGCATGAAGGGGTTTGATCTGACATTCGTTTCTTATGAGTTTTTAAAGTTGAAGGTAAAAAGTGAACTTCATTTTACTTACGCATGAATGCTATACTGAAACTCTGGTAAGTATTAAAATTAGCGGAACTCTATTATTGGCTTACACTTGGAACTATTTCAAAAATATTGTGAACAATGTATGTAACACTTTTAACAGAATAAAAACAAAATCAATAAAATGAAGATTAAAAAAAAAAGGAAAAAAACAAACTTATGTTGCAGAAACTGGACAAACAAAATACACAAAAGCTTAATATTTATAACATACAATATTTTGCCCTCAGGATTGCTAGTAGGTATGACGTCAAAACTGATAGCATTACAAAAACATACTACGGAGCATTAAATTCAAAACTTTGCATCGCTTCCTTTCCCTATATACAAGACTAAATCAATAGAAAATAACGAGATAACGTTAGTGCAAACTTCGATTTTCAAAATAAGTTTATCGTTTCGATATACTTATCTAACAAGCCAGCACCCCAATATTTATGAAAACGCCTCACGATCTTCGCTTACATAATCTGCACCGTAACACATATATGGCTGGACTCATTAAAACTTTAATTAAGTTTGAGTTCTCGGGAAGCGAATGAATAACCGTTAGGAAGTAATATTACTAAGATCGCGCGCCAAATATAGCACGCCATTCATAGCACATGTAACGTTCGTTCAGAAATCGGTGTTAAAAGTTATCTAGGCTCTCGTAATGAGCTCTTCTGTGAATGGAGTGAAGACGAAGAAAACGAAGTTGCGCAGTTTCCTCGTTGATTATTGGAGACTACTTTTAAAACATCGAGGAAGAAAGTTGATTAGTGGGATAAGGAAGTTTTAAGAAAAAGTAATTAAGAAAGTAATACCTACTTTCTGTTCTGGCTTAAGGACTTTACAACTTATTGAGAGCCGTTGAGACGACTAAGAATCTCACTAATATTATAAATGCGAAATTATGTTTGCGTATTTGTTTCGTATTGAATGTTCAATACGATAGCCAACTAACGCAAAAATAGCCAGAAGAAGTACTTTTGTAATCATTTTGTTACATAATTATTATTATTTTTGAGGGTCTGCGAACCAGTTACTACTACGGAATATCTATCACTCGAAAAAGGCATTAATGTAGTACCAGGCGTCAGATGCCAGTTTGGCTTTGAGTTTATTAGTGAAAGTCCCAACAAACATTATTTATTTTTTAATAAAATAAAATACGCCATAAAAACCGTTCTGCCAAATGCGGTCAAGCCAATCATTTGGAACCGCAGAATATAATTTATCCGCAAGCGTTACCGAATTCCGTCGTTAAACGTTACATGGGCGTAAAGCGTCCCCGGGGACCGACGCTCTTCAGTGATTAGTTACGCAAATTACCCTTAACATGAAATTAAATTATGGTTCGCAATGGATATACTGGTGTGGACGAAAGTCTTCAAAATATAAGGATTTTGTTATGTTCAAAGTAACGGAAATGAAAATATTACGACGGGGACGTTGTACTCGTAAGCCTAGTCGGTATTAAAAAAACCAGGGCTTAAGAATAGTTCAAAAATACCGGTTAAATGATTATGTTTCTTAACCAGCCCATATCACCATCTTGACAATGACATGACAGGTGACAATTCAGTATACATTGCAAAGTTAACACGATGACACATCAATGGAATTCATATAAGCTGCCATGTACACTGAAATGTCACCTGTCACCTGTCATTGTCAGGATGGTGAAGTAGACAGGTTCTTTGTAATTGCTCGCTTGGAGCGGACCAGATTCGGTGACGCTGATTCGTTTTTGATTCCTTCTTCATTTGGATGGCGTGGCGACTGTGGTATTATAAAATGATAGTAATGGCCAGCTTAACTTCCTGCTGAGCAAGAAAAAATGCAACAAAAGAGCTAGCTACGGAGAGGTAGCTAGGGTAGAAAATATGAGAAAACGGTAGTGGTGTTTGATGCGAGCAAATTAGCGATCAAAACTGAAATAATATCGATTCCGTTCGAACAGAAATGAAAATGCTCTTAATATTTGTAAATATGGCGTTTCTAACAAGCTGGTTAAAAAATGACCAGATTTGTGAACCCTGAAAAAGCTACGGGATATAATGAAAATTATGAATTGCAAATAATTTCAAACACCTAAAATGTTAGTTTTTTTTTCACATGTAAGTACCCCAATTAGGTACAAAACTGCTCCAAGCCTCCAAAAACATTCATTTGCTCGTAAGGTAAATAAACTAAACAATGAACAGCCCAGTTTTTACCTTTCTTGTTTACTAAGCCTGTTATTTGTTTACTGTCTTGGTTAATGAACGGTTTTTATCACAGACCTTTGTTTGACCACGACGAGGAATGAAAAATAGGTTATTATACCTCATTTGGATATACCAGACCTGTAGTTGGCCTCTGCCTTTTCTTTGTATGAGTGGGAAGAGTACGAAATGTATATTTCCCACTCTTCGCACTCGTATAAGGTTGACTACTGGTCTCTGACTGACCACCGGTGACCCTACATACTTAACAAAACGTGTCGTAAATATTATCCCATATGTTTGAACTAACTATCCAAATCATTGTTAAACACTTCAATTTCACTACCAATCCTGTTAAATAACGTAAAACAGTTATTAATTCAAAAATAATTGCTTTAATCTTTCTAAAAGACACCATCAACAACAGATTGCTGTTAAAACCTCTCAAGCACGTCATTACCGCTCCAAGAAAGTATTAAATGCCAGTGTCATTACCCTCGATTATTTATTTATCCGGCAGGTACCTGGCATCCGTCCAACGACGCCAGCTGCCAGCAGTTCAGACGGTAATTACAAATATATTATATATCCCCGGTTATGATATTGCAGGAATTAGGTTGAGAAATTTATTGAATATAACGTTTTATGTGAATTTGTAAACAGAGTTTTTTGTTTATTTTATTGTTGCATTGTTTTTGGCTTTTAATTACCCAATTTATTGATTTTAAGACAGTGCGTTGCTTAAATACAAAAGCGACACAAACTAAAATGTATCAAGTTTTAAATCAAACTGTACTTGTTTTTGATTTGTGGCGCTTTTGTATTAAAGCAGAGAGTGGTACAATACAATTGAACAGTTGAAAAACTAGAGACCAGTTATAAGAAACTTCATTTTGGCTGTATTCAATTCATCTTATTTGATTGATAGAAACTGCGTAACTTGTGGTTCTTTATGACCCACAAAAAAAAACAAAAAAAAAACCGCTTTTAAAAATTCTTAACACTTGTGTGAACATCATTACGTTCGGCGTTCCGAGAGATCTTGGTTCAAATCAGCGCCCAGTTAGCAATGTGTATTCAGGAATCGATTTGTATTTCAGTATTAAAGCGAAGTCGTCAGAATATTTTCTCGCAAGTAAAGAATACATATTTAACTTGGCCCAAGTAACTTTTAATACAGAGGATAGAGTTATTTAAAGATCAAAAAAGGTTGACAGCTAAGTATTAACTGTTCACACCTACTCCTGCAAATGGCGTGGGTTCAAATGTTTCTATGTGCCAGGTTAGGAAAAGTAAAGTAAACTCTTGGTTAAAAATAACGTTTTACGCCGTTTTCAGTTTCGGCTGAGTGTAATTTAAAATACGTATGTTTTGTCTGAGTAGGTTTATTCTATTTTTAAATTTACTTTTTAATAGTACACTCCAATAACAGTTAATGCCACGCAAAAAACATTGTTACACTAATGATTCAAATGCAAAAGTTTTTGTTTTTGTCATTCCTTCACGCTGAAACTGCTGGACGGATTTAGATTAAAAAAATTGAGACGGCTTACTCTTACGAGTAAAAGACTTACTAAGTATCTATTAGGAATTTCTCATTGAATGATTAAAATGGAAGAAGTCGCGGGCAACAGCTATTTTGTATATTATCACAACCATCTCAAAAACATTTCTAAAGATGCGTTCAAAGCGGTGACGTATTTATTTAAACAATTCCTATGCAGAGGATGCCTGTTGGCCGATGAAACAGATTCTCACGTGATCCTGGAATGCGTAGGTGTATCCGCTCAACGAACTGAAATCCTCAAGACACCGAGGTCACTCTGAGAAGCCTGTGGAGATACCAGGATCCTGCGCTTCTGGTCGGAGTAAGGCTGGCTAGACTACTAGCTGCTAAGTGCGGAAAACGAAGATCACCTCAACCTCAAATTTTCATCGAACGAGTTTTTATTTTAAAAAAAAGTTAAATTAATAGTTATTCAATCTTAAACGTACTGATAAATTGAGTGTATAAATTATAAATAAAACTACACGTGATCTTCAAAGGTATGTGATTATCGAGTAAATAATATGAGAAATTGCAATATTTTTGGCATTGTATACATCTTTGCCCAATTCAATTAAAATCGACCAATATAATATTTAGATACTTTGACTATGCCAAGTTTTTTTGTTTTAAAGAACAATCTAGATCAAAATACCACCAAAAGCAGATTTCTAAGGCACCACATCAAACGGTTGTATCCAAAACCGATATAACCCAGTGTATGGAAATGTATAAAATTCAGTGCCTGAACAAAAGCCATCGCATTCGCCGCATTGCACCTAGATTTAGCTTTTTGGGTTCCCTCAAATGGAAACCTTTTTGTTCTATAAGGAATAACATTGTTTATTTGCTTATTTGACGCAGAATTTGACGGGCCCTTATGTAAATTATAGAGGGCAGTTCAAACAGCATGCTCGGTTCTATTGCAGATAAGCATAAAGGGTCCTTCCAGAAGCACTGAAGCAATCCCCCCTGGACTCGTGCTACAATTTGGATGTATTATGGAGACAGGTTTTCCTCAAGAATTTCGACGACGGCCTTTCTGCGATCTTCACCAGGTCGTCAATCCACCTTGTGGAAGGCCCGCCAACACTTCGTTTTGTTGGGTAACATCTATGTCCAGGCGTGAATGTCTTTTGGTTTGTATCATGACGATGATGGTGGAAACCTAAAATAAATCAATTTGAATTTGAATTGAGAACATGCTTTCAAATACCTGAATATAAGTCTACCGGCCCTCTTAATTTTCCAATTAAATTTTAGTTAACATGCCGCTTGTGTCCAACTTTACTAGTAACACCCCCGATAATTGCCATCCAATAATAGGCACCTAGTGATGGTAAAATTATTACCTGTAAAATTATATTAGAAACAACAAACAAACACGGCAGGGAGCCGACAGTAAAAATTTAACCCCGTGTGCTCATTAAAAAAAACGTAACTCCCTTATTCATAAACGCACAACAAACCTACTTTAGTTAAAGTATTCTTTGTCTCTTATTCTCGAATTCACATGTTACATTGACAGATAAGGACAAAATCATATTTTATGCACACTAGTTATTGCGCGTTTATGAACATACAAACATACAAATTTGCATACAAAAGGTGAGCTTAATGCCTAATGGATTTTTCTACAAGTTGACCCTTGGCCAAATAAAAATTGTTGCAAGCGGTGCAATATTTTAAAAATGTCAATTTAGAGAAACGAGGAAAGAGCATCGAAAAAACATAGTAAACATAATTATATAACATTTCATTTTTGCATGAAATAATACACTTGATATACAAAAGGCGAATTCAATGTCGTAAGGCATTCCCTACCAGTTAAGCTTTGAGCAAAAGAGTTAGTTTTTATTAACACCCTTTAAAAAAAACATGTCAACAAACGGAACCATAAAATTGTAACCCGCAAATAAAATCATCGGATAGCCTCGCGAGCCGACAGAACGCGATCGGTGGTTTTTTTATCCTTTTGTCTATCCGCAGAAGGTTTTTGCCTGAAAGCAGCCAGTACCAATATTTCCTCGGCTACGGCCAATACATTTGTCGCAGTGTTAGCATATCCCCAAAGATTTAAGGTTACTAAGTGCAGGGAGACACCATATATTATCAGCGTTTTTATTCTCTACGTTAATGTAAGATATGGTGTTTTGTTTATGATACGGGCAGTGTGTAAATATTTTATAGCTTTAAAACGCACCTGGTTTTTTTTTAACACGTTTACGGACAGCACGTTGAGAGACGTAAACTAAGACCCTCGTGATATGGCACTATGGCTGTGGCCGGTGTTTTTAATTGCACCATAAACGGAACTGCGTCCACGGGCAGGGTAGGTGCAATAGGTAAGATTTTTACTGTACGAAATTACATACATATCTTCCGTTATAAAGTGGCACAATGCTTGACACAACGTTAAATGTGACAGTTTGTCCATGGTCGTAGAATATGTTGTAGGTATGGGATTTGTTTGTGCCATATCATGCAATTTCAAGGGTGGTGTGTCCGTGAACGTGTTAATTAATAGCGTTGTGTTAACAAGGTGTATTTCGCCAGTATCAAATTTTAGACAATTAACATGGCTTTATTACAAAAACATGTCCATGGATATCACACGCGAGGACTATTGTTCGGTTAAAGAGTATTTACTCTGGTGGAGCACATGGGATTAGTTCCACGCGCTTCTAAAATAATAATTACTGGCAGGATGGATATTCCTGTGTTTAAGTATTTTGTCTATTAGATCTCATAACATAATGTTCTTAAAATAATGCATCTTGGATTCCTCTACTTGTGTTGTGGGAGCAATAAATTCGCAAGTTGCAGAATATTCCTAGATAGCAGGTACTTGAAAATCTTGTCAAAAAATTACTGAAAACATTATCAAAACGCTTTTTTGAGCATTGAGGATGATTGTTATCGACATAAAAAAATTAGGTTGTTTTAAAACCACTTTCACAATTTATGAAGCCTCTTGTCTCTAAGTATGATAAATAAATATCACTGGACTATCAGGGGACAATCTCACACAGATTCACTTAGTTCCAAACTGAGCTCGTTTGTACTATGGGTACATGAAGACGATAAACATAGAGTTATTTTGGCAACAAGAGAGCAAAGTTGGTTTTTACTGCGAGTGTTGATTTTAAATCCCGAGTATGCGAAGGATTCAAAGAGACGAGTTGCAAATAACTTTGGTCTAATGTGACACACATCCTTTTTACCTCAGCAGTGAGACCCCTAAAACTTACAGGTACAGTCACCACCCGCGAATGTTACGCCACTTGCCACTCTTCTTAATTTAACCGTGTAATGCATTTTGGGTTGACAGCCGACTTGACATATTACCCGAGTGTAGTACACGGCTAAATTAAGAAGAGTGGCAAGTGGCGTAACATTCGCGGGTGGTGACTGTACCTGCAAATTACGTCATGACAAAAATGAAACCAGACAGCCAAGCCAATTAAACCACTACCACTTTGTCTCACGCTCACCTTTTTGAGGCGCTGAGGTAAAAAAATAATTGGCTGTTTCAATACAGCAACCGTTCCTTATGCAACATAATAATATTTGACGTTACAGTGCCAAGACCTCGATATTGAGCTCGTTTTGTATTAAAAATCGGAATGCTGAGCACCGAATGTACTAAGCCTTTATAAAGCTTGATTTGAAATGAGTAGCCTAAGGTGTTTGAAACGCAATCACCTACGTAGCAGGGGTGAAATCACTGCAACTTGGCACCCTGCCACGTCACTAAACACCTTGGTAAAGGAATTCAGGAACACTTATAGCGTGTTTAGACGATGCGTTTTTCTAGTACAAACATTTAGGTACTTAAAATCAATTACAAACAATGTTCTTTCATTATAGTTAAATACTTGAAGGCAAACGAGCACACAGGCCGGTTGTTGGTAAGTTAGATTTGAGATCCAAATACCGATACCAAGGCAAGAGATATCAAATCATATCTCTAGACTGTAATCATAAGACAAATGGTAAAGTGACCGTGAATCAAATTTTTTTTTCTAGTCAATAACTTTTGTAGACCGTACCTTTGCAAGATGTCTCAAAGATGGCAGTGAGAGTTTCATTAATCGACAACTTTGATTATAAAAATATAGATCAATTGCCAGCAACATGACACGAGAACTTGCTCAAAATCTGATTTGTTTTTTTTTTCGTTATATTGACATCAATAACAATTAATAATAATAATAAATATAAGGGGACAATCTCACACCAATTGAACTAGTCACAAACTAAGCTCTAGGCTTGTACTATGGGTACTAGACAACGATATAAATAGACAAATATATACTTAAATAAATACATAGAAAACATCCATGACTCAGGAACAAATATTCGAGATCATCACACAAATATCTGCCCTTACCGGGATTCGAACCCAGGACCACTACCTTCGTAGGCAGGGTCACTACCAGCGCGTCGTCACACTATATTATTCTAGTGCTCCCTAATTATTATAGCATTTTAAACACGGTCTTTTTTACTGTCAATAAGACCTATCATAGCGTTGACAACACGATACCAAATAGCAGTAAAGACCACGAAGAATACGGCCCTGGTTTAATATTAAAAAGCAAATTTTAAAATAAACATACTGATAAACGATAATGGTCAAAAAAATGCACCGTGTGTTTCCATTCCAACAGTGTCACGTTACGCTCTCTATTAGAAACTATGTCCGAGGGACCTGACACCAAAAGACTTCACGATTGAAAATTTCCAACACACAGCTCTGAATAACAAAAGCTTTGTCTCATCATTGTTGTTCAAATAGCAGATGCCTTTATTAAGCATATCTTTTGACCGGCTTCAGTAAGGGAGAAGGTTTTATGTTCTACTTTAGGTTTTTTGTAGAATGTTCAGCAATTTATTCACCAATAATTGTGATCAGACATTGAAAATATATTTGTTTGCTTGATATGTTATACTTCCAAGGATTCGTGAGGAACTGAGGGAACTCCTCACGTATCACAAGTATACATATGAGGATTTTAGTATTTTTAATGTAATGTCTAGTATTTTCATTCAGAAAGTATCGTTTGGTAAAGTGGAACTGATGATGAAGACCACAAATGCCCACCGGAACCATTTTAAAATAAATTATTTCTTGCATCTTAGCCTGTTGTGCAAAATGTGGTTATAGATTTGACAACAAGTTGTTAGAGTTGTTGGTAATTCTGTAACTCTGCTTACCCCTTTCTGGGATGAAGGCGTGACGGTATGTATGTATGTATTTCTTGTATTTTTGACGGCGGTTTTTGTTTGAAAACATTTGCAAACTAAACACTGCAATCCTAAGACAAAAGTGAAAGTCATGAATTTACAAAAGTTTACGATGCTTATTGTAAAAAATCCGTGAAACGATCATTCTGCAATCGAAAATTTTGATCTTACGTCATCGTCACATCACATAATATTTTTTTATAATAGTTAACTTGTCCTGACCTTAGATTTATCTGGTATGTCTAGTATTTATTTAGGATTCAATTTTTCCTTTATGGTTATCTTTAAACAGGACTTAGTTGTATACGTTTTATTAATTGCTGGTTGTCGTCATATTTCAAGAAGTTTTTTATATAACACTTTCAGTCTGTTAACTACATTTTGTAGATTCAATTTAAAATTTAAAATATTATTTATCAATATCACGTTAATTGACGTCTTTTGGCTTATTGGTAAAGTCAGTAGTAATAATAATAAAACGATAAAAATATTTTAAACAAGACACTAACTCGAGTTAGTAAACGTCAGATTCATACGACAACTGTCATTTTAACTCGAGTTAGTGCCATAACCAAGGGTTAAATTCAGCGTGCAAGTGGCCCTGACTGAAGTATCATGAAAGAAAGTATTTTTAACCGCTCAATTTATATACGGCAACGCAATACAATTTTCCATAAAATGTGTTTGAGCTCTCACATCTTTAAATTGGTGCTCTATATAACCGAGCGCACAAATCGCCAGCCAAGCATGAACGTATGCAAGCTCCACAGTATCGACCTACATACTCGTACTCTCTATTTGACCTACATAGACCACAAAAATATTTCCTCCACGGGAATCAATCAAAACTTCACCTACAGCATGTCACAAACCACGACCCTTACTCCGGAAAATAAAACTTGTTTTTCCGTCCACCTGGCAGATCGCCAGCCACCCTCACAACACCTGGTCCCTAATTGCTTCACATATTTTGGCTTACCTTAGGTATTGACGTGCATAGCGCTGCATTTTTTATTTTTTACAATCTTTTATTTAACGCGCTTTGTTTGTATGTGGTTTTCATTAAAAAGCGTACCTACGGACTAAAATAAGGAAACAGTTATTTAACTAGTGCGTTGCAAAAATTAACTATACTGCTAAATATAAATAGTGGTATTTCAGACTAAATTCCTGTAGCATTAACGCGCTATCCTGTAAAATATTACATAATCTACTGAATTGTTTTCAAAATTTACACCTTTAGAAATTATTACACAAGAAATTTCAAGTGAAATATGAAGGAATGGGAATCATCATCAAATATTGCCTGGAAATGACGTCGTTGTAGGATATTTTAATATGAGACAAGTCATGATGGGCCTTCTTACAAGCAACTTTATCATGTTATAATATTGACATTTGGTTTTCATTACATGATAATATCGGAAAAAAAAACATGAAGTTCAGATTAGATTGAAATACCACCAAAATCATGGAGAATATTATCACAAAAAATTTACTGCATATAGAAGATTTTTGCGAGATAAAAGGAAACGTTAGAACAGTAAAAGGCCTAAAAAAAGCGAGGGTTATTAAAGAAATAAAATAAAAGGTTGATAATCAGAACTTAAATCAAAAAGCTCTAGACAAGATGCTTTATGAGAGCATTATCGTTGTAGAAAATGTATAGCACTAACATTAACTGTCGGACGGTCGCGTCAAGCGCTTATGTCAATTTCATACATTTTGTCGGATTTTCGACAGTCATTTGCGTTAGCATGAAGCATCTTGTCTTAAACTACTGATCTAATTCTTACTAACTAGTAAAGAAGTTATTACTTGTACACACACCATTACGCCTTTATTCCTAGAGTGGTATAGGCAGAGCTACAGAGTTACCAACAACTCTAAAAACATTTAATTAAAATTATAAGCAAAAACTCATCTAAAACAACGTAATAAAAACTACCAACCGCTAAATATTAAACTGTACGCAAGCACCCACGCCGCATCATACTAATTCAACAACGCAAAAGTCGATATCTCCCTTGACAGCTTCACATGGTCCCCCGATCTATCGATAATAGCTCTTATTAGCATCACAAAAAGTCCACCTGAATGGCAATGACGCGCCGTGGTGTAACTTTGTGCGCATTCATTACTCGGCTTGACCCGGACGTGACGTCGCATAATGTTTGGTCCTAGTCAACGATCATTTATTACTTTCGAAACTAGGGTCGCGCAGTTAGCGGGGAACGCGTAATCGGTTTTTACCCCTGACGAGAAAAGAGGGGGCTTAAGTTCAACATGTTACACATCGCATCTTTAGAATTATAGTAACCTAATTAGCAAATTTTGGATTTCGAGTTAGGTCTCTACAGTAATAAATTTATGACTCAAAGTCGAACGCTGAAAATTTTGAATTAGGTCACTATAATTCTAAAGGAGCGTCATGTTTGGATATCTGAGTATCTTAATATCTGTCTGTGGAGTACCCTAAGCCGTATGAATGTGAAGAAATGTATGTATCGGCCGATGATGGAGCGTGATTCTGTGATTCTTTTAGGAATTTCCTGTAAATACCTCTACTTTGCGTAATTAATTGATGTAAAAAAAGAGAGACCTACCACCACCATCTAATCCATTAACCTACCGCCAAACAGCAGTGTTCGCATTGTTGTGTTCCGGTTTGGGGATAAGACAGCCGGTGAAATGACTAGCATAGAGGCATTCCATCTTAGTCCTCAGGGTTGGCAACGCATTTGCAGTCTTAGGATTGCATTGCAGTCTTGTGAATGCGAATGTCTATGGGTCACAGTTTCCACTTACCATCATGTGGCCTGTGTGCTTGTTTGTCTTATCTATGCCATAAAAAAACCTTCAAGTATATACCAGTTCGAGATCATAATAGAAGAAAGCAGAAGGAAAAAATAACACAATGAGAAAAATAATCTTGACCATTTAAAATAACAAAAGTACGCATTAAATATTAAGCTTACAATATAATAGAAATCACTTCACCCAACGCTCCTGTTGGTGAAGTGATTTCTATTTTTTAATTAATGATAATGGTGAAGACCATTTCCATGATTACAATGCAGAAAATCTAAGAATTCACTTGTAAGTACATTCCTCGTTATCCAAAACATGTCTACTGCTAGGCATATTGCAACGTCTTTCCCAAAGATCTCCACCATGATCAAATTGATCAGTCTTGTGCTGATGGCATTCTTAATCTATGCAAGTTATTATATTGAAAAATATATCGTAATAAGACATGCTTTTGAAGCGGCCATTTTACTTGAGCCTTCGCTGTTTGATGTTTTCGATGTTTTAATTAATTTTTTTAACACAGTTAGGTACCTAAATAGAATTGCCGAACGGTTTGTGTTATTTTGTATGAATGGGCCAGTATTCAATTTTGAATGTTTTTTTTTGTGCTGTTATTTCGTAATGGTTTATTTATAGTTATATAATTATTAGCATTGAATTCGCGAGTTTCGTGGCCGTACAAGACGTATGATATGAGGTCGAGAGGATGGAGAGAAGTAAAATATTTAATGACCGTCTTTTTGTCCACAACTTTCGTTGGAGTGACAAAATACTATCAGGGATATAAAGTTAGGAAAGGATATTAATTCTGAATATTAATATTGGGATTAATTTATAGGGATGGTAACCGTTATTTATATTTAAATAATTAAGTTATCTGGTCATGTATTTTAGTTTGTACATAAATTTAGAATTATCAGTTGTAGATTGTTTACAAACTTGGTGTTATGATGCGTTTTTAGCGTACACGTTACACAAAATCGAGAAATACACATAAAATATAAAAAAAACGTCTTCTACTGGGATGGACTTGCGGGCACCAGAAACAGCTGCCCCTGATTTCACTAACCTGACAATTGCTAGGTCACCTGTCACCTGTCATTCGTGAATGTATATTTTAATTAAAATTGGCTAGCATTTAATCTATGTCCTGGATAAAAATATACAATAATCTTAGTCTCGGAACAATTTAATTTGCAGTCGAAAATAGGTAATAAAGATTTTGACAGGCACGAAGTTGCGGAAAACAGAGTTTTTTTTTTACTACTTTGAAGTTTTGAATTTGATTCTACTTTTAATTGAAATTTAAAATTAGGCCTTAATTTTGACGATTAATTTCAAACCATCTTCTTTTCATTCAAGTAAAAACACAAAATGAAATCGCTTACTCTTTATCGACAGGAAACTTAGCTAAAAGATTTAAAACTCATGTCTAACATACTAAACACTTAAACTCGAACCAGCTACTAAAAACTTCAACTTCCTCGCTACACTCGCTACGCAGTGCTTAAACCTATTTCTACCCGGACGAACATTTGCGTTGAAAGTACCGTCAGCATAATCCTGTAGTGTCAGCAAGTTAGGCTAGGTGTCATTTGGTAGATAATCCGATAGCTTCGCGCGCCGTATGGCTTCAGATCGGCTTTCCATATCGACCACAGTTCTATTTAGATTAATTGGTTTTTATTGATTTTTAGATGGTTTTAGGGTGGGTATAGAACGCTGCTGAACGATGTATTTAACTATTGTTTAAAGTAACATTTTAAATTCAAAAGTGACTCTTCTTGTTTGTTTATTTGTTACGTTAATACAACTATACT
The DNA here is from genome assembly GCA_963966035.1 of Acleris laterana. Lineage (NCBI taxonomy): Eukaryota > Metazoa > Arthropoda > Insecta > Lepidoptera > Tortricidae > Acleris > Acleris laterana. The sequence goes on from OZ014442.1 coordinate 17,264,422, forward strand.
ACAGAACTGATTTTAGTGAAATTTGGAGATAGCTTTAATCCTGGGGTAGGATAAAAAGTGGGGTAAAGGCATAGTGCGAAGAGTGGGAAATATTATCTTTCGTACTTTACCCACTCATTCAAAGTATAGGCAGAGGCGGACTACACAGGTCTCTGGCTGACCACTCACTGGTGACTTTATTTGACAAAAAAATATAAATTTCCTAAAGGAATAGTAACAATTGTAAGCAGATGGCGTCGCGAGAAAGATAAATTTATAATAAGGGAACTGATAGCCCGTAGGAAACCGCTGCATGTGAGTGAACTAAGTCATCAAGCATTAAAACAAAACCCTCGGTGGGAGAGTCCAAAATGTACTCGGCCTGTTATTCATGATTTTTAGACGGGTTAGGAATTACTTTTACTAGGAAAAAATAAAAACTAGAAGGATTCAGTAATATTTAAATAAAAAAGGAAAAAAATCAATAATGATATATAGTATAGGCATTCTAAGCGTCATTGCTCAAAAATATGACTGGTCCATATTCAAGCACTGGGTTGAGCAGATTAAAGGAGTAGCACTTGATCTAGACTAAGTGTATTGTATTTATTTTAAATAACTATGGAGTCCTGGTACTCTGAAAGAAATAGATTATTATAATTATTATTATAGTATAATTTTTAATTTTTAATTTATCATGCCCCGTGTAGTTGCCGGGTTATAATAGTGCCACTCCATGTCTTCGCGTGGGTGTCGTAAGAGACGAATAAGGGAATATTAAATTTATAGGCTTGGTAGTACTGTTAGGCGATGCGCTTGCAACCTGTCCCTAATACACTCTTAACACTTCTTAGCCTAATAGTGCAAAATGTGGTTACAGGGTTATCAAGGCTCTGCCAACGCCGCTCTGGGTGTAAGGGCGTGAGTTTATTTATCATTATTTTAAATTTTTGGTGTTAAATTACGAACAAAAGCAACTGTCTACCTATTACGGTTCTTGAAATACAGCTCGGTGACAGACAAAAAGACGGACCAGCTGTGGGAGCTTCGTAATAGAGTCCCAGTGGCACCTTTTGGGTGTAAAGCCCTTAAAAGGTAAAAAAACGGCAAGCTCTTCATAATAGAAAAACTTATTAACTAAGTCATTAAATGTTCAGAATAATGTTTGCCAATGTGAAATCATTCAAACCATATTCCAGTTTTTAAGATCTCAAACTTCTGAAGATTCTCAGTCTCGAATAAGTTATTAAGGGCCGCTGGTATTGCTAGACATCAAAGTTTAGTTAGGCTTTGTAATAATATTATATTCTTGCTTGTTTTAGTTCAGTACTGAACGGCAAGACAATTAATATTATCTATCATAGATAGATAAAGAGTACTTTTAAAATTTGATGGATAGAACTATCTGATTCGTGCCATATATGGTAGGGTCTGATAGACCCTTTTTGTATAAAATCACTTTTTACTATTTAACACCAAATGTAAGGAGCCCTGCGCTTCAATAGCTTCGCGTTATGAGTTCTCATTATAACCAGAGGAGGGGAAAACGAAGGGGTCTTCTTTAGTCCGGAATGCGCCTCTGCATAAAGAGCATAATTATAAATCCCCGTTATCATTTTTATTTTAAGATACCATTATAAAGTATAACATTATAAAATTTATTTTTGGTCAAATATTAAAGGCAAGATGGGCTGTTGTTTGTTTTTTTTGATTGTAATTGTAACATAACATGATAGAACACACAAAACAATAGTAAGAAATATGTATGTTCTAAGTAATTATTTACAAAATAATGGGTCCATCACATCCACTGAGGTGTAAAAAATACTTTCGTCTTTATTTTAAAAACCAAGACTTTAAAGTGAGATTAAAATATAAGTGGCCTTATCTAACCTGTCACAAAAAAGGAATTTAAGTTCATAAGACCGTCTCACACTTAACTGCTAACTTACAACAAAATACAAAACTTAATAGCGAAGAGCGCATCTTAATTGAAAAATACGAATACTGTTACTTTTATTTCTTAATAGAATTTAAGTGTATTACTTTTGCAGAATAAAAACGTATAAACCTTTTAGTACATTTTGGATCTCCACGCAAAGCTTACCATTATTTTTGTTGAAAGCAAAGAAAATAATATAATCCTAATGGGTCTGCTTTTAGATTAGTTTGTTTCTCATCTAGTACGGTCGGCCTAATAAGTAGCCAAGCTCTTTAGTGCTTTGTCTCTCTTACATCGACCTTGAACTGCCGCTTTAATCTGTCAATGGTGTTAAAGTGACTCGGTACAATAACGTGCAGCTACATATAAGGCCGAAGGTACGCTCCAGCAACTTTGGGAAAACATATGAAATGCGAAAAATGTTCTCCTCACGTATGACGATAATGAGAGAAGGGGACAGCGGTCATTCCAGGAGGGTCGAGGTAAATTGGAGGCTCTTCCCATTGTGTTCCAAACGAACATTTTTATTATCATTCGGATGCCATTTAATTTTCCCGTGCGGCGAGTGTTTTAGCAATGTCATACGACTTTATGTTTTCCTGATCCCCACCTCGATTAACTTTTATGAGTTACTGCAATTTTTGTTTTTAATTAATTTTGCTGCTGGAACTAATATTAGAAAATGTTGAATCAAAATGGCTGGTGTTCTTGCGTTAACATCATGTTTAGAAAATAATTGGAATTTCACACAAGCATTACGCTGATTTTCCAACGATAAAGCGATGCGAGAAGAAGCGAGGATTGATATTTGTATTTTATAAAATCAATTCCCTGTTCAAGCATTTTTGGTGAAAATCCTGCCTACGGAGCTAGCAGTTCCAGGTTAAAATCCTGGTAAGAGCAGATATTTGTGTGATGAGCGCGAGTACTTTTTTCTGAGTGATGTTTTGTATGTCTTTAAGTAGGTATGTATTTCTCTATGTAAGGAAGTTTATCGTTTTCTAGTATTCATAGTACAAGCCTAGAGTTTAGCTTGGGACTAGTTTTATTCGTGTGAGATTGTCCCGTTATAATTTTTTTCAAGTCAATTTAAATTTTAGCCTCACCTCCTTTAGCCTAGCCTCGCCGGTAGGAAAGTAACTTGAGTGTCTGTGGGTTAGACGTTTGAAAGGTCAACTTAGTAGGGCAAGATATTAACTTCGTTCCACAGAGAGTGCATCGTTTTAACGGAAAACATCGTGCAAACAGTGCCAAAGGAAGCCATCTAGACAAGATTTAATAAGATCTTACACAATGATTTAGTATTTAATTGAAATCCAAATAAGTATGTTATTTCATTGCCTATTAGCCAAATGAAAAACCCTAATAAAAAAGATAGGCCTTACTTAAACGGATTACAATCTCTACTTTAAACGCTGAAACCATAGTTAAAAAAAAATGTTACTTCAAAGAACCTTTAAGAACCTAAGCTTCACGATAAATATTTAATTTTGTAAGTACTTTAATCGGATTAAAAAAAATATTTGTATTTATTTCTTTTGAAAAGATACGTTATGAAAGCCTACTTAGTTTTATTACCTTCGCAACTTTATTTCTTATATAATCAAGACCAAATAAATAAATTACTAAGACTAATGAAAATGGATCAATGTGTACAGTCAAATTTCACTTCAACTACATTTTCTTTTTGCACACTTCTTTGATAACGATACGGTAACGTTACTTTTTTTAATAGTAAGGATACGAGCGCTCACTAGCTGATGGTTAGTGTATTTTGAGATCCATAGACATTTGAATCATCAAGACTAGAAACAATTGAAATGTGGAACCACTAACTAAAGCGCACTGACTTAACAGATTTAACTGGTGATTTTTTAAGGTAAGATAGTCATAGTCATCAACATCATTTCAGCTCAAAGACGTCTATATCCAGTAAGAAAGACTTACTGGATATAGACTTCCCTCAAGGTTTGCCACAAGGACCAGTCCTGTGCCACTTGCATCAATTGGTGGGCGATAAAGTACTTAATCAGGTTAAATTTCAGTGGCACGACAAACCAATTTCAAGATTAAACAAAAAAAACTTCGAAGTTAATAAAGGCACCATCATTATCATAATTTTAGCTCAAACACGTTGACTACTGGGTAAGACTTCCGTCAAGGTTTGCCACAAGGAGCGGTTCTGGGCCCCACTTGCATTCATCAGTCGGCGAAAAAATACTTAATCAGAGTTATATTTCAGCGGCATGACAAACCAATTTTATCGATTTTGGCTGAGGAAAGTATGGAAAATTCTTAAGTCACGGGCGGCCCGGCCACTCACGGAAGTGGGCGTAAGTTGGTGGAAGTAAAGTGACTCTCACGATCTAAGGCCGCGGCGTTAGAGCTGCGGAGCTAGTTTGAAGGAAAATATTATTATTTATGTTTTATTAGTATAGTTAAATTATGTCTGCGCGCTAGCTTTCCTTCTCTAGGACATGAAAATAATTTATACAAAAAAAGTGACACATTGAAAGCCAAATAACCAAATGTAAGATTTTTTTTGGTCTCTAATAATTTCTTCTTACAATAATCTACGCTTCCGTATGCGCTTTAGTTATAGTGTCTGGAGCATAATCTTAACTTAGAAACTTTATTAGACAAGTCTTTCTCTAGTCTAAAAAAGGCATAACATTTCTTATCTTAGGGTTATAACCTGAACCAGTAAAACATAGGATATCTAATAGTACAAAGGAGATTAATACAAACTAAAGTGATTAAGTTGCAACCTGATAAGTGCAAGGCATTAATATTCATACTCACTTAAATTTGATAATTATGTCAAAATTGTATTAGAAATGTTCACTTTCAAAGATTTTGGTTAAGCCATACCTAAGAAAGAAAATATTTAAATAGCGGTTTATAAATCGCTAATTCCTCCTCACTATACCCCACCCCTTCCTTCAAGGAGTCACGCAACAACTAGCTTTTTCACCAGCGATTATTTTTAATAATATTATTCTTGCCACAATAAATTTACATGTGAATCGCGTTGTGTTGAGTAGAAAATAAATTGCGTTTCGTTGCCTTTCCACTTTGTTTTAATTAGGAGGTCGTATCGGGTCTAATTGAGATGTATAGGCACAATGTTTGATTGCTTTTTAATATTAATTTAGTTGAAGGTGTTAATCTTTAAGGTGTTAAAATAGTACTTTAAACAGCCGCTGAGTTCCACCATCAAACCACTCGTCGTAAAACCAGGTTCCGTCAACATCACCTTGATGAATGACGTTCCTCCACCATGCGGTTCCCTACGTACTTTTTGCCTCGTTAGTAAATTTGTGGAACAAACTCCCTTCGGCGGTATTTCCAACCAGTGATGACATGGGTGCCTTCAAGAAGAGAGTTTTCATTTCCCTAACTGGCCGGCAAAGCACTGACAACTCTTCTTGAGTTGCTGGTGTTTATGGGCGGTGGTGATAACTTTCCATCAGGTAACTCACATGCTCGTTTACCTCCCTCTCTTATAAAATAATAATTTAGATAATAAATGAAGTACAAGTGTGTATATACCCCAATCTGAGAATGAACGCGAGAGAAGTGCAGTGTCGAAAGACTGGACTGTGCCAATTTATTAGGTACCTATTCCCTTTCAGAATCATATCATTGTTTTATGATACAGCAGCTTTATTCTAATCAGTGAAACCATATTACTTTTAACATTATCGTATTGTTTTTAACCTACCTCGGTGGTAATAAGATAAAAAATCACAAGCTATAATATAATTTTACCGAGAATTGCCAACGTTACGATAGCTCTTATTTACTTGGCAGTAATGGTAACTATTGCTACCGAAAGAGTAACAATATGATAATGGTATCATAGTGTTGTCATATTATCATTAACATAGAGCCGATTTAACATTCGAGTTGTCAGAAGATATTCTTATTCAGACACTTTTACGAGTCTTCGTACTTTCAGGCATCTTTGATGTTCGAAATAAGAAGAAAATATACCTAATAAAATGTAAGATAATAATTTGGTTGAAAATATAAATTATGCTCAAGTTAGAACAATTATATGCATTCGAAGAAACTACCAAAGCTTTCAGACTTGTATTATTACTTATTTATTAGTCAGCTCAACACGTTACAGTAAACGTTGAAGGCTGAACGAATTCGAGCCTTCACCTACTTTGAAACTGCTCTGCGACATGCTATTTAATTATAAAGCAAAGAAAATGCGTAATTTTATAACACGAAAATATTTAGGCAAGGATTTAAAAGCAGGTTGTTATAATAACTACTAATAATTGGATTTATATAGGGAGAATAATGGTGATGGTTAATTGACTTTTATAGACGAAATTTTAATGATATTTACACATTTTTACTTAATAGGTGATACTGCTAAACCGCGTAACTAACCAATTTATGACAGAGCAAAATAAACCTTACCATCTTATTAAAAGGCGTATTTTGCTCCTTTTTAAAAATGCTACTTACGCGATTTTGCAGTATTACCGACGTCATGTTAATAACAAAACAGGTAAAGTGCGAGTTAGACTTGCACATGAAGGGTTCCGTATAATTTTTGTAAGAAGTCCTTTAATTTTAATTAAATTATTGGTTATTCTTAGCATTCTCTGTAGAACGTGCGGATCCTTCGCCATTTATTTATTTATTTAACCTGTAAGCAAAAAGAAAATTACAAATGGCGAACTTAATGCCTAATTGACTACATGTTTTCGTTTCTCCAAGTTTTCAAGAATGACATCGGTATAAGCAGCCCACGCAGCTCGGGAACATTTAAAAATAAACCATTCTCTTACACAACTTCAGACGTAGTTTTTTTTTCTTCTTATTATTTTACTAATTAACATAATATAAGCCCATAAACTCTTAATCATTAGGTGATCAGTACACGCTGTATATATTTAAAAAAAGTCTTATTTAGTGTTCTACAGATAGCAGCACTTATAATTTCAATTAATATACGTGTTCCCACATTTTGCCATAGTGGTAATAGAAATACACGCTATGAAAATGGTAAGGTTCTTGCGATACAGTCTCCTGGCAGACAGGCGAACGGATGGACAGTGGAGGCCTAATAATAGGATCCCATTAGCCTCATAAAAAACCTAAAACTTAAAAAAAAAAGTATTTTTTCAACAGAGCGAAATAAGTTCATCGACGAATAATAATAATTTTTGTACAACAATGAAAAACGTCTGCTAACTTGAGTGTAAAATTGAAGGTTTAAAACTTAATACTCTGAAAAAGCAAACTGCTTCAAAGTTCCCTTCTCATTATTAACACCTGAAAAAGCCGCACCTAAAACAAAAGAAAAACTAAAACTCCAAGAAACAAAAACTCAAATGCCAAGTCATGCGTACATCGCGAGCAGCAAAAAGTATCAAGCGACGCTTATGTGCCTTACTTTAAAATGGACTTTTCCTACTGCTTATCAGTAAAAAGGTTTTCTGTGCGGTTGATAATGTTGCGTTTATATCTTTTCGCTTTTGAGGTGTCGATGTGTGTCGCGTGACGACAAAAGTATATTCCGCTGCCCACTTAACCTAACGGCCATGTGTTTCATGATGGTTTAATTTAACTTGGCTGTTATAGTAAGCAAGTGTGAAAATGTTAATGAAATAAGGCTTTTAAAAAACTGTTTAAGCCGGTTTTATGTCCATCAGTATATTTATCCATCAAATGCTCATGCTGCGCGGGGCTCCTGTTTCTAGATGTCTTTCCCTTTGAGCGTAAAAGTCAATGTAACTTAAATTTTGGGGATGACTGTTTTCATTTAATTTAGTTTTATTACGCATTAGTATATATTATTGTTCATCCTAGATTTAGTTTTGTTTTTTATTTAAATTTGTACTTACTTATAGTTACTTTTTTTTGCTTTTTATTTATGTATGTCTTATACGTCAAAAAAACTCAATAAGTAACATATTAATTTAAAGCCTTATAAGTCAAAAATACACAAAGTATCGTAAAAGAGACAAAACATGTGCCAATGTAACATTTTCCTACAAATCATAAAGGTTGAGTATTTCAATACAAACTCGCCGTGTGCAATTTCTCCACACAATCAAGTACAATCTTTAGCAAAGAAATTGCCTTGTTGGGCCGGCTATTGATTTTTCTGCGTAACTAGGTAGTGCCTCGGCGAAGTTTGAACCACGTGTTCATTTGCCTAACTACCTAAGCGTTAAGTTGAACGACCTGCCTCTATCGAGTCTCTTCTACTTGTTATTATAAAGTAAAGAATCAGGCGGTTTTGCTTCCGTTGTGTGTAATTTGCACGTTTCCTTTATTAAAGCTTATTCTACGGGTTGAATAACCTTTAATATAATTATATTAAGTTAATTTGTTACCTTTGATGTTAATGTTATTTCTGGAGTTCCAGCGAAAAAAGGTATAAGTCTTTTGAAGATCAACTGAAAAAGGGTTTTAAGTCGAACATACTCCGTTCATGTATACATATACCATTTTTTACAAACCGCTATTCGTCGTAGAATTTAAATAAACAGCTTATGTATCGTGTCTGTTACTGAGTATTTTAACCTTTATTTATGTATTCCACAAGAAAATTAGCATAAAATACGGTGTGTACATATAATTGGCATAAGCTATTTGGTTTTGTAATTTTCTTTTCAGTGATGGACACTTTGAATATAATGTCATCGTGATAGTGGTGACACTCGTTTAAAATCAGCTGCTAAATGTCTGGTTTTTTAGGCTTCTTTACCGTAGCTAATTTAACTGCCCTTTTGGTGGTTGAGTTTATTAGAAATCAAAAAGGTTGTTCACGAGTTTTCAGCTCCGAAAACAGAGGATGTTCTCACGCAGGAAAAGTTCCACACTCGTGTATACAAACAGTTAAAGAATTCAAAGGAAACCCTTTATAAATTTTAGCTATAAAAGAAGGCTCAAGTATTTCAGGATGCGTAAAGTCCGAACAAGAAGAAACTATTTAGATGTTCTTCTTTTACACAAAATGATCAATGGGGAAGTTCTCGAAAGCAGAATTCCGGAGAACTTTAACTTTATTGTCCCAAGCAGTCGTCACATAGATGTAGGAAAACATAGATCACGTGTAGCCAAATGTCAAGCGTACCACTTTTTTCTTCTGCACAACACAGCTTCTACCCAATATTATTGATAACCGCACATCACTGACAGTAAACTTACGCACAGTAATGCATAATCACACACTAACACACCTAAAAAGTGGTACACTTTTGTTATTCAATCGAAAACGGCTATATAATGTCCGACTCTTTTTAACGAAAGACATTTGTAACAGTGTGAAGAGTACTATTATTATTCTTTTAGCCGTTTTCATAATTCCTCTATGCTTTCCTATGGGTCGTCACGCATCCTCATACTACCACTTTCCGGTCATTGTCAGCTTAATCAAAAATCATACTAAACTTAACCTACTTAAATATCTAGATAAAAGATACTTTTTAAAAGTAAAACAATTTCACAGGGTATCTTTTCAACTTAGGTAAAACTATAATAACCTTTGACGTATTATTGTATCGTCAACTTATTGTAGCTCTTTTTTATTAGGAAAAACATTTATTCAGTAAATTGGGCATATTATGGCTCTCGGACGGTTCCCCTGTGGAATCCTTTAATGTTCATTTGTCCTAATCATACACCGGATTGACGGGAGCAAAAATGTACCACTGCTTGTGATTCATTAAATATCGACAAAGTTTATCGACATCGATTAAAAGCAATATTTTATCTTCAATATCCTCAGTCATGGCCAAGTTTGATTACCTTTTAATTATATGCAAACCTCTTTTATTATACTTATCGCAACTATAAACAACCGGTAGATATCTGACATTGACTTTGGACTCTAGTCACTTGTCAACAACCATTGAAAAAACATTGAATAACAAATTCACTCATTAGAACAATATTTTATCGCATTCCGACTTATTGGAAACCATTTTGTAAGTAGGTTAAAAATGCCTCAAATGGAAAGCTGATCATTCTGATACAGAAGATAAAGGGACGACTTACTTTTTCTAGAAAATAATGTAAGATTCACACAAAAAAGTTGTCATGAATAAATGAGCACTGGTAAATTTTTGCCCCCGTCAAACCGGTGTATGTCTTAATGCGTCGTTTGTCTGAATTTTCAATTATCCTAAAGCCATTTTTTCTTAGTAATAGCAACCGAGTTAAAATCAAAACCATAACACTTCAAGAACAATATACCTTGTTTAACTTTGTAGAATATTGAGCCTAGTTTGATTTTTAAATGTTTTTATCCACGTCAATTAAGCCAACGATACAATGACGGTATCTTAATTACTTCCTTTTCACCCATCAATCTTCTGTTAAATAATGATGAGCTACGTGTAAACAGCAACAGCCAAGAACAGTACCCCTATCATGAGTTACAATTAACGTACTCGCTAGTGAGTCGAATGCTCTGTCTCTCGCAGACCTCGCAGTGTTCTTATAGAGTGCGAGGGACAGAGCATTCAACTCGCTAGTGATTACTGTAATAGTAACTCGTGGTAAGGGTACAGACGAGTTAACTATTCGATTCCGTGCCCAATCTGAACTATAAATGTTCTGGTTTAACTTATTTATGCATCGCGTGACGTTAATTAAATTCAAAAACAAAACATCTAAGCATGCATCTTTATTGCATTTTAAGTCATAACCCCATAAGCATAACATTTCAAATTTTACGACGTTTGCTTTTGACTTGCTTCCATTTTGTAGTTACTAACAGCTAGGTGGTAAAGCGTACTCTCCCCTAGAATGTGGTAATCGACTCAAAGCCGTATTAAAAACTTAATGTCTTACATACAAATGTTTAATTAGGGCCATACGGCACCGTTAAAAATATTTCACCTTGGTACTAACAAGAAAACAACCTGAGTAATATATTTTTATGACTTATGGCCTAATAGGGTACAGAATTGAGAATTACTTTGATAAAACGTTGTTAGGTGGTTTTTAAAGCTTGGAACTAATTTCAACAAACGATGTTAAGTGTTAATCAGTGTTAATCAATGTTAATTGACTGAGTTAGTTAATACATCTTGACAGCCATTCTAATCGTCTATTAAGTGGTTTATAAAGTTCGACATAAGCGTTTTAATTATAGCTAGAATTCAGAATATTTATGGTAAAATAAAAATACATAAACTCTTTTGTTCTAAATCGTCATTAAACCTCTATTGTTAAGTCAATAAGACTTACTGATTTTTTTGTCAAACACCATAACAATCGATTATTTACCGTATTTGGTTTTAGGTATTTGGACTATCCATTCCTTTTGAAGTTTCTTGTGGCATTTCTTCTGCCCAACGATAGTCTCGTCCAAAGTGCTTGTAGAATCACTATATACATACATATACAAGTTACTGACTAAATATGTTTTGTTTCCTTGAAAACAAGTCCTATATTTCCGAGGCATAACCATGTTAATTTGATGCCTATATACTGTCTTAATCATAGTTTCTCATAATTATACTGGCCTGCAAAACTAAGTAAAAAAACTTTAAATGTAAATTTCATTTTGCGGGCCAATAAAGATAGATTGTTTTGGACGCGGTTTTTCTTAGAAGTTAAATAAATCGGTTGGTTTGTTAAAGAATTAAATGGAAATAGGGATCGCATATACGTGTCTATTTTCATAGTTATAAAGGTTACATTACAACGTACATAATAAATTTTGTACCTCTCCAACGCGTTGCCCGTACGTGACCTCCGTCAATCACAGCTCTTTATAAGCCTAATTGATTTATAAATATTCAGGCCAGTAGAGCCGGCTTATCGACGCGTACGCATTAGTCGGCACTTTCGTTTTAATATTAAAAAATGTAAGGTGTACCTAATTATAAATAGCTACAAAAGCGAAAGCTCTTCGGATTTTTTTTTGAATAGGTAATTATTTAGAATTAAAAGTTATTAGAATTAAAGAAATATATTGATTTTTCGCTATGAACATTTGTGGATGTATTTTATTATTGCGTTGAATTTACATACATACATACATTAAATCACGTCTGTTTCCTAGAAGGGTAGGCAGGAACCACTTCTTTCCACTTCATGCACGCACGTCGGTTGCGTTAGATTTGTTTCACTTAAATGCTTAACCAATAATTTATTTGGACTTACATTTTATAAATCACTAGCGACCCGCCCTCGCTTCGCTTCGGTTTATGTGAGTTTTCTGTAATACCCGTACGTAAAACTAAGTTTATTATACATAAAAACTTTCTTCTTGAATTACTCTATCTATTAAAAAAAACCGCATCAAAATCCGTTGCGTAGTTTTAAAGATCTAAGCATACATAGGGACAGACAGCGGGAAGCGACTTTGTTTTATAATTGTAGTGATTTGTTCTGAGGCTCTATTCTACTAGGTTGATTAATATTGCTAATTACATGATATTGTCTTGTTTTTAACTTAGTAACAATAACTATTATAAGTAAAGCGTTATTTCATAAACGTTGAAAAGTTATTAAGAAATGTTCCTTCAAAATATATCAAAAACTGTTTATCGCCAATGTGAATAAACACTACAAAAAGTAACTAGTCAAGTGCCGAGCCTCTATTGTAGGCGGTAAAAACCATATCGTGTTATTTGTAAGGCATTTAATAAAAAATAAATAAGTAATGCATTTACTTAGTTGAAATAAATTGATGTGACTATCAAAAACATTGTGCCAAACTAACCACCATTTTGGATAGGTAATTATCACAAATTTTCTTGGTACATGAGAACTTGGCCTATTTTCGCATTTATATTTTCGGTGGGATAAAACAATAAAATAAAAAATCTCAACATGCTCTTGCAAAAAAACTTTAAGGTAGACCAAACAAACCTACACTCCTTTTCTATCTTACAGTTCGCATTCAATTGCACGCAACCAAGCCAAAGTCATCGAGTGATGCAACCCGACCGAGTTCTAGCTTCACGCCTAAACTGCAAAGTGCATTCGGCTTGCCTTTGCCTAAAGGCCAAGCTCTCAAACTTTCCTTAATCACCTGTAGAACTACGAGCTATGTTCCTACTCAAACCGAGTGTCCAAAAATGGAACGGTTCGTGGTATGCGGTAGGCAAATACAAAGGCGCCACTTGACATAGCGATGGCTGGATGGATTCAGCCAGGAATTTGAATTGGCTTGCATGTATTTCTGGCTGGTAGACTTAGTAAGTTGGGTCGGGATTATTGTAACAGGGCATAAAGTGCTTTTGGTTTACCTTGTATTTTTTCCTTATTTAATGCGTACGTACGTAAGTTGGTAGTGACCCTGCCTACGAAGCTAGCGATCCTGGATTCAAATCCTGGTTAGGACAGATATTTGTGTGATGAGCGCGAATGTTTGTTCCTGAGTTATAGATGTTTTCTATGTATTGGTGAATTTCTCTATACAAGTATTTATGTATTATCGTTGTCTAGTACCCATAGTACAAGCCTAGAGCTTAGTTTGGGACTAGGTCAATTGGTGTGACATTTCCCTGATATTTATTTATTTATATAACAAATTTCAGTAAAAATAGGCCAAAAAATATATTTTGAGGTTAAAAAGTTGTTTACTATATAATAATGTATAACACAAAAAAACAATAAACCTTAATTGTCTTCAAAACTTATACTGGTATGGAATTATAGTCTCAAAAAAATTAATGCTTGTTTAGTGACGTGTTGTCTTATACTATTACTGTTGCAAAGAAAATGACAGTAGCAACTTTAATCAACCATTAAATTTAATTGACATCTCTGAGTGCAGCAGTATGTCAGATGTGTAACAATAAAACAAATATAAGCAAGAGGGGCTTTGCTAAAGCTTTTAACCACTAAACATACACAAACCAATAAATTATATTACAAAATTGGACGTCCAAAATAACGACTTTATGATTTAATTTACAGTTATTTCTGTCTTAAATTCCAACCTTTGATGTTGATTCGAAAACGAGCAGTGGTTAAACTATTCCTTTGGAAGTATTTTTGTAAATTGATAAATGTTCGTCAAAGGATTTAGTTTTCATCAATTTAATGTGGTTTTTATAAGTTATTCATAATATTTTTGACTTTGTTGTGGTTTAGAATGATAACTGACTGACTGAAAATTTTACTGTTTAACTATTTGATGAAGTCTGAGGGAAGTATATACCAAGATCGATTGATTAGTTCCTTCTATAAAAAAATACGTTTTTATCCAGACGTAACATGAACTCAGTTATACTTAATGATTAGTCACAATAAAATTGGCATTTACTTGAATTTTGCCAACATTATGGAACTTTGAAAACAATAAGTTTCGATATGTTCAAAACATTAAATGTTATTATATAACATTTTAGTAAAGTACTTAGCTATAATTATCTTTGTAAAAAAAATTATGTACAAATCAATATGGGGAGGTAATTTTCATTTGAAATAATTAATAAATCTATAGAGTTGGGATAGTTAGGATAAATTTTTTAAAGAGTTAATTTGAACCGGACATTTGATAAAATTTCTTTATAGAGCTTAAATTTATAATTAATCATCAAATTACAATGTAGTTACTTTAAGTTACCTATCTGTAAAATGTACTTTACTACAATGAAGAAAAAATTGGTCTTTTAAATAAATCCATCAAAAGAAGCTTTTGTTAGAACTTAGCTTAGGAATTAGGAATTAGGAACTTAGAATAGGAAGTTAAGCGTAGAGTGCTACGAAACTCGTAGAGCTCTACGTAAGCGGAGTGCTACGCGTGCGTAGCAAATTTAATTATCGCTCAGTTCTTTTCCGCACTTAACTGTTTGGATCTTATTCGGGAAGTTTGAAGGGTTTTATGAACTCGGTAACTCAAAGGTCAAATATAATCAATGGCTCTGGAAATAGGTACAAGTACAAAGTAGACAAAGAATTTTTTTATCATCTTATACTTAGGTCATCATCATCATAGCAGTCTGAACACGTCTACTGGCAGATATTAATAAAACCTTTGCCATTTTCGACTAAAACGACTGCTTAGAGGCTCCAACTAACTAAATTAGGCAAGAGGAGAAAAAATGAAGAAGAGACAAGCCATCAACACGTCCTAGCCGAATGTGTCATGTACGCGTCATACATACATTCGCGGAGGACGATTCGAGTTATCGACGGAAGCGCTCCAAATCATTTACCTACAGGATAAACTTATATTCTCTGTTCTTATGTCTAGGAGGATCTGCTGGATGGGAACATCGCCGGGCGAGTAAGCTACGGCTCAACCAAGGGGAGCAGAGCGGAATGATCATGAGACCGATTGCCTGCCCCGGCCGGGCGTCCCCCCCATCATTATCATCATCATCATCTTCATCATCATCACCATTATCATCATCATCATTATCATCATAATCATCATCATCATCATTGTCGACGTCGTCGTTGTCGTCATCATCATCATCACCATTATCATCATTATCATCTACATCAGTATCAGGGTCAATCAACTTTTCTTTGTAGCTCGTTGCCATGGTGACGTCTCCTGAGTCACTCTTTAAAACTGTGATTTCAAAGAATATAAGTCCACTAAAAATCAGTTTTATTGGCAATAACAAATCCATTCTTTTATGGGCTTTCTCTTGAGTGTTATAGAAGTATATATTATAGCATTTTTTCTAAGAAACTCTAACACTTACGGGACAGAATAACAACAACAAAAAGTTGATCCACCCATCAGCATCATCATCATCATTGTCGACGTCGTCGTGGTCGTCATCATCATCATCATCACCATCATCATCATCATTGGCTGCTGTCTAGTAATGCATGAACACAGTCTGCATGTAATAGTACTAAATGGTAATGACTCTTATTATGTTTTTCACGAAAATGGTAGTCTTAAATTTTCAATGCACCACACTAGCAAACAAAATTTTGGCAACAAAAAATGTGAAATGATCCAATTGCAATTTTTAATATACCTTATTATTATCGTGAAAGTGTTAAATTATCTAGTTTAAATGTAGCGTAAACCTACTTTACTCGTCTTGTGTTGAGTAATTACGGTTATTCAAATGCTGAATAGTCAAATTTAAAAGCAAAACCTCAAAGCATCCGCATCAAACAGGCCGTTACCAATTCTACCCATTTTAATTAGTTTCATTTCGCGTATTCGAGTTGCGAAACTTATAAATCTTTGTGGTTGAACAATTTTAATGAAAGGGTCGGCGCCGATGGAGGCTGTTGTTAAATTTGAGATCTAAATTATATCCAGAGCGGTGCTTAAGGAGTTAATTCGAAGAAGGCCTCAGTAATCTTGAATAAGCCGAGATTTTTTAATTAAATTTACTTTTGAATTTTAATTACAATTGTTTTTGGATGCCATTTAATGGAATGTAACTAGTAACGCTAATTTGTTTGCTAAATTTATTAGAGTTTTAGAGTTTTTTTTTTGCGCAAAAAATGACCTATTTTTTTTCAGATTTTAATTATTGTTGTACCATTAAAACTCAACGATATTATTATATTGTTAATATCTTTTCTTGAGTGGATTTAATGTGATAAACGTTTACTTTGGCACAACCAACACACCTGGACACACTAAAATTTAATACTGCAACATTGGTCCAACGATGCAGTACTCTATGATATTGCTGCCGTAACTTTACGGTACAGTGATAATTCATTCAAGTCGGACATATTCCATTTTAATTTGGTTAACAAGCAACTTAGTACAGTCACGGATTTTAATTCCTAGTCCACTTTGGACTATGTCAAAATGACACTGTAACTAAAATCATAAGATGTCTCATACGTTTTGATTGATTACGTCACTTTGACAGAGTCCAAAGTGGACTAGGAATTAAATTCCTTGACTGTACTTTAAATATACTCTGTGGCTTTTTATTGTTAATCACTATCTTGATTTTATTTCATTCGTGCGACGTTTGTTAGTTTAAATAAAAATTAAAGAAAAACGCATCAGTCGACTTTTTTTTTATGGCAAAGAGAAGACAAACGAGCACACAGGCCACCTGATGGTAAGTGGAAACTGTGACCAATAGACATTCGCATTCACAAGACTGCAATGCAATCCTAAAACTGCAAATGCGTTGCCAACCCTGAGGACTAAGATGGAATGCCTCTATGCTAGTCATTTCACCGCCTGTCTTATCCCCAATCTGGAACACAACAATTCGAACACTGCTGTTTGGTGGTAGGTTAATGGATAAGATGGTGGTAGCGATCCGGAAGGACCCTGCACAAGGTCCTACCACGCGCAAAACGCGTATGCTACGCAAATTACAACTTAATTTAATCGAAACAAAGTCTCTTTTAAACTTCAATTTGTGTGAACTGTGGTTGACGGTGGGGTTATTAGGACTTTTTTCAGCTATCGATCAGAGCCAACTGCGGTGTTCAAATGATTGAGCACATCCATTCCGGAACAAAGAAACGTTAACCTTCAAAATGAATTCATAACTAAACACTCCATCCTCACCTACACTCCATAACCAATAAAACCAGCACAACTTTCACCGCTGAAAAACACCAAAAATTCCGACCTAACTTTTACACGGTCCCTAACGAGATAAAGCGACGCAGGACGATCGTCCGCTTCATGAATATAAACAGTTGAATTAGGAACACACCGGACTGTAATATGATATACAACATGTGGCTAATTTAATTGCTCTGGTGAATTTAGTGGCGTCCCTCGTTGGTAGTTTTTTTTGATGCGTTTTGTTTGCGGACAGTGAAATGGGTATGTTTAGTGATACCGTTGATTAATTACCTTAAGATAAATATTATGTACAGTCAAAGTTATCAATAGGTATATGTATGTTTTCAAAACATCACAAATACGCATTTATGCCACTGATAATAAGGTCTAAATATTAGTGCTTTGGACTAAAGTGTTGTAGCAGAATCTTAATAGCAATCGGAAATCTTTGTTTTTGTATCAAACACGATTGAAAATATACTGTCAGTTACGAATGCAAGTGAGACAGTGATAGCCAGCAGAACGCTATTAAAAATTTAAAAATAAATAGGAGATAATATGTAATGAAAACAATCAATAGCATTTCATATTGCAATTTATTTCGAAACATATTTGAAAGGCATAAAGAAATCCACAAACTATTTATAAGGCACCATAAAATATTTTTATTCCTATTTAAAATTTCCTAAAAGGCAGTATCCAAAGATTATATCGATGATATGGCTTATTCGTGATAAGACTCCTGTTGTTCACTTCTACTCGTAAGCATAATTTAAATATTGTATCCTGTATTTATCGTAATAAATAAATATGTATATCGGAAGCCGATAGACGAGAAGTCCCTATGACAGCTCAAAAATGCTACGAGAATTCCGGGCTCTGGTCATAAGTAATCAGGTTTTCTAAGCTTGCATGTAAAACTTGCTAAAGTACATATTATCTGTTTTACTAATTATAATGACTGGTACTCAATAAGAAGGGTTATCAGTAGTAAAGTATTCAATAATTCTAAAATTTATCACCTTATTTGATAAATAATGATTGAAAATACTTTTTCATCCTGTTGATTGAATTTCTTTCTTGATCCGGGAATATCATTAAAGAACCATTAAAATATTTGACTTGATCATTAACGGTGTCCACAATTAAGTCACTTAGCTATAAAGACGGTTATGCTCGGAATTTTACCAAAAGATCGGGCCGTAATGCGGTTATTTGGCAGAAAAAAGGGGTTACCGAAAAATAGCTTACTCAAATGGCATACTGCAGAATAACCTAAACTTGCAATCTTAAGATTGAAAATGCATTGAAAATCCTGAGGACTCAAATTGAATATCTCTATTTCATAGTCATTTCAAGGATTGTCTTACCCGCACCGGAGTACAGCAACATGCTGCCAGAATGCTGCTTGGCGGCAGAATAAAGGGTAAGATGTTGGAAGCAATCCAGATCCTGCAAAAGATCCTGCCACCAGGCTTATTCTTCTTGATGAACCATACTGCTTTTGACTTTTTTTCGTATGTAGAAATAGAGACCCTCGCTGTGCCACCAATCCGGGTCCATATTTGACTCACATAAAATTCTTATTCCTATTTTTTGTTTTCCTACCGATTTGTATTCATAATAATCACTCTTCATATTTTTTTTCCTCATACTTTTTTGTTCATACTTTTTAATTCATAATTATCGCAATTCATAATGCATTATTTTTAAGAAACTTTCACTTTTTGAGATTTTTTTATAAATCTAACCTAACCTAACCTTATTACACGTAAGATGTTTAAGAAATTGTGAAAAGTGTACGGCTTCATTAATATTTGCGTTATGAATTCAGATGATTATGAGTTCCGATCGTTAGTACTAAAAATGATTTAGAAGAGTAGGCTTGCAACCTGTCACTAATACACTGGTAAACAGGTTACAGAATGGTAAAAAAGTTTTTATAGTTGTTGGGAATTCTGTAGCTCTGCCTACCCCACTCTAGGAATACAGGCGTGAGTTTATGTATGTATGTATGTAGAATGCGTATTTGAAAATTTGCAGCAGTAAGCAAACGAGTAAAGGTAACTAAAGTCTAAAATCAAGTGCTCCTCATACTCAACGCTGGTTACTAAATCAGCATTCGCCTTTAAAATGAAATCAAGGAAAGTCAATAACGATTCGCGCTAGAAAATTAAATTCAACTGTGACACAAAGAAGATAGATTAACGTGGGAACGTCCGAGTAATTGTGAAAAATGCGAATCGCTTCCGAACAAAAATAAAGACTTCAAACAAACCGGGCTTAGCTTGTTGACAAATTGCAATTCAAACTTTAGAACAATGGGTTTAAAGTTTGAAACGGGACGGTTAAGTGTTGGGATTTGAATTCGTGTAACACTGGATAAAGGGAACTGTAATTCTTATTTCGAACTGTAATCGAGTTGTTGAGGGGAAAAATGGTTGAGATTGTATAGACACGCTCTGGGATTAAAACCTGCGATTTGACTTAAAGGTACTACTGACTAACTGTCTACCTGCAAACCTTTTCGCACCTTCGGTATACAAGGGCACAATGTACTATATGTTCGTAAGGGCAATTGAGCCCTTGTCCTACTGAAGGTACGTAATAGATAAACGTGGATACAACATCTGCCACTTTCTGACTATTACTTAAACATGTAAGTGTGAGAGTGACGGATGCTTTATTTACCGCGATAAAGGTGACTATAATGCGGGTTCTGCAATTGCTAGTATGACCAAGCTGCAGCCTATTAACCAAAATCTACCGACAATACTTGAACGATCACTTTTAAACTGTATTTTTTCTTATACTAGACAGTTCAAGCCCGACAAACATCAATTATTTTCAAAAACTCAAATCTGGGCCTCTATACTACTGAGTAAAAGTATTTGACGTGTTGGTATTGTTTTTAAATTGGTTACCATCACTGTCAAGTAAATGAAAGCAATTAAAACATCAACAATACGACACGTGGAAATAAGGTTTTACCATGTAGAATCTTGGCCCTGTGCAACAACCTATTATTATCGTATCGTTTACATTATGACGATACATTCTCTTATTTATACAGGGTGTAATCTCAGTTGTGAATCAAATGATCACCTCTGTGTTCTTCCCACGAATGTGAACAACTTTCACTACGGGACTCGTAGAAAAGTTCAATGCGTAGGTACTCGACCAAAATGTATGAAGCAGCAAATTTTTTTGTCGTGATTTCTGAGTTGCTCCCATAGTGAAAGTTGTTCATATTCGTGGGTAGAACACAGAGGTGATCATTTGATTTACTACTTAATAAGTAATATAATATATTTCACCCTGTAGTAATGGCGCCCAAGTAAAAATTAACACGAAAACATGTCAAAAGTATGTTTTACCAAGAAGAATAAAACCCCTGATATAAGTTAATTGTTAAGTAGTTACGATGCTTATCAGGCCGCCTACCCGCTATTCGAAAGTATATGGTTAACTTGTCTGACCTAGCCATTAAAAAAATACATACATACATACATAAACTCACACCTTTATTCCCAGAGTGGGGTGGGCAGAGCTACCAGAACTACCAACAACTCTAAAAACTTGTTGATAATTCTGTAACTACATTAAAAAATACTAATGTCAACCTTTTCGTACCCTGATTCTATTTATTTACACACATTCATTTTAACCATAATTTCAGTATTCCCTCCTTTTATCCTTGACTAGCGACCCGCCCTCGTTTCGCTTCAGTTTGTATGATTTTATAGCCTATAAGCCTTCCTCGATAAATGACTTGAGATTAGCGCGATCAAGCAAACAAACAAACAAACTCATTATTGACCAACGACCATTTAAAAAAAAACTTACGTTCATCATTAACACGAAAATGATTGTGTTCAAATAAAAAAAAAATAAACCAGAACCCAACCTTAATATCTACAAATACCTCCAAAAACCACAGACACCTTAATTTAATCCTGCAGCGTAAACAACAAAGCGCGAGACATTTTTCACTAATTTCCACGTCTAGAATTTCAAAATGGCCGTCCGTCCGTTTGTACCGTTCTAAATGTTTGAAAAGGGAACCTTCCCGAAATGCAGCTTAATTAAAGTTATCCGTGCTGTTGAGAGGGAGCGGCGCTGGTCTAATAATTTATTCCTGTGGGATATAATTCGGTAGGATTTAGTAACAACGCGGGAAGATGTTGGGATTTATCGTATCGATTCAGCTTTGTTCTACAAGGCTCGGGTGACTTGTGTCATTGGGTTTGAATTTGGAACGGTTCTGAGCGTAATGTGTGTTTTACGGTTAACACAATGCCGAGACTGTATATTGCATGGATTTTGTCTAGATAATTGGAATTTGGGGCACTGATTATGTTGAAGAGGACAAAATTAATCCTTCTTTGTTTGTAAGCATGCTATACAGGGTGTCCCAAAACTTGAAGTAAATAATAAAACATAACAAAACCCCTTCCTTATTTTAGCTTTCCACTTTCCTATATGTAATTTTTTTTAAGGAGTTAGTAAGGTTTTAATGATACTGGTAAACACCGCTATCTTGCGGTATACCTTTACCTCCTTGACGAAAAATAGGTATGATTTGTGATTCCAAAACCTGTTACGAGTATTTAAGGGCCACCATAGACGATCAGTTGAACTGACAGGACGAGAGGGATTTCTCTCTCGGCCTGTCAGTTCAACTGATCGTCTATTGTGGCCTTAATCTACAAAAACGTAGCAATGCAATTACACTATTAAGCCAACATTTATTAACACATGTGTAATAATTCAATTCAATTCAATTCATTTATTTCATTCAAGATAACATTGGATCTCATTATTGTTAGTAGTCTTAGAAATAATGTTAGTACTTAAAAACTAAATTAGATTTTACACATAATACTCGTATTATTTGATTCAATATAGGACAACACACATGATCGGCAATCATCTTCAGGATGCTGTTCGGGCTGTCCCTCGTCCTGCCCAGCAGAGACGCTGCCTTCTTGCGCAAAATTGCTGCAAACCCGTCGGTGCGTGACTCCGCGAACATGGCGGATGCGCTGCAGAATCTGGGCAGCCCCATCAGCATCCTGAAGGCGTTGTTATATTGTACCCTTAAAGTGTTGTATGATTTTTGGGTATAGCAGACCCACAGGCTGCTAGTGTAAAAAGATGAGCAGTATGCTTTAAACAGCGTAATCTTGACTGCACTTGAACATCGAGCAAACCTGCGGGCCAGCATGTTCGCCCTCACACACAATGCTCTGCGCTCTCTCTCCATGTCGGCATCGTCCTTCAGATCGTCGGTGACAATGTGCCCGAGGTACTTAAAGCGGGTGACTCTCGCGAGGGTGATGCCGTTTAGTTTAACGGGGGGTACAATTGCGGGGCATTTGTTTCCGGCCTTAAAAATCATTACCTCACTCTTTCTTCCGTTATAAATCAAACCGTGCAAGGAGGCGTAGGACTCACATACAGCTATAAGTTTGCGGAGAGCACTAATCGAAGGAGCCAGCAGCACCATGTCGTCCGCGTAACTGATGTTGTTTAGGCACACGCCACCAACATGGCAGCCGACATGAGTGCCGCCGAGCTGTTCGACCAGCGCGTCCACATACAGACAAAAAAGCAGAGGCGAGCTCAGTCCACCCTGTCGCACACCGCACTCCAGCTGGTAAGGTTCCGTAGTCGCTCCCGCCCACCTCACACGGTTCTCCTGGTTTAGATACCAGTACCTGAGAAGATGGACCAGTTCTAGCGGTAGCCCAGATCCTTGCATTTTTTGCCACAGAATGTCGTATGACACGAGGTCAAAGGCTTTCGTCAAGTCCAAAAAACAAGCATAAATAGGAGTATTTCTATCTGTATAGTATTTGACAGTGTGCTTTAAACTGAGAATAGCTGTCTCTGTTGACAACCCAGGTCGAAAACCTAACTGAGCGTCGTGTAGTGTTATGCGTGCATTAAAGTAGGAGTTAAGCACACTGTCAAACACCTTTGCAAAAATGGTCGCTAACGATATAGGCCTGTAATTTGTTCCATCGGAAGCGTCACCAGTTCGATTTTTGATGATTGGTACTACCAGTGTCTCCATCAACTCAGGCGGCAAATAAGAGTGATTCAAGCTCAAGTTGAAAAGTAAGGCCAGTACACGAGGTAGGTGGACGCCAGCATGTCGGAGATGTTCGACGCTTAAGCCATCATGTCCAGGCGACTTGCCACCTGTCATTTTCTTTATTGCAAATCGTATGTCTTTTGCACAGACACAAATTGACAAATCGCCCTTCAATGCCCCAGCCTCGAAACCCCGACACGGCGGACCTAAGGGCGAAGTGACTGCAAAGTTACTTTTAAATAAGTTTGCAATCTCCGCGGGATCAGAAACTCCATTGATACTCACAGGCACGCCATTCCTAGGGTTTAATTTGTTTGTAGCCTTCCAGAAGGCCCCAAAGTCTCCAGTAGAGTGATGAGATGCCAACAAATCCATTTTAATCTGTTCTTGATGGCCCTGACACCACACCAGCCTCCCTTTAAAAACCTTACGGGCGTCAATCATGTAATAATACTCATACGGGCGTCAATCATATAATCATGTAATAATAATAATACCATGCTTCCCTAGTCACTACAGTATTTCTCTCCACTGACCTTTTTACCCTGTAAATAATTATGTGTTGTTTTGTCGAAAAAAGTTAGCACGAAATTCCTGACTTCGCAAATGAGCCGCGTAAAAATTCCTCCAAACGGTCCGCGGTGAAGCAAATGACTTCATTTCCACGTAATGCTGCCGTTGTACGTTAAAAACGTTTAAAAAAATGAAATTATTCACATAGTCACCTAAATAACTTGACGTACTAGAAGCGACAAAAGTGTTAAAAGACTTAAATGTTTGAAGTAGTATGGATTCAATTTACTACGTGTTGATAATTACGTTTACGTTTTCTTTCGACTATGCATGTGTATTTATGTGTCAATATTTTTGTAATGTAATTGTTTTTGTGTGTAAGTGTTTACATGCATACAAAACATTATCATATTAATTGGATTTTTCTTTCCTTCTTTACTTTATTTTATTTTTTATTTTTGTATTGAAATTTTCATTTTGTATAATGTTGTTCTGTGTGTTTTTTTTGTGCTCCTCGAATAAATGATTATATTTGTATAAATTATTTTATATTCATGTTTGAATTAGGTACTAGCGACCAATCCGCTTCGGTTAATGTGAGTTTTTAATATTTATACAAACCTTCCAATTGAAACATAACTATTACCGTAACCATTTTATAACCAATTTCATAAGTTGACTTTTATGCTAATTAACCGCTCTTATTTTTAGCAGTGGTCTCCTTTTGGTAAACATTTGACGTGTAAAAGTGTCCATCTTTTTTTTTAAATATTTTGTTAATACATCAAACTGGTTTATAAAAACCTTCACCAAAGAAACTCTTGCAATTGCCAAACGCAAACGTCTGAGGAGTTAGTCTTTTTATGCACTTAAGTGGTTTTTTGAAGACGCTGTTATGTACTAACTTTTATTTGCATTTAATTTGTAAGTCATGAAAAAGACTCTTCGAGAAGTTCACTTAAATGAGTAAGTAAAACTGTATTGCTACAAAATTGTAAAGGGTTCATACATACATACATACATAAACTCACGCCTGTACTCCCAGAAAGGGGTAGGCAGAGCTACAGAATTACCAACAACTCTAAAAACTTGTTGATAATTCTGTAACCACATTTGCACACTTAGGCTAAGATGTTTACCAGTGTATTAGTGACAGGTTGCAAGCCCATCGCCTAACAGTACTATACGCCTTTATTCCCTTAGCCGTCTCTTACGACATCCACAGGAAGATAATGGAGTTCATAGGGTTCATATAAAATAAACGAAAAAAATATTTATTTATAATCAGTACTGATTTTTGAACAGTTTCAAAGTGGCTCACAAAATAAATCACGCTGTATGTAACATAGGTTAATTACCGTTGAACCTTTGTAAATACGTTATTAAAGTAATAGTTGAAAGATTCTATTTTGTCACGTAAATAAATATCTCTCTAGTATAATAATAACATAATTACGGTTTATGTTCGTTAATTATTATAGACTTATTTCTAGTAACTACTTAATGCTTTAAAACTAGCTGTTTCCCGCGACTCCGTCCACGTAGAAATTGTTTATCGCTGTTACCTTGGAAACTGAACAATTTTCAGGCCTTATTCAATGTACTCTACTCGAGAATTTAATCTATCGTTGTGCCAAATTTCATCCAGATTCGTTTTAGTCGTTCTGTCGTGATTTATACAAACATGTTAAAACAGTGACATTTATAAAAACGCTCAATTTCTTTTATTTCAATATTGTATTCGAACACCCTATAAAATATTGAAACAATCAGCTGTAATTGTTTAATGACCGTTATTACTGACAATAATTACTTTTAGTCTGTTCGAGTAGTTATACATCAATAATGATTGAAGCACAGGGTGTTTTATTTTAATTCATTTTGATTACCTTTGGCTATTAAAGGTTATTGAATATTCAAAAGTGCAACTTGTTTTTTAGCTTATCTGCTGTTGATAATATAAAAAGTATATGTAAATTAATAGGTATTTAAAAGCAAATTACAGGGATAAGTACCCATATTACCCATTTTCTGTAAATCTTGAAAACCGCCAATATGGCACAGCAAATTACTTTCTACCGGATTGACCAGGTAAAATACCAAGCTCATATTTTTTCGAGTATTAATTTTATGATCCAAAATTAATAATTTAAGAGGAGTTAATTACAATACCGAGAGTATTTATATTTCACTAACAACGAAAAAAGTTAAGGCAAAAAAAAACAACATCTACAACAGTAGGTATCGTGTTAAAAACGTATCCAGTTTGAAAGGTAAATGCTAAAATGCTACTGATTTCCATCGCACACGCCAATACAATTAACTCCATACAATAAGAGAAAACCAACTATAGCTTTATTCTGAAAACCTATATTCGACATAATTATGTCTAGGTAAATACGTACACCCAATAGTTGAAGCAGTTCGCCGCAGTATAAACACTCCAGTAAATCATATTCGATGAATGGAACCTTGTGCAGTTTGTATGTGTGCTCACCACAAGCAAAGGAGGGGGGGGGTGGCTGGAGACTGATAAGTCTGAGCCAGTCGGGGCTGCACTGTCGTTGCGATCGGCTGTGCATTAGTGGAAAAACACAGAAAAGGATTTATCTAACAAAACTAATAACGATAATTAATAATAGTCATAATACATATTATACT
The DNA here is from genome assembly GCA_963966035.1 of Acleris laterana. Lineage (NCBI taxonomy): Eukaryota > Metazoa > Arthropoda > Insecta > Lepidoptera > Tortricidae > Acleris > Acleris laterana. Next base: position 17,291,080 of record OZ014442.1, read on the forward strand.
ACAAATTAATTTATGCCTCCTCTCTCCTAGTGTTGCCATGCCTTCCAGAGTTCATTTTGTTATTACTTATTTATTAGAATAAGCTGTACCGTTATGAAAAAGCAATAAATTATTGAATTGAATTGAACCGAAAACTCTAGTAGTTGCGAGGGTATTAGCTAAAGTGTGCGTGAAATTATGATCTATCCTTATCTGTCATTATGACATTTGAATTTGAGCGAAACGGACAACAAATACTTTTACTATCTATAGTTTTTTTATGTTTTAGAGCGTTTAATAAGGGGGATAGACTATGTAAAAGAATTCTTTTTTTATTAAAAAAACCAAACTTAATTATGAACTAGATTTTATGAAAATCAAATATGCCTTTTTGGCTGTCAGCTCTGTAATAATATGTTTTTAAAAGTAAGTGCAAATATATCGGGTTGTTGAATCAGTCTTTATTTACTTGAGTCTGGTAGGGCTACCAGCGTTACAAGAGACGAGGTTTCTAGGCAGGGGGAAAAGAAGCGCACATTAACTGCACGCCACGGTATTAGTACTCGCCTTACGAGGCGGGGTGTCGCGGGGGGGGCGTGACACCCCGCGAGAGGGTCGCCAACGAATTTGTTCGACTTTAAATTCTATTTTTAAACGTCCAAAAAAGATCCAATAGCGACGAAGTTTACACTGTTCTGTTCAATAAGGATACAGCTTACTTCTTGTAAATTAACTATGTCTGTTATATTTTGTAAATAATGTAAATGTAGTCTACTTTAATAAGTTTTTGAGCTGTTGCATGTGCTTATTATACAAATTTTGCGGGTGGTAGGACCTTGTGCAGGGTCCGTCCGGATCGCTACCACCATCTTATCCATTAACCTACCGCCAAACAGCAGTGTTCGCATTGTTGTGTTCCGGTTTGGGGATAAGACAGCCGGTGAAATGACTAGCATACAGGCATTCCATCTTAGCCTCAGGGTTGGCAACGCATTTGCAGTCTTAGGATTGCATTGCAGTCTTGTGATTGCGAATGTCTATGGGTCACAGTTTCCACTTACCATCAGGTGGCCTGTGTGCTCGTTTGTCTACTCGATGCCATAAAAAAAAAAAAAAAAAAAAAAAAAAAAAACTCGCTAATAGTTTTAAAATCATACTTAATGATATAAATGCGAAAGTTTGGATGTTTGTTACTCAATCACGCCAGAACGGCTAAACAAATCGAGATGAAATTTAACATAGAGATAGATAATAATCCGGAATAGCACATAAAATACTATTTATCCCGGAAAAATATACGATTCCCGAGGGAACAGCAATATAAACGACTTGTACGCAAACGGAGCCGTGGGGGAGTAATTCAAATATTTTGGAACATTTCTTTCCCCGACAAACACGACGACAAAATCGAAAACAAACAAACGCATTCTCGTATTTACAAAACGCCTTAAACAATATACCGATTACGACCAATAAAATATGATCTTCATACAAATAACTATCATGAGAGACACAAGGCTAGCACCCAGCAGAAATCCAGTTCACCACGTATCATTTACACTTATTTTTCTAAAATGTGAACTGTAATGCCTTAGCAATAAGTGGCTGAGGTTGGTAAGGCTATTGCGGTGGGGGTTGCACATTTGGCTCGGGCCCAGCTGAGATTTTGCTCCTAGAGACAAATCATTGGGAGAAAACAGATTTGTGCTATTGCACGCGACGCTAGCCCCTTTTGTTGGAAGCATTTAATACGGCTGTTTATTTTGCACTTTAGAGGACGTAAGTATTGGGATTCTTTTATTGAATTTCAGTAAATAATATGACCAAGGAACAAGATATTTTTAACGATTCCCTTGTTCTTAATTATGCAATTATTTTTTTTAATCTGGCTGCGTAGAAAATATTACCGAGGAAGCGAAAAACTAGCTATTTAATCTATTTAAATTGGATATTATTAATAAATTAGTAAAAATACACCGCGCAGTAATTAATTGTTTGATACCTACAAATATGCACATTTTTACTAGCCTTAATAGCTAACATTTTATATCAGCTTGTTCCTCTGTACAGTAAAGAGCATTCGTCCCTTATTCGCGAAATTTAAACGAAAAAATATTAAAGGTACATAATAAGTCACAAATTTGCCTAACGTAAATTTCCATTCGTGTTCAACCTTCAAAACAAATGAACCTCAGCGCACAGATGGCGCCACCGCGCGGAGTTTCGAATCGATATTTAATAAGCCACTCTCATTGTTCCACGTTGACACACGGTCGAATATCATTAATCACCGAGTGCTGTTCGTTTTGTAATTTCACGTCATAGCCGACGTTTTTAAGTGTCGAAGTTAGCAACGGTGCTCAGGATAAGGTTGTGCCAGTGTTGAACACTGCTGGCACAAATAACGTATGGTCAAGGAAATTGATTCACAGACAACTTTGGACTATGTCAGCGTAACATTCTCTTACGTTTTGATTGATAACGTCACTTTGACAAAGTTAAAAGCGGTCAAGGAATCATTTTCCTTTACTGTACGCTTTAGTCTCATATCAAAGATCATGGGGTTATAAACTGTGTTTTTGTATGACAAAGAAAAATTAAACTAGCACACAGGCCACCTAAAGGTAAGTAGGATCTGAGACGCATAGACATATGCATTTTTAAGACTACAATCTTAAGACTGTATTTCTAAGACAGCGACTAATAGTGTTTTAGTCAAGAGTCACCGATATAGCACATAGCTTAAAAAACCCACGGCACGTTCTATAGTAGAGACCACGACCTGGTAAGCGCAGCGTAGGTCGACCACCTACACGATGGACAGATGACCTAATAAAGGTGGTAAAAAGTCAGTGGATGCATGCCTCATTGGATCGTTCTGGCTTGAAATCAAAGAGGCCTATGTGCAGTGGACGACTAAGGGCTATAAAGTAGCTCGGCCAAAGCGAGAGGTATCGTTCTCTGCCTCATATTATTAAAAACGCGCACGGTCATTTTAGTTGGCCGGCTAATACTTGTTGGGATTTAAAAGTTGGTTACTTCAGCTAATGCATTAATTACATAAATGCCCGAGCCACCGGAATCCTATATAAATGTGACGTTTTATTTTACTTATCAAAGTATTTATTTGTTAAATTACAAGTGGCTGAGGCCATGATTGATTTACTTTTCGCATTGTATTCCACAAAATATACTGTAAAAGCCCTTGAACCAATTAGAAGGGCTTGCTTGAAGCCTTGTTATTCTCGTTAAGGCATTTTAGTATTTAATGAGCGTAATAAAACAGAAAAGTATAAAAAATAATAACAAAACACCACACGTACAATGAACGCTGATATTATTTGATTAAAATCATGGTATTAATATATTAACTGCTGTTAAGGAATTATTTTGGTTTAGTGTACACGTTATTTTTAAAACACACTGTATAGTTTTACAATGTTTTAACAAAATATCCTGCCTCTTATATAATTAACGGTACTCTAATGAGGCACGTATGTAGTAATTAAAGTAAAATTATTAAATGCACAACTTAGTTGCAATAAGTAATTCAGCTAAGGATAATACAAAATATACGTTTAGAATTATAAGAATTGCAATCCAGTAGAAGTCGTTTACTGGTATTATTTTTTAAGAGATTTTTTTTTTTCTTTCCTCGGGATTCAAGCTCTCGTCATACCCAACTTCATTAAAATATATTTAGTGGCTTAGTTGTCAAGTGCAACAAACAGAGTTACCGGTTAACTGAAGCTACTTTGATTTACGGGGTAACATTGCTCACCCTTAAAACGACAACAATTTTAGTGGTAATCTTCTAAAATTATTTAAATAATTGTATAACTATACGACGACAGGCAGACCCCGGCGCAGATGGCGAGATGAGCTAGAAGCCTTTCAGCACGATTGGCGGGAGACTGCCCAAAACCGAATTACGTGGAAGGATGGGAAGAAGGCCTTTGCCCAGCAGTGGGACATTCCGGGCTAATAATATTAATAATAATAATAACTATACTCGTATAAGTAGCTTGCTCCTGATGAAACATTTAATAGAATAATTGAATATTAGAACTAGTTTTTGGGGTGGGCAATGTTACCCCGTAAATCAAAGTAACCCCAGTTGACGTACTATAGCATTGATAATACGAGTATTAAATCTAGATTAGTATACTTGGATGGAATAAAAAAATACAATACAGAAAACAACATCACTAACATCAACGGGAGTGCCTACCAGGCGAGCATGACGCGGTACAAAAAGCTATCAGAGCTAATTGTGTGGCAACGAAAAGAAAATTTTCGATGGAAAGCACAGATTGGCCGATAAGGGCCCCATTATCGTGGATCGAGTGTTCCCGAACTTGCATACCAACTTTGCTAACAGCCGTACCTTGTTGGAGGGTAAGTTTCGAGAAAATGTAAAGTTTGAAAGTAATACTCATGATCAATGTTACATTCATTTTAATTCGACGAAGGAAACCGACAGGTGCCAATGTAAAATGGTAGGATTATGATGCCGTTTCAAAGTAGTAAGTGATGTTTGTACAATCAATATGAAACGGTACTGTTACAAAATATATTTTTTAAAACAAAAATCTGTAAGTATAATATTTTTATTATAACGAAATGATAATTATTAATTTCCTATCTAAAAAAAAACTTTACTTGTTCAATGGTAAGTTTCAAGAAAATGTTAAGGGTGAAAGTAAAACTTATGAAGGTGTATTAAATGCCAATTTGTAGAATAACGATGCCGTTTTAAAGTAAAAGTGATGTTATAAAAGCATTATGTAACGGTAGTCTATCAAAAATAAATATTTTAAATAGTTTGTATAATAGGATGTTATAATATTTAATTGAATTGCGTGGCGGGAAGACATTGTCACAGACATATTAAAGAATACAATATAAGTTAAAAGTATGTATGTATGTATGTATGTGTGTAAACACTTAAATGTACAAACAAAAGATAAGAATTATAAAATAGCCAAAAATATAACAGGGATGTACAAAGGCGAACTTGAACTTAGCGTAGGAAGTTAAAGGAAAATTTAAGGTGACAAAAACTTACAATTTATAGTATTTGACCTATTTAAATTTCTTCATTACTTTACAAAAGGCTTTTTGTTTCATTTCATTGTAAGCCTAAATTATTATTCAAAGTGAAATTTCATGAGAACTTTCAGCAGCTTAATAAGGTACAGACAATAAACACATTTTCCAGGAACACTGTTCCAGATACTTCAGAATATTTAAGTCTTTACAAGAGAGTATTACAATGAAATTACGTTGTAAAATAAACCAGCTGAATACTATGACGGTTAGTAACTGAGGCTTTACCCTAAATACTTAAACCGTTTTTTATAACCTATAAAATTGTGGCTGCTTTGAATTAAGCTTACAATTCTGTTTCAGGAGCGTACATAAATACACACCGAATTGTAATTCACTAAGTAATTATTAAGAAACCTGCATGATTTATATTTCTAGATAACCATGTCTTTAATATTGCAAAAAATTGTTAAAACGATTATAAGATAGTCTATTAATATCCATAGCTATATTTCAAAGACTAGAAGAAATATAATAGAGGTTAATATAAAATAATTAAGTAATTAATAGTAATTTTGAGGTATGGTTGCCAGATTAAAATAGTGCCGCTCCATGTCTTCCCGTGGAAGAAGTAATAGGCGACTAAACGAATAAAGGTTTGTAGTACTGTTAGGCGATGGGCTTGCAACCTGTCACTAATGCACTGGTAAACATCTTAGCCTGATTGTGCAAAATGTGGTTACAGAATTATCAACAAGTGTTTAGAGTTGTTTGTAATTCTGTAGCTCTACCTACCCCACTCTGGGAATTAAGGCCTGAGGTTATGACTGTATGTATTAAGTAATTAAAGTGCAATTAAAGTTAGTAAATATCATTATTATAATTTTATTAATGACCTGTTCTCTGTTTTCTCTACTACGGTTCGCTATACTCAACAGGGTCCACATATCATTAACATGTATAGTACTTATATACTTACCTATGATTATAACATCTGTGAAATGTGGAATGCAATAAACATATTGAGTATAGCGACCAACCCTCACTTCGCTTCGGTTAATGTGAGTGCCTTTAGCCTTTCTCGATAAATGGGCTATCTAACACTGAAATATTATTTTAAATAAAGTCTCACTTTATTTTGGATTAAAAATCATCACATTCAAAATACAATTCATGTTAAAAATCATTGTAAAATAATATTTTTCACACATAAGAATTAATAATGCCTTTTAAAAAACATGCACTTTAATTTTACTTTATTGTGCACAAAAGTACAAATTTAAGAAGGTTCAAAAGGTGAACTTATGGTGCCTGTCAGTTGAGCTTTGAGCAAAACAAAAAATGTTGTAGGCGATGCAATGTTGTTTGAACAAAAAGATTTAATAGAAAAAAAAAGCTAGTCATGCTGTAAAAATACACAATAATGTATAAATTTACGTGGTAAGGTAAAGCCATTATTTCTTGAAATACAAACATTTTAATTTCACCCAGAATTTTCTTCAGTGCAGTAATAAAAAACCAAGACGTGACATGACATCCATTGTTCAGAAGAACTTTGTTGCGTTTCTTCCCTTTTTCTTCGCTGTAAGTTAGATTTTACTGCTCAGTTTCTTTAAGTTCATTTATAAAGTTAAAAAATAGTGTTGTTGATACATAGGGTAAAGTCACCAGTGGTCAGCCGGAGACCTGAAGTCAGCGTCTGCCTATACTTTGTATGAGTGTATTCTTTGAGGTTTTGGATAAAATTTTGAATGACAATAGCTTACATACATACATACATTCAATCACGCCTGTTTCCCAGAGGGGTAGGCAGAGACCACTTTTTTCCACTTGCTACGATCTTGACAATTATTGTGGCTGCTGACAATAGCTTATACCCTGGAATACATTAGGACATACGATACTTCACATTCCGGAAAATTTCAAACTTCCCGAGGGAATTACGATAATCCAAATCTACGCTGCCAAAGTCACGGGCAGAAGCTAGTAAAAGATAAATATGAGCGTTGTGGAAATATTAAAAACCTTAAAATGTAAAACAATACTTGGGACTTTTATGGTATTGACCATAATTTAATAAAAAGAGGTACATCCGTCTTAGAGCTACCATGCTACAGACAGACCGTACTCAAATTTGTTGACAGTTAAAATATACATACTTGTTACTATACAATAATGCTCTAACCGTTATAATTTTTTTATACAAATGAATAAATATTATTAATATAAACGAACTAAGAGACTAACGGGACATACTATAGTTAATACAAACGTGAATATGAATTAAATTTTCAAATGCGTTTCTTAGTACACTATGAATTTATATTGTGCTGCTAGGCAGGTATAGCTGGTTCTAATCCAGACGGCGCCATCTTGAAAATAAATGCAATTTCATATGTGGCAAAGTTAGTGATGTGCTAATTCCAAGTGATGGGACAAAAAGTTTGTGTGTAAATTACAAAATTATTAAATATCCTTACTTTACAAGATACCTACTAGATTTTGCCAGTGACCTTGTCCACGTAAAAAACTTTTATTAATGAGAGGTATACAATTTTTTTGTGATAAAAGTATCCTATGTAATAAAAGGACGGTTTGTAATCCAAATTTCATGCAAATTCGTTAAGACTGCGCCGAGCGTACCCCGGACAGTGATGTACAGGGATGTACAGTGGCGCCCTCATACTTTTATTGTGTTTTCTAATAAACTAAAGTATTTTCTTGAAAGTGGCCACCTTTTCCCGTTAAGCTGACTAGTTAAAGGGTAATTGTTACTAAAATTTGTTACGTATCCCATAAATTGTGTATTTCGTTTGATTCCAAGGAAATTCTTTAGTTTTTTATCAGTTCGTTTTAAATCAGGGTATAAGCTAGCTTCATTTAAAATTTCATCCAAATCCGCCTAGCTGTTAGGGCGTGAAAAAAAAACAAGAGCGTAACAATTTAACATACACAATCACAAACTCTCGCATTTATATTATCAGAGGGACTGCCCATTTGCAAGCAGAACAGCGAAATACAAGTTTTTTTAGTCAACTTAATAAGTTCTATCATAACAGAAAGAATGCTATAACAATATGTAAAAAGGAAATATAAAATATTACTTAGATTTTTTACAGCCAACTGCTACTAAAAGTATCAAAGAATTGTCCAAGCACTCGTGTAAACCCCGCTTTTACCCGGCGTATGGCTGGAGGCACGTCCATCGGACTAACGCAATCGCGTAAAAGCCTTTTCTGCGACTGCTAAGGCTATTTGTGAACACACCTACTTTGAGATCTATCCACGTTTTATAGTGTGATCCACTCCTTATAGTGGGTGAGGTGATGTACGGTTGATAAAAATATCACAGGGTGTTCTAAAAAGTTGTGGTTTAGACTTTGAGATCTATTCACGTTTTATAGTGTGATCCACTCCTTATAGTGGGTGAGGTGATGTACGGTTGATAAAAATATCACAGGGTGTTCTAAAAAAGTAGTGGTTTAGTCATGCCCAATATTTTGAATGAGACGTTTTGGGTTTACGCTCAACAAGCACAGCCAGAATTTGAAACGCCACTGGCGTCTTTATTTTCAGGTACTTATGACCTGAAGGGCTATTACATAATGCACTCGCAATCGCAATCGTTTTCATTTTGGCAATCTGAAAGAGAGTCTGCATATGAAATGAAAACAATTATTCAACATTGAAGTCAGTCGCGATTGCGAGTGCGTTAGGCAATAGGCTCGCCGGTGTAAAATTATAGCTTCATAATAAGTTTTCTCCGTCGTTCACATTGTTCTGACTCTTTGGTCTCAACTTTGACAAGAGAAAAAAAAACAGTAAATATACTAACAAGTATGATGAAAAAAAAAACGAATAGAATAGCGATTAATCACTTCTACGCGGATGGAGTCGCAGGCAACAGCTAGTTTATAAGCCAGGTATGAGTAAGTAAACAAAAACTGCTTTATTACAAAGGTTTTTATTCTTCTCTAGCATTACTATTACTTCTAGTAAAACTCACTGTTTCACAATAACTTTAATGTCCAATGTTTTAGAGCATAATGGCAATTAAGACCGTCAAATTGTAGGTTTCTCCAAAAATATAGACGCCCTAAATCATAACACAAACATTTTTATTGTAACACACAGGCTCTGAAGATCGTAATCGCGTAATTTATACTGACTTTTACAAGTTAACGACATCGTAAATAACACTATTTAGGGGTGTTACGGGGCGGGGGGTTGCCGAAAGCCACATTATCCGTCAAGTTTAAAAAATATTTCAAACATTTGCCAAAAATTGTGCTGCCAAATGTGCAAACGATTTAGTTATTAACTCGCAGCGGGTTTATTTTCTTTAATAAGCAAAAAAAAAAAAAAGTAATACAGTAAAGTCCATTGTTTATCCGACTTCAAAAAAAGGAGGTTTCAATTGGTCCTTCTTTCGGATATTTTATTATTCAATTTATCCGCCGATAGTCAATCGATTATCTTTCTGATTAATTTTATCTCAGTGGTATTCAAATTTCGACAAGATCTGATCCATGAAAATTCAATGAAATTTCTCAATACTTTGGAGTCAGTTTTTTTTTATTTGCTATATTAACATACGCTATCAAGTAAACTGAACATAGCTAACGATAATTTCTCATTATTTTTTTATTCGATTGATACACACTACCTTACTTGTTATGTTTTTATTACTTCGTGTATAATTAAGGTTAAAAATGTATTGTAAACAACATCGTTGACGATAATCGCTTAGATTAACGTTTTTGTAACAAAGATAAGCGAAAAATATTTGCCTATCCCTAAAACTATATTAATAATGCAAAAATAATTAATTATTCACGATGTGCGAGACCGTGTTCCAATTTACCCGTATTTCAATGAAATATTTTAATCATATTTTTGTGGGTTGTCATCTCTTTCTGTCCAGTTAATAAAATGTACAAATGCGTACCATAACATAAATAATATAATAATTAAGATAACGATGTAGAAGCAATACGTGCAAAACAAAATGAAAAAGATGCCTTTGTCATAGAAAACACTGTCACAACATTACTATTACCTACTTCAATATACAGGGTGCAGTTTTATAACACCAGCCGAATACGTTACGATATCGAACGGCCTCGTCTCTAGCGTGAGAACCCCACATAAAGTTGCACCCCCGTTTTAATTTCCACGTGACGCTCACATATGATAACGGGTATTATTACAACGTTCCCATGGATATTGTTATCGTTGTTCAACTGTTCGCTGCTCGTTGAAGCGTAATTAAAACAAACACATTTACAATTTTAGCTAATGGATAAGTTTTTAGTTACATGATGTAAATTAGGTGTTTGGTCGTGTGTGTTTACGATGTCTTTTTTTATGGCAAAGAGAAGACAAACGAAAACACAGGCCACCTGATGATAAGTGGAAACTGTGACCCATAGACATTCGTATCCACAAGACTGCAATGGAATCCTAAGACTGCAAATGCGTTGCCAACCCTGAGGACTAAGATGGAATGCCTCTATGCTAGTCATTTCACCGCCCAGCTGTCTTATCCCCAAACCGGAACACAACAATGCGAACATAATTATACTTAGTATGGAAAAAAAAACCAATAGATTATGAACAAAACATTATCAGTAGATTCTGAATCAATTGCCTTCCCTATTACTTATTATTTTGATCAAAAATACTTTTTTGAATATAATATGTGCCGACAAGGTGACATTGTATAAACCTGATCGTTATTTGTATAGCGTTGAGTCAAATATAAACGCGATTTTTGAACATAAACTTATAACAACTTTTACTGGTCGCTATTAATAGTAAAATTGATTTTCCGCAGCTCTTTTACATTAACAAAACATCAAACATGATATCAATGTCGGATTTTCCTGACATTTTGGCTGACAGTTCTAAGATGAAGTTATTGACGGAGGTTTGACTTGAATACACCCTGTATTTTCACTGACCGTACAGGGACGTAATAGGATCTGGTATTTTTAACAAAAATATTTGTAAAATTTGGCTTAACTTATTATGTTTATGAAATAACTTAACTAAAAACCTGAATTTATTGTTGCTAATTACATTTTGATTAGCACTGAAGTGGCAGTTGTATTTTGTACATTTGATAAGTCTTAGTAAAAAATGGGTACGTATCATAATAATATATAAAGTTCAAAATACATAATGGGTCATAATACATAATGGTCATAATATATAATGGATTTATTTCTGAAACCGTTAACTTTTCAGGATTGTTATAAAACAAACCTAACCTAACCTAATGAGTTCTATACGATGGGCTTTTAAAAAATCCTGAAATATTTACAGATTCAGAAATAAAACCATTATGTATTATGACCATTAGTTTATGACCCATTACGTATTTTAAAATTTATGTATTATAATACGTAGGTACCCGTAAAAAATACAAAATTGCACGTATATTACCACGTCCAGCAGTAAACTGAATACAAATAAGTAGTTACAAATCGTGCAATGGCGGTGGGTAATTTTATAAATATTAAGCATTATACCGCCCTCTAATGGAAAAAGGCTCGAGTGCAATTAATTCATAGAAGTATATTAAACTCTCAACGGTTATAATAAGGTTGGAAGTGCAATACAATGTATAAAGTAAATTTGCCTTTTTTCCGTAGAATGGCAGTATAAAGGGTGAATGAACAGTTAGTGACGTGTGGGCAGGTAACAAATAGGATTTGGTAAGTAAGAAATCTTATTATAAGCACTTAGAAACACACAGCGTAGGTACCTTATTTTTGAGAGTTGTAAATCAAAAACGATTGCTGTGTACGTATGACGTAAATATGATCGGTTGTCGTGCAGCAATTTGGGCATAATTTAACAGTAATTTAAAAAAAAAAAAAAAAAAATATTGGCACTTAAAGAGAACAGTAAATTGACAGGACAAAAAGTACACACATACATACCTTCACGTCATCATTCCCAGAGTGGGGTATGCAAAGCTACAGAATTACCAACGATTCTAAAAATTAGTTAATCAATTCTGTAACCACATTTTGTACAATTAGGCTAGGATGTACCAGCGTATTAGTGACAGGTTGCAAGCCCATCGCCTAGCAGTACAAGCCTTTATTCCCTTAGTTGCATCTTACGACATCCACGGGAAGGCATGGAGTGGCTATTCTGACCCGTCAACCACACGGAAAAGTACACTTATACAATAATACTTTAGTCCTAACTAAGATCATGGAAAGAAATAATTTTAGTCTTAAAAGCAAACTGTGTTGAAATACATCCAACGATCTAAGTCCGTTAGTGAGCCGGTTGTACCGGAGAGAAATTCGGATGACAGGCGCGTGTGGTCCTTACAAAGCGAAGCCAAGATTCTGTACAATTTTTTAATTATTTTTTTTGTCAAATTTGCAACTATTTTACCTATTGCGGTTCATCCTCTGACAGACATAAGGACATAAAAATGAATTTTGGAAATATACTAAAGTAATTTTCTGTCAAAAATTTCATTTTTGGTAAGTACAAGTTTTTGTACGTTTTTTTACAAAATCTTTATCAAACTATTGAGTCCAATCACGTTGGGTCTGCGCTCAAGAATAGTGGAAATCTTATTTTGAAGTCAGTGTTGTTGTCACTCAGTCTTTTTTGCTCTACTGTGTGTAATAAATAGGTCATATTTTTTCAGCGCAGGGTCCTTAGTAGAACCTAGTTTAGGTACTAAACGCTATAAAGTATGTTTTTAAATAAATCAACATCTTCGTTCTTCCTCCCAACTTTATCATTCCTAAGCGTAGACATAAACCAACTGGTTTTATCTCAAAACAGCACGTTTCGATTCGTCGCCGCGAAATTAAAATCATTTGGCGAGACGTTCGTGCGTGCAAAATTAGTCGGGGCTGTATTTTTAAAATTTTCGATGCGAATAAAGTAAAGGGCCTCGTAAGAGCCAAATTGAGTTAAGAGTTTTCGTTTCAAAGTGAAATTTACCTTGACACAATCGTTAACGAAGTTTTGTACAATAATAGTGACAGTTTAATGACCTTTATGCCGCCAGTAATAAAGACGTGTCAGATATTTTTCGCCCAATGTGTATAATTATATTATTGCTGGTAACAGTACGGTTGAAGTTAGAAGTACCAGTACATATTAGTTCCTTTTCGAAGTTATTGTTATTCTAAATTCAACGTTACTGCAATTTTTAGGTACTAAAATGTATAAACCTATTTCGTATTTGGACTGCATGATATTCGTTTTAAACTATAAGATGGATCATTCAAAAAACTGAGAGATTTTTATTTAACTCTCCAAAAATGCATAAAATAATTATGATTTTAGATATACCTATCAACCAAAAATGACAGTGACAATAGCAAGTTCTTTAGTGATTCAACTAACATCTTGTTAGGCTCGTTTGGAATCGAGATGATTACACACAACAATCACAATGAAATCTTAATAGAAGCGATCAAGTTTTTTTTCGTTGGGGAAACTGATGCTTAAGAAAAATGCAAGGCCTTATGCAGCTAAGCAGTGAATTGCACAGACTAGATGATGATGATGATGATAAAATAAAAGTGACAATAGCCATTTTCAGTATTATTTCACTTGACAGTACGAGAATAAAAGTAATATTTTATTGATCATGAACAATCATCATCTGTTCATTTGACGAAACGGAAATTTGGCTCTTTTTTTAACTTTTGTTCCGCAAACCGCTACTTGCTAAATAGGACTTCCGGTGACTACTAAATAAAATACAAGAAAAAGTTGCTATTTCCGAAATCTAAATTTTCAAAACGTAACAATTCCAAAATAATATGATAATTTGTATAAAAATACAAACTGGAATAACCTCTCTAGAAAAGTGATTAATATAACGCTCTTGCACATTGATAAACTTCCAAACGGGGCCAATCCTTCAAACTTAGTAGAGCGAGAAACACAAATTGAATTAAAATTAATTTGTCCTAACATCGTCCGAGTTGTGGCTGATAAGTTTCATGGAATCCTATCCTGAAGTTAGAATATAACTCAAATCCTAAATCAAATGGCATTGAACATTCTAACAGTTGACTGCGTTATCCATGGCGTTATTTCACCAACTAATTTCTCTACATTTGCAGCAACAAACAGCATTAGACTCGGTTGTTTCAAAATTGCCCTGAAGTTAAAATTACTTAGTAAAGGGAGAATGACACTACAAAATAATTTGACTCAAGTAGCACATTCTGCTTAATATGCTCTTAAGTCTTGATTGTCAAGTCTTGAGATCTCGTATGTATGTTTAATTAAATGGATTAAACTATTTTACTCCTCTCCAACTACGAATTCAGATTTCATGCCAATCTTCCGTTTCACATCGTTAAGTTTATTGCACGTATTATGGAGTTTCAAGTCAGTTTTTATGGCATTATCTAAGTTTACGTTTTTATTTGTTTTATTATTAAACTATACTTTACTTTAGTATAATTCTGGCATTTCTTTTATGCTATGTCTCTTAAGTAATATGACACTGCTTACTCATATTTATTTTACTTATCCTACATTTTGAGATATTTTAGAGACAAATAATTTGTTCCTATTTCAAACTGGTTTTTAAAAAATGGACACTAAGGAACGACTTAAATAATTGTTATTAATTGACACTGAGTACTTGTGTAAGCCTTATTCTATAAATTAATTCTTACCTAAGTTGTAAATATAATTATTTCCTCGCGTACCTTTTCGTTTAGAAACTTAAAAATATTTGGTTAACTGGTTGGTTAAATCCGAAAATAGTTTAGGCTATTTTTATCTGGATAAATATGCATCGCGACCAAATGCCAATGTCATGTGTATACTAAAGTATACTTATTAAGACTTAGGCCAATACACACCCTACCTACCCCCCGGCCTACTGATAGGTACTTCAAAGTATTCGGTAAGAAACCTAAGTTAGCCCTAAGTTTTTTTTGGTCACTATTTTACTAATACAACCAATTCCGAAAAGTGTTAAAAGCTTCATAGAAGATTCTTTAACAAAAACAATACACTATCGTATCCGACAAATATTCAATTCTGCTGTCAGAATAGCCAAGGATACATTCAAAACATCAACAACATATTTCACGACACGTCGTAAACACAAACTTACATAATACGCCGCGGAACACTGTTCTCTACTGTCCTGGAGCCAACATAAATAGTGAATTATGTTCCTTTCACAGATAAAAGCAACGAAAAGAATGGACCGAAACTCAGACAAAAGTAGCATATCCTAAAATATTCCTTTCCGCAAATTTTGGCAAAACGCAAACGCTTCTAAAAGAATGCATTAGCTTTATTCGGACGTTGCATTAGACGGCGAAAATATAGCACAATTCTATTATAAGAGTTTTTGACGAAGAAAATGTACAGCCCTTTGTGTTTTCTCAGAATATAATGTACTCTGCACCACATAATGTCAGACTTTATATTTATCTGCTTGGCCCCTTTTGTTTGCTAGGATATGAAAGGAGTTCTGTTAGTAGGGTCGACTGTGGTTTCTGTGTGTCGTCTAATGCTTGATAATAAAACAAGGCTTTAGCAAATAAATGTCTGTGGAAGTCCCCATGTAATAATGGGTGACAGTTCCAGGCCCGGTATTGCCGTTTTCAACGCAAAATTAATTCGATAACTAGTTCTGGGCTTTGAACTTACAAAGCGTTTACGGATTCAGTATTTTCCTGGAAAAATTAAATAAGGTCTCTAATAAGTGGAAGTTTTGGTATCTTCGTTAATTTGAAACTTTCTTTTTATCATTAGCCAGTAAACTGGGGCCGAATAGTTTACGCTCTAAAATAGTAGATTTTGAGACTTTCACCTTTATAAAATAAGATCTTAAAACAATATGCACCAAATAAAGTTATCTCTAGCCCCCTTACTTATAAACGTGGAATAAGCTTGGAATAGTTTATACCATGCTTTGTCCTTATCTGTAATTGTGACATTTGCATCTGACAGAAAGTGACAAAGCATGGCATAAACTATTCCAAGCTTATTCCATGTTTATAAGTAAGGGGGTCAGAGTGAGTTTATGTATAATACGAGTAGAAGATTTTTACTTTAATCGTGTTTGTTTATACCTACCAATGATTTTGTTTACATCGCTGGTTTTGCCCGAATAAGGAAACTGAAAGGTGATGGATGATAGATGTTGATACTTTTGATGACTGTGTGGATCGCGGAAAATTATAGTTCGAGAACTTACTTTCTTATTGTAAGAGAGTGTTCATGATGTTACAGAAATGTCCAGTAAGTAACATTGTATTTCGGCTGATCATTTTATCGTTGTTTAACTTAGGTGATTGGAAGATGCAATGAATAATCGTTTTTGCAACAAACAAATTGTAAAGAAAAAAATAAACATGTATTTTTTTTTCAATTTTTTCTTAAACTTTGACACGGCCAATCAAAATTAAAAAAAAAACAAAAGACTGCTAGTGCTTGAAACGAGGATAGCCAACCAAAGACTATTAAGATACTGTTATAATGCAATTGCATAGTGTTATCAATTCATTACGATTTTTTCACACATTGACGCAACCATGTAACATTTTTGGTAGATTTACATTTAAAAAAAAAAAAAACTTAAGCATAAATAGCTTAAGCTTAAAACTAGAAATAACCCCCACAGTAAATTACAGCAACAATGTGGAAAAGGCTTTACGCTAAATAACGGGCACGTCCAAAGTTTGGCCAGGGACAAAAATACATTAATAACAGATAAGTAATGTCGCTCAGGTGACAGTATTGCTGACCGGTAAGAATTAATATTTCATACCAATATTTTTACAAAAACTGTCTTCGGAAAAGACAACCTTTGCAAATACTAGCATTCCATTCCATCTTTGTTCTCAGGGTTGACTACGCAATTAATTCCAGTCTTCGGATTGCAGTTTTAAGATTATAGTCTTGAGATTACAAATGTCTATGGGTCACAGGTCCTACTTACCATCCAGATGGCCTGTGTGCTCTTTTGTCTTTCGGAAGAAAAAGGTAAATTTCGCTTAATTCAACATAACTAATCTTTAACAGATAAAATTAAAAGTCTAGATTTATCCCAAAAATCATCGAGCTTATTTTAAGGTTAAAAAGCAAAAATGCCAAAGGCTTCTTGCGAATATATAAAAAGTGTTTTTTTTTGCAGTGGGTGTGAACAATTTAATCATTTGTTGTCTGGACTGAAATAATAATACGTTTTCTCGCGATTCTGTAAGTGTGCCCATTTAATTGTTTTATTCATAGCACATTGTAACAAAGGAGGCAAAAGCTAATATTATTCCTACCGAGCAATGTTTCTCGTCAAAGTCAAAAGAAATTAACTCAGAAAACTGAGATACTATTCTGTAATACAGTAAGAGTAACAAAATTAAACGAACGCCGAAACACAACAAATATTTAAATAATACGGAAACAAACTCGTATAATACGACGTATCTCTTAAACGTTCAAGCCTTATTCGCAGACTTAGTCAAAGCAATAACCAAGTAACTCTCAATTTATAATATTTCTCAGAAGATGACACAAACAAAACTTCAGCCTTTGCCGGTGCAGTTGGAAACACACGGTTTTATTCACACGTCATCTTACTTATTTTTTTATCTACACATTATATCATAAATCCTCTATTATGCATTCAAACTCAGCAACACCTAGCATTACCTGTGCTAGTAGATGACAGCGATGACAGCTGTTAACTTTGGAAGATGTTCCAAATTTGGTTCTCAACTGTCATCGCTGTCACCTACTACCACAGGTAATGCTAGTCATTTGCCTTTCGGCTTCTGAACCCATGTGAGAGTACTTATAATATTAGTGTAGATAAGGTAATTGTATGGCACTCTGCGTAATTGAAATTACGCAACCGTCATGTAAACTACTGTTTAAAAACGTTTTCAAGGCTCAGGTCTAGCAGGTTTTGGCTGTGCATTGATCGATCAGCCAGTTAGTTCTTTCTTTTATAAATAGGTATAAAGATTAGGTACTCAGGGCAACATTCGCTGTTATGTTGTATCCAGTAACATAATTATTTTTTGTCACTCCTGTATTGTTTGGATTGTTTTCAAATTATTAAAAAAATACTTGATTTAACTTAATTAATCTACGCAATAGATGGTTATTAAATCCTGTTTTTTTTTATTATTCTTTAATGAAATTGCAAGAACATAGGCAACGCTATATTATAAAACAGGGCATGTTATTATTTATAAAAACTCAACACTATTAAATAGATAAAATGTCTTCGAAATAAATGCAACCCTGCTTGCAGTGCTTCATTAAAAATGTCTGAATTGGTCAATCTATTTAGGGGCCATGATCCTGCAGACCGACATACAAATAGGTACATACCGCACCTTTAAAATTATAGTGACCCAATTCAACATTTCAGCTTTCAACTTCGAGTCATAAATTTATTACTATAAAGACCTAACTCTAAATCCAAAATTTGTTAATTAGGTAACAATTCTAAAGATGCCATACGTCGATGACTTTCCCAACGCGCTACAATATGGGGCTTTTTAAAAGGGGCATCATTAAATTTCTTCGAGACCGGCAACGCATTGGTGACGCCTCTGGTGTTGCAGATGTCCATAGGCGGCGGCGACCACTTCCCATCAGATGTGCTGTCTGCCTGTTTGCCCGTCGACAACAATAAAAAAAACAAACGTTCGACTATTATTTTTCGCTACGGACAATAGATTGTACACGTCAATAATATTAAAACGACGGTGCACGTTTCATCCAAAATAAATATTAATAAGCGTTTGCGTCTGTGATGCAACTCCGAATGTTTCTAGCATAAAACCTGCAACTTGAGCCGAAGTCTATATCGCCACAAACAGATGCAAGTTTAATGTCTTCCACCTTGCCTTTCTTGGAGACACATATTGAATCATACTTACTTGCATAGTACTTGGTATGGATAAGTATAATATATTATTTACCAAATACCGTAATTAAATTCTACATTGATATTTCCGGTAACCTTCGGGGAGGGAAGATGGCCGATTGAAAGATGTCCGGCTTTTACTTTTAATGTATTCTGTTTACTGATATACTCTACTCACATGACACTGCACTGGCGAAATCACGATGGAATATCAAGGTGGACTGCCATTATTAAAAAAAGTTGAAGAACTTTTTCATCATCTGCTTGGAAAATGCCTACATTTTCTATTTATTCATTAAAATATCGCTTTACGTAAAAGACATAAGTATAGACCTTATTGAAAATAAATTTAATGTTAAATAAACATGTCCCAAACTAAGCTCTAAGCTTGTACTATGTGTATAAATAGGTAGTCAAATACAAAGAAAACACCCAAGACACAAATACTAGCGCTCATCACGCAATTATCTGCCCTTACCGGGATTTGAACTCCAGACCACTAGCTTCGTAGGTAAGGTCACTACCAATAAGGCCAACGTGTCGTCAACATAGTTGTACCGCATCTGTATAGACCGATCGATATTTCAAAGTATAGTAAAGTTTTTATTTTCTATTGTATACTATAATTATTATAATTTGACATAAGTATGGTGGTCGTAAAATGTTTTAATCTGACACCTTATCCCTAGTAAGGTTGTCTGGAAGAGATCGCTAATCAGCGATAAGACCGCCTGTTGTTTACCTGTATTGTTTTTAATAATGCTGTATCTCTGTATTGTTATTGTTTGGTGTACAATAAAGTGTTTTGTATTGTATTGTATTGTATTGTGGAACCTGTAATGGACAAGGCACCAATAATAGACACGATTTTGAAAACAGAGAGGTTATTATGACATGGGTAAGCAGTTCATTTTACAGTGAGCGTAAGGGACAGAACTATAGCAGTTATATAGCTCTGTCCTTCTCTCTCATCGTAAACTGAACTGCAAAGCCATGTTGTAATAACCCCCCAGATCCTTGGTTACATAGAGTCGTTCGATAAATCAGTGGTCAGCTACCTTAAATAATTCTTGAGTTTCATCAAATACTAACAGCTTGTTACACGTCTTTATCCTTATTTATCAGTTATTTGACCTGAAGTACATGTCTAGACGGAAAAGTAACCTTAGTCCCAGAATAAAAAGATTACATTCATTCTTTGCGATGAGTATTTTTTTACCAATTTTTTTTCTACACTTTTATTGTATCTGTTGACTTAAGATTTTTGTTTCTAGGTAAAAGTAATATGTTATTAACGATATTTTTTGCTGAAGTTGTAGTAAACCAGAGGTTTATTACATTTGACATGACGGTTAGACTAAGGCCAGATTTCTTTATACTAGTAGTTGTGCAAAATAATAGGTTAGTTCATTAAGTCAACGAGATACAAAAGTTGTAGAATAATGTTTTCAAATGAGAAATTATAAGAAAGACGTATAATTTTGCTGCCGATGACTTTTTATCCGTCCTTATTATTAGATTCAAATTTAGAACATTTCTGAAAAACAAAGCAATTATATTTGACGTTCATTCTATTATACTCGTAAGTCGAGATGAAATTTTATTAGAAATGAAATTTAATGTCAATTGCATACAGTTTTGACAAATCTCGCATATTACTTGATATCGAATGATATGATAGTAGAGACCGACTCTAGATTGTCTCTGAATTAAAAAAAAACAACGGTTGCGTGACATCATGACATGCGTGAGAAAAGGATAAAAGTTTTCATTTACCGCTATTTTTGATGTTCTGTTTGTTTTGTCGAAAGAAATAGTTGGTTTTGTTGTTTATAAATGAACCATTACTTAATTTTCTTGAAAAAATTGCAATATGATCAAAAAATTTCGGAGACGCCACCTACACTAATATTTGCGACAGAGCAACGAATATTATAAATAACTCGTTACAAACAACGTCAAGGAAGCATTTCGAAAAAATATATATTTAATGCTAAAACGCAAAAAAGTACCTTCCTTTAATAGCATGTATGAAAGCAGGAAACATTTCTGTTTTTCCTAATAAATAAGAACTGTTTTGCCTTGGGCGGTTGCGTCGACATGGCTTGTTGGATCCGAGAGCGGCGTAAGTCACTGACGCCGCGATTTAAAAACTACACTTAATATTTGGTGGTCGGTAGGGTCCGCCCTAGGCGTACTTTTTCGAGTCAAATCGGTGAAATACTGGAAAAGGGCCGAATCTTAAGTACCCGAAATCGACGTGCATGCTTGACTCGATGTATGAATGTGGAAGAAGCAAAAGAAATTTGTCAAGATCGTAAGTGGAAAGAAGTCGTCTCTGCCTACCCCTCTGGGAAACAGGCGTGATTTAATGTATGTATGTATGGGGTGGGGTACATGGAAGCGAGGCATTGACACTAATACAGAGGGACAGGAGAGAGGCCGGAGGCGTTTGAGATGTGGTGCTGGAGAAGGATGGAAGTAGAGATGATGTGCCGCTCTCGAGAATTCCTGGGAACGACTTTCATTTTGTATGGAGGATTTTGTACCCTTACCATGAGTTACAATTACGGTACTTGCTAGCGAGTCAAATGCTCTGTCTTTCGCAGACCACGTAATGTTCTTATAGAGTGCAAGGGAAGGAAGGGAAGATTCGACTCGCTAGCGAGCACTGTAATTGGTAACTCATGGTAAAGAAACTGGTAGGTTCCCTTGAAATCGCCAGAGGGGTATTAACTGGTAAGTTGAAGTTGATTCACAGGATAAAAACTTGCATGGTGTCCTAATTCGGTAGCTTCAGAACACCAGTAATATGGCGACAGTGTAAGCGCTTTGACGCAAACCATATTACTTTATTATCTGCTATACGTAGGTATGCTTAAGCCCTTGTTATTATAGTGGTTTTAATTAACGTTATATTTTTTACTTATTTGAATAATTGGAGTAGGTAGAGCTAATTTGCCTAAGCTTGCTGCACCTGAATTCAATAATGTATTCCCATTTCGTTCACGCATGAATGAAATATGCGTCAAGTTTAGGCAAATTAGCTCTACCTATTCCGATCTTTGCTTATGACTTAGACCACATCAGACTGCTTTCTGCGTAGGACGCATTGTTGTAGGAAAGTTAGCTTCGCCTTAACAAAGTACACGGAAATAACGTAACATCGTTCAAAGAGGATTATAAAACAACTCTTCGTTTGTACTCGTAACATTATAATGGGTGGTGAAAATAGCCAGTTGATGGAAAAACTTTTGATGACCAAATACATAGAATGCAAATAATGATTGAGTATTGATTTTTGATTTAACTACTTACTACTAAGTGTAATATAAGTTACCAGTTATTACAAAAAGTAGAGTTTTAATTAGTGAAAGTAAAAAAAGCAAAAATATTTAAGATGTTTTCAAGAAGTAGGGTAAACTCACCAGTGGTCAGCCAGAGGCCAGTAGTCAACCTTATTATAAGGGCAAAGAGTGGGAAATACATCTTTTGTACTCTTCCCACTCACACAAAGTATAGGCAGAGGCCGACTATTGAAGGGCTATTGCTTAACGCACTCGCGATCGCAATTGTTTTCATTTTGAAAATCGAAGGCTTGTCTGCATACAAAATGAAAATAATTGTCCCGCTTTGAAGCCAATTGAGATTGCGAGTGCGTTAGACAATAGCGACGCAGGTCTTTTGGCTGACCACTGGTGATTTTACCCTACCTAACAGTAAAGAGTGTTTCTTTTTGATAGGTTATTTATTACATGCGTAAAAAATTATTTACGATGACATCTAATGGACCGTCTATTGGATTTTTGTGTTTTTTAGCTATTTGGTGACGAGATAAGCTTTGTTTTAATTCCGCAAGAGCACCAAAATTTCTCAGACTCTAAATGATACCGATTAACTTTTTCCAGCAATGTGAAGCCGGGAACTATTTTTGTCTTGCTTTTACCTTGTTGCAGCTGGGGATCTATTCTATTCGGAAATTTAATCGCTTTTGACATGCTATCGTACTGTCAACGTTCGGCCCTGTTTACACTTTCTTAAGTGCAAGTGTAAATAGGGCGTTATAATGGCACTTATTTACTTAATAGTAATGGCAGTCAAGTTAAGAAACGATACGATAGCCATGTTAAGAAATCAAGTTTTAATGTAGCTCTTTATTTTTATCAAAAATAAAACGTTTCATAAAAAAACACTTACTAACATGAAAGTTAATTATGTACAAAGGCAAAACCATCCTTTTAAGGTATACTTTCCAGCTAACGAGTTCAGTTCAGTTTTACTGATAAGAATAAATATATTACACCAAGATGAACACAGCGACAATTGTCGAGTAATCACGATTAGGACTGTTTCACAAAAACCTAAGTTAAGACAAGTTTTGGGATCACGTAAAACTGTGTAAGATATTCCCGTACGTATTTATTTTCCTATGTGAAATCAACCTGGCAATTTTTATGATCTCCTGGTACAAACAAGCCTAACAATTGTAAAAAATCCAAGCAACACGCCGAAATAACGCACAAAAGACGCACCCGTATATTAAAATTTCCCCCGATTCCCCTCATTACGGGTGTCAGTATATTAATCCACCGAAAAATCTGTTCCGCATAAAAAGGTGAAAGGGCAAAAATATAGGGGAATTCGTATTTCACCCCCTAAATCATGCTGGGACAAGGTTAATGGGTTCGAAACCCGCGACCTCGGGCGGTCACGTAGCTTAGATTACTGATGGGGGTAAGGCACAGAAGGACGGGGAACGTTTGGTTGCCATATGCATTTTTACTTAAGTACATTAATAAAAATATAAATGAACGTATAAGGTATATCGGAAAAGGCATGCTTCGATGGTTCGGTCATTTGGAAAGGATGGATGAAAGAAGATTGACGAAAGAGATATACAGATCGAAAGTGTGTGGACGGGTCGGAAGGGGCCACCCTAGGCGTACTTTTTCAAGTCAAATCGGAGAAATACTGGAAAAGGGCCGAATCTTAAGTACCCGAAACCGACGTGCGTGCAAGAGTCGATGTATGAATGTGGAAGAAGCGAAAAAAAAATGTCAAGATAGTAGCAAGTGGAAAGAAGTGGTCTTGCCTACCCCTCAGGGAATCAGGCGTGATTTAATGATTGTATGTATGTACATAAATAATGTACAGTCAAAAGCACTGATATATATACGGCCATCGCGATAAGTATACGTATACTTACTTCTCATGATTATTTCTTGTCGTAGTCATAATTATTATAATGTTTCAGCTAATTTCTGTCGCGTGGCTGTCCATTTTTTTTTATGGCATAGAGAAGACAAACGAGCACACAGGCCACCTGATGGTAAGTGGAAACTGTGACCCATAGACATCCGCATTCACAAGACTGCAAAGCAATCCTAAGACTGCAAATGCGTTGCCAACCCTGAGGACTAAGATGGAATGCCTCTATGCTAGTCATTTCACCGGCTGTCTTATCCCCAAACCGGAACACAACAATGCGAACACTGCTGTTTGGCGGTATTTTAATGGATAAGATGGTGGTAGCGATCCGGACGGACCCTGCACAAGGTCCTACCACCCGCAAAAGCCTAACATGCCTTTCTAATGTTTTCCCTGTAGTGGATGTATTGATATTTATTTCTCTATATGTATAGCATTATCTGTTTATAGCTGCTGCCCGCGACTCCGTACGCGCAGTAAAATATAAACATAGCCTATGACATGTACATCAGACATAATGTGGCATTCTAAATATGGAAGAATTTTTCAAATCGGTCCAGTAGTTTCGGAGCCTATTCAATTCAAACAAACTAACAAACAATGTAATCGTTCTTCTTTATAATATTAGTGTAGATTAATGGAACTCATGTATGTATATACTTTCTTATCTATTTATTTGTTTAGTATACGTATATTTACCACATTTTCAAGTTTTTGTTAGTACTCACGTTTAATAACTAGCATAGTTTTCTTGTTATGGCTCGCGTGAAGTCTGCTCTACCTACCTGTGTAAAATATTTTAATTTGATACCCTATCGCTGCTAAGATTTTCTGGAAGAAATCCCTTATAAGCGATAAAACCGCCTTTTATTTACCTGCGATATTTTTACTGTACTATTTCTCTTTAATGTTTTTGTTTGGTGTACAATAAAGTGTTTTATATTTTATTGTATACTTGGACCTTATTACCAGTGGCATAGGGAACTATAGATATTTTTATCGCCATGTGAACATAAATAAATGTATAACTTTGATTGTACTCATATTGACTAGTAACTTATAAATTAAAGATCATGGCTAGAACTTAAGCCTACATCTTTACCTATCCGAGCCAGTGCATGTTTTCCTCGTAACCCACCAATACTGTAATGGTTATTATACAACTGTCACCACCATCACACTGCTCATAACGCAATCCTTATCACCATATTAATGCTTCGGTTTCACTATGGCCGCAAAGCCGTAATTGTAAATGTGCATTAAGATAGTATTTCTGCAATTAGATGTATGCGAAGACTTAAAGAGGTATCCCATTAAAAATTAATATTAATTCAATATAAAACGTTGCGCTGTAGGTTTTTCTTCACTACGTAGACTCGAAATTTAATAAATTCCAGCTCCATTACATTTCTTTGCCAGAAGGTGCACCCGTTATGAAATTGTATTGTTTACTTTTAATATTCAGAAGGCTTACAAGTCAAGACTTCATTACGTTTTATGATTTTATAAAAACCGCAAAATCATAGGCCATTTTTATTACAGTTTTATTTAGGGTACCATTATGAAACTGGGATCCATTATAGTCTCGTCATCTCCACGTTTTTTCGGAAACTATCAAAGTCACAAAGCTTAATTGTATACACAAACCTAATAGATATTAATTATATTGGGCTGAAAAAAAAACATAGTTACGCTATCTCCCATCCTTGTAAAAGGAAGATATAATATTTTTTATCTTACATAGGTTGGATAGGTCTCAATAAACCATTTTGAGTTTATTATTAGATCGTTAGGAAATAATGAACTCTAAAAGTGTCAGTTTTGCTAGAGTTATGTCTCTCCACCCCCTACAGCCAAACCTTAAAACTTAAAATCTTAAAAATATCTTCCATGAAGCAAAAAATGTAACGAATGAAAAAAAGGACTCAGTAAGTAGACATCAGTAGTTCTTGATTAACAGGCGACTTATCTTGTTCATACCTACTAAAAATCAGATTAAATAGCGCAGTATATTTTCAAATAAAATAAAAGGGTATTTTTTGTGGTAACGGCAACGGAACCCTATACTGAATTTTAGAGTCTTGCTCGATTTTCAGTGTGTAATTTTAACATGTTGAAATAACACTTCATAATTTATTAGTTCTTTTCATAAACGTAACAAAACTAAATAGTAAAAACATAATATCGTGCACAAAAAAATAATGTAACCAAACCAAATGTTTTTACAAGTGCCGACTGTATCAGATTGAATTAATTCCAAACGATTGTTTAGATAAACTATTTTATTTCGCTATGGATTTGAATTTGTTTACTTAGTTGTTTTTTTTGGTTTTTTGTTCTGAGTCCAATATTTTTTCGTGACTTTTTCAAATGAGTAGTTAAGTAAATTAATAGTTATAATTTATGTGGTTAACATAAGTTTTGACTTTTCGTTTTTATTGCGTAGAGAAGACAATCGAGCATACAGGCCATCTGGTGGTAAGTGGAAACTGTGCCCCATGGACATTCGCATTCACAAGACTGAAATTTAATCCTAAGAGTGCAAATGCGTTGCCAACCCTGAGGACTAAGATAGAATGCCTCTATTCACCAGCTGTCTTATCCCCAAACCGGAACACAACAATGGACGGACCGTGCACAAGGTCCTACCACCTGCAAAACAAATAAACATCAATTGTTCTCAGGGTTTCCCCGCGTGGTTGCCGGATAAGAATAGTGCCACTCCATGTCCTCCCGTGGATGTCATAAGAGACGACTAAGGGAATAAAGGCTGTGTAGTAGTGTTAGGCGATGGGCTTGCAACCTGTCACCAATTCACTGGTAAATATCTAAGCCTGTGCAAAATATGGTTACAGAATATTTAACAAGTTTTAAGAGTTGTTAGTAATTCTGTAGCTCTGCCTACCCCACTCTGGGAATAAAGGCGTGAGCTTATGTATGTTCTCAGGAAAAGTAATATTATGTATAAAAGCATACCATATAAAGCAGGTTCTACACGTGCCGATTTCCGCCGCACGACAAAAATCGACCGTGTAAATCGCAATTCGGCTCGGCCGCAAGTCACTTAAGTCGCAAGCCCCAAAGTAGAGCATCCGACTTTGGCCGCGGGCGACCGCATGAGGCTGGTGACTAAAACCGACCGTGCAACTGCTCAGACGCAGGCGATAGGTTGCTGCAGGGTAGGGGTCGGGTTTCATAAAGTTTAAAGTCATATTTTTGATGGGCATACAAGGATTCGTCATACTCATCATTGCGCATAACTGTAAATTGTCATACATTTATGCATATAAAGTTTTTAATCATAATGTTTAAGAACATATTGTGTAACGCGCATAAATTTGATGCGCATAATTTTTTTAAGCATTTTTTATAATGGACATAAAATGGTTGCTCATAAAAGTAGTTAACCATCCGCTCTTTTACACAAAAAATAACCTCGAACCTATCCGCGATCCGAGTCGGTTTCGCCACTAAGTCCCTATTCCCTACTATGACATTTATATTTATTACAAAAAATAATTATAATTATCAATATTATGACTAAATAAATGTATGCCTTTCTACATTTTGATTAAACCAATTATGACTCCGTACAATTATGACAAGAAACAATTATGCCTAGTATAATTTATGCCAAAAAAAAAGTATGAGCATCAACTTTATGCGTAAAGTGTTATGACAATCGATATTATGACAATAGTTGTTATGCGACCAGACCGCCACCCCTTGCTGCAGTATCAACAAAGTCACCTGCGATTTTTATCCACCTGCGTAAGTAAGATGGCGACGGGATGTTTTACAAGCGATATGACTACTGATTAGCCGAACGGTGATAGTCATCCGTGTAAAGCCCGCATTAGTCTTTAAGGTTGTCGACGGATATGCAGTCTTGATGTCACAGTAAAATTGCAATTTAAATTCAGTGTCCGCTTACCATCAGGATCTTTATTCTACGGGTGAAACAATATTGTATTTGACATATTATCATTTTGTCAACGTTACGATGACTCTTTTTTACTTTGCAATAATGGCGGCTGAGTTAAGAACAATTTCTATCACTGTTGTTTAACACTCTTATTTTTTTTTAATATTACCCTATATTATTATTTAAACACGGAATAGCTAAAGTGTGCTGAAAATAATATTGGTCCTTTTCTTTCATAGTGGCATTTGAATCTGACAAAAAGTGACAAAGAATACTATAAATTTCACACGTTTATTATGCGTTTAAGACCATTTTCCATTAATCTAGATTTACTTAACAAACACTAACATGAAACACTTAAATTACACTTCCAAGTCCATTAGACAAATATCCATTCACATCATTAAAACCCTGAAACATAAATCCTTTCCAACATACAATAGAAGTTCTTAAAGGATAATAAGTGCGACCTAGATTCAAACCGCTTACAATGGACCCACTATGGAACCATGTCTAAATAACAGTCGCGTTACTCCCGGTACTCCCTCGTCATTAACCGCTGTAATCGGGTCTTTATTTCAACTAAGTTAATGGTCGAGCGGTGACGTAGAAAAATGGCCGCTCTTGGATTGAATGTTACCCAGCAACGCTGGTAAAATGTTCACTCAGTTGTAATTAAATAATAGCCTTTTGAGGTGATTATCGGTTCTTTGGTCGATTGATTTTAAGTGAATTAGTGGTTATTGAAACATAGTTGGTATATTTTAGCGTTACTAAATTGTTATGCATCGTTGATTTATATTTTGGAAGCTTTCTTAACTTGTAATCTTATTGCCTAGTTTTAAGGTTTAATATTAAAATATTTAAAGAAAAAACAATGTATTTGAAGAACATAACAATAAATGTTTTTTTACAAATATTCATAATTAATGAACTTTGCTACATCAGCTACATGGCTTGAATTGATAAGAAAATTTTAGTCATAAGAAAATAAAGTTAATTCCTTTTACACCTTCTAAATTATTCGCATAAACTCTTTCAAGAGCTTAATAGATTAATTTTATTAATGAAATAAGTCGTTTTTTTTAGTTAGATTACTGACTGTTTAAACAAAATACGATAGTCATTATTTCACTTCAAAAGTCTTAAATGACCCAGAAACAGCGGCAGCATGTCCAGTGTTTAACCGTGCAAAGCCAAGTGGTGGGGCGCGTCATCACGGATTGAAAACAGTACCCCAAGATTAATCCCACATTTTGCCCCACTCCTGCCGTCCGCAAATTGATGGCAGGTACAGAAATCGACCACAAATCAGGCTTAATAAATGATACACTCGCCGTTCATTCATCTAGCGTTAATTACGATTGCCGTAACGCGAAACTTAACGCATGGTTAAATGTGTGAGTAGGGTGAAATTAATGTGAGGCGTAATTGAAATGAGTTTTTTTCTCTGTTACGCACTTTTGGTGTTGTCGTTTTTGGATTGTGATAGCTAATTTAGAAATAGGGAAATACATGACTTTTTTTCATAGGTTCAATAGAAGCTGGTTCATGTAACAGTTGATAAAAATCATTTCATATAAAAATAACTAAGATTCTAGCAAAATAGACTTTAAATTGAGTTTATAATGGCCTGTTACATAAACGATTTTGATTTTGATTTTTTGAATTGGCAGTTCAAAATGCAGTTTTTGGTGATCTCTTTTCGGTTAAACCCTTCGCCACGCATAGTGATTTATTTTCTTTTGAATATGGATATTGGTTTAAAGGAAAAAAATATTTGTTTAATGTCCTGCCATGTGTGGTCTGTGACCTGCCTCGCTAAGGTTTTAAAACATTGAATATTCCCTATTGGAGATTTTACGTACTTTAATGGAATACCTTTTATAATGAATGGGTTCTTATACCACGGATTAAATTAACCAGTTAGATTCCATATTCGACACTGTAGCATAAGTTTGAAAAAGTGTATCGACGACTTTGTATAGGATTGTCGTAAGAAGTCGTGTTGTGTCATCTCATACATTTTGACAGAATGTTACTGCTGCTAGTTTTTGTAGACTGCGAATTGGTTAGGCTCCTATAATATTATGTTTTTGGATGTATCGAAAGAAATATTTAATAACTCAATGAATGAATTCCCATTCAATAAGAATATTCGTAATTTAACATATCTGCGGCTCTACTCAAATTCAACTCTGTTAAACCATATTGATTTTGAAATATTACCGTATTGTCATCGTTACGATTATTTACTTAACAGAGGGCCCAGACAAGATGCATTACGCTAACTATCGTTTCTTTTCGATTAGTTTTTAAACCAAACGCGTCACTTTTTGAGTGACTTTTCGTATCACGTCGTCTAGGCGAAAAGAAACGAAAACCTAGTGCATCTTTTCTGGGCCCTCAGTAGTAACGGCCGATTAAAGAATATGATAACATTTAAAAAGCAATATGTGGCAATATATTCAAGTGTAGGTAATTGTGGCCTTAATATGCCATCTTCATTTTTATATTTTGTCTTTCTGTGTTAACCTATTCCTTTCTCTATCTTCTTGTATATTCCCTTCATAAATCAGTTTTAACGTAAAAAAGGGTTTAATTTAAGTTTTTCCATAAAACGAAACAATGTCTGTAAATTAAATCTTTGGAAAGGGAGGCTTATTTACATAATAAAAACCCTTGCGTAAGTGAAAACTGCAATAAATCAATGTTATAGTTTAATTTACACAGGCTTCTAATCTTGTTTTTAACTAGTAAACCACGCTTAGTTTGCAATTTAAATGTAAATACAGTAATTAATCATCTGCGGCTTACGTTGTAATTACTAACTCGCAATGCTTAAATTAATATTCAAAATATTAATTACAGAACTTCAAATTGTTTTCACCACACGCTAAATTAAAGTTGTCATCGTTCATTTATTTATTTTCAACTCATTTGTTAGAAACTTTGGATGCCAACTGTGTGTTAACACAGACTTGTGGAACTCGTCGTTAAATATTAATAATAAACCCCCCGACTCAAAACAGTCTGTATGGAAAAACCTTTAAAAAGTGAAAAATCATAAGTATTGGCCCTATAAGTTTAATTATAAGTAAGTACCTATTAATATTTTGATTCAAGCGTCGCCACGTCGGCGAGTGTTTTCTATTATTTGGTTTACTTAGCGGTCCCCGACGTGTTGATCGGGTTTTTTTTATTTTATTTTATTTCACACTTTTTAAACTTTTCCAAATTAACAATATGACTATATAGCTAGCAACATCTCTTTAAAGACATGAAATGAATAACAGGAGGTTAGTTTATAACGTGTATCTCTATGTCTATGTATCTGAGTGTCTGTTTGTGGCATCGTCGCTACGGATAAACCGATTTGGATGCGTTTTTTCAATTCGAAAGCAGGTTTTCTAGCGATGGTTCTCGGCAAGATTTCATAAAAATTGGTTTAGCTGATTAAGAGATATCAGCTCTTAAAGTATGTGGCGCCATTAAATCGGGCCACGTTTAACCCCTTTTAACCTCTTTATCTCAAAAACGGCTAAACCGATTTTGATAAAACATGTCTAAGAACCACCAAAAACCTGCTTTCAAATGAAAAAAAACCGCATCCCAATCGGCTCATTTGTTTAAGAGCTACGGTGCCACAGACAGACACACACACACACACACTTACACGTCAAACTTATAACACACCTCTTCAAACCGCTGGGTCTAGAGATTCCACATGTGGCACGTAGGTTCCTTATGAGGTCTAAGAGTGCACTAAGCAAGGATTTCCCGAAAATCGACCCCCAACGGGAAGAAATAGGGGAAGTAGTGGGAAACTATTTCTACGCGGCCGAAGTCGCGGGCGTTCTCTAGTAATTTAATAAAAGAATACGTGAAACAGCACAATATTCTGTGTTATGTCAAATATCTCTAGAGACGCCATTCCTACCCTCTAACTATCCTTATGAGAGTAATGATCATTAATCTGAGCAGAGTGGTCAGTTCGGAGATCACGTAGCCCCAGAGTATCAATATAAAATAATGGGACATAGGGTGAAGGTACCAATAATGGACACTTAACTCTTGAATCAAGTGTCAATCACTGGTCCTTGTTAATGATTGATTCCATCACCTAGTAGTGGCAAGATTTCTAAACCAAGTATCTTAGAAATTCAAACGTTTGAAGACGTTACCTATATCCTGTGTCTATGGGCCTCATTACCCGACTGCCTCAGAAGAATGGTTTATAACTCAGCATAACTCATTTACTAATATTCTATGGATAATTTGCTGTCCGATTTTGATAATTTGTAATAACGGTTGATAATACGATTACATATCAAAAGCAAATAGTTTCAACCCGAGCAGAATAGAACCCTAGGCAACAAATAACTTTTAGCGAAAAGTAATGTTAAAATTAAAAATTAAGCGCTCTGATTGGCTAAATGACACCAAAACGTCAAACTTCAAATGATGTGCCCATGAAATAGGTTTCAAAATTCGTCATAATAATATTATTAATCATTCATAATTTCGTCAAATGTAAAATTCTGTTTGGTTACTTGATCGACTGGTAGAGAATTCCATTAGGCATTAGATCCGCCATTTGTACTTATTATTATGCAATAAAGATTAAATAAATAAAAAACTATATATTTTTCCACCAATTCTCAGTTTCTTTTTCAATAAAATTAAGCATGTTCTGCTCACAACTCTTCCGCTTACACGTACTTCTAAATCTTCTCATACGGAGCGTAAGCTAAAATTATAAGTTCTTAAGACCTCGAAACGTTAATCCCAATCTGTCGACTCTGTATCCTTTTAGTCTCCACTCCATTGGTATTATTCTCTTACAAAACCTAAAACGAGTTCGCTCCAACAAACTAACCTAACTTGACCTCTGTACACGTAAAAATTGTGCGGCGGAAAGTGTCTACAACGCTGGAAGCTCGTTTTTTTTTTTCAATGACACGCAAACTATCATACGGCCATCTTGATGAATTTTTTTAATGCAGCTTATAATTATTAAATGTGCTTTTTTATACTGTTGTTTTGCAGAAATTCATTTCATAGAACTTAACACTTCGCTGAATTATCGTTTCATAGAAAATTATTTTCTGCTCAACCCATGTTGATTTCATGTTATCTTGTGACGGTTACAAGACTTATCTAACCTAACTTCGTCATTTATTTTTAACTGTATAACGCAAAGACTTAATAAAATATGGGAATGAACGATCTGTCAAAGTCGGATGATACGATGATAGAAAGATTTTGCGGGTGGTAGGACCTTGTGCAGGGTCCGTCCGGATCGCTACCACCATCTTATCCATTAACCTACCGCCAAGCAGCAGTGTTCGCATTGTTGTGTTCCGGTTTGGGGATAAGACAGCCGGTGAAATTGCTAGCATAGAGGCATTCCATCTTAGCCTCAGGGTTGGCAACGCATTTGCAGTCTTAGGATTGCATTGCAGTCTTGTGATTGCGAATGTCTATGGGTCACAGTTTCCACTTACCATCAGGTGGCCTGTGTGCTCGTTTGTCTACTCGATGCCATAAAAAAAAAAAAAAGATCAATGGCTTTCCTGAATTAACGTTGTAGGTAGACACCAATAGCCTTGTGAACATTTCGCATGCAAGGATCCAGTTAAGCCGGTTCGCTCGAATTAATCTTTGCTGAGCAGAGGAATACACCACAGTCCCCTGCCTCGTCGAGATAAAAGTTAATGGTCCAACTTACCGCGAATTATTCCCGCGACGACGCATATTTTTGCGCTATCGTCCGTGTTAATGTTTTAACGATCCCTGTTTTTTGAATATCGAAGGATGTCCGGCTTGCGTTACGTTTATCGCTGGCTGTTTTGATTTTTTTACGGCGTCCTTCTTTTTTATATTCGGCCAGTTCGCGAGTTATCTGTTTTATGAAGGAAGTGTCAAATGTAATCGTTCCATTCATGACCGTTGAAGGTTGTATGTATCGCTGAAACATCATCAATATCCTGCTTTTTTTTTTATTTACCGGCTTAAATTAAATTAAACAGGATTAAACATGACTCGAACAAGTTTACCTATATCAAGAGAGATTCCGTATGTTTTATTTATTTTCTTCTTGGTTCTCTATCATTAATTACCTATATAGATGTACGGTTAAATCATGGTACCTATTGACTATAACCGGAAAAATACTATGATAGTGAATTTTTCATTTAACACTGGGCAAGAGCATATCGGGCCATGCTTAGTGTAGGTTCCGAAGCCGTTACAACAAACACAAAAAACTATAGTATATATATTTTTCAAGATTTTATTCACCACTTTGTTGGCGTGACTAATATTTACATTCATGCGAAATTACAGCTTTGTAGTGCTAATAATAGTCTCTGAGCTAGGCTGCGGACGGACGGACGGTAGGTGGTGGTTTTTACATTAATAAATAAAAAGTACAGAAAATCAAAGATACGTCGTTTTTAAAAAGCTTGGTAAAGTAAAAATTATAATGTAGTTTCAATTTTCAGCAACACCAATAATGAAAATTGTTCAATTGCGTGGTTAAAGTGTGTCAATCGTTACTGCACCTTGTAAAAGCGAATGCAACCACTAACTTTTAATGTGTCCGTACATGCACCAAGGTGAGGAAAGTGCTTCATTAAAACAAACGACGCCTTTTCCTAGACTTGGGTTTTTTGATCCGTGGTTACACTATTAGGTTCAAAATAGTAATTAATGGTTAAGTTTCAGATTTTTTTTAAAACTTTTGTTGGGTTCTCTTAAAAAGACCAAAAAGTCGTATTGACGTTACTATAGTATTTGAATTGACTTTAAATTTTGCAAGCCTAAGCGATTTTTATGACTATAAAAACCATATCGTCTTTAACCAGTCGTATTGTCAACAATTTTATAGCTCCAATGGCGGTCGATTTAAAAACATATTCCGTAACGGTCAGATATTGTTTTTACCACCTAGAATAGACACCCTGACGTAGACTCCACTCAGATTGCATATAAAACACGGTTGCCATGGTGATGACAAAACGAAAATAAATTCAGCGATACGAAAATAATTTTTTGTACTCGTCGATTAAAATGTGTGTATTACGATTTCATAGAGAATACTGTAACGTCACTCTTTTCATCGTTGAATAGTCTAGATGTTACTTCCGAAACAACCGAAATAACTATTTCGATACGCTCTAGACAACCGAAATAACTATTTCGATACGCTCTAGACAACCGAAAAAAATTTGAAAACAGAACTTCGGATTTCCATATATGTGTCCTTGTTTAAGGAGCCTCGATCCGATACAAAATTGCCAATCTGTGTCGGTTCGGAACGTAGCAGCGTCGCATCATCTGTCAAAAATCTACTTTTAGTTTTCTTATATACTCGTATTAATGACTTACATTATTAATTTTAATGAACTCGTACAAAAAGTATTGTTCACAATAGTGTCATAATTAAGCTTTTTAATCTCGTACCTTACTTAGGCCACTCAGCAAGCTTCGTGGCCTAAACACGGTACTCGACTAAAAAGCTCTCTATTATAACACGATAACGAAAAATACTATCGTCTAACAATTCCAGTATCTGACATGATCTGTCAATCAGCTTTGTGGTTGCCATTTAACGGTATATTCCCAGAGTCAACATTAATTAAAGCAGCAATATCTCAAAATCAGCTCTCATACTTGTCATATTAAATTCCATCAGAAACTCCTGTATTAGATACCATTATCTCCAAAGAGCTGGTTGCAATATCACAGTAAACAACCACTAAATATTGGGTAACTGATTGTTTAAAGGCAAGGAGATGCTATAAGCAATTAGCCCTTGAACCAGATTAATCCAAGTTGTTTATTAGTGTTATCTACTGTAAAAAAATTGCTTTTAAAATTAAAATTGAAATTGTGTGTTTTAAAAAAAACTGACATGTGTCATTTTGTATTTAATAGGAAAAACTCGTCACAATTGTTATAATGAGTTCGTGTACTAATGCCATTACGATTGTTTATTTGTAAGAACGCTAACAAGTTAGTTATGAATAAAACGTAGATGTTAACATTACTGTCGGGTTATTATGACGTATCTGTGCAATTCATTTTACGCTGTGAGAAAAGGACAGAGTTATGTAACTGCTATAGCTCCGTCCCTTTCGCTCACCGTAAAATGAACTGCATAGCATGTTATAATAACCCCCCTGATCTGCGTTTTATTTCTACAAAGAAAACTAGGTAATAACATAACATTTAACTAGAATATCATCAATGTTCACAATAGATACCAATATTTTAAAACTTTGCATCTATTTTATACAATGACAGCCGCATGCACTTTAGTAAACCACATTGATCTTAACAATGTCTAAAATTTCGTAATTTAATCGTTATCCTAATTGTAAAACTAGCTAAGCTTCAAAAATCTGAAAAAATACTAGTTAACATTCCATGCAGATAACTAGAGTATTCTAAACAAAGTTAATTCTCCTAACACCTTGAACAATAAAACGATAATAAACTAACGCCAAATGGTTTACGTCCATGGTCATGAAAAAAAAAACAAGGTAAGTAATAAAATTAATATTTGTTGGCAAATAAATAAAAACCTGCGTTTGCTTCAAGTCCTCATGTCGTATAAATCAACAGTTAGTTCGTCGTTTCACCGGCTCCGAGGCATAATTAAAGCTCTCACCCTGTCTCGGAAAGACAACACCCTTGAAATACTGCGAAATACATAAAATCTTGAACAAAGTGAAACTTGGGCGCCATGACAGTAGAATGGCGACAAAGTTAAGGAGTTATTGCTGACTTTGCGCTGAGAAACGATTCTATTGCTATGATTTGGTTTTTTATTATACTCGTAATAGGGTTTGTTTATAAATACTGACTGAATGCGTTTTCGTTCCATGATGTTTAGGTGTAATTTTTAAACTCTGGAGGAAGTAGAGGGGTTTTATAAGTTTTACGCGTGTATCCGTCTAAGGGTACGGGTATGGGTAAGGGTATGGTTAGGGGAAGGGTAAGGTAGGGTAGGGTAAGGGTAAGGGGGGT
The DNA here is from genome assembly GCA_963966035.1 of Acleris laterana. Classification (NCBI taxonomy): domain Eukaryota; kingdom Metazoa; phylum Arthropoda; class Insecta; order Lepidoptera; family Tortricidae; genus Acleris; species Acleris laterana. The sequence goes on from OZ014442.1 coordinate 17,328,180, forward strand.
AGGGGGGTAAAGGCTTCTCAGTAAAATCGGTTGGAAAGTAAATACCGCAATTATAATGTCAGTGGTTCTTATCAAATTGATTTTATCTCTCTTTGTTCGACCCGGTGAAATGACTAGCATAGAGGCATTCCATCTTAGTTCTCAGGGTTGTCAACGCATTTGCAGTCTTAGGATTGCATTGCAGTCTTGTGAATGCGAATGTCTATGGGTCACAGTTTCCACTTACCATCAGGTAGCCTGTGTGATTGTTTATATTCTCTATGCCATAAAAAAAAACAAGTAGTGGTAGGACCTTGGGCAGAATCTGTCAGGGTAGCTCTCTGCTTTTGAACTGCCACCAATCAGCAGCATTTCCGTTGACTCTTGCCTCGTAATTATATCTGTATCATCTATTCTCCCTAAATGACTAAACCACTTCAGCATTCCTTTATTATTCCTTGCCACTAGTTACGTCTTCTTCTATCACATAAGTATATCTCAATCATACTTTCCAACGCTCTCATTTCTACTGCTTTAATTCTACTTTCATGTTCTTTCTGCCATACTGATCCTTCACTGCCAAACATTAGTGTCGGAATTAGCACCCCCCTCTAAACAGTCAAAGGAGTCATCTTTGATACTTTCTGACTATTCACAAAGGGCAGTGTTCCGTTGACCAACCTAACACAACATTTCTAATAAATTGAAACTAGATGATTCTGCCTTAAGCATAAGATAGATCCTGTAACCCTCCAACTCTGTCAACAACAACCTCTTAGACACTTCAATATTGTAGTAACTGGGACAAAAACGTGTACAAAATTTCCAACCATGCGCTAACAAGAACTACCTAAAGCTACAAAACTTAAGCCAAACATAAAGTAAAATAAAAGCTTGTAGGAACTAAACATCACGGCATTCATAACCACTTCTTACCAAAAGTTAATGGGTACATCAGCAATTATGAAACAATTAGGAATCGCGTGCCGAATGCATTACACAGTCAGCGCCTTAAGTTTGTAATCGGACAAGACAGTTAAAATATACACGACTCTATTCTCAGCGTCATAATAGCGTAGTTAAGACCATACAAAACGGTCTACTCAACATTATCTGCTTCCTGTACACAGTTTGGCGAATTCCAAAAGCACCATTAAAGCTGACTTGTTTGGCCGTCATGAAACTGAAAATGGAGTTTTAATGTTCCGTTAACTGACTAAACAGCGGTTCTGACATTGATGGCTGGGTGTTTTTTTGTGTCTTTGAACTGTCGACAAACGCATTTCGGCTTTCGGCACTCAGCTTTAAATGTATTGCAACAACAAGGCAAACGAGGAGACGCGAGCCAAGTGGGCTAGGAAGTTTATAGATATTAGGGATCCCAATTCTAAGTTGTTAACAAAGGCAAGGATAAAATGCTTATAGCATTAAAAAAAAATGATATGGCTGTGTAGTTGGTGGGGGAACCAGGACACCGTGACTACTTCACCATGACGTTGGTAGCGTACCTCAGACAGGAGGTAAGCCAAAACCTCAAGCATAGAGCCAGTATGTGGCGAAGCCAAGATGTAAACGATTATCTTATCATACAATCTGATACAAAACACCAAGTAATTCATATAGAGGAATATAAAAAAAGATGACATAGCGAGTCAACAAGCGTTCTTATCATTTAATAGCGATCTCTTCCAGACAACCTTACAAAGAAGACATGGTTAAAAATAAACAAAAGAAATAGGCATACCAATGGGCCCTTTTGAAAACATTTTGACTTTTAGGATCTTTTATTACCCTCTTACCCACTCAGCTGTTCGAATATGCAGGTTTCCTAACGATGTTTTTTTCTTCACTGTAAAAACATCGAGTAATGTCCTTAACTTAGAAAAGCTCATTGGTAGGTACATGGTGACTGCGGGAATTCGAACTCGATACCTTACGATCACGAGTCGACCCCCTATGCCACTAGGCCACCGGCGCTCTAAGATGGATACGCTGCTAAGGTTTCTGTTTTCTATCAACTCGAAATGTATGGAGTTGACATAGAGAGTCGAGCAATTTGTCATCAGTTTACGCAATTCCAATACAATTATCGATTTTCGAAAGTCGATAATTTAGCGTTATTCTGGGTTGACTAAGCGCCAGCGACAACAATACTAAACTGCTTCTCGGAGCCTTATTCAAGAAACTACATTAATAGACACATAATTTCAAAACACAATATTTAGTAGCCTAGAGGTTCTTTATACTCTTCAAATAAATATTTCAATTAATTATATCAAAACACAAACACTCCTCAGCAAAATATTCTATAAAAGTATTTTATTTATTAAGTCCTCTTTTTGACGTAAGCTTAAGATTTCTCCTTTGAAATGTACACAATAAATTGTAGGTAGCTTTATCTCTAGACAAAGAGTATTAAACAATAAATTTCAGTCACTCCTATTCAATTACTTACACGTTACAGTAAACAAGGGTTATTATAGGAGACTTCTCAGAATAGAAAGCCTTCGTAAATATTTTTACTGGGAATGAAAACCATATTTTAGTTTATAAAAACAAAACTAGGACTTGGAAAAATAATGAACATAAAATTATTTCTGAACAATCACTGAGTTTTTAGATTTGTAGAATTTCGGATTGCGTTCTGTCACTACGTAACACAAATATAATAGGTACGTGTACGCTTAATGCATATGATATACGATACGGTATTGTAATCCCGTAGTAAATACTCTAGACTTACAATTACAGTTCGCCTTTCTCGTTTAGTTGCTGTCCTACTTAGGGCTGATTTTTCAATCTCCTGATAACACTACTTATCAGGTAAATTGTAGCTCTGTACTTATCTTTCTCCTGACAAAGAAAAGGACAAAGCTATAACTTACTTGACAGGTGGTGTTATCTGAAGATTGAAAAATCAGCCCTAAATCAAATAACGGTATCTTCTACAAAGCACCTGGGGGCCTAATATGGTTGCGTTTATCGCGTGATAAAATTTGGATAAGGCATCCGTCACCTTCTAACAGGTAAATAAGTACACGTGTCAAAAAGTGACGGATGCTTTATCCACAGTTGACGCGCGATATAGACGCAACCATACTAGGCCCGCAGGACTATTTAGCAACCTGTATTGAATTTATCTCCGAAATCATTATTTTTCAAGTATTTTTAATCTAACATCAAAGTAGATAGGATCTTTAAAAATGCTTGGGAGTGTTATTTATAATAACACTCCCAAGCATTTTTAACAGTTATGACGAAGCAAGATGTCCATCTTAGTTCTAAAAAGTTTCAACTCATTTTCAGTTTTAGCAGAGACTGGACACTTTGGATTTGCATATTTTTATGGCTCACATATTCCTCCTCCCATCAAGTGGCATGTGGACACGGTAACCTTCTTATTGCTATAAAAATCATTTTCATTTTACAAGGTAAACTTTAAACTCTTTAAAATCCTTATTCTGTTACTAAGAACTGCTATATTTTCTGAAGAAGTTACGTACCAGCCAAATTACCTTTAAAGTTGAAAACGCTTGGAAACAAAACTAGAAACATTATTTTTCCAGCAGCCTCGAAGGGCGTTGGAAAATCTTTTCCCGCATTTCCCATTTGAACCGATTTTTCTGTTAAAATTTTACGAAAATATAAGCGAAGATTTTCCGCTCACCCCATAAGAACGATTGACGTACGTTTTACGTATATTGCTTCGGAACTATTTTTCAATTTCCCAGGAAATTCGACGATGAAATTAAAAAGCCACGTCAGTTTAGCTGCGAACAATTTACGTCACTTGAATTTATCGCTATTATGACATGAGTTACAATAGAAGTAAATAAACATTGGGAACAAATACTATGGTCCTAGTAAAAAGTAAATACATTTTGGAGTTAGTTTTCTAGGTTTTATACTTGTATACACAAAGTACGGGTAGATACGATGTTTCCAAGCAAACCCAAAACCTTTTCAACGGCATATTTTACGTAACTTACTATGTTTTACCAGTTTATGTTAGGTAAGCGCTCCATGAATATTTTCTCTTCTATTATTTGGATTCTGAAATTGATAACTCTAGAAATATGAAATTAAAAGAAAAAAAATCTCTTCTAACGTTAAACCCAACAACGAGGTTTTTTAAAATATTCCTCTCAAGAAGAAAAAACGGGAAAACATTATCATACTAAACCAGTTTTACGTATACGAAGTCGTGGCTTTCAGTCACTTTATTGAGGAGCAACGATTTTGTTTTTACTCATCGATAAAACCTTGAAACTAAATGTAATTTGAGTTGAAAAATAACTACGCTTTTCAATATTTAATTAAGTACATATTAATCATTGTAACACTCTTTCTTTATCTCGTGGCCATACATAAACAACAGCAACAAAATGATCCATAAAACACCTTTATATAAAAACCAAGCCAAAAATTAAATATTCCGCGCTCAAAGTAAGAATTCATTTTGCTCAACAAAGCGGGTTCATAAAGAGTGCATTAAAATGCGGAATAAGTGACCATTTTCTTTGCTTCCGTTAAATTTCCACACGTGGGGACAGGGTAAGTGGTTCTGATGAGAATTACGAGAGGGAATAAAAATATGGCGGGTGAAATAGTGGATAGGGTGTAACAGTCGGGTGGAAGTGTTGAACTAGCTCATACGACTGGTCTCTCGACGATAAAATGAAAGAATCACATTACGTGTCTTGTGCCACAAAGTAATTCAGTTTTTGCTGCTAACCTTAGGACGTAAGTTTGTAAAGACTTTATTTTATATTGTTTACATATTCGTTCGTTAGTCTCGGAAGTTATTTATGAATTTCTTTTACAGTGCGATAGTTCTTAGGAGGTGCTTCGGGTTTTTACTTGTCTCTCACTCGCTCACAAACGTTATTGTTAAAACATAACATTTTTCTTAGAAATGCATACCTATTGGTAGTATCACCATCAACTTGCAATTCTAAAACGTTCCGAAAATCTATAATACTATTCAATCAGCATTCAATTATTTCGATTCGGAGAACTGGTGATACAAAAATGCTTCTCAAACCTACATTAACGGTTCAACGCCATCTACCGACAAGAACCTTTCTTACAAAGTTTATAACACTGTTGCCATTACACGGGCAATGCTGGGTCAAAGGCGGTTAATCGCTCGGAACTCTTTACGACCGGGCTTCATTCACGCCGCCCGAATACTACCTTCACACTTCTACAACATCTAATGTCATTTTTCGACCAACTCAAATTTCAACTTTACCTTCTTAAAACCAAAGTTCTCTTTGCGGTGAAGCGACAAGGACGATATGATTTTGAGAACGACAGGTAATATTTTGAGCTCACATATTTGAAGAAAACTCTGGAATACCAGAGAATTAGCCCGTGGGGATACGCAAAATGGAGAAAATGGCCAAGTTTTAAGTCTCTGTTTATATTGTTTACGTAAGCTGTTAACTATACACGCGGTGTAAGAGTTGACCTGCATATTAATGTAAATTTCCCATTCTTATGACACAGTTGAAAAAAAGTACTTGCATAAATTTTATTATCTGTTGCTCGACTACTAAGATGAGAGGGATAATAAGTTACAAAGTACTTAAAACAACGTTTGTATATTTAATAGTGAATTCCTTTTCTTATATGTATAAACTCTGAAACATCAAAAACTTAAAAATTAGTAACGGTGCTAATTTTATATCCATTTCAGGATAGATGAACAAGAAATTTAAAAATCTTGTACATAGATACCGTAAGACAGAGGGAACCCAATAAAAACGTAAAGGATTCGATAATATCGATTATATTACTTAACTTAGTCGTAAATTGATAAATCCATTACGTCATAGTACCCCCCAAGTCATCACAGATTTCAATCGATTTATATTACACCTGTCAAAACACGCAGCCAGCTAGCCTTCTACCATAAACTACAGCAATGATTAACTTTGCCGTCCACTTACATAATACTCTCCTCTATTACTTTTATTACAGAGTCTTGTCGGACACACTTCCAAGCCGGCTGATACCGCAGAAAGCAGTAAAACGTAGTGGGGTCATGTTTTATTATCGCAACTGTATTGACTCATTTCATGGATCATAAAATTTTCGATTGTGATCGTATTTCTGTAATGCTATTGGTGATATAAGGATTTGCATGGTTCCAAGTCGTTTAAGGGACGTTTTAAAAACGATAAAATGTGAACATGATAACGGATTTTTGCTTTATAAAATGGTTTGTTTATTGCCAAGGTCGCGTTTAGAGCAAAATTTTATTGACGCTTAAGTTTGATGGAATTGTAAGGTAACGGCGCCTATTACCGTGGTACTTAAGGAAGTTTTCAAAAGAGTCCAAAAAATTAAGGTTATCAAAGCTCCTAAGCGACCAAAAAAAAATTTTTTATTTAAGAGTGTTTATTGAACTTTTAGCGTCGTAACTTTTTGGACTCATTTTACTTTATTATATATTGTAAAATAATTATTGAAACCAAAATACCCAAGTATTCTATTACCGTGGTAATACACTGGTTGTGATTCTATTACCGCGAATTCAGCTTCCATTACCGAGGGTATAAAAAGCAGCAATTTTCTACCATCGGTAATAGGCGCCAGACTCACGATTTGGAACTTAATACCGTGGGTTAAAAAATAAATAATGGCTTGGTTCCGTATATTATTTTGTACATCACATTTTTAAGGAAGACTAAATAAAATGGTAAAAATATGATTGTACTTAGGATTTGTATTTCGTTTTTAAAAGTTGTTACAATCAATTACAAATAATTAAAATACCAGCTAATACTTGGTAAGTAGTAAAACAAATTATAAAATATATAAAACATAAATCAAAAAATTATACCGACTGATTTTACGAATAACTTTTACTTATTACCTATTAGGACGTACATGGCAGACAAGTACATAAATAAGTATAATATACCTAAGTATGAAAAGGAAATGATTTATGATCACTACATATGCAGTAAACACGGAAATTTCTTACTGATGAGTAAAATTCTCAACTTTATCAAAGAAATCTGTACTTACGGTACCCTAAATGTGATAAATTTTATAGAAGACTAAAATGTCACTCGGTAATAGACACTTCTTTAGGAACCTATTACCGACCCAAACAAATATTGAATGGGTCGGTAATAGACTCCCATACATTCTATTACCGAGGGTTGTCTGATCATACCATCGGTAATAGACTCAATATGGAGTGTTTGAAAAATCTAATTCCGACCCATAAAACAAACGGATACAGTTTTATTTTCATTACAAATCAAAAGTATATAATACAACCTTCGTATGAAACCAAAATTACATAACTGGTATGTAAATACACGATTTTATCTCAATATTCAAACCACTTGACAATTTAAGGTTCCCATACAAACTACAAATTCAGTACTGAAGTTTTCGTTAAAAAATAAGAGTTTGTTGAATACTTTCCATACCACGGAAATAGTTCTTTGAAAGCGTGAATAGATCAAGATTGCAATAACCGTAAGAGAGTATGTATAACCGATCGCATTTACCAAAAATAAAGTATAAATAACCCAAATCAAAAAAATCTATTACCGGGGTATACCACGGTATAAGTATCCACAGCAAAAAATGGCGTCTATTACCGCTGTATTTTATTTTCCATTTTAAACATATTTCCAGGCCAAAAAATTTATTAAAAGCACTCGTAAGTCGTGCAGAAAACAATAAACAACCATTTAAATACCATAACATTAGTTCAATTGTCATAAATATTACGTAAAACACTAAATAAGATTCGAGTTCACTTACGTGTGGCGTCACGCGTTAGTATGGCACGACCTCTTTCTGCGCTGCCGTCGCGGAAACTGACGAATTGCAAGCACTTTGTTTCATTCACACACACTAGCGCTAACAGGTCCGTAAGTCAACTAAATAAGCTTCGTTCGTGTAAAATTTGTTTTTTAGAAAATCGATCGGTTTGTTTATAAAAAACGTATTTAAAAATACCGCGGTGATAGTCGCCGATTTTGATACCCCCGGTAATAGACGCCGTTACCTTAGGTATTTACTGAAGTAAAGCTTTTTAAGATCGAGCTGGTCTAATGCGTAAATGAAAAGTTTTGAAACTATTCTTGCTCCTATTTCATAGAAATAGGTATCTAAACTATTGTCCAAGAGCGCATAAATTTTATTGTTCTAAAACGAATGAAAATTCCCTTGAATAATTATAAGACGCATTTACCCCTTATCCGATATAGCCCCGCCTCAGCTTACATTATTTAATTTAAATTGACTTTCTGATTGCTAATTATCTAGCTAGGCCAAACCGATCTTGAGAATCATTTCAACTTATCGATTACAAATCATCATCATTGCAATTATGACCTTCTCCTATTTTATCTGGGATCCACGTAGCATATAAATATCATAGTTTTAATTAAATCGCCATCATCTTAACATTTATTAAATTCGTAAATTTCCTACGTTTTTTGTTTGTCCATATTTTACATAATCAGAAAGTATCACGATTTTTTAAATTATCCAAAAAAAAAAAACTTTGTAGTCAATTACAAAACGTGATAGGTTTCATTTCAAAACACTCCCTATTCTTCCATTTCACCAGAAATACAAATCCGACCGACGACGTCTGAATAAAGTTCGTTTTCACCGTCCATAGCCATCCATTTACAAGTCTTAAACGTCACTTTTTTCCGACTTTGCTGCCCCAACGACCAAGGCAACGTTAACTGACTTTTAAAATTGAAGTTTAAATAACTTTCAGCTATATAATTTTGTAATACAACAGCGCACGTAAGTTAGCATAGTCACTTAAAAAAAAACATCTTAGATGTTATGAAATAAATATACAGTTACTAGCACAATTAAGGTTCTTGTTATGGTTAAAATAATGATTATAATAATATTTGTCGTAAATTTTATACGCAGCGTAGAAGACGCAGCGTGGATAGGCCTCCAACATGGTGGATGGACGACGTGGCTAAAGCACTCTACGTATTATCCCTCCGCCCTGTTCCTCCGAGCACTATGCACGACGCTAAACAATAGTGCATAGGCTTGCTGGACGTCAATAATTAATATGATTATGGCTGTGGGAAGCCGATGAATTCAAGCGGCGCAAGACCGGTTTTTGGAGGAGGAGTATATCTAGCTGTGGACGTCTTTCGACTGAAATAATGACGAGGAATTAATAAATTTAAAAAATAATACCTATATTTAAGACTAAAATATACCTCAATGATAAACAAAAGATCAGGTGAGCAAGGGACAAGTGCGACAAACTATTACATTGTTTAGGAGATATTGTTGGTTTGACGCATTTACGCCGTTATATAATTCCCACCTCTACCACTATTTCATTAGTTAACTTTATTATTAAAAACCGACTAGCAGATTGACCCCTGACTCACATTAAAGTTGGTGATGACAGGATCGGTAACGGAACACTAACTTTTTTGACTAAAATAGAGGCATCAATTTTAATCCTCAACGGTTGTCAATGCATTTACAAACTTGAGATACCACATGTTCTTTGTTTTCATTTGCCTATGTGTTCATTTGTGTTTTCAATTCCATTCCAGTCCCGGTTTCGACCCGGCCTTCGATGTTTTCTGTCGTGTATATTTGTCGTGGTATAGTATCTATAGTGCAAGAGTTCACTTTGAGATAAATCAACTTGCGTGTATTGTCTCCTAAAGGCGTTTTTTGACAAAATGCACTAGCTGCATGAGTTACAGTGCACTTTAGCAAGCGAGATAGCTCTATGTGCATGAATCGCGTGACTGCAGAGGCTATACAATCAACGTGAATCAGTGCACGTAAGTGTTTGGTGCAAGGGAATATTTAAACAATGATTACGCTATTACATAATTACTTACAGGGGGTAAAATGCTTCCGCCGTTGATAAAACTATTTTATCAATAGCAATATTAATAATTATTGTAACCCTTTTTAAGTATTTGAAAACAAAAACATTCTGAATAGGTACCAAAAATTCATTGCAAGTTTTTGATACTTAAACGTCAACATGTGCAAGATAGAGCTTGTAAATAAAGGCAATTTGTCTCTTTTTTGAACAATTTCATGTGTTAATTAATTATCATTTAAAAGTATGAATAACTTATCGAAATATTTGGTGTTGATTTCTGTGGTAAAAACAAATTTGGTCTTTGACAATTTGTAATATCTTCCCATACCTGCAATGTTTGGTCTTCAAACTTGTTGTACAAACGTTCATTAGCACTCATTTCTCATTATTACTCGTACAGATCTGTCACTTTCTAATTTACCTACGTACAAAGGGAATGCAAATAACTGGTTTTAATCGGTTATTTTCATACAAAATGGTTAATAACCGATTAAATGGCATTACCTTGTACAAAGTGAGACAGCACGTGACTTAATTCGACATTTTAATTTATTTACGTTGGCAACTGGGTAATCGAAGCTAGATATAAACGCTAAATCTTAAAGCTTGTCCCACGTAACACGCGGTGTTTTATGCAAAGCAAGCAGCTAATTGTGCCGGCTCTCTAGGATTGTGGCGGAAAGCACGCGTTTCGACCCGTCTCGGGCCCTGAAATATAACTCGACCTCGGGTTTACAATGAGTCGCCGAGAAGCCTTGAGAATCTCTGAGATTTTCTGAGACCGAGGTTTTGACATGTGGAGGTTTTACCTAGATAAGCTCTGCCGTTAGATAAAGGTATAAGGTTATGAGGTTCGTGAGCTTATAATGCGTTATTACTTTGGACACCAGCAGTGGTTCTAGACAACATGCTCAACGCTAAGGTTAAAAAAACGAAAAGTGATAAAATGTATGTCTGGGGGGTTTTTTTTTATTTTTTTTTTTTAAACACACACATACATTTTATCACTTTTCGTTTTTTTTCCGTCCGGATCGCTACCACCATCTTATCCATAAGGCTGCGGCTCCACTGAGGCGGAGATGAGCGGAGCGGAGCGGAGCTGTGCCAATATTAACCAATAGAATCTAAACTAACGTGCGCGAGGCGCGCTCGACGTGACCGCATGCGGTTCTCTGCCGTTTCGCCGAATTATGTTTCGTCAAATGATGCATTTCGTCAAATGTTTCATTTGAGCAAATGCTTTTTTTTCTAAAACTGTAAATATTTCAGGATTTTTTAAAAACTAACCTAACCTAACCTATAGGGTTCTACACGATGGTCCTGAAATAAATCCTGAAATATTTACAGTTTTAGAAAAAAAAGCATTTGCCCAAATGAAACATTTGACGAAATGAATCATCTGACGAAACATAATTCGGCGAAACGGCAGTACACCACCGCATGCGCCTTCTATTGGTTAATATTGGCACAGCTCCGCTCCGCTCCGCTCATCTCCGCCTCAGTGGAGCCGCACCCTTAACCTACCGCCAAACAGCAGTGTTCGCATTGTTGTGTTCCGGTTTGGGGATAAGACAGCCGGTGAAATGACTAGCATAGAGGCATTCCATATTAGTCCTCAGGGTTGGCAACGCATTTGCAGTCTTAGGATTGCATAACAGTCTTATGAATGCAAATGTCTATGGGTCACAGTTTCTACTTTCCATCAGGTGGCCTGTGTGCTCGTTTGTCTACTCCACGCCATAAAAAAAATATATGACAGCAATGCTGTTCATTTTACGGCGAGCGTAAAGGACAGAGCTATAGCAGTTATATAGCTCTGTCCCTTTCTCGCAGCGTAATCTGAACAGCATAGCTATGTCATAATAACCCCCCTGTTGTCCTGTGTGGTTGCCGGGTTAGAATAGTGCCACTCCATGTCTTCCCGTGAATGTCGTAAGAGGCAACTAAGGGAGTAAAGTACCTGCCCCCTATTTCACCGTACTGACAATTGACAGGTGTCAGGTGACATTTGAGTGAACATTGCGCAGCGTATATGAAACCCAGTGATGAATCCACGTGTTAAGTTTTCAATGTATATCGAATTGTCACCTATCATGTGTCATTGTCAAGATGGTGAAATAGGGAGCTGGTAGTAGGTAGTAGGTGGCTGTTAGGCGATGGGCAACCTGTCACTAATACACCCAGCAACCAGTCAATTTGAGCCTAATTGTGCGTAATGTGGTTACAGAATTGTCAAAAAATGAATTGATTTGACATAAACGCTCGACGCCTCCGTCACACTTACGTCAATCCTATCCATGTTATGCATTTTCGATAACAATGACGTTCCCGCAATGCATCTTGTCCAGGGCCACTGAGTTGATATGGTTACGTATGGTATAATGTAGGTTGCAGTGACATTTCATAGGCCCGCTCGTTGATAGAAATACCGATAAGGATTCCATTAATTTACACATTTATCCCAAAATTTTAGATAAATTAACTAAACTAAACTAAACTACACTGGTAAACTACTCTACTACCAAATTTTTAAACGTAGACTTCGACTTCAGCTTCGACAACATCACCTCCTTAACATCCCTGATATTATGGAAATCACCACTTTCTTATTCCCTTTTCAAAAAAAGAAACAAACAAAACATATGTATGTACACACATTGCCTTAGAAAATAACAATTAAACAAACGAAACTAAGACCTAAAACTAAATCCAAAGTCAATTATAGCATACAACTGGACATTTGCATTGTGGAAAAAGGTGGTACGTCAGCGTGTGCCAAGCTCACACGGGCGGCGTCCACAGCTCAATTCTGGTTCACAACGCAGGAAACTCTAGCACAGCGTTTATTCCACTTTTTAGCCCACCTGGCCTTGATATCGTAATAATATTACCTTCTTCAAGGTTAATTGAAACAGATCTCATATGTGTTAAGTTTGCCTAGATACATTTACTACCTCTATATTAAAGTAAATATGTCTTGTAACGGCGGTTGGTCGATTTTTGACGTGTAAAAGTGCGCGTGCGGCCTTATTACTGAATAAACATCTTCTATCTTTTTATCTTTTAATATCAACATGACATGTGAAGACGATATTGAAGCTACATGAGCTTACTCAAACTAGAATAACGGCTAATAATATATTTTTTTAACTCATTCAATACGATAATGTAGGCTTCTCTAAAATAAATTAATAATAAAAAAAGCTTTCAGGAAACTAAATAGACCGACAGGCTTTATGAATAACAACGTAGCGGTAATGTCCGTTTTGTTTGAAAATAAGTAAACTAAATAAAAAAACAAACAAAAGTTACTCTTTAAGTTTTCTTTGAAGCCATTATTTACTAAAGTAGCTTAAGATGAATATTATAAGCATTCAGATTTTATTTGTGAGAGGGCTGTCAGAACCAGGTTTTTCTTAAAACCAGTTATTAAATTTTCCCGCGTTAATTTCCTATTGTAGTTAAGTAGGTAGTGATTTAAATGTATTCTTGTTAACTTTAGATTTAACGATTAAAGAAATTACTTAATTAACGACTAGGTTTCATCCCGTGCGGTTGCCTCCCCGTGTGGTTGCCGGGTTAGAATAGTGCCACTCCGTGTCTTCCCGTGGATGTCGTAAGAGGCGTAAGGGAATAAAGGCTTGAAGGTCAGGTGATGGGCTTGCAACCTGTCACTAATACACAAGTAAAAATCTTAGCCTAATTATGCAACATGTGGTTACAGGATTATCAACAAATTTTTAGATTTGTTGGCAATTCTGTATGTCTGCCTGCTCCACACTTGGGAATAAAGGCGTGAAGGTATGTACGTACTCGTAACTACTAGGTTTTACCTTCCTAATGATACTTAGGTTTTATATTATAGATTGTAATATGCACAAAAATGTAGAGGAAAACTTCTATAAAACATATTTTTGGGAATAGTTTAGAAAATTCGGTTATGTGGCATTTAACCCACTTAAACATTATGTTTTTAAGGCTTGTCGAAAGTGAATATTGACCTTGAAGATAAGTCGGATCTTTGACCCATAGATATTTGCATTCTCAAGACTACGAGTACAATCTTAAGACTGTAATCCTAAGACTGCAAATGCGTTGCCAACCATGGAGACTAATATGGAATACGTCTACGATTGTAAATTTACCAGTAACCTTATCCTCACACCGGAGCACAACAATTAAGATGGTCCAGTTCAAGGTCCTTCCACCACTAAAGCACAAATTACCAAAGCTCTAGTTGAGTTTGATACTTAATCTCTCTAAATGCAATTGTATACACTATTAATCTATCTGCGCATCTAATTGCTGGACTTGCAAATAGTAATTGTTTTTTAATTGCTACCCCTTTACCCAGAATCACTAATTACGGACGTCAATGTAGCTTGGGAACCTTGGCGCTGAAATGTTTCATTTGGAAGCTAAAATATTCTTAGCATTATTTATGACTAGCTTCTGCCCGCGACTTTGTCCGCGTAGATTTCGATTATCGTCAGTCCCTCGGGAACTATTAAATTTTCCGGAATAAAAAGAAGCCTATGTGTTATTCCAGTGTATAAGCTATCTCCATTCCAAATGTCATCTAAATCCGTCCAGCCGTTGAAGCGTGAAGGAGTAACAAACATACACACATACACACACACACACAAACTTTCGCGTTTATACTTAGTCGGTCCTTAAGTTCTGTCACAAAGGTTTTGTCAAATAAAACAAATTTTTGTTTATTTTTTAATTTTAAAATAAATTAAATTTAAAAGCTTAATTAGAGTACATTTTCTGGAACTAATCATCATTCCACATAGTCGTCTCAATTTCCGATACGATCTTTTAACATTCACGGCCGGCACCGATTAAAACACGCACGAGTTTTCTAAAAATTTCACTTTTTGAAAACGCTTTAAAGATTAGTCTTTGTTAACCAGGAAAATTTTATATTTAATATTATGAAGCCTCTCATCTCTGGGTATGTTCAGAGACCAGCATTATTATCTTAACGACACTTAAAAACCAGCTTATGAAGCACGAAAGTTGGTCTGTTTTCGTATTTCTGCAAATTGATGTGAAATCGTAAGGTCAATTGAATGAGACATGAAGATTGACCGGAGTATAAGCGGATCTTTAGTTGCTTGGAATACATTCGTATCAGTATTTAAAGATAAGTCTGGTCAATATGTCACGCAAATTTCGACTCAATACGAGAACTCTTACAAAAGTTGTAGCCGTTATCAGTATCGTGGTCGTGCGTGTTTTGACCCATGCTTTCCTGCCCTGAATGGGAATGCTTAAAGGTCATACACCAAATTATTGCAAAAGTAACGAACTCAAATTTCGCTTTTTTATTCTATATAAAATAAGGTTTTGATTGATGTACTACAAGTTTATGAAACTCTACTATTTATTTTTAAAATTAAATAAACCTTTGTGACAGAACTTAAGCACCGACTAGGTAATATTACATGTATATATTTATATATAAATCTCATCCCAGTAGACCATATGTAAAGTTTTATTTAAAAACAATTCAAACGTTATTTCAGATTTAGCCGCACGAAAGCACGTTAAAAATCCCAAACGCTCTGAAAATGTAACGCTCCTTTCTAATTTACCTCGAATTTGAATTCTCTCTCGGACTTAAATGGAAGCAAATTACAAGGTGGCTATGCAAGATTAGCACTAATTAAGAAACTATTAAATAAGCTAGCCGCATAAGTGCAGTTGCACTGGGACTGTCGCTTCCGTGCATATAAATAATGCAAGAGGGTGAATATTCGGGCGTTCCAACCGCCGTCATTATTCTCTTTAATACATTGACGAAAATAATGATAACTACCAGCAATTTTTGATGTCAAAATCAGCGGACCCGGGGGTAGTATCCATTCCATTCAAAAAATCAAGAAAATTATTGAGTTTATATTGAATTATATGCGAAAATAATAATGACGGCGGTTGAAACGCCAAATATTCACCCAAGACTTCTTCAGTGGCGCGACTGCAGTTTTATTACAATGTTTTTTTTAGTTATACTTAACTTGAAACTTCTGCTAGAACTAGAAGTGAAAGATTAATTAGCGATCGACTGGATCGCGTACCGACGTAGTACTTAACATTGTCAGTTTGGGTGCACGAAGGGTTTAATGAATTTAAAGGAAGCAAAAAAAATATACACAAAACCGGTTTGAACCGGTGTATAATTTGTTTATTGTAACCGATACATATTTTATAGCACTAAGGACTAAATTAAAGAAAGTCAAGAAATAAAAATTGGGTCCTTACCTATGAAATTGGCGTTTTTTATACGTGTTTTATTTCGTACGAAATTTATTCAATTCAATTTTAACTTCCAAATTATTTTTAAATTTCATTAATAAGTACACTAACTTACAAAGGTTATAGATACAATTAATATGGTTAAAATTTATAACTTGATGTTTAAAATTAAAGTGTGAACTCAACTCTTTTCATGTGATGCGAGTTCAAGTGTTCAGAGTTCAATTACGCAGAGTTTTATGAAGCTATTGTTGAGTAATTAAGATCTGTACAATATAGCTTAGAAATTTCCAATATTTCTGACAGAATTTTGTTTGGTTTGCATTTGACATTATGAAAAATTCCGCAAAATTAAATGTATGAAAACCACCGTTTTTATAAAAGTCATAGGTCGCCAATTTCATAGGTAAGGAATTCAAGAAATTTTGCATTTAAAATGTTTCATGCATTGTTTCTTTTGTAAAAAACAGAAGTACCTATCTGCTGAATAAAGAAAAATACTTTTAATCATCACAACAAAAACGTATCCTCATTTATACTAATAGACAAATAAACATACGAGACCGCTTCCAAAATTAGTAGGTAATTGACGAAGGACATAAAAATACATGGGCCGTGTGGCCGGAACAAATGGCTCGAATATACGTTGGGGATACTTTATCTCCCGTAAAAGAAGGATTGTGCTGCTGAAATTTTAAAAAGAAGTCTCCTGGCATTCTCTGAAATGTAAAAAAGCCGAGGAAAATATTTCAATTGACCTAGTTCCATACTAAGCTTTAGGCTTGTAGAAAGAACATCGTTGTTAGGGCTAGTTACGGTAGGAATATGGGTAACTACAAGGGAACGATAAACATAGTTTAGGCTATTAATCATCCATAATAACATACAGGTATACAATTACTAATTTGACGACGCGCTGGCCTAGTTGGGAAAGACCCGGCCTACGAAGCTAGCGGTCCTGGGTTCAAATCCCAGTAAGAGCAAACATTTGTGTGATGAGATCTAATGTATACATACATACATACATACATACATAGGCAGAGCTACAGAATTTCTAACAACTATATAAACTTGTTGATAATCTGTAACCACATTTTGCACACTTAGGCGAAGATGTTTACCAGTGTATTAGTGACAGGTTGCAAGCCCATCGCCTAACAGTACTACACGCCTTTATTACCTTAGTCAACTTTTACGACATCCACATCTAATATATTTAAGTATGTTTTTCTCTTAATTAGTTCATCGTTGCCTAATACCCATAGTACAAGGCTAGAGCATATTTTGGGACTAGGTCAATAATTTGTGTGACAAAGTCCCTCGATATATTTTTTTTACGATACTAAAATAAATCGAAAATGTTGTACATTTGGTGCAGGTTTGATAATCGGTGAATGATTTCTTACAATACCATGTTCTATTTCCATATAGTTTTAGTAAAGAATGGACTGGTGTTTGTATTCTTTTAAAAAAACGTTGTTTAATTAGAACCATTTGAACTAAAATTCTTACCTTTAATTACCTCAAACCTTTAAGATTTTCCGTCAACACTCTAAACATATGAACGTATGAAAAACAGCGCAAAGAACGCTTTATATGAAGCTGCTAACTTTTTACTTTGCACTACCAATTAACTGGCTCCCGGCAGCCGCTTTTAGCATGGGCGTTCTATAAAATACCTAAAAACTTCCTACTGCCTCACTTTGTACCGTCTACATTATAAATTGTAGGCGTGGGGATAATTATTTAGATTTCTTTTATAATCCAGTGGGGCTAGACAAGTTGCCATCGTTCACGAATGCTAGCGTTTGGCGATCACTTTGGTGATCACCTGTCACTTGGCGCTGTCAAATTAAATAGGCTAAACAATCAGTTTTCAGCGTGTCAGAAGTTAGTAACGAGTGATATATCACGTGACTTACGTCATTCCCATACATTTTTCAATGACAAACACATGTCGCCAGGGATCACCTAACGCTAGCGTTCGTTAACGATTGCAACTTGTCTAGCCCCAATGCTAAGTTCAATGTTATAGACATTCCCTTCGTTCTAATGTCAATAGTTACATAGTATAAAAAGTTTTGCGGGTGGTAGGACCTTGTGCAGGGTCCGTCCGGATCGCTACCACCATCTTATCCATTAACCTACCGCCAAACAGCAGTGTTCGCATTGTTGTGTTCCGGTTTGGGGATAAGACAGCCGGTGAAATGACTAGCATAGAGGCATTCCATCTTAGTCCTCAGGGTTGGCAACGCATTTGCGGTCTTAGGATTGCATTGCAGTCTTGTGATTGCGAATGTCTATGGGTCACAGTTTCCACTTACCATCAGGTGGCCTGTGTGCTCGTTTGTCAACTCGATGCCATAAAAAAAAAAAAAAAAAAAAAAAAAAAAAAAAAAAAAAAAAAAGTCACTTCCGCCGTCTGTCCCTCGGTATGTACGCTTAGATCTTTCAAACTACGCAACGGATTTTAATACGGTTTTCGCTAACAGATCAAGAGGATTTTTTTGGGTGTTGCAGAACACTAACAAAAATTGAGCGATTTTAGGAATTGAAAAGTTACCGTCGATAATGATATGTTTGCGATATGGGAAGGACAATCTTACACATTACACTCAGTCCAAATTAAAATCTAAATACTCAGGAATAATATAAATTAATACTCATGCTCGTCACACAATGGCTTTACCGGAGATTATACCTAGGAACGCCTAGCTACAATAGACTACACTACCAACTGGGTTAATCATGTCGTCAATATACAAACAATATGGGCTAACAAAAAAAATAAGAGCGAGAGATTCTAGACAAGATGCATTTGGCGTTCGTTATCGCTATCAAAAATATATAGGATTCACATAAACTATTAAACGGTCGCGTCGAGTGCCTACATCAATTTCATACATCTTGTCAGATTTCGAAAAACGTTTACGCTATCGTTAAACAACTTATCTGGTCTCACAGAGCCTTGTTTGCTTGTCTTTAATCTACAATATAACCATAGCATAAATACTGTGATTTTTAAAATAAATTAATAAAATTATACTTCCATTTTATGCCATTCCAGTCTGTAATAAAACTACAATCAAAAAACCATAAATAGCTTAAACGATTTCAAAATGTAAATTGCCGACTGTACTCACATTACGGTCACGCGAAATGACTTTATTTGCAATAAGTACACGGAAATCAGTAGCGTTTGAGTGAAGAAAAATATAATTGCTGGTTTCAAGGCGGTGGTTTATTTTAATTCTACCTTACGTGGTAGGCATGCAGTGGTGCTTGTTTTTTTTCTTGCAAACTATAAACACTTATTTATTAACCGTTTACACCTATCACATTGCCACCAATAATATTGTAACTAAAGCAAAAAAAAAATGTAAACAATTTGATGACGAGCAGCGTTGCCATGGTAATGACCATTTTATAATGACCGTTATTATATTGTTTATTGTAACTAGGTATGCTTGTTACGAATATCAGTGAAGGCGTTTGATGAACAATCAATATTCCAGTTATTTTATATAAAGAAACATTAAAATGTGTATACGCATAAAAGTATCATTTCTTTTATTGGAAAGGAGAGGGCTTACACTGGCAGTATCAAAAAGATTAATCGACGCGTTTCAAAAGCGTTACGTCGATTTATGTGGTTTTCGCTATAATTAAGTACCCCGTGTTGCTTTATGTAATTTTATTACTTATTGTTGTGTTTAGCAAATTGTCTCATATAAAGTTACCGAGGTTGTGTTTCGACTGTTTTTTATCCCCTTTTGTTTTTTTTTTTACTGTTTTATAATGGCTCATAATAACATCGTGAAAATTAACACCCCGTTTATTTGCTCATTTCTAGTCCATCATAACTTTGGAAATATTGAGGTGAGCATATCCATCACTATTCCTTTCTAATCTACAACTTTAATGAATTAAAAATCCTCATATCCACCCTTTAGCAAACCTGGATCCCAATTCCCAAGAGCAAACAAAAACAAAAACCCTACCAAGCTGCATCAGCAGAATCCCTTTCAATAAAAACCGAAATTGAAACAACATCGGTTTTAAACCGAGAAAACCCGAGGGGACCCGAAGCGGAGCCTATAAAGAGCAGGCGTCGTCCAAATTTTGTGACATGCTGATACCGCCGTCGTATTTCACCGCACGTAATGTGGGGGCACGCGACCTTTATTTTAATTATTTACTGGATGGTGCAGTTTTTATTAGAATTATGGATTAATATTACGAGGAAAGCGGGCAGTGGTAAGTACCTACAAACGAATTGGTCTGTTTTCTTTCATGTTAATATAACAATACTTATGTTTTTGAAATAAAATAATTAATAGTTAATAATAATTAGGGGCCGCCCTAGGCGTACTTTTTTGAGTCAAATCGGAGAAATACTGGAAAAGGGCCGAATCTTAAGTACCCGAAACCGACGTGCGTGCATGACTCTATGTATGAATGTGGAAGAAGCGAAAGAAATTTGTCAAGATCGTAGCAAGTGGAAAAAAATGGTCTCTGCCTACCTCTCTGGGAAACAGGCGTGATTTAATGTACATAATAATATGTATGTAATTAGTGCGAAAAGTCTAATCTAGTCTATTCCCAAAAACAGCTCTTGTGCTTTTTTGAGCCAAAACGACACGTCTAGCTGCCAAAGCTTACAAAACCAAGGTTAAAGCATTAAGCGATAAACACAAACTTTGCTACAAAATACCTTTTTACCAACATAACAAACCACACAATTCATAGTTTTTGTTTACAATTCTGATATAAGTGCATACTGCCAACTTAAGAAAAACTTTTTTAAATATAAAACCTCGCAAGTGAACGTCAGTTTAAAAACAAAGTTAACACAATATTTTGTGCACATAGTTTCCCGTTCATTCGTTCGTTTTTTGTTTACTTTTGCATTTAATTTGAAACCTTGTCGTAGAAAAACAATTGTATGCAACGGTGTATACCACATACATACATACACATACATAAACTCACGCCTTTATTCCCAGAGTGGGGTAGGCAGAGCCACAGAACCACCAACAATTCCAAAAACTTGTTAACAATTCCGTAACCACATTTTGCACTTTTAGGCTAAGATGTTTAACAGTGTATTAGTGACAGGTTGCAAGCCCATCGCCTAACAGTACTATACGCCTTTATTCCCTTAGCCGTCTCTTACGACATCCACGGGAAGATATGGAGTGGCACTATTCTAACCCGGCAACCACACGGTATAACAAAGTCAAAAAACAGTCGTGGCGTCTTCCTTTACGATGTTCGCCTTCGGTTCACATAGTAACACACGCTGCTCGTATTTTTTGACCTCTCTTATATAACTGTTGCATAATATTTTTTTTACTTTCCTCATAATCGAAATGAAAAGTAGGGTGTTTAACTCGGGTGACAGTATCAAATTTAACCCTCAAACTATTGTTCGTGTAGCCTAAATATCTCGGGCTGCAATTGATCACTTTCATCCCTCGGTTAACAATCTACTAATACTACTCTTCCTTGATGTGACTGTTGGTTTTACTCAAAAAGTTTTTAGTTCTTTCTAATGGTCCCAACTGATTTTAAGTGGTATCACATTTGATACCACTATCAAAAAAAAACAAATATTTAAAATAGACGGGAGTACCAAGGCTTCAGAAGTTCAGAAGGAGCAAACTTCGGTCTGGGATTATGAATCACTTCTAGCATATAATTCCATATCCTTGTAGGCGGAAAAATTAATAAAATCGAAGCGTCTGGCATCAAATTAAGCTAATGCGTCTCCCGTCAAGCGTTCGCAATAAATAGCTACGGAAAAAAATATGGTAATCCAGTAGTTATGCAGACTTCCATGTCATTGGTCCAATAAATATTCATATTTATTATGGAAATAGGCATGTATTTTTGTACGGAATTTTGTGTATTGAAACTGACGCTAAACTTATGCAGGTCCTGAATTCGTTGCATTTATTAATGTGGAATAATAAAACTAAAATGATTAATATGTTTGCTTATACCAAAGTTATTCGTAGTCTGACAGAAGCTTGAGAGCTTTGTTTTGAAAGTAATTAAACAAGGTTTTGAATCTGATTTAATTTTTGTTATGATACTTTGTTTTCCAATTCAAGAGATATTTTTTTTATGTTTTGAACGCTTTTTTATATATCGCGTTTCGATTTTATTAAATTTATATATAAATTATTAAGAACGACACAAAGCAACGCACGGTGTTAAGCAACCATTTCCTTTTTTTTTTTTTAAAATATTCAAAAAAAATATTCAAAGTTAAATTCCACATTCAACTTTTCAATTAAGTACAGGATCCACTTTATCATGGTAAACCTTATCTTCTAGACAATATATTAATTCAATTATTTTTAAATTATAGACCGTACCAGCACATAATCAGTTCAACTCTTCTTAATAAGGAAAATCGCCCAGCAAATTGAATTTGCCGGCTCGCGTTACATCGGCTATTAGAGCCCAAGTGAAGAAAACGCCAATAACAGATGTTAATTACGGCCCATAAATCCAATCGAGCTTTATCTCTTCGTAAGAGGATGTAATAGAATCGAATGGTTTCGGGTATATTTTGCTTTTGGTGTACGATTTGGCTAATGACTTCATTCTGCTTATAGGTATCTATTTTAGGTAAGTACTTTGTTTTTGAAATATTACTAACTTAGGATAGATGAATAGATTCCCCCGTGTAGTTGCCAGGTTAAAATTGTGACCAAAGAATTCCGTAACCAAAGGGTGCCAACGGGAAGATCTTTATTATTGCACGGTGGTTCACCTTTTTGAGTTCGACTCACTCTTGACCGGGTTTTTTATGTAATTTTTTAGTCTTATTTAACTTTTTTTGTAGCTTTTTAATTCAGTGAATTATAAGCTAATCAGTTGCTAATAACTGTGTTTTTTTTTTTTTTTTTTTTTTTTTTTATGGCATAGAGTAGACAAACGAGCACACAGGCCACCTGATGGTAAGTGGACACTGTGACCCATAGACATTCGCATTCACAAGACTGCAATTCAATCCTGAGACTGCAAATAAATAAACATGGTTAAAAGGGTGTCCCTCAGAATCCCTAACAACGTTTGTCCTAATTCATCGTTTGTCCGAATTTTCATTTGCCCTAAACTGGTTTCCAGATGAGTTATATCTGCGGTTAGGTTTAATTAGAGTTGTATTATAACAACACTAAAAAGTTTTAAAATTTGCTAATGGCTTTAGGATTAACGAAAATTCGGACAAACGACGCATTAGGACAAATGACGTATGGAATTCCATAGGGGAACCGTGTCAAAGTAATGAATACCTACTCCTTTCACAAACACAGAGCTCAAACATGGGAATAAATCATTTTCGAATTGCCATTTATCATAATGATTCACGCGCCGTGTATCTAAATACTTGTCGGGTTATAAAAGTCGCGAGATTGTGGAGGCCAATGGACCGTGAATCGAAAACATTGAAAAATGCTTTTATTTATGTACAGAAATAGACGTTCAATCGACTTTGCTTGTCTTTATCGACAAGCGTGGTATTCGCGTAGATAACCCTTTTTTGGTGTCAGTTAGGTATTTACCTTGTTAACTTGCTAATAAAATAATTAATTTGACTGACGACTTTTAAAAAGATAGCAAAAACAACAACAAAATCAAAGCGAATTTAATATCAAGCAGAATGTTGTATGTCACTTAATTTTTATATAAATATAAATACATTTTAGTATTGAATTAGACTTAGTTTTGATTTACAAAGAGCGTAAAATATATTAAAAAAGTTAGGGTTATAGTTTAATTAGTGTAAGTAAACTAGAGGATGGAAACTATCTACTTATTATTATTATATGTATACTAATAGCATCATGAAAGTTATCATACCACATGTCTATAATTAAATCTGTAAGTATCATGAAGATTTATATCTTAAATGAATAAACCTAAAGTTACAACTTTAGTATTTTTTACCGCAGCAATAATTATCAAGAATAAAATAAAATAGACCACCGAGCTAAAACGCCACTTTTAATGTAATCTTTTCATACGGTTTAGAAATTTAAATGAAGGGACGGGACTGTTTTAATATTTCACGTTTGCAGTGCGAGTGAATTTATAATGCAAATTAGTTATACGGCACATTGAAAATTAAAGGGAATTACGCGGTTAACGATGCGTCCATTTTGTACACAAGTAATTTGCTTTTGGACACGAAATTTAGCGGGTCCAAATGGAGTGCTTACTTTATCACAGAATCGCCACTTAATGAGGAAGGTTGTTAAGAGCTTATGAAGTGTAAATAAATTTGGTAGGAAGTGTAAATAAAATTGGCACAAAAACATAACTCTTTATTATGTTTTGGGGCCATTTCGCTCATTGAATACAAAACGGACACATTCCGAAATAATTTGCTCGTGCATTAAAAAACTTGTACGAATAGCTACTAATTTTAAAATGCAACACTGACACATTTTGGAATGTGTCCGTTTTGTATTCAATGAACGATTTATCTGCTTGTTTGTGAAATTTGTTTCACTTTCTTTCACGATAATGTAAGAGACGTTTATGGACAGACTTTGTATTGAATTTAGTACAATATTGTTACAGGTCCTTTCTTCTACACCGTATTCACGCCTATTGTTTAAGTTATGTTAGCTCTTATTACCTTAAAAGTAAAGGTGACCGTCGGTCACTGACCAAGTAATTAACCATATAATTGTTTCTGAATTATTCTTTACCCGACTGCCGAAGAAGAAGGTTGTTTCTGACATATCATATAGGTACGTATAGATTTTTTTTTGTTGTCACGAATAATTCGTCGTTAGACTTTTCTTAGCGTTGCAAGTGTAACTAACTGAGTATCTATACTAATATTA
Source organism: Acleris laterana (assembly GCA_963966035.1). Lineage (NCBI taxonomy): Eukaryota > Metazoa > Arthropoda > Insecta > Lepidoptera > Tortricidae > Acleris > Acleris laterana. The sequence goes on from OZ014442.1 coordinate 17,353,158, forward strand.
TAAAGCTGAAGAGTCTGTTTGTTTGCTTGAACGCGCTAATTTTAGGAACTACTGGTCCGATTTGAAAAATGATTTCAGTGTTACATAGCCCATTTATCAATGAAGGCTATAGATATATATCATTCTCACATAAACCGAAGCGAAGCGAGGGCGGGTTGCTAGTTTAGTATAAAAAATATACTTTAATTGCGGAACAATATTTACACAGCTTGTAGAATTGTACTTCACGAGCTCTTGTTCACCAGAAAATGATTTATTTATAAATTAGAATTCTCATGTTACTGTTCTCTTTAAGGATCCCTAATTATTAACGATTCCGCCAGGCTAGGTATTATAATGTAATGATTTAGATCTATTTATTTCATAATGTAAGTTACAGTTATATTGCACACATGTCAATTATTATACCTCTACAGAATTCATAATTATGATCGCCAAAGAAGTAAAACAATTTATTGTTTAGCAAAAGACAATGTCAAAACTTAATGGATTATATATAACACACAAATAATAATAAAAGAAGTCTCAAACTTAATTGTACAAATTTAATGGTAGTAGAATAAACCATCTCAAAAATATCGGTATTATAATGTCAAAATTCAGCTTCAATAAAATGTGATGTGCAAAATGATTTGAATTTGAATGTGGAACCAAAATATAAACAATACTACAGTATCAAAAATTCTAAACTTGCAGTCCGATTTTCAAAGCTTGCTTTTTTAGACTTGTTGCAACTTGCACACTCCATTGCACAGAAAACAAGAACGCATCTCTCACCAAACTCGGCATAAGAGAAAAATGAACAAACTAACTTTGTGGTGCATTTTCTTAATCCTTTAGCGTGCAGTTGAATCGCAGAAACGTCGAGAAATATTCCTTTTGGTTGGATCGATTTGCATCAGTATTACGGACAGGAGCAGTTTGCTCGTCAGTGTTGCGTGCAGGGACCCAGCGATGACTGGAAGGGCAATATTGATCTTAAGACTTAATTGAGTAATGCATATGCATGCATGCATTTCGGTTGCAATGTGATTATAAAGGCCTCTCGACACGATAGTTGTCTTAGGCGATAGGGATGGAGTAATGCGTAATAGTGAGATACAAGAATATGTTGCATGGTCTAAGGTGTAAATTAGGGAATGCAATTTGACCGGTAATTAGACGTTTTTGTATGAAAATAATCGGTTAAAACCGGTTATAACTGGTTATTTGCATTCCCTAGTGTAAATTCTCTATCGCTGGCCCATGATGATCATCGTATAGATGGGAATAAGGTTAGGTATTTTTCAACGAAATCAATTTTTCATAAAAATAAAATAAATTTATTTCGCAAGAAAAAGTACATGTACATGTGTGAATTATTGGTAAAATTTGACAATATTGACTAAAGATTTTTTCTTATCGACTCAGTTTTATATCAGGATAATTTCAATGTAAAGAACGAAAAAAATCTGGATAATGAAAGTTGTTCACATTTACCAAAACACTTTTTCAACAGCACGTTATTGTGTAATTCAAGTAACATTAAATTTATAACTTTGTTCATGTAATAGATCTTGTATGGAAACAAGATACAATATCCGTAACCCAAACACAGTAATCACAGGGAGATCAAGCAATAAACGTTTGTCAAAAACGAATAGATTTTAAATTGATTAATAAAAATATTTCCATTCACTTTTGCAAAAAAACGTTATTCAATACATACAATTATTCAAAAATCGTTTTTCAATAATGCACAAAACAAACCCAAAATTAGGCAAACCTCCAATCTTATGCATCCAGGGCGACAAAACTTAAACTTAAGTAAGTATCTTTAAATATAACTATCTCTTCCAGTAGATTTGTTTGATACAGTTGATTTGTTTGAAATTTATAAGATGTTTAGTGCGATTTGAAACTAGATCCAAATTCTCTCAGACGTGAGTTGCGAAAAAAGTCGGTATTCGATACAAAGACTAATCCAAAAATCGTTTCTCAATAATACACAAAACAAACCCAAAATTAGGCAAAACCTCCAATCTTATGCATCCAGGGCGACAAAACGTAAACTTAAGTATCTTTAAATATAACAATCTCTTCCAGTAGATTTATTCAATACAGTTTATAAAGTTTAGTGCGATTTGAAACTAGATCCAAATTCTCTCAGACGTGAGTTGCGGCTGTTAGCGACTATCCTGAGGCTTCAGTAGTATCTGCTTCAAGGATACAAGATTAATTTATAATGGTCTAGCTGTTGCCTGCGACTGCGTTCACGTAGAAGCAAAACACTGTTCCACATTTTGAAAATAAATTACGGAATAACATCCTGATATTGGTCATCATTTTTGTGGCCTAACCAATAGGGTAAAGTGACCAGTGGTCAGGCTGTCCTGTCAGTAGTCGGCCTCTGCCTATACTTTGTACGAGTGGGACGAATACAAAATAAATATTTCCCAATCTTGAACTCATAAAAGGTCGACTACTGGTTTCTGGCTGACCACTGATGACTTTACGCTACGTCAAAATGAGGTCTGGTTGACTTCGAGTCCACCTTAATGAGAAAAAAGAATGTGGCGCCACGTTAATTTCACAACATTTGCAACTTGCATTTGGTGTGCCGTATCGATATTTTTCGACATATTTTCAACCTTTAACCATCTACGGGGTAGATTGCCTTAGTTAAATAATAATTTGTATTTTTTCCAGTCTGATTTGAAACTAAATCCAAATTCTCTCAAACGTCAGCTGCGGCTGTTACCGACTATTTTGAGGCTTGAGTAGTATCTGCTTCAACGATGCAAGATTAATTATAAATGGACTGGTTATCGCCCGCGGCGATCCACGTAGAACAAAACGCTGTGCCCTTAGGAACTAGCCAATTTTTCAGGATAAAAAGTTCAATACGTTCCTTTCTCAAGGTTCAAAACCCAGCTGTGAAAACGTAACAAGCAAAAAGTAGTTTTGCATTCATAATACTCGTAATAAGCATGGATATAGAAAATTGAAAGCCGAATGCACCTCACAAGATGACTACCAGATGCATTCCAAAAAGGAGATGACGATACAATGGCAAAAAAGAGAGGCGGCGTTGGCCTAGTAGTGAGACACTAATAGGCTAGAAAAACCAACAAACGGAGTTTTTGTTTGGCTCCTTTACGTGAATTCATGTAAATCCACATAGCATGATTTTACACGCATCCCAGAATCTAAGCAATCATCAAAGCTTTTAATATTTTCATTGTAACAAAACTACTAACTGACTTTCTATCTATAAATCTAGTCTGTCGTAAACTAAAATATCTCATTTCCACGAACTGACCTTTAATATTCAATGAAACAAACTTCCATGGTATCATAAAATTGGTATTATTGTTACCCTAAATTCAAATAGTTGCCGTTGGTCAAATTGCCGGCATTCGATTGATGCTGTCCATAAATCATTGAGCTATTCAGGACACGGTCCTGGAATTTGATTAAGACACTGAAGCCCAATTCAGTATTGAAATAGTTGGAGTTGAGATTTGAGAAATTTATAAGTAGTTTAGTATTTTAAGTGCAGTTATTTTTAGTTTGACATTAAGTATTTATTTGCACATTTAATGACTATTATACTATTATATATTTATCACTTTCTTTAAAAGTCAAAAATTAAGATTTCGGTAAATAAAATTAAATAATGTTGTGATTATTATCCGAACAGATTACTCAATTATTTTATTTTACAGTAGAATGATAAATATACGTAAAAAGGAATATTATGATAATGAATATCTATGAGTAAACTATGAATATCTATGAGTATTTCAGTGTCGTAAAGCAACCGTTCTAATGACTAGTAGAGGCATTCCATCTTAATCCTTAGGTTTGGCAACGCATTTGACGTCTTGCAATTGCAGTTTTTAATATTTAAAATTACTGTAGGCCTTAAAACCCACATATAAGGTGGTTTGGGTGCTACCTATTATGTTAGAAACACTTTTGACTGAATCTATCATTAGATCACTACGCAAGAGTAGAATTTTCATCAAAACGCAGTATGTAGTCACAAGTCTAACCTAAAATAACCTACGTAGTTAATGTTAAAGACATCTTGCGGGCTAGTATGGCTGCGTTAAACGGCAACGTAATTTTTTGACACGTATACACTTACGCAAGTGACGGTAGCTTTATCCACATTTTGTCACGCAATAAACGCAGCCATATTAGGTCCTCTGAAAATATAATAGTGTCAGCAGAAACGGGTGCTCGACGAAATGAATTGATACAATCATTGTAGGGAAATTCGATAAAATTATGTGTATGCGTTTTTGTTAAAAATAACCGGTTAAATCCGGTTGTAATCGGTTATTTGCATTCCCTAGTTACCGATCACACCTTCAACCTACAAAAATAATGTTAAATGAAAGACCAGAGGCCTTTTGACTTTTCCTCTAACTCCTCCTGGTCATCACCTACCTAAGGAGAGTATTTAGGTCAACTACTTTTTACATAATGATCAAATCAATAATAGTCAAATTCATTTTCGAGCAAACACCCAAACAGAATGCTGTGCCGTCCCAGTCATCACTACCAGTAAGACCTTACTTTGTTCGGTCAAGTAGGCTACTGTTTAACATTGGCCAAATACGTCAAAGAACACAACGCGCTGCTTCATATGTGTCATATTTCCTTTACAAATTGACATCTCTGCTTCATATTTACTCGAGGACAACGTGAACCTCCGCGGTAATGGCGGAGGTTTGTCCCGCGTCGTGCAGCCGCTTTGTCACCCCGACGCGACATTTTTTATCGCGCGTTACTGTCGCGATGCAATTTTTATTTCAATGTCCTAAGTGTTTTGTTATGGGATAGTTGTTATGCTGGAAAAAGGGAATAGATGTTGGAAAACCAATAAGTAGGGATATTGAAATCTATCAAATTACATTTCCAGCGAATGTTTTCGTTTGAAATTACGAAGTAATATCCCGATATAGGTTTCAATTTTCGTGGTAACCTAACCAATACACGTCAATTTGATGTCTAATTGAAGTCGTGTCCACCTTAATAAGGAAAAACATATCTCGGTGACGTCGATTCAACGCTATTTGTAATTGCATCCAAAATAGGTTCATGTCGGGTAAAATCACCAGGCGGTCAACCAGAGACCAGCAGTCGACGATGAGTGCCAAGAGTGGGATATTTTCTTTTGTACTCTTCCCACTCATACAAAATAAAGGCAGAGGACGACTACCAGGTGTCTGGCAGACCACTGGTGACTTTACCCTATATAGACGGAATTCGACGTCCTCGTGAAGTGTCGTGTCGATATTTTTCAACCTATTTTATGAATAACTTATTTTGCCCTGAAAGGGAAAGAAATGACGGACGTGATTTTTACCATAACAGGTAACTAATACGGTCATAACTTCTGGCAAAAATACTTGAAATGTTTGCTAGTTTAGCAGTAAGTACACTTCTTGATAATTATAAAAGCTAAAAGTAATAAAAGTCCAAAAAGTCATTACAGTACAGTTTTTGACAGTACCTTTAGTTATTTTATTTCTTTCTAGTATTGCGCCAAAATCTAAAACTAAATCTAATATTTGAGGTGCAAAAAATAAAATTCATTTTTATATAAACCTCACCTGTCAATTGAATAAAAGATTTGCGAGAATATATTTTTAAATTGTACGAAGCGCGTTTGTTTTGATTGAAATAATAAATACAACAAATGTTTTGTTAGGTTGAGGAAAATGACTGACAGGCAGTTATTTAAAAATGTGAGTAATGAAATTTTAGGCCTAGCCTAGTGTGGGGTCAAAGGTATTATTGATTATTTGCACTGTATTTTTGTAAAATAAATTATTTTACTTACTTTGACTTACTTTAACCTTGACCCTTAATTTGACAGTACTCATTATAGGTGAATGTACAATAATGTATTTTTTTATTGCTAATTTTTATGCTAATTCAAAATTAAAAAAGGATTGAATGCTCAGACTGTTTTATTTTATTTTTAATAAAAGCACTCTAGTTACTAACTACATAAAAAAATAATTAAAAGGGCATATAAATTCACGGTATTTCTTAGCAAAAACAGCAATTATTCTAACAATATCTCAAAAGTAACTTTTTCAAACGCGATATAACGAAACAATGTCCGTTGTACTCACAAAAAAACTCCTAATTTCCCAAACGTCAATTGTCTACCGTGTAACGCTAACGAGATGTCCGTAACAATTAAAGTCTGCGCCGTCAAAAAGTTTTAATGATTGTTCTACTTTGTAAAAGAAACCGGGAAAGAACCCTGATTGAAAACAACTCGTGGAAGCGAAACAACCACTGTTTTATAAAGATTGCACCGTTCCAGGAAAGCTTTGCTAACCTATTTGAGTATTACATGCGATTTTGGATGAGCAGTACATACATAACCTTCACGCCTTTGTTCCCAGAGTATGGTAGGCAGAGCTACAGAATTACCAACAAATCTATGATGATTTCCTCTAATGATTAAAATTTTGATCCTTGATGTTTTTCAATTTATGTTATTTTGTGTTAAGTGTGTCACTTTCCGTCTCTTCAAGCGGTTCCAACGGAAGACCAGTGCTGGCTTTACGGCTAGCGAATGCTGAGTTGGGACCGTTTCACAACTGTGTCTGTGTCTTATTTTTTGTATCTATGTACCTAATGTTGTTTTGTATTGTTGCGAATAAATGTCTCTTTATCTTTATCTAAAAACTGGGCTTACTCTGATTAAATTTACGGGGTAATATTGCCCACCCTAAAAACTACCTTTAATATTTAATTGTTCTATTAAATGTTTCATCAGGACTAACACCCGTATTTATAGTGAAGAAGTCATATGAAAATCGTTGTTTAATTCATTACTTTTACTCAAGTAATTACTTTTCTTGGCTATAAATACGGGTGTTAGACTACTTATACAATTACAAAATCACCACTAAAATGTTTATCGTTTTAACGGTGGGCAATGTTACCCCGTGAATCAAAGTAACCCCAGTTAACCGGTTATCGTGCACATTTAGTGACGGTACCGTGTCAAATTTAAAAGGCTTAACCATTTGCAAATCACCCAAATTGTAAAACAAACCTTACCTTAAATAATGATTACAAACTATCCCGTCCACATTTCACTAAATTGCTTTTAAACCTAAACCAACTAGCTCCCACGATCACGCGCACACTTAATTCCCATAATACCCCAAATAAAGGACTTTGGGTTAATGGAACCTATTTTAAACACAAAACAAATACCCTGAAGGCGATAATTCATGCGACCGTTTTACATTTATTCCAAAAATGTGTAAAATGACCCAAGTTGGGTCGTTGGTGTAGTAAATATATAAACAGTAATGCATATTACTTGACCTTGAAATACCCTGATCTGTTGAACTAGGTTTTACCTGCGACTCCATCTAGATCGATCGCCATTCCCAGGGGACTATGTAATAGCATAGTTACATGGAACTGGGTTGGCAAGAGTAGTGCCACCAACCCCTCACGCAAAATAGGGGTATTTAATAAGTCGTCGAGTTGCGGAAAAGAGCCCGCCACATCCTTTAACCTATAACATATAGTTACATTACAACCTTAGAATATTCTGGGCACAGTCAAGTTGCATGCCGATGAATATTGTTGTGATAGCCATATTTTTAACGGTTATCTTCTGAGGATACCCGACTTTATGAAAGAACTCACTGCTGACGCAATATCTACGAAAACTTCGTTAGGGCATTTCAAGCAGCTCTTGAACCATTACAATAGGTCACGCTTTGCCGCAGCCTGTCTTACTTCAAAGAATAATAACTTATCAAAGAGTTCGGTAACTATTTAACAATTCTAACGTTGGCGTACTGCTATATTTTGACTGCGCTGTTACGCAAGCCACAACGAGATGCTTGCGGCTAGAAAACCTACGTTGCTCCCGAAATGTTCACAGGTAAAATACTTGACGGGGCCAGTTTGGAACTTGACTTCTAAAAGGGATAGTTACCAACAATAAAGCCTTATGTATAGTCACCGGCATTAAAATATGTCTATCAAATATTTTGTGCCTAAAAATCTTTAACACATTCCTATGATAATTATAAAAACGTACTATATTTTGAACGCAGAGTGTTCAATAAATACTTGTAGCATTAAGTCTGCCTTTTATACACTATTATAATGCTGTGCAATAAAGTATTTAAATATCGTCATTTTAAAAAAATACTGGTGTCTGTACTAAAAACCGTCTGATTCTCCAGGATAAAATGAAAAGGCTGAAGAGTCCTCATTCCGAACTGTCAAAATTCCGAACTTAAATAATGACTAATGCAGTGTTTTGATAGAAGACCTTCGTTTTTTATGTCGCTTATAAATTTTCAACCTTAACTAACTTACGTATAGAAATAACATGAAAAAACATAGTTTTAGCAAAAACTTAAATTTGGACAAATGATGATTTGGAAAATTAATGCGTTACGATAAACGTTATAAGGGATTGCGAATGACACCCATAAATTACTTTTGGAGTTTATGGCCAAAATTTAATAATTGGAGAGGAAACAAAATTAAGATGTCCAACTCAAGCCACGTCAGATACGCTAGTTTTATATTACATGTCACGACGTTAACTTAGATTTATCTTGAGTCGGAAATCTCAAGTTCTCAACCAAGATCAGTTTATTAATAGGCCCTCAACACTTAAAGCAACTCTGATCATCGATCATATTTTAAAAGCACTTTGTAAAACTCTGCTCCGTCCACGCTCTAATTCCGATCGCTTCTAATTAAAATCGGAATGCCTACCAAACCCTGAATTCACCGGAATATTTTCCAGCATGTCGCTTAACCGAACGAGCGGTTATATTAAACCGGGTGAAGTTTACTTGCCCAACTTTCCGGGAGAGGCTAAACGGTGGCTCGATTCGGGCGAAATCCGGAAAAATCCGGAAATTTTTAAAACACATTGCCGGCTGGCTTCATTGTGTATGACATTCATTATGCGTCCTATTTGGGAACGGAAACCACGGTACGTGTTATTTTATAGCGGCAGACTTTTTAGGGTTCCGCGTACGAAATAAGAGAACAACTAAATGATTAAAATGATCATAATTTGGACGAGATGACCTGCATATCGCCATTACTTATTGTTTAGACCAGGCATCTACCTATATCAGAATTTTAATTTAATAATAATAATAATAATAACGGTTGATATTTGTCGAGCATGCCGTTGCCCCGGCGAGTCCCTCAGACATATAATTTCCGGTTGTTCGCATTTGGCCAACAGCGAGTACTTGCACAGACATAACCTTGTGGCCAGGATCATCCATCAGCAACTTGCTCTTCAATATGGTCTTGTTGAGTCTGAAGTGCCGTACTATAAGTACACACCGACGCCAGTTCTCGAAAATGGTCGTGCTACGCTCTATTGGGATCGATCTGTCATCACGGACAGGACTATTGTCGCCAATAAGCCTGATATCGTTTTGATAGATCGATCTCAACGCCGGGCAGTGCTCGTTGACGTCACCATCCCGCATGATGAGAACCTCGTGAAGGCTGAGAAGGACAAGCTCAGCAAGTACCTTGACTTGGCTCACGAGGTGACCGCCATGTGGGATGTTGACTCGACGATCATTGTCCCAATAGTTGTTTCGGCAAACGGTCTTATAGCGAAGAGTCTTGACCAACTCTCGCTAGATGGCTGGATCAAGGGCCAGATACAGAAGGCAGTACTTCTCGACACGGCACGTATTGTGAGGAGGTTCCTCTCTCTGCAGCCCTAACCACCGGTAGCTTGAGCCCTGCCCCGCTGCCGGCGGCATTCGTAGGTTAGGTTTTTTATAATGTTTATTTTTTATATTAGTATTGTTATTTTACTTTTATAATTGAATATTTATTGTAAAAAACCTAATTTACAGAAAATTAAATAAATACTTAAAATAATAATAATAAAAATATTTATTCAAAACAACACACTAAAAAGTAAAATAGAAAACACATAATAATGAAAAAAAATTGGAAGAAGAAATCACATATAATGAAAGGTTATTGTGAAACGGTCCCAACTCAGCATGTGCCAGCTGTTAAGCCAGCGCTGGTCTTCCGTTGAGACTGCTCGATGGCAACATTTAACACAAAAATGTTGCCACAGTATTTTATGTAGTACTAGCGACCCGCCCTCGCTTCGCTTCAGTTTATGTGAGTTTTCTGTAGCGATCGTATATAAACCAGAATTTATTATACATATAAAATTTCCTGTTGAATATCTATCTATTGCTGAAAACTGCATTAAAATCCGTTGAGAAGTTGAAAAGATCTGAGCGAACAGACAGCGGAAGCGATTTCACTTCATGCCATGTAAAGATGTCTTTATGTAGTGTGGACAGTGCTGTTCGTATCGATATTTTAAGAAACTAACGGCTAAAGAATTACTTACTGACTGTAAGACAACCTACAACCTAATTCGCTAGATCTAGGTACTTGAAATTTAGAGTAAATATGCTTTAAGTGATTCCATTTAAAAAAAAAATATCTAAACAAAGAAGAGGAGTAACGGGAAAGTAATTTTATGTAATCTGACACTTGACTCTGAGATGGTAACAGACTTAATTTATTATTAAATAGTATAACTCAGACTTGACATTTTGTATGTCGAGTCAATTCTAAAACACGTCTACTTTTCCTCTTCTAATAAATTTCTTGCGCACTCGTATCTGGAAACAATACAAGTCAAACAAGTTCGTCTCGGTAAAAATAATTATCTTTATGGAACGAAAAATGTTATGTGAATACAACGCAGTTAGCCTAGTTGGTAGTGACTCTGCTTACGAAGCTAGCGGTCACGGGTTCGATTCGGGAAATTGTATGTGTGATGAACGTTAGAATTTGTTGATAAGTATTGGGTGTTTTCGATGTATTTAAGTATGCATTATAGAGAATATTAGGTGTATCGTTGCTTAGTACGGTCAGGGTAAAAAAAGGTCCATCACTTTTCGACTCTATTTCAACGCTATTAAGGTCTAAAAGTGACAAATCTTTTTTACCCTGACTATACAAGCCTAGAGCTTAGTTTGAGACTAGGTCAATGTGGATAAGATGGTCCCCAATATTTGATTTGATATGATAATATTATGTTACTGACAAAAATTTCACTTTTTACTGATGGAACCCAATGTCATTCAAACTATTCCATCACCCGCCATTTTATTTCGGTTTAAATCCAAAAGCCTTCCCGAGCAGTTCATTACGATGTGAAGTTAAAAAAACTTCCTGACTGAACTGTCTCCAACTCTAGTCCCCAACTTTACGGCGACGATTCCGATATTTACTTTATATTGATTCCAAGTTAAAGTTAAGTTAGGTTACGTTAAGTTTATTGGCAGTTGCACACTGGAACCCGTCCATACAAAGAGTTGCATAAAACTATTTTTTTTAAATTAGGTATTTTACAATAATACCCGGCCGCCAACATTTGCCAAGTAATAAATGAACCTTATTAAAGAAAAACAATTTCATTATCAGTTGACATTACGTGGTGGTATCTTGTCAAAGTGCAATGATTTTATATACTCGTATTGCGGTACTAGTGATCAATTTCGTCTCTGTAAATGTAATTATTTCGGGTATATAGCATTACTAAAAACATAAAACTCACGATGTCTCTTCTTAAGCATGGTATGTAGATTAAATTTAGTCATTTCCTTTATCCTAATATTGCTTTATCTTTTTACTATACTTACGAACAGTAACTCGCAGTAAAAAATGATAAATATGTTGTTTTTTTCGAAACCCGCAAGAGGCTTTTGAAGCAGATAGGACGATGTTATAGAGGAGGTCTTTGGTATTTCAATACTAGTTTCAAAAGTAAAAGCCCGTTGCGGGTTTTCGAAAAAACACCGTATTTTTTGCTATGACGTTTTGATCAGGCGTTTATATTTCGGGGAAAATTAAAAGTTACTTAAAAAAAACACTGTAACGTTCATAATATTTTAGCTGATAATGTTTTATACCTATTTTCCTTACGTTTTAGGCGAACAAAATGCAACAATTTCTATAAAACGCTATGTTATAAATGTGTAACGTTTTATTGAAAAGTAAACATCAAACAATAGAAAAGAAATTCGAAGACCTTTATAGCTTTTTAGCAAAGAAAAGTAATTGTCCTGATATATCAAAGCACAAGCTAATTAAAGAGGTGCGTAATTTTAAAATGCAATTTCGTTTAAAATGGGAGAAATACAACAGACATGAAGAAGCTTTTTTAGAAAGGGAAAAGTCTTGGTTGAGTGGCGAATATCGATTAAAGCTGTAAAAATAAAAAATAAAATAAAAATAAATAATAATATTAAATGTTGCCAGAAAGTTTTTTCAAAATTATCAGTTATCCGCCGAAATAACGGGACTAAATGAGGAACTCATTCGCGGTATTACATGATCCTCCAAACAATTTCAAGTGGTTACAAGATTGATACGGATAAATTCAAAAATTATTGCCTGCACACAGCCGAACTGTATGTGTCACTGTATTCATGGTGTCCTATGATAACTACAGTACACAAGATCCTTATTCACGGAAGTGAAATAATATCAGAGCATCTTATTCCCATTGGAAGTTTAAGTGAAGAAGCCCAGGAAGCAAGAAACAAGGATTTTAAATGTTACCGGGAGCGATTTAGTCGAAAAACTTCGAGAGTAGACAATATGATAGATGTTTTCAATAGACTTTTGATTTCCTCTGATCCTATCATCACATGCTCACGTTCTCTACCAGTAATGGACAGAAAAACATTCGATTTAGAAGCCATTGAAATGTTTTTAAGTGAAAATTTAATGTCATCATAGACAATATGTTTGTTAAGGTAAAAAGTATAATGTAAACACGATTTGAAACTACTGGTATAATTTTACAGTCCAATATTTTACATCACAGATGCAAATTTATGTTTTTGTAACTTATAAGACTTTTGTGCACCCACTTGTATGGGCGGGTTCCAGTGTGAGTTGGTAAAAGTAAAATTGTTCAGGGTTTTTTATTATTAAAGTCTGATCCTTGTGTTCTATTTCGTTTGATAGTAAGTAATAACTTAATTAAAGTGATGTTCTCGATTCAGAGATAAATTATTCACTCTTTTCTTAAATATACCCATACCCAAGTTATATACATATTTATTAAGTAAAATTGGCCCCATGAGAGTTCTTACAGTGAATGTACCAACATTTTACACAGAAGAAGCACCGCACAAAATTTTAGCGGAAGGTATTTTTTATTTAAAAAATTCATAATCCAAAACTTCATCCAGAAAAGTCGAATTAAAAAATTCTGAACTATCTTCAGCCCACGAAATCCGGACGCAGTTATAGCCTTCCTGTTCAAAAATCACATCAAACCAGTTAATAAGTTGCTGAGTGAAAGAAGGAGCAACCAACGAACTAACTAACAAACTCTCGCATTTTAACTATAGGTCGTGATAGGAATGTTATGTCATTTTTTATTCTACAATGCTCTAACCTACTCATACTAAAACCAATACATATTTGTAAAATTACAAAAAAAAACGTGTACGTACCTATTATAGACGTGTTTAATGAGGCTAAGCATCTGTCACTTTCTGATCTCACGTACTATCAGCCCAATGGAACCCTGACCCACCTTAGAACTGTGTCACAGTGACGTTATGATTTAAGTCGTAAGAAGTGTCAAGAAAATGGTTTCATACTGTCACTGTGACACCATTCTATGGTGGGTCAGGGTTCCATTGGGCTGATAGTACAAGTAAGTGCTAGAGTGATGGACGCTTTTTATCCATATTCTGCCGCGCCTATAAAACGAGGGCTGAATAACATTTCCAACCTGACGTAACCAAATAAATTCCAACATAAACCTCGCCACTCTAAAATTCCAGCAAAAGTAACATCAAATTCCAGTCCATGGCGGTCTCTGAGCTCCGGCTGATAACTTGAGCGTTTATCTGGCCCGTGTCAATCGCGTGTGAGAGTGAAAAGTTTCCACGTGATAAAGTAACTGGGAGGGAAGACGTGGATGTGAGAATTAGGAAACTAGGTGCGCCAAAGCTTGCATAATTTTTCAACTTTGATTATCGAATGTCGAAAAATGTTTCTCATGTAATTTTGCATCATAATTTTTATCAATATCCATAACTAACGATCGTTACTGCGAAGAATTCAAATTCATATTTTTATACTACATTTACTTTCATATATTTTCTAAATGTTTGTCACTTGAAATGAAATGAAATGAAAAATAATTTATTTGGCACATAAAAAAAAAACAGTTTGCTATTATAAAAAAAGTCTTAACCTAAATACATTTTTTTCTTAAAGGTCAAAATGGTCTACACTACCACAGCACTACTACTACTACTACGTTCACTACCTATTGTTTTTAATTAAAAACTTGAACATCATAGGTGGAGTGAAGTGAACATGTGGGTTGTACGTACTCTGCCCTCCTAAGCCAATTAGTAGTATCTTAAATTCAACCACCAAAGCAAATTCAATTCTTTGGCGTTAATAATAAGGTTTATATTACTACAGGAGGTTTATCTTAGTTACTGCGTTTTTGCTTTGGGCATGCTGCAGCGAGCGAGCGAAACGAGCAAGCTAGATTTATCAGGTCAGAAGCAACTCGGATAGGTTTGGTTAGAAGGGTAAGGCGCGAGCGAAGCGAAGTGAAGCTCTCGTTTTAAACTTTGAGGGCTTTTTCTTACCATACTAGGTTATGAAGTTAATCTGAAAATTCGGAAGAGTGGAGAAAAAATATTGAGCAAACAATTGTATGTGGGTCAATATGGACCTGTGAAATGTTTTATGACTACTTTATGAACAATGTTTAAAGTTGGTGAAAATGCAAATATGTTTCAACTTACATGAATATGATTATAGTATTTTAAATCCATGTCGGCTCGCCTTGCCGCTCAAATATCTACATAAAGCAAAGTAATGCGTCGCGCCGCAGTGGATTGAAAACTAACTTAAGTAATACGCTCCAACTGAAACTTGTGGTGACAAAGTTATGATTAAATTATTATGTTGGTAAATAATAAAATGGACGCATTTTTCAGTGAAGAATGGACGTTCAATTCCTCAAGACTTATGAGTGGACGCCTTACTACTACAGAAGGATACTTAATTACTTCTGCATATTGGGTACATATTTTATTTTATAGTTTGTCTTCAGCCTTTTGTTTGCTGTATGCGAATGAACATTTTTCTTATATACTTTCTTTCTTTCAAATCTACCAATTTCCTATACCGCATCTACTTTTTCATCGTCCGCGCATCCCGTAATGCGGTATCACATTTAGCATTCTGAATTTTTAAAGAACCCGGTTCAACCATGTTCTTGGAGTTCCAAGGAGTTGTGAATTAACATAACACGCGTAACGCTGCCCAAGTGCCCAACTTTGGTTTTCAGACGAACTTCCATCTCTATTAGCAATTCCATTTTTTCCCGACTTCCATTTTTAAGTTTTTCGAATTCTTGCACGGTTGGTTTGTAAGAGAAAATAATGAGATGGAAGATAAATAAAAAGTTTAAAGACTTTTACAAGTTATTATTAAAAATGATTATAGCGAAATTTAAGTCTTCGTTATAGCAAACTTTTACAAGTTACAATTATAATATAGTCACAATTATTTTAAATGTTCCTTTGTTAAGAAAATAATGCAAGATTTTTTAAAGAATTCGGTCTTCACAGTTTTTTTGGTAGGTATTTAAAGGTATTAAAGGTAAAAACTTTTGAAGCGGAGCTTTTACTGATTTAAATGCAAGAAATGCTTTTTTTTATTAATTTGTAAATGTAAGTATAAAATAAATATATCTTTATAATCATTAATTTATTAATACCTTACATACAAACAGTACATTAAAATACGAATAGTTTTTGATTGATGTAGCTTTTGTAAAGTGCATTCTAAAAATTAAGAAAATTACATTAATTTACATTTTAAACTAGGCGAGAAATACTGTGACTGCTGACCTGCTAAACCAAAAACCGGCTTTCCTTACAAAACAACTGTAGGATATGTAACCTTATTAGTGACGAAAGAGAATTGATTCCGCTTTAGCAATGCAATTTAGAAACGGCGTTTTAGATTTTGACTCACCCCAGTCTGTGCCCCAGTACCGAAAAAAGTACGTTTTCTTTTTCAATGTTTTCTTCGAGGTTTCATCTCAATCAATTTTTTAAAAAGACGCACAATCTTCATTTAGTCCTTTCTCTATAATATTGTGATAGAAACATTAAACAAGTAAAACAAATATAAAACAAAAGTACTTATTTTTTTTGGGCTGGATGATTTTACAGTTAAAGTTAATGACTGTACTTTAAGGTTTAAACTGGGTTTTTAAATGAAACAAGCACATCAGTTACGCAAGACATCGACAGATAATATCTGTGCCTCCTGTGACAAGTGATACAACTTGAGTTGTAGCAGTTAACGTGTTCTTTCATGAACCAACTTAAAAAAAAATAACGCATCGTTTGCTCCAACTCCCGTGTTCCTAGGCCTTCTAGTTTCCAAGATACTTTCGTGTAAAATGATACAATTGACCCTTTTTTTTCCATTTTCCGTGTTTAATGATATTTCTCTAGTTAAAACACTTCAAAAAACCATAACTATATATAATTTTTCGTGCCTCATGATATATCTAAAAATGTATTATTAATCACGGTTTTTATGCCTTTAAAAATGTCTGTGTCTTTTGATATAACTCGAGTTATATAATTTATCACCAGAGTTTTGCGTATTTTGAAAGATACAACTTGAGTTAGATCAAAAATTAAACCTATATTTGCTTCTTTGGTATGTGTTAATTGATACAACTCGAGTTATATCAAATGTCTTCAAATATTTCCTAATCTTTGCAAATGTATAAGTCAGTTGTATCAAAAATGTGAGAATATTACGACCATTTAGAACCTATAAAGTTTGGTGCACAGTGATACAATTACTATAAAATAATAAAATGAGCATACGGGGACAATCTCACACCAACTGACCTAGTCCCAAACTAAGCTCTAGGCTTATACTTTGGGTACTAGACAACGATATATTAAATACTTAAATAGAGAAATATAGTTATCTTAAATATATATCTAAACAAATTTATTGATACCTACTTACCATAGAACCGTGTCATAAAAAAGTGTAATATGTAAATCGTAAGATTTACTAATATTACTTTTTTGTGACAGAGTATTGTAAAGGTTAAGAATAAAATAATTTATCTTTAATAGTTATGCAAAAAGAGACCAATAATAAATATCCGGTTTCGAGATATAGCCGTTGTTAGGTAAAAATAATAATTTATTACTTTCTAGTATGTTTTCTTAAACATAAATAACCCAAATTGATAGAACATAGTATGATGTACTTTATTAAGCACATTTTATACAAATTAACTGGAGTATTCGTAGGTTTAAGAAAAAACAATGTAGTAGGACGTTTTCTATGCAACTAATATTTGCTATATTGCTGTCGATCGTAATTCAATGAAAACGACCATTTTTATGCTGATTTATGCTGATTACAATATTGCATTCTTTTGGTTTTTGGAGTACCTATTCGTAGGCTATAGAACTAATATTTTTGATATCCTGCTTTCGATCGTAATTCAATGAAAGCGACCATTTTTTTAGCTGACTTATGCTGATTACAAAATCGCATTCTTGTTTTTTGGAGTATTCATAGGTTTTTTAAAAAAACAATGTAGTTGGACGTTTTATATAGAACTAATATTTGCTATCCTGCTTTCGATCGTAATTTTAATGAAAGCGACCATTTCTTTAATCGACTTAACTGATTACAATATTGTATTCTTGTATTTTTATGAAGAGAGCTATATGCTATTTATTACTCCTAGTTGTCTCATGCTCATTATAAATACAAGATTGTAGTATTTATTTAGAAAGAGCTATATGCTGATTGTAATAAGTAAAACACTCATTTAAATGCATTTTATTTTATCAAAGGTTAAAAAACATCACTGCGAAAACTACCAAACATGAGGTAGAACAAAAAACAAAAATTGCTCAAAGCAACTATCTGCCTAGTCGTTGTAAGTAGATTACTTACATAAATGTGATCACTTGATAAGTGCATTTGTTTGTATTCCGACTAATCGACTAATAGTAGATTGGCTGTGTTCTGCAGATTAAAAATTATCAATTTTTAACGGACCAAATAGACTAAATCAAGTACTTTGGCGGCTTTCGACATTATAGAACCCACATATCATAATTGGCGGTTTTATACATAATGGTATAAATTCAATGAATTGACGTGGTAAAATAAGTCAAGTTAAAAATTCTAATTTACGATGGCATAGCTAACTCATTTTCCGAAAAAAATTGTCTGGTCTCTTTCTACATAACTATGGTCATAGTGTCTCTACGTCATCGAGGGTGGGAGCGCACGCTCGCTGTGTCGCCATGAACCGACGCGTAAGTATGATTTCTATTGTATGTAACTTAATGTTAATATCCTTTTATGGTTGCGATATATTATGATCTACATGTGTGCCGCTAACTAGTTATTTGTGTAAAATATTATGACAGAAGATGAAAACGGTAAAAATCTCTCGGCGGAGAGAAATAGGTATTTACCAACCAACGTGTTTTCTTTTGTGAAGTGGCAGGTTAGTAAATGCTACTGTGCTGTGGTGACTTAAATTATTGTATCAAATTCAGTATGAAATTCAGGTGGACCATGCGTTATGTCACTTAACTACCTACTCGTACTTCCTACTTCGACTGACGGCGAGCTTAATTTAAATTACTTTATTTCTTACCTAGCTGAGGTTTAGTTACCGTTAATTTTATGTTTTGTAGCTGATTATTGAGAATTATTATTTGATTTGTTGTGTAGGTCTATATAATTTTTGTTTTGAATGACAATATGCACAGTTTAATTTACCTACTGTATGGTTGCAACATCGTAATGATACTTTGAAATTAAAGAGTGTAAGTTAATTTGTTTACTCAGTGATTTAATGTCATCATGTTTAGTACAAAGATATCATGATTGCTATTATTTGTTTTAATCAATTACTTACTTGTATTATTTGACACAAGTTTATTCGTAATCAGACCCAAGAATAACTCGATATGTATCATTAGTCACGGTTTAAATTACGTTTTTATTTTGTGATAAATGATGCAACTCACTAAAAATCCTTATATCATGTCCGTTTGTTTTAAGAAATATTACGAATTCAATTCCCTACAACTTGTGTATACAGGTTAGGCCTCTAACTCAAGAAATAAGAGAAAAATGTAGGTTTCAAAAAAAAGTTGTATCAGTCATCACCAGAGCTCCTTGATTACACTTTTTTTGTGTTAAATAATACAATTCGAGTTGTATCGTCTTACACGGGTTAAATAAATCAATCTGAAATGTAAAATGATACATTATGGACGTTTCTTTGAATATCTCAAAATCTATAACTAGTATCATTATTTTTGTCGAACCAGTTAATAAAGTGATATTATATGTTATCAAAATTGGTAGCAATGTTCAAAAAAATCTATTCGTTTAGAAGCAGTATTTTTTTTAAACTTGTTTTCGCTCTCCTGAAAAATCGTGTTTTTCGAGTTGTATCACTTGTCACAGGAGGCACAGATATTATCACAACACTAAGAAAGTATTCCAAAAAAGGTCCGAACCCGCGGTGTACCAACATTCAAAACAGCTTTTTGACAAATGTGTTCCTATTTTAAAATTCAAATATACCTGGCTGTTTTGATCTACCCTTCACAGAGCAACAAGCATGCTCCTGAGTGCGATCAAGCGAGTAACGCGGGTATTCAAGCGTAAGCGCAGTCTAGTCTGTGATAGCGGACCACGAGCTTGGAAGAACAATAGTGGCAAGTGGCAAGCATAGCGTGAATTCTAGATTGTCAATGTCCCAGAGCATTTGTCCATGTGTTTTTCTCGATACTGTTATAATGGTTATAATACTTATGAGGATTTTTTCTATTCAATATTTTGTTTTAGGTAAAACTATGAAAGTTTTTGAAACTCTTAAAAACCCTTTTTCCGTATCAAATACCTAGTTAAAAACGGAACCTGTCGGTCCGTCTGTCTGTCTGGCCCCTTTTTCTTTGAAATGGTTGAAGCTATCTAGCTACAATTTGGTATGTCTGTAGTAATCAATGGTCCATACAAAGCCTCATCTACTTACGATGAAAAAAACAGAGTCATCGAAAAAGTTCGAGCTTATGTTTATTTTAAAAAGTAGATAGATGAAAAGTTCCGTTCGGTGGGGTTTATAAATTATGAAGACAGTGCAAGTAGCAACAGGATGTGGATTCCTAATATATCATAATATTAAAATGTAAATGCGGAACCCTCAGTGCTAGAGCCCGCCTCGCACTCAGCCGTTTTTTAGCGGGCTGGTTTCTGCAACTCTTGCCTAGCTTATGTTGCAATTTAAAAATGCCCATATTTAAAGGGCATTACTAATATGCTGAATAATATTTACCACATTCTATCCATATATCGTTGCTTAAATACTAAAGGGCCTCAAATCAAAATGTGTTTGTGTTGCATATAATTTCGGAATGCTATTTACTTTAAGTTTTAAATCAAACTATATCTCGACGGTTCTGTGACTCAACCTCGTATATTGAATTTTGTCCAGTATAAACTGACACATGCACTCGTGTACTTAGTGAGTGTCAGTTAATACTGGATATATTCTATATACGAGGTTGAGTCACAGAATGTGTCAGTTTATACTGGACAAAATTCAATATACGAGGTTGAGTCACAGAACCGTCGATCTGTTTTTGTTTTGTGGCGCTTTTGCATTTATGCAGCAATATTTCGAATTTTATGACTTGGAACGATCGAATAGCAATGCTCAAAGTAAACATGGACTCGAGGACATTATGCACTAAACAAGCAACCAATCATTCCCCTCGCTCTGAGTTCTAACCGACTGGCAGAGACTGTTCGCTATTCAAATTGGGAGTAAAGTGATCCTTTCAGTTGCTGGTATTGAATATTGAGGTATCTTACGTGAATCGATGCTTCAATTGCTAGTGCTTTTGTATTTTTGACTCCACAAGTCTGGATTGCTGTCTTGAGATGTAGTCTTTAGAATGCGGGTACCTATTATTTTTATCGGAACTGCTTTGAACGAACGTTCTCATTATTACGCAGAATTTACAGATCACTAAAAGGCATTTTTAGCCGAATGAGTTATTTTTTGATGCACAATTCTAACCTTACCTAATTTACTAGATTAATGTGAGAAGATTTGCTGAAAACATCATGGTTTTAGCAGAAAACAGCGTTCCATGAAATATAATTCGATGAAATTATAACTTTAGAAAACTAAATTGGTACTAGATCCCACTTGCTTTATGCATGCCATAAAAGAAGACTAATTTTTATCTCCACACAAACCTAAAACAAAAGAAAGATTTCAGAACTTGTACAGGGTAGAAAACAAGCTAGTGATCATTATTCATATTTATTTACATAGTTTTATTTCAAATTCTAAGCGATCTTTGTTTTGTCAATGTATGTTTCGTGATATGGGTGGGTAAAGCAAAAACCAAATCTAACATTAACAAAGCTTTAGGTACATATTCGACCAGAACAAAGCAGTCATCACACGTCACAACCTAAATCAGAATTACAGAACAGAAACTAAATATAAACGCTAGAAATTAATTACCTTCTTGAATTAGCAAGGTTATTTTGGGCAACGACTTCAAAGCGAGTGAGTGAAGTAGAACCTGCGAAATGTAACAAGAGACTGTCCTTTCTGGATTTGTCAGGGTTTTGTCTTCTACATTAGTCAACTTTTATTTTTGGATTTTTATTTCATTAACTTTAAATAAGCGAACCATCTCACAGGCTGGCAGGTAAGTGGGATTTGTGACTCATACATATTTGCATTCTCAGGGCTACATCTCAAGACTCAAATCCTAACACCGCAAAACTGCGATGCCAAAGCTGAGGACTAAGATGAAATGCCTCTATGCTAGTAATTTCACCGGTTGTCTTATCCCCACACCAGTACATAACAATGCGAACACTGCTGCTTAGCAGAAAAAATATAATGGTATGGTATATGGCAGTTTGTTATTTTGTTTTTTTTTAACTAAGTTTGATGACGATCGTTTGGGTTGTTAGAAAGATGTCAGCTTGTCATTATACGGAAGTCAGGGTCTCAGGTATTTTTCCAATTTATTTTTTATTTCAATCTATTAAGTTGTGGTTAACCTTGTCATTTTATCTTATCATCTTTTGTTTCTGTCATCTGTTTTCTTTTTTTTTCAAATGTGTGTATGCATTGTGTAAATGATTTCTATTCTATTCTATTCTATTGCGAGTATGTTTCGATATATCCGATAACATTACCTCAAGGTCAAATAACCGTTTTGCTTGAGGCAGCCCTTGAACTAATTCAAGATTAAGCCCACTTCGAAGACACTGTCTCAGTAAACGACGGGATAGAGTATGCAAGTGAAATAGCGAACTAATTAGAAGCAGCGTCTACTGCAAGATTCGATTTGGGTAAATTTAGCCAGACGCTGATGTTCGGAGGAAGGATAGTTTAAGGAAACAAAGTGGCGATAGTTAATGGGGTTTAAAAGCCGTGTTAGAAAGCGACTTTTTTTTTAAAAGATAGTGCTAAAGATCGCGGGTGCTCATTGGAACTTTGCATTTTTAAATGTAGTCCTACCGAGTTTAGTGTCGACAAACAACTTCCTATTTTCAATGTATCTCTTGGACTAGTATATACATTATAATTATACAACCATCAAGAAGATTTCAGTTAGCTTCGTCTTAAGAAACTTAGTTCATAGAATAAACTTTATTCAAGGCAACAAGGCATGTTAACAAATATTTCACACATGACTATGTGGACGATCTTAAAGTTACAAAATACCAAATACGCCTCGTTGCTTTTTGTGTTAAAAAATCAAAAAATAAGTGCCCTCTTCGTTAAATATCTACGACCACGCACGCTGCAAATAAAACATACTGTAATCACGGTGGCAATAAAATAAAGGAAACAAGATGATTAACTACCTTTAAAAACAGAATAATAAACGAACAAGAGAAAAAGAGAAGATAGAAAACGTTCCTTAACACAATAATAAGTTCTTTAATAACGGTGTCAATGAGCTAATCTAATGATGCAGTCGGAAAGTGTTCACAGGATATTTTTGTTTTAAAACGTAGACCTACTGAGTCTAGCATCGATATGCAGCATATCTTTTTTCTTCTTGATATATCTCTTGGATCAGTACAAATTCGTCGAAACAAACTGTGGACTCACAATTACCGGCCTATGTGAACGAGACCCAAGTTACAAAAAACCAATACCCCTCGTTGCTTTCTGTCCTTAAAAAATCGCAACATAAGTGCCCTCTCCGTTGTAAATCTACGGGCACGCACGCTGCAAATATAAAACAAGCCGTAATGGCCACTAAAACTTCTCTAATGACCGCCGCGTCCCCAAACTGTCTCCTGAGAGGCGAGTTCACGTAAAATATTTATGATTTTTGCGGCGGCGTTTTTTGTTTTAGATCGTAGTTTGTTCATGTTTATGGCAGACGTTCAAGATAGGGTGAGACAGGTGGTATGAAATACCACCTGTTCTTAAAAAGAGGGTAATTTATTTGAAGCTTTTGCTTCTCTGCGTCTTTGGTTTATCTACTGTTATAATTCTAAAACAGATTTTAATCTCGTAAAAGCATTTATAGGCCACGAAGTTTCTATATGTGTGTGTCAATTATTCGTATGTCATTCGCACAATGTAAAACTCTAAAAGTGTCATTCTAACTAGAGTTAAATTTTACCCCGTACAGCTACAACTACAAATACTAATAATCTATAAAATATCCCTATATGAAAGTACATAATACTGTTAGAACGAATAAGACTTTATTTGTTCCTGAGATATTTTATACTCGACTTAACTTTACTGAAAATCATCTAAGATAGCCCAACTTGAAAAACTTGAAATAGAAAATTCGCTGCCTA
Organism: Acleris laterana; assembly: GCA_963966035.1. Taxonomy (NCBI): domain Eukaryota; kingdom Metazoa; phylum Arthropoda; class Insecta; order Lepidoptera; family Tortricidae; genus Acleris; species Acleris laterana. Next base: position 17,377,158 of record OZ014442.1, read on the forward strand.
ATACTTTCGTGAGAAACAGTGACGAAACCCTTAACTGGGCCTTTATTCGGTTTGGTAAAAACCGTATTGTCTTTGCCTTGTTATCGTATTGCCAACGTTTTGATAGCTTTAATTTACTTGACGGTAGGTAATAGCGACCGAGTTAAATACAATACCATAACACATCAAAGCGTCACACTCTGAACGACTGAACACGGTTCCACATACTTTTACCCGGTTTTTAACTCTTCGTCCTTCGAACTTTTATACTTGCATATACCACACATAACGCGTGAAAAGAATTTTAATACAAATTTCATCACACGCTCTCAGTTTTAAATTTAACCTGCCAGCCGGTTATGAAGTTCTAGAGACTTACAAATTCTTTTAAGAACAGTCTCATAGTATGATATAAAGTTTCACACAAAATTGCAAGATATAAGTCTGACTAAAGTTTAATTTCTAACAAAAGCTTTTTGCTGACTCTTTCTTCTGTACCATTAGTTGGTATAAATTTAATTATTTAAACCAAAAAACGTCTAAAGGTAGCCAGATTAGAAATACTTTCAACTCCGTGAAAAACGTCCTAATTAGTCGATGTCTAAAAATTACACTACGCTACTACGCTGTTATATTTGGCCAAATAGTCTTACACGTGTGCGACCATTCAAAAAGAACTCCAGAAGCGTTAATAAGTATTTGAGGTGGGGTAAAACATAAGACGTATTAAGAGGGTTCCTAATTGTGGTTCTGCTGCATACCGATGAGAAGCGATGTCCAGTGAGAAAATTGCATATCTTTCCTCTGCAATTCATCATGATGAGCAAAAGCCTGCACCACTCTGTTACGGTAGATGACCTGATGCATGTCCTTCTGAAGATTGAATGCAGTCTGACGGTGTTCCACTTCACCACTTCAGTACCCATACCATGAGATACAATTACCTTACTCGCTAGCGATTCGAATGCTCTGTCCCTCACACACTATAACAATACTGTGATCGACAAAGCATTCGACCATAAACGAGCCGTAAACAAAAAACTTCATGTCTTCATTTTGTGAATATTACCGCATAAATTTCCGAGCATGTTTGAGAAAAAATATATTATTAACTTGTCCTTATTGTGTCACAGAATAAAGCCACTAAAGCAATTCCCATTACACCTCGAACCGACCATATAATTATTAAAACCCAAAAGTAGGACAATAATATCACCTTGAAAATATTGTATTTTAATTAGTTCGTTGCTTTACTTTAAATTAACTTTGAACTAAATCTTTATCAATACTAATTTAACATTGTAACTGCCTTACTCAGAGACGTCAATAAAATTTAATGCTTGATTAAAGTTGCTGCTGTCATTTTCTTTACTACAGCAATAGAATAAGACAACATGTCACTAAACAAGCGTTAAATTTAATTGATGTCTCTGAATGTGGCCGTAACTGACGTACTCGGAGACTTTTTAGGGACAATAATTACCTCCTTCCTTTTTTAAACATGTGATCAAAAGACCATCATTAAGGAATAATTTAATCGTCATTAACTGACTCTGAGTGCGGTGATAAGTAAAAAAGAACACAAAACTTATATAAGATGTTATGCCAATATAATTATTTGACACCATTAAAGTTAAGAAAGGGGTACAAGTGCAAGAATATTAAAAAGGTATTTCAGGTTCAGGTAAAGTAGACTAGCATTTATTAAGGTCCTATAAGTGTGAGTGAGAGCAGTGCAAAACTAAAAACCGTTCTAAAAGCTTTTGCAGCACTGTTTGTGTTTTTTTTTAAGAATATTTTTATGTGAAATTCTAAACTAGCAAGCACAAAGAACACTGCAATAATGGTTTAATCTCCGAGTGTGAAACAAAATGCCAAGCCAAAAAAACCGTATAAATCCACCACAAATCAGTTAATTCGCCGAAACATTCGTTGTAATTTTCGGAAAGAGTGCGTTTCGTTCGCGAAATGCCCCATTTAGTCGAAATAATTGCGGAATAGGATTTTTGTTCGGAAAATAAATGATCCCGGATTTATAGAAATGTTTACATCTGCGGAACGTTCCTGTTATTGCTTTTGTAACGTTACGCTTGTTAACATTATATATTCTTGTTAAATCTAAAACGAGACAAAAATATATTACAATTGCCAATGGAATAACAGTTTTATTAAGGACCACTTATTTTTCCGTTCAAAACTTGTTTTTGCTCGCTTCACTTTAACATTTTACCTGTGTTTATAAATGTATTTACTTCTACGGTCTCGCTAATAAGAGTTCATTTAGTTTTAAAAAGTGTGTTTAACTTGGCCTTAAAAGGATTGTAAAGCGCCTGTAAAATCGTGTAAGCCGTCAAAAAAATTCTATACCTACAAATTTAGCTCTGGGCGATACGTTTCTCACACCCTAAATCAAGTCCGATTTCTACGATTTTTGACTATGTTGTAGTTATTATAAAGTACGTTTCTGTTTTTTGTTTTAATTTGTTTCATTCTAAGGAATGAAAAGAAAACGTACAGACATAGTTTTTCATGATACATATTTAAAAATCGTAAATACTGGTAGGTGTAAGACACGTTATCGCATTTTGCGTGGAATTTTTGAGCTTCACAATACTCGTAACTTTTTTTTTTTTGCGCTGGGGAAATGCTTTTTCGCATACCACCCAGGTCCAGGGGGGAATGGGATGGTTATGTGGGACTCACCAACCGAGAACGGCCGGAATACCCACCAAAAACCTAGCGGTAAACCATCTGCGTACTTCGGGGAGGTGCCACGCGATCACGATCAAGCGCATTCGGCTGTGGCACCTCGACGCTAACGACTCCAGAAGGGCGCCTTGGTTTACTAAAGGCACCCTCAAACTTCCGGTGCGCCAAAGTGGACGAAGGGGTCCCCTGACCTCTTCGGCCGGCGCACCATTAATAATACTTGTAACCTAACCTAACCTAACTAAGACAAAAATCTTAACCTACTTGTGTAGATAAAACCATAAATTTTCCACATAAAATAGTCTGGTTGTCTTTACTCAAGCCTTCATTCTGCGGTTTTGCTAAGACCTGGCGCAATTTACTGAATTTTGGTTTGTCAAACTGTCTGTTACAGAACACGGGGATTGGGTCTAGATATTATAAAATATATTGTATCCTTGCAGTAAATTTTTGAGTTCAGTGATTTCTTAACAGTAGTATTTTATTTTTCTACATGAGCTGTATTTTTTTCATACTTTTATTGTATACATGGCAACAAAGCACCAATGTATAAGGTATAGTCGACCAAGAAACTCCATTACCATTTTAAACTCTATTTGTATTACGTTAAGGTACAAAAGTGGTAAAGAACTTTCTAGGTCGATTATAAATATTTACGTGACATACAAGTTAAATTTTATATATTTTTAATTTGATTAACATGAAATTTGTAAATTAAAATAAGTAAATACAATAACCATAACACAAAAACTGAAAATTAAAACTAAAATTAAATAAAACTAACTCTAAAGAAATGAATTAACTAAAACATTAAATCTAAGAATGGCCTAAATTAATTACCACTGCAACTTACCAATGTACAGTCACCAGCAATAATGGATTATCCAACATCGGGCGCATATCTAACAAGCTCCTATAGCAATAAAGACCTGTCAAATATTTCTGCACCCAATATTTGATAATCTATACTAATGTTACAAAGTTGAAGAGTTTGGTTGTTTGTTTGTTTGCTTGAACGCGCTAATCTCAGGAACTACTGGTCCGATTTGAAAAATTATTTCAGTGTTAGATAGCCCATTTATCGACAAAGGCTATAGGCTATAACATCATACCCACATAAACCGAAGCGTAGCGCGGGCGGGTCGCTAGCATTTAATATAATTGCTTGTGATTGTACATCATACTAGATAAACGCATAGGGAAGAGCACAGGTATTTATTAACTTAAAAAGGAACACCCACCAATATTAATAATTTACTTTTAGTGAGTAATAAATCATTTTTTTATTCACTCCAGAATTAGCACAACACACATTTATTTAAAAAAAAATATTTTTATTGGAATTGTAACGAAAAAGAACATAAATATGAGGTTCAATAGATATCTACATCAAAATGTTTTGAAGTTCGAAAAACGAAACGTTTTCATTAGTGTTTTAAAAACGTATAATTTCCCTATAGACCGCGCTTGTTAAGCGCCGTCCAGGTAGACTTCCAAAATGGAATACTAAATATTAACGAGTATTTTAAAACAATGGTCTGAATTCTGCATAATCTTTATTATTATTAGGTACCTACTGTCAAGTCCAAAAATATATATCGAAAGAGTTATGAAATATGATACGAAGTTCTTATTACAATGGAATTATTAAAACTTGACAGTACATAATGAAACAAACTCGCTTCCCACGTTTGTCTATCTGTATATCCACTAACTCCTCCTATATCACGGAACGGATTTTGATGCGGTATTCACCATCAGTTAGATATTTTTTTTACAGAAAGTTTATACGTAAAATGTATTCTGTATTATATACTGGTTTTACTCATAAACCAAGGCAAGAGAGGCCGGGTAGCTAGTAGCAATATAAGATTATCTAGCATTCAGCAACATCAGGATTTGAGTTAAAATTGCATACAATCGATAGGTCTGACGGATCGGCTACCTTCATCGAATTTTTTAGGGTTACCAGAGCTTTTCGAGGTTGCGGAGCGGTGTGCGAGGAAAAAATCCACCAATAGGAGGGCTGCGCTGAGCGAGGCTAGGAAAATGAAGTATTCTTATTGGTGGATTGGTTTCCGCTACCTGCTTGCCGCCAAACAATAGTGTTCACATTTTTGTGGAGATAAGGCAACCAGTTAAATTACTACTTAGCATAGAGTGAAAGTTCTATCTTGGTCTCAGGTTTTTTTATCATTAGCAGTCTTAGGACTGCAGTCCTGACATTGTAGTCTTGAGAATTTAAAGTGTCTATGGGTCTCAAATACCACTTACTAACAGAAAAAAAAACTGGCACAATTTTTGTTCATGTTAGAGCAGAAAAAAAAAATTGCTACTGGTCTGAACAAACAATAGTAATATTTAATTTTGCATGTTTGTCTTTATCATATATTTTTCTGCGACCTCCTTCGCATAGAACTCGTTCACAGTTACTTCTGTGACTCTTAATTTCTTTAGAATAAAAGTTTTAAAATAGAGATAAGTTCCCCTTTGTACTACTTTTATTTATGTAATTGTAATATTTGTGTGTATTATAAAAACGTACATTTTCGGTAAAAATATATTTCGCCGTAAAAGCTTAACAATCATCAACAAAATTCACTTTTCACAATTATCACACAAAAAACTTTATTATTTTCTATTAGGTACACTCATCTCCTTCATTTTTGCAACATAAAAGAAAACGTTAAAGTTACTCTAAAATATTCGTGCAACAATGTTAAATTAAAGTATTTCATAAATAAAAAGCTACTCACTTGCAATCACAACTTATTTAATTACTTACTCACCCGAAAGAAACCACTTTAATACATTTACGTCAGGGAATTAGAGTGTATTCGATATTTTATCAAGCCATGTATCTGCTATATCAATTTTCTTTCCCAAATTCACCGTGGCACACCAAACCGCCTCAGATTTCCCCCGGGATACCGATCTGGCTGATCCCAACTACAAAGTAGTAGGAGTTTAAATTAATAATTCATTATGTTTTCTCCTAAATAGCGCTTTGACGAGATTTCAAAAGGGTCCAACATTTTGAGGTTATCCTCATAATATATTCTAATGTATTATGATCCGAACGATAACGAAATAGATTAGGTGAATTTACGTATAAAAAATATTACCTGGTGCACACTGGCCACCATCCCCAAAAGAAGCACCACCTTCGCCATCGCCGAGCTCGTTATCTCTCCCATGTTAACTGACTTGGTCTCGTGACTTGGTCTTGGTACGCCAAGTGACTATAAGGTCTGGCGTAGTTGGTAGTGACCCTGCGTACGAAGCTAGCAGTCTTGGGTTCAAATCCCGGTAAGGATAGATATTTGTGTACGCGAATATTTGTTTCTGAATCATGGTTGTTCTCTATGTATTAAAGTATACTATAATTATTCTCTATATACGTATTTATATCGTTGTTTAGTACCCATACTTCAAGCCTAGAGCTTAGTTTGGTACTAGGCCAATCTATGTGACATTTGTCCCTTGACATTTTTATTTATTTTATATTCAAATAGTACGTGTGTATGTCTCATTCTATTACACTAAATTAGAGTACGACAGCTATAGTTCACGTGCTATTATTACTCAAAAATTTACCGCTTAGGGAATTTTATAAATCAATATGAATTTTATTCTTCTTAAATAGAACGAAATACGTTTTCCTAAGTAAAAATCGATGTTGCAAATGACTTTTCTCTTAACAATTTCAGAATATGCTGCTGTTTCCAGGAAAGTGACACTTTTTATTTAATCAATTTCCTAAGTAAAAGCTTTGCTTTTTACTTGAAAGTCTGGAGTACTGAAATCGGTGTGGAATCGCAACTCTGCTTTTTTTACTGTCTTCTGTTTGTAGTTTTGCACTTTAATAATAAAAAGTGTTGTATAAAAGTATACAAAGGTGTGAAGAAATAAACCCTTTACTTGACGATTTGTATTATAAGATAATGTACCATAACATTCACTTTTTAGATCTGCGGGCTTGATATAGCTGCGTCTATATCGGGTGGCAAATATGGATAAAGCATCCGTCACTCTCGTACTTATTTACGCGTCAGAAGGTGACGGATGCCTTATCCATATTTTGTCACGCAATAAACGCAGCCATATTAGGCCCCTGTTTTTTTTGCTAGTTTTTGCCAAGAAAAGGGTTAATAAAAAATAATATATTATAACGGCGACCTCTTCTTTCACAGCTCTATATCTATTAAACAGTCCTATCTATTTTGATGAAACGTAACTAAAAACCACCCTGATTAAACAAGCTTTCTTTTAATAAAAACTGCATCTAAAATGGTCCAACCGTTTTGAAGGTACAGACTGAAATACAGATACAAAAACACACACAGACAAGTACACAGATACGCAGGCATACGTAAAATTTTTAACATTCCTTTTTTTTTGTCAGTGATTCATTTAGTGAAAATGTTTATTGCACACATATTTTTCGGTTATATAATTTAGAACACTTAGCTAAGCTAAACATTAGTTAGTTTCGCTTAGTTTAGCTTAGGAAGCGGCTAATAAAGCTATCCACGGCTTATGCATTAGTAAAGAGATATGAGTGTTCGTACAAAGGAGCGTCTCGAGAATGTTAGCTGAAGATATACAGTTGCTGGATATACCGATGCAACAATAAAATTCCGATTCATTCATTAAATTAAAAATAAAAACCCGTGTGGTGGCCGGGTTAGAATAGTGCCACTCCATATCTTTCCGTGGATGTCGTAAGATACGGCTAAGGGAATAAAGGCGTATAGTACTGTTAGGCGATGGGCTTGCAACCTGTCACATTAGTGTATTAACACTGGTAAACATCTTAGCCTAAAAGCGCAAAATGTGGTTGCAGAATTATTAACAAATTTTTAGAGTTGTTGGTAATTCTGTAGCTCTGCCTACCCCACTCTGGGAATAAAGGCGTGAGTTTATGTATGTATGTATGTACCCTAAAATTCCTCTTTGCACTCTTGCGGCCCTAGTATGGCTGCGTCTATATCCTCCTAAGGCCCAACGAAAAATTGAGCTAGTAGTCACTACGACCCGTAGTCCTACCAGTAGTACTATTGTTTTATGCTCATTCAGACCCAAGTACTTAAAATACATACTTAGAGGACATGCCAAATTCGTTAAGCGCGTAATATGAAAACAAAATGGCGGGTTTTCCATTAAGTCCTACTAGTAGGTCCGTGATACGCTATGACTACACAACTTTCAAAGGAGTTGGGTCTGAATGACAAAGTTAACAAGTACTATGGGTAGGACTTTGGGCGTTAGGAGGATATTGCGTGTCAAATGTGGATAAAGCATCCGTCACTCTTGTACTTATTTACGTGTCAGAAGGTGACAGATGCCTTATCCAAACTTCTTCACGCGATAAACGCAGTCATATTAGGGCCCTTGGAGAGTGATCATGGTCACACCATGGTCGGATTCTTCACAATCAGTCACTACTTTTCTTTGATTTTGGCTTTTCTGATGCACTCATAAAGTAGAATATTAAGTGAAATTTTTCAGGTGATTATTTACTGTTCGTTTTTCATAGTAAATTGATACAATTTGTAGTAGACCCACAATCAGGATTAAAAAAAACTATTATTGCTTAGATATGGAACGGTACTAATTTTAATGATGATTAATGATGTCCTCCTAGACGTATCCATCTATCCATCAACAGCGAACCTAGCTAATTCCTGTGGTATAATGAGCGAAGGTGACTGGCAAAGCCAAATTTGGTCTTAAAAGTTCGGTATGAAGTGATCAGACAGAGAACGATGGTAGGTATATCCAGCAATGAATAAGATATTATAAGTCAATGATGATGATGACGAAGTTGACAGATTCGAAGCGGTCACTTTTGTATGCTCAAAATCAAAGACGTCAAGGCGATAAGGTACAAAAGTATGTATGTATGTACAAACAATAAAGTATACAGAAACACAAAAGGCATGTACAAAAGCGAATAGTGCTCTGCTACTTACGATTATAAAGCTGATTGTACCAAATTCGGCGTCGAATCGTGACAATGAAAGAAACAAATAAACAAAACCAGTTTCACAATAATGTTTGCACGGATAAGGGTATTATTATATTTCTTGTTTCGCGCATCCAGAGCATACGTGTCTCACCAAACCCGGTATCAGTGTAAAGGAATAATTCATAGGTGGAACAAAGCGACTTGCTGGTTCCTACTCCGTCATACATTATTAAATGTCCAAGGACATAAGATATTGGTGATGTTAGGTATAGCAGCTCCTTGCAAGCGCCGAGAAGACTAAAGTGAAAGGCACATGATGTGGTTTTTTGGAACTTTTTAGTAAGTTACATACTGACGATAATTTGGTAGGGATAAATTTAACTACTTGTATTTGTAACCGTTTATATTTATAGATATAATTAATTTTAAAATTGAGCGCAGACAATTGAGTTAGCCATGCCATTAAGTGAATGTACTTATTTACTAACCAGATTTTTTATGGTAAGGAGGAAACATGGTTTTTGAGGTTTCTAAAGATACTAGATATTTTGGTGTGTGTTATTCTTACTAATATAAATGCGAAAATTTATCTGTCTGTCCCTGTAAGTTCTACTAATATAGTACTACTAATAACTGCTGTAAGTGCGTCTTCATCAGTTACCTCTAAAAGCTCCAATGTATCTCCATCCAAGAAACTTTCTTCAAAAATTCGTTTGTTTTTAACTAAAATACATATCGAAAATGCTACCTGTACCGTCCCCAGTTCTCTACTTGCCCCAACTGTAGCGATTCACGAAGTTGAAGTGGCCGTTAACAAAGTGGTTTACTGCCGCCCCCCGGCGTTGGGCATGTTTTAGATGCATTAAAGTACAAAATAAAAGATCTTTCGGTTACCTCATATTGTTATTACAGAGTATTAAAATGTAAAACCTCTGTTCGATGAGACATTTTCCCAATCGTTGATCTGTAGGATAATTATGACATAGCAACGCAGTTCACTTTACGCTGTAAGCAAAGGGCAGAGCTATAATATAACTGCTATAGATCTGTGGTGCTATTATGACGTACTTGTGCAATTCATTTTACCCTGAGAGAAAAGGACAGGCTTATGTCATTGCTATAGCTCCGTCTTTTACGCTCACCTTAAAATGAACTGCATAGCCATGTCATAATAACCCCCCTGTCCTTTACGCTTGCCGTAAAATGAACAGCATTGCTATGTCATAATAACCCCTCAGAGCTGACGTTGTCACAGTAAAACCTTATTGCTTTTGACGTGTTTCGCTATGGTTAACATTTTGATAGCTCTGATTAATTGACAGTACCTGGATGACCTAAGATCACCTTTTTTTTTGGAAATTTTCTGAAAATTAAACCTAGCTAGATCGATTTACCGCCCCGAAACCGCCTGCATACTAAATTTCATGAAAATCTTTGGAGCCGTTTTCAAGATTCAGATTATATTTACAAAAAATGTTCATTTAAAGGCATTTGATAGAATATAATGGCGGCAAAGTTTATAACAAACGAGTTGTGACGTTATTTATACAGCCATATATTTGTTTGTCAAAGTGTGGCATGTTCTTAAATGTGTAGTTATACTGCACTTAACGCTCTAATAACAAAGTATTTACTTTATAATTTTATTTTTAACTAACTGTTCCCGTGCTCACTTCGTTGGGCAGTCAATATTTTTTTGGGTTAATGTATGTATAGCATTGGACAACAACAAATAACGTGGCTTTCTATTGGTAAAATAATTTTCAAAATCGGTTCAGTAGATCCAGAGATTACCTCTTACAAAATCACAAACTTTATCTCTTTATAATATTAGTATAGATATAGATAGATAACTAGAAAATAAATTCAATAATAACCACAGTACATTATGACAGTGCAGTCAGTAACTTCAAACTCGTTACTGCTTCTTGCATCGTATTTACAGACGTTCGATTTGGTCCTGTCGTACTGTACATATGTACAGTGCCCTGTGGCAATACTTTATTCTGTGAAACGTGCTGCTGGAACGATTGCCGAGGCGCTTTGTTACTTGCCGCCGGGAAAGTATCGATTGGGTTTGAACATAGATGTAGGAAAACATAGATCCTGTGTAGCCAAATGTCAAGCGTACCACCTTTTTCTTCTGTGTTCAACACAGCTTGTAACTATAGTCTATACTTTTAGGTATTTAAAAAAATGTAAACATTCCAAACCACGTGACATTGTTAAACAGCCAATCAAAACTGTTTTATCGAACTTTGACGTACGACGACTTTGACTATATCACGTGGTTGTTTTGTTTAATTTTTTTAAATAATAATAATAATCATAATAATAATAATATCAGGGGACTATGTCACACCAATTGACCTAGTCCCAAACTAAGCTCTAGGCTTGTACTATGGGTACTAGACAACGATATAAATACTTATATAGAGAAATATATACTTAAATACATAGAAAACATCCATGACTCAGGAACAAATATTTGCGCTCATCACACAAATATCTGCCCTTACCGGGATTTGAACCCAGGACCTCTAGCTTCATAGGCAGGGTCACTACCAACTAGGCTATCGCGTCGTCAAAATACCTAAAAGTATACATTCATACATACATAAACTCACGCCTTTATTCCCAGAGTGGGGTAGGCAGAGCTACAGAATTACCAACAACTCTAAAAACTTGTTAATAATTCTGTAACCACATTTTGCACTTTTAGGCTAAGATGTTTACCAGTGTATTAGTGACAGGTTGCAAGCCCATCGTCTAACAGTACTGTACGCCTTTATTTCCTTAGCCGTCTCTTACGACATCCACGGGAAGATATGGAGTGGCACTATTCTAACCCGGCAACCACCGGGCCTAAAAGTATGACTTTAATATTATTGATAAACCGCACACTAATGCAGAGTCACACACTAACGCACCTAAAAAGAGGTACACTTTTGAAATTCAATCGTAAGCGGTCATATACACGGTGATTTTTTATCGGTGATCAGGAGTTGAAAATTATTAATAAGCAACAAAAATGGAATTTAATGGTTGATGTCTCAAACAATTAACTCACTGTTTAATTTATTTAAGTTAATGATATTGTTAAAACCAATCACCACTGGATACATGGACATCCTACATTAATTATTGAAGTGAAGTAGATACGTCAAGTGCCATCGCTTTGGCGGGAAATTTGACAGATATTACGTCAATAAACTTATCAGTTAAGTGTTGTTAACTCATAGACCAAAAAATTAGTCGGGCGACAATTAATTTCCATTAAAAGTTAGTTTCAAAAAATTTTTTTACATAAAAAAATAAGTTTTGTTTCATGTAACTGCGACTTAAACGTGATCGCCATTAATAACAAAATGAGAAAAATTGGTTCCTGATCACCAAAAAAAAATCACCATGTATAGAAGACTCTTTTTAAAGAAGGGTAACATACAGGTGCGAAGAGTTCCTCTATGGGTTTAAATCTTGAAATCCTATAGAAGATATTAGAACAGTAGTAGATTGACTTAAGACCTTCACTAACAGCGCGGCAGTTCTGTTACGCCGGAACCACTAGAGCATATACCCTCAACGTTGTTAACTTTATGTTTGTCTAATACATTGGAGTTATGAAAACGTTTAACAAAACAACTAGTTCTGAACCCTTACCATGAGTTACAATTAACCCTACTCGCTAGTGAGTCGAATGCTGTGTCCCTCGCAGACCTCGCAGTATTCTTATAGAGTGCAAGGGACAGAGTATTCTACTCGCTAGCGAGTTCAGTAGTTGTAACTCATGGTAATGGTACTGTACTATAGGAATAATTATATCCTTAAGTGTGAACGTTTGTAATAACTGCAATAACAGTCTTAGAAAAAGACGGAGTGGAATGAAGTAGATAAATAGACATGAGCAGGAGTATCAAATGAGGTGGAATGATGGCTGATGGTTTAGCAGAAACTAACAGAAAAGCTACACAACCCTTTTTTTAGAACTCTTCTTCTCGTGTCGATGGTTCCTATTTTAATGAGACTGTGCGGGACCAGAAACTTGCTTCAGCTAATGCTCTGTCAGTCACGTCTCGGAGATCTTACTCGGAGCAGGTGTATGGGCATGCTGGACAAGACATCAACTTCTTTTAGTTAAAAATCGTACAGGTATTAACCTAGTTCCAAACTAAGTTCAGGGCTTGTTGTATGAAACAAATTTTTCGTTGGGCCTTAGGAGGATATAGACGCAGCCATACTAGGGCTGCAAGAGTGCAAAGAGGAATTTTATAGTACATACATACATACATAAACTCACGCCTTTATTCCCAGAGTGGGGTAGGCAGAGCTACAGAATTCCCAACAACTCTAAAAATTTGTTAATAATTCTGCAACCACATTTTGCACTTTTAGGCTAAGATGTTTAATTTCATCGAAATTTTCGTCTTTCAAATATAGAATGTCGTACGATCGTGTTACAACTACATGCAAGGGACGCTAAACTAGAGCTTTTACTTGTATTTTTTTGCAGTTATTGGGGACCGAATATGAACCGTTAGTTAGTAGTGTCACCAGCTACTAGACTAACCAGGTCATCTTGGTAGGACAAACCCTCAACGATAGATCCTTTATAAATTCCTCAATGAGAACTGATCCTTTTTTTAATTTACTCTCTAAATTGCTTTCTGAATTCAAAATACTCATTTAGCCAAGCTGAACGGCAAGTGAACGTCCAAGTTCGAATTGACTAGAAATAACCAACTCTATTAACGTTTCAAAGTTCAAAATTTCGACACAAACTAAAGCTGCCATTCAGGTGGCGTCAACTATCCGACTAGCCGTGCAATTTGGCTTTGCGTCGCCATTTCAATAGATTAATTGAGAAAACAGAAATATCACTAATTAAATAACCGATCGAAGTTCATTTCGAATGCAACGTGATATTATTTCTCTTGTCATGAATTTATTTTTGTCTTCCCAATTTATATTCTGAGTTTCAAATTAAGTTGGGTTAAATCTACCAAATTTAGACTCATCAAACGTTTATTAGCACTAGTGTCGAATTAATCCTTCTGTCGTTGCGGGTGGTAGGACCTTGTGCAGGGTCCGTCCGGATCGCTACCACCGTCTTATCCATTAACCTACCGCCAAACAGCAGTGTTCGCATTGTTGTGTTCCGGTTTGGGGATAAGACAGCCGGTGAAATGACTAGCATAGAGGCATTCCATCTTAGTCCTCAGGGTTGGCAACGCATTTGCAGTCTTAGGATTGCTCTGCAGTCTTGTGAATGCGAATGTCTATGGGTCACAGTTTCCACTTACCATCAGGTGGCCTGTGCGCTCAATTGTCATCTCTATGCCATTAAAAAAAAAAAAAAAAAAAGTCACATTCTATTTCGCCGAGGTATATGAAAACTTAGTGTAATTATATTCCTTTGGTGTTATAGAGTGGTGTCCGTGTACTAGGAGATACAGCGTGGGTAGACCTCAATCCAGGTGGACCAGGTGGTGGGTGGTAGTGGATGCCGTGGCTAAGTTTGCGGGAAATCGATTGATCCATGTGGCGCAGGTCTGACCCTTGAGGCAAATCTAGGGGAAGCTGATGCCCAAAAGTGTCCGTCTTTCTGCTATAATGATGGTGACGATAACTACAAAAGGTAAAAATATACAGGGTGAAATCTGTCGTGAATCAAATGATCACCTCTGTGTTCTACCCACGAATATGAACAACTTTCACTATGGGACCAACTCTGAAATCACGAAAAAAAAATCAGCTGCTTCATACATTTTGGTCGAGTAGGTACGTATTGAACTTTTCTATGAAACAGCTGTTTTTTTTTTGTGATTTCAGAGTTGGTCCCATAGTGAAAGTTGTTCATATTCGTGGGCGGAACACAGAGGTGATCATTTGATTCACGACTTAGATTTCACCCTGTATATAAAATTATGTTTATTCAGTAAGTAGGCCGGCCGCACGGGTACTTTTACACGTCCAAAATCTACCAGCACATCGCAAAAGACCACTGCTGAGAAAAAGCGCCGCACGAAACACATTTCCAAGTGATAACTCAAACACGATACGTACGCTGATTAAGCTCATAGTGAATAATCTTCTTTTATCTAAGTTATCCAGTCACCAACTGCAGCGTTGCAATCGCTTTACGTCACGGATGCCAGCAAAATGGTACGAAAATTAATCTGCGAGTATATTCTGAGTGTTTATACACTTTGCCGAATGTTTGCCGACCTATTACGCCGTCAACACCAGTAATTACCTGTTGTTTGAAACAGCGTTCGTATTCGTCCACAAAAATTTACTTAAACATTAATAGAGGCTGAATTATTTTGCTTAAGCAGTTTACAAATAGTATAGTAATACTTCATGAAATTACTAAAGACCACCAGTTTCCACCAAAGATGTGCGAGGATGCATTGTGAGGGATGTGTCTGTCATGAACCAATAGACACACTTCATTTACCTATCCTTGCTTAGCTTAGCTCCGGTGGATAAAGCTCATTGGAGCGAGTGTTGCGAGGAATGTGTTGCGAGGAATGTGTTGTGAGGGATGTGTTGCGGCGTCTGGCTCCGCTCCCGAATATCTGCACCCTACCCGCTTATTAAAAAAGAGCCCGCTACACATCCTCGCTACGCATCCTCGCACCGCTCAGTTACCTTGCACATCTTTGGTGGAAACATTCCCACCGTTACACCTCCTCGTTACACAGCCTCGCGCCGCTTAGCTACCTCGCACTCTAGTGGAAACGCAGCCTAAGGGTCGGTACTTATGCTGGTTTAAAGCCTGATTTCCATTAATATATGTATGTATACCGTGGTACAAGTGTAAATCGTGGTCCAGCCATCATCAAAAGTAAGTAAGCAGAATAACATGCTCAAAATGATCATGAAAATACAATAATATATTACCATCGAGCAGGTCTGATGATGGAGACTCAGGGTGGCCATAGGAACTCCTAGATTACCCATAATAAACCCATCGTGTTAGGGCTTGTTAGATTTGTCCTGACAAGTAGATGACGGTTGTGCAATAAAGTACAGTGCGCAATAAAAGTTTGTCCCAAAAATAAAATTTTAGATAGAAACTTGTGTTTTGATATTTGTATTTTTTTTTCAAAAAACAGCTTTAAACAACGATCAAAATAGTAATACAGAACTCAACAGAGTCAACGTATACTGGTCGTTGATTATTTTTTACAATTCTTCCGTGTTCTCGTCGTCGAAATTAACAGGTGAGTTTCAGTTGTTTCACTTGTTTATTTTTATTTCGAGTTTCATTTTATCACAGGTTTTGTGATTCGTTAAAACAGCTCGGCCCAAGTTGACAGGATAATTTTGATTACCTCACTGTTAGCTAGTAGATAATGCGGCTTATCATGAAATTGTCAACATTTCATGTATTTTCATTACGTCGAGAATTCAGTTCGTGGAATGGTAATTGCAAGTAGTTTTAAATCGTGTATTTTTACTTGTCGGATGATTCATTAAATAGTTGAATGATGTCATGGAAAACGTTTCGTGATTTATTGCTTTAAAGTTTTTTAAAAACATAAGAATTACTTCACGTAATATCATTTTAATAGACCGTGAGACGAAGACGACGGAGGTTCGCTTTGCGGAGCTCCTATTCCACGAAGTTGTGGCGCTTCACACCTTGACACAATTCTAACCCTTTTTTTTTTTGACGGAGAGGAAATGCATTTATGCATCATCCCCCCGGCTAGGGTAGCCTAATGGGGGGGTATGACGGACTCTCAACCACCTCAGCTGAGGAGCTGAGGTGGAAGCCTACCGTTCACAATTCTAACCTAACCTAACCTATAGATCAGTTGAGACCTAGTAGTTGTTCGGCGTAGTTGTGGCGCTATGTTTATTCGATTATTTAAAAACAAATGTAATGAAACGTCGAACATATGAAATTCGTCGTTTTGTTGTTTTGCCATTTAAAAATCATACAAAAGAAAAATTTGCCAAATAATATTCCATTAGTTATTCTATGAAATAATAAAAATTGGAAGTACTGCTCATTAAATAAAATTACACCAAACTAATACTAAACATAATTCGTGAACTAAATTTGACTTTAAACGTTTTCGATGAAATGAAATTCGACGAAAAAACAAGGGACACCCAGATAATGCTCTACTAAAATACTTGGGAGGTTGGTCCTTGTACCCTTACAATGAGTAATAATTACCGTACTCGCTAAAGAGTCAAATGCTCTGTCCCTTGCACTTTATAAGAATACTTGCGAGGTCTGCGAAAGCTTCGACTCGCTAGCGAGTACGTTAATTGTAACCCATGGTAAGGGTAATGATATGTAGCTTCTACAGTGTGCGACGTCGTTAATTTCCATGCCATAGTATAACTAAAAAAGTAGTTCGTCTCTGGCCGCATAGTAGTTTGTGTTACCTATTACCATTTGGGCGCTAGCGTAACGTCGATGCGCGTCGGTTAATACTTATTATTACTACGCACGCAACCGAGCTAGGCGACACGGCGGCGCTACTCCGACTAAACCTGCGCGGTGCGTCCTGCAGGCCTAACATGAATGCGTTTGCGTTGCGTAAAGCATCCGTCACCTTCGGACACGTAAATAAGTAGACTTGTCAAAAAGTGATGAATGCTTTATACACATTTGACACACGATATAGACGCAGCCATACTAGATTCTCTTTAAAACGCGGTCGGATGAACGTACGAGTGAACGTCGCAGTGGCGAGATTAAGTAGTCCCGTCAGAGCACTACCCTTTGTAGCGCGATTATTTTCAATTTGGCAGCGTAGCTTCAGTCGATGAGATCGAACGTATAAGGCTGCTTAATTGAGAATGCACGCGCTAAAATGGGTTTTGTTCACTCCAACGGAACTGCTTAAACTCGCCGGTGCGGTATGACATTCACTCGTTCATTTAACCGACTGCGTTGTTAAGAAAATCACACACTGTTGAGTTTGCTTGTAGTGGCTAGCGGTGCGTACGTTCGGGCTACGCACACATGCAAGCGGAGCGATTTGAGTACCTTTCTTTGTAGATGAACTACTGTTTCTACTTTGACTATAACTCGTACGTAGCTTGTGACACAAAACAGTAGTACCCTGTGAATCCAATACACTGTATCTGCAGATACAGTGTTTTGAATTAACAACGTCCATTCGATTAATTTGATGAAAATGTACGGATATTACCCATATCTCTATCCCACCCTTTATATACTGGGTATGGTCAACTACACATCGCTTGAGACCAGAAGGAATGTGTACCTTGTTAAATACTTCTTCCAGCTGGTACGTGGGTACATAAACAACCCCCCACTGTTGGCTGTTATTCCCTGGCATGTTCCTCCTGTAGCCAACATCCAGCTCCGCCCGCGTCGCCGCCCTCTGTTCGCCACCCCGCCGGCGCGGCGCGCACGCGGGCCCTCTCGCACTCGCCACTGCACCGCGCGCTGACACTTCTCAACGACATTATGGACAGCGACAGCACAGTGGACATATTTTTCAACTCTGAGTCTAGATTCCTTGCTTTAGCCAGTCGTTACTTAGAGTCTATTGTCGCATCAAGCTCAGTTTGTATCTAGTGTTTGTATACTTGTACTTAGTTTTTAGTAAATATTGTTTCTCCATGATTTTATTAACATGTGTGGCTTGACTGTTAGTGTTAATTATATGGTCAATAAATAAATAAATAAATAAATAAAATTTTTGCCTATTACATAATCCTGCATTCATACATTTTGGTACTTGTTAAAGAAATATTGAGATATCGCAATGTAAAAAACACTGTATTTAATAAAAACGGAAGTCCTAAAACAGCAAAACACGGCAATCGAAGATGCAGTGTGTTTCCAAAATAATGCTCGCACGTTTCGAGATACAGTGTTTTGTCAAATCGAAGTATCAAGGCCTCGAGCAATGCGGGCGGGCCAATCGGCGCGCGGCCGAGCGACAATCTCGATCGTTATTGGTCGATTCAAAGTACTCCACAAAGTAACCACATTGTTTTGTTTTTATGAAATGACTGCATTTTATGAAAATCTCGCTGTGTCATCTGATCCGAACCTTGATGAATAAATACACTGAAGATCGAAATAATTAATATTTAAGTGAATTTTACGTATTTTTTTCTATATTATTTTATAATTCATTTTTATTTTCCTGTTTTCTAAAGTATATTTAGGTAGGTAAGCTATTGGCTGTGACACTATCTACCTACTAGTGAGACTAATCTTAAAAAAAAGAGTTAATTTTGTTTAAAATAATGTTAAGTTTTCAACTGATTTTTAATGTCCTTTATTTTCTAAATTATATTTAGGTAGGTAAGCTATTGGCTGTTACACTATCTACCTACTAGTGAGACTAATCTAAAAAAAAGAGTTAATTTTGTTTAAAATAATGTAAAATTTTCAACAGATTTTTAAGTTCCTTTATTTTCTAAAGTATATTTAGGTAAGTTAGCTATTGGCTGTGACACTATCTACCAACTAGTGAGACTAATCTTAAAAAAAGAGTTAATTTTGTTTAAAACAATGTTAAGTTTTCAACTGAGTTTTAAGTTCCTTTATTTTCTTAAGTATATTTAGGTAGGTAAGCTATTGGCTGTGACACTATCTACCTACGTGTGAGACTAATCATAAAAAAAAAGTTAATTTGGTATAAAATAATTTAAAGTTTTTAACTGAGTTCTAAGTTCCTAGTGTTACCTAGCTGTTTAAAAGACTGATTTTGTTATAATAGCAGTTAAAATATTAAGTGTTTATTTTCATTTATGAATGAGTGTGCTTAGGGAGTCATATAAATAAAGTGATTCTTACTAATTTTACTAACACATGACTAAACAGACATTTGCAAATGTCAGTATTCCATATTATTATCAATGTATTTTTTTAGGTTCCGATACATTTCAGATTATTTCGTCAAAACAAAATCATAAATTTCTTAGATACATTGTTATATCTAATTTCATTTTGGTGGTAGCCCCTCATTTAACATGGCAATACACTGTAACTCTTAAATACAGTGTATTGCCCTAACAATATCTTCCTTTGGCTCCTAACGATTATGGCGGCAATACAAGTTATCTACATTAAATCATTGTATTTACGGAAATATATGATTTAAACCATTGCGCTTGAATGCCTCATAAATTATCTTTATATTGATACCAAACACTTAATACTTTGTAAAGAAAACTTAGGAGTAATCTTCAAAAAACAAAAAAAACATTTTTGCTCGTTTTCTCAAAATATGTCTTTTGTAGTTACAGTGTATTGGATTCACAGGGTACAGTAGTGTTGCATAGAGCGGAATGATTAAACGAGGTTCCTCACTATAAAAAACACGCAAAACGCTGTTCATGAAAAAAAGTGTCTGCTATTCCAAAATGAACGTCTTTATGACTCTTCTGTGAATCGACTGAATGCAAATTAGCATAAATGGAAATGTGAGCTGTTCCCTAAAAGAACATGCTTCAATAACCATGTTAAATAAACCATTTGTTGTTCTCAATTACGTGACATACGAAAAACTAAAAGAGGAATAAAGAGGTATTTCCTGGAAAGTATCGGAACGATGATTAAGTAGTTCCGGTAACTGTTTTCGTAGTCAATAAGCAGTATCTATAAACGGTTCGTATTTGTACAAATGCTTTTTGAAATATACGAGGAATCGAATCATTTGTTCACGAAATGAATTCGCGCGTAAAAACCTTACGCGTAATTTTGTGAAGTTTAACAAAGAGGTAGTTTGTTAATACAAACAATACATATATTTGATTTAAGATAAGAAAACGCTAAAAAAGAAAATTGTATTTAATGCAATAACTTCAGGGCATGGA
Organism: Acleris laterana; assembly: GCA_963966035.1. Lineage (NCBI taxonomy): Eukaryota > Metazoa > Arthropoda > Insecta > Lepidoptera > Tortricidae > Acleris > Acleris laterana. The sequence continues at coordinate 17,397,643 of OZ014442.1, forward strand.
CGGATAACGATAATGGGTTAGTAGCGATTTGGACGAATAGCTATATGGACGAATAGCAATATGGACGAATAGTGATATGGACGGATAGCGACATGGACGAATAGCATTTTGAACGAATAGCGATATGGACGGATAGCTATATGGACGAAAAGCGAGATGGTTGAATAGCGATGTAGACGAAAATCGATATGGACGAACTACGTTAACGACAACTGACGAACTACATAATGAACGAACTGCGTATTGGACCAAATGCGTGTAGGACGAACGGCTAACAAATCACCATAGTTATTATTGCCTTTGGCATATTATCGTACTGTCGTAACGATAACTTTTACTTAACAGTAATGGCAGCCTAGTTAAAACCAATACCAACACGTAAGTAATATTGTTTTACCGCGTTAAAATCCAAATTGTATTTGACCTGCTCGCAATCGCAATCGACTTCAGACAAGCCTTCAATTTATGTAATGTACAGTGTGTTACCGGCATGCGGGCATTTATTAAAACTGCTGATAGTACGTTGCTTTAGCAATTGTTTACAAGTATTATCAATTAAAAAATAATTAAAATAACTTCACAATTAATTGTCTTAGATACTGTCCATTTTTAATGTAGTGCATGTGCTGCGTGTTCCTCGTTATCAGTATCGCTGTTGCTTGGTACAAGGCATGTCGTGGTACGGGGGCAAGTCATAATAATCAAAGTATCCGTCGACTGTCATTTACACTTGTCAAATTGCTGTGCTTTACATTGCTGGCAATTAAAATTTTGTAAGAAAGTTAACAAAGCCTGAAAATTTGTTTTGTAATTAAATTAATGTCATGGTTACGTTACAAATATACGTTATCTTAACGTACTTTAAAAAAAGCCCGGGTACTGGTAACACACTGTATACGATTGCGATTGCTAATAATAGCCCTTCTGTTATGGTATTGTTTTTAACACAGTTGCCATCCCTGTCAAGTAAATAAGAGCTATCAAAAGGTTCACTACACGATAACACAGAGGTTATTGCTTAACTACTTGCAATTGCAATTGTTTTCATTTTGAAAATCGAAGGCTTGTCTGCATACAAAATGAAAACAATTGTTCCGCTTTGAAGCCAATTGAGATTGCGAGTGCAGGTCAAGAACGATTTTGTTTTTACTAATATCATAAATCCTACTAATATTATAAATGCGAAAGTTTGTGTGTGTGTATGTTTGTAACTCCTTCACGTTGCAACGGCTGGACGGATTTGGATGAAATTTGGAGTGGAGATAGCTTATACACTGCAATAACACATAGGCTACTTTTTATCCCGAAAAACGATGGTCGAAATCTACGCGGACGAAGTCGCGAGCAGAAGTTAGTAAGTAAATAAAACTTTTCCAGGCGTTTTCATTCCGCCTTTTCATCGAAATAACATATTTATTAAGCACCTTTGCCGGTCGGTTGCGTGTCGGCCGGTCACACTCATTTCGAAGGCGTCATTCAGTCAATATACTTAAATGGGCCCTAACCTAACACGATTACCTTAATCAACGGTAAGTAACCCTTTTGGCGAAATCAAATGTTTATTAGTTTCATGTAATTCAGTATTTTTATTTAATAATAACTCTGTAGATGTTGTATTATTTCACTTTATGGCATTAACGAATTCACTTGTCCGATGTTTTATAAGTTAGTTTTTTTTATGAATCTATTACTCTTGTAATTTATCACGTGTAGATTAGGTAGATGAGGTTTGTTTTACAACAATCATCAGTAGTTAAACGGATTACACGCTGAATTATTAAGACTGCGCCGAGCGTACTACGCCCTCATTACTATTATTGTGTTTTCTAATAAACTAAAGAATTTTCTTGAAATTAGTCGGTAGGTTTTTGTACTACAAATGAAAACACAACTTATAGGGACACATAGTTTAATAACTACTCACCTTCATGTTATCAACTTAACGGAAAAAAGTGGCCACCCTTTCCCGTTCAGCTGACTACTCAAAGGGTAATTGTTATTAAAGTTTGTTACGTAGCCCATAAATTGTGTTTTTACTTGCGCTGCAAAAATGTCTGATTGAAAGGAAATTCTTTAGTGAATTATAAAACACAATAATAGTAATGAGGGCGCCACTGCACATCCGGCGTACGCTCGGCGCAGTCTTAACAAATTGAATAAACCACAATCACGATATAAACATAAAATATCACACATTAAACTTACAAAATGTATCACGTCATCTAGTGACGCGATTGGTTTAAAAACTAAACAAATAGGAATGCTAAGTTAGCGTTATGCATCTTGGCTATGGCCCCAGGATATAAGTTTCAGGATTTATGTTAACCTACAAGTGGTGTTAAAGTTATGTTCTAAGGCCCGTATTAATAAACTCATCTTGGCTGAGATGCACGTCACAAGATACGTCAAAGTAAACGTCAAACCATAGAACACTGTCATTTTTGACACATCTCGAGACGAGCATTAGAGTTGAGATTAGTTTATTAATACGGGCCTAAGTCCTGTCCCACTTGACAATATGATGGTATCACTTAAAAATAGAAAACTTAAATTTAAAGTAATATCTATCCATTATTATAATTTATTGAACAGTCGGTACGACAATACGAATAGAGAGACGTGAAAAAGATATTTTATTTATTGTTGCCGTGTAAACAAAGAATGAATCCAATAGAATACGTGAAATACTCACACGTTAAATATTTAAAATAAAGCTCCAAAGTTTAACGAAGCTTTTTCGCATTCGTTTATCGGATCGGAAGCTTTCGCGTCAGCATCTGTTTTAGGGTTCCGTAAATCAATGCCTTACACTAAAACTGTGGAAAAAAATTGGCAATGCGTTTTATTTTAAACAACAACCCTTATATTATAAGCATAGGTACGAGTATTAAGTAACGTAAGGTAAGTTAAGCTCTTGTATATAATTTATTACGCAGTAAAGATTAAACAAATAAAAGGAAAAAAAAAACATTGTTATTGCTTCAGTATAATAGTTTCACCAATGTCATGTAAAAATTAGAATTGATATAGTCAAAAATGATTTTTCAACTACTTAAGTATAATATTAAATACACTGGCGAGCAAATAACTATATAAAGAATAATTTAAAATATAATACAAAACGACTCCTTTTTTTACACCGAGCTTATAGCTATTTCCAAGTAGATTTAAAATTTAATTTGGCAGCTTATGAGCTACTGAGGAAACTGTACCATATTCAGTATAGCATTATAATTTAAACCGATCAAGTTAGCCTAAGTAACTTGACCTGTCAAGTCCCGAAACTATCTCCAAATAGACCAATGGACAGTAATGATTGATTGAGAATACCTTAGCAGGATTAGTTATTCCGGCAACGGGGCCGTAAATAGACGTAGCCTTGTGCCTAGATTACACGAAGACGGTTGATGTGGTTAGTCACTAGCGGTTTAGCTACATACCCTGTGTAATGCGAGTAAATGTCACTGTAGTGTGCAATATAGACGACGGCTATTTTTTGTTTTATAGAGAGTGCATTTTTTGTTTTCACTATGGCTACTAATTGGTTTATCCCGCTTTAAGCGCATAGTTGTATTCTTTTAAAACTGACTAAGGTAAATGCGCCTATCGTGGACAGTGCTCCAGTCATGAATAATTCTAATAAAAGTAATTAGGTACATATTAAAGAACTTCTAATACCTTGCAATTAGATAAGATTATAATACTTCCTCTATCAGAATTAAATCTTTTGAAAATTGTTTTAGTGCATTTACGTTATTTGCTATCTCAGTTTCGGTCTTGGACTGACGTAATCCCCTTTCGCCCTGACTTGGTATTTGCATTAATTACATAACACATAGAAAGATTGTGCCAACGCTTCCTTAGCAGATGTGCCGATTGCTAGTTTGCCTTTAGCGGCAAATAAAAAAGAACACGTAGACCTGGCTACGGTGTTTTATACTCGTTAATCGGTTACGTTACCTTAATTGTTTTCAGTAGCTCCGTGTGTTGTGATGTAAATAATTATCACGTGATCAAACATCACAAGCCGAACTCTTGGCAAGTGACTGTGCATCGACAGTAGCTGTCATTTTTGAAGACAGTAGCTCGTGTCGTGTAATTGAAACACTAAGCTGTAGCCAGGTCTACGATGGATCTGGGACCAATCAACGATGCGCGCTGCGGACAGCTCTAAACTGAAGTTCCGGACTGCAAGTCAAGACGAACGGAATATTAAACAGTGTAACTGCGGCTTAAGATGCTTTGGATAACTATGGTGAGACAAGTTTTGCATTAGAAAATTATTCTGATAAACAATAGTATGTGTTTATGTAGAATACCTTTATTGTACAAACGAGGTAATTAAAACTACAAAGTACAAAGGTATGTACAAAGGCGAACATATCCGTTCAAGGGATGTTTTCCAGTAATAAAAAATTAAATGGTTTTTAACAAAAAACTACTGATTTCAATTTATTAACGGCTACGGAACTCTACAATGACAAAGATCGACATGCACTTGATTCATTTTTAAAATACACAAATACATTTTTAATCAGTAACGAGTTTAAGGGCTATAAAGTTGTTGATACTAGGGTAAAGCCACCTTTGATCAGGTCCCAAAAAAACAGACATTGGCACCTGTTTTTATAGGATTGTCAACACTGACACGGCGACATAAGATTCAACGTGCCTATAATTGGCTTGGGGCAACAACGGGGTCGTTTATCCTTCATAACTGGCGTACTATAGTTATTTCCATAGTGTTATGAGCTACGGAATTTTGCTGTGGGGAAGAGCGGCTGACATCCAAATTATCTTTGTACTACAGAAAAGGGCTGTACGTGCGATTTATCAATTGGGGTCTCGTGTTTCACTTAGGGATAAATTTAAAGAAATCAACATTCTTACAGTCGCGTCTCAATATATCTTTGAGAATATCATGTATGTACGCAAAAACATACATGATTTTAGGCATAACCGCGACGTTCATAACTTAAATACTAGAAATAGGGATAAGCTCGCTCTTCCAGGTCACCGTCTCCGTAAAGTAAGCACTTCGTTTGTGGGGAACTGTATACGTTTTTACAACAAGATACCTTCTGATATCGTCAATATGCCGTTCAATAAATTTAAGTCCCACATCAAGCGCTGCTTGTTGGGTAGGGCATATTACACTGTAAATGACTTCATTGGTGACCAAGATGTCTTTAAATAGTGTCAGGTATATTTACTCGTAGAATTTTTCTAGGTACCTTGATAAGCATAGCCTTTAAGCAAACTGTGTATTCAAGCAATCAATGTTATGTTTACTATTTGTATTTTATCTTTTCTAGTTCTTGTGTGTACAAGACGCTTTTAATTAAGAACACACTGTGATGTTTCTCGCCGGACAGCTGCTTCACACAATATTACTTTTATGTTGTCCGGCAGCATGAACATGTCACGCTCGCTCAAAGGTCTTTGCTTACGGCGGCGTCGTTGATCGGGTCGCCACTTTCCCGAACATATGGTTGAGAGAGGCGATGGCTGAGATACGCGTCATACTCGTGAACGGGTGCTGTTTGTGGGGTCCGGTCTGTTCACGTTTGCAAGGACTTTTTGTTAAATAAATTATTCTAGTTATGGCTTTTGACGTAGAGACCTCGTCGTGTTGTTCTCATAGTGTTTTATTGTTTGTTTGTTTTTATTTAAGGTTTATTGACCTTACATTTGTAATGATTTTATTTTTGGTAGTTTTAAGAAATTATTATTTATTACTTTATTACCTAATGTAACTTACTTTACTTAATGTAACTTAGTTTCGCGCTTCTTCTCCGCAATGATGGTCTCGTCCGAAGCGCTGGTAGATTCATCCTATATTACCTGGAGCCTGTTTACATCTCCGAAATTGTATTATTTATTTTAATCTGACATTTTGATGTATTTAATTATTATTACTACTGGGACCTGTACATCCCTATGACATTTAAATTATGTAGCTTAAGTTTAGTATTGTAATAAGTGATTTATTTTTAAAAAACGGCTTACTGTTGAGTTTCTTGCGGCGCTTCTTCTCAACAGTGGTCTCTTTGGAAGCGCTGGTAGACTCAGACTTGTAAAAGTGCCTACAGGGCCTACTTACAGAATAAATGATTTGATTTGATTTGATTTGATAATACTTAGGTACGTTTATTCAATCGTGTAACGTCAATTTTCAGTGGGTTTTCATATATTATGAATAAAATAAAGTAAATTTTCTAATTTGATAATTAGTCATAGAAACCAAAGAAAATCAATGGCCGTATTATGTTCTATTTTTTTTTTTTTTTTTTTTTATGTCATAGAGAAGACAAACGAGCACACAGGCCACCTGATGGTAAGTGGAAACTGTGACCCATAGACATTCGCATTCACAAGACTGCAATGCAATCCTAAGACTGCAATGCAATCCTAAGACTACAAATGCGTTGCCAACCCTGAGGACTAAGATGGAATGCCTTTATGCTAGTAATTTCACCGGCTGTCTTATCCCCAAACCGGAACACAACAATGCGAACACTGCTGTTTGGCGGTAGGTTAATGGATAAGATGGTCAAATGAACCTCAGGAAGATAAGCTACCTTTTACGGAAATTGATACGGAGTCGCGGAAAAAAAACCCTAGTACAGCATGACTGTATTCATTTCCAAGTTTCAGTTACTGATTAAAAACTACTGCTAACAAAAAGGTAACATATTTCTTTATTTTTGCGTCCAAACTAATTGGTCCGGTTAGGGCGTGTCGGTGATTTTTAACGGCTTCCATTTTAATCATGAACTGATACCGGCTAATTCTGGAGGGATTTTCCGTGTATATCGTATTTCTTTATTAACTTGCGTGTATCGTATGGGAGAGGTACCGTGCATTCGATTTGGAAGTTATGATTTTTACTGAACTGTTGAAGGTATATTGGCTAATGAATAATCCAAATTTTGAATCTTGACTGCCCAACGCACTAGTCGTTAAGAAAAATAATTCGCGATAATTTCGACCATCGTTCCTGATTTTCGATTGGGATTTTTTAAATCATCAGGGTTGCTTAATTGTCCCTAATCAGGTACGTCTTGTTAATAAGTAGGTACGAAGATTGTCTTGAAAATTGTATTACAAAAAGTCTGCTGCAGTTCTAATATGTAATTTTGTTTTTAGGGTTGTTAGTAATTCTGTAGCTCTGCTACCGCACTCTGGAAATGGAGGCGTGAAAATATGATGTTGATGAAGATTTCAAGATTTTGGTGCTATTTAAAACTAAATACCGTGGCCAAAATAAAAAAGAAACTGGCTGTTGCACGCGACTCCGTCCGCACAAAAAAAATAAAATAGACTGTTATTCAATGATAATGTAGCATTCTAATGGTGAAAGAATTTTGGCAATCAATTCAGTAGTTTTTGAGTATATTCCTCTTTATAAAATTACTTTAAATTAATAATCCCTCTTTGTAAATAAACCCTAATGTATTCCATCCACACATGTTGTAAAACGCAACAGATTTCCGATATCAAGTTCATTACCGACACCAGGAGAAGCCATATCTCGATTAATATCCGATTAAAAACATTACCGGATGAAACATCGTATCGAATAAATCTGTTTAAAAATGATAGTTTTTGCGGATTTTTAACCGGCGATGCAAAAATAGCATTTGGCTAGTTGCCGCTACTTGTATCATACCTGCACTAGCAACTCACAATACACTTGGCATGTCTTGTGTTTTATATAAAAACGGTCAAGTGCGAATTGAACCCGCGCGCGCACGATGTGTTCCGTACCATTATCTATAAAACTTGTTGATAATTCTGAAACCACATTTTGCACAATTAGGCTAAGATGTTTACCGGCGTATTAGAGTTTGTTATAGAGATCGAAATGTTGGTCTCCCGCAGTAAAATCACTTGAAGGTTGATAACGATGAATGTCAGTAGGTCATTAGGTGGTAAAGACATTACAAAAATAATTTCTCAGTATACTTTAATTTTATAAAGACAGAAAAAAGCAAAACAGCGGAATTTTTGGTGTGTAAATAATTTTCTATACTTTCTCGGTTTAAAATAATACAGGCCGAGCGTCAAACAGTGGGATTAATAAATATCGTGTATGAATATTTTGTGTATTTTAAAATTAATAATACGGTGACCGACATGAATTAAATAAACGTAACTATTAATTTAAATTAATTAATGTGGGTTAATTAACTCGTTAATTGTAATTAAGTGTTTGTCTGTCGATGTAACGGATTTATTGTTTTATCATTAAACCAATTTCATTTTAATTCGGTAACAGCAAAGTTTAACCCCTCATGGACGCAGTATATGTATACCTATTTTAGTTAAGTGTTCTTTGTCTCGTCCTACCAAATTCAAATATGATGCCTTCATGCTTCTCATTTTAACCGCCTTAAAAAAAGGACGAGGTTCTCAATTCAACTGTTTTTAGGGTTCCGTAGTCAAACTAGGAACCCTTATATAGTTTCGCCATGTCCGTCCGTCCGTCCGTCCGTCCGTCCGTCCGTCCGTCCGTCCGTCCGTCCGTCCGTCCCCAGTCTAGCTCAGAGACTCATAGTACTAGAAAGCTGTAATTTGGCATGAATGTACATATTAGTCACGCCAACAAAGTGGTAAAATAAAATTTTGAAAAATATTTTTTTTTAATGCACCTCCCCTACACGTAACGTGGGGATGTCTTTTTTTTTTCTTGCCTACCCCATAGTGTGGGGTGTCGTTGGATAGTCTTTCAAAAATATTGCGGGTTTATAAAAACAGTTTTTCGATTAAGGGATCCGTTTATGAAATATTAAGCTTTAAAGCGCTATTTTTTGTTAGAGTCAAGTGTCCCCCCCCCCCCTACAGCCAAAACTACAAGTACTAAAAATCTGAAAAAAATCTTCAACGAAAGCGCATATAACGAATTTTAAAAGAAAACTATCACGGCTAAGTAGACATGATTAGTTCCTGAGATACAGGCGATTAACGGGTTTATACCTACTAAAAATCATCTAAGACAGCGCCAAATAACTTTAAATAGAAAATTGTTTCATACATGTTGATTTTTGAGATAGTTTTTTGTTTTTGTCGTTACGGCTTCGGAACCCTACACTGAGCATGGTCCGACATGCTCTTGCCCGGTTTTTTTTTAATCAGTCTTCTTTAGTAGCTGCTTGGCCTAATATGGTGGTATCGACCCGGACGGACTAAACCTTTTTCGCTAAGTTGTCAGAAGTTATAATAGAAGTATAGAAAACTAATTATAGACCGTCAATATCGGGCGCACCGTCCATTAAAGTTGGGATTTAGTCTTAGTTGGATGTTTTTATTGGATACGTCGCTTATCGGGCAGATTATGGCTTATGGCTGCTCGCCGGGCAGGGAATGGAAAGTTATTAATTTCATATAAAAAGTTCTATCATGAATACTGCCGTGCAAAATTAAAAAGCAGTAAGTAAGTGTAAAAAGCTACCACCATATCTTGGACTCCAACTTCTAACACCTCCACAAAGTTGGAGGCCATGATATGGTGGTTTTAGTGTTCACTTACTGGAGTTTAAATTTTGTTCGGCAGAATAATAGGGTGGTGTTTTCTTTTTTATATTTGCACTTACTATGGTGCTTAGAATAAAATCTTGGAGTGAACGAATACTGTTGATTAGTATTGGTAGATTATCTTCAAGTGGTTATAAAGTGGTTGATAATATACTGATATTTTTACTAACTAGCCTTGCCGAGAACGAAAAAGGGTTTTAGGGCTTATTCAGAAATTGGCTCTTAATTTGGACTATTTGCACTTGACTCTATTGTCAAGAGTGAACTAAATGGCGTATGCAAATTTTCAGCTTCAACGGGAACCGGAAAGTAGGTCGAATTTAACTAGCAAGATTTGACCCTTACAGTAGTATTTTTTCTGAACAATAAGAAAATCAATAAAAAAATATACAAAGTTAAAAGTTATCTCTTGTTTTTGCGGAACCCTAAGATCCCCAGTATTAATCTACGCAGCACCGCACGGAATTTCAATGAAACTGGCGCTTCCCTTACTGTTTGTGCTCATTGCAATTTTGAGCAACATGTTGTAGGAGATGCCATTGTTCCAGTATAAAAAAAAAAAAATAAGTTTTTACTTGAATCACTTTGGATTGTTTGCATTGCGTTCAAAATACCTGCTTTTGTTCAACTTCTATGTTTTCAGTAATAATAATAATAAATAATAAAACTCACTTTTAACACTAATTTGAGCCCTGCCCGCCTGCCGGCGACACTCGTAAGTTAGGTTTTTTATAATGTTTATTTTTTGTATTAGTGTTGTTATCTTAATTATATATTTGAATACTTATTGTAAAAAAACTAATTTACAGAAAATTTCATAAATAATTGATAAATAATAATAAATATCAAAGGACTAATCTTACACAAACAGTCCGAAACTAAGCTCTATATTTGCCATTTTTAGTAATAAATGGTGAAAAATTACGCTGCTGCTGTCATTCGTTTTTTTGTTATCATTATGCTTTATTTTAGTCTGATAATTTTATCTATTTTCTATGTTAACTATTTATTTACTCGTACGAGTTAATATCTTAACACCTGCTAATTTAGAAAACCCAAGATTTCATCATATTGACGTCATCGATACCAAAAGTGCGACCTCTGGCTATCACTCTGTACCTACAGGTTAGTTCTGCTATTCTGTCCCTTACCATGAGTTACAATTACCACACTCACTAGCGAGTTGATAGCTCTGTCCCTTGCACTCTATAAGAATACTTGCGAGGCCTGCAAGGGACAGAGCTTAATAGTACGTTAATTGTAACTCCTGTACCCTTACCATGACTTACAATAATTTAACGTACTCGCTAGCGATTCGAATGCTCTATCGCTCGCAGATCTCGCTGTATTTTTACAGAGTGCTAGGGACAGAGCATTCGACTCGCTAGCGAGTACGGTAATTGGAACTCATGGTAGGGGTACTGGTAAGGGTACTGAAAGTCGCCTTGTCTCCCCAACGTTTGTACTTTTGTACCCGCGGGAAGGTTGCGCTTTAACTTGTCCGGATATAGTTTCCGTATAAAGTAACCAGCTGGAGTTCAAAAGTGATCCGATCCTTTTCAAATAGCGAGACTTGAGTATTACAGTTAGTAGTGAGAATATAGATGGCGCAGTTTACCAAATTAGATAAAATAGGAAGATTACCGTATAACGGAGTAAGTAGGGACACAACCTAAAATGAAGCATGTGATACTAATTATAAGACTGAAATTATTTCCAATAGACGTAACGTAATTTTTAATGTTCATTTAATAATTGTTCGTATTTGTAACAAGTTAAGTATGACTTAATTAGGCTGTGTCCCTACTCACCCCTTCTAATGGTTCGTCATTTTATTCATAACAACTTTAATTTAAGAAATAGTTGATATTTTTCTGGAACTTACATGCATACATACATACATACCTACATTAAATCACGCCTGTTTCCCAGAGGGGTAGGCAGAGACCACTTCTTTCGATTTGCTACGATCTTGACAAATTTCTTTCGCTTCTTCCACATTCATACATCGGTTCATGCACGCACGTCGGTTTCGGGTACTTACAAACATTAATTAATTATTGAGTGTCATCATGCTGAGTGGTACCCTATTTGACACTATTTGATACTTGTAACTTTGTAATGCTGTATATTTTCTTTTCTTTTTTTTATGTAGTATACATTGTGTCAAACTTTGACAATAAATCTATTTATATTTCTATAATTTAAGTATTTGAACGAATTAAGTGTAACGTCAATACCCTCTGACGATGCAAATTGTTAGATAAACAGAATTACCAGCGAGGAAAAACTGGTAAATGAAAAATTCAAAAACCCGACCTCGCCCGATTCCGATAACGCCCGTATTCCAGCAAACGATGTCGTCAACCGACCGTTCACCTATCGATTGTTTACTGACCCTTTCGATGCTTTTATTAAATATGAAATCGATTACGAACGATCGGAGTCGGCGATACGTATAACGATATCAATTTTCATGGAAAGTACATTTACTGCATTCATTTAGGAACAATGTTACTTTCAAATTGAATTTAAATAAATGACAGGGAACAATTTTATACAAATTGGCCTGTTTAAAAACTATGCTATATACTTTTTCTTTGGTAACTTAGTTAGTTAGACGTACGTAGAGTATATAGCTTGAGAAATACGTAGAAAACCTCCAACACTTATTATAGTACGGGGCCGTTAAGAAGTCAATCCTGACAGCTGTCGTCGCAGTACAATTTATAACCTTTTCTTGGCGTTGAGGTTATAATTTGTACTGAAATGACAGGTGTCAGGATTGACTTCTTAATGGCCGGGCACTATAGTAAGAAATACTCGCACTCATTACACGAACATTTGGCAAGGATTAGGGATCGATAGTTTTCTAGGCAGGTCACTACTAATTGGACTAAGGTGGCTTCAAAACGAGCAACCTTTTCACGGCAAAATGTGGCCGGCAATTATACTGCCGTGATTCTTAAAAAGGCAGTCATCTGACAATTTACCAAATTTGAGTTATGTATATGGTCGTGATCAGGAAAAAAAGACGCATCTGCCTATTTAACCCGTTTTTCTCTATCACATTTGGTTTTCGAGATATTTTTTCCATGAAAGGCAGTCAAGTGGTTGAATACCATTACCAAATTCATTAAAACGCAGTCATCTCACATTAATTCATAAAAAAGCAGCTTAAGTACCTTGACTGCAAAATAATTTGGAAAATTTTAGGCAAAAACTTATTTAAAAGACAGTTTTGTACCAAACTGTCTGTTCCTAATTATTTTTATATAAATTAGCTGTACAATAATTCATTAAAAAGCCGCATTTGCAGAAGAATTCTTTAAAAGGCAGTCATGTGACTTTGGCTGCCTTCTTAATAATTATTTACTAGATAATAGTTACTTCTATACTTCGAACAACGGAGTTTACGTTCCTTAAAAAATTATTAGTTAAAAAAAATCGTGTTCATCGGATACTAAAACGCAGTCTTCTCGCAATAATTCATTTAAAGGCAGTCATGTTTGGTCGCGCCAATACAATTTTTGAGTGGATTTAAAGTCTGAGACGTCATAAATCAGTGCGCCACCAAGTGACCTTCTTTATGAAAATTACTATAATGGCCAAAAAATTTCAATGTGCTTTTTTTCAAGACAATTTTCTCAAAAATCCAACTGTCACGGTTTTGTCACCTCGTGAAAAACCAAAAGGCATTTCGGAAGAAAGAAAAGATAATATTATTTCTAAGCTTGGCCCCATAATGCCACCACATAAATTATTGTTTTGGAAGAATTTACCCATATCAGTAGATGCTGGTATTTAAAAACCTTTTAAGTATTTTTTATAATTTGGATTTTTCTTCGTATGGACGTTATAAATTTGCGTTATTTTATTTTTTTGTAACGATTATGGTTGTAAGACTACAGTGATATTTATACACAAATATATGTAATGTTAACCTCTTACTTACTAATCTATATTTACATAAAAACTAATAGTTCATAATAATCATAATATACTACCTACTAGCTGTACGGAAACTGATGATCGCAAGTTTCAGTGCCTTTTAATTTTAAATCCATACATACATACATACCTTCACGCCTGTCTCCCAATGGGGTAGGCAGAGATTATGGAACGCCAGGTGCACCGATCTAAACACACAATTTTCGCTTCCTCTACATTCATCAATCTCTTCATGCACGTACGTCGGTTTCGGGTGCTTTTGATTTGGCCCTTATTCAGTACATCACGAATCTGATCACTGTAGGTCCGTCTAGGACGTCCCCTACCGAAATCTCCGCTCATTCTCGCTCGCCATATCTCTTTCGTAACTCTTTTTTCATCCATCCTTTCTAAATGACCAAAGCATCTTAGCATACCCTTTTAGAATTTAGTCACTACATCTTCTTTCAATCCAGATCATTCTCGAATCTCGCTATTTCTTACTCTATCTATCATTCTAACTCCACACACATACCTACTGTTCTTCTTCTGCCATACCCAAGATTCACTACCATACATCAATGTTTGTGTCAATATATACTCCCTGAACAATGGCCAGGCAAGCTTTGCTCGATATGACCTTGTTTGCCAAGATTGAGAGTAACGCCCCATTCATCATATTTCCCGCTTTTACTCTTCTTTCAATATCCGCGTCACATTTCCCACCTCTCGTAAACAAAGAACCCAAATACACAAATTCATTCACGTGATCCACTTTTTCATCTCCAATTATTATTTCACATTCTGTATCAGTTTCATCCCTCTCCACAACCATCACTTTCGTATTTTTAACATTCACTTTCAAATCTTTTCTTTCAAACGCCTCAGTCATCAGAGTTACCATTTGTTGTCAGTGGTCCGCCGATGATGCAAGGAGAACTTGATCATCAGCATACAACAAAGTTTTAAAAACTGACTCATTCATCCTTATTCCACAATGATACTCTTTCAGATCTGACAAACAACTGTCCATGAATAGGTTGAACAGCCAAGGAGGCGCTACGCAGCCCTGTCGAACACCACGTTCGATGCTAAACCAGTCCGTATTACCTACGTCCCATTTATCCTGACACAGGCACTCGAGTCATCATTAAGTATAATGATTTGAGAGCCCGTATCAGAATACTGTCCACCCCATACACGGAAAATAATAATAATTCATCATCATCATCATCATCAGCCCGGGGGCGTCCACTGCTGGACAAAGGCCTCCCCCAAAGAGCGCCACAAGTCACGGTCTTGAGCCGCTCGCATCCAGCGGCTCCCCGCGATCCTAACCAGGTCGTCAGACCACCGGGTGGGAGGCCGTCCAACACTCCGTCCTTCCCCAACGGTTATCAGTTCTCCGAGCTATGTGGCCTGCCCATTGCCACTTCAGCAATAATAATTAATAATAATAATAATAATTATTATTATTATTATTTTAATATAATTATCAAAGATCGGAATAGGCAGAGCTAATTTGCCTAAACTTGACGCATATTCATTCATGCGTGAGCGAAATGGGAATACATTATTGAATGAAGGTGCATCTAGTTTAGGCAAATTAGCTCTACCTATTCCGATCTTTGATAATTATATTATTCAAAATAATTATTATTCACTATTATTATTCATTTTTATATTATTTTAATTTTGTTAAGGATAAACGTTTCTAGATTTTAAGTACCTACTTATATAGAAACGTTATAACAATGATCATGTAATCTGAATCACTAGCATAATTCTTAGCTTAAATTAAATGCAATATTAATTTTAAAAATAATACATTTACAAATAGGTAAGTACATACATTTTGATTTATTGTTTGAAGTTTTTGTTGATATTTCCATTTTATTGCAGCTACACGGTTTTATTTTAAAAAGGCATTGTACTATCAGCCCAATGGAACCCTGACCCACCATAGAACGGTGTCACAGTGACATTATAAAACAATTTGTTTGACACTTCTTATGACTTGAATCATAACGTCTCTGTGACACAGTTCTATGGTGGGTCAAGGTTCCAATGGTCTGATAGTACCTACGTCGTACTACTTTTTAGTGACTCAGTTTACTTAATTAGAAATATTATACAGGTAAATTTTGGGCGTGGCTCTATAGACTTAAAGTATTAAAGTTTACTTTAAGTTTGAGATACAATCTCTGCGAATTGAATTTAATAAAAGTTTGATATAATTACTCGTATTGTATTTGTTTTTTATTTCATTTGAATTCACTTGACTGTTGTTATCCAAGTTTTAGAAAAAATAACACTTAAAAGAAAATTACTTAAAAAGCAGTGAATTGCATTTGAGCATTTTAGGCTGCCTTTTAATGAATTACTCAATAGATATAATTTAGCCAATGTTCGCTTAAAAAAAGTAGTTTGGTGTAATAATGTACTTAAAGGCAGTTACTGGACTTTCACATCTTTGTTAATAATTACTCTAAAAAGATTTTTGGATTCGAAACTTTTTTAAAAGGCAGCCTTACTAAAAAACTGCTTTTTAAAAAATTATCAGCAAGTAATTGAGAGGCCGGATGATTTTCAAAAATATATTGTTATTAATAATTCACTAAAAGGCAGCCTGGGGACTTTGGCTGCCTTTAAGTGGATTATTATAAATAGTAAAAATAAACACTTAATTCATTTCACAATTAATCATTAATTTTATATAAATAAATAATAAAAAAAATAAAAAATAAAAATGTAAATATAAGGAACTGATACCCGTTTACCAAGAAAAACCACCATTACGTCACATTTTATTACACAACCTGATTAAAGAGAAAAAGTCAAAATTAAGGCTGCTTTCGCGTTTATCTCAAAAGTAAGTGCGGTCAGAAGACTGCCTTTTTAAAAATGACGGCAGTATAAGCATCTTGCTCTTACATATGAAGTATGAGTAAAATAGCATTAGTTGCTGGCCACAAATTATAGCAAAGTATGGCCTGTTTAGAAGTTCCTTAACCGCATTGTCAAAACTTTTATTTGGGCAAGAGTTTTGAGGCAGCGACTGCAGCGCGGTGGAGATGAAGTGGCAGAAAGAAATGCATAGATGTTGCCTTTATTTTGTCGTGGTCATGATGACTCAATGTGGTATTAAGCCTACTTTACTTTCTTCTTCCATTAGACGGGATACAACGCAGAGAGGTTCGAATCGTCGACAGCAATCTCTCTATCCGAAGAGCCGTCAAATCACTTTGCTTGCTGTATAGGCTTTATAACATTACAGGGAGTATTCTAAAGAATTATTCAGACTTTTACCGACCCCTGAGTTCTATACCAATGGCATTCTCTACCAGTCAACCAGTTAGAGAAACGTAAATAAAAACTAAGGTCGGTGCGAAGAAAAAAGCGTTGAAAAAAAACTGTTTCAATAAAATATATACAAGATACGGATGTAGGAAATATAAATATACGTAAATACAGACTTATCTACGCCCGCTGATTTGATAGTATCTAGCGAATGTTGAAAGTTGCTACAGTTTGGTTATTTTTCAAGTGTGGTACGGCACATGTAGGAAAACCACAAAACTGGAGAATCAGGGCGGAACAGTTAAAGTCACGCTGCTTGACATCAACCACTGCTCTTTGTAGTACGTTGGTACACTTGAGGCCGTGTGAAACTGTACAATGTCAATAAAAGCAGTCGTACTTTGTAATTTGATTTCTGAAATATTGGTTCATATCCCGTTATTATGGTGACATTTTGTATGACAAGGTAGCATGACCTTTAAAAACAGTAGGGTGAAATTAATCTTTATATTTTATTTGTGACATTTTAGGTTAAAATCACGATAAGAATTAAGTTTGATCAGGTTCGGTCCGAGTCAGCTTTAAGTTAAGTACTGATCTTTATTACCATCGTTACTTCGGCCCGTGTTAATAAACTAATCTCAACTCTAATGCTCGTCTCGAGATGTGTCAAAAATGACAGTGTTCTATGGTTTGACGTTTACTTTGACGTATCTTGTGATGCGCATCTCAGTCAAGGTGAGTTTATTAATACGGGCCTTAGACATATTCGCACGTTTAATCAAACAAAGAATTAACTCAAAACAAAATTCAGTTTTAGATAAAACTCTACTTTCAAAAGTTAGGGTTTAAATTCGAATTTATTTCTATTTGGAGATATTTCTTTGTTTGATTAAACGTGAGAGTAAATTGCTCTTTTATTTATCTCTTTTCTTCTAAACCCGGAAATAAATAAAATTCCCTCTTGAAAGAAAATCCTTCATAAAAAACGTTATACAACTTGAAAAACTTAAGAATACCCACATACTGGCTGCTTCAAGTGAACACTACTGACCGTTGCTAAACATTTCACTCACACCTATTTTTTTCTACGACCCATTAAAGCGTCCGCAAGTGTACACACATCTCGGTGCAACGGCCGTGTGCAGATTAAAGAAAGCGGAACAAAACCGGTTAAACGGTTTAAAGTATTACCGTTTGCAGGATCCTCAAACAATGCTGGGTTGGATTGAGAAAACTATGCTCGTATACAAATAATTCATAATTTCTTGGCTCAATTCTACTTGGTAAAAGTATATTGCTTTTGACATGTAACCGTATTAAATTCTGCTTCACTTCAAGTACATAAGAGCTATCATAACGTTGACAATACGATAGTAATAATGTCACAAGCAAAATTCAAACAATTTATTTTTAAACATACTTTTTAACCTGAAAAAATTGGACAGTTTTTTAAACCTACACTTAAGATGATGATCAGTATAATTAAAAAAATATAATAGAATAATTTGTTTGTCGCTGCACGTGAAAAGGAACGTCAAGCCTGACAGACTTGGGTGTGTTCAGAAGCGAGGAATGGCGTCCCGGCAAGCTGTCAATGTCAACGTTTGAGCGGGAGATTGGTTAGCGAGTTGACGGCGGCAAGATGGCTACTTTTTTACTTTTTTTTTGACGACGCTAGGATCGTGACCAACCTTATTCCGATTACACCACGTTCCAATTATCCTTTGTTATACGTTTTGTTTCATTAGCTGTGTGGTTGCCGGCTTAGAATAGTGCCACTCCATGTCTTCCCGTGGAAGTCGTAAGGGGCGACTAGGGAAATAAAGGCTTGTAGTACAGTTAGGCGATGGGCTTGTAACCTGTAACTAATACACTGGTAAACACCTTAGCCTGCGTAAATTTTGTATTCGTATGTGCTGTGCTTTTAAATAGCGAGTTAGTTATTAATGAAGCTATTAACTTACTTAGGAACAATAAAATTAAGCCCCCATAAAATTATTTAAAAATGCTTTACTAACTCCACTTTTACCCCAAAATTCTCACATGATAACACCCCCTGACAAAGACCAATCTTCCCATAAAGCACATTCAATGCCCGTGAAACCCCCAAGTCGCGTATCGTCCCGGTCCGGTGCGTGGGGTGTCCGTTACCGTGACACCGGAAACCGGACGTCCGCCGCCGGAACAACGAGTATTAAACGCATTCCGATAGTGTGCACGGGTCTTTAGTTTTTTAAACGTGGAATTTTGAGATTTTAAGATGTGTGATTTAAAGCCGGGGTTGAGAAAGGATGCTAAAAGTTTAAATATTAAAACTATGATATAGGTAACCGCCTTGAATTTAGTTTATTCGTTTAGGTGATACGAGGACACAAAACTAAACCGAGACACACATTCACCACTAAAAAAATACCAAGAATAACTATAAAAATAGTGTTTTATTTTTCAGATTGAGCCAGGTAACAGGCCAACGTAATGTTACTTGCAAATGTAAGTTCTTACAGTTTTAATCAAATATAATTAAAAGCATAAAAGATACTTGATCCCTTTTTTCACATTGATTTGTTTTAATCTCGTTCCAATGTCATTTAAAAGGTATTTTGGGTTAATTTAAAATAAACATAACGGACGGTCAGAAGGACAGGGTAGTGATTCTCTGAACAACGACGGTCGGACGGACGAATGAGTGAATGTCCAAGCGGTTTCTGCCGATGGATCGAACGTATAATGCTGCTTAATTGAAAATGCACGCGCTAAAATGTGTTTTGTTCGCTCTGACGGGACTACCTAAGCTCGCCACTGCGATTTCGCTCGTTCGTCCGCCCATCCGTTGTTTTTTTAAAGATAAGAGATAAAAGATATTTATTCAGTAAGTAGGCCGCACGGGCACTTTTACACGTCAAGAATCTACCAGCGCTTCCCAAGAGGAGACCATTGCCGAGAAGAAAGAAAAAACAACAATAAGAGCCCTGAAGACTTAGATGATGACTGACGATGAAATTGACTAGATGTTAAATTTTAATTAACTTCTTATAATTGAGTATAATGTTGTTTGGAACGTAATCTAAATAGTGTTTGTAATAACAGACGATATTTATTTAGGTATGCATTAAACGAAATATTTTTCGTGTTCATCGTGGTCACGTAATAATTCTATCCAAAAGCTCATCACAATAACATAGAATAAGATAAATAATTCATAAACTCATGATTCTCATGAATCTTTATTGAAAATGAACTACGCACAAACTATCTCCGTTAAACACGACAATGAATCTCAACACAGACATTATCCTGCCCGTATGTTTATTTAATAAAGGAATCGCCGGACGTCGTGTCACCCATAAATATTAATTAAATCTCGTGCACGTGCTGTGTACAGTCACCTTTATAAAGCGAGAGTATTGACCTTGCTTTTAAAGACGTTTTATAAATGAGAAACAATACAATTTAGGGTTCCGCAGTGGACAAATTTTCGTTATATCCGTCTGTCTGTTTATTGTTTTGCGGGTGGTAGGACCTTGTGCAGGGTCCGTCCGGATCGCTACCACCATCTTATCCATTAACCTACCGCCAAATAGCAGTGTTCGCATTGTTGTGTTCCGGTTTGGGGATAAGAGAGCCGGTGAAATGACTAGCATAGAGGCATTCCATCTTAGTCCTCAGGGTTGGCAACGCATTTGCAGTCTTAGGATTGCATTGCATTCTTGTGAATGCGAATGTCTATGGGTCACAGTTTCCACTTACCATCAGGTGGCCTGTGTGCTCGTTTGTCTACTCTATGCCATAAAAAAAAAAAACTTTCATAATTGGACATAAAACAACTTTATTAATATGGGAAATTTACATCAAGACTAGCCCACCTAGCCAGCTAGAATGCTCATTAACTTCGACGCAGCCTAAGTTATCAATTTTTTCAGGTCATCTACAGTGCTCAAATATACCAATGCACATACAACGGCAAATACTTGAATACATTCAAGACGCCGCTTGTACCGTTACAAACACTCTGGTAGCTTAGCATCCGAAGTAACCAAAAGTATGGAAAAGTATGATGATCTTGACTACTACGTACTATATGACGCTGACTGTACTTAGTTCAAAGATTGTAATAGCAATTCGAACGAACGCTACAAAGAATGCAATTTAAATCAAACCATAACGAATAAGTCATATTCAATAACTTATACAATTATTTTGTGTCCCGTAGTAAATAAAATGAATAAATAAACTACAGACTACATAAACTAAAACAGCAAACACTTTCTTTATCTTTCTGTTTGCACGAGTATCGCCATAAGCCACAGTATATGCTAAACGACGATGCGGCTTGCATACAGTATCGTGAATTATCCGAGGCTATTGGCAAAACGCCGGAAGGCGATGCAAATTCTTGCCCATTAGCCGTGGCAAAAGCTGCCAGTATTTTATTTTATTCTAATTCTATTGTAATGATTTGATAAAGTGAGCTGTTAATGGTAAAGCGTAAATTCGTCTGCGGTTAGTAAGGTAACGGCGCCTATTACCGGGGGTATCAAAATCGGCGACCATCACCGCGGTATTTTTAAATACGCTTTTTATAAACAAACCGATCGATTTTCTAAAAAACAAATTTTACACGAACGAAGCTTATTTAGTTGACTTACGGACCTGTTAGCGCTAGTGTGTGTGAATGAAACAAAGTGCTTGCAATTCGTCAGTTTCCGCGACGGCAGCGCAGAAAGAGGTCGTGCCATACTAACGCGTGACGCCACACGTAAGTGAACTCGAATCTTATTTAGTGTTTTACGTAATATTTATGACAATTGAACTAATGTTATGGTATTTAAATGGTTGTTTATTGTTTTCTGCACGACTTACGAGTGTTTTTTATAAATTTTTTGGCCTGGAAATATGTTTAAAATGGAAAATAAAATACAGCGGTAATAGACGCCATTTTTTGCTGTGGATACTAATACCGTGGTATACCCCGGTAATAGATTTTTTTGATTTGGGTTATTTATACTTTATTTTTGGTAAATGCGATCGGTTATACATACTCTCTTACGGTTATTGCAATCTTGATCTATTCACGCTTTCAAAGAACTATTTCCGTGGTATGGAAAGTATTCAACAAACCCTTATTTTTTAACGAAAACTTCAGTACTGAATTTGTAGTTTGTATGAGACCCTTAAATTGTCAAGTGGTTTAAATATTGAGATAAAATCGTGTATTTACATACCAGTTATGTAATTTTGGTTTTATACCAAGGTTGTTTTATATACTTTTGATTTGTAATGAAAATAAAACTGTATCCGTTTGTTTTTATGGGTCGGTATTAGATTTTTCAAACACTCCATATTGAGTCTATTACCGATGGTATGATCAGATAACCCTCGGTAATAGAATGTATGGGAGTCTATTACCGACCCATTCAATATTTGTTTGGGTCGGTAATAGGTTCCTAAAGAAGTGTCTATTACCGAGTGACATTTTAGTCTTCTATTAAATTTATCACATTTAGGGTACCGTAAGTACAGATTTCTTTGATAAAGTTGAGAATAGTAATGTCAACTATTATGATTACCCGAGAGTAAGCGTTATTTTTGGAATACATTTTGGCCGAATCCATTCTAAATATATAATTATAACTGCGCTGTGATTTAATAAAGGTACTTGTCTGCCATGTACGTCCTAATAGGTAAAAAGTAAAAGTTATTCGTAAAATCGGTCGGTATAATTTTTTGATTTATGTTTTATATATTTTATAATTTGTTTTACTACCAAGTATTAGCTGGTATTTTAATTATTTGTAATTGATTGTAACAACTTTTAAAAACGAAATACAAATCCTAAGTACAATCATATTTTTACCGTTTTATTTAGTCTTCCTTAAAAATGTGATGTACAAAATAATATACGGAACCAAGCCATTATTTATTTTTTAACCCACGGTATTAAGTTCCAAATCGTGAGTCTGGCGCCTATTACCGATGGTAGAAAATTGCTGCTTTTTATACCCTCGGTAATGGAAGCTGAATTCGCGGTAATAGAATCACAACCTGTGTATTACCACGGTAATAGAATACTTGGGTATTTTGGTTTCAATAATTATTTTACAATATATAATAAAGTAAAATGAGTCCAAAAAGTTACGACGCTAAAAGATCAATAAAAACTCTGAAATTAAAAAATTTTTTTTGGTCGCTTAGGAGCTTTGATAACCTTAATTTTTTGGACTCTTTTGAAAACTTCCTTAAGTACCACGGTAATAGGCGCCGTTACCTTATAAACAGTCATCTTCGTCGCCAGATTTATATCTTATTATTGCAAGGAGAAAATAACCTTGGAATAGGTTTC
This sequence comes from Acleris laterana, assembly GCA_963966035.1. NCBI lineage: Eukaryota > Metazoa > Arthropoda > Insecta > Lepidoptera > Tortricidae > Acleris > Acleris laterana. The sequence continues at coordinate 17,420,753 of OZ014442.1, forward strand.
AGGCTTTTTCCATATCAAGAAAAGGCTAAAGGGAACACAGGCAATGATGATAAGTGGAATATGGGAACTGTGGTCATTTGAATTTTCAAGACTACAAACAATCCACAGACCTGCGTCGCTAACCCTGAGGACTAAGATGAAATGCTAGAAATTTTACCGGTTGTCTTATCCCCACACTGGGATATAACAATGCGAACACTGCTGTTTGACGATGGGTCCATCGATAAATGATGGTAGCGATCCGGACGGACCATGCACAAGCTGCAATTTGATTAAAAAATTATATCTTTCTTCTTCTTAAACGATCAACTGTTAACTGTGTGTGTGTGTGTGTGTTTTTAATGCTTACAGTTTCTAAGACTTAATGACATGTTGATTTTGCATTAAAGGAAAGGAAAAAGTCTAAGGATTGCAATTTTGACGTAGTAATTTTGAGGTTGCAAATATCTATGAGATCCCAGTTAACATCAGGTGGTCTTAGAGAATAATATATCTCTAAGAAACATATTTTTTAATTTGAAATAATGATATTAAGTCAAGTTATTTTAAGTCAAGTTATCAAGTTACTTAAACTATTGGAACATATTAACCAATAACTACACGATGTGGCCAGTGCTTCCGATACGGTCGGCTAGCTACCGGACGCCAGTTGCTCGGCGGTTAGTTCCCTGCCCCGGTTCGAACCCCACACACGTTGGTTAACTTAAACGGAGTTAAATATTTACGAACATTATTCAAACTTTAAAGTTTCAAACTATACTCGAAAAGGTTTTGCTCTCCTGAATTTCAAAGTTTTAGGTTGAGCTCCCCTGGTGTTCTAATTTTGAATTATAAATTAAATTTCAAGTTTAGCGGTTATTTCGAATTCAGTGTTACTACTGCTGTTTGTTTTTATGTGGTAAATAATGAAGTGACAAGTGAATTTTGTTTTAAAACATCTGGATCACAGTTTGGACTTGACTATTAAGGATGTGGTGGCTGCTGAAATTATCGATATTAATGCAATGTAAGTTTTTTTTAATTGGTATTTCTTTTTATGTCACATTTTATAAATCGGTGTAATGTCGTAAGTTACAACATTATGACCTTTATTGCACATAAACAATTACAGGACAAATAAATTTACAATAAATTAAAACTAAAATAAAACCTACTTATCACTTAACTAAATACTATAAAATTAAAACTAAATAAAAACTAAAAACTAAGAAAGGGCCCCCGTGGCAAAGTACCACAGATGCTGGCAGCATTTCCTCGTTGTACAGCAATGCTTAAGCGTTGGCCGAGGAAGCTGCCAGCTCTATGGTCTCCGTTGGTTTCTATTAGCCTTTTTGATAACTCCTTAAAAAGGCTAATAGCACCGGGTCCCCACGGACGTTACATCTTCATCCTAGATATTTTATATGATTTTTTATTGATATTTTTGTTTTGATTATACATTGTAATTATTAAAAAAGACCTATTAAAAATATTCCATGATACTAGAATCATTATTGAGTGGACTAAGGGGTTGTTTTCATGAGCCAGGGGAAAGATACATCCAGGTAGTGGTTGTCTTTCTGTTGACTTGAATATGTATCGAGTTATAACAATGGCAAATAACCCTGTGAGGCTAGACGAGTTGCTTAACGATAACGTAAACGATTTTCGATAACTGCCAATAATATGTATGGAATTGACGCAGGCGCTCGACGCGACCGTCTGACAGCTTACGTCAGTCCTATACATTTTGGCTAACGATATCGAACGCCGAATGCATCTTGTCTAGGGCCGCTAGTCATGATCCTGCCTAGAAAAGTTAGCATTTTGTATTTAATACCCTGAAAGATGCCGAATCTTAAGTACCCGAAACCGACGTGCGTGCATGACTCGATGTATGAATGTGGAAGAAGCGAAAGAAATTTGTCAAGATCGTAGCAAGTGGAAAGAAGTGGTCTCTGCCTACCCCTCTGGGAAACAGGCGTTATTTGATATGTACAGAAGATTTTGTGTTTTATGCATTTGGGTATGTTTCTCTAAAAATTATGTTTTTTGTTGTCTGCGACTCGTTTAATCTAGGTAGTAACCCAGCTTACGAAGCTAACGTTCCCGGGTTCGATGCCCGGTAAAGGCAAATATTTGTGTAAGGTTTTTTTCAGTCTTCGATGTTTTCTGTGTATTTAAGTATGTGTTTATCTATACAAGTATGTTTATCATTACATATAAATGTAGTTCAATCAAGGGCATAAATATGTACATACCCCAAAGTCTCAAAAATATGTGCACAGACCTTGTTACTGTGGCAATAAGGTGTATATGTCCATATTTTGCATCTTTGTGCGAATATTAATTTTTACCCTTGACTGTACTCATAGTACAAATCTAGAGCTTATTGGAACTAGGTAGATCAAATGCCTCTAATATTTCGATGGCCCCTACGTAAAACATCGAAAGTCAAAATTGCCGTTTTTTTTTTATTCGTGTAATCTACTTCTTTTAACCCATATTTTACACCACCGAAAATAAAAAGAGAAAATTCTTATTTTTAAGCAGATTTTTGAGTCGTAAAACCTCGAAAATATGTAAAATTTTCGTAGTACATCATCGAAAGTTTCACATTCGATTGTTTAAGTGGGAATAATTGTCGTGCAAGCGAGATGAAACTAACAGTTTCAATAGTTTACGTCGTACAAGCCTGCATTATTACCGGCGTACATTATCAAAACTGTCAGTTTCAATATTTTACGTTGGAATTTACTATTCACTTGGTATCGAAACTAACAGTTTCAATATTGTACGTTGGAATTTACTGTAAACATTGTATCAAAACTGGCAGATTCGATATTGTACCTCGAAATTTAAGATTGTGTTTATATCGAAACTACCATTTTCAATGTTTTACGCTGATATTATCGTAATTTTATTCTGAGTTTCGATAAATTACCAGGTAAGTTCTAGTTTTATTTTTCCTTAAAATGTTGGTATTAGTTGCCTTAACAAAGAAACTGATATAGAAGTGTTGACAAGTATATCAAACTATCATTTTGTACTAATTTTAGTACCTACCTGTTGATAAGTATATCTACTACTACTAGTACTATTTTTAGTATTTAATGTTAGTTTGATATACTTATCAACACTACTATAATAGTTTCTATGTTAAGGCAAATGTCAATAAAATATTGTCTCAGATTCTCCACTACCCGCACCTTGTACCTTTGGAGGTGCAGTATGGGCCGCCCTCGAGGGAATAGATTGACGAAGAACTATCTAAGATATAGAAGAAAAAAAATGCGCCCGGATTATCGTTCTACGTGTATATTAAAATGTTACGATACGATAAATTAGATACCGACACACAGCGAAGAATATTAACCAATTTTTGGAAACAAGGGGAACATACTCCAGCAGTGGGTAAATGTAAACAAATTTACCGAAAGCAAAAAAAATGCATTACTACCTACCGAGGGCCCTTCCCGGCGACCACATACTACAAAGTATTTTTTACCCCTATCTACCTAGTAACGTTTCTGATCAACAATGTTTTCATTATGATCCTGTACAAGTCTGCTTCAGAACTTTTTTGAATACTTTGTGTATATCGGATAAAATGGTCCGCACTGCCCATGCAAAATTGAGCCGAGAAGAAATTAGGTACTTTACCTGATGAAAGAGGAAAGTACCATAACCATCTTGTCGTAATATCTGCTTAAATGGTAAAAAGTGTATGTGACCACGCATCTTCATTTTAACCGGTCCCTTCGCACTATACGCGTGAAAGTAGTAGTAAAGTCTATCTGAATAATAACTTATCCTTCAAAAAAATGTTTTCCTTGTAGGTACTAAGAATGGGATCAACTGCAAAACTATGACAGTAAAGCTCTCACACCACGTCAGTACACTGACATAGTGAATGAGCACATGAACGTTGCGTTCTATATCCCAAAGAAAGATATTTGCGACAAATGTCATGCATTTTTAACGTCTCAGCACAAAGAAGATCAAAAAAAGCAAGAGAATTTAAAGCAGGTGAAAAATGGTAGTTTTAAAATCACCCAAAATTGTTTGTGCTACATTTGACTTTCAATGTTTTTTTAATTATCCACATGGAGATGTTAGACTGCTGAATTATAAGCGAAAATTATTGATTTATGCTTTTACGATTTTCGACTTAGCAAACAAAGAGGGTTTCTGCTATATGTGGACAGAATGCACAGCCAAAAGGGGAGCAAATGAAGTGAGCAACTGCTCACACCTTCACAAAAACTCTTATAGATAAAGTGGCAAAACGGTTTATATTTTGGTCAAATAATTGCTCAGGTCAAAATAGAAATCGAGTTGCGTACTCGACGTATACCTAATGTTCTTGTCACAAAAATATAATGTTGACATTACGCACAGGTTTTTGGAGAAATCATAAAAATCATACACAAAATGGGGTGACAGTGTCCACGCTCTTATTGAAAAAGAGTCTAAAGGGAAAATGATTTTTACTCCTGACCAGTTGGTACGCAATAATAAGGTGGACTAAAACCGCAAACAGCCTTACAACGTAATTGAATGAACTCTTCGGATGTTTTTGATTATACACCATTGTTAGGCGGACGCAAATGCAATAGAGATGCGACAAATGTTAATTTAACGTAGAACAAGTCAAAGAGATCAGGGTAGAAAATGGTGTACCGAATTGTCTTTTCTTAAAGAACGACTTAAAGGGTGAGTAATTTGGCTTAAACACAGTTATCACTACTACAAGACGTGGAAGAGATCGTATGGTAACCCGCTAACTATTACAGATGTCAAATATAAAGACCTTATTTCTTTATGTCAATCGGGGGTGATACCTAAAGAATATCATAATTTTTTTTTAATTTTAATTACAGTACAAACATTGGTGATAAGGTTGACCATTCTGATTAGAATATAATATTTCCTTTTTTGCTTGAAGTTAGTCAGCCAAAACAGTTCTTTTTTCATAAGTATACCTAGATACGGTGCAATAAAGAGTTTTTAAGAAGTATTTTAGTTTAGTAACAGAGCATTTGGAAACATTTTATGTTGTATGGTATGAGTCTGTAGTTTGTTGAGAACTGTTTTGATTTACCCTAGGCAGTAATCATAAAATATTAAGACTTAATAATTCAAGCAGTGATGATAAAAGTGATTTAAAAGCCTGATTTTTAGAAGAAAGAGTGGTTTTTCCAAATAAAGATTTGCATTAACATAACTATACTGATTTAATTTAAGTACTCGTACTAAACAGTGTCTTAAAACACTGTGCGTTTATATCGAATCTGGTAAAACAACTAAAATAGAGATTTTTTTTGCGGCGTAAATTATCGACACTACCAGTTTCGTTAGCTACAGCAGTGCTACTGTCGAAGTAAATAATCGAAGCTGCCATTTTCGATAAGACTTTTAAAAATAATACCGGCGTAAAAAATCTAAAGTGGCAGTTTCGATACATGTAATTCTCTTTATCACGACGTATGCTATCGAAACTCAAATTTCCAGAAAACTAATAGAATTTTCCTAAAAACAAATATGCCGCAAGATAAAAGCTTTTTTTATTAGTTATTTTGGATATATAAAATCAATGTAATATTTATATTTTCAGATTTATACCATAAACCAACTTCAAAATGCTGTACTGAAAAGTGCCCAAAATGACTTTCGATGATTTACCTAGGGACCATCGATTTATAGTACAAGCTAAGTTTGGTTCTCAGTCCGTTCTGTCACTTTATAATCATGGCGAATCAAACTAACATAACTTGTCCTAATGGGACTTTAGTGCTAATAAACATTCTTACAACCAACTGTCAAATTATGATTAAAACTTAAGAAAACACTTTTACCAACCACACGGGACCTGTAAGGACAAAAAGGTATAATTAAATATACGAAACTTACATGAACTCAGGGTAGTTTGCTTCAAATGAAAAGTTATTGGAATAGTTTTATTTCTACGTCCATCCCTTAGAGGGCGAACTGTTTACCAACTTACTCTTACAGTTGAGTTAAGCGCTGCTCGTAAACTTTGCTAAGTAAATAGTTGTATAAACATGCGCAAATATAACTTTGTATGTTATTAGTCTTTGTATTCGAACAAGTTGGGACATATTAAGTTTTATTTGTAACTTATAAGTAAATAAGCCCTCTGTTGTTAAGTCAGAGATTGCGGTTTGACTTTAGACGCTCGGTCGGTCGAACGATTGAACGCGCCACACCGGCGAGTTTAAGTAGTCCCGTCAGAGTGCACAAAACATATTTTAGCGCGTGCATTCTCAAATTGGCAACAGGGTTCCAGTCGATAAGATCGAACGTATAAGGCTGCTTAATTGGGATTGACCAAAAAAAATTACTCACGGTTTTTACTTTCTGATTCGAAAGAATAGGAAATTTTAAGACACCAAATTCATTAATTTTGTATGTGACCCAATAGTTATTTAGCAGACATTTTATGGATGACATGATTATTTTAAATTTGGGATGTCATTTTCTAATAAATTACAACAATTAAATGATATCCAATGAAAAAAAGTGATTGTAATAGTGTATTAAAACATACTATTTCAAGCTGTTTTCGGCTTACCCGTATGATACACGTGGGAGGGCTTCAAGCCGAAAACGAAAGTCAAACAAAGGTTGAATATACTTTTGTCGAAATATCCAAAATAGATAAATATTTCTAAAACTTAATAATGCAGAACGGCTTTAAGACCCTATTCCTCGAAATGGTTTTCGAATTGGAGTAATTGTAAAAATATGAACAATCCCAATTGAGCATACACACGCTAAAATGTGTTCTATGCGCTCTGACAGGACTACGTAAACTCGCCGGTGTATCGCGTTTTTCACTCGTTCGACCGACAAAGTGAGAAGGCCTTTGAATCGAGTTGGCCTTCAAAAAGTTTCAATCTTTAAGTTAAAATCAGAATCATATTTTGAGTACTCATTAATCAATGTATACAAGTCTGAAATTGATAGAATATTTTTATGTATTCAGTTGCTGTATAAGTAATTCATGTGTTACTGCGGCACTCAGAGACGTCAATTAAATTTAATGCTTGTTTACGTGTTGTCTTATTCTACTGCTATAGCGAAGAAAGAGATAGCAGCAACTTTAATCAAACATTAAATTTAATTGACGTCAATCAAACAAATTACTTTCGTAGCCATAGCTAACTATAGAGTGTATCTAAAGGTTCAATTTAAAATAAAAGCTCTATCCTTAAAGCTATTTAAATTCCACTCTACAAATCATCATAATGGCATAACTGCATTTTATACAGAAAATCCACTGCGACCAATAAATTATTCCACACCCCATTTCGACCATTAGAATCGATAACAGCTAGTCTACTTGAATCGAGCTGAATGTTAAATTTGTTTCAACTTTTGTTATAGCGGTTAAATTTTCTTCACTATCCCCTAAAGGAACAAGTTAAATTGTGTTCGCCGAGTACAGCAAACATACTTTTTAATATGAAACTGTTGCTTTACACATTGCGTATTTTAGTTTTGTTTCAGGTTAAAATTGGATTTAGTTTTACTTGTTAATTGTTGGTTTTGAAACAGTGTTACGCTTGGTTGTTCTGTTGGTAGTACGCAGGACCTTTTTGAAAAGTTAGTTCATGTATTATTTAGTTTAAACGCAGTCTGTTTTTGTGTTTCTTGATTACACGTGATTAAGTTTATGGGCGGTAGTTATTAAAAAAACAGGTTAAAATAGTATACTAAATTGGATTTACGTTTGTTAACTGTGATAAATGATTTATTTATTTATTTAAAAATAATTACATAGCATAACAGTTTAACACTACAGCACTGTGAATTACAAACTAAATATAAATTAATAACGACAGTCAAATCAATAATAAAACATAATAAAAGACATGACAATATAGATATTATTTACACCGAAGAAATGCGGGCATCCATCTTCTCGCATAACTTCAAACATTCAATACACACAACCTTCCATCCACTGGCAAATACATCACAATCAGGGGCAGACTCGACAAGCGTGTTCACCAAATGCAAGGCGTGAACCAGTGGCGACTTGGAGTGAGCTAGAGTTCGCAATATATATGATATTTAGATTAAAAAGTAATAGGTGCTAAGGGGACATTATTAGTTCTATATAAAACGTCCAACGTTTTTTTAAAAAACCTATGAATACTCTAAAAAACAAGAATGCGATTTTGTAATCAGCATAAATCAGCTAAAAAAATAGTCGTTTTCATTGAATTACGATCGAAGCAGGATATCAAATATTAGTTCTATAGCCTACGAATAGGTACTCCAAAAACCAAAAGAATGCAATATTGTAATCAGCATAAATCAGCATAAAAATGGTCGCTTTCATTGAATTACGATCGACAGCAATATAGCAAATATTAGTTGCATAGAAAACGTCCTACTACATTGTTTTTTTTTAAAACCTACGAATACCCCAGTTAATTTGTATAAAATGTGCTTAATAAAGTACATCATACTATGTTCTATCAATTTGGGTTATTTATGTTTAAGAAAACATACTAGAAAGTAATAAATTATTATTTTTACCTAATAACGGCTATATCTCGAAACCGGATATTTATTATTGGCCTCTTTTTGCATAACTATTAAAGATAAACTATTTTATTCTTAACCTTTACAACACTCTGTCACAACAAAGTAATATTAGTAGACCCTACGATTTACATTATAACACTTTTTTATGACACGGTTCTATGGTAAGTATCAATAAATTTGTTTAGATATATATTTAAGATATATTTCTCTATTTAAGTATTTAATATATCGTTGTCTAGTACCCAAAGTATATATAAGCCTAAGCTTAGTTTGGGACTAGGTCAGTTGGTGTGAGATTGTCCCCGTGTGCTTATTTTATTATTTTATAGTAATTGTATCACTGTGCACCAAACTTTATAGGTTCTAAATGGTCGTAATATTCTCACATTTTTGATACAACTGACTTATACATTTGCAAAGATTTTCAATTTTATGATTCCCGGAATATTGTTTTAGGAAAGCGAAAAATTTTTTTTCTTCTTCTTTCGATAAAAGCAAAACCATAATAAATAATAACAATGTTTGATTTTACGGAAGTTTAGAAAATTAGCCATATTTAATTATTAAAAAACCTAACATAATATTCTGGACCATTATAAAAGGAGCTTCAATGTGCTTTAACATCAACATTCTAGGACATCCGGTATAATCCATAATTTGGACATGCAGAAATATTTTTATATTTTAAATTAACAGCTTACCAAATAAAAAATAAAACTATTTCAAAGAACATCACTAAACTTCATTAAGTTAATACTGAAAGAATATTTCAAAGAACTCCTTTGTTCTTTACTAACTAAATACTGGCCACATAAACACAAAGAACTCACCAAGTGCTGACATTTGACAGTAACGTTCACTTGTCACAATGACTTTGACAGCTTGACGATGGATAATGAAACTTAATGGCTATTAAATTACAACCTTTTTATACCAGTGGCTAAAAAAAGGAACTAAAACGGAGTCGTACATTTTATACCGAAAATTTTCAGACAGTGGCGCCGCTGATACTATTGGAAAGTTTTTTATTATAGCAGAATTATGGCGACGACTTTATGCATTTTTAAATCGTGAATAAATTAATTTAATAATAGCTTTAATCGAATAACGAAGTTTTGCGTTTTTTTATAAGTAGGTACTGCACTGGATATATTCTGTGTTTAAATTTAATAATAACTATCGACCCGCCCTAGCTTCGCTTCGGTTTATGTGAGTATGATATTTAGCCTATAGCCTTCCTCGATAAATGGGCTATCTAACACTAAAATAATTTTTCAAATCGGACCAGTATTTCCTGAAATTAGCGCGTTCAAGCAAAAGAACAAACAATATTATTAGTATATGTAGATTAAATGTGTGACATATTCTGTCAACAGCAACATGCTTGTGTATAACCTTAACAAAAAAACGCCTTTAGGGAGTTTTTAAAATAATGTATTTTCGGACAGGTCATCGCAAAAAGAGTTATAGAAATAGAACAAGATTCAATGGAGTCGAAATACCTAAGATTATGATTATCTAAAGTGGATTGTATCATAATTTAAATTTGACCTTTTTTAATTGCATGTCTGTCATAGTTTTGTCAATGTGACATTCCTGACACAGTTTTTTGACAATTGAAATTAGTCTTCCGATAACCTTCCGAGAGGGAAGATGGAAGACTAAAACATGTCCGGCTTTTACTTTTGATTTACTCTTGGCAAAATCTCTGCTAAACAATGCGGTGGACCGCCACAAATGAAAATAGCAAAATTATTTGCTTATGGTTATAACTTCATATTTTAAATATGGTGAAATTAAAAACGGCTAATAACTAGATTAAGAAATATCCCGAGCATGTGACATTCGTATTAAACAGTAAAGAAATATAATATTAACAAACATGTTACCTCAGCAAATCACAGAAGGAAGCTAGTACACCGGAAACGTCTTATGATACTATTTGCATCGATTTATGTTAATGGCATATACCTTTACAAACATTTATGGTAAATTTTGAGTGAACGCTATAAATGTAATTGAATGGTATAAATAAATAAATAATAATAAATATCAGGGACAATTTCACACAAATCGGCCTATTCCTAAACTAAGCTCAAGGCTTGTACTGTGGGTACTAGGCACAATAAACTTACTTATATAGGTAAATACATACATAAATACATAGAAAACACCCAAGACTCAGGAATTAAATAATACGTTACTTTAAATACGACTCTATTAATCTTGTTCTATTACTGAGTTGCGATTGTTTTGCCATGTCCTGTCCGATCTATGTTGATCATAAATCATAAAGTAAACATGTAACTACTATTTCTTCAAATTGCTGTTGATATATACATACATACATACGCCTTTATACCCAGAGTGAGGTAGGCGGAGCTATAGAATTACTAACAACTCTAAAAACTTGCTCATAATTCTGTAACCACATTTTGCACAATTAAGCTAAACCCGTGTGGTTGCCGGGTTAGAATAGTGCCACTCCATATCTTTCCGTGGATGTCGTAAGAGACGGCTAAGGGAATAAAGGTGTATAGTACTGTTAGGCGATGGGCTTGCAACCTGTCACTAATACACTGGTAAAAATCTTAGCCTAAAAGTGCAAAATGTGGTTACAGAATTATTAACAAGTTTTTAGAGTTGTTGGTAATTCTGTAGCTCTGCCTACCCCACTCTGGGAATAAAGGCGTGAGTTCATGTATGTATGTAAGCTAAATCGTTTACCAGCGTATTAGGAACAGGTTGCAAGCCCATCGCCTAACAGTACTACACAGCCTTTATTCTCTTAGTCGTCTCTTACGATATCTACTTGAAGACATAGTGACTGTTGATTAAATTACGTAAATGAAAGGTAACGTAAAGTTGTCGATTATTACGTTTTTTTAATAATATAATTAAAAAAACGTGAAATGGCGTCGAAAGCCAGGTATATACGTTGCTAGTGTAATAATTATGTAATTACTTCACCAGTAAAAGTCTATACCGAGCCCTTTGATTGCCTTCGGAGTTTCCCCCGTATAATTATTTTACAATAGCTCTATAATTACTACACGAGACTTTTAAAAATCCAACCATTGAAACAATGAAAAAATATAGTCGCAATACTGAATTATTAGACGGTATTGACTCATTTTCGTGAGAACTATCAATCAAATCGAATTAAAAATAAGTGGCCCCAATTTTTACACTTAAATAGCGATGTAAGACAAGGCTGCGTATTTTTTTTTTGTCGATAATTATCCTTTTTATTGTTTTAAAATAAACTACCAAGAAAAAGCCTTGTCAGTGTATTGCCGCCATATTTATTGATTTATTTAATCTTTACTATACAAAACAATAACGAGTACAAAAGGTGAACTAAATGCCTAATGTCAAAGGTAGTTAGAGACATTTTAGAGTTTTAATTTTAATAGGTCGTTCCTTTTTCAAACTTGCGTAAGAAAATTCGTCAATAAACGATATAATCGATATTTACTAGCTCTGAGTGCGGCAGATAATCTCAGAAGCCACAGCGAACCTTAAAAATACTTTAAAAAGTGTTAATTCTTGAAATATTGTCGATAAAACTGAAAAACTGCGTAACTGACATATTCAATAGGGAGCAAAATGCACCTTTCTTATTAAGTCAATAAGGCGCATCTTGCTCCTATGTCAATTTGTTAGTTGCGCGGTTTAGCAGTGTCACCGACACCATCATCTTATGTATTAACCTAATCAGCAGTGTTTTCATTGTTGTGTTTCGATACGGGGATAAAAAAAAAAGACTGGCATGAGGTATATTAGTCCTCAAGGTTAAAAACAGGAAATACTGGAAAAGGGCCGAATCTTAAGTACCCGAAACCGACGTGCGTGCATGACTCGATATATGAATGTGGAAGAAGCGAAAGAAATTTGTCAAGATCGTAGCAAGTGGAAAGAAGTGGTCTCGGCCTACCCCTCTGGGAAACAGGCGTAATTTAATGTATGTAGGTTAAAAACATTTGCAGTCTTAGGACTGCAATCTTGAGATTGTAGTCTTGACTTTGCAAATGTGTATGGATCTCACATACCACTCACCCATTATCCTTAATGGTTTAAAAAGTCTGTATTTCATTTCAAGATTATGCGCGCAATTAATAAAAAAAGTCTTAACACTGATCCCATATTATATTACATCGGACTTGATCTTTATTATCACTCCAGTATCTCCTTTCGTATATTAAATCCAATTCGCTGTCACGCTCAGTTGCCTCGTTTCGATAGTATTTAGTATTTACGGGTTATTTCTTAACATTATGTGTTAATATATGCATATCACACACACACACACACACTCACACACACACACACACACACACACACCACATATGGCTAAGTTTTGTTGTTTTTGAATTTTTCTCACCTCATATTATGCAAGTTGTTAAAATTGTTGCTTGTTTCACCTACCTGTATTTTTGTGGACATCTTTTATTGGCTTACTGTTTTGTATCATGTTGAACTTGTTTTAATAAAATGTATTGCTGTTGATGCCCCAAATAAATAAAATAAAAATAAAATAAATAAATAAATAAAATAAAATAATGTACAAAAATGGTACGTATTTTTTTTTGACAATTTGAGGTACATACAACAAACATAAAACTAGTAAACCCAATCAACCACTTTAAAATTTAAGCTAATAACCTAAGTGAAACTAATTTACAATTAAAAAAACTAAATCAAAATCGGAAACAAATACTCAGAAATACCAATTACATAATGTAAAGGGTCATTCCACCGTTTCGGGTGTTACACGAACTCACAATAATAGGTGTATTTCGATATTGTAATAAGGAACTAGGAAAATTACTATTAGAAACTATTTTATTTTCCCGAACACGTATAATTATAAGTATTAGAACTATAACGAGATAATTAAACTAGCAACCAGGGACCCGACCACCCATTCTCCGATAAAAGCCCTTAAAAAACTTACCTCTTGAAGTACAACCCACTAAAAGAATAACCCCTTTGGAAAAAATATACGACTTAGTTGTTTGTTAAACTAGCCATTCACATAAGGGAAACCAAAAGAGCATTAGTGAATTGATATTCCTCTTATTGCATAACCAAATGTAAGGGTAACTCTTAAAAATAGGCCTTAAAATGCCTATAGAACGGCTTTTTATAAGGGTAACCCTTATAAGTAGCGCTTAAAAAGCCAATCGAATGGCTTTTTTAAGTTAAAAGGATATTGGTAACACTCAAAATATAGCGCTACAAAAGCAAAATCGAGCAAGACGTACCCGAAACAGATTTGGTAAATTATAAATAGCACTTTAAAAAGCAAATCGAACTATTTTTCAAGCGATACGGCTTTTCTAAAAAAAACAACCAGATTTTTATTAATTATATATCTAAACTACTACAATTTGAAGTAAATAAATTAAAACACAGTAAAGAAAATAAAATAAAATACAGAAGCTCAGCGTGGCAAGGCCGCACCATCATCGAAACCAAATAATTTGGGATGGGATAGCGGGCCGGGCCTTCTTAACAACACTGTATTTCCGTTCGTAATAAATATTTTCATTTATCTCTAAAGGCAACATTAATACCTAATAAAAGTAAAATTTAAAATTCCCCTTTTACTTCGCACCTGCCATTTTTAATCAACACTTATATTTCCTTGCATAGTTTTTCAGCTATAAATTTAAAAACTATATTCCACAAAACTAAACCTTTCTGTTCTCAACCCTAATGCAACGTTTTACAGTTCACCACTTTTGTTGGTTTTACTTTTTTTAGTGCAATAAATTGTGAACCTTATTCTTTAGTATAGGAGTTCCTATTTGTTTGGGTATTGTTGGTGTTGAAATATGTCAGAGTTTCCTTAGCAATATATCGTTCACTGTAGAGTACTTTTAAAACAATTCTTTAAAAAGCTGAGAAACTGAAAGTTAGACGCCAGCGGTCGTTTATAATTCAAACGTTTTTAGAACTTCCACGACTAATAAGAACAAAGTTACGTATTCAGAAATAAGTGGACATTGTTTTGTGATTACAATGAAAAGTATGCAAATGTTATACGTTATTTTAAAAGGTAAAATTAAAAGAAAACCTGAAAAGAAATAAGTTCGCCTTTGTACTTGTTTTGTTTTTGTTATATTACCTTTTATTCTTGTTGTTTATTCTTGTAAAGTAAAAACTTTACATACATACATCTTGCTCCAGTTAAATCATTAATGAGCACTCTAAATACTTAAACGTTTATTGCACTCCACAATATGTTGGTAGTTGACAGGATAACTTAAGCTATTACAGAAATATCTTATTTTCACTATCTCAGAAATATAATATGGTTTAATTCTCTGTAAAAGGAAATAATTGCGATTGGAGCGAAAACACTTGATTTTGAGTCTTGTAGGTCTTTTATGTAGTAAAATCAAGTTCATAAATATGTGTACAATTTAGTACTTTGTCTGTTTAATGTCATGTTTAAACTGCCATATATGAATTGTCACAGCGATTAAAATGACAAGGTACATAAATAAAATAAATAAATAAAACAAGCTGTTCGCTGCGACTCCGTCCGAGTAGAAGTTATTTCTCGCTTTACCTTCGGGATTTAACTAAAGTGTCTGAAAACGTATCAGATATAAAATTTAAATTTAATTACTTTCACATTAATAACATTAGTATGGCTAAGTGTGTATTTCTCTATATACCTAACTATATTTATCGCTTATAGCGTATTCCAGAGTAAAAAGAACTTCGTAGCATAATTTTATGAGAGGATTCTTTCGATAAATATTTTTGACTGTTCTAGTACCCATAGTACAGTCGAAGTCAAAAATATATTTACACTTTATTACCTTGTCTATTTAACGTCATGTTTAAATTGTCACAGCGATTAAAGTGACAACGTGCTAAAGTGTAAACATATTTATGACTTCGACTGTATAATACCTACTAGAGCTTTGTTACTAGATCAATCTTTGCCAGATTGTCCTGAGATATCTATTTGCTATATCATATCTGAAATATCCAAATTCAACTATACTGTTAAACGGACAAGAGCGTGCCACCATCCATCAAAGTATTAGATAATGAAAACAATGAAAACTAAACCAACAAAGCAACAATAGATCCTTAGTATAAACCAAACGAAAAAGGATCCATGAAAGCGGATAAATCGATAAAGGCAACATTAATGCAGCTAAACATTAATATCAACCGATCCCCCGCAGCCACAAGTCGCGCCAGATGCCTCGCCGTCAGGTGTCGCAGCTTTAATAAAGCTAGTCTACTCTGTGATGAAATCGCTGAGATTCTCAATTAGAACTCGAAAGTACTTGGACATCCCTAATATGGCTGCGTTTATCATTTGATAAAGTTTGGATAAGGGATCCGTCACCTTCTGACACGTATGTAAGTACGAGAGTGACGGATGCTTTATAGCTACATTTGACACGCGATAAAGATGCAAGCATACCTAGGACCGAAGGTTTCGAAATTTGAAAATGACAAGGAACGGTGGGGCTATTGCCTAGCGCACTCGAAATCACAAATGTTTTCATTTTAATTGAAGGCTTGTTTTCATACAAAATGATAACAATTCTTTAACTTTGAAGTTGTGATTGCGATGGCCACTCACGGCCGTATTAATTAACTCATCTTGGCTGAGAGGCCCGCCACAAGATACGTCAAAGTAAACGTCAAACCATAGAATACTGTCATTGTTGACGCATCTCGAGACGAGCATTAGAGTTGAGATTACTTTATCAATACGGCCGTCAGAGTCGGTTCGACAGTTAAGTCGTTCTTTAGGGACGAATTTTCATCAAAAGCTTAAATAAATTTCTGTAAAAAAAAAAATGCGACGACAACGATGCTGACTGTAGGTACTTTTTTTTGCACATTTGTCATTTACTCGTCATGACTATTCTAACAAGCCCTTACGATGGGTGTAATTTAGGACTTCCAATGGCCACCCTGAGTCTCCATCATCAGATCAGCTCGATGGTACTATAACTATTGTATTGTCATCAGAACTAAAAGCTTATGTCAATTTTCAGAATCATCTAAAACCGGGAAGATTTGACCCTTACTTACATACATACATACATTGCAAGTTAAATAAAAGCTTGTAAAAAGGAACGTGTTAATGGTCTCTAAAATGTCTCTGAGCTACTGTTATACCAAAGAACGCGACTATAATTCTTTTCATATGTTATTGGGACTTTGACAGATGTCATTTGGCAAATTTAACGATGCTGCTAATGAAAATCGCATGAATTTTCTTACTTATCGATAAGGTTTCGTACGTATACATTTTGTCGAATTTCAAAAATCGCTAACTGAGTATTATGCATATTGCCTCGACCCTTAATTATTTCTTCATTTTTCGCTACCAATTAAGATCTTGACTTACGAATGTTTTAAGATCCTGTTAGCTATTTACACATCACAAGCTTATTTCGTTTTTCGTTCAAGTAGTCAAACTCGTCTAAGACCTACTAGGGGTTACGGACCTTCCAACTAACACTTGAGTTTGAGTATAATTATGTTTGAAAACTTTGCATTGTTCTGTATAATCATGCCCCGGACCATGTAGGTTTGGCGTCAAACCAAAATAAGAGAAAACACAGGAGAAATTGAAACACATATTATTTATCCTAATTAAAAGAAACCCAAGAAAATACAGCGTAAGACGAGACGTTAATCCTACATGATTATTTGGGTAAAGAATGTTGAACCTTAATTGCAAGGTGCGTCCAAACCCGAGGGAGGAAAACATCTAACTCCTTATAGTCCTGCTTTCCTGTCACATGCCTTGTGTAGAAGTAGATTGAAAAACATATTTAGTTGTTAATGGCAGCAGGTTGATTTGCAATCATTTCACAAAAAAAAAAACTTACTTCAACCAAATGCATGCGTGTCAGTTTGAGATAGCAGGAGTGTTATTCTCTCAAAAACAACGGACGGTTGGACGAACGAGCGAAATTGCAGAGCGAAGAATACACATTTTAGCGCGTGCATTTTTAATTTGGCAGCATGGCTTCTGTCGACAAGATCGAACGTATAAGGCTGCCTAATTGTGAATGCACGCGCTAAAATGTGTTTTGTTCTCTCTGACGGGACTACTTAAACTTGCCGCTGCGATTCCGCTCGTTCGCCCGACCGTCCGTTGTTTGTGAGGGAATAACACCCCTGTGCAACAGCAAATTTATTCAATGTTTTTTTTTTTAAATTTGATTGTCGTTACTGGTTTAATTTTCTTTAATGGCAAATAAAGTGATAATCGCTAGTATTTGTTCCTTTGTAGGCGTATGTTCAGTTTCGTAACCGTAATAGCTTATGGTCATAATTTAAGACTAGAGGGGCTATTGCCTAACGCACTCGCAATCGCAATTGGCTTCAAAGCGGAAGCTTGTTTTCATTTTGTACGCAGACAAGCCTTCGAGTTTCAAAATGAAAATGATTGCAATCACGAATTCGTTAGGCAATAGCCCTCAGGTCAGTCTAAGGATTGTCTCCTGATATTGGTTTCTCTTAAAATCATAACTTGACTTTACAAAGTTAACGTAAGCGGTAAACAGCACAAAGAAAGCGCTGGCAGCCATTGCGGTATGACGTCAGTTAGCACAGTCGAACGAGCAGCAAACGCATTTTGTGCTTCACTGGCTGAAGTTAGAGGGGAATATTCGCATGATCTATTGTAAACGAATCTTTGTCTTGCAAATAAATCTGTTATCGAAATATGATATATCGAATTAGAAATAGAAATAACATTTTCGGAGAAAATATTTGCAGAAATGTTATTTATCAGTTAAAAATAGCTTGATGAGTGAACGATCCCTTGAGGTCTTTATATTGACCAATCCGAGGGGCTATTGCTTAACGCACTCGCAATCGCAATTATTTTCATTTTGAAAATCGAATGCTTGTCTGCATACAAAATGAAAACAATTGTCCCGCTTTGAAGCCAATTGAGATTGCGAGTGCGTTAGGCAATAGCGACGCAGTTCTGCCGACAGTTAATAAAAACTGGTGAACACAAATTTAGTTTCAGATATCGCAGTTGGCTACATTATCAACATAATCATAATATTTAGGATAAGGATATGCGCTAGAATGATTTTCTTTAACGCACTTGCCATCGAAATTATGCGTTTTTTCACGTGATACTTCTTTTGTTTCATTCTAGGCTTGCATAATGCATATTAATAAATTTCCTAGTACCCGTTCAAGATACTAGGTAAATCAGAAAACTGTTTTCATTTATTACTGGCTGTAAATGCTTCAAGCAAATATGAACACAGTAACGTTAAAGTAGATTGCGTAAAACTGTTGATCTCGTCTTTAGGTAGGTATGTCTTCCTTTGGAAACCTGCCTGAAAATGTTAAGATCCATGTTTCATAGTTTACACGGGTATAATAGTACAGGGAGTTGGTATACTAATAAAAAGTTCAGTCATGTAACCCTGCAGGGCACCGCAGTATTGTTACTTAAAGAAAAAGAAAGAAAAGAAAAATACATTTATTCACTACACACACAGGACACACAGAATAAAGTATAACAGAAAACTGCAATAAACAAGTAGGTAGTGAGTGTCTTCGCGGCAGTGAATCGGGCACTGGCTCAGCATAATGCTGAGGTGTTAGACACCTGCAGCCCTGATTTTCAGCCAGCTCCGAGTGTGACAGACGGACGGTACGCTAAACGAATAAAGTGTAATTTAAAATAATACATACATACATACATTAAATCACGCCTGTTTCCCAGAGGGGTAGGCAGATACCACTTCTTTCCACTTGCTACGATCTTGACAAATTTATTTCGCTTCTTCCACATTCATACATCGAGTCATGCACGCATGTCGCTTTCGGGTACTTAAGATTCGGCCCTTTTCCAGTATTTCACCGATTTGACTCGAAAAAGTACGCCTAGGGCGGCCCCTTCTGACCTGTCCACTCACTTTCGATCTGTATATCTCTTTCGTCAATCTTCTTTCATCCATCCTTTCCAAATGACCGAACCATAGAAGCATGCATTTATTTATTTATACTATTAAACAAATACTTACTTACGAGTACTTACTTACTTATATACGTACTAATATTCAATTACACAATACATTAAACGGACAAGCTAAAATGTATCCAAATAAAGTTAAATACACATAATGTACATGTCACACATTCTTTTATTTACGAGAATCTCGACGAGCGTAACTGAGATTTGATATTGTACCAGAACAAGGCAATGTTATTCTGAATGCTATTAAATCAAGTAATACTCGAAACAATGAACAAACAACGGATCTCGTATCGCGTGAAGCGAAATCCTTGAACGCGATGTTTACGCGTGGCCGATTCCTTGCGCACATATTAGCGCCTAAAGAATCGAACGGCACAAAGCCAGTTATTTTAAATAGATTAACGGTATCTTTTTGGGTTCGGAAAAGGGAATTATGTATGATTTTTTTTAAACGTATTTTGACAATAGGTATATGAAAATGCCGTAAAAGAGATCACCAAAAGTGAATTTAAAGTATTGAAAATAAGAAAGAATGGGTTATCGATGTGGCTGTATTTTAATGTCCACATTAAAGTATCGGTCCGATACTTTAATCTAAATATTAAGATACAAGGCAACCACAAATACAGGTTTCTCACATATTGTAGAAAACTTATGATATGCATGTACTCGTACATAAAGTTATTTATATGCGACTGCACGGATACCTTTCGGCTCGTTTCATAAAACAACACTCGTGTCATTAATGCCTCTCATTATGCACCAGTCTTATAAACTACTATTATAATATTATAGGGATTATTAGACCAAATCGCAGTATCCAGGTTATTTATAAATGTTATAATTGTTAAAAAAACAGTTTTTTTTATAACGAATCCACATTCAGCGTTCTTTATCATTTGACATGGCCTTTTCAAGACAACCCCTACACACATACTCTTGAGTATTCATACTCTCCATAATAAAGTACTCGTGGAACCGGCAAAAAACTCCGCGACGCTATCATCGAGTGTTATGTAAATGTGGACAGATAAGTTTGTGAACTCCTGCTCTCACTTTGAACTGTATAAAATGGTAAAAGAGGAATATTTGATGAGGAAGAAGTGTTTTAAATTGGAAATATTCATTTATGTTGTGTTTTTAAAGCGATATAGTTAATTATTTTATCCATGGTTGTGAACAATTAGCAGTTTTGAAACCACTATCAAGTTAGTATTTCAATTAAAATAAAATATACTCGTACCTTCCAATCCACTCATGTATAAAAGTGGTTCAGCGTCATCAATTTTAAGATTAGGTTTTATAAGGAACTATTTTTTGTTCCCCGTCTGGTTGCCGGGTAACAATGGTGCCACTCTATGTCTTCCCGTGGATGTCGTAGTAGGATGTGTCCCATATGCTACATGGAACTACGAATTTCGTATGGAACATTACGTCATAGCTTAATACAACATGCGAAGTTCCATGGAACAAATCATACCCTGGTAAGAGGCGACTAAGGGAATAAAAGCTGTTAGGCGACAGCCGTACTGTTAGGCGACAGGCTTGCAACCTGTCACTATTATGCTGGTAAACATCTTGGCCTCATTATGCAAAATGTGGCTACAGAATTATTAACAAGTGTTTAGAGTTGTAGGTAATTCTATTATAGCTCTGCCTACTCTGGGATTACAGGCTTGAATGTGTGTAGGTAACTTTTTTTTAGCAAGTTTCATTTTCTCTTATTTTATGATCATCATCACCATGGCAGCCTTAACATGTCCACTGCTGAACATAGGCCTTCTCCAAATGTCTTCATCATAATGGATCCTCGCACTGGTATATTAGAAAAGCTCATGAACATGTCATAACTTTATCAATTGAAACCTTTCTTAATTTTTTTTATCCATTTTTAGCAATCGTTATTCGCTTATGCCCTTACATATAAACGTGAAATAACCGTGGGGTTGCTAAAACATGCTGTGTTCTTATCTGTCATTGTGACATTTTAATTTGACAGATAAGGACAAAGCATGGTTAAGCTACGGTTACTCCGCGTTTAAAGAAGATGTAGTGACTAATATTGAAAAGGGCATGCTTCGATGGTTCGTTCATTTGGAAAGGATGGATGAAAGAAGATTGACGAAAGAGATATACAGATCGAAAGTGAGTGGACGGGTCGGAAGGGGCCGCCCTAGGCGTACTTATTCGAGTCAAATCGGATAAATACTGGAAAAGGGCCGAATCTTAAGTACCTGAAACCGACGTGCGTGCATGACTTGATATATGAATGTGGAAGAAGCGAAAGAAATTTGTCAAGATCGTAGCAAGTGGAAAGAAGTGGTCTCTATGTATGTAAGTAAGGGCATTAGTCATATTGTCATCTACATATGTATAAGTTATCCTTATTATAAACCTTTTTACAACGCTATTCAACTCGCATACAGTGACTTTACAAAGTTAAGGGCAACCCTAATGTAGCTAACTTTTAACTTACTCCAGCACTCTCCTTAAAAATTCAGAAGCAAAAGTGACATGCGACTCAACTAACTTATTAACATCCGCCAAGTCACTTTCGGGATCGCTTGCAAACTTTGAATTATTCTTTGCAAGTTTGGCGATGGAGATTCCTTTTAGATATTCATTGGGATGAGGAAAGAGTTGTGTGGATAGCATACTTGGTGGAGACAAAACGAGTATGTAAAAAAAAGTAAGTATAATAATAATGTACTGTACGAAAACGGCTATTACACAAATATTAAAATTACTGAGATAGCTGTAATACAAAGGTGAACTTAACCATTTAAGAGATCTGACTAAGCCTCTAAATGATTAAGACAGAAAAAAATATAAATGTTTGTTTGGCAAATAAGATTGAGTACCATAGAAAGATGATAGAGTATCGAGACTAAATTGATAAAGAATAATAGAAGAAATTAGTACCTTCTACATATAGGTGAACATAAAATCAAGGTAGAATTTTATATAAAAGATAGACATAAGGGGGCCTAATATGGCTACCGTTTATTGCGTGATCAATTTTGATAAGGCATTCGTCACCTTCTGACACATAAATAAGTACACGTGTCAAAAAGTGACGGATGCTTTATCCACATTTGACAGCTCAGCTACTTTAAGCTAATAAAAGTGAAGGCCATTCACTAAAGAGTTGAGTCAGGAAGTAAAAAGGACGGCGCAGAAGGAAGAAAAATCACAAATAATCGCGTAAACGTCTACTTCGCTCGAATTAAGGTGATAGTAATAGGGATTATCTGTGTTGCGAATTGTATTTCATTTCGTTTAGCTTTGTATTATCCTTATATCTTTATTATATTTTTTCTTAAAAATGTTATTACTGTAATAACTTATGTTAATTCTTGATAACGTGGTTAGCCTAGTTTAAAGCGACCCTGCCAAAGACGGTATCGGTCTCTGGTTCTGTTTCGAGAAGGGCCAGTATTTGTGTAATGTTTTCTACGTATATATATAGATTTTTGAACCATATTCCAAGTCTAGAGCTTATTTTGGAACTAGGTCAAAGTTTATGTCCCCTGATATTATTATTTGGGTCATTATTTGGCCCTTTGTTCCGAATCACTTTCAAGGTCATACTTTTGTAGAAGTGGCTGCAGATTTCAATTTCGTTTCTGGTTAGGTATCTAAGTTTACCGGATATCTAACAAATATCCAAAAACGGCATCAAAATATACGCCCAATTCTTCAAAAATATGTCCACAAAAATGAAGCGGTTGAAATGCTCAAATAAAGATCCATTTATTTTCACGTTTCGTACACGGCGTTGAGTAGGTGTTTTTAATACCTAAAACAAGCACAACATTTTTTAGTTCAAATCGGTCTAGCTAATTTAGATTTTTTGGTCGACTAACGAAGAGTAATTAAATTTTTATATTTATACGTTAGTTCTAAAATTTTACTAACATGTTAATGCTCTTTTCAAACATTGTTCTGTCTTTACCTTATTCCAAGCTATTATTGATCAGGTATCCTTGGATCACACTCAGTGTTTTCTTTTACCAGCGAAATTAACACAGTATGGCACCCGCCACGGCCTATGGTCACGGTAGACATGTGGACTTAAAAAAACGGCATGTGTAAGAGAGCGCGATTCCTGCTTATTACAGTAACCAGTTTCTCAAGACAATACCGTAACTTCATTATATCCGTATCACCAATTACAACATTGCACCTCAAGAAATAAGGTTACGAACTACTTGTGTTTGATATTGAGTTATTCCGGTTCTGAGGAGGGTTTGTGCCTGTCTTGCGGGCAACGGGGCGTAAACACACTCGTACGTTTGGTCGCGTGCTAGGGTCTAAGATAACGAACTGGTTTGGACGGAGGGCATATCAGGTTAATTAAGTTTTTTTTTTAAGTTAAGACTTACGTTTTTTTTTATATAAATGTCTCAGGAATTTATACCTTTTTTAACCATGTCAATGATATTTTTCGTGTAGTTAGGAGCTAATTTTTAATCTAATTTAATTCGTAATATGTTTACGACACTCGTCGACACTCCACGCTTCAAATCCGTCCCATTTAAGTAGTCTTTTACTTCATAGTGAAAAATGGATATCTTTATTCGTAAAATAAATCTCTTAAAAGTAAATTAATCGTAGAAAACCTTAGCAAAAATGCATCTTGCTTAAGATAACGCATCCTCCATATTCACGCAAGCGCGCAAAGTACCTAAACATTTGTTTCGCCACGGCACGTAACCAGCGTATCAGACACGAACCGCTGCGTATTTCTGTGGCGTGAATAGTTCAAATTGAAATGATTTGATTAAAGAAACTCCTCTGCTGTGTAAGGAAATAAGCGCCAAGTGACAGGTGATCACCAAAGTGATCGCCTAACGCTAGCGTTCGTGAACGATGGCAACTTGTCTAGCCCCACTGTGTAGGAAAAAAAAAGCCTAATAACTGCATGTATTTTTCGAATGGGAAGATTTATATTTTCAAAGCGACAGTATAAAAGTAACTTGTTTAGCCGAAGCCTGGTCATTTCCCTTCTTCATGCCATAAAAAAAAGATTTTTACATTTCTGCGGTCGTTTTTTGCGGATTGCACCTCATAGAATCGCTGCAGAACACAAAGAATACCTATGACATGTTTGGGCAGTCGTCAGTCAATTGCATACATTATATCAGGCTCTATTTACTCCGTAAACCATATAGCTTCCGTATCTATAACAGCCTACCACCGGAAATACAAAGTGCGCCTTCCTATCAGATTTATGTAAAACGATTAAAACACTTTCTTTTAAAAGAGGCTTTTTATAGTGTGAAGGAGTTCTATAATAAATAATTTAATTTATATAATAATTGTAGATAATAAATTTCATCCATTTTGGTAATAACATATAAGTAAAGGGGACATATTTAATATTTAATTAAATAATAGTGTTTTTGTTTAGGATTAAGAATTTCAGTTTTTGATTTTTGTTTTAGTGTTTTGATAATTATTTTACCTATTTTATTTTTAATATATTTTTAAACGTGTGCTTTTATGTAATAAATATTTTGATTTGATTTGATTTGCTTTTGACATGTTATCTTATCGTTTTTAACTCAGCCGCCATTACTGTCAAGTAGCAAATTAAACAGAATCTTGTCTATTCTAAGGCCCACTATTATACTTTCGCGAGTTTTCGAAGCGTGAATGTAGACGCACCGCACCATATGGTACCTGTGCGTTACCCAAGACGCCATTGTTTCGCTATCGCTTCGCTATCGTCGACGGCCCACACTCTGCGCACGCGTCGCTGCGCTTCGACGCTCCGGTACACATGATAATAAGTTGAGTTTAAGTTACGTTAAGACTGGGTTCCGTTTAGTTTGCTTTGGTTTTGTCAATATGATACGAGTTGAGATTATGTACTATGAATGTCCGTAGTTTATTTGATAATAAGAGTAAAAGTACAACTTAAATTTAAACTAATATTGGTTATTCAAAACATTTATTTCAGTAAGTCATAGTAAAGGTCATTTACAGCACAAAATATCTTTATCATACCTACCTATAGTCTATACATTTAGGCATTTAAAAAAATGTAAACAAAACAACCACGTGATATAGTTCATCAGCCAATAGAAATAGACAGTGTTCTGCTTCTATTGGCTGCCGTCAAAGTCGTCGTACGTCAAAGATCGATGAAACAGTTTTGAATGGTTGTTTAACAAAGTCACGTGATTTGGAATGTTTACATTTTTTTAAATACCTAAAAGTATAGACTATAGACCTGAATTTTAGCTCACTTAAGTTTGTCATTTTATTTTTGATCACATACATACATGCATATACAAACAAATAACTAACTTTAACCACTTCGAATAACAACGAATACGGATCTCTAACAACCAGTATACATATCTCCCCCCCAGAACTACTCGAGCAAGTGTCTCTCTAAAGGTGTTTAAGAATGTATGGCGTGTGCGCACGCCGGAAGCGTATCGGCTAAATTAGGACCGGATGTTAATCGATGAACAATTATTCTGTAATGCCCGGTTGCTTTATTTGTATTATCGTTCGGTTTGTCATTGTTATTGTTGTTTAGGCTATGTGGAAATGTGGGCGTATTGTTGGATTGACTTTTGTATTCTTTAAAAATTCATGATTCGTCATCATCTTGCCGTATCCCAATGATTTTGGGTAGATAAGTCTTCTTTTTCCAAACATTCCTATCAGCCATCTTGAGTATTCACTTGTTCTTCATATAGCTCTTCACACATTCCATCCATCTCTTTTTAGGTCTCCCCCCTCTACTATAGTCCTCCACATTCATATTTTAAACTCTCCTCGTCGTCTCGTCGTTGTCGTGACTTTCATTCCTCCTCATAACACGCCCATACCAGGACAATGCTGTTATTATCTGTCACTTTTAAACTTCCTCTTACATGCTCGTTCCTAATCCTAAAAAAAACAACATTATCTGCTGTGAATATTCGTATCGATTTTATAAGTCGATGATTAAAACGTGTTAAAAAATCGATGTAGTTAAAAGGCCGACGGTCTAGAACCCAGCAGTAGGCTCTCAAATAAAACCCTGGGAAATAAGAACATGTAGACCGTAGACCAGCGTTGACTTAAATGGGAGAGCTGAGTTGGGACTATTTCATAATTAGGTACATTATTTTTGGGCGTATTTGGCGAATCAATCAAAATGCTAAATAAATTTTGGCGTGCAAAGCGCGATGCGTATTTTTAGCAAGGACAAAATAAGTTGTGCACGACGATGCTTGCGCTTGCATACAAAACTATAAATAATAACAGCGAGCTTAAAGATAAATTTACCAACATTAATTCTCTTGCAAGATTAGAATTTCAAAAAACGAGAACGTTAAGGTTAATAAAACAATTTTTCCTTACGTATCTAACTTTAAAATGCAACGGTGTGGTAAAAAATAATCGTTCGTATCACTCATCTGTGGGGTTATTCCATAACGCAATAGTCTAAATCGATGTCGAGATGATTACACAAAAAAGCTTTTATTAAGCTACATCTAAACTTTTCTATTTCTCTTTCTTCATCTTGAGCAATACGATTAAGATTCAATATCTTAATCATATTTTCTATGTTATTGATAGGTCTTATTCACTTGAAAGAAGAATTACTATTAGTTCAACACTTACGATAACGACACTGATTATTATTGTATGAATATGGACTATGAATAAGAAATAGGAATATAATTTTCTGGAAATTTCCGATTTCTGAAAACGTATATTACAAGTTATATTTAACTAACTTCCCGTTATTCTATCGAACTCAAATTCTGCCTACGTATGTAGAGGTAAATCGGACTGACCGATACGGTCGATGGAAAGCTGTCATATTATTCTATAAATAACTAATTCACTAATACGAGTAGGTACTGTGAACGTATGATATTTTATGTGGGTGCCATACAGATCGTATTTTAGTGCACAAAGTCACGTGATACCTATAAGTTTGGGGGTTTGACGAAATCAGCAACGACTTGAACAACATTTTCGAAGATCGATAAATATTAGGGAAACAACTCAAATTGGCCAAGTCCTAAGACCACACGGAAATACATAGAAAACATTCAAGACTTTTGAACAAATACTTCTGCTTATCAATGAAAACAATTGTTATTATTGTCTAATTACTTAATAATTAAAATAGGTATATAATGATTTCGATGTCGATTTTCCATTTTGATAAAGAATAGCCCCTCCAGACCCCAGTAGTGCACCAGCCGGCGCTCGCGCAGCCAACCGCGACCCACCCCTGCGCTATCGACCTTGCAGGTGGTTGCTATGTCGACTCGCAAACATATTGTGAACTAACATTTGATTTTGTTAGTGTGGAATGCATTTTTGAAGATAAAAAATAAAGATAAAGAGACATTTATTCGCAACAATACAAAATAACATTAGGTACATAGATACAAAAAATAAGACGCAGAGAAACAGTTGCGAAACGGTCCCAACTCAGCATTCGCTAGCCGTAAAGCCAGCACTGATCTTCCGTTACTGGCACTGGTTTGGTGTTGTGGCACTGGTTTTTAGTTTGTGAAAGTGTAAATGACCCGTGTGGTTGCCGGGTTAGAATAGTGCCACTCCATATCTTCCCGTGGATGTCGTAAGAGACGGCTAAGGGAATAAATGCGTATAGTACTGTTAGGCGATGGGCTTGCAACCTGTCACTAATACACTGGTAAACATCTTAGCCTAAAAGTGCAAAAAATGGTTACAGAATTATTAACAAGTTTTTAGAGTTGTTGGTAATTCTGTAGCTCTGCCTACCCCACTCTGGGAATAAAGGCGTGAATTTATGTATGTATGTATGTAAAGTGTAAATGTAAGTTCTTAGTGTTGAAAAAAGTAGAAGCTATTGGATTCTCAACTTTAATATTTAATAAACTTTGACATAAGATCATATTAATTAAAGCTTACCGGCCTATTGGCTTACTATAAGAATTTATTGGTTTTTTTTTTTAGTCTGTTGAACTTTCCGCCAAGCAGGTTCGCATTGTTGAATTCAGGTGTGAGATCAGACAACCGGTGAAGTTACATAGATGCCTCTATGCTAGTAATTTCACTGTCTTAGTCCTTTAGGGTTCACGACGCATTTGCGGTCTTAGGATTGCAGTCTTGAGGATAAAAATGTGTGTGGGTCTCAGATCCCATTTGCCATTAGGTGGCCTGTGTGCTCGTTTGCCTTCTCCATGCCTTAAAAATGGACAGAAAGTGCTCTAGCTGGTTTCAAAGGTTTATAAAATTAAACCATCCAACCGCTTTCTCCATAATCATAGCTTAGATAGAACTATTTAGATAAAAATTACTATCAAACAAAAATACTGCAGTAAAATGTGACAACTCGTTCCAGCTCACATTATGCTGCTGATAGACTAGAGCATTTACTTAAGCATTCAAACGAATGTTAACGAATCTATTAGCAACTTTAGGCTATCCGCAAGCTAATGCAAATTGCATACATTATGAGTATATTTTTGTACAAACTTACACACGCATACAAACGCTAAGTGAATGTACTCGTAATTTATCTATAAACGTACAGGGGCCCATATCACATAGGTGGCATTTTGGAACTGACATCATCTCTTGATACGAACGTCCGGCAGCTTACGTCAATCCTATTGTACATTTTCGATAGCGACAACGTTTGCCGAATACATCTAGACAAGACACGATGTAGTGAATAATCATACAACATTGTATTTGGTTAGATAACTTTGTATTTACAAAGTCGCCAATACATACCGATAAGCTTAATGAGAAAGAAAAATGAAAAAACTTATCAGACATATTTATTACGATGTTGTACCAGATCTCTGTTCAGACACGATTAAACAATTATTATGTTTGACTTGTTATGGTCATTACTGTCAAGTAAATAAGTAATGTTTTGGATAAGGCATCCGTCACCTTCTGACACGTAAATAAGTACACGTGACAAAAAGTGACAGATACTTTATCCACATTTGACACGTGATATAGACGCAGCCATATTAGGCCCGCTGTACAGTCAACCAATTTGATTCCTAGGCCACTATGGACTTTGTCAACGTGACGTTGTAAACCAAATCATAGGGAGTCTCTTACGTTTTGGTTGACAACGTCACTTTAACATAGTCCAAAGTGGCCTAGAAATCAAATTGGTTACTTACGTAGAACTTGCAGAAACGAATCGTGGGAATGACAAACTACTTGTCAACGATCACGCTTCTTTGCGTCACAGTCTACGACTTAATAACGTCATCCATGCAATACGTCTTTACGAGCCTCAGTGCCATACGCCAGGTTTTGCATACATTATGGGCTCAATGGGGAGTTGTTGGTACTGACCGTGTGAACCAACTCATGTGAAACTTAACGACAGTCTTGGGAATGGGAATCTTTAGTTTAATAGAGCATAATAAAGATCCCTTTGTGACAAGTAATTTTTTATGCACTACTTAAATACCTTTATTTTTTGATTTGCTTAGTTATTATACTGTCACAGCTTTTCTGTGATAGTAAATTTCATACGTTTAGTTAATTATAACACGTTATAGTAGTTTATGCAATAGTTGTATAAGAGAGGTCAAAATATATGAGTGGCGTGAGTTACGATGTGAGCCGAAGGCGAACATCGTAAAGGAAAGCGCCACGAGTGTTTTTTGACTTAGTTATACACCGTTGCATACAATACTTTTTCTACGACTAGGTTTCAAATGAAATGCAAAATTAAGCGAAAAAGCTTACAAACGAACGAACGAAGTAAAGAACAACAAACGAGCGGGAAACATATATATGAGTGGTAGATTTTTGACGTGTAAAAGTGCCCGTGCGGCCTACTTACTGAATAAACATCTTTTATCTTTTTTATCTTTTATCTAACAAGAAAATGACAAAATATGTGTCTATGGTTTACTTTGTTTTTAAATTGACGGAATGGAAAAAAGAATTATTTACAATTCCAAAACATTTTAATTTGACCAATCAGAATACTTCACTAAATTAAATCCACCAATCACAATACACATCGACTGTCAAACGGAACGATAGGTTCTTTTAGGTACGTGTTTCTCTTTAACTAATTTAAATCTTTTAAAAAAACTTTGTAATTCGTATCAACCAATCAGAATACAGCTATTTTAAAATCGACCAATCAGATAACTGAAATCATTTCTCAAAACATTAGGTGTTTTATAGTCCCTATTTCACAATCGTTAAAATATGATTAACAGGCTACACTTAGTAATCTGTGGCGTATCGTTAGGGCGACTTTACGACACCGAGAGCTGTTATGGGGAATAGAGTTATAGACTTTTCTGAAGTCATATTATCTATGTTCTTATAATAGTGTTCGTGACTATGTAAAAGACTAATAAAAGTACAGGAGTAGAAAAAGACAATTATGAAACAGTATTGATGCATTTTCTAACGTTGAGTTTAATCTATCAATGTATAGACAGTAAAAAAGCTTCTTTGACTGATTGATTGAATGCTTAGGCCCACTTGCGTGGACCAGAGTTAGCGTCTTAACCCGAGGTTAGGCGGCAAACCACGTACAAAAGTAGACGCTTAACTCTGGGTTAAGGGCTAACTCTGGTCCGCGCAAGTCCGCGTTATAAGTGTAGTATATAACCTGGTGGGTTATTATGACAACTATGCAGCTCATTTTACGGTGAGTGTAAGGGACTAGCTATGGCACTTATATAGCTCTGTCCTTTTCTCTCAGCGTAATCAGAATTGCATAACTATGTCATAATAACCCCTGAACCACTTAGCCTTAGACTAGGCTCTAGAGACTTAAACTGTAGAAAAACGTAAAATAGATGTTGATTCACGCTTGCACTATGGTTCCCCGTCTATACGAAGGTGCGACAAAAATACAAAATGCCTAATATTGTTTTGGTTTATTTGTAAAACAACTTTATTCTGGATAATAAAATATTTATTAATAAAAAATAAAAATACAAATATAAATTACCTACTGTTATAACAATATAAATAGCAAATGAAGCCAAATCATACAAAAAAATAATATTAAAGAATAACTCACACATATACACATACACGTACCTTCACGCCTTCATTCCCTGAGTGGGGCAGGCAGAGCTAGAGAATTTCCAACACCCTAATAAATTTGTAGATAATTCTGTAACCATATTTTGCACTCTTAAAATGTTTACCAGTGTATTGTGGTCACATTTCACCTGCGCCGCGGCGAGGGATATGCGCGTACAGTACAACGACGCATGGCGCGCCATGTTCCGGCTGCCGCGCTGGTGCAGCGCTAGCGCCATGTTCGCGGAGGGGCGCGCGCCAGGCTGGCCCGCGCTACTGCGCGCGAGGAGCGCTACCGCCAGAAGGGCTATCTACGCCTCCTCCAACACTCTGCTTTCGGTGGTAAGGGAGTGGGACGCGAGTCCGCTTCACGAGCGTTGGAGGGGCTACCATAAGCCTGTGATCGCGGGATCCGGGTGACCCGTGGCGCCGACCACGCTGCGAGCACTTTCTTTAGTTTAGTTTATGACATTATTATATTTTTCTTTTCTTTTCTTTTGTGCTCTTTATGGAACCTGTTTTCCGGAATAAAACTATTTCATTTCATTTCATTTCATTTCATTAGTGACAGGTTACAAATCCATCGCCTTGCTGTTAGGCCACAAGCCTTTATTCCCTTAGTTGCCTCTTACGACATCCACGGGAAGACATGGAGTGGTGCTATTCTAACACTGGACTTGTTTTCGATCAAAATTCACGTTAATGCCACCATGAAGATAAAATCATATTCAACGCCGTTAATTATACTTTACGTCCAAGAGCACTTAAATTCCTCGCTTCGAAAACGAAGCATCAGATTCCCAATAATTAAAATAGCCATTAACTTGTTTCACAATCATACGCAAAATTCAATTTCATCGACGACCGATAATGTCAAAAAGGAAAGAAGAAATCCCCTGAATCGATAGGCAACCACGAAACAATATTCGCAGGAATTTCTTCAACGATAATATGATATTTCCGGGAGAGGAGGCACCTAATGCGCCCTGTGGATTGCCTCCCATTTCATGCCTGTTTATATTCGGGACAAAATTGTGCACAACTCTTTTTCATTGGGTTAGGACCCTTGGTTTTTGCTGGCCGATGTTTTTTGTTTCTTATTGTTGGCTCCAAATGTAACGGAGTGGACGAGGTCTATTATATTATATTAGGCAATGATACCCTTACACATAATCAGAAATATATTGCAAGCACATATAACTCAAACGTTTTTTTAGCTCTTAGATATTACAATGTATAAGTAATCTTTCGGATGCGTTGTAGTTCATTTAGAAGGCGAGTTAGTGTGTATAAGCAAAGGTTTTTTGTAGATTTTGTATGCACATAAATGGCAATAGGGCACACAGGTTATTTTATGTTAACACATTCACTGCCACCGACGCATTATATGCGTTCACTGTCATACAAGTTTGTTCCTAGGCCACGCCCCCTGGCAGTGAATGCGTTAAGTGGGATCTAAGGCTCATGGTCTTTAATTTGATGTACTAAAGCTTATAACCACTTGTTAAAATTCATTTTAATTTACTTTTCTTCTCTCTAAAAGTAATTATTATTTCACCGTTCTTATAAGTGTGAATGCGCCAGTTACAAAGTTTACTCATTAGCAAACAAGCAGGGACACACGGTAACAAGATAAGAACTAACATTCTAGAACGTGCATAATTACTACGATTTCGTTTTTTTTAGTTTTCACATGTAATACAGAAGCAGATAAGAGATTTTCTCGATATGTTTGACATTATTAAACTTGCAAATAGCATTAACTCCATAATCCAGTGTGCTGCAATGGTTAAAAATAAAAACGAAGTTGTAAGAATAGCTAGCTAGCTAGTTAAAGCAGTGTCTGCCTGGATTGTCACGTCCATCTTACGCGGTCACTTACATCTAAACAGCGCGGTGTTCGTATTTTTGTATTCTGGTTTCAGGTGAAAACCAGCAGGTAAAATAGCAGGCATAGTAGGTATATCACCATTGATTGCCATCTTGAAATTGCCAGTGCGCTCGATAATCCCTCGTCTATATTGACATTTCTTTTCACATATTAAGTGTATCGATCTCTTTTGTTATCAGGTGTCAACTCAGTCCGCATAACGCAGATGCGAGTGCCAGAAGTAATCCAATACGGGACCAAGGACTCCGTCACACTGGACTGCGACTTCGTGACCAGTAACGTGACAGGGTTGGTGGTCAAGTGGTTCTTCAGGGATCGCGCGCAGCCTGTGTACCAGTGGATACCGCCACAGAAGCCACAGGCTTTAGGGCTGCTTAGAGATAAGGTAAGGATTATACAAAATTCTTGAAACAAAAAGTATAATAAAGATAAAAGATAAAGATAAAGAGATATTTATTCGCAACAATACAAAACCACATTAGGTACATAGATACAAAAAATAAGACACAGAGAAACAGTTGTGAAACGGTCCCAACTCAGCATTCAAATTGTTTAATTCAGAAATACTTTCCATATTGCACATAGTAAAACACAAATATACACACAACACAAAATAATAATAGTACATAATTAATAAATAAAGAAAAATAAATAAAAAATAATAGTACAAAAACATCTATTTGGCAGAAGGCCTGTGGAGTTTGTTCCAATGGTTCAAACAGAATCGTAACGTTTCGTAACGTGGTTCGTACGTTTGGTTGGTGGCATTCGCTAGCCGTAAAGCCAGCACTGGTCTTCTGTTGGAACCGCTTGGTGAAGAGACGGAAAGTGACACACTTAACACAAAATGAAAAACATCAAGGATCGAAATTGCAATCATTTGTTCGAGATTATCTCGACCGACCATAAAAATTACACCCTTTTAAGGTTGGCAACACTAATACGGTTGATAATACGTAGGGAAAAATCCAAATGTCATCGAAATCTTTGGAGAAACGCTATGTCCAGCAGTGGACGTCTTTCCGCAGATTATGACGCAGATATAATGATGATGACGATGACGTTGGGTCTTGATGATATGATTGGTATAGCGCCTGCGTCAGTTCAAATGCTATCGATTGTATTAGAATAACGAATTTGATATACATACATACACTCACGCCTTCATTCCCAGAGTGGGATAGGCAGAGCTACAGGATTACCAACAACTCTACAAACTAATTTTACTCAAAGTAAATAGGAACAATAAAAAAAATCACTTCGTTAAAAAAATATGGGCCTTTGAACCGTGACTTTTTTTGGAATTTCTACAATGTAACTTAGATTTGGAGGGAACTACGTTATTAAACTAGGATGTCGTTGGCCAAGTTTTCTTGGTTTTAGGCCCAGGCTTTTTCCAAGAGTTGCAACAGCTATAACCTCACTCAAACTCAATCTAACTCTTCAATCAATTTAATAACTTACTTTGTAAATTGTAAATTTCTTAAATTTCAGCTGGACCTCAAGTTCAAAGTATCCCACAACATCTACAGCCAGCACCGAGCCTTGAGGATCCTGTCTCCAAGCACCGAGCTCACCGGGAACTACACCTGCGTCGTCTCCACATTTTTGGCTGAAGATGAGAGGACCAAACCTATGACTATATTCGGTAAGCTATTTGATTCACATATGTTTTTACTAAGCTTATGTTTATACTCATGTTCATGGCGAAAGAAGGCAGTTACAATAACATCTAATCTATTTATATTTTGGAGTATAAGTAAAGCCATTCGTTTTAACAATAACAATAGGTTGTAAAACAAAGACAACATGTTAATACCTGTCATCGCAGTGCAAAGCATCTTGATTCCCTATGAGCCCATCAAGATGTTAGATACATTACCTAAGATGTTAGTTTTATCACTTAAAAACTGGCTGTTACTACTATTAAGTAGCTTTGGTTAATATAATTATATCATAACTATACCTAGATATTTTTCCAGCAGGAACAACATGTTGTTAGTGCTTGACGTAATAATAATATCGACAAAACTTGTTATCGATAGCCACCACATCAACTTCATAGTGGAAATACTCGTACATCGTAATTTTTTTACTTCAGCATAGATTACACACAATCTAGAGAGACAAAAATAAAAATATAAAAACTTTTCTTCACAAAACAGACAAAAAATATTAAAGAGGACCAAAAATGTACGGATTATATCCATTTCTACAAGATCGATGGCACGCGAAGTGAAGTGTTTGCGGCATATACCAATATAGGTCTGTGGTATTCCTCTATGACGTTGAAGTAGTACTTATCGATAACAGGATTGTCGATGTTTTTATTAAGTCAAGCACTAACAACACGTCGTCCGTGCTAGGAAAATATCTAGGTATAATCATAACTATTGTAGATATTCATTTTTGACCACTAAGAGAGAATCTGTTTTGGTAGGGTTTCCTTTTTTTGAGGGTACATTAATGGTGCTTGTACCCTATGAGCCCATCAAGATGTTAGATACATTATCTAAGATGTTAGTTTTATCACTTAAAAACTGGCTGTTACTACTATGAAGTAGCTTTGGTTAATATAATTATATCATAACTATTGTAGATATTCATTTTTGACAACTAAGAGAGAATCTGTTTTGGTAGGGTTTCCTTTTTTTGAGGGTACATTAATGGTGCTTGTACGGTCACGAGCGTTAATTTGGGACCCATTTCAAGAAAAATATGCTTGAAGTCGTTAATGCCATTAGAGATGTCAAGTCATTTGTAACTTTTAGGAAACTTAACCTTATTGTTGTAGAATGTCAGATTGACTTTGGACCTAAGGTGGGTACCAAATTAAATCTCTTGACTGTACACCGTGCAAGTACCTACTGTGCGCATATTGAGGCACTTATGCAGATTATATGTATCGTGTAAACAACGGTATAAAAAAGTGTATGTTCCAGCGTCTCGAGTATGGTGTATAAAGCTTATATGTACTGCTCGCGCACAGTGTAAAACACAGCCTGCGCAAGTGCTTCAATATGCGCAACCTGTTGAAAGTATTTTTTTTTTGTTAGGACAAGTGCCTGGATAGACATCTTAATCATCCTTTTATTAAAGCTAAATACATTTGAATTAAAAGACACTTATCCAGATGTAAGCTATAGGTACCTTAACAATTCTATCTTAATTCATTAAACTAGTGAAAACGATCTAATAAAGACAGTTAATGGTTACGTAACGAGCATGAACAACTTAGAATCGGTTAGACATTCTCTGTAAACAATCTGCAAACACAGCCAACCCTCGCTCAGGAAACATCCTGCATCAAACAAATTTCACAATTTTGCGTCAATCAATTCTAATCCTCTGGCGGTTCTAAATCCATAATAGTAAGGTGCAGGATAGCGTGCACTTGCATTAAGGCTTTAGCCATATTGTAGCAACGTGCTTTGTGAGCTGAGACGAAACGGAAATTACGTCGGGTAACTTTACCTATTGCAACCAGTCTGAGCGATGTGTGTACCTGGGCGGGACATTGTGTGAGAGAAAACATTATAATAAAGAGAATTATACTAAATATTAATAGTATCAGTGCATGTACAGAGTATCAGGAACGACATAATGAAAAAAACATGAATAGGGGAAGGGGAAGTTGTGGTGGTAATTATAAAGATTTTTTACTAACGCTGATATTTTTTAAACTTCTTAATGAAATAACAGAAACATTTAAAAAAATCTCTATAGAAAGCAGGAAGAATGTTATGCAAGTGTCATTATTTCACACTCTTCAAATATTGCGGGTTTTATTTTGCGGGTGATAGGACCTTGTGCAGGGTCCGTCCGGATCGCTACCACCATCTTATCCCTTAACCTACCACCAAACAGAAGTGTTCGCATTGTTGTGTTCCAGTTTGGGGATAAAACAGCCGGTGAAATGACTAGGATAGAAGCATTCCATCTTAGTCCTCAGGGTTGGCAAAGCATTTGCAGTCTTAGGATTGCATTGCAGTCTTGTGAATGCGAATGTCTAATGGGTCACAGTTTCCACTTACCATCAGGTGACCTGTGTACTCGTTTGTCTTCTATATGCCATAAAAAATAACGTTTTACTTTAAAGACTTTTATGAGACATAATATCTTCCCGTGGATGTCGTAAGAGACGGCTAAGGGAATAAAGGCGTACAGTACTGTTAGGCGATGGGCTTGCAATCTGTCACTAATACACTGGTAAACATCTTAGCCTAAAAGTGCAAAATGTGGTTACAGAATTATTAACAAGTTATTAGAGTTGTTGGTAATTCTGTAGCTCTGCCTACCCCACTCTGGGAATAAAGGCGTGAGTTTATGTATGTATGTATGTATGTAATTATATAACTTCTTGTTTTAAGTGAATGATAGATGTGATTGAATTAATGAACGTTGGAATTTACACTTCAAACGATTTTGTTTTTTTTTATTAGATACTCAATACCATATTAGCAATAAACCCCTACAACTTTATATATGGCTATGATCCAGTACGAGTATATGTCAAAATTGTCAAAACCGAACATAATATAAGATTAAAGATTATTAATACTAAAACATAATTACACATATTTTCCTTGACCTAAAACAAAAACACTTCCAAGAAAGCATTACCCTAATGTTGGTAAACATTATCACAAATTGCTGTAAATTGCATAAAAGGTGTCACTTTCCCCAAATTTACCAACCATTATACAGCAAACCTATTTTTACAATAATGTCCGACTAATGCTCCATTAACAGAAAATAGAGCAGAACTTAAAGCATTACTGAATAAAATATTATAAAGAAACCTTTTGGGGCAGCTAAGTAACAAACAAGTCTGAACTAATCTAGGCTATGATCAGAGCACGCCAAACTAAAACAAAAGCAGGGCCAAACTAATGGAATACAAATTGCCATCTTGCATACGATAAAATCCATCAATATTCGAAGCCATTAACAAGGAATTAGAGAAACAGGAAGCACAGTTCGTTATACAGTCATAAGCGCACCATATACGGATCGTCTAACCATTCTTTTATATTTTTTTAACGATAGTGGGTTTGCTCATGTCTAACTAATGCCTTGCAGGACGAAAATTTTGAGACTATGAAGCGAGCTCACCCTAAAGATGCCTTTTCATCCTAGTTTTAAATAGGTTCAGATTGTATACACTCGGAAAGACAGACGCCGGAAGCGCATTCCACTCTTCATTCCATTTCGTCGGAAGAACGGCAGAAAAAATCATGCATTTTCGCAAAAGGCATTCGTATTTTAAGTAGTTCCTTCAGAGTGTAAAAACGACATTTTAGGGCGTGCATTTTCGATTACGTAGTTTAAAACTCTATCGAAGGACTTCGCTTTCTCGAACGTTCGAAAAGAAGCCGTCTTCAAAAATAAATCATCACTGTATATCTTTCGGGTGGCATGATCGAAATATGACTAGGTGCACATGCCAATCAAATGATTTGAAAATTTAAGTTTAATACCAGTTCGAATTTAAAATTGCCTGTATACCTACTAATTTGCTCAACATTATATTTTTAACATCTTACTTTTCATACACTTTCACTTTATAGGTAAACACCTTTTGTGTTATTCAATCGCGCATGACTCATAACATTTCGCCATTATATCATTAGAATAGTTCGTTGTGAAATAAATCAATCAAGCATATCAAATTAAAAGGTGTATGATGTGGATGAGGTGTATAGTGTATGATGACATGTATAGTCTTTATTTGTTATTTGAATGTGTGTGGTCTTTAGGGGAAAACAATTGTTCACTTTCAAGGATCTCTTATAACTATGAGTATGTCTTGCTCGTGTTACATTTTCTTAGTACGTTCAAACTTCAAGTCTGTAAAATAGAAAACCATCCAACTTCTGTAAACTGTATACTTACAAATCAAGAACCTTACAAATATTACCATGAAGTTGTTCCATTCCAGGAGCTTAGGTCTTTGGACATCCATCATGGCATCCAATACTGTTTGCGTGATCATAGTCCGTTGGTCGTATACCCGAGCACAGCTCGTTTTGGGCTGCGGTTTAATGACATTCCAAATACGAAGTCAAAGGAGTCATGTAATGTAAACTTTATTTAAAAGGAGATAATAAAGTTGCCATTTCATATCTTGTATGTTGTTTATAAGTTGGTTTTAAAAACATTACGAAGGAAATCGATCGTCTTAAAGAAAGACTGAGGATGCAAAGACGATGACCACAATTGTTAATTCAATACAACTTTTCGATTCATAACGTTTATTTCAGACAAAGTCCGTAGTTGACAACAAAATTCTAACCCCTGCGGTTACCAGTACCAAAGGGTTTGTTTAACTTAAGTATAGGTAGGTACCCGATTATGCTCTTACGGTGAAGGATGAACAACGTAAGGAAACCTGCACTTTCAAACAGCTGTGTGAAAAAAGATAATCGCACAAAAGATCCTAAATTAGTCGAGGCTTTTCTGTAGGTAACATAAAATAAGATAGAATACAGCAAAATTTACATTCTGAATGTAACGTAACACTTATTTCAAACTGCATTAAATTATAATCGCAGCCTGACTGTAATACCGATATTTTGCCAGTTATAAGGCACCTAAATATTATAAATAAATAGGTATCATGAGAAAATTCTCACACAAATTGACCTAGTCCCTGAACTAAGCTCTAGGCTTGTTCTGTGGGTGCAAGACAACAATAAACAAACCGCTGGCTTTAAAGGCTTTACTATTAAGTAGGTTGACCGCGTTGATGTCAGGTGTCTAACTAAATGGTGGAACTTTTGCAAAGGTTTCCCTTTTTATTTATTTTATTAATACATACAATATACTCACGCCTTCATTCCCATATTTGAGCAGACCAGAATTTACAATAACTCTTGAAATTTGTTGATAGTTCTGTAACCACTTATAATTTGTTGATAGTTCTGTAACCACTTATAATTGTATTATATTTATTTATTTCATGGTATTACATGCAAAAGGCAAACGAGCACTTTTTTATCGTGGGAAGCGTAAATATTCACAATGTCTTAAATATCTAACGTGGAGTAGGCTAACCAGTATTAAGAGTTGTAGGTTATTCTGTAGCTTTGTCTACCCCACTCTGGGAACGAAGGCGTGACTGTATGTATGTATTTAATAAATACCTAACCTAACATAACCTAACCTAACCTAACAGTTTCTTAAATAAAGACGTACGTACTTGCGATAATATCACCTACTCGTAAATACAGATTATTTTTTTTAATGTAACAACAACTTCGCAAGTATTCAACTCTGTAATTAAAAAAAAATAATATCCAAGTCTTCATTTTGTCATTCTATCACACTTTCACTGGCTAGCTCTCTGACTTATCGCTTTATTTTTTTCCAGTTCCAGAGACAAGATTCGACATGATCCAAGATCGACTTGACGACGGATATCTCAACATAATTTGCTCTACGGAAGGGGTTTTCCCAAAACCCGAGCTAATGATATTAGCTGGAAATAGGTAAGTAATATAAAGTACTTTTTTTAAATTATTTTTAATTTTTCACGTTTCCTGCAGGTCTATTGTCTAACGCACTCCCAATCGCAATTGACTTCAAAACGGAACAATTGTTTTCATTTTGTATGCACACAAGCGTTCGATTTTCAAAATAAAAACAATCGCGATTGCAAATGCGTTAGGCCCTCCGGTTGAAGTTTAAATTATAAAAGCTGAACTCAAGACGATACATATTACTAATTTAGTCGTACGGCAAATATGTGCCTCACACGGAATATTTCGCGAATATGGATTGCACACGTGACTCGCAGTCGCAGTGTAGTGTGGATTTACCAGCCAATTCCTCAAAATCTAAGGCTGCTGTCAATCCATAAGCTGCATAACCTACAACAGGTAAATCTTTTTCC
Organism: Acleris laterana; assembly: GCA_963966035.1. Lineage (NCBI taxonomy): Eukaryota > Metazoa > Arthropoda > Insecta > Lepidoptera > Tortricidae > Acleris > Acleris laterana. The sequence goes on from OZ014442.1 coordinate 17,462,141, forward strand.
TTTGACACTATACTAAAGACCGGTAAAGATATCCCTGATGTATAATTAAAATATACTTGAAAACCTTCATTTGAAATGGTTAAAAATAATACTTTTACTATTAGGTTTCAAGAAAATGACAGCCACCCATCTAAAACCCAAACAAATAAAAGTCAAGATGCGGGAGTATGTTATGGTAGGTAACTTGCACAACGTTGCAAAAGGTTATCCTTGAATTGTCAGAAATTGCTCATTGAGACCAATTCAAACTCATTATTCTTTTATCGACTTCCTTATGCGATCAGAATTAAATGTAATAGATATCTAACTGTGACGGATTTAAATACATAAAAATATCTACTCACTTTATCGAATTAAAATTGAAATCTTACTAGCAAATCATCCACGCCCCTCCCTTGCCTACAGCCTTACTAACCTCGACATGCATTTCGCTGCATAGCGCTTGCACATCGAATGTCACACAAGATCTCAATTCCATTATGATTCGAGAACTCCGGAAGATTCTATCTGAACTATATTAATTTTAATACGGCACCGACAGAATATTACTTAATGCTTGCTGCAAATATCAAAAGATTTCGTCTACCGTGTAATCCTTAGAAGTGTAGTTCTTCATTATAAAGTTTTGCAGCTTTATTATCGGTTGTATGACTTTCCCGTGGATTGTTGGGAATTTACAATAGTAGAAAATTAGAGCGAGTTTTGTGCTTCATATTTAGAGCTGGACAATCCGAACTTTATATAAGATGAACTCTGCGGGTTTCTTACTGTCTATTGTTTGGACTAAGCTGAGAGACGGTGCTGAAAACTAAGGTTACGTATGAGCACTAGGAGTACTCTACTTGTGTTTATGTATGGTATGCATGTTGGTATGAATTTACTATTTTCACTTAATAGGTACCGTACCGTTACTGACAACCAATCAACCAATCTTAAGTACCTACTCGAAACCGACGTGTGTGCATGACTCGATGTATGCGGAAGAAGCGAAAGAGATTTGTCAGGATCGTAGCAAGTGGAAACAAGTGGTCTCCACCTACCCCTCTGTGAAACAGGCGTGATTTAATGTAAAGTTGTTTGTTGATTCGTTCCTTTTTTACAAAGAAACAAATCATGACACGATTTTGCAGAAACACTACAAATGCAGGCAAAAGCTAGTGTCATGTAATAAGTTATCTAAGATTAATTTTCAGACAACAACTACTTACAATACACAATTAAATTCTTAGCAACTGCAATAAGCGATATTTAAACCAACCATTATTCCTCGACACCTTTGTATCCTCTTAACAGCAATGTCACCGAACAATTTCCAGATGTAGTTGACTACGAACTAGAATTCCCCTATGTGGTTTACAATAGAAATCCGATTCGCATAATCGATTCAAATAGTCGGCGAGGGCAACAAACTTCGAACTCGCCGGATAGTACTGAACACTCACTTGGACGTTCCTTCTTGTGGGTACGTACGGGAATAGGTTAGTTCCGCGCCTGCCAAACATACTTTATGACGGCTAGGTACATCGACGTGTCTTTCAACGGCGACCTCTCGTCCTATATCCTAGAGTGGAACCGCATGTGGCTCGCAAAGTTAAACTTTGTCTCTAGATACACACGATCACGATTATTGGAACACGATCTTGCCGTTTCACTTTTAGTATTGAAGTAGGTACTTTAAATGAAAGAAGTATGTATGTAAACACTTTATTGTACAAAAAACAGAAAATTAAGTACGTACAATATTTACAAAGGAATTTACAAAGGCGAACTTCAAAAAAGAAAGAAGGAAAAGTCAAGGTGTATAAAAGAAAAGTTAACTTCTAACTGATAACGCCGATTGATGCATTAGTAGGTGTGTTGTTTAAGGCTTCTATTATGTATTGTATTGTATTTACTCCTATTGTTATCGTATTGTCAACGTTATTGTAGCTCTTATTAACTTAAGAGTAAGGTCGGTCGAGTCGTTAAAATTACAAATGCAATAGTGCCTAGTGAACAATCAAACGACATTTTGCTTTCTAACTTAACAGAGAAAAATACGATTTATGTGCAATTATGTAAGTATTTATTCGGTGTTTTTCACATTTATGATTAAATTTAAAAAAAAACTGTGACTAAGGACAGTACCAAAAAAATCCAGGGTATAAATATGAATATTCCAAGAAAATATTTACCAGAAAATCTACCACGGTCACGCTCACAGCTCCGCCCCTTACATCTCCAAAACAGTTTAGACGAAATAATTCAGATTCCTAATGAAAGTTAGGCAAACCTGTGCACCGCGAATGCCTGGCACGCAGGATACCGTCCCATCGGTATTTTCCCAAACCCGACCATCACAAGGGACGAAAGGGATACAAATTTAATATCTTGACCAATCATAATGTTACGATCCGGGGATTAAATTTTCTTGGCTCATGGGTTATGTTATCTTGTGGATTATGTATTAGGCTTCGGCTATATAGAGGTTATCAAAGGCTGGCCATTGTGTATAAATGCTAGTAGGTTTTAGTGTGTTTTTGTTTGGTCAAAGAAATGTATCTTTAGTTTATTAATACTTACCAACATTATTACTTGTAGGGACGTCGTCTTTTAGGAGTCGTACGTTATTTAAACAAGGGTTTTTAAGTGTATGTATATAGTATAATGACCCTTTGGATTGACTTAATATTGTTCGATTGCAACCAAAAGACAAAATGGGTCCAATTGTAACCGTAAGATATTATTATTTACCTGTGTTATGGTATGGCATTTTTGTTCTTTAATATCTTAATTTAATGTTCTACACCTAAACTAGTATGACACTGGTACAGTCGGCCAAATATGATGTCTGGCACCATAAGATTGTATTCGGTTTGCATATAAGGTCGATAAGACATAACTGGCAATTGGAAGAGTCGACTATTACGTTTCCATTTTTATAAGAAGTTGTCTTAAACTTGCACCACCACTTATTTGACTCGCTGTTCTTACAACTCCTCAGTCTTTAAGTGCCTTACCATCACTGAAGACTGGCTGTCACACTCTTATTTTTTTCCCCATCCAAAAGTCAGTTGAAATTATTGTTCTTACAACTGAAAAGTCACCAATTATAATGTTCTTTTACAGGCCACTAAACGCCAAGACCTCGATCAAACTTCTGGATGGTAGATACACAGCAATCACCAGCTCTCTAGTCAAAGTCGAGGCGTTGCCGCCGACGGTCGAGATACTGTGCGACATGCAAGTGCCGCTCGCTAACTACTTCAGCAGAAAAAGAGACATATTCTATAGAGGTAAGATTGTCATTTGTTTTTGATGTCTAAAAAAAACTCTTCGAATAGCCCCAAGCAGCAGTTTGCTAAAGTGACCACACAAACGGACAGCAGAGTGTCAACAAACACGCTCCTTTTAACAAGCTTTTATTTAACTTGCAATGTATGTATGTATGTAAGGGTCAAATCTTGCAAGTTACATTCGAGCCACTTCCCGGTTTCCGATGAAGTTGAAAAATTTTGCATACGCCTTTAGTTCTGATTACAATACATTAATATAGTATCATCGAGCTGGTCTGATGATGGAGACTCAGAGCCATAGGAACTCCAAAATTACACATTAAAATTCGTGTTAGGGCTTGTTAGAATCGTCTTGAAAAAAGCTTCAGCACTCTTGGGCAAACTCCTAAAAATGTGTTTAAAGCATTTGAGTTTGTCCAGGCACATTACGCAGTTTATCACTAGTAAAAGATTTGGCAAGGTTTTTAATTGGTGTTACAGATCCTCCAGTGACATCGCCAGAACCGCCAAATGAACGGCACACAGCACCAGATAGTGGTAAGTACCTACAACAGTTATTAAATTTTATGTAAGTCAAGTGTGTGTTATTGAAGTTTAGGTAAGAGTACTTTAATACGCAAATGGTACAAAAACCGTAACTTGCTTGCTTCAATATCTCGGGGCAAAATTTCCAATACAAAATATCGCTCTGTGACGCCTTAATAAAAAATTCGCCAAAAAACGCTTTGTGACACTAAATCACATGTATAAATAAACTATATTTTGCTTAGCACAAAAATATTTCAAAGATGCAATGTGACATTAAAGTGCAGCCTTTAAAATGAACACCTTATGTAAGACTAGCTGTGTTTGTGACACTTACCAGATCTTAGTCTTAAAAAAAATTGTATAATTATAAAAAAAGAACTTAATTATTCATGTGATCTTGCTAAAAGTACTCTTTAACTACATTAAAATGCTTAATAGAATTTTTATGAAAAAATATTAAAACTGCTTTTTTAGCTTCCAAAAAGTACGTCAATAACGGCTGCTTTTGCACACGCAGCGCAGCGACGACATTTGACTTTTTTTACATTATAATCTCTGTAGAGGGGTCGTACAAATTATTTTTAATCTAATTATTATGTTTGTTTGTTTCAGGAACTTTTGTTGTATCAAATTGGATCTTCACCACTTTATTGATAGCTGTACATTTCGTTATACCAAATACATGATGAAAACGTTATATACATAATATTGTTGTAAAATTGTAAAGTATTAGTTATTACCAATGATTTAAATAAATGTAAAAATGTTGACAATATAGTTTATTCTTGTAAAGAGTGTATTTTTATACTTAATTTAGTTTAGAAAAATATTGTTTAATATGGAATATTATTTTTAGCCAAAGAAAATAGACTAGCATCAGATTAATGATTATTTTTTTAATTTTCAATTGATAATTTTACCAACCGTAAAATTTCCAAAGAAACCAATAGACAACTTGTACTGCAAATTAGTTAATATTTTTTACTTTTAAGAATGCTTAAGACATTAAGGGCCGTTTGTACTAAAAAGTAAATCTAGTTATTTTCTGTCTATGGAACTGTCACCCTTTGTCTTGTTTATTTACAAATCTACAAATTTATTAGTATAAGTAGTCACAATATAGTTTTTTATAAGCGAACACGGAAAAAAAATGCGCAGCGCTTTTTGTAAAATTGTTAAAAAAAAACTGAAGCTAAAAATTTCCATACAATATTCAATTTTCTCCCTTAAACCTAGATACATTTTTACAACTTTTGAATATGTTGTAGATATTATGAAAACCTAGGTCTGTACGTTTCCCAATCCAAGAAAATATCTTTTGAAAAAAATTTACTTTTTTTTCAAACCGTGGAAATTGTACTTGATTTAGGGAGGTGAGAGACGTAATCTCCCAGAAGCAAATTTGTATGGATTTTTTTGTCAGTTATCAATTTTAGTGACGGTTCATACTCCTCATAAGGGCTACTTAAATCTTAAAAAAAACTATTTCTAATTTTAAGTACATACAGTAAAGTTATGTCAAAAATGTAAGGAACTGTCGCTCTTAAATCGAAATTTAACACTAAAAACACATTTGTTAATATTAAATCCTCAGTGGTTAAAAGAAAATGATCTAATTTAATTATACTGAGTAAACCAACCTATACCAGAACATTCCAAATGAAATTTAATTACTTTCCTCTAGTCGGAATTGAAAATAAAACTATTCCTTGAACAATTCGTTTCATTTCGCATCCTTTAAACGAAGGCGGTGAATTAAGCGAGGATTGCTAATAAATTAACAATCCTTACTTTGCCGAGGTATTCATTTCTTGGAGTTTTGTTTATTAGTATCGCTTAAAAGGTAAAATGTGGGATACCGTAAAACTTTACGATGGTATTAACTGCGTAATTAGCAAAAGCACAGTTATATAAAGTGTTGATACGGTCTGAAGTACATTTTTAAACAACAAAACCCCTAAAGCCCTAATCCTCTTTATGTTCCTATCCCTACCGAAATTTAGCAAGTTTCAGGATCAAGAGCAAGAACACACTCACATAAACTATCATCATCACCATCATCATTATTATCTACATAATCACTGCCATCATTATCATCATCATCATCATCATCATCATCATCGTCAGCATTATCATTATCATCACAGCATATATTCGTCCAGTATTAGACATTATGCCTCCTCTAATTTCCTGCAGTGGTTTCTAAATGGAGTATCTTCTTCTCGTCTTCCCCTCTGTTGGCACTATGTCGACGAATCATCTAGCTGGTCTTCCAAATCATCAGCTGACGTTTCTAGCACTTCACTTTGTAATTTTCCAACTCCTTTGATTGACCGACCTTCGAGAGACATGCCCAAAATACCGGATATAATATAATAAATACCATATCATATTATACCTATTATTAATACAATTACGTTACAGTTTAGTGTAAAGTAAGTATCGTATGTTAATTTAATGTAACGCACGGGTTAAATTCATTATCGTTGCGGAAATACGAGCTCACAAAGTTTTTGGCAAAATTTCAGTAATTGTTTATTAAATTGGTGTTTTAACTATGTGCACCCGGCCGGTGAAATAATTTGCTTGTTTTATGATCAAAAGAGATGTATTTTGTACACACTTTCATGTACCTTTTTTAATACATGATAGAGTTCTAATGGTTATTCAACAGTTTAAGTTATTGTCCGTATGTTTAGTTCAAATCTTGCTAGTCAATTTTCAATATAAACCAGTTCTGGTTATAGGCGTAAAGCTGAAATTTGACCGTAACATTATACAATATTGTAGTGTCGAAGCGTGGATATGCTCATGGAGTTAGAAGCAGGTATTAGGATCATTAGCAGGGTATTATCGTCTTACCAGCTACGAGTATGTTATCCCCAATTTGTTTTTCGGTATGAGAGCAAGATCATCATCATCATCATCATCATCATCATCATCATCATCATCATCATCATCATCATCATCATCGTTACCATCATCATCATCATCATCATTATCATCATCAGCCTATTATTAGTCCACTGCTGGACTTAAGCTTCTCCCATTGCACGCCAACGAGCACGATTCGTGAACACTCTTATCTAGCTATTGCCAGCCACCTTGCGAAGATCGTCGCTCCACCTAGCCTAAGGCGTTCTACACTACATTTGCCGATTCGTGGTCTCCACAGAAGAATACGATAACTCCAGCGATTGTTCGTTTTACGGCACAAATGACCGGCCCACTGCCACTTCAAACTGCTAATTCGATGGGCTACGTCGATAACCTTAGTTCTCCGTCAGCTCACCTCAACAGAGAAAAATAACCATTGAATAAAAAGTCACATTTCATCATAGTTCTTACTTCTTGGAGTTGCCAACGCATTTGTGGTTTGTTGGAAACATGACATGTGGTGGACTGTGTGCTCGATTGCGTTTTGTACGTTGAAAGCGTAAATCCTCTTGAATATATTTGTTTTGATTTTTGCTTTAAATTAATGCTAATATCTCGCACATGCTCGGCTAGATCCATAAAGAAAAGAAGAGCCTTAATTACGAAAAGGACACCTAAGTGTTGTAAATTGTAACCGTTTTATCATAAACGCGCAATATCTAAATTATGCTGTAAATATGCTACGGCCATAATCTGTCAAAGTGATTTTTGAATTTGACAGAAAAGGACAAAAAATACTTTAACTAAAAAAGGTTTATCGTACGTTTATGAATAAAGGGGTAAATGTATACACCTTGGGATATGTCAAAGTAAGGTGCTGGGATAATATGTTGTTCTTTATTTTATAAGTAAATATATACAAATAGAGAGGCTTTCAAATCAAATACTTCCATATCACGAATACCACGATGAATTCGGATACAATGTAAACACCAATATTCCACTGTCCACATACCAACATTGGATATGTCTGCAAAAAACATTATTTACTTTGCTGAAGGACATACCTATATCAAGAAAGGGTTGCGGATAAATATGTTTTTATGGTTGAAAATTCTATGCCGCAAAAATAGATAACTCAATTCATGCTTTAGTTGACTTGGGTTTCAGTAAACACATTTATTCGGTCCTACAAAAGCAACAATAATATCAGTATTCACGGAAAAAACTCTGAACAAGATATCTACTATGTTTTTTTAGCATAAACTTACTTACAGATAAAAAAACCGTTTTATGAGCACGCGATATGAACTAACATTTCAAGCAGAAAGCAAAACATTACTTTCATTGAAACTTATCTTAATTGCTCTCGGGTGTATTTAAAAAACAAAAGAAATATAAGTATAGATGAATTAGCGAGAGCGTGGAATTGTATATGTAGTGGTATTGTGTGTGTAAAGGCAAGAGAAAGACAGAGATAATTTTCATAGAAGTAACAAAAATAACCCATCATCATCATTACCATCATCAGCATCATCATCATCATCATCATCATCTTGCCCTTATCCTAATCATCTGGGTTCGGCGCAGCATGTCTTTTTCTTCCACACATGCCTATAAACCGAGAGATCCCAGCTCCTTTCTGGCAACAATTATGGCAAAGGTTCTTGACTCTTTGCTTAACACTCAACTAGATAAATACATTGATATACACGACAATCAATTTGGTTTTAGACGTGGACTATCGACGGAAACGGCTATCTTGTGTGTTAAGCAGACTATCAAGTATTACACTAATCGGCGAACCCCTGTCTATGCTTGCTTTCTTGACCTTTCCAAAGCGTTCGATTTGGTTAATTACGACCTCCTGTGGCGTAAATTAGAGAATATCACTGTGCCTGCGGAGCTAAACAAAACACTCCAGTTTTGGTATTTTAACCAAGTCAACGTCGTGAGATGGTCGGGAGCATATTCAGAGCCATACAGGTTGGAGTGCGGCGTGCGGCAAGGGGGACTTACGTCTCCCAAGCTCTTCAATCTGTATGTCAACGGTCTAATAGAGGAGCTCAGCAGCATGCATGTCGGCTGTAATATTGACGGTATTTGTCTTAATAATATTAGCTACGCAGACGACATGGTGCTGCTGAGCGCGTCTCCGTGTGGTCTGGCCAAGTTGTTGCGCGTGTGTGAGAGATATGCGGTCAGCCACGGTTTGTCATATAATGTCAAGAAGAGTGAATGCATGGTTTTTTGGGTCAGAGGTAAGCGTCCGTACTCTATTCCAGCTATTAAGCTTAACGGCGCTCCGTTAAATGTTGTTAAAGAGTTTAAGTACCTTGGGCACGTACTGTCATCTGACCTAAAGGACGATGCAGACATAGAGAGGGAGCGTAGGGCGTTGTCTGTCAGAGCGAACATGGTGGCCCGCAGGTTTGCTCGTTGTTCCGCTGAGGTTAAACTAACGCTCTTTAGAGCATACTGTACCAACTTTTACACGAGCAGCCTGTGGATAAACTATTCGCAAAGACAGTATAGCGCACTACGCGTGCAGTTCAACAACGCGTTTAGGGTGCTGATGGGGCTGCCTCGATTCTGCAGCGCATCGGGTATGTTCGCGGATGCAAGAGTGGACTGCTTTTACGCCACCATGCGAAAACGCTGCACTTCCCTGGTGTGCAGGGTGCGGGCCAGCTCCAACAGCATCTTGGCGATGTTCGCCCAGAGGATCGATTGTCAGTATGTGAATCATTGTTGTTTGGTTCACGTACTGGCACATCGATCCAAGTAGCTTTATTTAATTATGTGCATAATAAAAACATTACTAACATTAGGTTTAATTTTTTAATTTAATTTGTTGACTAACACTTTGTTATTATTATGGTCCAAAGATGGCTGAAATAAATGATTTTGATTTGATTTGATTTATTCCTCATATCTCTCTTCACACAATCCATCCATCTCTTTTAAACCCTCTACATAGGTACTCGAAAGTTTTCTCATAAAGTGACTTTTCACCCAACGCATGATATCAATTAGCGGAAAGAACTACGTTTTTAATCGTGCATGCAGCCAAAGACGAAACGATCTTGAAAAATTACATTCATTTCAAATTTTATAAATTTATTTCTCAATTAATCATACTCCACTCCTTCCAAGTTCCCCATAAAATAACGACCCATGCATAAAAATTAAAATTCATCACAGTAAAACTATGAGCATAGTATAAACAGACAAGTAGTTCGTCTCCAGTATTTTAGGAATTTCTGTTCTCCATTGCCGCTCAGTTACTAGGGTTGCGTTGCTATGCGTCGCTCGATACGTAATACTCATGCAACCACATGCGTTGCAAGACTTCCCTGACTTGGCGTGACTTGTTGAGTTGACGGTCGAGGCGCGCACACATGCAAGCCGCGCTGTGTACGAGGGCTGCCTTTTAAGTTGTGTCGTTTGGAAAAACTAAAGACAATTTAAGTGTTAAATGGTATTTATTGTTTTTCAAAGTAATCACCGTGACATGTAATACACTTTTTCATTCGATCGAACCAGTTTTCGAAACACTTATTCCAGTCCGAAGTCGGGGTCTCCAAAATGGCCGTTTCGTATGCCTCAACGGCTTCTTCAGGCGTCTGGTACCGTTGACCACGAAGTCGTTGCTTGATTTTTGGAAAAGTAAATAAATCGTTAGGGCTTAAGTCTGGACTGTACGGAGTGTGTTCCAGAATTTCGACGTTTTGCTCTTTTAAAAACGCAATTGTTTGCCGAGCGGTGTGCGAGCTCGCATTATCGTGGTGCAGTCTTATACGACGTCTTGGGTTATTTTTTCGAAACTCGCCGATGACTTCTGGTAAACAGACAGTGGTATACCAGTTAGCATTAACCGTTTTACGATCCTCGAGCACGATGGTGGCAACGTGGCCACTTTTCGCCACAAACGTGGCGACCATGTTTTTCGAAGTGCTCCGTGAGCGTATTACTTTGGTCGGTTTTGGCTCATCTTGGAACACCCAAACAGTCGACTGCTGTTTAGAATCGGGATCGTAGGCATATATCCAAGATCCGTCACCACTGATAATGTCGTAAACATGTTTCGAGTTTCCTCGGTTGAATTGCCGCAGAGTTTTGCGACACCATCGAACGCGAGCCATTTTTTGGTCTTCACTGAGTAAATGTGGTATCCAGCGTGAGATCAACTTTTTTACGCCTAAGTGATCGTGCAAAATACTGTGAACACTGGTCCCTGAAATACTTAAGGAAGCTTCTATCTCACGGTATGTCGCATGGCGATCTTCGACGATCAGTTGCCGTACAGCATCAATGTTCTCCTGGGTTACGGCTGTTTTTGGTCGACCTTCACGATGTCTATCACCAAGACTAGAGCAACCACGTTGAAATTCTAAATACCAGCGTTCCACAGTCCGGAGGCATGGTGCTTTATCATTGAAAACCGTAGTCAACTCTTCGAAGCACTGAAGTCGCGTTAAGCCCCTTTTGAAGTTTTAAAAAATTATCGCACGTAAATTTTCCTTCGAAATTTCCATTTTCACAACTGACTTGTCAACTTTGAACGAACGCTGTACTAAAACGGTTGGGCCGATTTCGAGTCATTCTTTTGTTTTCGAATTCTAAATTCAAATATTTTAAGATGACACTAGTTCTTTTTTATGCAATCACGGGAGGTTTGCAAACGACAGAACTTAAAAGGCAGCCCTCGTACTAGACAGTGTTCTAAGACGAATTACTGTAAATACTGTGCTATGAGGAAGCTTTTGTCCGCTCCCCACGCAACTTCAAAATGACGGTCATTTTTTAAACTAACATCCAATCCAATCCTTTTGAACGCCGGTCCCGTGTGAATTGGAAACTCTAATGCACCTGGTTGCATCACTTTTGATGCGTTTTTGTGCAGTTGTTTTTGGACTGGTTCGACGCTTCTACCTCAACACAGCTGAAACAAAGCGATTCATTTATACAAAGAGTAACAGGTAGAAGAATGTACCACCTGTTTACTTCAGAAAAAGAGTTTTATTTTGGGCTTCCTCATTTTAATCTTCAAGATCAACAAACTCGACGTTACCTTCCTATAAATAAATTAAGTATTAAGCCTGTCAACTAAGTAAATTTACTTACAGGAAAATCTTAGAGTGAACTTTTTTCTTATGTATAGTTAACATAAATATTCACAAATTGCTGTCGTCCCATTTTTCACTATTCAGACGAAGATCTATGACGTTGCTATGCAATTCAGTTAAAGGAAAGCACAAGGGACAGAGCTATAGCAGTTATGTCATTGAACTGCATAGCTATGTCATTGTAACTTCCCTAACATATTATATTACTTTAAAAAATATATACAAGCGAGGCAAGTTCTGCTGCTCAATGATTTTATGTATGCTGCATGCTTTTCCTCTAAAATATTCAAGCCCGTTTCGTAATGTCATCCACATAAATGCGCAAGCTAGTCAATTCAAACTAAATATCCATTCACTATTCCCATAATACTCCAGTTACCAAAACCCTTTGCAAAAATGTATGCCGGTTGCCAATAACTAAGTCCGGGACATCGAAGGCACATTATAACAGCTTAGGATAGCGACCGCAAATAAATTTCCCAAGAGAGGCGTATTTTACTTCTGCAGGGACAGTCGGGACTAGATGATCCGAATTATTTTAAAAGACGTTCTTTTCAGTTTTATACCGCGGCTATATTTCCCAGAGGGTGCGTAGACATAAATTTTAGTGTACTAAGATCAACTTAAACTACTGCTGCTCAAATACACGATCCCATTATTACAATTTTAAGCATCGCATAAATAAGTTTGAAAAATGTGAACTCTGTGCTTGGAATTAATTTAGGAACATGATTAAATTATTATCCGTAAACTGCTGTTAACGGTATTTTATTCAAAGATTTCTAGATGGAAGGTAAAAATAGGAAAAGGAAGGAAGGAAGGTAAAGGTAGGGATTATAAATCGTTAACAGAAGTTGCAAATATCACGTCCGAAAATACCAATTGATAGAGAAGTGAAGGTCCAATGACTGTATATAATTTATTTTGATGTTTAAGACACGTAAATAGGAACAAGCTTTGACGCATCCTTCAATGTAAAATAATATTTGTGGTGTTTTGGTGTGGCGATAAGAGAACCAGTGAAATTGCTAGCATAGAGGCAGTTCACCTTAGTCCTGTAGGTTGGCAACACATTCGTAACCTTAGAATTGCAGTCTAAAAATTAGAGTCTTCAGAATGCAAAATGTCTATATAGGTCTCAGATTCCACTTACCATCAGGTGGCCTGTGAGCTCGTTTACCTTATCTACGCCAAAAAAAAAACCGTATAATTGCGGAAGTGTGTTTTCTTTTAGTCTTTACAGTTTAATGCCTAAACCAATTGATGTGAAGTGTTGTATATCGATTGCCCCGAGACTGACATAAGTACTTTTTATCTTAGATTTTAGCGGGTGAAGTTGCGGGCAAAAACTAGTTGCGAGTATGACACTTATTTACTATTCAATTCTATATCAGTTCTAAGACCCGTTCATCATTTTAGTCTTCTTAAATAAAGGAACGAAGAGAATTGCCTTATTCCTTTCTTGGGAATAACTCCCTCGTAGAGACATTAATTTGTTTTAAATGAATGTATAAAATGAAACACGTTTGGAAAATGTTTCCTGGAGGAAATGCATTTCCACTTGGTGGTTGAAGTGCTATTTCTATTACTTTTTAAGACACTCTTTAGAGAAACAAATAAATTAACATTTTATTTAAATAAAGCTAGAAGCTCAGGTAAAATCATCTCTTTGTTTAAATTACTAACTACTGTCGTCGGAAAAATGAATGCTTCTTAAGTCAATTTTCAATTATGACTTCAAAGACTAAAGTTATCCCATTTAGTTAAGTTTATATTGCAATGTTAATGTAACTCCAGATGAGGAAATTTAGAATCATCTTTTTCCTGATCTTTTATTTTCTTTTGGAATAATTATCATTTTTATGCCCGTGTGATTGCTGGCATAGGATAGTGCCTCTCCATGTCTTCCCGTGGATGTCGCAAGAGGCGACTAAGGAAATAAAGGCTGGTAGTACTGTTAGGCGATGGGCTTGCAACCTGTCACTAATACACTGGTAAACATCTTAGATTCATTGTGCAAAATGTGGTTACAGAATTATCAACAAGTTATTAGAGTTAGCGAGCCTTGAGCTTCTTCGGACATGTTATGCGGTCCTCTAAGCATCAATTGGAGCAGCAAATTATTGTTGGGCAAATGGACGGAAGGCGTGCTCAAGGGCGGGCACCTACAAGATGGTCTGACCCATTGAAGAAGGCGGTGGGCGGCAGCATGCACCGAGCGATCCACACTGCTTACGACCGCGCTGAGTGGAAAACCCTAACATGTGGTCGCGATCCTCAGCATTGAGGGAACGATGAAGAAGAATTAGAGTTGTAGATAATTCTGTATCTCGGCCTACCCCACTCTGTGATTACAGCCAAGAAGATATTATGTATGTAAGCACTTTTTTTTTTAAAAACAATGGCCTCATTACTCCCAAAAATGTAGCGCGTCAGCAAAACAAAGTATTCCTTTATCGAGATGTACTATTAATTAATTTCAACCCTTCACTGGCAGCTGGCGCACGGAATGCGTTATTTTCACAACTTTTCTCAAGTTGTTGCAAAACAAGCCCTTATTGGCTAGAGGAAATTAAATAGGGAAAATTAATGGCCATTCCGTATTAGCTGACTTTTACTTTGCTGCTTAACTTTTGCTGAGAGCGCGCCATAAAACACTTGCAGAGTAAATAAAATGAAATGGTATCATTTTTAATTCACTTGAGTTTTGACCACCTGTTTTTTAGAAAACGCGGTTATAAACCATGCCTATAAAGCTATCGGTCCAGCCTTTGATTCCCTGTATGGGCAAATATAATTCTAAGATGAGCATTTAATAAACAATAAGTTGCCTCGTACTCATATGTCAAAGCTTAGAGGGACATTTCGTCGGTGCTCTTGCAATACCGCATAAGTAAAAAAATCATGTAGTTGCAAAATGTACCTTACTGACTTAGGTGCTAAGGTGTACTTTGCAACTTTTTTAATTTGTTAGTTACGCGGTATTGCAGGAGCACTGACGATTTGTTAATTTATAGCTTGACCCTGACATTTATTTATTTACAGTTTCTACCCGGCATTTCATCCGATTTAGGTTATATTTATTCCCCCTGAAACTTTTAAATTTTCCTGGTTGAAAAGTAGCCTATATGTATTAGGGCATAAACTTCCTGTATTTTTGCCATTTCAGCGTGGAGCTCCAAACTAACACGCAAACTTTTGAATTCATAATATTTATTAGTATGATTAATAAATGGTGCCATAAGTGCAATTCGTCTGTGTCACTCAACTGCTATACACTTGTCCATTTAGTCTGTAACGTTAGTCGTTATTGGCCACTAGCTATTAAGAATAGACTATCCACTTGACAGTCCTCTTTTTACAGGATTGCAGGAGCGTTATAAAAAAATCTTCAATTTTGAACCATTTGGATACTTTAATAAAACTCTGGCGTTGTTTTACCAATCGCATAACTTTGGATATTTTGGTATCGCTAGGCTAGTCTGCCGTCCCATTCCTAAAACACAGTAAGTGGAAAAAACCGGTTTTGAGAAAAACGCAAAAAACACTTTAAAACGGCTATAATTCTATTAATTTTTACTATTTTTTTAAATTTTGTCCATTTTCTAATAGGTTTTTTTTAAAGAATATGAATAAAGCAAAAATAGTAACTTACAAATCGATTTACGCTGAAAAATCGAATTTTCTTAATTTTTCTAGGTAATACTGTACTTCGTCGAAAGTCAAACTTCAGTAAAAAATGCACTAAATCCTAATTAAAATACAGTAAAAAAATACGTTACTGCATAAATAAGGCTGTAGATTTTGCAGACAACCGACAAAAATGCAGTAAACGGTTATTTTTGCTGTGTTTTAACTAGATTTAAAGGCGCTACGAGTTTTAAATACTGTAAATTATTGGAAATGAAATACTATTTATGCAATCAAAAGAAGTTTTATTAACTTAAAATTAATTGAGTAGTCTGCCGTCCTGAGCAAACACTTGTGCTTTAAAGTAACAGGGAGGATCTTACATATTTTGAACAATTTTCTATAATCATTTTTACAGTTATTTTTAATCTTTTGAGAGACAAGAAATTTAAAAAAACGCAATTGCAAGGATTCCAGTTTATCTAAGTAAGATTTAAAAGTGAGACCATAACAATTAAGAGCATACCCCAGTACAGACTCTACCAACGCAAAATATAAACATTTTAGAGTACCAACAGGAACTCTATAGCTAAGATGGTAGAACTTACCCAACAAAACTCTTAATTTATCACAGATATAATCCACATGCTGAGACCAGGAAAAACTATTATCTATTTTAACTCCTAAATATGTAACACAATCAACTTCATCTATAGGATTACATCGGCAATGGTCCTGGTGACTATGCAAGCACTGATAATCATGGGCAACCAAATGAAAATTAAGATCTGGTATCTTCAAATAAGGCGAGTGTATCACAAGTAGGTTAGTCTTCTCCGCGTTCAATAAAATACCGTTGTCATGAGACCATCGCACTATTGCATCTATATCAAGCTGCATAGAGCGACTCATGTCAACAAGGTCAGTCCCGGCAGACACAATGCACAAATCGTCAGCGAACATGTAAGGTGTACTGTGACGTATGACTCCACTTATACTAATTACATGCATCAAATAGCACACTGGCCCACATCCAGAGCCCTGCGGAACCCCAAAGTCAACCGCCACCTCGTCACTGAGCACCTCACCCACCTTCACGCGATAAGTCCGGGACATCAGGTAGTCGCGGAACCAGCCATTCAGCGGCTGCCCGATGCCGCATTCGTCCATTCCATTTAAAAGCGTATCCGTTTCGAGAGTGTCAAAAGCTTTTTTATAATCAAAGAATATTACTGAGACTACTTTTTTATTTTCTAAATGCGAGTTAATTTCGTATACAAATTTTGCTAACAGAGTATGAATACCTTTTCCTTTTTGAAACCCGTGTTAATAATTATTAAGGATAGAATTTAAGTGAAGGTACCTAATCTGATCACAATAGACCGGGGTCAAAACAAAATCCCTACAAACGCTGGGCCCATCGAGTAATTTGCGAGGGATTTGTCCCGAAATATCGTGACGGGCGAAACCGCGATACGCGGCAGCCCCAAATCTATATACTGGCGGTATCTATGTATTAGAGGTAGGTAACCTATTTGTAAGTACTCACTGGTTTCCTTGGTTTCTCGGCTTCGTCCAGGGGTGCGATTTGTGTAACTGTGATGTGTGTGTGAGTGTATGTGTGGTTCACCTCCTGTTACCGGTCCAGGCAATCTTCACGGTCCCGGTCCGCGGCCAAACTAGCACTCCACACCGTTCACAATAATCAAAATAATCACTGCGCCAAGGGCCTAAGGGGCCAGCAACACTCGGCGAAGCTTCTAAATTCAAAAACCCTCTTAATCCGGGGTGATTAACACAAATACAATGCAATCAAGTTAATAATCCAAAACACCGGCCGGCTTTTTTCACCTCGTTAGCAAGCAACAAATTAGACAAGCCAAGTTAACCTCACAATCTGTCAAACGTCAAGTTAATAGCACAGACTCGGTGACGTCTGTCACAGATTAAAAATTACTTTCAAATCGGTTCCGAACAACCCCCCGCTCCAGGCAGATCTCGTCTGCCTGTTAATAAATGGGCAGGCGGGCCAAGCTCGCTACAGCTCGTTTCAAAACCGAATCTCCGACCATAACCTCAGCAACTCTGGGAACCCCGTCAGACCCATAAAACAAATTTACAATGCGTCCACGACGCCAATACAAAGGTAACAAATTAGATTCCTTAACCAATACAAGATCTCCAACTTTGGGAGGATCAGTTTTGTCAGTCCACTTAACGCGCTGCTGCAAAATATGCAAGTATTCTAGCGACCAGCGATGCCAGAAGCTCTGGGTCATTTGCTGTAGCAATTCAAAACGACTTAAGCGGGACGATTTTACTTCCCTGAAGGGGTATTCAGGCAGGGCGATAAGGGGCTGACCAATCAAGAAATGACCAGGAGTCAAAGCTTCCAGATCATTTGGGTCAGACGAGATAGGACAGAGGGGACGCGAGTTGAGGACGGCCTCAATTTTACAAAATACCGTTGCAAGTTCCTCGAACGTTAATATCGTTTCACCAATAACACGGCGGAGATGCGTTTTTGTAATTTTTACAACAGCTTCAAAAATACCACCCCAATGTGGACAAACTGGGGGGTCAAATTGCCACTTAATGCCCATTCGGGACATTGCAAATCTTAAAATATTTTTATCACTATTCAAGTATTGACAAACTTCGTTTAAATAACGATCAGTGCCCTTATAGTTAGTGCCATTATCGGAGCGGATCAAAGATGGCAGTCCACGGCGGGATACAAATCTACTTAGCGTCGCAAGAAACCCTTCCGTGCTGAGGGCACTTACCAGTTCCAAATGAACTGCTTTGGAGGCCAGACAGACAAACACACACAAATATGCCTTGACAGACCGAGCGTTACGAAGCTGAGAGGACTTTACCAAAAAGGGGCCGGCAAAATCCGTGCCCACACAAGCAAATGGCCGGTTCTCCGAAACTCTGTCGGAGGGCAAGTCGCCCATCATCGGCTGCGTGGGTGTGGCCGTCAAACGATAACACGGCATACATTTGAAAATAATGCTACGAATAGTGCGTCTGGCAGACAGAATCCAAAATTCACGCTGCAAGATGGCTACAAGGGCATTGCAGCCCGCGTGCGCGTTAGTAATGTGTCGATCCGACACCAACAAATTCACCAAAGATCCTCCTTTAGGGAGCAACAAAGGATGGCGAGCCCCATAAGGCAAGTTCGAGTTTCGCAGTCGTCCGCCGACTCGAAGCAGACCCGATCCGTCTAGAAATGGATTCAAACGAGCAATGGGACCCTTAACCGTCAATCCTTTTTCAAGACCTTTAATAGTCGATTCGAAATGTTCGGCTTGTACTACACGAACCCAATACATCAAGGCCTCTTGGCGTTCCGAAGGCGACAAAACCGATGTCAAATCTTTATTAGTTGGGTTCCGTCCGTTGCGTATGAGACGCCGGATCCAACCGGTCACACCGATCAATTTTGACAGCGAACTGTACCTGTCCAAAAGAAGATTCAAATCATAAACAGGTTGCGTTTCCACAACGCCAACACGTAAACCTGGCAACGCCTCTGGAGAGGAGAACCGATTCTGGGGCCAGGACGCCTCAGGGTGCGTCAACCAATCTGGTCCCCACCAAAGAGAATGGTTTACAAGTGCAGGAGCCTCGCAGCCTCGCGAAGCGCATTCAGCGGGGTTCAATTCCCCTGGGACATGTCTCCAGATCAGCGGGGTCACAGAGCTCTGGATCTGTGAGACTCGATTCGCAACGAAAACCTCTAAGTTATGTATGGAGGTGCGGAGCCAACAAAGAACAATCTCATTATCAGTCCACGCAAAAGCATCTGAGATCTCAACTGTACGACCCAATGTATCACAAACATGATTGAGGAGTCTAGTAAGGAGGGTTGCTCCGGACAATTCCAATTTAGGAATAGTTAACCTAGTCCTGATAGGAGCCACCTTACTCTTAGCCATCACCAAATGAAGCCCTACGTGCCCGGATTGACTAATAGTCCGCAAGAATACCACGGCCGCGTACCCTCGTTCGGACGCGTCACAAAACCCGTGGAGACTAGCTCTACATTTGCCGAACGGCAGAAAAAGTCTGGGCAAAGAAATCCGGTTCACGTCCGGAAGTGCAGAAACAATCGAACGCCATTCCCTCAACAATTCTCCTTGGAGGGGGTCGTCCCAAGTAGCTTCCGCAATCCACAACTTCTGCAAAAAACACTTAGCCAGAAAAATGACAGGTGTGATCCATCCATTAGGATCGAAGGTCCGAGCAACAGTCGATAAGACCGAGCGCTTCGTCCAGGTCTTAGGGGAATCCAACTTAACCCGATAAGTGAAGACATCCTGGACGGGCTGGTACTGTATGCCAAGGACCGCAATCAAATTGGGGTTGTCAGCATCTTCAAACAGGAGAGGATCTTGTTGATGTTCCACCGGGAGGTCAGTCAACACGTCGGGGCAGTTTGACAACCACTTACGCAATTCGTAACCTCCTGACTTCAGGATAGCAATCAACTCATCCCGTAAAATCAAAGCCTCTGTAACGGTGGATGCCCCAGTGCACACATCATCGACATACACTGAATCCTGCAAGATGGCCGCCGCACGAGGATAGTTCAATCGTTCACGATGAGCCAACTCCAACAAAGTCCGGATTGCAATATATGGACTGGATTTAAGTCCGTACGTGGTAGTGTTCAACTCGTACACTCGCATCGGATCACAAGGTCGCTCACGCCACAAAATCAACTGATAACGCCGGTCATCTCGGTGCACCACCGATTGTCTGAACATCATTCGGATGTCAGCCACAAAAACAATTTGATGACGGCGGAAGTTGGTGAGGATATCCGAAATGTCCCTGTGCAGTTTGGGACCGGAGTGCAAACACTGGTTCAAAGAAACCCCATTTGACGTAGGGGCCGAACCGTCAAAAACTACTCTAATCTTGCCACCGGGAGTCTTCAAAACCGCATGATGAGGCAAGAAGTAGTGCTCGAGCGAACGCCAATCAATAGCTGAGGGTGACATATGTCTTAAAGCCTCGTACTCGCGCATAAATTCAATGTACTTACTACGAAAATCCGAATCCCTCTTCATTCGGCGCTCCATGGACAACAACCTTTTTTCCGCTAAGGCATGAGACTGACCGAGAGGGGGGCGTGCTGCCCTAAAAGGCAACCGAGTAACAAAACGACCATCAGCGAGGCGACCAGTATTATTCTGGTAGGACAATTCGCACTCCTGTTCCGCTGGATCGACTCTGGGAGCCTTGGGGGGCTCCTCGACCTCCCAGAAACGCTGGACAGCGTCAGAGAGTGAGAGCCCTACTGCAACAATTTGGTCTTCAACCCGTGGGACCGAACCCCTCAAAACGGGACCGAGAAAACTAAAACCAAAAATAGTTTGCAAAGCAATTAGACCGTATGGTTGCAAAACCCGCTTTTCCCCGGACAAGATCAAACCCAACACATCAACACCCAGGAGCAGGTCGATGGGTCCAGGTACGAACCACTGAGGGTCAGCGGGAGTCAATTGCGACACCAATTTCACCACGGCAGGGGAGATAGCCACCTGCGGGTTTGTGCCCAAAATATCATTCAATACAACGGCCTTGGTCACAATAGTTGGCCCACTATTGACAGGCGTAAAACAAACTTCAATTTCTCCCCTTGGACCCTCTACCTGAATGCCACCGACACCGTGGATGACGACAGGGTAGGGTCCGCATGGGATGCCCAATCTCTTCACCAAAAAAGACGACGCAAGACAGCCCTGGGCACCCGAATCCAAAAGGGCACGAACCAACAAAGAGTGACCCTTCGGGCCCCAGACCCTGACACAAACAGTTGGGAGAAGAACTGTCTCAGGGCGGGCGGCTGTAGTGGAAGAGAGGGTGGCAACTACCTATTGGGGGCAACCCTCATCGGGTTGCCGACAACCCTCATAGGAGTCGTCTTGACGAGCAGGCAAAGCCCAATTCGACCGCAGATAGTGTTCCACCGGTACAACCGGGCGACTCCCCGGGTAGTAGCCTATCGTGCGGCCGAACTGGGGCGGGCGGCGCTCCAAACGTGGTCTCTCGCAAAGTGGTGGGGAAAACCTGGGAGGCGTGGTGCGGCGCTGAACCGCTGCAAACCTCTCCTGCCGTCGAGGAGAGGGGGGAGGGGTTCCCCCGCCCGTGGGAGGCGAGACCTGACAATCCTCCTCTTGGGGTTGGTGGGGGTGAGAACCCCCCCCCCGTGGGGGCGCGTCCAGCACCATCATCCCGACCAACCCCGTTTCGGTTGGCACACAACAGCGGGTGGTGCTTCCCACGGCAGTACGGGCAAGGCTCCGGCCTAGAACAGTCCCGCTGCAAATGTTGCCCCAAACATGAATAGCACCACCGGCGATCATTCGCAATTCCGCGCCGATCCTTGACCTTTCTGTGGAGGAATCGAGGGCACGCTGAAACAAAATGATCATCAGCATTGCAATAGGCACAGCTGCGAGAAACTTGAGCCGTCGCGAATCTAGGTGCCGGGCGGCGTGGCTCCACCACCCCTCGGTTAGGGGGGCGAGCAACAACACGTCGCTGCACCGGAGGAGGCCCCTCTGGGGCCCGCGGGGAGCCGTCAACACCAGCGTTGTCCAACAGGCGGCACTCCTCATCCAAGAATGTCAGCAGGTCCCCAAACAGCGGCAATTGTGTGGCACTGTCACCACCATGCTTTTGTTCAAAACGGACTTTTAAGTCCGTAGGCAAGCGCGACAAAACGATATGCAACAACATAAATGACCACTCGTCCACAGGCAGACCAAGGCGCCTCAACGCATTCAAGGCGATCACCATTGGATTTACCAGATCCCTTCTCAAGGTGGCAACCCTATGTATATGAGGAAGCCCCAAAATCTGAGCCACATGGGTATCCGCCAAGCGTCGAATGTTGGCATATCGTTTAACCAAAAGCTCCCTTGCCGTGGGATAATTTTGGTCTGTGACCTCCAAATGGGAGACAATACCTAGGGCCTCTCCCCTTAGTGTGGAGAACAAGTAGGCCAACTTTTGACTAGGTGCCAAGTCATTCCGAGCATCTACCAGACTGGTGAACAGATCATGGTAGGCGGTCCAACATTTCAAATCCCCATCAAAATGGGGCAAGTCCAAAGTGGGCAAACGCCCAAGGAGCGCGAGTGGTGGAGGGGATCGTGTCTCCACAGTCAAAGCACCCTGCTGTACCTTGCTAGCAGCCTGAACAACACTATGCGACAACTCATAAAATTGTGTGATGTCTGTCTCAATCATATCATCTACCTTTTCACCTAAGGCCAAAAGCTCCATATAGCAGTTTTGGACTATTTCACCCCGGGCTGGTAACTCAGCTGATCTTGCCAGAAGGGCATCGATTCGGTCAGGTCGGTCAATCAGTTGAACCACTGAGGACAACCATCTCAATTCCGCCCTGATCTTGGCTGCCAACCTTGCCATGTTTACAGGGTAACAAACAAAGAAACAACACAATAAGACCCAGGTAAATAATTAACTTTAAACTATATTGTTTGAGAATACAAACCACAAAATAATATAATTTAATTTAATATTCACTAATGAACCCTGCAAAAGGTTGTTTGCAGATCCCTAATCCAAATAATATTCTATGAAGAATATATATGATTTATTTTGAAATATAATTTTAATTATATTGTTCAATACAGAACCCTAAAAATAATTCAAATTATATTGTTCAATACAGAACCCTAATAATAATTCAAACTATGTTGTTCCCTATTGTCATTAGATTGAGCACAATAAAAAGGTGAGATAATTATCTCCACAACAATTTATAAAACTAAGTACAACACTTTCAATAAACAAAATAGCTGACCTATTATATACCTTTTTATCAGCGGTAACTAGTCTTTTACAAATTAAATAATTACAATGAATTACAAGGTGAGATTATATCTCCTCAACAACCCTTATCAAGTTAAACCTAGTTCCACTGTGGGTCAAACAAATAAAACCTACCAGCACAGTCGGGGAACTAATACCTAACCAAAGTAAACAATTCAACAATTGGTTATAACAAAACCCAAGACAAAGTTAGGTATTTAGTCAGTTTGACTGCTTATACATAAATTCAACCAAAAATGTGGTTATTAAAACCGCGCTCTGCTACCAAAACGTGATCACAATAGACCGGGGTCAAAACAAAATCCCTACAAACGCTGGGCCCATCGAGTAATTTGCGAGGGATTTGTCCCGAAATATCGTGACGGGCGAAACCGCGATACGCGGCAGCCCCAAATCTATATACTGGCGGTATCTATGTATTAGAGGTAGGTAACCTATTTGTAAGTACTCACTGGTTTCCTTGGTTTCTCGGCTTCGTCCAGGGGTGCGATTTGTGTAACTGTGATGTGTGTGTGAGTGTATGTGTGGTTCACCTCCTGTTACCGGTCCAGGCAATCTTCACGGTCCCGGTCCGCGGCCAAACTAGCACTCCACACCGTTCACAATAATCAAAATAATCACTGCGCCAAGGGCCTAAGGGGCCAGCAACACTCGGCGAAGCTTCTAAATTCAAAAACCCTCTTAATCCGGGGTGATTAACACAAATACAATGCAATCAAGTTAATAATCCAAAACACCGGCCGGCTTTTTACACCTCGTTAGCAAGCAACAAATTAGACAAGCCAAGTTAACCTCACAATCTGTCAAACGTCAAGTTAATAGCACAGACTCGGTGACGTCTGTCACAGATTAAAAATTACTTTCAAATCGGTTCCGAACATAATCTCCTATTTGATTAACAATACATTTTTCCATTACCTTTTCTACACTCACCTTTCTTATGGATTGGACGAATTACAGCTTCTTTTAATTTACTTGGGAACTGATTATTTTTAACTGACAAATTAATTAAATTAGCAATAACGGGACTCACCTTATCAACTAGCAGTTTTAGGTCAGTCATGCGCACCAGGTCGCTGCCGGGTACCTTTTTTGCATTCATTCTCGTAATAACTTTTTTAACCACATTGCTATCCACGGTCTGCCACCTCATGTTCATGTCAGACCCACTCACATATGTATCCCTATCTAACCACTTATCAATACATATTATTACTTATGAATGAGAACGTTATTGTTACTTATTCGTAGGTCAAATATTAGATTCTATTTATCTACGGAATAAATGAAAATACCATAACTATTATTAGCACTACAAAGTTTTTTCTTAAACTGGCAATATTTAAAAGATTAGGATTAAGTTAGGTTTGAACAACGTCGCCGCGTCAAGTAGGTATCGAAGTAATCACCACCCGCTAAGAGCCACGCGAAATTGCCAGTGTTTAAAGACATCTCTTATAATGTCAACTAAAATATCGTAATTTTTCCCCCTTAAATACGACCACAAAAAAGAAAACAGTCATAAATACCTACCTCGAACCCGAGCGCGTCGTGCACCTCCTGACGGACCTCCTCGAACAGCGTCCAAGCCGCGACTAATCGGTAACGATTTACCGTTTAATACCATTTAAAACACATCGAAATAACGCAAATAGTGCAGTATGAAAATAAAAAAAAATACGAGTAACTAGCTTAAATGCAGTAATGTTTGTCGATACTGGGATAAAATTTGAAAACAGTGTTTTTTTGTATTGCGTAATAACAACTAAATTACAGTATGAAATAAAGTTACTGTATTTTAGACAGTAAAGTTTGAGTAGCCAAAGGCCTAAGCGTACCGCATAAAATACAGTAATCTTATCCTTACTGCGTTTTAGTTAGTTATTGTGGTATATTTGGCAAACAAAAAACTTTCTAAAACACTTTCAAATCACTGTTTTACGGTGTTTAAAGTAGTAAACGACTTAAAAATTTGAGGTTTGAAGGACGCAGTGTCGTCATTTTTGAGATATTGTATTTTAGTTAGTTTCAACTTTCGAATAAAACTGTACATTTACTAATTAAATGACTGTGAAAATAGTAGTTTTACTGTGTTTTAAATAGCCAAATGTGTAATTAAATGCTTTTACTGTGTTTATGTTAGTAATTTCGGATATTTTTTCCGTAAAACTTGGACTTACTGTGTTTAGACCATTGTAGACCCTCGTAGCACTTAAATATATTTTCACCGTATGGAAAAACTGATTTCAGCTACAGGTGCGTCTCAATGCGCTGATTCCGAATTAGTAAAAAAACATATTTCGTAGAACCACCACTTACTTACTGTGTTTACAAATGGGACGGCAGTAGTGGCTATCTGGTCAATGTTTTTAGTGGCACCAGTATGGCACCCTAAGCATTAAAGGAGTTTTTTTCCATAACGAGCATGAGCAAATGTGATATCAAAAGACAGTGTGAATGCTCCAACGACATGAGTTTTTTTATCAAACACCTAAGAATACATATTACTCACTCACTCATATTACAAGTTTGACGTCTGTTTAAAGATAATAATGTTTATGCATACATTTTTACATATTTTAAATTATTCCGTGACTGGCTGACTGACTGACTGAAAGACAACGCACAGCTAAAGCCGCTGAACCTTGAGGTTTAAAATTTAGAGGGAATACTTCTTGAGTAGGTACCCTAGGAGGCGCGCAAAGAAAGGATATTCAAAAATCAAATTGGGGGAGAAGAGGCGTCTTCGAGTTAATTACGAGTACAAACCTCCACAAAATGGTGATATTTATGATGTTTAATTTTATTTGTAGTTTTGACCAAATCCAAGTGTTTCAAGTGAAAACTCTTACTGCGTCTTAAGAAACAAATTGCATAACAACTTCATCGCATTAAATTAAATTCTATTTCAACCTAGAGTTATCATCCGTGTCCTTGTAAGTTAGGCAGTTAGTTCAGTGCGACAGAGTCGTATATCTCAATTTGTTCTGATTTAGAGGACGGGCCGGTACATTGAAATGCACACCGTGGATCATACGTACGATACGGTGGGTTATCTCTGATTGTGATTCATTGCTCCTGCAATGTGCATTTGTAGCAAAGTGCTGGAGATTTAGCTTTGACAATGTTGAGTGGCGTAATAACCAGTGATCAGAATTAGGTGAGCTAAAATACGTACACTTTGCAAGAGGACATAATATAGAGTGATCACAAAAGGGTAGTTTTCTTTTTGTATACACGGTATTCGATTTTTAACCGGGTATTAGTTGTAATTAAACATAGATGTTTTTACTTACAGTACGGGATGTTTTATGTTAGTTTGTAGTACTCGTAAAAAGGGCTGGATATAAGTTTTAAAAAGAAGGAAGGAAAAAGTGTGAAGTATAATTTATTGCCTTTATTATTTTCATATGGCAGTGGTAGGTGATTTCACCCAGGGACGAAACATATCGAAAGATGTAATATTTACACTTTCAAGTTTAAAAAACAACTAGAAATATTTACAACTTTTAGATTGCTGTAAGTAAAAACATGTACCTCTGTAAACATGTACGACTAATACCCGGATAAATATCGTATACGCGATATTCAACTATACTCGGTTGTAACCACTCTACATTTCCACTCAATTTCGATCTGTATATCTCTTTCGTCAATCTTCTTTCATCCATCCGACCGAACCATCGAAGCATGCCCTTTTCAATCCTAGTCACTACATTTTCTTTTAGTCCGGTTTTAACCGGTTATTTTCATTCACAAAATCGTCTTGTAACCGGTTAAATTTAATTCCCTACATGTCTTCCTCTCCTCCACACGCAGTAATAGAATACCATCGATACATTATTCCCGGGATGATATATTCATCGAGTGATCTAATTATCTTACTCAAACACCCGACTTGGGACTGATAGCGGATAATTGAATATTTATGTGCTTACAGATGGTTCATGGAATTGGAAGTAATTATGTTTATTAATTTTAATCTCTCTCTGCTGTTTACGTAAATTATTTTTGATTTATTATATTATTTTCCAAATTTTGATTTTCCTAAAAGGTTTTTCTCACCGCAAAATTTCACATTATGTTTTAGACACAACGATGTTATAATCAGTTTTGGAATCCAGCAAATTAATTTATATGATTTGGAGTCGACCAATAATATTTTACCCAATATACAGTCAGTCAAAGTCAATCTAACATTGTACAATATTAGAGCAACATTGTTTCCTATAAGTTACAAATGACTTGGCATTTGTAATGACATTGACGACTTCAAGTATATATTTTTTTGAAATAGGTCATAAATACAACGTCCGTCACCGTACATAAAAGATATAAGATGTTTATTCAGTAAGTAGGCAGCACGGGCACTTTTACACGTCAAAAGCCACAAGACTGCAACGCAATCCTAAGACTGCAAATGCGTTGCCAATCCTGAGGGCTAAGATGGAATGCCTCTATGCTAGTCATTTCACCGGCTGTCTTATCCCCAAACCGGAATACAACAATGCGAACACTGCTGTTTGGCGGTAGGTTAATGGATAAGATGCTGGTAGCGATCCGGACGGAACCTGCACAAGGTCCTACCACCCGCAATTTTTATTATACTCTTGAGTGGTCGTCGATATTAATAATCAGTACTTGGTGACACCAGGGGGATTATTGTGACATAGCTATAGTTTACACTGAGAGCAAGCTCTGTCCTTTACGCTCGCCCTAAATTTAATTGCATAACCATGTCATAATAACCCCCTGATAGCATCATAAATAGCCATACACATTAATTTTACCCATCGTCGGAATCCCTTCAACAAAATAATATGTAAAGAGCATACGAGGAGCACTTGTTATGTCTGAGTTCAGTTTTAAATTGTTACTAGTGAAGTTGTGGAATAGTACTAAAGTTCGATCTACCTTTCTGTTTAGAATTTCTAGTGCATTAGCATCTAAGCATTGGTGAACTACGGTATTTTTTTTGACAGGTAAGTTCTAGAAGGTCATTTTGTAAAAATAAAAACATTGCTGGTCCTAAAATAGAACCTTGAGGCACTCCTCTAGTTGTTCTAACTAATTAAAATCTTAAATCCATTTTCACAAATACCTTCAATATTGGTAATTTTCACAAATTACGTTTTATTTATTACATTAGTTACATCAAACATTCTAAAGACCCACCACGGCGAAATAATATAATTATAAAAGACACTGAAAAACAAAATGAAAAGTTCCTTTGACAGCTTTAAAAGCACTTTCTGTGCATTTGTCTAATATGAAGAGGACAAAAAGCATTTTATTCATGAGTCCATTATAAACTTACAACGAGACGGCATAATGCTGGCCTGTCAGGAGTCAGGACCAGATGAAACTACGAAGGGTTCTTGGTTTTATTAGGAAAATCGAGATAAGCACGATACAGATATGAAATTTATGATCTTAATATTTGTGTTACCATTTAATGGTACTGTAACTGATTTCACCGACGAAATACAGTTTCACAAATTAAATTTATGTCTCCTTATAAACATGTTACTACTATTACCTAAAAAAAAATCAAATTAGCAAATTTAATCATGCTCACTATGATTATCAGCTCCGACGCTTAAAATTCACGTCTAAATAATGACCCAGATAATTGGAAGAAATGAAAAGCCATTTCAAATAACTTCAATGAGAATATAAAATGACGAAAAAAAACTTTAAATAAGGTCAATTAATGACGTTTCAAATGATAAATTTCTACGTTTGTTAAACATTATTCGCCAATTATTAACACAGTTATAAAATGGATTTCCGACATACATATCCAATAATAAATAACA
Organism: Acleris laterana; assembly: GCA_963966035.1. Classification (NCBI taxonomy): domain Eukaryota; kingdom Metazoa; phylum Arthropoda; class Insecta; order Lepidoptera; family Tortricidae; genus Acleris; species Acleris laterana. The sequence continues at coordinate 17,491,280 of OZ014442.1, forward strand.
GGTTTTGAACTCGACGCTCCAGTTATTAATCGGCGTGTGGAAGTTGTCTCGTCAGAGCGTAAAAAACCATTTAATGAGGGCATCGCAGCTTACCAGCCCCTTGGAGTGAACGCGCTGGTAAGACTTGGCTCACATGATCGATAGCTCAACAGAGTTTTTTTTAATGAATATTACCTCAGGAAAGAAAATGGTAGCCAAGTCGTCGTTACAATACTATAATTTTACTATCATTATATTTTGGTTAAATTTTATTTGCACTTTTTACGTAATTCTTGCGCCATGCTAGCAATAACTACGTTCATTATTGGCAAATCAAATAAATATAATATTTTTTATTGTAATGGATTATTTACAGGTGTCCGCAAGCCGCAATTTATCTTGCTAGACACAGTATACTAAAAAGGAGTGTATTATTAGTCAATTTAGAAATTGGGAAAATTATTAAATTAATATTACATTGTAATTGTATCTGAACTGCCCTGTATTACTAGGAGGTACAACTAAAAACTCTCTTAAATCATCATCCTTATCCTTACTTATATTATAAATTGGGAAAGTTTGTTATGTCTTTACAGTTTAAAACTTTAAGCGATCGACGTGAAATTTGGTACAGACCCAGTTTAACAGTCCAGAGGACATTATGTTTTTTTAAATTCTGGTGAAATAGTGACAAGCGACGACTCCTATGCGGCTAAAGTCGCGGGTAAAAGCTAGTATTAACTAAATGAGCTTGAATTACTTGTGGAAAATATAATCAAAGTGCTCCCGACATTTTAATATTTTTTCATCCATCCATACATCGTTAGTCAGCATAACCCCTCAACATTCTCCAAATGTAGTTACGGGAGCAGTTTGAAACTAGTTACTTTAGTAAATACATATTTTGGCGAACTTAAATTAATTATGTTAAGGTCGACTAATGGCCCGGGTAAATTGTTGATAGAGTAATAATTGGACCCGTTACAAGGGAGTTTTAATGTATTTTGTGTGTTCAGATTTTATTAATGTTGCTTAAAAGGCAAATGCGGTATACTTCTGCGCTCATACATATTGTAGCAGGGTCGAGATCGTTTTGAGCGAGGGTTTGAGTTATTGCTAATTAAAATCCGACTTTAATAATAGCTATGCTACGTTCAAGTTAAGTTGGTTTAAATTACCTAAAACTTGTCACGGCAAGGTTGAAAAAGCAAAACTAACAAACACACACACACACACACAAACACACACACACACGCGCTCGTGCGCGCTAATTTGCCTTTATTGCCTGTTTTATTTAATCCACAAGTATATTTAGTATATTTAGGAAATAATAAAAAAAAACTGTATTTATTTAATTAGCATAATTAAATCTTACCTCATTTTGTCGGAGGAAGAGCGATGTCTCCCAACACAGGCAACATTTTGCCTAAAGGGTGACTCCATCCCTTGTATCATATACCTCATGTATTTTAGGAATAAATAATTTTGTATTTTGTATTTGTTTTGTATTTGCTGACACGTATCCAAGTACACTAAAGAGAAATGAAATAAGTCACCGTACGTACTGATTTACGTCCATTGTGACCCGTTTTCATTTCTTTTGTGCGCATGTGAAGTATAGAGATGCTAATTGGTGACGACAGTTAAAACATACCGCTTCATAATTTTATAAAAATGCGTTAACGGAGAACCGTATATTGCACGAGTATATACTCAAAAGGCAGTATAAGAGTACATTTTTCTATATTTATACAGCATTTTTGCTTTGGATAGTGGTATAACAGAACCTATTATACCTACAATAAAAGGTTTTGTTTTTATCAATAGTTAATACAGGTACACAAAACCACTTAGGTTTACACTCTAACGGTACCCAAAAATCCGCCGCAGTTGGTGTAGGCCCAAAACTTTTCGTATAACGTCTGAGTAACTGTTTTATTAACTACTAGCTGTTTTCCCACCCACGGGTATTAAATACTCTTTGTCATTTCTCAAGGTTCAAGCTAGGGAATGCAAATAACCGGTTTTAACCGGTTAAAACCGATTTAACCAGTAATTTTCATACAAAAATGGTTAATAACCGGTTAAATTGCATTCCCTAGTTCAAGCTCTCTCTCTACCAAATTTCATAGAAATCGGTTCAACGGTTAAGTCAAGCGTCACAAACCGACTAAGAAAGTCACTTTCACAATTGGGTAAGTAAAGTTTTTGGAAGAGATGTAAATTATATTTTTTTTCGATAGTCGTCATCCTTAAGATCATAGAACTGCGGCTCTTTTACTTTTATTTCCTCTAATATTTTAGAAATCTTTTTTTTAGTTATGAAGTTGACATTTGTACACTTCAATGACCGACAAGCTTGTTGCCTTCGTATTTAATGAAATAGAAAAAAAAACTGTCACTTCTATATCTGTCAACGTCAAATCAAATCAAAGTAAACAAACGGTTTAATTCAAATAAGTAAATTCAAGTAAATCTTTGTAATACTCCATTTCCACAGTCCGTGTGGGATTGCCTGAATTCATTGCGTGGATTGTACAATTCAAAAGTGCTCTCGTGGCTATCAAAAAGCAGAGCAAGAGTCGTCGAAAAAGGAAGAAATCGGTGTCCAAGAAGAAGTGCCAAAGGGTTCGAAAATAAATCTTAGACCAAATATCGTGCAAAGCTCTTAAAGCAAAGCGGCAAAACGAAAGTCCAGAGTTCGTTCTGAGATCGTTAAAAATATTTCTAAAAACACTGATCACATGAAACACAAGCAAACAGAAAATAGCCGTTGTATTGAATTGTTTGTTTACTTTGATTTGATTTGACAATGACAGATATAGAAGTGTTTTTTTTCTTTTTCATTAAGTACGAAGGCAACAAGCTAGTCAGTCATTGAAGTGTACAAATGTCAACTTCATAAGTAAAAAAAATATTTCTAAAATATTAGAGGAAATAAAAATAAAAGAGCCGCAATTTCTTGATCTTTAGGATGACGACTATCGATAAAAAATATAATATACATATCTTCCAAAAACTTTACTTAGCCAATTGTTATTTTAGTATGAATTCCTATGGATGCAATGTAAATACCAAACATAATAATTATAAAATTGGTATTAAAGTATCAACAAGCAATTTAAAACGCCGGTCATTTAACGAACTTACTGCCGCAATGAGAATAATTAATGAGTAGGTATTATTTCGCGCGTAATAAATCCACACATAAATTGCCCCTAGGGAACATTTTGATTTATTTAAATTTGGACAGCTGAAAAATAGTTGCCGATTTCTGAATACTGCAATTACCATAAATGTTGTCATTTTATTAAAACTTGCAGCGGTTTATTTGTTGGTTGTTGTTGCAATAATAATGCAGGATATCGAACATTTGTATACTCATTACATTATACCAGGAGTGTTATTCTCTCAAAAACAACGGACGGGCGGACGAACGAGCAAAATCGCAACGGCGAGTTTAGGTAGTCCCGTCAGAGCGAACAAAACACATTTTAGCGCGTGCATTTTCATTAAGCAGCCTTATACGTTCGATCCATCGGCAGAAACCATGCTGCTAAATTGAAATATGTTTTGCTCGCACTGACGGGACTACTTAAACTCGCCGCTTGGACATTCACTCGTCCGTCCGTCCGACCATCGTTGTTCAGAGAATCACTACCCAGAAATTGCAGAGGTGTTACTTTCTTAAATAACTTTTTTAAAACAAAAAAAGAAAGTTATATTGAGTTGTACAGCTCAGGAAATAAATGACTCAATTACCTCTTAATTAAAGTGATATCTATGAACTCTGCGCAAACCATGAGTTTTACTGACTCAAGTAGGTCATTATCCGATGCTCTTTCGGTTGAGGAAAAACGTCGAGAGGAAACCCAAGCACAAATGATCCTAGAGGTTCGAAGTATAATCTGTAAGATAAGATAAGATAAGATAAGATACCTATGCACACTGCGCATACATCTAAACTTTAAGCATAATGGATAATTCCGGCAGGGTTGGTATTATTTTGAACATGTCACCTTTCAATTCGTTGATGAAATATTAACCGGTGAACTTAAGTTTTCCCAAGCGCACGTATAGGTACCTATTATTTTATCCAAACACCTTTAAACGAACGTATAATTATGCTGAATTGATTCTTTTTAGGTAGTCACAAGTCTAACCTTACTACCTACGTATTTAATGATTAAGATATCCTGAAAACATCATGGTTTCATCAAAAAATTGCGTTCGATGAAATGATGCAGTCGATGGAGTAAAATTCGGTAAAACGATGATAAAACTTCAAAATTAATTCTCTCACTTCACTTAAAAGTCATTAATTTTCTGGAAAAACCACTTAGGCTTGCCGGATAGTATACGGACGGCATATTTTAAAATAAGTTATATAGAATCATCCAACTGAACTAATAGTGATACCTATACCCGCAGCGCATGCATCTGAACATTTGCATATTGGATCATTCCAGGAGAGTTAGCAAATCTCTGTTCTTGTACATACTCGTACGTGTTTACTCATTCAAATTAATAACATACTTAGTTCATACGTCTTTTCTTTTAGATTACAATATAAGTCAGTTATTTTAAAAACATTTTCGCCTTGATTGAATTCGAAAATAGAAATGGAATACAATTGTATCTTCTATAAGTAATTAATAACGAGAATCTGACAAAGATTTTTCTGTATTATTTACGTTATTATGGAAAACGTGTGTGAATTTGACCGTTATTATTTTTATGTATAAAAGAAAAGTATTTATAGAAAAGTTGTATTACCTGACGAGTTCTTACTTTCTGTTAAAATCTTTTTCTTTTTTAACCATAGTAGATATTCAGAGGAAATCTTACTTCAAGGTAAATTAAAGACTCAGAACTTTGAAAATAGTGAACGAACATTGGCATATAAATGCAATCAATCGAGTTCTGACTATTGTTTCATGCGGTGGGTGATCCGCCATGTAACATACCTACTACAAGTCCAAATCCTGAATTCGCTTTAAGCCGGAGAGCGGTCTTAGGAGGGGAAAATTATATTCTAAGATTTTGTACTACAAAATGAACAACACATGACCAGCTGTCATTAAAAAAGGGTACCTATTATTTTATTGAAATAGATTCAAAGAACGTAGATTTTTCATTTCATCGAAATGCATTGGTCCCCGCATAAGGTATTTTTTTGTAGTCACAAGTCAAACCTAACCTAACTTGCGTAATTAATGTTCAAAATATCCTGAAAACATCACGGTGTTAGCAGAAAATAGCGTTCGATAAAATGAAACTCGAAGAAATACTACAATAGATGAAGTGAAATTGGATAAAATGATGGGTTAACTTTAAAAAGCGTTATTCTTCGAACAGCTTTAACATTAGCTGTTGCAAAAACCTTCACTCGACTACGCCCGAGGCGTCACTCCGCTTTAAAAGCGTGTTCTCTATTCGACACGTTTCCCCTTTTTATCGGTTCTCAAACAGCTTAGTCTTGTAAATCTTACTCGGTTCACTTCGCAGCTTTGATAAGATTGCGAAGTATTGTGTGAATTTGAATGGCTCCCAAAGTTTGATTCTGACCGGTACTAGTTTTGGCATCTTAAACTACTGCAAAAATGTAATAGTCATACCAGGTTCCTTATATTCAACGACTGTTGATTGTCTATGGAGAAGAACGTTAACAGAAACTGTAAATTATGCTTTTAGAGGACTCGTCATTTTTAAAATACCTACTATGATAAAATTTAAAAATAGGACGCGTAAAATGACTAGCATAGAGGACGTATTCCATTTCTGACCTCAAGATTCGCAACACATTTGCAGTCCTATGATTTTAATCTTGAGAATCCAAAATGTCTATGGATGTCAACTCCTACTTACTATCAGTTGGCCTGAGTTCTTATTTGCCTTCCCCATGACATAAAAAAACCTTATCTTTATCGAGAATAGACACAACAAAACTCTCGAAGAAGTCAAGACAGAAACTAGTCCAAAACAAATTTCATTATTTTTGTCAAGAACTTGCTACCAAATTTCGTTCTTTATTTACTCACAGTATTATGCAGGTATGCACAACTCATCTCCATTGGATGTACTGACAGTACTCTCCATATCATACATAATTCCGACATTTCTGTCGAACGTCACGTACATTGCAGTGACAAGTTCAGAACGGAATCACGCAATGCTGTTACTCTTGCATTGAACGTTATTTGATTCGTGTTGACTCGAGTATCATTGATCTATAGGTATCTTCAAAATAGCAAATTTGGGTACGGAGTAAATTAAAAACCTTTTTCATTTTTAGCCACATTATGTACCAAGTTTTGTGTGGAGCTCACTGTTAGGGGTATATAGCTCTACATGAAACCCTACAAAATTGGTTGCTGTTTCAATATTTTGTGTAAATAAACACCTTGGTTTCAAAAGATGCATAATTTCACTCACTAGAATGTAAGTTTAATTACGAATAAAGAGAGAAAGAAGTCTCTTGGCTCTTGTGTTTTTGAACGTGACCTTAAATATGAACAAGTCTAACAAAAAGCAAGCCTTAAAAACCCAACTGCTGTAAAGATAATATCTTCAATATAATGTTTCTCTCTCTGGTCGTTTCCTCATGACTGAAGATCTTCATTATTGGACGTCCTAAGTTTTGGAATGAACGATTTGCTTCCATCGGCTTCTGTTAGTGGTCATCCGCACCACGTCATGTCACGCTCTGGTCTTCTAATTGGTCAGTTCATCTTGTTATAATGTAATGTTAGTAATCACATGAGGTACATATTTTTATTTTGCCAATTACAGGTTTTAAAAAAGTACCCAGTGATACCTTGCAACGCTAATTTAATATAAAATCTAGCAACACCTTGTTGAAAATGGGCCATCTGTTCAGCCATTACAAGGGAACAAAGAACCATACATGTCATGTCATACATACCTCATTCGACCGTCGGGTAAAATCAAAGTAAGATCATACGATACACAAGAAACATTCTAAAATAAGAATTGAGAATTTTAGAACTCTTGAATTTTTCATAGTATTGTTGCCAGAAATAAACAAAACCTGCAACCATTCCACGCAGACCCACAGGCTTTAGCTAGTATGCAATAAAAATGTTAAGCCCCCGTTCGTTTCAATCTGTATTCCCGTATCAGAGCCCGAGGCAGATTTACATGCATATAGAGAGGCTTTGCCTTTATTTGCCTTATTCCAATATACCATCGCGTGCAGTCCATACCACTCTTTGAGCCTGGCGTGCTTTGTCTTGCAATGCTTGCAAAAGTCAAAGGTAAGCGTTATGATATTAAAATATAAGGAAAACAATAACAAGAGGGACAAGTTTCATTGGGAAAGTACTTATTATCCCAACCCTCATACAGCACTTACACACAAACATTAATACTTCAAGCTGTTGCTAACAAAATTGCTCTTTTGTTCATTTTTTTATTTTATCATGTCTGTCAGTAAACTTTTATGCGTATTGTTATTATTTTTTTATACTAAGAATATAAACCGCTAATATTGATATCGTTAAATGTTTCAGAGTACCACGTATAACTGAAGCATGAACACAATTCTATAATGACCGTTGCCATGGTAATAAGAGTTCTATAATAATAATTATAGCATTGTTATTAACATGGTTACGCACATTAACAATGTCAGTGACGGTATTTGGTGATCAACCGAAATCTGAATTCTTTAATTTACTTGTGAAGAGCTGTTTTAACAACCATTTAAGTGGGTACAACTACGAAAAATATTTAATTCATCATCATAGCAGTAGCTTCAAAAGAGGTTATAATTAAGAAAAGCTCAATAAAATTAATTGGGTTGACTTTTTTGCAAACTGGCAATATGGCGGCACTACAGACTACTCAGAGATACTTCGGCGGTACTAGAGCAATGGCGTTTGGTGAATAACATTGACATTTTGAATTCTATTGTTCGAAGTATTAAAAAGAAATGTATAAATGTACAAAAAAAAAATACAAAGCGCATTATATTTATTAATCACGAAGAAACGATGAAAAATTATAAAAATTAACCAAGCAGTATGCCGTTTGACGCCATAGTTTTTCTCTGTAGTCGACTGGTTGCTGTTAATTTAGAAACCACATGTAACGGGCATATATAAATAACTCTTAACATTCATTATGTACCAATTACGTAAATAACCATATTTTGACTTATTTATATTTTTACCCCTAAAATTATATAATTAGTTTACACGTATTACTTTTGTTTTTTTTTTTATTGGTTATACTTTCACTCATTTGACATTGGCGAAATCGCTGCTAAGCCGCGATTTATAAAAAAATATAATTTTTTGCCTTAGATTAGAGCGCATGGAGCCACACTTGACAAATCCACCACCAGCCAATGCTACGAGTGCTACGCTATAGCAGCATTGAGAAAATTTGCTACGAACAGTGGTCCCGATATCGATTCCATGTCGCTAAAAACATTAAGCTCGCGGAGTAACTCATCAACAGTCCAAGCAACCGTCAAAAAATCCGTCAATATTCTTCAGTATGTAAATGTAAAATAAACTTCAAAATAAGTCTGAACTCCCCTGGTCTTCTAATGGTTGTTCAAGTCAAGTCGGTTATTTGAATAATTAACTCGGTTCTAACGAAGGCATAGGAACGTGCTACGAATCGCCATCTTTAATTTGGACTGGCGACAGCGAGGAGACAAATTTGAGGGGAGATTTGTCGGTTTAATGATTGATAGGAGATTGACTCGGGGTTAACGTAAATTACAAGTGTTGGTTTAAGTTGGAATAACTTGTATTTGTATTAGGATACTACAATTCTAATAAAACATGAATGGAATTCAACTAGAAACACATACAAACATTAAAAAATCACGCCTTTTTCCCAGAGGGGTAGGCAGAGACCACTTCTTTCCATTTGCTACGATCTTGAAACATTTTTTTCGCTTCTTCCACATTCATACATCGAGTCATGCACGCACGTCGGTTTCGGGTACTTAAGATTCAGCCCTTTTCCAGTATTTCTCCGATTTGACACGAAAAAGTACGCCTAGGGCGGCCCCTTCCAAACCGTCCATTCACTTTCGATCTGTATATCTCTTTCGTCAATCTTCTTTCATCCATCCTTTCCAAATGACCGAACCATCGAAGCATGCCCTTTTCAATCTTAATCACTACATCTTCTTTTATTCCACATTTGTCTCTGACTTAACTTTTCTTCTTTTTTTTCTTTTTTTCTTGAACTAGAAATGAGGAGATAAATCTTATACATGACATAAATTACAAATGTAATGATACAATAACCTTGTTTTTTGTTTATGGCATATATAAGGCAAACATAAACTTAAAACGGGTGAATTCAGATGGTAAGTGAAACTGAGACTCATACACCTACTTGCATCTAAAGACCTTTGTCCTACGACTGCAAATGTGTTGCCGACCCACGGTTGTCTGATCCCCGGAACATAACAAAGCGAGTAATCCTACTTGACGGTAAAGAAAAAAAAGAAAGAAAATCATTTATTCGTGACATGCATAACAAAGAACAGGTTAACAAATACAAGAAGAAAGTAGCCACGAAATGGTCCCAACTCAGCGTGATGCTGGCATTAAAGTCAGCGCTGGTCTTCCGTTGGAACCATCAGGTGAAACCACGGTTACACACACATAATTAAATAAACACAAAATGAGAAGAAAAATAAAAAATAAAAAAAAACAAAGCTCTGAGTTTCGCAAAAACATGCCCGTCCTTAGATGAATGAAAGAGCAACAGTCCCTTAGCCTTACTTGAATGACATGACATGGAGCAAGCAAAGAAAACCGACATTCAAGACATCCTATAATCTGTGGACATTCACATGACCTATCCTATCTATGGCAGCGCCTATCTATGGTGGTTGATAATAATGCATGCTGCGCGCAGTAACAGAAACTATTATCTTAGCAATTTCGTTTCCTAGAAGAATTGAAAGTGCAAAATGTTTAAAACAAGGAACATGAAATTATATACAAACAAACAAACAAATTGGTAGTATAAATGATATGTTGGTGCTACAGGGACTGACACTGCACAAGGTTTTATCACTCCAAAATACTTCTCAACGTCTTGTACCTATCAAAAATATAAAAAAGAAGCATTACTATTATACACGGTGATTTTTTATCGGTGTTCAGTAGTTGAAAATTATTAATAAGCAACAAAAATGGAATTTAATGGTTGATGTCTCAAACCATTAACTCACTGTTTAATTTATTTAAGTTAATGAGATTGTTAAAACGAATCACCACTGGATACATGGACATCCTACATTAATTATTGAAGTAAAGTAGATACGTCAAGTGCCATCGCTTTGGCGGGAAATTTGACAGATGTTACGTCAATGAACTTATCAATAGACTAAACAATTAGTAGGGTGACAATTCATTTCAATTAAAAGTTAGTTTCCAAATATATTATTTACATAAAAAAAATGAGTTTTGTTTCATGTAATTGCGACTTAAACATGATCGTCATTAATAACTGAATTAAAAAAATTGGTTAGTGATCAATAAAAAAAAAACACCGTGTATTAGGTGAGAAGGCAAAATAATACTAAATGAACGCCCTTTAAAGTATGATAGATTCTGTTCAACACAATAATACCTCAAAGACACCAATGCACTAAAACCATTCGGCGACATTGCCCCTTCTAAATGCAAACTAACTTATGCAAACGAAGAAGAAGCCTCGCAGACATTCGCAATCATTGGAGAATTCTCTTAAGTCAAACAACTAACAATGAAAAACGTACGTTAACTGAGATCAAACAGCATCTTGAGAACAGCCCGCACGCGTTACTACAGCTACTTAGCAAGTTACTAAAACAAATAGAGGAGCTTCAGAGAATTAAGGTTCAGTGTACTCAGCTGACGTTTAAAGAAGAGTTGTCTGCTATTTTACAGGCATCTCTACACATGGAGTTTGCATATAACGTAGACCGTGACTCGATTTTGACCCGCATGTTTTCAACCTCCATTAATTTGAAAAACATTTCTACGGGTGCCTTTGGCCAGGACATTTTTTTTAATTAACAACAATGTAGTTTTTAACCTTTTGGCGAGGTAGGTCATCTTCGTTTTAAGTCAATTTCGAAGGAAGTCATGTTCTAGGTTAGTCATCTTCTCAGCAGGTCATCTTCGTTTCGAGACAATTTCGAGGGACGTCATTTTCTGGATTAAGTCATCTTCTTAGTAGGTCTATTTCGAGGGATACCATTTTCTGACTTAGTCATTTCGTACGTAGGTCTATTTCGGGGGACGCCATTTTCTGACTTAGTCATTTCCTAAGTAGGTCTTCTTCGAAGGACGTCATTTTCTGACTTAGTCATTTCCTAAGTAGGTCTTTTTCGAGGGACGTCATTTTCTGACTTAGTCATCTTCTCAGTAGGTCTTCTTCGAAGGACGTCTTTTTATGACTTAGTCATCTTCTTAGTGGGTCTATTTCAGGGGACGTCATTTTCTGACTTAGTCATCTTCTTAGTGGGTCTATTTCGGGGGACGTCATTTTCTGACTTAGTCATCTTCTCTGTTCAGTCTATTTTGAGGGATTTTGAGGGACCTAACAAACACATATTGCCATGAAAGATGTTTATTCAGTAAGTAGGCCAAAAACTCAACAGACAATCTTTTTTTATATATATCTTCATCATCATCAGAGAGAGACGTCTACTCCCATTACAGCCTCCGTATTATGGTTGCCTTTACAACGGTGGATAAATGTAGATAAAACATGTCACTCACGCGTACACGCTGGTCTGACATTTACTATTTGAACACTGCTGTATGGCGGTAGGTTGATGATAAATGGTAGAAGAGATCCGGTAAGACTTTACACAAGTTACTAGTTATTTAAGATTGGTTACTGCCAAATGCCATGACGCTTTCTAAGACGCCATTGACGGTTGCTATCTTGGTTCCCAAAATGAATGAATATTGGATTCGGATTAACTTGAAACGAAGATAACATACTAAGAAGACGACTAACTCAGAAATGACGTTCCTCGAAATTGACTAATAACAAAGATGACTAACCCAGAACATGACGTCATTCGAAATGGTCTCGAAACGAAGATGACCTGCTGAGAAGATGACTAACCCAGAACATGACGTCATTCGAAATTGTCTCGAAACGAACATGACCTTCTGAGAAGATAACTAACCCAGAACATGACGTCCCTTGAAATTGACTCAAAACAACGATGACTAACCCAGAACATGACTTCTCTCTAAATTGACCTAAAACGAAGATGACCATTTAAGAAGATGACTAACTCAGAACATGACGTCCCTTGAAATTGTCTCGAAACGAAGATGACCTGCTGAGAAGATGACTAACCCAGAACATGACGTCATTCGAAATTGTCTCGAAACGAACATGACCTTCTGAGAAGATAACTAACCTAGAACATGACTTCCTTCGAAATTGACTTAAAACGAAGATGACCTACCTCGCCAAAAGGGTTTTTAATTATGTACATACTAAAAGGGGTACCTAAAGTTAAGGGGGTAGGTAGAGACTATCAAGCCCCAGATTCACTGGTCTACACATACTTTCACTTCCTAATAATATTGCCAGAGCTAAAAAACTTCATTTTATTTACATACATGCATTCATAAACTCACGCCATTATTCCCAGAGTGGGGTAGGCAGAGCTACATAATTACCAAAAACTCTAAAAAAAAACCCTTAGACGCCTCTTACGACATCCACGGGAAGACATGGAGAGGCACTATTCTAACACGGGGAGGCAACCACACGGTATTGTTACTTTTAAACATTAGAAGGGCTTAAATTTGATTAAAGATATTTATACCCTGAATTAACAGAAAAGCTACATTTTGCCTCGAAAAATATAAAGTGATCGTTTACGTAGACGAAGTCGCAGGCAAAAAATCATAATAGTTTAATTCAGACAGTTGATCTATATAAGACTTAAAAAAAACATTGCTCAAAAATTACCTTAAAACAAACTAATACATTTCTAACAGCATAAAGTGTGCTAACATTAAATTTGTTAATGATATAAAAAGGTTTTCACAACCAAAAATATGATAATCATTTTCAATCAACACTTGATTATTCTAACTCATTGTTATACCGTCAAAGAAACGTGATGTTTCATAAATTCGAAGCTACCGTTAAGCCAGGCATGCAATTAGAATCTAGAGCACTAAGATTATTCAGACTTAATTGCTCTAACTAGCGATAATTATACCTAGTCTGAAGTCAACCACTACAGCCGAACTGCATTTTGAATTGAATTTGAGCTGATTCTACACAGACGCATCTGGCAAAGGCTTCGGTACCTTGCTTCATCCAATTTGGGATGTTAAAGTGCGTTCTCGAAATCTAAGAGCTATATAAATTCATAGCTTTGTTCAAATGTTATTATTAACACAAGAATGCATAATTTGTGAGTGAGCAAAGGTATAAATAAGGTAGGTGAGGTAAGGTATCAAAGAACTAGACTCAAAAAAAACCTTATTTTGCCAATACTCGCTATCGAACTCGTAAGCATGGTAACCTACCTTGATATTTTTTTAGATATAAACTGATAACGATCTAGGAGTAATTTCGAAAATGAATTTTAATTTAAAACTTACTGCAATTTTATTTTAAAAGTTAAGAGAGCTCCATTCGGTCCAGGCTGGAACAATTTGCATATGAGCGTCAAAACAACTCAGCTCCCGTCAAAGTGTTCCTAAACTCATTATTAACGGTCCAAGTTAGGTTGGCTATGTTGGTTCTGAGGTTATTACGCCTAATTCGTATAACCAGTCCATACCAGATCCGGTCGGGACTATTTCCATTAACCATTTCACGTTTTAATGTGTGTCTATACAAGCTGTACCGTAAAACTACACAACTAATTGGTCCTGGCCTACAACAATAATCAAATTTCACTTATCACATTATTTTAAAAATATGATAGCTTTAGCTATAGCTAGAGTTTAGAGCAATAGATTTTAGGCTAAACAGTACATATACCCAGCAATATCCATATCTTCCCGTGGATATCGTAAGAGACGGCTAAGGGAATAAAGGCGTATAGTACTGTTAGGCGATGGGCTTGTAACCTGTCACTAATACACTGGTAAACATCTTAGCCTAAGTGTGCAAAATGTGGTTACAGAATTATCAACGGGTTTTTGGAGTTGTTGGTAATTCTGTAACTCTGCCTACCCCACTCTGGGAATAAAGGCGTCAGTTTATGTATGTATGTATGTACCAAGCAATAATAGCAGTAAGGTATCATATTTTAGAATAATTTAACGAGGAAAATTGGACTATTGTTGCAGGTTAGGACCACAGTGGTGTAGTTTTACGGTATTTTTCGAAACAAAAGTCTCCCAATTGTCAAATTTGATTGATTGTCCTTTGTTTTGTGATGCTAGGAACGGGATATCTCCTCCTAAATGCTGGGTTCCTGGTAAAAAAGGGTATAAGTCGACTTAACTCGTACTAAAAAGGGCTGTAATACATAAACGGAGTATACTAGACTTAAATCCTTTTTCACTTGATCTTCAGGAGGATTCTGGATCTAAGCTATCTGAAATAAATGATTGTTATTATTATTAAATAATTTTTCACTAGGACCTCAGTGAACAACGCCGTTGGCTTTGTTGGTAATATCCTGTGGAGCTAGCGGTTCCGGGTTCAATTGAGAGTCAAACACACTGGTCGAAGACTTGTCTTGAGAGTAGACACAGTCTCAAACTAAGCTCGCTCTTACTTTGAACAAGACCACGATAAGAAATATAATATTTATTATTTACAATTAGAAGACACACAAGCACCGAGGCTACCTGATTAGATGTTAAGTGGAATCTGAGACGTCTGAAATCAAATTCTCAAAACTCAAGACCACAATCGTAAGACTACGATGGAATGCCTCTGAGCTATAATTTCACCGTTTATTTTACCACACACCGGAATTTGAATTTGAACACTGCTGCTCGGCGGTGGGTTAATGTTAACATAGGAAACATCAAAAAATCAGAAACAAAATATCTGCCCGTACCGGTATTAGAACCTGTGACATCTAACTTCTTAAGCAAGGCCACAACCAACTAACAGCATCGTTTTGAAACGATCAAGTACTGTGTACTATATAACTTTAGTATAAGTTAAGTAACTGGTTATTTAAGATTTTGGCTAGCAATTATAACATTACGTTAAACTTTACCTAACTAGGTAACTCAGTTCACTGTTTCAGGTCTCAAAAGCATATTTTAAACTTTATAGACAGAATACAAGCAATAAACAGGGTGTTGAATAATAAACTTTAAACTTCAATAAACAGTATAATTAAGGTACCTGGTAATATACTAGTATTCCGCTAGCAAGTCCCCCGCCTTAGCCCAAAGAGGGGCGAGTATCAAATAACAATTAACGATAAATCAGACCGAACTGAACTCTATTCGATGCTGAGACTAATTGGATCAAGGTCTGCTCGCTTTACAGCGGAATTGTGTTAAAGAGGCCTTTTGTAAGAAACGAATTAAATAGGATACCGTGCTTTCAAAATGAATAAAAAAATGGGAATTATGGGGCGGTTAAAATGAAAATCAAAAGATATTACGTATTACGTATAGTAATAGTAGTCGTGGCTGGCAAGAGCTGGATGAGAGTGGCGGTAGATCGTGCTCGGTGGTGTGCCATGGGAGAGGCCTACGTCCAGCAGTGGACTAGTACAGGCTGGTGATGATGATGATGACGTATAGTAATAGGTTGATAAATAGGGAATAAGGTCTATAATAACTTAAGTGGCATAAAGTCAAGTTAAGGTTCAAAGCAAAAACCAAAACGCATTTTAAAAAATAACTTACATTCAAACAAATACAATTAATTAAACCAGTGTTATTAAATCAATGTATCAAATAATAAATGTCTATTTGAAAGTATAAATGAATTATGAATTTAAAAAAATCGTATCCAAGTCGATCCAGTCGTTTGAGAGATACATATAAACTTATTGCATCGCTCTTTTTTGTCGAAAATTAAAAATAACTTGACACTTGGCACTGGTACTTTCCTAGACCCTAACACACTCCGACTTTCAGTTTGCCTTCGCCTTGGGGTCCCGGTCTGCGCTCCACATCGGTGCCCCTGCGGAAGTGACGTAGATCGGCTAGGACATCACGGAATTTCTTGCCGGAGAAGTACTGGCCGCTTTTCCAGACACGCCACACTAAACGACATCACTTGTCGGTCTCTTGCCTCAATAAAGGTGCCGGTACTTTTAGAGCCGACCGGCATTTGTAGAAATGATGGCAAGAGACCTGACGGAATGTCCTTGGTCCTGTGGAATACGGAACGGGTGCTAGTGTGGGATGCAACCTGTGTAGACACGCTAGCCCCATGACATCTCCACTGGACCTCTAATAGGGCTGGTGCGGAAGCTGAAGCAGCCGAAAGCATAAAGGTAGGAAAGTATAATGATCTCAGCCCAGAATATATGTTTATTCCATTCGGCGTCGAGACCCTTCCTCCGTGTCCGTGGGGTCCCTAGCGCTCGAAGCCTCTTCGAAGAAATTTCGAAGAGGCTCATTGACGTCACGAAGACCGAAGAGCTGGCAGTTTCCTCGCTCAACGTATAAGTTTAACCATCCAGCGAGGAAATTCCGCCAGCAACTTTCGTACAATGCCGCAGGGGCCATTCTTAGATTTAATGTTTTAGTTAATTTATATAAGTATTTAGAGTTAGTCTTATTTAATTTTAGTTTTAACTTTCAGTTATTGTGTTATGGTTATTGTATTACTTTATGTCGTTTTTCAATAATTTTTCATAAACTTGACACTTATATCAGATTGGTTTTACAAATGGCCAGTATCAAAAACTTTATAACCAAAATAAAACGCATGTATTTGCACGCGCCAAATCGCTGGAAGCTAAGCTGAAATTGAATTTCGAACAAAAACTAAAGCTGGCAACACACGATCAAATCATAATTCAATAGCCATTAGCTTATAACAATGTGGGCGAACAAACATGGCCATAAAGGACCTTTCACACGGCCGGCGGCGACGCGTATATTCCATGCATTTGTGATTGATTCAATAACCTGCCCCCTGTTGTTCAACGATTGCAAATCGAGTTGCTCGGTTAGAATGAAGCGTCATTGAATTATAATGACGTTTTAATCGTATGCATGCATTTGAATGTATTTAGGGATGTTACCTAGGCGAGCGTATCGCTGCGTTGACGTTTTACAGGGTAATCCATCATTTCATCGAATTTTTTTAAAAACTTTATTGATAGTATAATTTCATCGACCGCTATCTTCTGCCGATACAATGTTATATAGGATATTCTAAAAAGAACTCATGCGGCGAGATGCTTTTCGATGAAACAAAAATCTGCGTAAATATACGTACCTTGAAAGGTGTTTCGATAAAATAATAGGTACTCGTTGTACAGAGGTACGGACACGGACTTTAATTGATGAACCACTATAGAACCATGTTGCATAAAATCAACTATTAATTCGTACGTAATTTCTATCTCGTCATTTGACACTGTTATTATGACAAGATTGTATGGTGGATCAACATTTAAAGTCCTTGATGGTACTACTCATTGTCATCTACTAATAAGCAAAAGGTTAAACTCACTTAAAGAAGTGAAAAGTTAAAGTGGTTAGAAAATTAAATCCTGTAATAGCTACGAAATAGATAAAATCCTCCAATAAATAGACCCACCGATCAAACTAACAACGATCTCGAGAAGTTACTTTAAGCTTTAAACAATACGATTCCATAGACAGATACACACATATACAGATACACACATACACAGATACATACATACACACATACACGGATACCCACATACACACACACACATATACAGATACACACGTACACAGATACCCACGATAAACCGTTAACACCCCTCTCTTCCCATCAGGGGTTAAAAACACTGACGGGTCAATAGCTTAATCTTAAAAATCCCCAAAAGCGAGTGTCAAAAGCAAACGATAAAATCATAACGTTATCAACATTGTTTTCATCTAGTCTTCAAATAAACCATCTGGTACGAAATGAAAACCTGTCAAAAACATGTTTTATTTTCTCTTTACGCGAGACGTCCCGCAATCTTAGGAATGACAAAGGAGTGCAAACGGCAATAATACTATTTTTCGCATTGCTATTGTTATTTTTGACATGAAGCAGCTAACAAAGAGGGCGCCAGATTATTGTGTAGATTGTCTGATTATGTTCTGGAACAATACTGTGTATTTGACAATTTTGTTTGGAGAAAAAAGTGGCTGAAAATGACAAGGAGCACTTATGCAGGGACAAAAAATGGTTCGCGGATTTAAGATCAAAGAAATCTTTTCGGTGGTCTGCGCCCTGCCTTTTTTTTTTTGACGAAGATGAAATCCCCACCCCCCCCGGCTAGGGTAGCCTAATGGGGGTATGACGGACTCTCAACCACCTCAGCTAAGGAGCTGAGGTGGAAGCCTACCGTCTAAAACCTCTCCGGTGTTAACCCACAAACGCTGTTAACGGGGGCACCGTGGGCTGATGACTATGCCACCACTGGGTGCCCCCCAGCCGCCCCAGCCTGTTGCTGGGGCACCCGCGCCTAAGGAGGGAGGGTTCGGTTAACACTCCGAACTCTCCCCCAGATCTGTAGGACCATAATGTGGGACCTTATCCCCGCGGTCCTACTAGGGGTTCAGGCGGGCAGCAAACTGCCTCTGCCTTCGCCCCACACGTCTACGCCGGAGCGGGTGCGCATCCACATCCGACCCTGCGCTCTGCCTTCAACAAGCGACCCAGGTTTAGGCAAATATTTGCATGATGAGCGTGAGTATTTGCTACGTCTTGGGTGTTTTCTATCTGTTTAAGCTTCTATTTTTCCATACAAGTATAGTATGTTTATTATTGTCTTGTGTCCACACTAGAAGCCTAGAGTTAAGTCAATTTGCGTGAGATGTTTTCCTAACATTTATTTATTTTATTTACTCGTATCTTCCCAGTAGTCATAAACGCCATTTTTAACTCAAAAAGAATTTCTCAGAAATTTGTGTAAAATATTATGTAATCAACTTGAGCTTTTTTGGGATATTAAAGCGCTAGTATAAAATAACTTTTCAATTATTTCGCGTAATATTGCCTGAAGCGTTCTCACGTCGTAGACTCGTAGGATTCTAATTAGTATTAATTATTATTTTACAAACGTACGTCTTAAGTTAATCCAGATTGTATTTGTTTAGGTACATCCCAAAATCTTGGTAAGGTAGATTCGTGACTGTTTTTTTGTTGGACGCTAATTTACATGATGAAAAAAATAAAAATACGTGTGGACATGAAAAGGGACTTGTACGTTTCTTGATTATCAAAGTGACATTGATTTGATTTCGCATCATTGATTTACTATGAGCATTTGGTGTATGCACAAAGGGCATTGGGTAAATTTGTTTGAAGAATATTATAAACTTTTTTCAGCGGCCGCTTTGATTTCTTAGTGATTTGTTAGAAGACCCCAAAATACACAAAGATATATATAATTTATGGTGTTAAATAATATCGGAGCCGAGATATTTAAGATTTAAGTGTTCAGTTTTTAGTACTAAAAGTACACCCAGGTAAAAATATTAAATATCTCGGCTCCGATGCCCTTAAGAGTACTACATTCAATAACATAACATGTTTATTTTGAATTATTCTATCATAATTTACCACTTTTACTAATGGCCGCTCACTTTGAAAATATATGACTTTTACAAAATGACAACACTTTTAGCCAAACCCTTTAGGTCTCAATCTCATAACAAAACTAATTTATATCTTTATTCATTATTATTTAACTCAAGAAATAAGCTCATTTCGGTGGAGTAATTGCCACATTTCTTTGTTCTCTGCCAGCTTTTTCACCTCCTGATACAACACATTGGCCTTCTGTCTTATTGGACTGAAATAAGTAAGCCTAGGTCTTCCTCTTCCACTTTTTCCTTCAACTTTACTCTCCAAAATTGTTTTGTCGTGCCATATCTTTGTGTACCTAACATCACCTTTCCTCTTCTACATTCTATCGTTTCTAGAATGTCTTCTCTCGTTTACCATTTTCATAACTTGGTTTTATTTTCCAACGGAAAAAGATTATTATTGCGTAAGTATACAAATATTTAGTCGATATCATGAACAAATGTTACATAAATACGTCGTATGCACAAGGTAAGGTAATACCGAAAATATGGCGACATTGCCTGCCGCTTTTATTAGAGTAATCCCAAAATTATTGTAGATGACTTGGTTTTTAAAACTAATCTTAAATTTCAAAACAAAAACACATTAATGCCGTGTTCCAGAATTTTAGGTGTTTATACTGTACAAACAAATTTGAAACGCACGGTTAAGCAATAAAAGTGAATTTTAAGCCAATATTCTACCTTAATACCATCTGTGTTATGAAGTAGGTAAGTAATTACCGGAGGCCGTTAATGAAATTTCGTATGCTAATTGACTAAACACAATTAAGGGAGCGGGGCTAAGATTGTGTGAGTGCCTTGGCTCGAGGTTTTCAAGAGCTTAGGATAGCTGGATGGGATTCAGTATCAAAAAAGAGGTATCTATTATTTTATCGAAACACCTTTCAATGAAAGTATCATTACACAGAATTTGCACTTCATCGAAAGGCCTTTTTCACCGCACGAGGTAATAATATCATATGGTTTCAGCAGAAAATAGCGTTCTATGAAATGTTGTGAATTTCGATAAAATTATGGGTTACCTAGAAATACCACCTCGTAGAACTCTGTTAATGTCTTGTTCCTAGCATGTTTTATTATGCATATATTGTGGGACAGGTAAAAACATGAACAGGTAAGAATTTCTGGAGAAAGTATTTTTCTATTAAGCCAGTAGGTACATAAACGCATTGCGATTTTTGAAAACAGAAAATGTATTGAATATTATTAGTGACGCACCTAAACTAACTCTGACTTGTAATTTCTGATACATACATACATACATTAAATCACGCCTCTTTCCCAGTGAGGTAGGTAGAGACTTCTTTCCATTTGCTACGATCTTGACAAATTTCTTTCGCTTCTTCCACATTCGTACATCGAGTCATGCACGCATATTTTAATAGTAATATAAAATATTCTGTGATGAGTAATAGAGTACTGTAAACTGACACAAGATTAACTCGTAGTTTCCCAAGCCACATCCAGCACCAAGCACGCTTGGCCGTTAATTAAGCATCCAGCAGGAGCAGGTGGCGACCGTGATAACGTGTGGCGGCGCCATCCTCCTCGGTTTTTGAGGTAAACCTTATTTATGCACTTAGCCACTTTTACTCACTTAAAACTGTTATTTTGTAAATTTATGTTAGTACTTATATATTTCCTTCAGATTTTTGAAGTCACTAGTACAATATATCCTCACATTGCTTGAGCTAAGCACTGTACAATCCTCGGCCGGAACAGGTATTGCAGGGTAATGATTCTCTCAACAACGACGGTCGGACGGACGAACGAGTGAATGTCCAAGCGGCGAGTTTAAGTAGTCCCGTCAGTGCGAACAAAACATATTTCAATTTAGTAGCATGGTTTCTGCCGATGAATCGAACGTATAAGGCTGCTTAATTGAAAATGCACGCGCTAAATGTGTTTTGTTCGCTCTGACGGGACTACCTAAACTCGCCGCTGCGATTTCGCTCGTTCGTCCGCCCGTCCGTTGTTTTTGAGAGAATCACTACCCAGGTATTTCAGGACGGATGGGCTTGCAACCTGTCACTACTATACACATTTAACCATCTTAGCCTGTTTGTGCACAATGTGGTCACAGAATTATCAACAAGTGTTGAGAGTGGTTGGTAATTCTGTAGCTCTGCCTACCCCACTCTGGGTATGAAGGCGTGAAGGTATGTACGTATGTAGTAAACAATGATTATGGAACAACATTCGACGAGGCAGCAACCCTTTAAAAAATCGCAGATACACTGTGCCATATATCAAACTGTTAAACTAAACATTCCTATACAAAGGTTTTTTATCGTCGAAGCAAGGGTCCATTACGATTCCTCTCACCTAAGGCCGTAATCGTAAATAAATCCGACTGGCAGTAAATCGAACGCGTGACTGCAACGCTCTTGACCTTTGCTTTAACGAGATTGTAGAATTAAAACAAGGTATACCTACATTTTATAAAATCTAAAAACCCGATTTCGTAAAAATACTGAGTAACTAATGTACCAGTAGGTACAAGAACAAAGTACAAGTCAGTACTATACCTATTAAGTAAAATCTTTAAATCGTTATGAATCCTAAATTATAATGCTAATTGAAAGGTGATTTTTAAATACTGATTAAATGATACCCCACTAGTCATAGTTCCCGAATTTATTGTTTTTCTGATTCACAAAATGGCGTCTGGTTGCCGCCATATTAAATTTTGATTATTGACAAATCGATTGCCTTAAGCACTTAAGATTTAGATGAATCGACCGCGTCTAGTGTTTAGAGCACCACATGACAAAGGAACAAACATACATATACATATAGGCTGATAAACTCATTAGTCTCCTTTAAGTCGCACTGTCGGGTAAAAAGACGTTCGACTTTTAAATTATACCGCGATTAAAAATGGAGTCAATTAAAAAAATAAAAGATGTTCGAATTTTAAATTAGCCCGCAATTAAGGAAGATGTCGATTTGTGATAACCTAAGGACAGGTAATTTAAGCCTTTTCCTTGTCTTTTGATACTGAAAGAATGATGAGTTATCAAAGTTATTTTATCTGGGTACCTATCATAAAATCAAAAAAATACGTAATGGTACGAACCATTACGTATTATTGGCCATCTCAATGTACGCAAACTAGGCCAAATATTCAGAAGCAAAAAGCCTAATTATCTCGTTGCAATGATTTCATTATTAATTACTAAGACTATGTAGGTACTTTTTAGAATAAGTACATTAAAACTTTGGTAACCTTGAAGATGTGGCATTACTTTACAACGATTTTTATAATTTTATTTTAATTTATAATATTCAATTTTTGAAGATAACAATAACCTGTTATCTAAACATTCCATTTTCAAAAACATTTAATATTACTTACCCACCATTATAACCAAACCAACCGAAATAATTCACAAATTACCCAAGAGGTCCTTACAAAAACAAAATATTATCTCCCCTAAGGGAAGAATTAGGCACGCCAGTCACGCGTCGGGCGTTTGCCAGACTTGATGACTTCATGCCCCTTAATGATCGACGAACAAAACAATATCGCGCAGCGGAACCGAGGGCTATGATTGGACGGTGAGAGCCCGGCTTTTGTTTTTATTGGATTATAGGCACTTAAGGGGCATGCTGTCATTTTGTTTCTTATGTCTGCTTGACATGGCTGTGATGGGTTGGTTAAGATGGGTATGGAATTGGGTAAATGGTGGCATATTGACCGCAACGTCTTTTTCTATTAACTATGCGAATATGGTTTAAATAAATATTAAACAAATAAGTTGTGATGCAGTGATGATATTGTGATTTCTGGGACAGATGCGAGAAAGGGTTACAAGTTTAGTATAAAGCTATGAATTCAATTAATTAACACAGACGCCATCACATATACAGGGTGGGGCCTGTAACTAAAGCAAAAAATTAAAACATACATTCTACTCCTCAAACTAGACAACTTTTGTTTCGCAACTTTTTAAAATCATAATGTTTTTAGATTGTTCTTTTTTCAAACAAAGTAAATAGTATGTTCAATGTACTTAAAACTCCGTCTAATTGACATCGCCTGTCAGTCTAGTCACTCTACAGACATAATCAATTTCATAGTACATTGCGTGTTCGAATTAACTTTAAAATTTAATAAAATTAAACCGCAAGTTTTTTTTCAATGTCGTCAAACAAACGTTGCGTAGTTTGAGGAAAAGTATGTACATTTTTAATTTTTGCTCTAGTTACAGGCCCCACCGTGTATATCGGAATTGGTAAGGTGCTCAAAATGATCTGAACTAGACTATTTTTACAGGCATAAGAGCATGTGGTGATATTTTTAGCACCTTGTATGCTTTGATAATCTTTGATCGTGACTGTACATACCATACCACAAAATAGGTGCCATGGAAGGTTTTAATTTTAAAGCAATTTTAAATAATGTACCGTGGGGTTATTATGAGTTATCTGTGCGATTCATTTTACGCTGAGAGAAAAAGACAGAGTTATGTAACTGCTATAGCTCCGTCCTTTACGCTCACCGTAAAATGAACTGCATAGCCATGTCAAAATAACCCCCCTGTTTTTTTTTACTACAGATGAATTATTTAAAAAAGATTACAAGCAATCCAAGTTTCATACATCGTTATTATAAATGTTACATTATTTTATGACTTTCACTCTTAAGAAAACCACGTCAAAATAAAAAGTCATTCCCGAAACAAATTCCTACAAATACTCACTCCAAAGCTTGAATTGGCGGAAAAAAACTAATTTGTCACTGGAGCAGTTCAATAGTTGAGAAATAGCTGGGTAAAGTTTCCCTGGCAACGTTTCAGGCAACATTTTCGATGCTGGCAACCGGTAAGAACACGGAAATGAGATCTTACATCGACACGACGACGATTTTAAAAACTGGCCAAGTGTGTGTCTAGTGCGCATTAATTAAGGGTTCTGCGCCAAGTACTCGTGCAACGGTGTATTTGTATAGTTTAACAAACAAACAAAGTTATATTTAACTAGCGACCCGCCCTCGCTTCGCTTCGGTTTAGATTTTTCATACAAAAGGATTTTCCCGCTAATTCCCGTTTCCGTGGGAATTTCGGGAATTCATTTCTTAGTGCACCTCTACGGTACCTAAGCTACGTCCCTTCTAAATTTCAAGTGCCTACGTTTAGCCGTTTAGGCTGTGCGTTGATATGTTCAGTCAGTCAGTCAGTTTCTCCTTTTATATATTTAGAGATGTATGTTATCTTTTTCTTTATTATAAACTTATTTCATTACGTTTAAGATTTTTTTATGTACACTGGTAAACATTTTAGTCTGTTTGTGCACTTCGTCAATCTTTTGACGGATAATGTAACTCTTTTTAAGTTGAAGGAGAAAACCGATTTTACGACTTTTGGATCAGTTATCACTATGACAACCTTAATACATATTTTCAAAAACTTTTTAACCATATCCCAGTTGTTAGATTAGTGTAGTTTTAAGTAAGTTTGTAAGTTCTTTCGTTTGTTTGTTTTCTGTTTAATTATGAATCGAATATAATAAATATATCCCACATATTTTCCATATTGCACTAAAATAACAAATTTACACAAATACCTTCCTATCAAATTTGAGCCACTAGTCTCTGCGTAAAATAGCCATGATAAGCAGACAGACATACAAACATGATAAAATTAAAAGGGTTGTTTTTTTTTTCCACTGAACCCTAAAAATAAACGTGGAACGTCTGGGACGCACAATGTATCCAAATCACAATGGCTGGTGAGAGAACTTCTTAATTTCCTTTAATGAAAATATCGTTTAAAACAAAATTAAATAGAATCCCTATCCCCGTAATTACAGTTGCTTTTATCGCGGGCGACAAAGCATCCATCACTCTCGCACTTACTGGTTAGAAAGTGACAGATTCAATATAAAAATCCACCTATATGGATATAGAGCTGCTGTTTTCAATTTCGTAGCTTTTAAGTTTAAAATATCGTTTTTTTGGTGGCAAATAAACAGTAATTCTGCATTTCTATATGTGAAAATAATAAACTGAATTCTACTAATCCAGTACAGATGTAGTGAATAATCCTTTCCTATCGTTTTTGGTCGGATAAGTTTGTATTTATCTATCTTTCTCAATTAGCTTCAGTACCCATTGATAAGCCAACATAGAAAGCAAGATAAATACGAAATTATCCAACCAAAAACGATGGGAAAGGATTATTCACTACATCTGTAGTTCTCAAATTGCAGTGTCAATCGAGTGCAGTCGAACAAGAATGTTATTTGAAACCATTGTGTGCGAAAAATAAAGAAAATTTATGTGTCGAGGACATTGTTCTGTCTAAAGGACCGATTCAAAGTTGTTTAAGCCAACCATTGGGTCTGATAGCTATCGCCGCACTCTCCCAACTCGAAGGGAAGAGGGAGAAAGTCATAAAATTATCGTATATTCCGGACCTCGAATACAGACCGGGTCAAAGCAATTAGGAGCGCTGCTTTATCCAAATTCTTTCATTTCAATTAACTAAATTAGCCTCAAATGAAATGAAATTAAGAGTCAAAATTACCAATTTGAAGTACGGTTTAGTTAATTCCTTATTAATAATTTACCTGATAAAGGTGAAGTGAAATCGCTCGAAAATTTTGGGTTATTTAGAAATTGTACTAAGGGTGAATCACCATAAGTACCATAACACTAGCATTACCAGTTTAAATGGTACCTATAACTGGCTTTGTGTTAAAACATCGATTAATGTAATTATACGAAATGTATTTACACTAACGGCAGCGAGTTAGGGCATTGTACAAGACAAATCATAAATCAATATTTATCTCAATAATATGCTTTTAACAATATGTTGCTAATATTGTAACCAATCAATGCAAAGACGTGATAAAGAAGTCTGAATAATTGTCAAAAACAAGACAATAATACACTACGACGAGTTTATTCTAGGATTTTTATTTAATCATCGTATGTCATTAATTTTATTAAGTAAGTAAGTAGGTTAGTAGGTAAAGCAGTATTAGTTTATTTGATAAGGACACAAACCTTTGAGTGAAATTATTAATTTATGATAACAATCGTCCCAACAACACGTAAACACATATTTGCAATAAGGATAACACACAATGTAAAATTGAAGACTATAATACATTGAAAACCTTTATAAAAAAAACCATTTCATAACGTGACAGTTGCAAGGATGTTTGGACGTTTTGTTTTTCAATTACGTATAAACAGCAGAACCACGAAAATATGTCATAATTTCAATCAT
The DNA here is from genome assembly GCA_963966035.1 of Acleris laterana. NCBI lineage: Eukaryota > Metazoa > Arthropoda > Insecta > Lepidoptera > Tortricidae > Acleris > Acleris laterana. The sequence continues at coordinate 17,518,245 of OZ014442.1, forward strand.
AATTTCAGCTGAGGACGTCCACAGCTGGACATAGGCCTTCCACAAGAATCCACGCTATGGTGATTACGGGGAAGTCAAAATTGGAAGCATGAAAAATGCTTGGCCTAAACCAACGTCGCTATTGCCTAACGCACTCGCAATCTCAATTGGCTTGAAACCGAAACAATTGTTTTCATTTTGTATGCGGACAAGCCTTCGATTTTCAAAATAAAAACAATTGCAATTGCCAGTGTGTTAAGCAATAGCCCTCTGATAGATATATCAATAACTTAGTCATAAAAACGTGTAAACATTGTATCTTATCTAGGGGACACAGATTCTGTAGAAGAAGGTATCAAAACTTTTTTAATGTGATCGTCTTACACCGTCATTGGTACGTATGAATATTTAAAAAAAATAACTCTGAAAATTCTGAGTTTTCTCACTGTTTCTTGCTCAATTACCTAAGCATAATATTTTTTTAGGTTAAGTTAAGTTGTTATAAGCAATAAGTATTTAGTTTCCTACGGTGCCGGCGTTTCTTCTCAGCAGTGGTCTCCTTTTGGGAAGCGCTGGAAGATTTTTGACGTGTAAAGTGCCTACTTACTGAATAAACATATTTGTCTCTTTTTTGTCAGCAAAGGTACTAAGAAGTACAACATTAAGCTCTGTTTAATACTCGTACCGAGCTAAGAAAAACACAGACTAAATTGAATTGTCTAAATGAAGGACTGGAGCTAAAGTGCCTACTTAATTACAAAGTGTGCTGGAGCTGCACTGAAAGTAATTTTTCCCCGAAGCTTGTACTTTTTGGATTATTTTTTGTTTAATTCTGCGTCGTACAGTCGCTGAGTGCTAGTTAAATATTAAAAGCGGTTATTTTAAACTTCTTGGTTTTAGTAATTGGGGAGTTTCATTTATTATCTTGGTTGTGAAGTGAGTGAAGACGTTTCAAAGCGTAAGGAAGTTGTTAGTTTTATTCTTAAAGCAGTTTTTACTAGTTTTTACTGGTTTAGATTTAGTTTCGACCATTCTTCTTATCTTCATTTTGCAGATGGACCAACCGTACCGGCAAGCTCAAATGACTTCACTGATAATGATTTGTCCATCTTATGGCTACAATTAATGAATGAATGATTGAATGAATGAATATATGTCAAAGTAAACGTCAAGTAATGCCAAACTGTCATTTTTGATGTGTCTGGAGGTAGGATTCTGACGCAGCAGTGGTAAGTATCTCGGTGACCCGTAGAGGAAGAATATTAAAGGTGGTAAATTAGTAAATGAAACAATCTTTAAAATAGAATTGTTGTTTTAAATAAAATAAATTAAAAAATAATATAGCAAGACACGGGTGTCTTGTGTTAACGAAAGATAATCTGAGAGTCCTCTCATGGATCGATATCAAAATGGATAATAAACAATTTAGAATTTAGAAAGATTAAAACGAAATGAAAGAGTGGCCAGGAACGTAAAAAAGGAGGTTGTAACAACCTCGTTACAGGATCTGTTTCTTTATGACTTTGTCTTTAATTTGGCAATAATAAATTAAGGAAGAGCCAGACTACGAAGTCTCACCATAAGGGCTCGTTTTTATCATTTTGGTACGGAACCCTAAAGTGGCAACAAAATACAAAAGACAATGATCTGAAACTACAGTTTCTCTTACACGCTAAGTAGTTTTAAGTATTTATCTAAAGTTAGCAGTTGTGTGATGTACAGCATGCACCGAAGTAGAAATTCCTAGCTCGTGAGGCCCACGTAAAATTTTATTAGTCAAAAAAATCTTCTATCAGTCAGCTAAAGTCAAAAGTCACTTTGACAAAAATGACCTTAATTTAGGACCTTGGGCCTCACGAGGTTAAATTAACTTTTTAACGAGTCCCAAGAAAATATTTCTTTGAAAAATCAATAAAAACAGCAATACCACAAAATGCAAAAATCGGTAAAAACTGGGTCACTTCTACCCAACTGTGCTAATCATGTGCCTAAAAACAGTCTATCAACCAAAAAACCCATTACAATGTGCTCATTCGTTTTGTTTCAAACTTATAACAACCTTTTTCTTGTCAGACAATTAAAACCTAAGTCAACAATGCAGCTTGTTTTCCAAGAAAAATAAAACTATTTTCTCAATTTCCGCACACCCTGGCACTAACAAGAAACTGTTAAGGGCATAATTAGATGCCGGCATTTCAATCATCCTGTATCTGCGATTGGCAAACTTAGTTCCTTAGCAAAGACAAATACCAATATAATCGTACAATTCTAATAGCCTTATGGTTATCAAGTTAGAGTTTACATTGGTTGTCTAAGTTGTGTTTGTAACGTGGTAATTCAATAGGTAGTCAGCGCTAAAACGATGTGGTTGGAAGCATGACAGCCATTCCGCGTTCGTTTTTCAGTTTGAGTTCAGGCGATGGTTTTACTTTGATGGTTATGGTTTTAGAAATCGTGCTGTGATTTTTACCAAAATAGTGCATTGTAATTCTAGAGTATATTTCTACGCCATGCTTTGTCACTTTCTGTCATATGCAAATGTCACAATTACAGATAAGGACAAAGCATGGCATAAACTATTCCAACCTTATTCCACGTTTATTAGTAAGGAGTCTATTTCTTTGTGACTTCCTGTATACGATATGGTTTGACAGATACTCGTATTAAGAAATATCGATGGAGTTTTCCGAGGACATTATGGAAGCAGCGTGTCATGAATAATTAATCTGTATCCTTAAATTGTCATGTACTATCGAAAACTTGGGGTTGTTGATTTTAATTTCGTGTTGATATTGTAAAGAAGGAAAAAAGACAATTGTTTATTTGGAGGAAAACACAAAAATTAAAACGAAATTGAAGTTGGGAAATCGCGAAGATTTTATGAAGTCCTAGTAAAAATACAAGTTTTCGACCATGGGGATTTTTTGTGAAAAAGGACGCAGACGAGCAATTAAGTCACCTAATGATAAGTTATCATCGCGATTCTTAAACACCCCTAAAGGCATCGCTGGCGCACTGCCGGTCTTTGAGAAAAGAGTAGGCTCGTTGTTTGAAGGACCCAAAATCGTATTATTATCAAATCTTGAACTAAAGGAGGCTTTTTTTATTATTTAAGTTTCATCTTAACGATTGATTCCATGACCAGAGCCCAATTTTTACGCTTCGCTCCGGTGGAAACAAAATAAGAAAATGCTTCTATTAGTCAGATACAAATTAGCTTCCTAAGGGTGGAAAAAAAATTGGTTCTGTAATTCCAGAAATAGCCGAAACATACGAACAAACACACAATTTTACCTGTTTAAAAAAATACAGTTTAAATTAATAAAGAAGTACTTAAACATAACATTATTTTAAAGACGTAAACGAAACGTAACGGCACTGCTTGAGCATTTGTAAAATAAAATGACACCTTAAAAGCGAACTGAAGCTTCTAGAATCACTCCCATTTATTTCTCATTGCAAGCTTTTCGCAAAACAAATACTACCTAAAGCCAAGTATTCACTGGAAACAGATTTGAAGAGAAAGGAATATGAACAACTTGTACTTAATTGAGACCTAAGATTTTTTTTTATGTTATGAAAAGGCAAACAAACACACAGCCCACCTGATGGTAAGTGGGATCTGAGACCCACAGACATTTGCATTCTCAAGACTACGATCTCAAGACTACAATCTCAAGGCTGCAATCTCAAGTCTGCAAATACCAACCCTAATTACTAACCGCCTTACTTATAAACTTGGTATAACCGTGGGGTAGTTAAACCATGCTTTGTCTCATCTGTCATTGTGACATTTAAATTTGACAGATAAGGACAAATCATGGTTTCACTTAACAGAAGCGCGTGGAGCTAACCCCATGTGCTTCTGTTTAGTCCATTGGAGAAAATTCTCTTTTACCGAACAATTGTCTTTGCGTGTGATATCCATGGACTTATTGCTCTAATAAGTCCATGGGAGTGTCTATAAATAACTTGACATTGGCGAAATACACCTTAACAGGAGTGAAAGCCATTAATTAAAAATAAAAAAGAAAAACCTGGTTTAACTACCCCACCGTTATTCCACGTTTATAAGTAAGGTGGTAAGATTGAATACTAATTCCTCTGGTTATCTTATCCCCACACCGGAAAACAACAATGCATAGATATTATTATAAATACACATATTTTGGTTGAAATGTTGATAAACGGAATAATGTCACTTATTATGTGTGTGCTACTTTAAGCATAATTTCATTTAACTACGTTTGAAAAGCATTGTAACTGTGTCGCTTAAAAAAAAATATCATACACTCGGCGTCAAAAATATCGCACCTCGTTGAAAATCAGATTCAAGCAAAGCTTAGTAAAATTATCCCACCTCGTAAATATTAGTATCAATCGAAACCACGTTTAATGTGTTTTAAATTAACAATATTTAATTTAAAGAAAAAAAAGTGTTTTCGCAAACTGAGAGTTTCGAAAAAAAAGTGCCAAATTACGCGTTTGAATGGTCGCGAGTTGTGCCGTGTTCCAGGTGTATAAAAAGTCTGGTAAAGGTCAAATGTCAATCATTCGCTATCCAGACGTTAAAGAGAACACATCTAAGGAGCTGAAGCAAAAAAACTACCCTCAAAAATGGAAACCACTGCTGCTGAATCAACCCAGGTGGTCGCACTGCTCCAAGCAATGTGATGTCGCTCAGCAACTGAATTTAAGCCGGTTTGCTGTCCGCCGAGTATACCTGCGGTTCCAGGAGACTGGAAACTTCATTAGGAGGCATGGAGCTGGCCGCTGACGCTGCACATCTGAAAGAGACGACCGCTTTATTGTGTCGTCGTCTCTACGCAATCGCTTCTCCAATGCTGTTGAGGTGCAACAGCGTCTCCGAGAAGCTCGGACGACCTCTGTTAGCACCTCCACCATTAGGAGAAGGTTGCGGGAGAAGAAGATTGTGGCCCGCAGGGCTGCTACAGGTCCCCAACTGACCGCACAGCATCGCAGAGACTGCCTGCAGTTTGCTCGTGCTCACGTCGATTGGACATTCGACCAGTGGAGGCAGGTTCTCTTCTCCGATGAGACGAGGGTCAGCCTCTACTGCAACGACAGGCGTAGAAGAGTCTACAGAAGGTCGGGAGAACGATTTGCTCAAGCCTGCATTGAAGAAACGGTGGCCTACGGAAGTGGTTCGTGCATGTTCTGGGGCGGTATGTCCACAGATGGCAAGACCGACCTTCTGTGCGTCTCCCGGACGGGGGGTACTCGCTGGCAGGGGTCTCTGACTGCTCACCGGGACGTCACGGAGATCCTGGAAGAGCATGTGGTCCCATATGCGGGTTTTGTCGGCACTGGATTCACTTTAATGCACGACAACGCCCGCAACCACACTGCATTGCTCGTTCGTGATTACCTGGGAGAGGTTGGGATCCCTGTTATACAGTGGCCAGCGAGAAGTCCCGACTTGAGCCCAATCGAACACCTTTGGGATGAGCTGAAGCGACGTGTTCGGTCACGTGATGCCATCCCTACCACTCTCCAAGACCTCCAGGACGCCGTGATTGAAGAATGGAACCTCATTCCTCAGTCGGACGTAGTGAAGTTGGTTCGGTCAATGAAAGACCGCATGGAAGCAGTAATTAGGGCAAGGGGGGGTAACACTAGGTTTTAGGTTACTTTTAAGTGTCTTTTTTGTTTGTTTGTTAACCATTTCATTGATGTTAATTTACAATTTAATAAACATTTTTCTTGTCCTCGCATTAAACTTATTTTTTTTTAAACCTGGTTACAATAATTATATTTTTTTTAGCTTTTTTAAAAAGTATATTTTATTACCTTTCAAATAATACCTAACAGTCATACCTTTACCCTTGATTAAATAGGGTATAATGTCGGTTGAACATATTTTTCCCGAAGGTGCGATATTTTTGACGCCGAGTGTACATATGGTAACATGAAACTGGGGGGCTATTATGACATAGCTATGCAGTTCATTTTACGTTGAGCGTAAAGGACAGAGCCATAGCAGTTATATAGCTCTGTTCTTTTCTCTCAGCGGAAACAGAACTGAATTGCTATGTCATAATAAACCCCCTGAGCACTCATTTATCATACCAATCATTTTCGCGTTTAGTTATGTACGTCAATTTCTTATTTCTAGATTAAGTTAGGTAAAAACTGTGGCAAAATTAGCAGTAGGGTAAAGTCACCAGTGGTCAGCCAGAGACCAGTGTAGTCGACCTTACATGAGTGCGAAGAGTGGAAAATATATCTTTGTACTCCTCCCGCTCATACAAAGTATACGCAGAGGCCGACTATAGGTTTCTGGATGACCACTGGTGATTTTACCCTATGTTTAGTACAAAACTATAACATTGTTGTGACCCTTTGGCTGTAGAGACACAGCTTTAGCCATTAAATTTTATTATTCCCCGATTGCAGGGCAGGAGCCGGCATCGTTTTTGCATATTTAAACACTGCCTTATAATGGAGTTTACTTGTTACCTTTAATGTTTTTAAATTCAAAACTTGGCCAAATTGAAAACGAATTGGTTACGTGAATAAGGTTTCGGGACTAATTATCTTTCTGGACGTTTAATAAATTCACCCTGTGTAATTAGAATTGGTTTTTCTGTTAATTTGTTGGCGAGTTTGTTTTGTTTGAATTAAATATGTAAATTTAGTTTGGTTAGGTCGGGTTCCTGAAAATTTATCGCCTAAAGAAATGGGTTTTCTTTAAGTTTATAACCGATTGGCTATGAAAAATGAAATTTACGGGATATTTCAAATATTATCCTATATACTTATTTTAGAGTTCAGGATAGAATTAAAAGGGGCTTTTCTTACCGTATTTTATTACTTTTAGGTAGTGTCCGACCGAAATTTCGGTTTCGGTTTCGGTTTCGGCCAGTTTCGGCCAAAAAATCAAGTTTCAGCCCGAGTTTCGGTTTTGGCCAAAAACGGCCGAACCTTTCGGCCGCGCCGAAACTTACAACATCGTACCTTCGGGTCGCGCTCGGCTAACGTCGGGCGCGCTCGGCACGGCTGGCAATATGGCGTCACTCGCCTGACTCCGCCGGCAACTACCTAAATCAGTGCGCTTTGCTCGTGTTACTTTGTGTTACAAATAATGTATTTTTTTCACTTTATAGGGTAGTTAAATTTTCAAACAGAACCTCTGTAACTGTGCTGAAATTTCATTGTGATAAATCTTTGAAAGTAGAAACCTGTAATTGACAAGATTTCATATTTTCAAGACTTTAATTTTATTCATTTTATAGATACTGTTTGGCAGGAGGAAGACACTAATAGTTTTAAATTTTCTCTAGACTGAATAATTATTTTATTATTAATTTATTAAGATGTACTTATTCTAAAAGGGCGTAACTTCATTTCTACGACACAATGGACATATTATGTTAGTCCAATCTGTATATAAAAAAGTATCATGTCAACCGATAATTCTCTAAGGGCCACTTGCACGAAAAGTTTAACCCTGGGTTAAGACACTAACTCGAGTTAAAATGACAGTTTTCGTATGAATCTAACGTCTACTAACTCGAGTTAGTGCCTTAACCCAGGGTTAAATTCTGCGTGCAAGTGGCCCTAAGTATCTATCCATCTGCAAATAGTGTCAATGTCAAATTTGAAGTATGACAGATTTTTTTCTCGTGAAAAAGGCAGTGGTATTATATCTATTCAGGCATAGTATTGGTAAAACTCGATATTTTTATTAACTTACTTGTAATTTTGTAAATAAAGAAAAATAAATCTAAATAAATATTTTGCCGTGTTCAGGAGGTAAAACCCTTTCGATTCGTATAGTAATTTGCAGGTGTCACCAAAATGAAATGTTGTCAATTATAGGTTGGCGAAATATTAATTTTAGAAAAAAACGGGCTTACTAAAATTTTTTCGACTTTTTAAGGACTTTTTTTTTTTAAAAGGTTCGGTTTCGGTTTCGGTTTCGGCCGAAACTACAATGGAACCGAACCTTCGGTTTCGGTTTCGGTTTCGGCAAAATAACATGTTTCGGTCGGTCACTACTTTTAGGACACCCTAGGTAAACATTATAATGTGTATTTTCTACGTAAAATGTCTTTTCAATGACGACAGCAGTAAAATTCCTATTAAAAATATACTAAATAAAGTATATTTTTTTAATGTGAATGAATAATCCTGCAGTATTTTCTAAAGACATGCAATGCAACTCTCCGAAAGTGGCTACAGACGGATATTTATCACGGGTATTTTCTAAGTAAATAAGTACACATTTCTGCCTTACGCTCGGATAAATAGTAAATTCTAGGAATTTGGGATTTACCTGGTAATATAGAACATACTTTTGTACACGGCAGTTACGTACTAGCATTTACGTGAACCATTTTGAGTTACTTACAAACCCCCTATATTATTATATCAAAAGGTATTTTATAAATGAACAAAACTTTGCTTAAGGCCCTAATAAACTAGTTCTAAACAAGTAAAATACATTAAATATTCTTGTAGCTTAAAAAGAGACACCCTTTGCCTACTTTTTTTTTTTTAGTTTTACCTGATAAACTTATACTAATATCGACCTTGGCCCCTTTTTAACATGTTAAGGTGGGGAAATTATATCCCAAATGGACGAATGGTGCAGAATTGCCCAAAACGTCATATGTATACAACATGCGACATTTAAAAACTTAGTGCCAAGTCCACTTGAATTTAATGGATAATTTCATTTCGTCCTGCTTCTTATTTATCCTTACTTTTAAAGTTTACTAACTTTTCAGAAAGTTTCAAGTCAACTGGAATATTTCATTACCGTCCCAGTTGAAATCTGGAGACAACGCCCAATTACTTTCATATTTAATTCACTTTACTGGGAAATTAAGTTGCCAGCTTTAAATTTTGTAGTTGAAGATTAGGTACTATGGCGTGTTTTAACGCATATAAAATGACCGATTAAAATCTCTTACTTGCTATGTAACCCTAGTAGGAGTCTCGGTGGCCTAGTGGCATAGGGAGTCGATCCCGCGGTCATCATTTTTTTTATGGCATAGAGAAGACAAACGAGAAGACAGGCCACCTGATGGTAAGTGAAAAATGTGACCCATAGACATTCGCATTCACAAGACTGCAATGCAATCCTATGACTGCAAATGCGCTGCCAACCCTGAGGACTAAGATGGGATGCCTCTATGCTAGTCATTTCACCGGCTGTCTTATCCCCAAACCGGAACGCAACAATGCGAACACTGCTGTTTGGCGGTAGGTTAATGGATAAGATGGTGGTAACGATCAGCACGGACCCTGTACAAGGTCCTACCACCCGTAACCATCACCACCACCATGTACCTCAAACATTGTATTCTCAATACTCAATACTCAATCATTTATTGCATTCCACAATATTAGTTTACATGATATTAGGTTAACTTAAGTTTTAGTTGTTGTTTTAGTTGTTGTTGTTGTTGTTGTTGTTGTTGTTGTTGTTGTTGTTATGTTGTTGTTATGTTAAGATAGTCTTGCCTACCCTTAACAGAAATGCCTCTGGGCTAGTTATTTCTCCGGTTTACTAATCCCCACACCGGAACACAATAATACGAATGCTGCTTTGCGGTATCCGGATGGACCCTGCACAAGGTCCTACCACCAATAAAATTATCCAATAAAGCCAAGCCTTTTAAAAAAAACCCGGTAAAGTGAAACAGTCTCTTGTTTTGATTAAAAACACTTCAGACTAGAAAGGTAACCCCTATCAAATTTGAATTGATCCTCAACTGAGCAATAACACGCCAAAGAATTTTTAATACACCCCGAATTTAAGGAGAATCCAAATTTTTCATTACAAAAGTATTTCATTATCTTTTGAACTTTATCGAAGAAAAACGATTGTACTGTTACAGATTTATTAAATTGTTGAATCAAGAAATAATTCTTGATAAAAGTTTTGGATCGCTTGGTGTTTCGCAGAGTCAAACCTTCTTACCCGGAAGCTAAGACAAGCTTAAAATATGCTTAGAACTTGTCTTTCGCTTCGACTTTTTTGACAGAAAGTGACTAAAAAGGTTTATAATTTAAGGTGGTAATTCTAATTCATCTCACTCAAGTTCCCTCAAATTAGCCATGTGACCGTTTTCACAATCAATTACACAAGATGCATAAAACCAAAGTGAACGATTTCCTAAATTTCTCAAAATGTAGGAATTGACATAAGCGCTCCACGCGACCGTCCGGCAGCTTACGTCGACCCTATACATTTTCGATAACGATGCATCTTATCTAGAGTTACTGCTCTAAATGCATTTTATCTATGCCAGTTTTTACCAGCTGCGTCAAAAATAACTCTGAAACCTTCCAAAAATATTGACACTTAAGTATCTCCCTTTTTAAGACGACGCGCTGGGGTATTTGGTAGTGACCCTGCCTACGAAACTAGAGGCTTCAAATCCCGGTAAGGGTGGATCTTTGTGTTATGAGCACGAATATTAGCTCCAGTCATGGATGCTTTCTATGTATTTAAGTATATTCTCTATATAAGTATTTATATCGTTGTCTAGTACCCAAAGAACAAGCCTAGAGCTTAGTTTGGGACTTGGTCAATTTGTGTTAAATCGTCACTTGATATTTATTTTATTTATTTTACGGAAGTTGGCTTGCGTGCTTGTATTTGATTCATCCCCGGATATGAAGGCCGAACGCGGTGGAAATAAGCAGGAGTGACGAATCTTCGATATGAGTAACGTAATTTAGGAGGAAATTTTAAGGGAGATTTGTTTTATGACTTACTTATGCGCTTGGCTAGGCGTGTCAGTTTGCTAAGTAAAGGTTTGAATTTGAAGATGAATTCCAAAAGGATAGTTTGTTTTTAAACTAAGCTCCTAGTTGACTTTTTGAACAGTTGATCAAATATTATGATAACAGAAACTATAGATGTTTGTATGTATGTACTCTTTATTGTACACAAATAAAAAAGAAGGACAAAACACAGGCAATATAACAAAAACAAGTGCAAAGGCGAACGAGATCATACGACAATCATAGATAGGACCAAAGGCATAGATCTATAGAACTAGTCCAATTTCAATAACAAGGAAATAAAAAAACCTGTGTTAATTTTAAGTTAGCTGGTAATTAGATCACTGTAAGGAAATACTTGCAACACCAGAATATTTTGCAAGACTAAGTATGTTGCCATTATTTTGAAATAATATAAAATTTTGGAATATTAATACAGCCAATTTTGAATTTGATGCGTTTTGTTAGATACTAAAATAGTTTGCTTCTCTTGATCTTATGCATCACCTAAACCTTGCTAATAAATTGAAATGAAACAAACTCTTATGGTGAGACATAAGTAGATTTTTTTTATGGCATAGAGAAGACAAACGAGCACACATGCTACCTGATGGTAAGTGGAAACTGTGACCCATAGACATTCGCATTCACAAGACTGTTTGCAATCCTAAGACTGCAAATGCGTTGCCAACCCTGAGGACTAAAATGGAATGTGTCTATGCTAGTCATTTCACCGGCTGTCTTATCCCCAAACCAGAACACAACAATGCGAACACTGCTGTTTGGCGGTAGGTTAATGGATAAGATGGTAGTAGCGATCCGGACGGACGCTGCACAAGGTCCTACCACTCGCAATAAAATAAATTCAGCAATTGCAGAAATTGGCTATTTATAGTATCCTAATCCAGTGAGTGACGTAACAATAGGGATGTGGACAGTAGCACAGATTAAAACGATCGATGGCCGAATGAATCGCGATAGTGACGCTATTACTTAAAGCCGATGCTGTGTGTTGTATTGTGTGGTGTAACTCGCATTATCGCGTCATGGCAGTAATTTTACTATATGGGGTAGAGAACATAAACGAGCTTACAGGCCACCTGAGCATTTGTAATAAAAAGTTAATACAATGTTTGTTCAGTAAACACGGTACTTTAACGAGTCAAATATATACTACCACAGCTGAGAAGAAGCCCGCAAGAAACTCAACAGTCAGTATGTTTTTAACATTATTACTTATTACAAAACCTTACTTCAGCTCTTCATAATTCTCTATCCATCGTCTCTTGAGTTTGACACTTAGAAGCGTTCATATCGTAAATATGATCATATTGTTGACAAACAAAAACGAACATTACGTGAACGGTGTGATTACAATATAGAAGCAAACTGATGAATGACAAAGGAAAAATTATCCAGTTTATATTTCTGGAGCTAGTTCGAAGCTTGCTATACGCCCAAAACCTTGTCATGAAAACAGATGCGTTTTCGCAGGCACGTAAACGTGAATCCACCCCTATTATATACCTACATACAGGGTGTTTGTATGAAACACGCGGCGCCATCGAAACTTTAAGCACACATTGGCACTCGATTGTTTCACGCCATACATATTAATTTCAGGGTTCATTTCAATATCAACAAACGGAGTCAAACAGCTGAACACGGCGGCGGGAGCGGTGAGCCCCTGACTTGTTTACGGGTACGTGCAAGTGCTTAGGATTTCGCGATTTATAGATAAATCATTCATCCTTTTTCATGCTTTGATTAACAATCAATGTTATTCATACGAGAACTATCGATAATTCCGAAATAAAAGGTACTCCCCAAAATGCCGATATTTTTTAGCCTTGTTGTGTGACAGTGACCCTACCTATAAAATTAGCGGTCCTCCTGCGTGTGGTTACCGGGTTTGAATAGTGCCACTCTATGTCTTCCCGTGGGTGTAGTAAGAGGCGACTAAGGGAATAAAGGCTTGTAGTACTGTTCGACGATGGGCTTGCTTTCTGTCACTAATACGTCTTATCTATATTATAATCTTAGTCTATTTGTGCAAAATGTGGCTACTGAATTATCAACAAGTTTTTAAAGTTAAAGGTATTTCTGTAGCTGTGCCTACCGAAATCTGCGATTACAGGCGTGAAGGTATACATGTATATTGATTATGTATATAAGTACATTTAGTTTGTCGTTGTCAAGAACCCATAGTACAAGCCTAGAGTTTAGTTTGGGACTGGTAAATTTGTCTAAAATATTCCCCCAAATTTTTATTTATTTACGCTTGGCTGAAGCTTTTTATTATGTAGGAGTCAGATAAGAACTATGAACAATTTCAGAAATAGTCTCATTTACAAATTACGTTGAAATGGATATGAAAAATCGTGATTTTAATCAATTCGACAATTTACTCTTCAAAATAATGTATTGTAAGGTCGACCAAGAAAGAGGTCTAACAGTTTTGAGAAAAGTTTCTGTGAGATATAATTATCTCTAAGGTTGACACTTGTCACTGTCATAATATTATTGCAAGGGAAAATCAAACTTGTTGTATTATGACGTGCAAAAGAACTTCAACCGTTGGGTGGTAGACCACATTTTTGGCCGACTGTACCCATCCTATCTTCTAATATGGGCATTTTTACTTACCAACAGAGGACTAAGAACAATACATTTCAGCATGATTTTTTGTATAGCCATGAAGGGCAAAAGACCTAATGATAAGCAGTCTTTGTCACCCATAAACGTCAGCAATGCGGGGCACAGCCAAAATTGCTTCCGCGACTGCATTTTTAAAATGGAAAAACAGATGAGATTATTGAACATTGGATTATTTACTTTAAAAGTCCTATCGCTTGTATCTGTACCACGCAAAATTGTCAGGTAAACGCGTGTCGTGTACAGTTATCTCCAATAATTTTATGCATGAACCTCTCCCTTACGAGACTTGAAATTCACTATAAAAGCCAATATCAGGTTCTTTCGTTGTTTCTACATTGAATGCAACACAACACGATAGTCATGATAATGAGATATTCAAATTGTAAACTTCTTTTGTATTTTGACAAACCGGTTGGCAAAGATATTTAGAGAAGGACAAGATGCATTCGGTGAACAAAGAGCGTCGGTGGTCTAGTGGCTTAGGCCCACTTGCGTGGACCAGAGTTAGCGTCTTAACCCGAGGTTAGGCGGCAATCCACGTACAAAAGTAGGCGCTTAACTCTGGGTTAAGGGCTAACTCTGGTCCGCGCAAGTGGGCGTTAGGGGGTCGACTCGTGATCGTAAGGTACCGAGTTCGAACCCCCGCGGTCACCATGTACCAATGAGTTTTTCTAACTTAAGTGCATTACATGCGTGAAGGGAAAATATCGTGAGGAAACCTCCACATTCGAACAGCTGACTGTGTACTGTGTACCTAAGAGGGTAATTGAACAAAAGATCCTAAAGTGTCGAAGTGCATCGGAAAATAAGATAAGATGAGATAAGACTCGATGAACAATAATCATTATCGATACAGGATTTTCGTCACGCCTAGAGTATATGCCAATAATAATACCGATATTGCTGTAAACTTGTATCTGAATCCGCGTCGCTATTGCCTAACGCACTCGCAATCTCAATTGGCTTCAAAGCGGAAATATTGTTTTCATTTTGTATGCAGACAAGCCTTCGATTTTCAAAATGAAAACAATTGCGATTGCGAGTGCGTTAACCAATAGCCCCTGTCTAACTGTAATGTTGAGAGCCGTTATTGTTAATCCGATCAATCAGGCTAATACGCGCCAAGCTAATTAGATTTATAGGCTGACGCGGAAACGCTGCCGCCTATGGACGGAGCTGTTGCTGTATGTACGAAGCATTTAAACATCAGCTGAGAACCCTTTTATTGGATAAACCATTATACTCCGTGGATGAATATATGGAACTAGAAATGTTATTTTTTTTATTATTGTGTTGACTTTATTATTTTTTGTACATTATTATTGACATCGGACGAGTGACCATTTTATTAGATGTGTAATTGTTGTTGTTATAATTATTCTTTGATTATATTAGTATTTATGATTGACGATCTCAATGTAATTTCGTATTTTTTGATGAATAAATAAACTAAACTAACTAAACTATTTACATCGATCTTTTGTTACTTATTCCTAAATCGCTTAAAAGTAATACGAACTAGTCCAAAAACCAGTTGAACAAAAGGCAAGCATTGGAAACCATACTATATCTCCAGTGTCAAGACTGTGAAGATTACATGACACTCCTTAGGTGAAAACCAATCAAATAGTACCCCTTAGTTTGATACATCTAGGTGTTCAGCTTACAGGAGGTCGAAAAGAAACCTGAAGACCATTCATACACCAGAATAACATTTTCCTCCTTCTTAGTTAGTCGGCAAAGGACAAATGATTTGAAAAAAAAACATCGCATCATTAAAGGAAAAATCTGCTCTTACTTAGTGGGCAAATAGTAACAATGAATCAAAACTTAGATGGAATAGTTGTATCACAATAAAATTACAATAACCCCTATATGCCTCTATTTACGTCGCAGTATCCAACAAACATGTCTTATCATTCCATACGCACGTCATTTGCACTATCTTACCCTTACACTGGCGGTATTACATTTTAGCAGGACTATTTCCTGGGCCTCTATTTCGTGGATATCAACGCACGGTATGAACACGAAGATGAATACTAATTCCGGGCCACGTGCTTGGACCGCTATTTGGGTGCTCTTGTATCAAAATAATGTATAAACTGACAGCGGTTTTGTATTGCACGCAATATATTAAAAAATACAACGTCAATACACTTAGGTAACCTTGAGAGATCTAAATTAAGTATAGGATAAAAAATGTAATCAGAATGATCACAGGTTCGTTCTTATTACGTACGCGTTTTAAAGCACGCGTAGACATATCAGAGTAAATTTACGCGTTCCTTTTTCAAATTAGGGTATGGAAAATTGTCACTAAGGAACGACTTAATTTTCATAATCTGACTCTGAATACATGAAATAAAGATCTCGTGTAACAAGGACCTATTTATATTTCACTTTGTTTCATCCTTCTGGTATTCGAAATGAAATTGCTTCTTTACAATGAAATAGCGATATGGTTTGGTTTGGTTGGTTAGACGAAGTGAAATAGAGGTCGTCTAATTTATGACATTGATATTGATAGCGTTATAAGACTTTTAAGGTTGTAATATACTTAGGTAAAGGCTCTTTTGTACCAAAGTCATCTTTTATCGGATTCAGCGCCTGCAACGCGATGGTCGGGTACACTGCTCATAGCAGATTAATGTACTACGAACAGTGTACCCGGGTATCGGGTTTTTAGCGCTGAATGTTTTAAGGCATCTCTATTTCGGATTAGGTGAAAAATCAATCATAATCATAATTTAATTCAAAAGACATAGATAAACAAAGTATCCACCAAAGATCAACTTTACAAAAAAATCGGTGATGCCCTTTACTCTACTTTCATACTTATAATTTTCATTACGATAGCAGAAATACGTCCATTGAATTTCTATAAGTACATCACCATAACCACTGATCCCAATTATGTCAGCCCCCTATTACACCATGACAACGACGCGTGACAGGTGACAATTCGGTATACATTGCAAAGTTAACACGCTGATACATGAGTGGGTTTCATATTAGCAGCGCCATGTGCAGCGAAATGTCAACTATCACCTGTCATTGTAGGCATGGTGAAATAGGGGGCACAATTCAAGTATTAAAGACATAATGGCATAACTACGAGGTTTTCGAAACCGCAACATTTCCAAACTTGAATTTTCCCCCTCTATTTTAAAACAAAAACCACTCTCGCGTGAATTGTGCCAAAACGTAATAGCCATATTGTATTAGCATGATTGCCCCAGTTATTAGCATTTATTTAGCCCGCTCGTTACGGCGAGCGACGATGGATGAATATTCTATTGATATTTGCACACGAAACGGCGTCGGTGACAAAACAAGAACATGCCTCTTGTTTACATCCAGTAACGGTTGTGCCAATTAAAATGGTTTTATTTACAGAGTTCCCGGTGAAATACATAACGGGGTAATGACGAACCTGGGCGAAGGTCTACATCAAGCAAAGGATGATATTGGAAGGAGTGTTTTTTTTATTTTTTTTTATGTCATAGACAAGACAAACGAGCACACAGGCCACCTGATGGTAAGTGGCAACTGTGACCCATAGACATTTGAATTCACAAGATTGCAATGCAATCTTAAGACTGCAAATGCGTTGCCAACCCTGAGGACTAAGATAGAATGCCTCTATGCTAGTCATTTAACCGGCTGTCTTATTCCCAAAACGAAACACGACAATGCGAACACTGCTGTTTGGCCGTAGGTTAATGGATAAGATGGTGGTAGCGATCGGGACGGACCCTGCACAAGGTCCTACCACCCGCAAAAGGAGTGATGCCATTCAAATAAGCTATGGTGAAGTTTATGAGGGTAACAACGCTGAAAACTTAGTTATTAAGCTATTAAATACCTACCTTTCATTTTTTTTATAACATGAAGAAGGCAAATTAACACACAGTCCACCTGATGGTACGTCGGATCTGAGACCCATATTACATTCTCAAAACTACAATCACAAAACTGCAATCCAAATACTGCAAATGTGTTGCTAACCCTGAGGACTTAAGTTATATATTTCACTGGTTGTCTTATCCCCACAACGGTACAATACAATACAACGTTGCTGCTTTGCAGTAGGTTAAAAGGTAAGATCGTGGTAGCGATCCGGACGGACCCTGAACAAGATTCTACCACCACTGTAGTTCTGTAGTTTACTTGGGGTAGATTGGTATGTATTCAAGACAATATAGGGTATTCTGTCTTCACCTGCAAAACATTTGAATAGGCTGTGATTACTACGGGTTGATTTTGGTTGCTTAATTTCTTTATACTACTTTTTCGAGTCAAATCGGAGAAATACTGGAAAAGGGCCGAATCTTAAGTACCCGAAACCGACGTGCGTGCATGACTCGATGTATGAATGTGGAAGAAGCGAAAGAAATTTGTTAAGATTGTAGCAAATGGAAAAAAGTGGTCTCTGCCTACCCCTCTGGGAAACAGGCGTGATTTAATGTATGTATGTATGTAATTTATTTATTTCAAACTCATACATTTAATATTATATATTATTTTCAATGAGACTCATTACTCTTATCAAAGTTAATAGGACATTTTTAATTCGCTTCAATTCGAAATTTACTACACACTAAATAAATCCGAAGAGTCATAAAACTAACTCCGAATTTCCATAATTCCGAACGCAATTTTTTGATAGAAGACTTAACTTTTTGATATCGCTTATAAATCAAACCTAACCTTATGACAATTAAATTATGCATTTAATCTAAAATAGCACCAGCGTAACATAGCTTTCGGAAAAATGAAAATTCTGACAAACGAATATTCGGAATAAAGTAATTCGGAATTTTAAGGTGTTCCCTTAGAAAACAGACCTTTGAAATTCAAAACGCAGTGTCCCGTCCTGTGGTGAACTCAAAAAGAAGAATAGTCAAACACCGCCAATCATAACACCGTCTAGACGGCTTTAACAATCCAGTAATTAAAGCCTCGCCAAATATTAGCCTTCAACCTTTGTATCAATCCACGTAATGATCCCATCTCCGAAACGAAAAAACTTTTCCCATTTAAACTTAACAGTTTTTATCTGGCCCAGTCACGAGTTAAAATAAAATTATTTAAAAGATAATATGCGAGCACGATAATGGACTTTCCGTGTAAAACGTTACGGCTTTAATCGCCCGAATCGGATTTTTTATTTCAATATTCATGGTTATTGTGGAATTCTGGTAATTGGAAAACTTTGCACGGATGGCTGCCGATGGATTTGAGGTATTCAAAATTTTGCGATTGGGTAATCGACGAAGTTTAATGAGCGCTAGACATCTTATAATTGTTCCAAATCTTAATTACCCAGGTTTTACTTTTATTGGGAAAGTTTTTTGGAATAAATCACAGCTGGAATCGGAGGCGAAAGGGTAGAATGATCATGTTGGGAAAAGACAGTACATACGACTAAAGAAAAAAAAATGGTGTCACGATATTGAACAGGAAACTCAACTTATTTTCAAAGCGGAGAAAACTCCGATAATGATAATTGAAATTGATTGCAATCAAAAGGAAATTGGAGACCAGGGAAATCAGCATAATTATATGAGAACGTCTGTAGCAACGGCCTTTCTAAATTTAAGGCTTCAAGATGATCAATATCCTCTGGGTAGCGATTCTCTCAATAACGACGGTCGGACGGACGGACGAGTGAATGTCCAAGCGGCGAGTTTAAGTAGTCCCGTCAGTGCGAACAAAATATATGTTAGCGCGTGCATTTTCAATTTAGCAGCATGGTTTCTGCCGATGGATCGGACGTATAAGGCTGTTTAATTTAAAATGTAGCGCTAAAATGTGGTGACTACTTAAACTCGCCGCTGCGATTTCGCTCGTTCGTCCGACCGTCCGTTGTTTTTGAGAGAATAACCCCCTAACCTTCGGGACGGAGCCTGGGAGGAAAACGTTAAACGACATTGTAAATCATAGTTATTAGTAGATTCTGTTATGTTCAATTGTGTGGAGCTACATTTAAAGCATTTTTTATTCAAGTAAGTTAGTTAATGGGTCCTAACCAAATGGCAGAAAATTGTAGCAGTGTTCTTGTTTAATAGCGGTCCAGAAGCAGTTTTTGGTATAATTTCTGTGATGCTATAATGGTTATTATGACTAGTGATGCTATAATGGTTATTATGACTATAGTTGCAGATACTACATAACTCGGTAAAGTCTAAGCACTATTACTCTAGCGTTGGTGGTAACTACTGGCAAAGAGATAACTATAGTTTTAACGGTCACCGCACGTCCGATTTTATTCTGGCTTAATATGTTTGTTGTGCTGTTTATAGCTCTCAAAACCTCATAAGTAACTACTGTTAGGTACATTGTCTCTTTAACCCTTTTGACAATTTACTGCAGCATTTCAAACTTAAGTGTGCAACTACTTCTAAAGTTGACAGTACCACTTTAGTTTTCAAGTCAAATCAATCGATCCCTATAAGTAATTATTCACTTCAGCTTTATGTCCACTTACCAGCATTTCTAATGCCACTGTTTACCAGCGTCCATTTAGCAACCTGGACTCAAAACAGACTTGATAATTAAGCCAGTCCATACGCAATCGGAAACAGTAATGGCGCAGCATTACCAAACCGCTGTCTAAGCCGGCACCTGCGAATTAATGACGCGCTGAGTCAACCGAGGGTTAATTGCTCAGTCCCCTGGCACTCATCAAAGTGGTCAAATAGACTCGCTGTTTGTTTGTGCGCTGTGTCTGCGGGATTGTATGTACGTCTATGAATCCAATTTGTGATGCATCAGGCGTTGGATGTGGCAGCGGAATTTATCAACGCGTGTGTTTGCAGAGGTGAATTTTTAAGCAGGGTACCCAATTTTTAATTATTTGTACTTACCTGAAATTTTTCAATTAATATTTCATTTTAAAAACTTATATATGTATACTCGTAAACATCGAAATCATAGAGATAATTTGTGTTAAAATGACGTAATTTGAACCTGCCAAATTAATCCCTAAAATCAATTTTGAGCTACTTTCTTTGGCAAAACCTATTTTGGAGCTCGATTTTAATTATCATTCGGCCATATCATTTGTCGCACTTTTTCAGTACATACTATGTGCTACACTTGCAAAACATTACTTTCCTGACGCAGTTCTGTAAAAACAGTAGTTAAAATATTTATTTTCCAAAAAATACAATGCTACGATAGAATAGTGACTCCTTCTTTCATAGCAGCTGATATGTATTAAATCGCCCAAATCAATTTTTATTAAACCTAACTAGGAACCACCCCGAGACACTAGTTTACTTTATAAAAAATGGGGTCCAAATCGATTCATACGTTTGTGAACTAAGATGCCATAGACAGAAATTAAGTTCTATCGGAAGTTAAAAATAGCATATCCAAAGGCCAAGGACGCATTGTACATTACCCAAGTATATTTAATACGCTTCCAATAATCAGTCCTACACAGCTTCACCTCCACAACGACCCCATAACTCATTCACCTGCCACCCGCCAGATAAAAAACACGTCTTTATCCATGTAACAGTTCGCCTGTCACACTGAATGGGGGCGGGGGTTTGATTCCCGAAAATCAATGGGTCCATTAGCGTGGATCCTCCGCGGGAATAAAAAGGGTCCCTTTGAGACCGGTCACGGGGGTAATACGCTCGCCCTCAGATTGACCTGAGTGACCTCGTAGTTTGAATTTTATTTTTAGGATCACCCAATCATTGCGGAATTAACCGTTGACCTAGGGTCTAGAAAGGGTATTTCTTAACGCTCTGTGGCCGTATTTTGTTGTGTCACAACTTTTTACTTTACATGGGGTGAAAACTGCAGCTCTAGAGCTAATATATTATCACCGTACTGTCAACTACCTGGAACTTAGCAGGATTTGGCGTACGTTGGCAAATTTTATATGATGAACTAGTTTTTAACCGTAAGCTTGTCTGCCAAGAACGCGTTTGTTGTATTCTCTGGACCACTTTAAATTTTTCCATTAAGTACTTTTGCACTTATTAATGGTTTATCTGTTTTCCGAATTTTATCCAAACTCTGGCAGACGTTTATGCATGATTGAAAGACAAATATTCAAACATGCTCCCTAACTGTTAAATTTATATTATTACAAAGATTAGTAGGATATATTTAGGAAGTAAAGTAAGTTTACAAATCTCAAGGTCATTCAAAGGGCAATGGAGAGGGGCTATGCTTGGAATTTCTACGCGCGGTTGAATCAGAAATGAGGGGATCCGCGCGAGGAACAAAGTCATCAACATAGCCGTAAGAATTGCTAGATTTAAGTCGCAGAACAGATAGCCGATGACAGATGGACACTGCGTGCGTTGGCCTCGAACAAAGTGGACCGATGACGTAGCTAAGGTTGCGAGAAATCGTTGGATTCAAGCGGCCCAAGACGGGTCCTTTTGGCAAATCTAGGGGGAGGCCTATGTCCAGTGGTTGACATCTTTTGGCTAATAAGATGATGATGTAGAAAATAAGATAAGTACTTTGAAGAATAAGTGAGTTAGACTAGTATGGTATATTTAGTCTTCTCATTTCAGAGAGGTCTTGTCGGTGTAATATTTTTAAGTAATGTAAAGGACAGTATTCAAGAGAGTTGCGTGACAAGGAGAAAGTTACGAGCTTTTATTTAACTTGCAATTTATGTATGTATGTATGTAAGGGTCAAATGTTGTAAATTAAATTTGACCCACTACCGGAAAGTTCCGATGAAGCTGAAAATTTGCATACACGCCTTTAGCTCTGATGACAATACAATAATATAGTACCATCGAGCTGATATAACAAGACTGAAATTCATTAAATAAAATTAGCATTAGACAAGGTCAGTTTATTAATACACCCTCTATAAAACGCCAGTGGAACTAGCCGTTCCTCTTCTGGGATAAATATTCCAACAAGCTATTTAGTCCTACATTTAAGCTTCGACGAAAGCTTTCCCGCATACAAACAGCTCATTTTAAACGTGCCAAATGGACGACAATTCTCATATAAACGGTCTTCATAAAGTGTGAAACAAATTTTAAATACGCTACAGTTGGCAACACTACGCCGCTCCGGCGACTTGCGACGAATTAGAATTTCAAATGTGGCAACTCAGATTGCTAATACATGGTGATGTATTTGAGAGATCTAGTCGAACGTACATTGAAAATGCAAACGGAATTTTACAATTCGATGTGCATGTCATTTTATTTATTGATTTGGAATAAAAATTGAGGATATCTAAATGTTAATAAAACTAGGCTCTTTGGAAGAAAGCATTAGTTGTAGACCCAGTTTTGTAATCTACAAATACAAACCAAACGCCTAGTATAATTTTCTAGTAGAGTAGTGGAGGGACTATATTTTTACCGGAAGAGTGTCGATTTTGCAGTGGGTGTGGTGATAAGACAGCCGGTGAAATTGCCAGTATAGAGGCATCTTACTCAGGTTCAACCCATTTGCGGTGTTAGGATTGCAGTGTTTAGATTGTATTCTTGAGAATTAAATTTCTTAAGGATCTCAGATCCTACGTACCATCAGGTGGCTTGTGTGCCTGTTTGCTTTCTTCAAGCCATAAAAAAACTGACGTAACCTGTCGGACGGTCCTGTCGGTTGCAAATGTCATTCCATACCACCCCCATTCTAAAACCATTAAACAGTGTGAAATCAATGCTCGGACGTATTACTTGTCTTCCGTGCTTGTAGATAAAACAGACACATTATTTAAAGTCAACTTGTCTATGCCTAAAAGTAGGTACCAGTAGAACGAACCGAAAGAAAGATAAAATAAAACTTTTAAATTGGTTAATCTGCAGGTAGTGTACAGACATGAAAGTTAGTGCAGGTTATTTGGCAAAGTCCAAATGACCTGTACTGACTTTCATGTCTGCACACTACCTGCCTGGCAGACCAACTTCCGCTAAAGTAACGGTGCACCAGAAAGACAGAACAGCAGGTCTGTTACTATCAGGCAAACCCAAAGGTTCCCTTTGAGTTTAAGCCACGCAAAGCCACTATCTACTTTCGTTAGCTACCATTTTTCCCAGACACCGAGGTCGATCAGAAAATGATTATTACGTCTCAGAAGCGTAACATTAACTGATACAACCATAATAATATATATCTGCCGATATCACTATCCTGCACCTGTTTTAGTGACTGGATTTTGTCATAAATATCATACCAGTTCATATTACCTACTTACTGCTTGAGTTCTTTAAATAATTTTCCAGAAATTATCTGTCCAAATATATAGGATGTTACTTAATCAAAATCTCAGCAGGCACGTGTACGCCTTCAGTACTAGGCCTTCTTAACTCCACCAAAACGGACCCGTATTGGAGCTCTGGGCACCCGAACCTTTAATAAAGCGCGCTATCCATCACTGTACATCAATCGCACGACAAAACCGTCGCATGTCCAAATCAATAATGTGCAACTGAGACTTCGATACATTATTTTCATCCATTCAAAAACCGACCCAGTTATGACAAAGATACGGTTCGGAGTGCGTGCTGATAGACTCGTTGAGGTAATTGAGCAATCCATCATACAGTGTCGCGCGGGGGGATGATAACTGAAAGATGTATTTGCACGAATTGCCATGAAATTAACCCGGTTGATTGATAGAAGTAACCTGATGGGGGGGTTTGGGAACGAAGTGGAAATTTCCACGAGTTTGAACTTTATGCTTGGGAAAAAGTTTATTTCTAATTTAATCTAATTACATATCAATGGCATAGGTAGTTGGGAACCAGCGGTTAACACTTTATCCGATAGCGAGAACCTTTTGTATTTTATCGTATTACCACATTTTATCAAATAAAAAACACATTACAAATCGTATGTAGGTAAAAATTTGGCAAACTGACGTATCTACACAATTCCTTTCCTTCACCTTGTCTTAGTACATCTGGCTCATCTTGTTTCTATGTATTGTTAGTCCTTGTTGTTGGGCCAAAGTGATCGCACCAAATGTTGGTCACTATTAGCAGCAGGCACCATAATGGACACAATTAATTCAAAGATCACAGGGTTAAAATTGATTATTGCAAAACGTTAAAAGTCCTTGCCCATTACTAGTTCCATCACAATACCAGTAGGTATTGAACCTTGAATTATTTGCACCATCAACTTTTATTTCCTATCAATAGAGGTGAAACTTGTACGATAACTTGGTTCTAGGCGAATTAAGGTAGCGATATATAGCCCTAAGAACTTAAGTAGCAGAAGGCGGGGCACATTGCTTGCAAAACAGATAGCCGATGGGGTTGAAGAGGTGTTGAGTTGCGTCCATGTACCTGAAAACCAGCGTGACCTCTTACATGGTGGACTGACGATGAGGCTAAGGTTGAGGGAAACCAATGGATGCAAGTCCTTGAGACCTATGTCCAGCAATGGACATCTTTCAGCTGAAATGACCGACACGTACTATTATGAATGCAAATAATTATGTTTACCCTATTTTGACCCCCATTCAAAATAGCACATTTTTTAACTGGCCAGTATCTCAAATTCGCATTCAAGATTAAAAACCTCGGAAAACTTCCGTAAATGGAAGGCCCCTTATCTCCGCAGAGCATACTACTTTTGAGTTATGTTTAAGATCCGCGATTCCGCGGAATTACAATGGCTCCGCATTATAAAATTAAAATTCGCTGAGCGAACGCCGAGTTACGTATAAATAAGATCTCCCACAATTTGCGAACTCCGAAAATCCTCTGGCTAATTATATTTTCTTTGGCCTTTGTGCGGGCGTTAAGAGGCAACGTTGTTTTTAATTGCGTTTTTTGAATGGCTTTATTAGATTTCTCGTTAATGTCATCGTGATTTTGTATACGGGTTTTTGTGCTTTTGACGGTTTGAGTTGGTATTTCAATTTGGAAAACGTTTTTTTATCACGCTCAGATCCTTTGGTCTTAAAGTGTATGTATAAGAATATTTTTTCACTTTAATTTCTTTCTGAATGTGAGCGATACCTACCTTATAATAAATACACTGTTCACAAATGCAAATAACGTCCTAAAAATAAAAAAAATGTTAAATTTAATCTAACTTTAGCTATCAGTGTCATTAAAAGAATAGCTACTGTTATGAATAAACCAAAAAGTTCGCAAAGTTATTTTTAATGTTTAACACACTTTACTGCTGACAAATGCCTACATAATAATTATAATAGGCCTTAATAAAAACGCTTTACAAAATATCTTCTCTTTAAAATCAATCAAAAGCAATAAAGACGAGGTTATTCGTTACATGACCGAACGAATTTGACATCCGATATGTAATCAGAGAAGCCACAAAGGTTCGGAATTAGTGAGCGGTGGACCCGATTGAGAAAGAAAACCCTTTCTTTGTGGGCTAACGAGGGTCAAGATTTGCGGCGAGGCTTGCGGAGAGGGACTCGGTTCATTAAGGGTTCTGTAGATTATGTGATAAATAAGATTTGTAGTGTTTGGCCAACGGAGGGGTAAGACAAGACTCTTTTGTTTTTTAACTACCGCTTACCGAGAGTTTGACATGAGATTAGTTTAATTGTATACAGGGTGTTCTGGATTAGATGATTTTTGAGTTAAGTACAGTAACTTTAACTGAATTGGCATAAGAAGTCTTTTACCAGCTGCTGACATTAAAAAGGCCATCCAAAAATAATTTAAATTGGTGCTCTTCCACCTTTACTATTTTTAGTACTATCATAATATTTGATGTCAGAGCGGTTCAAGTTTTGGGTCTATTCATGATTGTATGTCTAGTCTATTAATTGATTTAATAGAATTGCTAGAACCTGGTTCAATAATTAAGACAATAAATTTAAAAGTATAAAAAACGTTTTAAAACTTTGAAATTATCTGTATTTAAATAATAATAATAATAATTTGTATTCCTAATTACATGCTACATAAAATTACATACCTATAGATATTCCAAGCAGTTGACCGTTAACGTAAGGTTAAAATTAATTAATTTTTTTAAAGGATGTTCTTTTATTTGATTTTAAGAGTAGGAGTGAAGTGTAAGGTTAAAAAAATGTATTACAAGCCTTTTATATACGAGTATTCAGATTAAGTACATTGTTAGCGACCCGCCCTGGCTTCGCTTTGGATAAACTGAAGTTGAATACTAAACTATGGTTTATAATTATGTACATTGAAATCTCTGTTGGTAACAAATATTTCATTATAAAAAGGGATTTGAAAAAAGTATGGCGTATTACGCACGCACTTAGTTTACGCATTAGCACTTGTTTTTTTTACATGATTTTTAACAAGGGTTCATCGTACGTCAGTTTAGGCCTTAATGGCCTATAGTAAAATGTTACTAGTATTAACCTTGGCTAAGTCTTTTTTATTGGAACTCAGTGTTTATGTGGGCAACCGCTGTCTCTTCGTTCGTGTATCACGTTGGCGCCACTGAAAATCAGCGTCGCGGTTCAGGCCGTGACATTGTGCTGAGTGGTGTCAATTTCGACGTCAAGAAAATCACCCATGGCAACATTATGTTACAATTGTTTTTTATTTTCTTTTTCTAAATTCCTTTTCATTACATACATACATACATACATAATCTCACGCCTTTATTCCCAGAGTGGGGTAGGCAGAGCTACAGAATTACCAACAACTTTAAAAACTTGTTGATAATTCTGTAACCACATTTTGCAATTTTTTTTGCCTTTTTTTTTCTTTATTGTTTAATTTTGTTGTCTGTGTTGCCATTCTTTGTTAATGTTCAATTTAATCTGTGTTTTTTTTTTTTTTTTTTCGTGTGCTCGTCTGCCTGCAGGCCTTGACATAGTGCTGAGTCGTGTCAATTTCGACGTCAAGAAATCACCCATGGCAACATTATGCTACAATTTGTTTGCTTATTTTCTTTTTCTAAATTCCTTTTCTTTATTATTAAACTTTATTTTATGTGTTGCCATCCTTTGTTAATGTTCAATTTAATCTGGTTTTTTTCTTGTGATCGTCGAATAAATATAAATATTTCTATTTCCATTTCTGATTTCGAGTGTGGTATTTCTATACAATTGTATGGAAAGAACAAGTGTTTCTAATTACCCAATCTTATATAATACAAAATAACTTCAGAGGTCCAAGTTAATCCAGTGAACCCTAAAGGAGTTTGAGGAACACATTTTCCTCCCGGATTACTGCAGCTTTGATGTGGAGATATCACGTGTTAAGGAAATAGGCATAAGTGAGGGTGTTCTCTTCGTTTCTGGACAGACGGTATTCCACGGACGTGCCAGCATATACCATCCTAAATTGGTACGTGAACATGAAAAATGTATTGATATTGCTAATGGATGTTTTAAGTCGGGTTTTCGGGTGCTGTTACTTAATATTTTTTTTATTAAAACCTATTTTATATAATAAGATAGTTTAAATTTCAAACTGATAAAAGATCCATTATGGAAATCTTGACTGCATCCTTTGACTACGTTGTCCATTATAACTATGTTATGTAAAGGCCGCAGTTATATTTTTTAAATTAAAGTACCGAGTCTCTCTCTCGACGGTTAGGCGAACTTAACAACACCTCAACAAAGAATCTTAAACACAACATACCGTCATATAGGTCAAAAAATATACACTCCTTCTTTGGAAATCGGTAAAAACAAGTACCAACACGTCCCGTTTTGATAGCTTTACACAAATTTGAATTTCATATACGAAACAGCAGATGGAAACCAATATGAAAAGCGAAAAATAATAAACTGTGAATAACATCCTTCTCGTTTCAGTAACCTATTCACAAACAAACTACCCAATCTCATCTCCATCGCAGATTGCATTAATTTAAATATCGAACAAACAATTTGTATGCACATAAAAATGTACATCGCGGATTGAATCCGTCAGTAGTGAATGGGCGCTGATTGTGAGTTACGAATAAGCGCAGGAATTTGCGCGATTCAGGCGCGGCGCTTACGCTGGTGTAATTCACGATGTCGGATGCAAGACTGGGTTAGGCTTGGGAGTGAGTGGGAGGTTTTAGCGGGACTGACCAGCGTTTAAAAATCGAACGAATGAAGAAAGTGAAGAATCTTGAAGCAGATGTACGGTCGAACTCGTTGGTAGGTGTACATATCGCACGTTAAATCTGACAGCGACACTAAATTACAAAAAACCTATTTGAATAGTGACACTGTTGCGTTTTATGAATTCCTTTTTAAAATAGTGTTTCTTTTGGATTATACGTGCGATATTTAGTACCTTGTACCCAACGACTTATAAATTCAACTGTGCACGTATAGAAGAAAATTTAGCTTGGCACGGATTACTTCACTGGACAAACTTAAGCAAAGATTTGAATTTCATAGTGGCTAATACATTTTTGGTAATATTATATTGTTATTGTGCGCCTCATAAGCATATGGATATGACAGTTGTAACTTTTTTTACCGGTTATAGGGTAAATGCACTTAGTAGATACTAGAATAAGTAAATTTATCGTTGTCTAGTACCCATAGAGCTTAGTTTGGGACTAGGCCAATGTTTGTGACATTTATTATTTATTTAATTTTTTACACGAAATAAAATGGAAAACAACGATACTAAACATCACTGTGACCGCAGCCTTACCAAGATGGAGTCACGTACCACGAACGTGGTTCTAAAATTTTGCACCACAAGATACCGCGTTGTAAAGTTAAAAATTCAATGTTTCTGGCCACACTCGTCATTCTCACTGTAAAAGGAACTTGCATGGTTGCGATGAAGTGAGCTTTCTTAGCATGTTACGGCTCGTGCTGGCATATTGGGTAAGTGAAGAAAGAAGCGAGAAAATTCAGGATTAAATGCCGTATAATGTTGGTTTTTTTAAGGTTTTTTTCTAGAACATTTCTTCTTTATATAGTATAAAATAAAGTCGCTTTCCTCGTTTGTCTGTCTGTCTGACTGTCTCCACTTACTGTTACTAAACCTAAACCGATTATAAGATTTTCATGCGGTTGTACACCATTAGTTATGTAATTTTTTACGGAAGGTAAAGCGAACCGAAGCGAGGGCGGGTCGCTACTAAAATCATAATTAATTTTAACCTTTATTGCTTTTTTAATAAGTGTAGTAAAACTTAAAAAAAAATCTTTTTCAGCGCATCTTTTTTGTCCCAAAAACTTAACCAAATTGAATATATTCGATTTATATTAAGAAAGGTTGGTTTAAGGCTTGATCACCGTTTTACTGTAAAACTATGTAAAAAGAGTTACTTCGTTAACTTAATTAAGTATTTAACATTATATATATATGAAGGTAGGACCTTGTGCAGGGTCCGCCCGGATCGCTACCACCATCTTATCCATTAACCTACCGCCAAACAGCAGTGTTCGCATTGTTGTGTTCCGGTTTGGGGATAAGACAAACAACCGGTGAAATGACTAGCATACTGGCATTCCATTTTAGTCCTCAGGGTTGGCAACGCATTTGCAGTCTTAGAATTGCATTGCAGTCTTGTAAATGCGAAGATTTATGGGTCACAGTGTCCACTTACCATCAGGTGGGCTGTGCGCTCGTTTGTCATCCCTTTGCCATAAAAAAAAAACAACTTTTATCAATAGTATATATTTAAATTAAGAGACCTTAAGACGAAAACGTGTAAAGTCGCCCCTATTTATTGCCATCATCTAATTCACTATAACATAGGCAAACATTTCATTCCCACTTAAACCATGTATTTGACTTGAGAAGACTAAATACTTGTTCTTAATGAACAAACATCAAGTCCTAATCACTAAATCGTAACCAGTAAAAATTCCACTTGTCATGTCATTCACCACTTCGTAAACGGTAGTGAAACGGTTAAGACCCCTGCATATTTAATTCACCCACTTCTAACCCCGTCGCTGCTCGCATTTTTCCAATCGTACAAAAGCAAATAATGTCACTGAGAAGGTCCCACACGTACGCAATATGTGTCGCTTTGGCCAGGTGACTGCTATATTGCTTTTCGGTGATAGATTAACTGTTTAGAAAATATTTCACCATGCTTTATAAAGACGTTATGAATTGTAGTTCTATTTGAAATTGGATTTTCAATGTAGGATGTTTACGGAACGTTAGAAAAAAAAAGTTCCTTGTATTTGACGACTTCTATGTCATTAAAGATGTCAAGTCATTTGTAAATTTTAGGCAACCCAACGTTATTGTTGTAGAATGTCACATCGACTTTGGACCAAAGGTGGGTACCAAATAAAATTTCGTGACTGTACCTAATTTTACTTGTAAAAGTTTGGTTGAAATAATGCAACCGTTGAAATTCAGAGGCATTCCATCTTTGTCCTCAGCGTTGGCAAATCATTTGGTCTTAGGATTGCAGTCTTAAGATTGTATCTTGATAATGAATGTATCCTCGTTTGCCTATTCTTTGTCATAAAATCTTGCTCAAAAGACTTTCTTCCATTATAAAAAAGACATCTTTACGTAGTACAAAATGGAGGCGGTCCCGCTGTCTGTTTGCTCAGTCTTCAGCAATAGATAGAATGATTCAAGAGAAAGATTCTGGTGTATGTACGGGTGTTACAGAAAACTCACATAAACCGAAGCGAAGCGATAACGAGTCGCTAGTATAAAATAAATAGTATTTTTTCTGGCGTAAACGCTACTTACGCTTCCAATAATTGCGACAGATTGATAATTTTTGGGTTTAATTACGAGGAAAATATCGACGCTTTCGCTGTGATATTTCACCGTCAACAAAATATATAGTTTACTCGTTATCGTAAATCCTTCGTAAACGTTCATTAGTGAAAATATATTTCATGTGTAAAATCTTTCGCGTTATTTTTAATAAAAAAATATCTGATACTTATTATTTAAATAGCTACTTCACTTAATTTAATTCAGATGCGTTTATTGAATAACCAGATAAAATTAACCTGAACCTGAAAATGGATTTTATCTTTTATTTAATACACTTTATAGCTGACTGTCATTGCAGTAAACTAATTTACCATTACAAGAAAAGTCAAACAAGTCCAAACTGTATTCGACCTTATGACTAACCATATAAAAAGTATGACCGACCTCAGTCTCCATCAATCAAAATATCATTAAATATACCAACTAGATGGTAAATCATCAACTTTAGTATAATGGTTGAATGGTAGAACATGGAAAGCCAATGGTTAATTCTAACCTAAATTATTTCATATGACTTGACGCTGTCATAAGCCTAGATAGAACTCATTATAGTTTCAACCCTTTCAACCCTTTAGCGGTATTTCCAACCAGTTATGATATGGGTTCCTTCAAGAAAACAGCTTTCATTCCCTTAACTGGCCGACAACGCACCGACAACTCTTCTTGAGTTGCTGGGGTATATGTGATTACTTCCCATCAGGTAACCCACATGCTCGTTTGCCTCTCAACTTAATAAATAAAATAAAATAGTTTGGTTTTTATAAGCTGATAATGACATAAATTAAAGTACAGTTACCAACAAATGCTGGTCCCAAAAATGTCAAGGTCAAGGTTGCACACGGGGCCCGGTATCGGGATTAAACATTAACAAATAAACATATCTGGATCGCTATCTTATCCTTTAACCTACCGCCAAACATTAAATAAATAAATATATATCAGGTGACTATGTCACACCAATTCAACTAGTCCCAAACTAAGCTGTAGGCCTGTACTATGGCTACCTAGACAAAGATATAAATACTTATATACAGAAAAACAGACTTAGGTACGAAATATTCGGGCAGGGCAGGGACACTTCACTATCAACTATTATTATTGTTTGCATTGTCGTGTTCCGACCGGTGAAATGACTAGCATACAGGCATTCCATCTTAGTCCTCAGGGTTGACAACGTATTTGCGTACTTAGGATTGCGGTTTTTACATTGTAGTATTAAGAATGCAAATGTCTATGGGTTATAGATCCCACTTAGGCTGATGGAACCAGTAATGGACAAAGTTCCAATAATCGACACGATTCTTATTTTATAGAAGATATGGGTTATTCATTTCTTTTGCAACAATCAATTAAGGACCGTATGGAATTTGAATTAAGAGTGAAGTGTCCATTACTGGTGCCAGGCAGCTAAAGGTGTCCATCATTGGTACCGTCACCCTACCATCAGGTCACCTGTGTGCTCGTTTACCTTCTCTATAATAAAAATCATTAGAGTATACTGTCAAAATCCCAGCCATTTTGTTTCCCCTTTTTTTTAAACATAAAAGTGTAACAAGACCCATTCATCTTTTACGACTTTCATAATCCTAAGATTTGAGTAAGAGCGCGAGAGTTGTTCCGACTCTCGTAAATCTACCTCCAAAAACAAAGTGCATTTAAAAACACTTTACATTCTTGCGAAAAGTGTATTACCATACTTTGTAACATGGAGTAAACCTTTTAAACATAGTTTTCTTACACAATCTCAGTACTCGAAAGAAATAAAAGTTAAGAAAAACCTTGGCGTAGAATTGAAAACCTAAAGATCGTTTTAGAACTGATATCATTTGACAGGCCTAAAAGACTTTTATGAAGCCCAAAATAGCGTTTCCCTAAAAGAAACCTTACATTTTTTTAAACCGTATTGCAATTAACTTGTCATCATACTGTTTTTAACCCATTATTTGCTAGCGGTGCCGTT
This sequence comes from Acleris laterana, assembly GCA_963966035.1. NCBI lineage: Eukaryota > Metazoa > Arthropoda > Insecta > Lepidoptera > Tortricidae > Acleris > Acleris laterana. Next base: position 17,551,233 of record OZ014442.1, read on the forward strand.
TGGCACCCCATGTCATGGTTACAATTAAATTTATGCTTTTCTCTATACCTACATTAAAAGTCAAAATACATACATACATATATTAAATCACGACTGTTTCCTAGAGGGGTAGGCAGAGACCACTTCATTCCACTTCCTACGGTCCTGACAACTCTTTCGCTTCTTCCACATTCATACATGGAGTCACCAAAGTCAAAATAAAATCAACTAATCAAACAATTCCGCCATTAATGGGTTAACTCGGCCGCCATCGATCGTAGCGGTGATAATATGATAACATGTTGGAAGTAATATGGTTTTCCCAAGTAGAATAGAGCCTCTGTTTTGATTCGTTTAGGTCCTGCGTGATGGAAGATAAAGAAACAGACAAATAATCTAAACACGTAACATCTTGAGGATAAAAAGTCAACAGCACATTTTACATTACACACACATAATTATATTAAGTCTTATATCCGAATTATAAAGTCCGAAGCCGAAAATAACAAATATATGGCATCATCATCAGTTTCCATCTGCATTTCATCTAGTACCAAAATATCTATCACGATTATAATAAGTTATCATAATTACAATGCCATAAGTATCTTTTTACTAGAATATTTCAGTGTATTCGACCGTCTTAACATAATTCTCAAGCACTTTAAGTTATAATGTTGTAAAGGATAAATTCACGTACGACGTAAAAAAACTCAGGTGAATATTGCTTTTTATAAAGCTTATTCTATTCAAATTGCCAACTTCAAGTAAAAATACTTTATCCCTCCAAAGTTATCTTGGGCTTTCTAAGTCTTTTGAAAATCGAAGGATTTCACGCTAACTTAAGCCACGTCAATCTAACTTAGAATATAATTCTATTCCACTTTCATGACTAAACATTAGTTCCATAATATATTTTGAAAATGTGAATCGAATCTAATTTGGGAATAAAGGGATAAAAATAAAATTTAGTAAAAGTAATAAACTTTCCAAAAATCTTTCTGATGTGAAATTTTTGGGCAACACACAAGGTAGGTAACTTTATTTAAGTGTAAATCTAATTTCGTACAATACTATTTACGAAATTAATAAGTGCGACCAAAAACAGTCAGATAATTCGAAGTCACAAGCAATCTTGTTTCAGTTCATAGCTAGGGAGCTATCTTGATCATATTGTGTGTTTTTTTAGATTTTCACAACTTGGTCTACATAACGTCCACTAGATGATGCAGAGACCATAGGGCCCAGACAAGATGCGCTACGCTAACTAGCGTTTCTCTTCGTTTAGTTTTTAAACCAATCGCGTCACTGGTAGATGACGTGATACGAAAAGTCACGTGACGTGCCAGTGACGCGATTGGTTTAAAAACTAAACCAATAGAAACGATAGTTAGCGTAATGCATCTTGTCTGGGCCCTCTATACCCTTACCATGAGTTACCTTACCATGAGTTACTTACCAATTAACGTACTTGCTAGCGAGCCAAATTCTCTCTCCCTCGCAGACCTCGCAGTATTCTTATAGAGTGCGAGGGACAGAGCATTCGACTCGTTGAAAGAAAAAGTATGCCTGGTACAATGTATATTTTCCCAAAAAGTTGTTTCTCGTCACAGTTGATTTGTTTTTTATGTAGTAACAAGTGCTACCTAAAAAACGTAATAAAACAAAATAATACATATTATGGCAATATTTTAAAAAGAAAACTATGGTTTTTATAACTACTTGACATAATAATATGACAAAACGGTTCTTAAGATTTGAGATCTGTCTGTAATAAGTAAGTATTATGGTTTAATGTCTATTGAGTTTTTTAATTTGAGACACATAGATACACAGATACACACGTCAACCTTACCCCTTAGAACTAAGCTTGCGTCGAGGGTTAAAGACAGAAGGGAACGTTATTACCCTTCAACCATGCAACATCTGGAGACACGCCAAAGAGAAGGCTTAGCTGCGTCAACTACCTCGTCAATGCCCGGTAATGCACGCGTTTGAGACACACACTGATCCATACATCCGCTTGTGTTATTTATTACTAAGGAGCCTCGTAATTGATAATGTTTGTATGTATGTAATCTCTTTATTGCACAAAATAAATATTACAACATTGTTATTTAAGTAATGTACAGTCACGATCTTTAATTTGGTACCCACCTTAGGTCCAAAGTCAATCTGACATTATACAACAATAAGGTTGAGTTTCCTAAAAGATACAAGTGACGTGACATCTCTAATGACATTGACGACTTCAAGCATATTTTTGTTGAAATGGGTTCCAAATTAACGATCGTGACCGTACAAAGGCGAACTTATCCCTATATCCCTAAATGGGATCTCTTCCAGCTAACCCTGAAGTAAAAGCATGAATTGATTTACAAAAACGAAGAACAAAGAAGAAATAGTTGAAATCCAATTTGAGATTTTGAGAAATTAATAAATGGAAAGAGGTGAAACTTCATTTCTTTGATGAACAACGGACTTTTATAAACCCTGCCTGTAATATTGTCATTATTACTAAGTTACGCTTGCAACGCTTAGACAGATGTAACGACACCTCGTCTGTTGAAATCGGATCATCCGTTCAACTTCTACAAGAGAATGAAGAACCATATTATACAAAGATCAACATCTTTACCCCTCTTCTTCGGTAGTCGGATAACTCAATATTACAACAGTAAAAACCTAGTCGTACAAATCAAACATGTAATCAAATGCAACCGTACCATCTGTGGCGTATATATTCGTAAGCTAGCGGAAGCGGCTTTGGACGTCTGAAGCACGCAAGCATGATTGTGATAGGAGACAGGGATCAGGGGTGTTATTATCTAAAACCAGTCGCTTTTCAATTCGTCGTCGAAATAATAACCGGAAAAGTAAAGTTGCCGCGGGCTTGTAAGGACGTTAATTAGGTTCCAGCTGTCTACCGCTTTGGCTGGACTTAGAAAACGGCAACCAATTTAAAAATACAGGTACTAAAGTGTTTTTAATGCTCTGGATGAACAACACCTCACTGTTGGTGACGAATTAGAAAGAGACTTGTATAAGAGAAACACCTATCTTGGGTGTAGTTCACTTTTATTTGATGAACAACGCCGCAAGTTACATGAACCGCTTATCGATGATATGTTGGTGTTACTAAAGAAAATATGAATCTCGGTGTAATTTACAACCGAAAATTATATCGTCAGTGAATTTATTATCCAGCAAACATGAGTTTTCAACATTTTTCAACGAACGTTTTATTATGCAGAATTTTCATTTCATTTAATTTTTTTTGGTTGTAACCAGTGTAACCTAACCGACCTACCTAATTAATGTATAAGATACCCTTAAAACCTCATAGTTTCACCGGAAAATAGCGTTCGATGTAATACAATTCGATTAAACCGGGTGGTAGGACCTTATGCAGGGTCCGTCCGGATCGCTACCACCATCTTATCCATTAACCTACCGTCAAACAGCACTGTTCGCATTGTTGTGTTCCGGTTTGGGGATAAGACAGCCGGTGAAATGACTAGCATAGAGGCATTCCATCTTAGTCCTCAGGGTTCGCAACGCATTTGCAGTCTTAGGATTGCATGGCAGTCTTGTGAATGCAAATGTCTATGGGTCACAGTTTCCACTTACCATCAGGTGGCCTGTGTGCCCGTTTGTCTTCTCTATGCCATAAAAAAAAAAAAAAAACGATGAAGTGAAATTCGATATAATGAAAGCAAAGTAGGTACTGTAAGTTGTGGCGTGTTTTCATTTTGGTCGCAGTTTTGGCGGACGAAAGGGCTCTGCCAACCTCATACCTATCTAATGTCACATTATGTCTACGGGTACGTAGGTCAAGTATTAGTTGCCGGTAAAGTCCAACGTCGAACGAACGAGAAAGAGAATAACTCCCTAGACGAACTAGGATTATCTTATCACGAATATACTACGAATTACGAGATGATGCGATGGATAGTCGTATATTTAGTTATATGTAGGCATCAAGAGTGGGTATTAACTATGAGGCAGTTTAAATTATATCAGAGAAGGAGGATATACAGTCACATGAATTGACTTAGTGCCAAAGTAAGGTCTAGGCTTGTAGTAAGGTTCTGTCAGGAAACAGAGGAGACAGCTTTGCACATCCTCTGTTCTTGCGGACCACTAATGCGTAGTAGAAGTATGTACCTAGGGTGACATATCACGGACCCACAAGAGATACAACTCCTCACTGCCCAGAGCATCTGGAAATTCCTGGACGCAACGGGCCTTTGCGGTGAATAAAGGGCCGTCACAAAAGATCAGCAATGGTCGAAGTGACACACAAAGCCCATCTCAAAAATATATGGTTCTACAAAATAAACATGGGTACAATATACACAGCGACAACGGACAAAAGAGTTTTGATTAAACACTTATAATAGGGCGGTAATCGGGTCTTTGTATGTAAAGCACACATAGCCTGCTCCCAATGTGCAGCGCTAATTACCGCAGATCATCCACTTAGCGGCATCCTGTGGAATTAATGCGAGCTCTATATTAACAGTGGGATAGAAGCGGTAGCGGGAAACGCAAGCTTTCTATATAAATAAATATCAATAGAGAATCTCAGGAGCAGTAATAGATTGACATGTAATGGCGAGGGACGCAAGATACTTGAACATAAGAGTAAGAACTTAGATGAATATAAGGGTAGAGGAAGACTGAGAAAGGCGTGGACGGATTGTGTGAGGAATGATGTGCATGGGAAAGCGTAAGCAATACAATGGCAACAAAGAACAAAAGATTTTTAATCAAACACTTGGGCGGTAATCGGGTCTTTGTATGTAAAGCACACATAGCCTGCTCTCAATGTGCAGCGCTAATTACCGCAGATCATCAACTTAACGGCATCCTGTGGAATGAATGCGAGCTCTATATTAACAGTGGGACAGAAGCGGTAGAGAAAACGCGAGTATTAAGTAGGTCAAAAGCTACAATTCATTTTTAGCCTTAAACCAAGCTGGACAACGTACAACTTGACTACCGCCAGGACGTAAGATGCCAAAGAAAAATGTAGCGTTGAAAAATACACTGGAAGTTCTAACGGTTTTCAGCATTCATGAGATTAATAAAAAAACCAATGCCATTGATCAAAGATAAAGTTAAGGCATAAGTTAAGGTAATAATAAGATACTTTAACCTACCGTATCAAAACCTAATTTGCAACCAATTCACATAACATAACATAGAAAGTTTTTATATAGCTAGGTGTACCACAGGGAAAAGGGATTCCACATTGTTCAAACTACACATTAATAACAATCCTAAGATTACTGATGATAATATTGGTAAAACATTTTCAGGCGATCAGTATTTACAAGTACATAGACGGTTTTATCTTAGTTAAGATGATCTGAACAGCGTCGCTATTGCCTAACGCACTTGCAATCTCCATTGCCTTCAAAGCGGAACAATTGTTTTCATTTTGTATGCAGACAAGCCTTCGATTTTCAAAATGAAAACAATTGCGAGTGCGTTAAACAATAGCCCCTCTGGACTCTAATGGATGCAAATGGTGCAGGACTAATCGTTTTGGTGATTCAAATGTGCAATAGCGTTCTCTTGATCATCATAATCACAAGTGTGATAGAAACAAAACCATAACGGTTGCGGGAAACCGTTGGTTGGATAGATGGACAGCACTGGGACAAATCCTAGTAATCTTTGGAAACCAAACAAAAAGGCAAGAGTAGTAATAGTAGTTTTTTGGACCAGATTTTCTCGCTGTTCTCTCGTTCCTTAGGCCCCCGCACGATGCGTCAGGATTAGGCATCTCTATTAATATAAGCACGTTTTGTGGCGAGGACTCTTCACTCCAGAGCCTATGTGCGTGATTCACTTACGGCGGCTTAGGCGATTACTCTCGCCGATTAATTTGGTGTTTTGACTTACATTATATTGTACCTGGTATGTGAGAGTGGAACAAGTATTTTGGTATCACGAGTACATACCATATGTAAAAGTTTCATTAAATTTAATGTCACCTTTAGTTAGGTGACAGCACCTAACGCCTTATACCTTGGCGAATGAAAAAGTGGCGAATCATAAGAGTATTTTAAGTCTGTCATCAAAATACAAATTAAAGAATATCATAAACATTTTGCCACTAAGCTTTACCGTATGAGAAGGTAGTAAAAGACCAGATATTTGTTTGATACTGACTTTTGCGCGCGACTCGATCTGCGTAGAAGTCGTTTGTCGCTATTCCCTCGTGAACTGACCAATTTTCTGGGATATAAAGTAGCCTATGTGATATTTGAGAGTAGAATCTATCTCTGTGCTAAATTTATTCAGCATTCTGGCGTGATTGAGTAACATATATCCAATATCTCGCATTTATAACATAAGTAAGATAAGATTAGGTACCTTATGTTTACAACGTTTTGACAGTATCAAATTTAACTTGTATATTTAATAGTTTTAAAAATACCTAATGATCAGCATAATAGGTCAGGGCCTCTATTATAGGCGGTACAAACCATTACTATCTTTGACCCGGGGGGTTATTATGACGTGGCTATGCCGTTTATTTTACGGTGAGCGTAGAGGACGGAGCTATAGCAGTTATATAGCTCTGTCCTTTTCTCTCAGCGTAAACAGAACTGCATTGCTATGTCATAATAACCCCCCTGGGGGCCTAATATGGCTGCGTTTATCACGTGACCAAATGAGGATAAGACCGTCACTTTCTGACACGTATATATAAGTACGAGCGTGACAGATGCTTTATCCACATTGTGTCACGCGATAAACGCAACCATACTAGGCCCACTGTTATGGCTTTCTTTACTCGGCCGCCATTACTGTAAAGTAAATAAGAGCTATAAAAACATTGATAAAACGATAACAAATAACAGGGTAGCGATTCTCTAAACAACGACGGTCGAACGGACGGATGGCGATGTCCAAGCGGCGAGTTTAAGTACAAGAGCGAACAAAACATATTTCAATTAAGCAGCCTTATAGGTTCGATCCATCGGCAGAAACCATGCTGCTAATTTGAAAATGCACGCGCTACAATGTGTTTTGTTCGCACTGACGGAACTACTTAATCTCGCCGCTTGGACATCACTCGTGCAATCGTTCACCTTTGCTTCTTTAGAGAATCACACCCCAGCTCAAAGATATGGTTTTTATCACCTAGAATCTAAAACTTTGAAGCTATTGCTTTCATCAATACGTATCGGTTGGTTCGATGTAGGATACATTGCGTCCCGGGGCATACATGAGCATTAAATGATTCAATGGAACCTCATCGATTAATGAAGCGGTAATATCCAGGAATAGGTTGTTAGGAGCAGTATGTTAGGTTTATTGTTTAGTCAAATGATACGGAAGTGGTTTCGTGATTGTAGGATCTTGTACAGGGTGTGTCCGGATCGCTACCACCATCTGACCTTTGACCCACTAGCAGTATCTGCACGGTCATGTTACGGTGCGGGGATACAACAGAACTGGTGAAACTACTGACATAGGGGGGAATTCGGTTCCCCTATTTAATCCTTAATCGTCATTTGTCCTAATAAATCGTTTGTCCGAATTTTCGTTTGTCCAAAAGCCATTTCCGCTTAAATTTTAAAATTTTATGTGTTGTTATAATACAACCCTAACCTAACACTACCGCAGATATAACTGGAAAACTTAAAAAATGGCCCGGCGCATCAGAAAACCAGTTTAGGGCAAATGAAAATTCGGACAAACGATGTTTTAGGACAAACGTTGTAAGGAATTATGTGGGATTCTAATATTTATGTGTGTTAGATTCCACTTAACGTCCGGTAGCCTGGGTGCTCGTATGATTTCTTACCATTCAAAAGAAAATGTATTGATAAATATGCATGTGTACCCAATAATCGATTATATACAGGCTGATCACGTATTTTACTTTGCATGCGTAGCATAAATTTTTTGTGCTCAATTTAATTTGCCTAAAATAACCTTTCTTAACAATACCCATCCACCCACCAGAATACAATACTACCACAGGGTCTAACCGAGGTCTTAAAGCACCCCGCAGGTGTACAATAAATCCTTAGCATAAGGGCACCGGCCCATGCCTCACACGCTCACCAAGTGGTTTATAAGCCCAATAGATCCTCGCTTATCGTTTGTGCTCGGACCTTATTTATTGCTCTCCACTGACTAAGTCATTCCTGTAGATGTTATGGAGTTGTTTGGTTCATCCCCTATTTTTATGGGTGTTCGGGAGATAAAAGGTGTCGGGACGAATTGATAAAAATAGAGGTTTGTTTTTCGGAGGGAAATATTCAATTAGGGGAGCTTAGGTAAACGTTTGTGGGGAAATGGAGGAAGTTGGATCAACTTGGTTTTATCTGATACTGTTGAAATGTCCACTGTAAATGAGTCCGGCTGCAGACTGCCTTACGGAATATAGAGTTACTTTTTTTTGGTGATGATATAAAAATAAGAAACGTTATTTTCTGACTAAGGGGATCTGTTATTTAAGCAGTATAATTCAATGACAATTTTGATCCCTTTACTTGTATGTTTCGCTGTCTTCTTTCCATCTATTCGTGGGGTTTGGTGATTAGAGTCACCAACAATGTACTTTACAAAGTGCTTTGAGCAGCCAATGCTACACGAGTTTCTACATTTAATATACCTACGTGTAGGTTAGTTAGAAAAATCGTTTCAACTAAAAAAATATATATAAAATCGAATTGAGGGCTAAATAAAAGGGTTCACATTAATTTCTTTTATTACTGAATACCCCCCCGATCCGCCCCCGTTCTCTTTCTCTGTAAAACGATAAATCGTTCTCTCTCTATAATAATCCAAACTTATATACCTACGAGTACATGTGTTTGTATTCTAGGGAAGAGGTAGACCTGTGTCCAGCAGCGAGAATAATACAGGTTGATTATTAAGCGTATAACATTTTCGACTGTTGTTTTAGAGAGTAAAGCTACAAGTAAATAAATAAGCCTCGAGCGAGCGATTCTCGCGCTAACATAACGCTTGCTCGTAATGGCTCCCCGCCGTTAAACCTCGTGTGCTGCAGTAATCGTTACTGCTGTAGTATAGTTACTGCTATAATTAGGAGTCATGCTATGTATATTGTCTTTATTACTCGATAAGGGAAAATAAACAGCATGTAGTTTATAAAATCGTAGATTTTCTCAATGCTGTTGATTTTTTCATCTTTATTTAGAAAATTATATTACTTAACTAACTGATACGTGTATTAAGGAAAATGTTATCCTCTTTTGTTTCAACATAATAAGCACTCGGCTAAATACCTCTGCAGCAAACCTAAATCATTACTTTCCGAATGTATGATAAAGAATTATGCTTAAAGAAAAACTTAATGAAATAATTGGACACACGACCAGTCATTTTGTTAAGTACCTAGTACTTTTATATACTGCTATTACGTATCATTAGCTTATTATACAAGACACCAATTATTAGATCTTTATTTATATACTAATTATGAGCACCTATCCGATAAAATTAATTTAATTGTAACGTAAAGATAACCTATTTAGATTTTAGGTGTTAACGTTAGAATTACCATGTGTGTGCTATCATTGTGGTTGTGGTATTCAAACCACTAATTACAACGAATAGGAACTAATATATTGAATTTCTGCTCATTAATAATTTCTATTTGGTTTAGTTATATAGGTAGTTTGGTTTTGAGTAATGTAGCATTATTTTAAAGCGTTAATAGAAATACATACACACATACATACCTTTACGGTTGTCTTCCAATGGGATAGGCAGAGACTATGGAACGCCAGGTGCCCGGTCTTAACATACAACTTTCACGTCCTCTACATTCATCAATGGTTCTGGTGATTGGATTTGGCCCTTAAAAATAATTGTAATGGTTAAAAATGATCTATAAATATTGTTTGTACTTAAAAAAATGTATCACGTAAAATATTGCTTGGCCAAGAGAAGATTGGTAGTTGAATATTTATTTGGAAGGTCTCTTTTGGTTGGCTATTTGTTGGCAGCCATATAATTTACAATCGTATTGTTCTAGCAGCTAAGCAAATATAGTTTATCGATAAACAACGAACATAGCATTTTTTCAGTATATTTCCCTTTCTTTTCTTTTTATTACTAAACAAACCCAATCTCAATTTCAAGGCTTCCTTAACGGTCATTAGATGGTCCTTCGAACCGGAGCCGCATTACAAAATAACATTGTATTATAAACAAAATCTTTCATTATACCGGGTTTTTGTCAGATTCGGGCCAACGCCGGGAATCTGGCTGGCTTCATATTTAATTTACACCAACATTATGATTCCGAGCTGGATTTGAGCCGGCCGTTACGCCCGTTTTACAACACCCTCTAGAGTCGTTGGGGCCGGACTCAGTAATACACTGTTCCATTTATATCTAATTTGTGGTTATGGGGCATTAAGGATTGATTATTATGTTAGCAATTGAATTTGGAACTCGATTTTCAGATGTTTTGAAATTTATTGCTTTAGTTTTATGGTCTACGAGCGTTTAAGAGGCGTGTTACAGAATTTTCCGTTTGATGTTCGAACGAATTGCAGTTTTGAGACTTAGGATAGACTCAGTGGTAGGTACTTGAAAAACGTTGTAGTAGAGAGTTTAACACCACACTATTTTGTATTGAAGTGGCGATCAAATACTGACGCATTACAATCCCTACAATAAATATTAAACCTCACAATATAACAACAATACATCGGCGTCGTTGCCGGGTAAGAATAGTGCCACTCCATGTCCTCCCGTGGATGTCGTAAGAGACGACTAAGGGAATAAAGGCTGTGTAGTACTGTTAGGCGATGGGCTTGCAACCTGTCACTAATACACTGGTAAACATCTTAGCCTAATTGTGCAAAATGTGGTTACAGAATTATTAACAAGTTTTTAGAGCTGTTAGTAATTCTGTAGCTCTGCCTACCCCACTCTGGGAATAAAGGCGTGAGTTTATGTATGTGTATGTATGAACAATATAAAAAAAAATATTGAAAAAAAATTCTATTACTATGGTTAGATTGGCTATCCGCGTTGTTAGTTATAACGCACTAAGAATAATAAAACAACACCCTTTATTTCAAGAATTATAAAAGACTTTAAAAGAAATGGTTTTTAACCAACTTAAAACAAATCTAGAAAAATATTACCGTGGCATTGTTTTAATTTAGCCACAACTTAGGTTAATAAAATTAAGTGAATAATTTTGTGCAAAATTCTTTGAAGTTCGGTGTAGATTAAGCTCGGCTCTACTCTTTTAAGCTTCTGTTTGACGTGTCTATTACCGAACGTTGTCTAAATTCTCAACATTTTTAATTAAAATTCTGCACACCGGCAAATATTTCTTGCTCATCTCTGCTAGGATACCTTTCAAAAGACTATTCAGTTGAAATAATACTATTAAATAGCAGACTTTACCTCTGTTTAATGAAATGCAAGTATTAATATAATATGTAACTGAGCTTCCTAACTTACTTCTACTACTACTTCAAATTATTAGTCTGGGCTAATATTTGCTATATTTTGTTCTAGAGACAACACTTTCCGATAGTTTTTAGTTTAAAATAAAAAAAAACTATTACAACAACACTACTTATTGCTGAACTTCGTGTTCTGGTATTTTTTTAATAAATAAAACTAAAATTCTAATAATAATAAATGATAACGTTCTCTAATTACCTTTTTTTTTTAGTATATGTTTGAACCAATATAGTTTATTAATTTTACTCATGTAATTTTCCAATGATCTGCTGAAAAAAAACACGCCCTATTATAAACTTTACGTGGTGTGTTTTCAAAACGTTGTTTTTTTTGGTAATTGAATTATTTAATTTAGCTTTCGGTAAACTGGGAATATTATTGAATACGCTCTCATTAATCGGTCCACCGCCTGCAAAGACCAATCAAAAACATTTACAAAGGTTCAATCCATTGATGTCCTGCATGATTAAAAGAATTTATCTCCCAACGAAGTGAAGCGAGCAAATTAATTTCCAAACGAAGGACCGGTGCGTTGGAACATTTAATTCTTTTAATTGAAACACTTGAAGTGCCGAAGAGTGCTCGACTGCAAAAAGGGCACAGTTTTTGCTAAATTAATATTGCGCGGATAATTTTGAAGTTTTGCGCGAAATTGCGAAGGCACTTGGTATTTTAATTCGAGTTGGGCAAGCCCGCGTGTTTGACGGGACGGTAACATTTTGAATTTGCCTTGCTAAATTCTGGAAATAGGCACGAGAATATTTTGAAGAAAAATGGGTCAGCCTGTAGGACAAAGAACTCGTAAAGAAAATTGTTGGCTATTTTTAATATAACATAGTCTAGAGGAATAAAGTAGAGTATTTTTTCATATTGAAAGACTTTATTTACACTTTATCACGGCGCACCGAGGAAAAATATTATCTTGCTGTTCTGGAAATAAAGTGTTTTGCATGCTGTTGTTGTTACCAAGTTAGAACAAATATAAAAAAATATTTTATGGACAAAATGAAATAAAACATTTAATTCTAGAAACTTAGTTAACAAAAACTCAGTGATATTGTTGATATACGGCTTGTGTCTAAACATAAAATATGTAGGTAACACATGTGACTGATCTAGGATGATCCTGTTTTTCAAGTGGTTAAAGGCTCCCTTTTTATTTTAAGATAAGGAAAAGATATTTAAAAAAATTGTACTTAATGACAGTAAATTATTTAATATCTGCATGGCAAAATACGTTTACAAAAAATAACTGTTTTGGAATCGCCATTAACAATACCAGAGGTGAAAGGTGCGACAGCATGATTTTATTTTTAACCATAGGATCACGATTGCAGTCGCTCTTAAACGAGTAACTGGAGGATAATTTGTTATTCGGTTCTTAGAAACACGAAGAAGCCAACTGTCGTTTAAGTTTTGTTCCTGTATGCACTAACAGAATAACTTATCAACTATACTGGTACATCATATAATTTTAAATGAGTTACTACACACATATACACAGGGAGAGACATCATTATTCCTCCATTTATAACGCTGAGTGCATATGACACCTATCTAAGAATATCTGTTACGAGTCAATTGGTTGTCCGCTATTTCAAAGAGAAGGTTAGTTTGAATTTATCCTTTTATTTTTTCATAAAATGAGTTACAGCGTTTTATTACGTTTCAATCAATTTTACCATATCTCCCTGTATACTATCATCTCTTCATTCTCCTTTACTGTACCGCTAAACGTATTGTGTTAATTTTTGAAGAACTTTTCTACTCTAATAAAGTCTCGTTTGGAACAACAAGTCACAAAAAAAGAATTAAATGATTTTTAGCTATTCTTCCGTTACCTCTTAGCAGTACTTACTTAATCTTTCCGTGACATCCACAATTGACGTCTAATTCCAAAATCACGGCAGGCGTTTCCAAACAAAAGAGGGTCCTGTCACGTGTAAGTCACCAATAACTCCATACGCATTGCCTGTGCCTTATTGTTTTTACAATAGGGTGTATTTTGCATTAGTTTCATACGTTTTCACGTACAGGGTGTGGTCGAAACATGAGACAAACCGGACACAGCGGGACGCCTATTTCCCTGCGATGGGATTTTGCATTCTAAACGTCATGTGTCTGAAAAATCCGCACGTGCTGAAATCGAATTTCTTCAGCAAGTGCTACTGGCACGGTCTAAATTGAAAGGGTGTCAACGTTCTCTAGAGTTATAACTGACAGCAGTTTAGTTGCATTAAGGGGACTGTTTTGTTACTTTCGTAGACTGTATCAAAAGCCAAATTAAATGTCGGCAACAAGTAAGAGTTAAAATCTAGCAAAACTTAACTAATTACCTTGTAGTCAAGCACAGGTACAGTCGAAATCATAAATATGATTACACTTTAGTACCTTTTCACTTTAATCGCTGTGACAATTTCATATGATAGTTTAAACATGACGTTAAATAGACAAGGTACTAAAGTGTAAACATAGTTTTGACTTCGACTGTACAGGATTAAATAAGTGAAAAGGACTTAGGATATTTGTACATCTATTGAAAAACAAACAAAGATTATTTAGACAGCCGAGGCGATGCTTACACAAGCGTAGTCACGTGCAATAACTAGAAATGAATAAAACTAGGAAGAAACAAAAGGTAGCCATTTTTAATTTCATTTTCGCTCCACGCCGGGCGCCAGTTAGTAAACGTTAGGTTCGGAACAAACAAAAATTTAATTAAAAGACCGGTTTGTTAGAGCTGTAGAATAAACCCAACTGATAGATAGTCCGTTTTGGGATTATGCATACCCTGTACCTTTATGCCGATTCTTTTTTTGTCATCCGCATTGTATTTTTGATGAAAACACATTATAACAGCCCGGAAATGTTTTTACTGTTTTCTTTTGTGCGAAAAAGGTATGCAGTCTATAGAATTCGTTAGTGTGACAAAAGGTCTTTAACTATTTTGGATATTTTACCCTAAGCACGTCTCTATCGATTGTAGGTCTTAGGCCCGTATTAATAAACTAATCTCAACTCTAATGCTCGTCTCGAGATGTGTCAAAAATGACAGTGTTCTTTGGTTTTAAATTTACTTTGACGTATCTTGTGACGCGCATCTCAGCCAAGATGAGTTTATTAATACGGGCCTTATAGTGCAGTCATTGAAGCATTATTGGTCCGAATTTTTTTACTGTGAACCGAATTGCATACAATTTTGGAATTAGGTTTATCTTACCCTTAACTTCAAAAGTGAAAATGATTTGAACTCCGCAACCACCCTGGGGGTGGTTGCCACCACTTCTCGGGGGTGTTTGTTTTTTTCTTCAAAATAACCTCAGATATCGATAGAAGGCCTAATTTTAAGCAAAAAATCATCTATAAAGTTTTTCGAAAAATCCAATACTTTTCAAGTTATTGGCAATTGAAAATTCGCAATTTTTTCACGTTTTTCATCGGTTTTTTGCAAATATCTCCAAAAATATACGTTTTATCGAAAATTTTATCAGAAACAAAATTGTAGCAGGTAAAAAAATTAACAATTTGGTTTTTTATAAAGTATTCTAAGTGCAATATTAAGCTAGATATTAAAGATCAAAGCCGTTTTTATATTGTCTGAAATTTAATCGATGTGATCAATGCCATCTAGCGGCGAGCAGATGCATTTTATGCATTCTAATAAAAAAGGGTTTTGTAGTGCTTGAAACAAGCTTTAAAATGAGCACTATTAAAAGTCTTTTGCACGTAAAATAAGTGAGCTGTATTGCAAATAAGAGGAGCATCTAATGTTTATCCTTAAAAATCAATAGGTTTCATAACTGCCATTTCCACAAAAATTAAAATTAATCGTATTCCGCCTAGAATTAACTTTATTATGAAGAGTTTGATAGATTGTATCAGTTTGGCTGCTTCAGGACACATATTTTTCAAAAAAGTCAAGATTAAAAAAAAACAAATAATTTCAAATTCTTAAAACACCCGCCTTTTTTTCATAATATCTCAAAAATGACGACAGATACGTATAAAAGTGTAGGAATAAAAAATTTAGGTATTTTTCTGACAAACAAATTGGTTTTTTTGTTTTTTCTGTTAAACAAAAAATGACGGAGATATGATTGTTTAAAGAGCGCGTGGCAGCGCAATCACAGCCTCTCTTAAGCCCTTTAACCCTTCACCGTTTTAGAAAAAGGTTTTTTACTATGTATTGCAATGAAGGATGTTGTAGCTCTCTTAATTACCTTTAGAATGGTTTTTTATAAATTGTGATAGCATGAAAATTGAAGGAGTTATGGTCCAAAAACTTATGTTACTAACTTATATACGTAAAATGGTAGCAGTAATCATATATATTTACTGTTTTAATTTAGGGGTAGTTTTAAGGAAAGAAAAGCTTAAGAATATGATAATCATTTTCGAGAGTGTGGAATAATATTTAAATCCTTTTCATTTTATAAAAAAAAAAATTAACAATTTTTTATCAAGGGGTACTTTTCAAGGGTTGAAAGGGGGTTAAAAATTTGATAATTATTATAGAGAATATAAAATATTACTTACTCTATACTTAAATCTTTTTATGTCATACCAAAGTATTTTTTTGTGATTTTTTCAACTTAGGGGTTGTTTGCAAGGGTTGTAAGATTTTCAAGGGGTTGAAAATGATTTTAATATGAGGTAATTGTGTTAGAAAACACTTTACAATTTCACCACTTACTATTATGACATGTTTTCTAGCGATAAAATGGCTCAATGTCATTTTTTCCATTAAGGGGTTGTTTACACCCCTTAAAAATAATAGGCGGAGTTCAGATCATTTTCACTTTTGAAGTTAAGGGTAAGATGAGCTTAATTCCAAAATTTCATGCAAATCGGTTCACAGTAAAAAAATTCGGAGGTAAGACCGTATTTTTCGCTTCAATGACTGCACTATTAGTCATCAGTACCTACTTCGTAGGTACGGTGTTGGCCAAGAAAGTGGTCTACAGGTTTTGACAAAAGTTTCTGTGACATATAATTATCGTTAAGGTTGACACTTGTTACTGTCATAATATTATGGCAAGGCAGAATAGAACTTGTTGTATCATGACGTGCAAATTAACTTCAACCGTAGGGTGGTAGACCACATTTTTGGCCGACGACTTACAGCAGCTTCCTTTAGCCAAACTACCGTAGTTTCTTTGCAAACCTATTATGAATATTTCTACGAACTTTAGGCACATGGTTGATGTAGCGTACAAAAACTTTTATAACCCTTAGGTACCATGACGTAGAATATACGGTTTAATATAAAATGAAACTGTTGTTTATTTATAAATGAATAAATAAATAAAAACATCCATGAAAAATAGAGGTTGCCCGCTAAATTCAAATTAAATATTATATGTTTTAAGTACCTAGTTACGTGTGACTGTACACGTAAGAGTCATTTATCGCTTTTCCCTCTAGAACTTTTCAATGTATCCAGTAGAATCCATATGTCTGTGCCAAATTTCACGTCGATAGAATGAGTCGATAAACCGTAAAGGTGGAACTTACAATCGAGCACATTTTCTTATTTATATTCATAGTAAGGATTAGGATACCTACTACCAGAGTGTTAATAGACAACAAAACTTGTTTTTTTTGTATTTCGTTTCATAAATGCTAACAGGTACAATAAAATTGTGCGAACAAAATTTTATAAACCCTAATACCAACTCGTCATTCACTTTTGTAACATATATCGAGGTACCACGGACTCCAAGCATTCGTCTGCATTATTATTTCACTATCCTATCCAGGCAGTACATATTTGAATATCTGTGACAGCAAAAAAGTAACAACCTTTATTTTTAAGATCCCACTAAAATTAATCGGGCCAATGCTTGAAATACTAACAAGGCACTTAGAAAATACAAATTCAAACGTAAGGTTTCCATTAGAGTATTGAAGGCCAAAAGGCTGTTATATAATATGCAGTCCATACGCGTATACAGCCATTTCGCTTTGATCGACAGAATAGATAGTGCCATGTTATGCAGCATTGGGACGTCATATCAACAAAGCAAGCGTGAATTCGTTTCGACTAACAGCGCAATTGTACCGTTCGCAACCAAATGTCGCCCGGATCGTCCGGCAACTTTTATTTTATTTGCTGACGTTATCAGCGCATTGTTTCATTGACAATTACAGAAAAACGCATGCCGAGTCAAACAACGTTTCGTTCCACATCGACGAATCAACGTTACAAAGGCGCATAGCATTACAAACGTTGGCGGGTTGCGAATACAGACGGGAATTGCATACGTGCATTCGGAATGTTTGTTTACCTGTGCAGTGGAAAATAGAAAATTGTCACAGGTGGATTTTGTTTGCTTTCGACGCTTGATTGTGAATTAATTCGAATTGTTTTAATTGTTATTGAAGGTTTATGTATCTTTAAACACCGTAAAACTACACAACTATTGGTCCTGGCCTACAATAATAGTCCAATTTTACTTATCACATTATTCTAAAAATATGATAGCTTTAGCTCTAGCTTGAGTTTAAACAGTACATATACCCAGCAATAATAGCCGTAAGGTATCATACTTTAGAATAATGTAATGAGGAAAATTTGACTATTGTTACAGGCTAGGACCATAGTTGTGTAGTTTTACGGCAGTACAAAGTCACTATTATTTTCCGCTTGTTTGGCCTATACCTTGTTTTATACCATGTAAAGATAACACAGAAGATAATATAGACAAAGTGCTACCATAAAAACCATCATCGCAAGAATAAAACAATTCCACGACAGCTCGCCGATTTAAATCCCCGTTTGACGGAATACAAAAACTTTTCAAGGAAATTACTTTAACGAGTTCAAAACAGAGCGTATCCGGACTCTACCCAATTAATACAATTCACAGTTTGTCCTTTTTCCAGATGTAAAATAAACTTCCGTTTCCCCATTATCTTTGTAACCGCAGGCGTTAATTTGAAAGAAATCTTTGTCTCCTAATTTTTTCAAGGATAGCTCTTTAATTACTTTTTTATTTTTTCTTGACAAAGTAAATTTAGAATTTCATTTTGTTAAAATCATATCCTGGGGGGTTTTTAAACTTAAAGGTAGGTAGGTAGGTAGACTCTTTTGCCAATTTTCTTTTAGCATGTATGAGTACATAACTATCTTTAACCAGTGAATCTATTATGGGTACGTCTTGTTTATTATCGTCATCCTCATTTTAATCGAAAGACGTCCACTGGCGCTGGATGTAAGACTTTTCCAAGGATTTCCACGTTGGGGTCGGTTTTGAACCTCATTTACATCCGAAATGGGTTTGGGTTTGATCTCATTCTCACCTGACGTTATGTGACGACGAGGTCCACTATTACCCAGAAAAAACTCACTCTTGCCTTGAAAACACCAAGGCGATTCCGAGAATACAGACGCAGGGAGAGCATTCCACTCCTAATTGGAAATTCGAACACAAGTGAATGAAAGCCCTCCCAGCGTCTGGACGACCGTTGGGAGAAAGTGGAGGGTGGGATGAGGACATGTAGTTCCTGGGCACACTCACCATAATACACCGTGTCAAAAACCCGTAGACAAGCAACTTTACGCTGATGTTCCAAACTTTTACGGAAGTGAGTCGAGATGAGCAGAGGGCGGAATTGCTCATGGCAAAAATCAAACGTCAATAGAGTTGGAACGTTGAATTTTATCGACTATCGAATAAACTAAAATTATATTTACCCAGCGTATCTTTCCGCAACATCGATTCGTCCGGAAGTTTTGTCGATGAACAAGAACAAATATATTTTTCAAAAAAAAAACGGACTGAAACGGAAACGACAAATATTATCAAATCTAGATATATACTTTTAACGTTCTTTATCTCTTTAAACTCAGCTGAATACTTGCAACGCAATATTTTTGTAGTTGCTTTAAGTGAACGTTACATTTAGAGCAGTATATGTGAATAAGTTGCAAAAAGACTAGTGGCAGAAATAACAGTTAAATGCCATGCAAATTACTTTTAATCTAATAAAAGAGGTCAACTGGTTAACTAGCTAATCAAAGAGGTTAATGTGAAAATCAGAAATGTAAAAGGTGACTTCAACTTATCGATCGAAGAAAAAGTCGATAAAATTCAACGTTCCGACTCTATTCACGTTTGATTTTTGCCATGAGCAATTCCGCCCTCTGCCTATGAGTCTTCTTAACCTTCGTTCCACCGAGCTCATCGTATCGCAGCACCATCCCACAGGTGGCAGCAGTACTCCTGTGACTGATATAAGTAGAGCAACCTAATTATTTTCCAAATATTTGACTTCCTCTTTGTAAAACTTGTGGAAATCAAGTAAAGCTTGGTAATATGTATTGGAAAATGTATTATTTATTTCGTCAACAAAACAACATTGTCAACATTTTCAGGTGGCGTCAGTTCATACTATATTATTCATAATTGTTACGGTAGTAATTATTAATATTATAAAAATAATAATATATTATTAATTAATTACCGATATAATTATTAATAATATAACCACACTTAACATAATACGACAAAGCACATCATTTTCCACAATATAATACCATAACAATACTAATATACAACAATGCAATCCAGCCGCACTATAATCCGGACTACTCTCGTTAACAAAGGACATTATCTACACTAACTGCTAATGTAAAATCCATCTATTCCAATGAAAAATAAAGTCTCAGTTAGTAATCGCTCTATATCAGATAGAGCTTTCTTGTTATAGAACATAGTAAGTGTGGTTGTGTACCCAAATTGAATCGCAGGTCAGTGCTAGTGCTGCCAGACGTCCCAATTTCTTCGGGACGTCCCGGTTTTTAGGGGATTTATGGACACGTCCTGATTTACAATTGATTGAGACGCCAATTATTGTCCTCATTTTCAGCACATCGCCAGTGTTCACATATAAGTTTTTTTTTTGCTAAAACCGAGAAGGCCAAAAACGGTTTCTCACAACTGGCATTGCAAGAGCGCTGTAATTCACACAATTTTTCGTACTGTCCCATTTTTTTTACAGCAAAGTCCCGTTTTTGATAAACTAGAGGTATTAGTACTTGTACTTGGCAACACTAGTCAGTGCCTACACAAATTCGACTAGCAACGAGCCACGCTTGATTGTGCTAGCAACAATTCCCCGGCGTGAAACTGCACACGTGTCGCCACGGCCACATGTGCCAATAAAAAGAGTTGTTTGTAAAAGGCCTCTCTAATTCTTGTTGGTGACGAAAACAGGAATGTTGGATTGGCCGGTGAAAGATGAAAGGATTCGATATTCAAATTTGAAACTGTGCGTAGTCTACAATATTATCTGCTGCGACTGTGTGTGTGTGTGTGTGAGTTTTCACAAATAGGTGACGATCGAGATTGATATTTAGTTTTGTGTGTGTGCATAAAATTGATTCTGATTGGTCAGTACTGATGTTATTATGTAATGTCTTTCAGGAGAACTTAAAAAGAAAAAACGATAAAAGCTAAGAAAGTTTAGTCACTAAACAAAAGGCAAAGAAAGACACAAATGGAAGCCGTGTTTTTAATAATTACTTACATTACATACATACATACATACATACATTAAAATCACGCCTGTTTCCCAGAGAGGTAGGCAGAGACCACTTCTTTCCACTTGCTACGATCTTGACAAATTTCTTTCGCTTCTTCCACATTCATACATCGAGTCATGCACGCACGTCGGTTTCGGGTACTTAAGATTCGGCCCTTTTCCAGTATTTCACCGATTTGACTCGACTTACATTAAGGAAGCGAATAAGGGAGATTAAAAAATAAAACTATGTAGGTATGTAAGTAGAAAAGCAATTTAATTTAGAAAATACATGTTTTTTTGCAAAAATAAGTACATAGACTATTGTTTCTAATACGCGACTGTTCTCAAACAATTTCAACGGAGGATTTTTTTTTAATATTAATACGAGTCGAAATATATCACAAAAAATTGAAAGACCCATATTTTTTCCAGATTCATTAATTCTTAACATATAATAAATAACCCAATATTATAACGAATGGCAGATTTTACCCTTAAAAATAACTTATTTATTAACTACGTGATTAATGAACTTCCAAAGATGTTTTTAAATAAATCTTTTTACAAAAAAAAACAACGGCAAAATTTCAAACAACTAATTGTAATCTAAAAAGGACTGATATGATATTCTCTAACAATTCGAACGTGTTATTTTTAAAAACCGTGTATGAAATGTATGTAAGTGTGAATGAACATGGTAGGATGGTGTATAACTACAAGCTCTTATAATAAATTCCTTGCGGCACGTGGCGTTCCAACTCTTCTTCAGGTTTCGGCTTGGGAACGTAAGGATTCTTCCGAGGGTCGGCGTTAAGTCTGAAAAAAACAGTATGTTTTAAGAGACATCGTTTTCATTACCTAGATTTTCCGGCATTACGGTATGCGCAACTTTTTAAGGCTTTGTGGTGCGCCCACACCGCTGCTTAACGGTGCAGTGTCCGGCATGCGGGCATTTATTAAAACTGCCGATTTTATGTTGCTTGTGCAAATTTTTGCAAGTATTATCAATTGTTTTTTTAAAAATAACTTCACAATTAATTTTCTTAGATACTGTCCAGTTTTAATGTAGTGCATGTGCTGCGTGTTCATCGTTATCAGTATCGCTGTTGCTTGGTACAAGGCATGTCGTGGTACGGGGGCAGATCATAATAATCAAAGTATCCGTCGACTGTCATTTACATTTGTCAAATTGCTGTGCTTTACATTGCTGGCAATTAACATTTTGTTAGAAAGTTAACAAAGCCTGAAAAGTTGTTTATTAATTAAATTAATGTCATAGTTACGTTACAGATATGCGTTATTTTAAACTACTTTAAAAAAATCCAGGGTGCTGGTAACATACTGTATTACGATGCGTCAAAAACGGCGCCATGTTGTTACTATGGCCCCGTCTTTTGTTTACGCAACGACACCGTAATTATACGCACCGTTAAGCCCCGGTGTGGGCGCAGCTTTATTCCATAGACATTTACTTTCTCTAGTCTATAAACTGAAGATAGCAATCCTAAGTCCGAAAAATGGCAAACCCTGAGGACTAAGATGGAATGCCTCTATACTAGTAATTTCACCGGTTGTCTTTTCCCCACATCGGAACACAACAATGCAAACACTGGAGAAGATGGTGGTAGCGATCCGGACGGACCTTGCGCAGTCCTACCACCACTGTCAGGTAATTAAGTAAGAGTATGGTAACGATTACAATACGATGGCATTCGAAAAGCAATATGGTATAAAATTATACGATACAGTTCGCCAGTTTTAGTATTAGACGCAGAACATTACCCTCCAAACCTAATCTGAGGATAATCTCTTCCCTTAGATGCTTTTGACGTGTACAATTGACCTTATAAGTAGCTACACACTTTTGTACATTGTCGCTTTAACACCTTTAACAGATTAGTGTAGCATTTCAAACACGAAGTTAGAGTGACATAGCACCAAAGTATGCAGCTACTTATAAAAGCAGACGTTCCTACATAAATAGAATAGTTAAAAGACAAACATAAGATGCAAGTAATAGTGAGAAACAGAACAACTAGCTTATTTCAATATGCGTTTGTAAAATCAATATCACAAAACAACGATGTTTGAAACCCCAATTCGGCTTCGCTCCAGGCATAAGGCGAGTGTAAAGACGCACGAAGGGGAGTGCAAATTTGCTTAAATGGGGGGTATCATGTGAGGCTCGGCAGGTGTAATTATGCTTCCCTACTCGCTCCCGAAGGATTAACATTGATACAGATCCAGTAAAGTGCCAGTTAATCCACTGATCTAGTACTAGGTTTTGGAAGATCGTCATTCTCATTGAAATGGAAGGTAGGAGAAAATAGTGTCTATTCTAAGAATTGATATAATTATACAAACATTTTAAATATTTAAAGTAGTGAACAGTTACCTTTATTTAATTCAAATCTATAACGTTTAAGGTTTCTGAACGATTTTTTCACTTTGACAGTTGGGTTGTGATTTTTATGGCGGGTTCGCCATATTCTTTGACACTTGTGATGGTCGTGAAATTAAGAAATAATCACGTTGTTGTATAACGTCAGAGGTCTTTTTCGCAGTAAATATTAGAGATATATTCACTATTGAGTTAAAAAATGTTATTATAGAGCCAGATTTTAGAGCTATGGTAAATAAATTGCGTAAAAATGGTAAAATTGAGTTTATCTACACTTTTTATATGTACAACTTTTTGTTAGCTTAGCATCGCGTTGAATCACTCTTATTATATTTTACTATGATCCTCACCGGAGCGCACAGCTAACCTATTAAAGCTTAGCCAACTTTTTACACGACTACAAAAAAACTTAAAACATCTATTTGCAAAACATTGCTGTTGCTATTTTATGCAACTAGTTAGTTGTATAATATGGCAGAATCTCTACAGTTCATGTAAAAAAAATGGACTAGACAAGGTAGTAAGCAGTTTAGACATTCTAAGACAGAACAAAGTTAAAATAAAGATACTTAGTTAAAGTAACAGACCTTGAATTGTTCGAAAGATGTCATTTAAATTATAATTAGGTATTGAGTAGATAAGTAAACAACATGGATGAGGTCCCTACAGCGAAACTAGACTCAATAAAAACGGGTCACTTTGAATAGAATTTCCATAAGAAGTGACCCGTTTTCATTGCTTATGGGTGTATACCAAGCTTTCTTACTTGTAATGGGCTATAGCCTGGCCACAGTCCACGTTGTACCACCAGTCGCAAGCAAACTTCTCCTGGTCGAAGAGAGTCCCGTTGGTGCACAGGAATGACGCACCCTGGTGGCCTTCCCTGCCGTCGTGGCACACGTGGTAAGCCTGGAAAAATCAGGAATATTCAGAGGGCAATTTTTCGTAACTATTCGATCTACTATTATTCGTAAGTTGGATAATAGTAGATCGCCCGTGAGACGGACGGACCAGATTAAAGCTGCAACAAACACCCAGGACGGATTCTGGGTCCAACCATTGGCCTATCATACAATTTGGTAGGGTAAAGTGTATATCTTTCGTCTCCCACTCATACAAAGTATAGGTAGAGGCCGACTACAGGTCTCTGGCTTATGACTGGTGACTTTACCCTAGGTACCTATTCTTCTTTACCATGAACGGCGGTCCATCGTGGTTCCGCAGTCATTTTTCCAGTGTCAAGTTAGTGAGAATATAATTTGTCATTTTTCAATCGGCCATCTTCTCTCCCCGAAGGACCTGAGTCCCCCTAGTACCTTTTCGGCTCCACTACGGAATCCCTAATCGTCATTTGTCCTAATGCGTCGTTTGTCCGAATTTTCGTTTATCCTAAAGCCATTTCCGCTTAAATTTTAAAACTTTTTTGTATTGTTATAATACAACTCTAACCTAACCGAACCGCAGATATAATCGGCAAAATTAAACAGTTGCCTGACTCACCTGAACACCAGTTTAGGGCAAATAAAAATTCGGACAAACGATTTGTTAAGACAAACGTTGTTAAGGATTCTGAGGCTCTGCATTGTTCGGTTTATTTTTCTCGCATACGAGGTACGTTTAAACTAAGTCCTCTGATACACTCAAGAACAATAGAAACGAGTATACGTCAATTTCTTCGTACAGTGGTCTGTTTTTCAGTGCTTTAAAGTGTATAATAAAAAACCTTCATAATGGTTTAGACGTCAACGTCAGAGCCAGAACAAACAAACAGCTTGGGCTTTAAAAAAGCAACTTTAGCGAGAAACAAACTCATTGCGGGTGAACGACGTTTAAACAGAAATATTGCTTGGAAAATATACCCGGGCATTTTATAGTTAGGTAATTGCGGTGGATAAATATAGTGGTCTAGAGCTTAGGTTAGGATTAGATCAATTAATGAGAGATGTCATTTGATATTTATTCAATTTCATTAGGTATTTCGATTTTTGGTCGGGGCAAATATCTGTGTGATCCTACCAAGTCTTGGATGTTTTTTTTTTGTATTTCTCAATGATAAGTAAGGACGAGCATGTTTATCGTTATTGTACAAGCCTCGAGCTAAGTTTAGGACTAAGTCAATTTGAGATTGCCCTTAGATATTTATTACTAGTTTTCTCCGCTTTAAAAAAAATACGGGATAAAAAGTATTCTATGTCTTTTCCCGGGGCTCAAGCTATATTCTATACAACATTTCATCGAAATCGGCTCAGTCTTTTACTCATGAACACGTAACAAACGAACAGACCAAGTCACTTTCATATTTATAATATTAATATGGATGAATATGGACTATATTCTCCTACGGGTCAAGTTATCTACTTTAGCAAGTTCTTACTCAAGAGAATACCACCCTCGATCAACGCGAAAATAAATAAGACTTCATTCCGCCCGGCATTTCTTGCTCGTTAAGTCAACAAACACAAACGCAATTATGCGCCATAACTTATTTAAGGGCAACAAGTCCCTTGGTTAACCCGAATGTTCCATGTTGTTTTAAACCGTTAGCGGGGCCTGCAGGCGTTGGGGGCCTACTTGGTGGACCTTTTGTGTCTGCGCTGTGTCCGAATGGATAATTAATCTGTGCCCCCGGGCAGGTTGCATAGGCCGGTTGCAATATGGCTGTTTGCATGAATCGGACGCGTTTACTTTTTGGTTGTGTTGTCGTAGGGTGACCGTAATGAGTGTGTTACTCTGCGACTTCGTACGTTTTCAACTAGATTTTAAAAGTTCAAATTTTCTGTGTAGTGATTTTTATGTCTTCATTAGGGTTCAATGTATATAACCAAATTTATACAAAATTGGCGAGCAGTTCTGCTATGAAAGTAACAGACAGACTTTCCATAAGTGGTAAAACCGCGTCCATTATTGGTTTTTTACTATTTCATCGAAGCCATTTTGAAAAATAACTGCGGTTAGGTTAGGTGAGGGTTGTATTAATGCTCGTAACAACACTAAAAAGTTTTAAAATTGAGGCGGAAATGGGTTTATGGCAAACAAAAATTCGGACAAACGATGCATTAGGACAAATGATCATTAGGGATTCCAATATAGACCCTAGAAAAAATTATGTAAAAAATTCAGGTTAGGAAACGAATAGGGTGCGTATCTACTCACATAACTTTTTAAGTCCTATTATCGGAAGTCCGAAAATATTTCTCATACCATTTCACATCATAATGATCACTCTTCATACTCTTCTAAAACATTTTTAGTACTAAACGATCGGAACTCATAATCATCTGAATTCATAACGCAAATTTTAATGAAGCCGTACACTTTTCTCAATTTCTTAAACATCTTACGTGTACCTGATAAGGTTAGGTTAGGTTAGGTTAGATTTATAAAAAATCTCAAAAAGTGAAAGTTTCTTAAAAAAAATGCATTATGAATTGCGATAATTATGACTTACAAAGTATGAACAAAAAAGTATGAGGAAAAAAATGATGAAGAGTGATTATTATGAAAACAAATCGGTAGAAAAAAATAATAGGAATAAGAATTTTATGTGAGTCAATATGGACCCGAATAGCAGATAGTGATCGTACCTGGCACCCAGTCTCCACATTAGCGTACATCCCAGGATGAACAGGCACGTGGGAACAGGAGAAGCCTGTCTCCGGGACCTCGTGGTAGATGGGGTAGTCCACGCCGGGCACGCCAGGGACGTTGCGAAGGTCTTGGGGTTTCTCGTGTTCCCTCAGAGGTTTGCGGACGACGGCCTGTTCGTAGCGGATGGGGTATGGTTCGTATCTCTGGAAAGGAAATTATGCGTTTAGAGCATTGTTCATTATCATTGTCGTGGATGGATGGGCGGTTATATTATCTTGATCTGTCTACCTGGGAAAACAGGATAATAGAGAGATCTTTCTCCAGGTGTTATGCCAGATGGTTGTGGTGGGGTGTTAATTCGGCTATCGGTAATTAAATCTCTTTAAACAATATTTTAGGGTGTTAAATATCAAATCGCTTCGCACCTTTTTGTAAGTTACCAAAGAAGCATTTTTTCATTGTTGTGTGTCATGACGTGTAGTTTATAATGAATTCGACTTTGTGACCCATTGACATTAGCATTCTCAAGACTATGGAACACCGGAACACAAATATGCGAACACTGCTGCTCAAAGCAATAAAACGTTACCAGTTTTGCTTTCTCTTCTCAAATATACTCAAGAGCAATGAAAACGGGTCACTTTGTATAGAACTTCAATAGAAAGTGACCCGTTTTTATTGCTCTTGAGTGTAGCAATGTAAATCTTACGAAAGCGTCTTTCTTTATTTGATGACATATTGGGGTCATACGCCAAATTAACCTGATATAATATCAAGTCAATCAAAGGTTATATAAAAGCGGCTTTGTAGCTCGAAGCTATATAAATCACTCGGTGACATTGACTCAGTTATGTAACGGTTACGTATGGACGCATTTTGCTTTCTAGTTCAGACCTAGTTCTCACTGGTTGCACTTACGGTGCTATAACACTTTTATGCAACTTATTTGCTTTCCATTGTATGTGTTTTAGACTAATAATAATCTATTGTTGTTGGTATATAACTAACTAGCTAGCTAGAGTTCTTTTATCGCTCTTCTCTCAGGAACCAAATGTCCTTTCCCGAAGTTTAAGCTTCCATACCAAATTACATCGAAATCGGTTAAGCGGTTTTGTCATGCAAACGTAACAAACAAAAAGACAGACTAATATTATTAATATGGATCGAAACAATTTTCGAAACATTTTAAGTAAAGAAATATTACACCTTATATTCGGCATCGTTTCTTAAGCGATAAAATTATAAAAGTTTTCTGAAGATCAAGTGAAAAAGGGTTTAAGTCCAGTATACTCCGTTCATGTATATACCCTTTTTTATTACGAGTTAAGTCGACTTGTACCCTATTTTACTAGGCCCAGTCCTACACAAAATACCTATAACACTATAAAAGAAAAATAAAACCGTAATTAAGTATACATACATACATACATTAAATCACGCCTGTTTCCCAGAGGGGTAGGCAGAGACCACTTCTTTCCACTTGCTACGATCTTGACAAATTTATTTCGCTTCTTCCACATTCATACATCGAGTCATGCACGCACGTCGGTTTCGGGTACTTAAGATTCGGCCCTTTTCCAGTATTTCACCGATTTGACTCGAAAAAGTACGCCTAGGGCGGCCCCTTCCGACCCGTCCACTCACTATCGATGTGTATATCTCTTTCGTCAATCTTCTTTCATCCATCCTTTCCAAATGACCGAACCATCGAAGCATGCCCTTTTCAATCTTAGTCAATACATCATCTTTTATTCCACATTTCTCTCTGACTTTTTCATTCCTTACTCTATCAATCAGTTTCACACCACACATACTACGCAAAGAGCGCATTTCAACGGCATTTACACGACTTTTATGCTTGTCCTGCCACACCCAACATTCACTACCATACATCAGGGTAGGGGCCAGAACTCCATTGTGAACAGCCAGTCGGGCTTTTTGTGAAATGCCCTGTCTGCTCACAAAGGAGTACAGGGCCCCATTGATTTGATTCCCCGCATTCACCCTCCTCTCCTTCTCACACTTACCATCTCTTGTAAACACACTTCCCAGGTACACAAATTCGCTCACTTGTTCTACTAATTCACCATTAATTAAGTATAATTCTGTCAAATACAACGATAACATGTCAAGTAATGACAGCTCCGTGGCCCTAGACGAACGCATTCAGCAAATATTATCGTTATCGAAAATGTAACGGATTGACGTAAGCAGCCGGACGGTCGCGTCAAGCGCTTACGTCAATTCCATACATTTACA
This sequence comes from Acleris laterana, assembly GCA_963966035.1. Classification (NCBI taxonomy): domain Eukaryota; kingdom Metazoa; phylum Arthropoda; class Insecta; order Lepidoptera; family Tortricidae; genus Acleris; species Acleris laterana. The sequence continues at coordinate 17,580,475 of OZ014442.1, forward strand.
AAGATTTCGATTATCGTGTACGTTAGCGCTAAGAATATATAGCTATAGCCTAGGGCCACAGATCTGGTGTGATATATCTGACAAAACAAAAATGCGATGTCACTTGTCTAAAAGCTATGCTTAAAGTGATCATTTCAATTTAGCCTTGTATATTCCCTTCGCTAGCGTTAATTACCGGTCTTGAGCCAATAACTCAAATAATTTGGACATCGCAAGATTAAAGACCTTGTGCTTTATGAACAACTAATATAGATAAAAATTAAATAGAAGCTATAACTAATACGATAACCTTATCATTAAAATGTATTTGAAATTAAAACTAATTTGAAAACGGCGTCATTACTTTATATCACCGCAACCAGTTAAATTCCGACGTGATTGGTTTTAGGCCTTATGTATCTCATCCTCAGGCTCTATTCTACTCGGAAAAATCATATCGCTTTTGAGACTTTATCGTATTGTCAACGTTATGATAGCTCTTAATTTACTTGAAAGTAATGGAAGCCGAATTAAAAACTTGACGATACGAGTAACATGCCAGAAGCAATATTATTTACCGAGTAGAGCTTCAATAGTGTTGAGTTACTAGTACAGTCGACGCCATAAATATGTTTACACTTTGGTACCTCGTCACTTTACCCGCTATGACAATTTCAAATGGCAGTTTAAACATGACGCTAAATAGACAAGGTACTAAAGTGTAAACATATTTATGGCGTCGACTGTACATGAGACACCTCAAATGTCACCACGTTGTTAGATTATCACACTCAACTTCACTTCGTACAAATGCCCCACCTCATTGTTAATTTCACACTAACAGAAAATACAATAAATATATAAAAGACATAGATATAGGAAAACATAAATCCCGTATAGCCAAATTTCAAGCGTACCACCTTTTTCTTCTGTGTACAACACAACTTGTAGCCTATATTAGTGATTAACCGTACATCACTGACTGCAAACTTACACACACTAATGCAGTCACACATTGACACGCAAAAAAGTCTGCTTTTAAAATTTAATCGAAAGCGGTTATGTATAGACGACTCTTTTTAATGAAGGGCATTTGTGACAGGTGCGAAGATTACTATTATATTAGCATTTTTTATACTCCCTCTATGCTTTCCTACCTCTATAATAAAAGAGTAGAAGAATCTAGTAACTCCGTGAGTAAGACTACGACATCGTTTTTAGTCGGAAAAGTTCGTATTTGCTTTGCTATTTGAGAAAGCAAGACGGAATTGTCCGATTAAATACAATTTCGTATGATAATGCACTTTATCTATAGTGTTGCCTCTCCTCATTTAACGTATGTACATTCAAGTTCGTCAAAGACTGCCATATATGAATTGTCACAGCTATTAAAGTGTAGACATATTTATGAGCTCGACTGTACCACCTAATTTGATTAAATGAGTTATTCCTTTAAAGTCGTTTTGAATTTATGTTCTGTCTAACACTACAACAATATCTGACATAGTTATATAGCACTATCCATTTCTTGTATATCCTACTAGATCCTACTAATATCATAAACGCAAAAGTTTGTATGTTAATTTGTTACTTCTTCACGCTGCAAGGGCTCGACGGATTTTATACCCTGGATTAGCACATAGGCTGCTCATCCCGTAGAATTTGAAAGCTCCAAGGCAATAACGATAATCGAAATCAACGTGGACAAAGTCGAGGGCAGAAGCTAGTGACGGATCAAAGGAGAGTGTTAACGTCACTGAGAATATTTATCTGGGTACTGGATGGTACTGGATAAAGCAGACTGCGGCAGTGGCATAACATAATAACCTTTATACCATTTCCTATAATATTATTTGAAATAATTCGGTTAAGTTTCAATTAGAGCAACAAACGATCGGCCAAACAACTTTTCGTTACCTAGACTAGTACTATTCCAGACACAATTGCAAAATAGACCTTTCGAAAAGCCCTAGCGCTCGCTTGTCACGGCCGCCCGGCGTTGCGCAAGCGGCGGAAACCTGCGCTTTTGCTTATACCAAGGTTTCATTAGCAAAAGAGATTGAACCAACTATATCCTTTATAAATGAAATTTTCCCCGATAAATTTTATTTAATATAATTTAAAGCCACATTCTCATTTCAACTTGAATATATATAATAATATATTTTCTATTTCATAATTAGATTAAAAAAGTGTTTTGCTAATAAGTATCAAAGATGTTTTTTTTTGCTTCGCCCACATCTTAATTAGTAGAAAATGATTTTAGGCGCTGTTGTGTACTTACTCTATTTGTAATTAGTTATTTGTTTTCAATGAAAAAATATTAGAAAAAGAAAAATAGCTAATAAAAATATATTACTATAACATTTCAATTAAATCTTTCGCCTCCCTGCCTTTATTTTATTGATACAGTTATTAGATAAAAATATCAAGTAGTTTAATTTTAGCTCTCTCTTTTTATCGCCAATAACGAGAAAGGGAGAGAGAGCTAAAAATTAGATCTAAGTTTACAAACTGTTTAACTGAGTAACTATTATTATTTCTAAAACGAAGCGCTTTTCTGAAACTTAAGCAATTAGCTAAGTCCTCTTGTAATTGCAGTACCACAAACTAAATACTTTACAATAATAGTTCAAGCGACAAGTTTCCTTTCCCTCACATTTATCACAACAATAACTTCCAACACATTTATAAAAGAGTATGAAAAAGAAAAAACACAACACTATCAATTAGGACTACAAACTTGCTTAAAATACTCTCTGCTGAGTTTTCTTTCTCTTTTGGAGTGAGACTGGAACACGGAAAGTGCCCATGTAGCATACTTGCAGAATAAAAGATATGATTTTAAATTGGTCTTGTGTGAGTTGGATGCACTCCGAAGATTGACAGACCTGGGGTGTGATTCTCTCAAGAAGCAAAGGTGAACGAATGCACGAGTGATGTCCAAGCGGCGAGATTAAGTAGTCCCGTCAGTGCGAACAAAACACATTGTAGCGCGTGCATTTTCAATTTAGCAGCATGGTTCCTGCCGATGGGTCGAACGTATAAGGCTGCTTAATTGAAAATGCACGCGCTACAATGTGTTTTGTTCGCACTGACTGGACTACTTAATCTCGCCGCTTGAAGATCACTCGTCCATTCGTTCACCTTTGCTTCTTGAGAGAATCACCCCCCTGAGAATGCAGGTGGCCGGTTATTCTACAGGCTGCAAAGATTGACAATCAACCCTCACGTATCACAGATGAAAAAAACGTTTTGTTGAAAAATGCGATTTAGAAAGTTCTATACTTATTCCCAGTGACATAATATACATTGCGCCCTTGTCCTTAATGAACGTGCCATTATAATTCGCACTGCTAGATCAAAACAGTATCAACTCAAAATCCTTGTTAGTTTTGTTTCAAGCTCATAGTTTAGTTTAGTTTAGTTTATTTATTCATCAATGTAAAATTACAATATTATTTGCATTGCATGTCAAAAAATACGAAATTACATTGAGATCGTCAAACAAATACTAATAATCAAAGAATACAAAAATTAATAATAATTGTAACAACAACAATTACACATCTAATAAAATGGTCACTCGTCCGATGTCAATATAATGTACAAAAATTAATAAAGTCAACACAATAATAAAATAAATTACATTTCCAGTTCCATATATTCATCCACGGAATATAGTGGATTATCCAATAAAAGGTTTCTCAGCTGATGTTTAAATGCTTCGTCGGATTGTAATTTTTTAAGTTTGGCGGGAAGAAGTTGTATTAAAGTTGTATTTTGAGTTACAACAGTTTTGATCTAGCAGTGCGAATCATAATGGCACGTTCATTAAGAACAAGGGCGCAATGTATATTCTGTCACCAGGAATAAGCATGGAGTTTTCTAAATCGTATTTTTCAACAAAACATGAAAATACCGTAAAGAGATCACAATTAAATTAAAATTAAAAACAGTTCAGAAATACGGGAGATACAAGTATTTTAAACTGCTAATTAGACAGAGAGATCCGAAGTGCACGGTGACGTCATTGTAACAGTTTGGCCATATAAACTTCACGTAAAATTTCGTTATGCTAGAAAGAGATAAGAGCAAATCTTTGTTGGCTTATATCTTCAATCCAAAAAAGTTTTTGACCTGTTTGTTACATGAATCAGATTTATACTAACTGTTAAAAAAAAACAGGAGTATTCCCTATTGTGCCCTTGTCCTACCATATCCTTAACTTGTTCCAGTAACTACATCCTCATAAATTAATTTTCACCTTTTAATATAAAAGTTTGCGTTGAGAAGAATACAGAAAAACTTTATGGTGGGTAAGTATTTTATTACTTGCTTGGAAAACTTTTGATTTTCTTAGTTATTACTTCAAACTTGAGGCTCTTGATTAAAATGGATTTCTGTTTACGTACAATATTTCTTTATCGAAACTTTGCGGGATCAGGTTAAGGAGGCTTCAGGATACAATGTTTGATCAGTATTTTATGAGCATAAAGTAAATCCAATTATAAAACACCTTGGAGAGGCTATTGCCGAGCGCTGGGATAGATCGCTTAGCTCAGTTATGGGATGGCTAAGATCTCATACGAGTATAATCATTTCAATTAATCCGGGCCACTAGCATGTGTACTCGTGGTACGCGACACAAATTTAAACCACTTGCCAAATTATTTGGTTTTGATGATGGTGCGGCCTTGCCACGCTGAGCTTGTGTATTTTATTTTATTCTCTTTTCTGTGTTTTAATTTATTTATTTCAAATTGTAGTAGTATATATATAATAAAGAGTATTAAAAATATAACTTCGCCTTTTTACATAAAAAAAAATATATATATATATGGGAGGATTTCCTGTTTACTAGATTTTACTGGTGTCTTGATTCGTGATTTTTTCTCAGAATATTTCATAATGTTTTGAGGTAAAATGTAACCTATATCCTTACTTAGGGCTCAAACAGTCTAATACCAATTTTATAAATAAAACGGTGTCGCAAACAGTTAAACAAACAATATATTTCTTTAACGATGTTATTTTACTAACTGTCAATGTCGATCTTCAATGGTTTAAAAAAATCTGCCTTAGTAAATGTACATTTATTTAATTATTATTTTTTAATCGGCAAACTTCGACACAGATCTATCTGCGAAACTTTTAAATAAGTAATTATCAAAATAATTATATTACTTTTGACAAAAGAAAACAAGTTTTCTATAATTTACACCATAATTACCATGACGCTATTTCAGTGATTCTTTCAGAATACAATTTATTGGAAAGTAGAAAGAATAAATGTAAATTCGAATGTAGATACATAGGTACATTTAATTTCGCGTCAGTAAAAAAAGGGGAATAAAACATGGTAGAAGCGAATAAATTGACGCATTTACGCATTTCATCAGCAGCCTACGCTTCGGCCATTTTGTATCCAGAACAGAATAAATATTAATAAGTCCCGATCCTCAAGATCCTTCACTAAAAAACCAACCATTAACGAAAACAGCATTCAAGATCAAAAAAACGCAGAATTACTCACTCATAACTCAATGAAGAAAAACCCTCGTCGTCCGGAGGTGAGAATTTGTAGAATTACCCCTGAATATCAATTCTGTAGGAGCTTCAAGTTTGAAACAATTTCCACTTTGAGCAGCTTGATCAAAGAAATGGAACTAAAAAACAGGCCTTCTGGTACGAAAATGAGAGTAAATTTAACCAACAGTAATTCGCCTTTGAGCGGCTCTGGGGGGCGGAGAAAGGAAAATTGCAAAAGTTAGTGTACCCTCATGAGGGGCCGAGTTATTGCTACTAGATATTTTAAGGACGCGTACTACGGAGTCATTAAGGAGCCGCGGCATTTTAGTGGTATTCACTAGTTTTCAACGACTTTGTCCGCATTTCATTGACGACGTGATAGCCTAGTTGGTAGTGACCCTGCCTACGAAGCTAGAGGTCCTGGGTTCAAATCCCGGTAAGGGCAGATATTTGTGTGATGAGCGCAAATATTTGTTCCTCAGTCATGGATGTTTTCTATGTATTTAAGTATATATTTCTCTATATAAGTATTTATATCGTTGTCTAGTACCCATAGTACAAGCCTAGAGCTTAGTTTGGGACTAGGTCAATTGGTGTGATATAGTCCCCTGATATTATTATTATTATTATTATTTAGGAAGTGTTTAAAAACCGAGGGGTTATTGCCTAACGCACTCTCAATTGTTTTTATTTTAAAAATCGAACGCTTGTCTGCTTATAAAATTAAAACAATTGTTCCGTTTTGAAGTCGATTGCGATTGCAAGTGCATCAGAAAATAGGCCAGCAGGTCTGGTTTAAGCAGTGCTACATCACAAAACTGAAGACAGCCAAATACAAGTGTTGGTTAGACCTCAAATAATAATGACCTTTGAATATCGCTTCAAGACTTTATTTTCTTAAGAAATGCTCCTGTTTGCCTTGTAATAAAACAGCTAATTAACGCTTCTATGTTCCCTAACAGACTAGCAGTTTCTATTAAGATTGCATTCATTTCTTCACAGTCTTGGGACTGTCAGACAGCTTGTACAGACTTGAAACCTGTGAAAAAGGGTACAAGGGATCTTAACTCGTAATATAAAAGGGTATATACATGAACGGAGTATACTAGACTTAAACCCTTTTTCACTTGATCTTCAGAAGACTCCCCTCCCCTCCCCTTACTCACTAGGACCCCAGCTGCAAGTAAACTAAGCCACTTGTCCCACCGCTGACGATGAGCGGGAAGCGAGTAGAACCAGCGATCAACTATAAATATATGTGTCTCTTTTATTGACACAGGGTCTATGTTACTTGTTTCGATAAACTAATGGAGAGAGTTCTCGCCGGTAGTGTGAACTGCGAGCGATCAACTTATACTGTGTCTCTTTTATTGACACGGGATGTTATCTTTTGTTCGTTTTTTGTGTGAGAAAATAGTCGATACCTAATCGCTTCCTCGCTAGCAGTGGTACAAGTGTGGTATACTGTGGTACCCTTTAAGCATCTGATTATACATTATAATGAAATTAACGCAATTATTATATTTGGGAACAATCTGCGTGGTTTCCGTGGTACAGTCAGCTGCAGAGAAATCGAACCCCCTTTGCTAGAAAACTTGTAGGTATGCAGGGGGGGTTACTTTTCTCTGCAACTGACCAGACACCCATTATTGAGTTTTTAATGCGACTTGAACGTTTGTATACTTACTTATGCAATTCTGACTATAATTATGACTCCATCGAGCTGGTATATAATGAAGAAGCGAGTAACAATAGGAACTGCTCAATGCCTGACAGTAGCTCTTTCAAAGCGGAACTCCTATGACTTTTCTTTGAATAGTAAGTTAGTATGTATGTATACTCTTTATTACACAGGTAATATACCTAATGAAAAACAAACAGATATGATAAAAAAGAAAACCAGCTATAGTCTTATGAAGATCAAGACGAAAAAGCGTATAAGTCTAGTACCTATACTTCGTTCATGTATATACCATTTTTTATTACGAATTAAACTTCTAAAAGGGTACTCTTTTTGTTTCCCATTGATGGTCTCTCTGTCTTCCCTATTTGAAATATCGCCGCGACTGTACAAGATTGCCTAAACGCGCGCCGAAGCCAAACGCCATAACTCCAGTTTAAACGCCAATTATACCAAAACTTTACTGTTTGCGAATTATGAATTGCTTTTCGGAAAGTTTTTAAAATTATTAGGGTACTTGTCCCTTCGCACAATAGTGAGTATTTCAGATTACATTCGAAAACTTTAACCGACGACAAGTGTTCTAAATTTGAATAAATATTAATTTGATATTTTTAAATATATTTGTCACGGTAAAACCTTATTGCTGTTGACGTGTTTCTGTATTGTCAACGTTATGATAGCTCTTATTTACTTGACAGTGATGGCCACCGAGTTAAAAACAAGACCATAACACTTCAAAAGCAATATGGTTTAACGGTGTATAATAGAAACCATGGTTAGTTGGTAGTGTTGGTACTGGTTAAATAGAAAAAAGTAAAGTGTAAAATAAATATTATTAAATATGTTAATAATATGGCGTACCAAATCCCAAGGAAAACCATATAATTATGAATATATGAATAGGTAGGTTAGGTGGTCATCATGTATACCTATTAAATAACTTACATTATTTTGTCTTTTTTGTACAATACCGTGACAATGTAAAAGTCTTAGTGAATAAAAAATAATAAATCAGGCCTAGCCAAGGTACAAACGCTTTTTCATCGACTAGAAATGTATGGAGTTGACATAAGGCGGTCGACGCGATCTTTCATCAGCTTACGTGAATACTGAACATTTTCGATTTTCAAAAATTGCTAATGGCTGATCTGGCCAAACGAGAATAACGTCTTATACCTAGATTAAACGCCGAATTTTTGTAGACTAATCTTGGAGTAAGTATTCCTCAGCAACTGGCCGCAAGAGGCACCTAATAGGGACTCATGGAGATCAAGGGGAGAGGCCTTTGCCCAGAAGTGGGACACTCATATAAGGTAGAAAAAAAGTCTTATTCCAGTTTGGTCGATGCCACCTTAAATTAGCATTATGGATCTCGACTAGGCCCCTGTTGGTCAACATCGTAATACCAATCAAGAACTATAGACGCAATCAATCGAGATCTCTACGTCCCGAAACTTAATTTTCCTCCCACGCTCCCCTGCCAATTCAAATGCACTCCAAACATATGTATGCGTCTGGACTGCAGCCTGCTGCAAACAGTGGACTAACAAACATGTTATGGTTGCCGTCTGTCTGTCCAATATTTGTTTAATCCCCTCAAGTCTCGATTGAACTGGTGTAGGTATTCTATCAGAAAACATTTCGGTTATTTTGGCACTGCGACAGGAATTACGAATATTAACTGGTGAGTTTAAGTTGTAGCGTCGGAGCGTACAAATTATAGTTAAGGGAGTGTGGTTTTAATTAAGTAATTTTAAAGAAAATACCTCTGGAACCTTAGAAGTAGCAAAAATAACAGAACGTTTCAGGAGTAATAGATTGGATTGAGTAATAGTATTAAATCTCGCTTTCGATTTAAACCAGTAATCATTTAGCCGTTTAATTTGTAATTAAGATTCGATTATTTTACAAATCATCATAGCACAGTGTCTTATCCAAATACAAAGCTATATTGTATGATGACTCTACAATATTGTATGAAGCCAGGTTATCTAGATTAAAAAAGTACGGTGAATGAGTCCGGTGAAAAATATATACATAAAATTTTCGCGGCATCACGCTAATCCGTAATATCCTAAAAGCCTTTACAGACTAAAATATTCATACTAATATTAAAAATTCGTAACGCCGTTTGTTTGTTTGGTACGCTTTCACATCTAACCCGCTGAGCCGAATTTAATTAAATTTGGTACGAAGGTTGCTTCAACTTTGAAAAAGAACATAGGATACTTTCAGCCTTAGAAAATTTTACAATTTCCGAATGAATAGCTGGACAAAACATACACGAAGTCGCGGGCAACAGCTAGTATATTAGGGTTTCTATCGCCTTCTATAATTATTTTTAGTCATAATGTGTTTTAAGTCATAATTTTCGCAAGTCATGCTTCGATGGTTCGGTCATTTGGAAAGGATGGATGAAAGAAGATTGACGAAAGAGATATACAGATCGATAGTGAGTGGACGGGTCGGAAGGGGCCGCCCTAGGCGTACTTTTTCGAGTCAAATTGGTGAAATACTGGAAAAGGGCCGAATCTTAAGTACCCGAAACCGACGTGCGTGCATGACTCGATGTATGAATGTGGAAGAAGCGAAATAAATTTGTCAAGATCGTAGCAAGTGGAAAGAAGTGGTGCCTGCCTACCCCTCTGGGAAACAGGCGTGATTTAATGTATGTATGTATGTTTTCGCAAGTTATATACATTTTTGACAGGTTTTGTTAGATTTTTTCAGGATTTTTATTAAACTAACCTAACCTAATCTAACTAATCTACATGACCAACGTTTATATAAAACTGCAACTTCAGCCTGAAAGAATTTATGACAAAAAAAAGTATGACTAACGATACATTATGACTAACGATATGTATGGCAGTCAAAGGGATTATTGACGTACCTGCAAATACGCCGCATCGGACACCAAACCACAGAGCAGCGCTCCCGTGAGCGCCCTCAAGACCGCCTTGCCCATTTCCCCGCACATATTACCAGATTAACTGATCTGACCGTCAACTGTCTTGCCGGATCGTCAGCTGTTACGCCGGAATATCAGATGCTCACTTGTTTGCACAGCGCTCGCAAAGAGACTGGCCGGCGCGAGCGACGAATGTTGGGGGTTTTCGCAAGTGGTAGGGCTAAATTGAGTGTTTCGAATGTAATGTTGTATATGTAAGGCCGGTTGACAACGCACTAGTGAAGTTTAAATGTTGGTCATGGAATAAAACTAATCATTCCATAATGTTTTTTTAGGGTCCCGTACTCAAAGGGTAAAAATAGGACCCTATTACTAAGATTTTGCTGTCCCTCTGTCTGTCACCAGGCGGTATCTCATGAACCGTGATAGCTAGACAGTTGAAATTTTCATAAATTATGTATTTCTCCTGCCGCTATAACAACAAATACTAAAAACCGAATAAAATAAATATGTACGGGGGGCTCCCATACAACAAACGTGTTTTTATACACTTAACTTTGACATTATATTTTTATTAAACTATAAATAAGTGAAGCCTACTTGAGGAGCCGAGTTCTATATGCGACTGTACCTCAACTTTTGCTGTAGATTTATCAGATTCGGCCTTACGTATTCAAATACCTAAGTCTTAATCAAATGTTAACTTTGTGCGATATTACGATTAATAATTATTAAAATAAAAAGCGGGCTATGATGAAAATATGTAAAACAATTTAAAAAAAGAGTAGGCGTCGTACCGTATCAGTGTTATTATAAGATTCGGAATAGGGTGGAAAGTTGCAAAATGTACTCAAGTCATTACTTGCTAAGGTGTATTTTGCGGGTACACTAAATGACTCCGAAGAGTCATAATTCCCTTTCGATCAGAATCTCTAATTTTCATAATTCCGAGTGTTCCGATACAAGCCTTTATTTTTTGGTATTACTTATTAATCAAACCTAACCTAAACTAGGTATTTTAATTACACTATAAAGTTTAATCTAAAATAAATCCATACATAATAAAAAAAAAATCGGACAATTAAATATTCGGATAAAAATAACACGGAATTCTTGGGTGTTCCCGTATTTTTCACCTTATTTGACTGGTTTGGACTCGGTATTGCAGTATTACTGGTTCTTTCCCAGAATTCAAGCTACCTAGTAGTTATCAAATTACGAGTATATTAAAATTGACTAAGTAACCGATTTAGCTTTGAAAGCATAACCAACGAACAAACTACCAAAAATAAATACTTTTGCATCATAAATACAAAACAAGACAATAATTTATTTATAACTTTGTTTTATCTCATATGATCTATACAGGGTGAAACCTAAGTCGTGAACAAAATGATCACCTCTGTGTTCTACCCAAGAATATGAACAACTTTCACTATGGGATCAACTCTGAAATCACGAAAAAAAAATCAGCTGCTTCATACATTTTGGTCGAGTACGTATTGAACTTTTCTATGAATCAGCTGATTTTTTTTTCGTGTTTCAGAGTTGGTCTCATAGTGAAAGTTGTTCATATTCGTGAGTAGAACACAGAGGTGATCATTTTGTTCACGACTTAGGTTTCACCCTGTATTATACAGTATGTAAACTTACTAAAACCATTTATTTGAACCAAAGCATGTCTAGGCGATAGAAATGGTTGAGGTATATAAATTATTGAAATCTTAACACTTTTTCAAATTTAAATAAAGAATGCACTGAACGCAAGTCCAATAATCTGTTACGATGTAAACATTACATACGGGTCTTATAATGGGCACTGAACGACGATGTAAACATTACACATGGGATGATACTTTTACGGTTAACCGACTTTGAAAAAGGTGAGATGTTATAATTTTCATGCAATGATAAAATTAAAAATATTCGACACACACTAGCAAAAAATGTGGTAAAACACTTAACTCAACTAGCCTAGCAACTGGTTGAAAGAGATGGTTTTAGTAAGTTTACATACTGTATATAATACATATATAGAAATGATCCCGGGCACGACATTGCTCGAGAAGGCTCGACTATTTTTTTTGTTTTTGTGTTCGTAGTTGTGTCAAAGTTGTTAAAAAAAAAATTACACCCGGGTGACGGCGTCTGGCACGGACTTAAAGATAAAGATGGCGCCTACTTATGTGATAAGCAGTATGTAAAATTCGTCTATACTGTAGAACGTTAGTTCTATTTTCTTAAAATTTCGTAAATTACTTTAAAAAAAATTTGTACTTATGGATAATATGAATAGTATTACGTAAATCAAAACCGTTAACCCGATATTTAAGTAAAGAAAATGTCATCAACCTCTTAAGGTCACCGCCAATGAGGCAGCAACATGCATTCGAACCTTCATTACGCTTGCGCAACAGCGGCATAATCGGCGGTTGGCGAAACATCCCGACGACGGCCGAGCGCCGGCGGAGTTGCGCGAACTCAAGTCACTATGGGATTTATTTAATTAGATTTTAGTGGTGGTAAGAACTTGTTCAGGGTCCGTTCGGTTACCACCACCAGCAGCAAGAAGCAGTGTTCGAATTGATGCGACCCGGCGTGGATTTCTTTTTAAAATTTATTTACTATACTTAAACAACAATGAATTACTTACATTAAGATGCGCTTCGGAAACCTGTAAGAGGTTTATATGAAGCACGAATGAAGTTAGTGTAGGTGTTTTATTTGGTTCCCGTATAGAATTCCTAATCGTCATTTGTCCTAATGCCTTGTTAGTCCAAATTTTCCTTTATTCTAAAACCATTTCCGCTTAAATTTTGAACTTTTTAGTGTTGTCTACAGCCCTAACCTAATCAAACCGCAGATCTAATTGGAAAACTTAAAAAGTTGCCTGATTCAACAGAAACCCAGTTTAGGGCAAATGTAAATTCGGACAAACGATATGTTAGGACAAAATGTTGTTAGGGATTCTGAGGGACACCCGTTTTTATTTATTACAACCAATACAAGCAATTACCCATTCTCGTTGAATACCGTAGTTAGGGAATGCAATTTAACCGGTTATTATTCTTTATCGAAACACTTTCCACGAAAGTATCATTACGCAGAATTTCCATTTCATTGGCGTTTTTCGTTGCAAGAGTTTTTTTTTGGTAATCAAAATTCTAACCTAACTAACGTAATAAATGTTTAATTTATCCTAAAAAATACGTGGTTCCAGCAGAAAATAGCGTTCGATGAAATGAAATTCGATGAGATAATACAATCGATGAAGTGAAATTCGATAAAATGATGAGCTCTACCGCTTTTGACATGTAATCGATTATTTTAACTCGGCGGCCATTACTATCAAATGTAAGAGCTATCCTAACTGACAATACGATAACATATCACTGGCAATATGGTTTTACCCAGTAGAATAGATACCCTGATAACTATTAAATGGCCCAACCATTAAAAAAAACCGCATCCAAAACGGTTCATTCAATTGGGAGATACATTGCCATAAATACACATCCTTGTGGAGGAGTTAAAAAGGTTTAAAAACACGCTTTCTTTATCGCCCAGTAACTAATACTTAAAAGATATATCCAAGCGACAACGTAAGCTAGCTATCCGAAGATTCCAAATGAACAGAATCAGTGAGCGTAATGTAATCTGCTTTCTTATCTTAACGCATAAAGCTTTTTTGATAAAGGACGTCGCTCCAAGCAGAAACGTGATTAACTTGGCTTTGATTTTCAAGTCAGAATTCTGTAGACAATAAAATAACTAAATTCGAAAGTTTCTGTGTGTGCGTTAGTTTGTGAGTCCTTCACGCTGCAACGGCTGGACGGAATTGAAATGGAGATACCTCATTCCCTGGATTAACACAGTCATAGGCTACTTTTCATCCCAAAAAAAAAAAAAGTTCCTAATGGATAGAGGCATTCCATCTTAGTCCTCAGGGTTGGCAACGCATTTGCAGTCTTAGGATTGCATTGCAGTCTTGTGAATGCGAATGTCTATGGGTCACAGTTTCCACTTACCATCAGGTGGCCTGTGTGCTCGTTTGTCTACTCTATGTCATAAAAAAAGGGAATATCGATACTATATATCAATGCGGACTAAGTCGCAAGCAGAAGCTAGCTATAGATAAAGACCCCGATATGAGGGCGAACCCTTCTGATATCTCTTAAATCCACCAATTTCTTAGAAACCTACTTAAGAGCCATCCCAATTAAACTTGCTTTTATTTGACAACACGTTAGCCTAGTTGGTAGTGAGCGCCTACGAAACTAGCGGTCCTGGGTTAAAATCCCTGTAGATATTTTTGTGTTAATCGAGAATATTTGTTCCTGAGTCATGGATGTTTCCTATGTATTTAAGTTAGTAATGCATAAAGTAGTTACAGAATTAACAACAAGTTTTTAGAGTTGTTGGTAGTTCTGTATCTCTGCCTACCCCACTCTGGGAATGAGGGCGTGTATGTATGTAGGTATGTGTATGTAATGTACTAGTCATTTCACAACCGGAATACAAAAATGCTAATATTGCTGCTTGGTGGTACCTAGTTAAAAGGACAAGATGGTGGTAGTGATCCGAACGGACCCTACACATTACACAACGTCCTTCCATCACTAAAACCTGCACTTGCTTTTGTTTAAATAAATGAATTAAATCGCAAAGATAATAAAATATGAAAGATTTGTGCTCACAACAGTACTACCAGAATATTCGTTAAACAGTGAAAATTACGTGTACTGATTAAAAAATTAAAAACAGACGCGTTGAATAGCTTCCTCCACGTAATTGGGAGCAACACGCAAACCAATTTAATTATTGCAAAATAACTGCATTATTAGCAGAAACTTACATGTTATCGAATCTTTTATATTTTTACCGATGTGTTACGAGATAATATACGAAGAACAATGATTGATAGAGTGTTTTTACACCTTAGCTGTTAAGTAGTGGTCGTGCTCCTAACACAAATATTTGCCCTTATCGGGGACCGAACATTGGACCTCTACCTCAGTAAGCGTTAAGTCGTTCAATATTTACTTTGAAAAATCGGTCGTAATTGAAACTGAACTTTAGTGTCTAGCTATTACGGTTCATGAGATACAATCCGCTGACAGACAGACAAACGGACAGTGGATGCTTAATAATAAGGTCTCATTTGCACCCTCTGGGTACGGAACCCTAAAAATACAGTGGACTATGTTACACAAATTAACGTAGTCTTAAACAAAACCCCTTTACCCCCTTTATTTTTTGTTTATTGACATCGGAAACTGACCATTTTTTAGTTGTTTATTAATGTTGTTTTTAATTGTTTGAGTGTTATTTTTGTATTACTTATTTTATTATTTGCATTAATGTTGACGATATCAATGGATTTTCATATTTTTTATCTCGCAATGCAATGTAATATTACATTGATGAATAAATAACCTAAACTAAACTAAAGTAAACTATTCCGTTCGTTTAGGGACTTCACTAAATAATCAAACCAAACCACGTGACTCTGTTAAACAGCCAATCAAAACGTTGTGTCGGCCTCTGACGTGGTTTTTTGTTTACATTTCGTTTCGCAAGTGTACTATAGTTACGTTTTTTTTCTATAGTATTTAACTCGCCCGCCATTACTGTCAAATAAGAGCCATCATAACAACAAAACGATAACAATAGGTATAAATGTAAAATAGAGCCGCAGTTCAACTGCTCCTATCAATAAACATAGGAACATCTTTAGCCGACTGTCTGAAGAGGAGTAGTGTTTTTGAACTGTATGATTCTTTGTTCCCTAAAGGCTGAACGGATGGCCCGATTTGGTGTCGTTAGAGTTGTATTAGCGTACTTTTTTTTCAAAAGTGAAATTGGCGTATTAAAAAATATATATGTATAGGTACATAACTTCACGCCTTAATCACAGAGTGGGGTAGGCAGAGCTAGAGAATTACCTACAACTCTAAAAACTAGTTAATTCTGTAACCATATTTTGCACAAACAAGCTAAGATGCTTACCAGTGAATATTAGTGACAGGTTGCAAGCCCATCGCCTAACAAGTCTATATTCCCTTAGTAGCCTCTTACGTCATCCACGGAAAGACATGGAGTGGTACTATTCTAACCCGGCAACTACACGGGAAAAAAAAATATGTACAGTTAGCATCAAAACTAGTTAAGCAGAATGACATGCTCAAAATGATCTAGACACGACGTATTCTCTTAACAATAGAGTTGAGTGCGTAGCTACATCTGCTGCAGTGCTGACTGAACATGATAACTAACATTATATTGACGACATTATCCAAGCTTGCTTTTTGTTACACTTGTTACTCTTTGTGTTTTTTATTAACATATTGAAACATTTACAGAAAAATATTGAAACAAAGCTATATAAGAGCGATACATTTGAAACAGTGCAACCATTACGCAACAGTTACCATCAACTAGTGAAATAACAAACGCTTTCAGTTTTCACGGGTTGTTGGCGGCGGTTCGTGTCGTTTGTCTATTGTTTTAGTGCGATGCCCGCTTAAACGAAGCGATAAAGCGTTCATTGATAGATAAGACTCAGGTTTAAATTATGTATCTTTATCCAATACCTATTTTATTGTAACCTTGTCGAATTTACTATAGGGTGCTTTTTATGTTTAGTATTATGTCCTTAGAACTCAGAACGTTGACTCAATGTTTCTCAACCTCGTACAGCGCAAAGTAGTTGAAAATGTTAATTATATTAATGATGATAGAGGATTTAGGGAGACGAATAATGAAAAACTTCTGTCAGTTGTAAGATTTTGGGTTTTTCATTCTAGAGAGTCTTTATGGAGAGACGTCTTTTGACTTATTTTTTTTTTTATTTAACGTCTAACGTCTCTTAAAGCTTTAGCGCACCTCGATTCCTAATTTAAAACCATTTTTGTACTGTTTTTAATAATAATTATCACGAAATCTGACATATTTAAATACCACAAAATATCGATCGCAATTACGTGGTTTTTAATTTAAAATTTATTTGTAATAAAATTCACGTCAAATGATTGAATCACGCTGCAAACACCAAACTGTAGTGAACAAAGAATATACATATGTATGTTCAGGGGCCCTAGCTAGGATGCATTACGCTAACTAGTGTTTCTAATCGTTTTGTTTTGAAACCAATCGCATCACTGGTTGATGACGTGATATGAAGAGTCACGTGATCTACCAGGGACGCTATTGGCTTAAACACGAAACAAATAGAAACGCTAGTTAGCGTAATGCATCTTGACTAGGGCAGCATTGACTGGTAGAATGATTAGGTCGCAAAATAACCGACACGCAAAATGACCACATCGCTTGTAGCCTAAATCTCAAAATGTCCGAGTCTCAAAAGGACTACTTTCTTTGCGTTACTAGGTAGGTTAGGTTCGTTTCGCCCCGCTGTGCAGGCCTCTGTCGACTGTACTTAGACAATGATAAAATGAAAAACCATTGTGGCCATTTTGCGACTCGGGCATTTTGACATAATTATAGGCTACAAGCGATGTGGTCATTTTGCGTGTTGGTTATTTTACGATCCCGTCACTTTACTAGTGACCCGCATTAAAGATCTCCATTTCTACAGTCATTAGCCTGTGTTCATACAACGTGGCTCCACGACTGTTGGCTGGCTTCCTGTAACTCGCAGCTAGGGCGCGCTCGAGGGCCACCTTCTTTCTCCAAGTTCGAGCAGACCCTGAACATCCGGCTCGGTAACGTGCGCAACTATTAAACTACGAGAATTAGCTTCCGAACTAACTCTGCCCGCTGTTACATACTCCCGGCGGAGATTAAGATTATATGGAAGAGCAAGATTGTTAAGTTCATCTTGATAAAAGGAGCTAGGTTCAACGTTAACAATATGGTTAGGTTAGAAGCGTTAATATAGAAGCGAAATAGATTAGAACCAATTGGAATATAACTCTGGTAGGTTACTTCGTAGCACGGATTTTTATTCGTCTGCGCTTTCCCGATACATCTTGCAATAATAAATACGGGGTCGCTTCCTCTTCGCAATCATAATCTTGTCCGAACCGCTAGTATGTAGATTCACTCCATATAACCGACGTGTAAAAGAGCCCTCATGTGGCCAATTTACTGAATAAGGGTAAGGACCAAAAAGTTGTCCTCGCTAACTCAATCAATTAAATTTTCAATAAAACTTTTCCGTTGTGACACAAAAATTAGCCATACATGTAGGGATACTTTTCGTCGCACAACGGAACTTTTTTCGTCTTCGTCGTTTGTATGGTTAACTTGCGCTTAACTGTGGTCCAACTTTTTGGTCCTCACCCATACTTTTTTTTTAAACTATCCGTCAATGGATTGCTACAAACATGCGGGCTATAGATCAATGAAACTAAACCTGTAGTCGGGTAAACAGACAAAGACAGAAGTTTATAATCATTCAATTAGTACCTACCGTCAAACTTGGATACCTACTTGGGACGGCTTGGGTACTTGAGACAGTGTAGGTACTTCCGACAGTAAGGGGTTAGAAATAACGCAGTTTACACTTAGCTCTGGTCTATGGTTCACTAATGTTCAAACAAATCATCATATGACAAACTATATCATTTCACAAACTTTCATCTCGCAAAGAGATACTTCCCGCCGCATTATATAACATTTTTTTGTGGTGAGAAGTCTTACCTAACCTAATTTAATTATCTAGCCCATGTAACCTTTATAATATGTAATGGTACATACAAGTTTTTGCGAAATGAAAGTTTGTAAAACGATATAGTTTGTCAAATGGTGATTTGGTAAAAAGTCAGGATACCCTATGGTCCAACTGTTTCCGAAATACGATAGGGTGTAATTTCTAAATCTATCCACGTTTTACGAAAAGAGTGTTGGGAGTTAAACTTGGGTAAAGCTCTAGTTTCCTAGGATAGCGGTGCCGTTATATAGCGGCCGTAATACAGCGGTGAATGACGTCACAAAGAACGTTGTCTATGTAAACAAAATGGCTCGTTTTCCTAGAGGGCGGTGATTGACACCGTAATGTATGGGTTAAACCCAAAGAAAACCTTCCATCTCTTTCCCCCTTCTATGAACTCTACTTCCGTGTTATCATGTAAGCTATACTCGCCTTGGTCAGTGTTGTTCCAGTTTAGTAGTTAGTGGACGCCGCATGGGATCGACCTATCGACCAACTCGCACCAGTACTTGCCATGTCGACTTACTACTTGATTGTGTTGCTGTGACAAGCATATTGGAAATACGTTGTAACGTTTGTACCAGTAACACGCCGTTTGAGGGTTCCGTACTCAAATTAGGAACCTGTTTCGTCTATACGTCTGTGTACAGGGTGTCCCAGAAACCGACGTCAACCCGCCTGGGGCTAATAGAAAAGCTCAAAAGCTATCGATTTCATCCCCATTGTTCAGCAATTGTTATTAGTTTCCGAGATATTGATCATTTTAATCGGAATTTTTGTCATTTTTCCTTATGTCCGTGTTACGAAAAACCCCTAAACGCATGTATTAATTCATATTTTTCAGTGTTTTCTTGCATGATTGCAATCACTTTGAAATAAGGAAGTTTTAAAAACTACATGCTATTTTGTTTTTCATTACAGATTTTTGAGTATATGGGGGTTAAATCGATAGCTTATGAGCTACTCTATCAGCCCTAGGCGGGTTGACGTCGGTTTCTAGGATATCCTGTATATTAAGATGGGTCATAACTTAGGTTTCATGAACTTGGTAGGGCTGCTTAGGAGATCATTAAGGGGTGGAAGTTTTATCTATTTATTTAGGTACTTAATCATAGATTCTTGAGTGGCGTCCGCGGATCGGGACACAAGTTGTAGATAGGTCTCCAACAAGACGGAGTGAGGACTTTGTAAAGATCGCGGGAACGCGGTGGATGCGAAAAGCTCAGGACCGGTGGACGTCTCCAGGCTGACATAATGATGATGATGATGATGATTGAATCATAAAATATTATCAATAATATTAATATTATTACTATAGTATTATTATAAGAACGCTTTTAAAATTCCATGACAATAAATACTATAAATAAATAACCACTTCTTACACAAAAAGCATTAACAGTTTTAACACTGCTATTTTTTCACATCAAAATGGTTCATTACCCACTTAATTAATTCATATTAATTTGTACTTGTAACCGAAGCTAGTATTAATTAACTTTACATTAATATTCATGCGACATAGTAATCGGTAATGAGTTAATAACTTTCACGATACGATCAATTAACCGTATATGTTACCGATTCTTTACTTTGGGATAGGTACAGCACTTATTATAAGAACGAAATTACTAATTATAATTTAATAATCAAGAAAAAAGAAAGAAAAAACACAAAATTCAGAAGATTAACTAACTTATTAAAAAACTAGCCAAGTGTGAGTCGGACTCGCATACGAAGGGTTCCGTTCCGTACCATTCTTACCTCGCCTTTAATTACTAATAACACTCTGTGAACATTAAATTTCATCTGTTTTCCTATTGCGATATTAAGGTCCTGGTGTGTTATTCTCTCGAAAACAACGGACGGGCGGACGAACGAGCGAAATCGCAGCGGCAAGTTTAGGTAGTCCCGTCAGAGCGAACAAAACACATTTTAGCGGGTGCATTTTCCATTAAGCAGCCTTATACGTCCGATCCATCGGCAGAAACCATGCGGCTAAATTGAAAATGCACGCGCTAAAATATGCTTTGTTCGCACTGACAGGACTTAAACTCGCCGCTTGGACTTTCACTCGTCCATCCGTCCGACCGTCGTTGTTCAGAAATCACTACCCTGCGTGGTTTCTGCCGATGGATCGTTTTTTTTGTTTAATCAAACTTTATTAACACCACGAAGTTTTAATTAATCAAGCAAAAAATGTCACAACCAATTCAATACAATCAGCCAATTTACTTTAATACAAGCCAGCGGGAGAGCGCTCCCAGAGGTACACGTCCAATTATAATTCTGTGGAATTAATTAATTTCCATAACATTAATCGGTAGTGAGTAAAATGGTTAACGTTCGACTGTTTTAATTTGGCGCGTGTGCTTCTTGTATTTATTGCATTTTTAATGAATGTTACTCCATTTTTGCATTGCAAATTTTAATTTTACTGCATATTTTTAGATATGTTTTGGCAGATTAATTTGAAGGACAGTGTCACTGCAAAACAAAACTAGTATTTTTTTGTAAACACGTATCAAACTTAATTATCTCCTTTGTTTGTACAATAAAGTGTTTAATAGGGACACACATACAAACATACTTATTTACTAATACGCACTTTATTTATCCACAAAGAAATTTGTTCATATTATTTTATATTGTGTGCAAAAAGTGGTTACAGAATTATCAAAAAGTTTTTATAGTTGTTGGAAATTCTGTAGCTCTGCCTACCCCACTCTGGGAATAAAGGCGTGAGTTTATGTATGTATGTATGTATTTTATATTTCTCATTCAACTTTTCTGTATTATTTTTTCTACTGTTATTCTGTATGCTTCGAATTAACATTTTCTTCTTTCATTTCTACACTTTTTTTTAGAATAGTAGGGTACCTAGTAGTAAAACTGGTCAAGACCAATTCCTAATAACGGGTACTATTTATATGCCAAACTTCATCTAAATAAATTAAGTTACAAATATGTTAACACGCTGCCTTTTTTAGGGTTCTATTAATATTCTATTAATAGTATACTAAACTTAAACCATTTTTCACTTATTGATCTTCAAGGGCCAAGGATCTTTTTCACTTAGGGATCTTGAACATCAATAAGTGAAAAAGGGTTTAAGTCTAGTATACTCCGTTTATGCAATCATCCGTGCGAGCTAGGTCGACTCATACCCTGAGGAGCGGCAACAGCGCGTAGTTCATAAGTTTCATAACGTTATTATTGTTAATATAACGTTATTTAAGTATAACGTTATTCGGATTTCGTTACGGCGTAGCATAACGTTATGAAAAAATATCGATATATTTAAACGGAATTTTGAGCACTAACGAAATATAACGTTATGATAACGTTATTGTTCATAACGTTATAAAGGTCTGCTCATACCCCTTTTCTCTCTACGACCCCAGAATTATTGTTTTTACCTAAGTGAACCTACTGATTACACAGTACACTGTACACATACGTGCTTTAATATAGCACGTCTCTGCGCCTTATTGGGGCCCGCCCCGCGGAATATGTAATGCATCTCGTGTAATGAACGCACTGCTTGTATGTTTAGGCTGTCGGTTATTGGTCTTATGGTGATTTCACTTACCCACAAACTTTGGCATTTCATAAAATCTGGAGATCTAGTGAAAAAAGGTGTAAGTCAACTTAACTCGTTTTCAAAAGGGTATAAACATAGACGAAATATACTAGACTTAAACCCTTTTTCAATTGTACTAATAAACTATAATTGTACAAAGTAAAACTTACGTACTTACCTTATTATAATTGAGCTAAATATTATTAAATTGTTATTAAATTTTTATTTTAGTTCATTCCCTCAATAATGGATCATTTTCTTCCAAATAAAAAGTGATAGTTACCTAGGGAAAAGCGATACACAAGTTCCATTGAGACGTAGTAGAAAAACCTGGATTTAATATTTTATTACAATTATTATGGCTGTACTCATAACCCCAATTTTGTCTGATTGGATATCGTATATCACTCATTAATAAGGATACTACACTAAATAAATATCAACATTATCCGTTACACACTGTTTTTGGCTCATAATACATTCAATGCTTAAGACTCGAAATGGTCTCAGATTTGTATTAAAACCTGGGAGTGTGGCAACGTTTTAGTTCACATGTGAGTTGTCTGTTAGTGGTCGTATTAAAGTCGTCTAAGAGAGCTTCGGCAGTAAATACCAAATTATTTATACAGGGGGTTCCAAACAAATAACGTTTCAAGAAAATACGTACGGAACCGTTAATTATTCCCCGCAGCCCCCGTTAACCAGTGCTTCAAGACAACAGTCTTTGATCAGTGTGTGTTGCCAGTGATGACACTGATGACTTGACAGAAGCGCGTGGAGCTAACCCCATGTGCTTTTGTTTAGTCCATTGGAGAAAATTCTCTTTTACCGAACAATTGTCTTCGCGTGTGATATCCACAGACTTATTGCTCTAATAAGTCCATGGGAGTGTCTATAAATAACTTGACATTGGCGAAATACACCTTAACAGGAGTGAAAGCCATTAATTAAAATTAAAATAAAAAATTAGGTCTCATAAGAGGGGCACTTAAAGGGCGATGGAAAGTGCTATGCTTAGTGTCTCCTCGCGAGATCGAATCAGGAATGAAGAGATCCGCAGGGGAACTAAAGTACCTAGGGTGTTATTCTCTCAAAAACAACGGACGGTGCTGCTAAATTGAAAATGCACGCGTTAAAATGTGTTTTGATCGCACTGATGGGACTGCTTAAACTCGCCACTTGGAGATTCACTCGTTCATCCGTCCGACCGTCGTTGTTGAGAGAATCACTACCCTGATATAGCTCATTGAATTGCAAACCTTAAGTTAAGTGACTTGTAGAACCGATGGCCGTTGGAGCGGGAAGGTTCTAGAGTGGCGACCGCGAACCGGGAGACAAAGTGTCGACAGGCCTTCCACAAGCTGGACCAACGATCTGATAAAGGTTGTGGGAAACCGCTGGATGACAGGAGCTGAGGAGCGATCGTTGTGGAAAACCTTGGGGAAGACCTTTGTCTAGTAGTGGACGTCTTGCGGCTGATGATGATGAACTGTTCATATTTTTCCACTACGTTTATTTTCCAAATTTCTCAAGCCGTAACGTTGTTCCTTTTTTTACTTGTAAATATCGCCATATGTTAATAGTTTCTGTATAAAGAAACTAAAGCTAATTAAACACCAAAATCAAAAATACGTAAATAGTGTGACTCTTGAATGTGGCTTTTTAATAACAAATGTTGACCGTTTATGAAATTAAGATCTGAAGTAGACCAAGACGCAAAAAGCGCTGGTGAATCACGACTTGTAAACGTGCCCGTGCGTAACTTCTTTTAATTCATCCTTAAAGAAACTACGGTGTACAAACTGTAAAAAGTACGCAAACGTTTCTTACAATTTTCTGCAAGTTTCCAAGTAATACCGGCATTATGTAACTCACTTAAAAACATATTACAACCATATTTTACATTTTCTAGGCATAAAATGAAGTGCAAAATATATGGCGTTATCGGAGCAAATGGCTGGTATCAGACGAGAGCAACATGAATCCAGTGGACCGGGAGCCAAAGAGCAATATAGAAAACTTATACGTTGACTTAAAAAAATACTATTACTTCCAATGATTATGTCAAGTGTTTGTCAAAGCTATGGCATCATAAGAAATAAAAAAAAAATTAAGTTTTCGTACTTTTGTAAAAAAAGTCTTGTTAATGTTGTTATTGTTGTTGACCTGATTGAACACCATCGATTTTTAATGTTAACTACAGTATTTTTATGACCTGTCCTGATATGAACTGTCCTACGTTAGAAGTAGTTGATTTAAGAATTAAATAATAGTACTTACAACCTCTGCTTTGCCTTAAGGTTAAAAGGTAGAAAACTTACGCCGTCAAGTTTGCCTTTTACATACAAGTCTACTATTTTATGCAGTAAAAGTGAATAAATAATAAATAAATATCAAAGGACAATGTCCACACAAATTGAGCTACTTAGTCCCAAAAGCTCTTGGCTTGTACTATGGGTACTAGGCAACGATAAACTTACAAAATACATACTTAAACAAATACATTCTTTAATACATTGAAGCATCCAACACGCAGGAAAAAATATTTGCGCTCATCACAAAAGTATGTACCGTTATGGAATTTTACCAAAATATTTATATAAAAGAGAGAGAGAGAGAGAGAAAAGATAAATAATTTATTTCCATAAAAGAATAAACTGACTAGGTGACTGATCTATCAACGGACAAACGAAACCGCTAGACATAAGGACTTGAAACTTGACAGGAATATTCTTTGGATATTCTAGAGGGCACTACGAAAAAATGATTTGGAATTACATCCCATTATAATAGGGGGAGTAATGGAAAATTAATTTTACGAATACTTTAGAATTAAATAAAAGAGAATAACATATCCACATAGCTCCTGCTCTACAATTATAAGGTGGCGTCTAATGCGAACATAACAGTTACGTCGCGATAGTGGCACTGTGTCTTAATGGGCCATTATATTTAATGCCGCATCCACACTGGCGAGTTAGTGAATATGAATATGTGCTTCAGTCGCATCTTCATTCGTGCACGTTTCATTTTACTGTTTATAATGCTGAATCGGGTTAATGATTCACGATTCGTTTAACGTAATTGGTTGTGACTTAGCTAGGGGACTAGTAGTTCTGTGGTTAGCTTAGTTTTGGACTAGGCCAATTTGTGTAAAGTGTCCGTTGATTTATGTTATTTTTGTGACTAATGGTGGAGCAACACACAAGTGAGTTACTGGTTGTCGGACGAAGTCAATTCAATAAGGAAAGTACCATCCTTTTTTGGAATTCAGGATAGGGAGTATGAAGGACTCTCTTGTACCCATACCCTCACACGAAATAAAAACCATTCTCAGTTTCTCTCAGTGTACAACATACAAAAGTGGTATTTCCTTATAGCTTTTGCTTAGTCACTTGCAGTGCCAGAGCCTTAGACTGAGGTGCGTGTTAAAGTATGTAAAGTTATGTAATTTTTTAAATGTTATATAACAAATTACAACACGGCAACAAATATGTTATAATTTTTTACCCGTGTGGAACGTTAGTTAGGTGTTATAACAGCTAGTGTGGGAGCGCCATAAGTAAGATCTTTGTTCCAAGATACGTCGAATTAAATGTCAAGTCATATAAAACTGTCGACTGTTGCGCGGTTTAACTGGCTTCTTACTTAAGCTCAATTTATTAATGTAGTTCAAAGTTTCAGTTACGTTACCTCTTACGCTAACTCCTTCTTTATGGTTTTTGTTAAATGAAGTTTCGTACAGTATTCATCTAGTCGAATTATTTATCACTTTTGAAATAACTTTTGCAACGTATTCAATGACATTTCGATATAAGAATAAAATGAAAGTTGTCGTGTTTGCAACCATAAACAAATAATACATCTTTGTCACTATCTCACCATCAAAATCCATACTCACTTCCATCCTCAAAATAATCGCCTCTTTCCAGGATCAGCTTCCATTTGAATCACTCCGTATTAATGTTAAATTGTAATTGAAAAGTACTTAGATACGTTCATTTAATAACTTAATTACTTTGCACCGTATTCAATGATATCTCAATATAAGAATTAAAATAAAAGTGGTCATGTTTGCAACCATAATCAAATAATACATCTTTATTACTATCTTCACCATCAAAATCCATACTCACCTCCATCCTCAAAATACTCGCCTTTTTCCAGGATCAGCTTCCATTTGAATCGCTCCCGATAGCAGCTTTTATTGCATTACTGCTAAATTGTAATTGAAAAGAACTTAGCTACGTTCATTTAATACTTCTACAATGTTTTTTATTACCTGGCTCTACGGCACACGGTAAAAAGTAAAATAAAGAGCACTCTGTATAAATGTAAAGGAAAATTTCATAATGTACACACCCTGCATTGTTTCTTTTGGACGTCGTTTTATAATGATATATTTTAGGAGATGGTTTAAAAATAGAGACTGAAGAAAGATTTTTATTAGAGACTGTTTAATGTTTTTTTTACATTCAATGTTTTCGCAGAAGTCAGGCAGGGGAGGGATGCGTATGATCACATTTTTACTTCCTTTTAATTGTACTTGAGCTGGTACAAAGATTACCTTATTGAGTAGTGAGCCATTTTAATTTATGGTTTTTAAAATAAGTTGTCGCCAAAATTACTTGAAGATGTTTGTTTGTGGGCTGAGTTAATTTTATTGAGCTCTATTTTTTTTTCGTTACACCACTTATTTTAAAAGGTTAGATAATGTTTCCTTAAAACAAATAATAGTGCCCATCAAACACTTCCAACGCTCCCTCGCGACGCGCCCTCAACACCAAAAATTCCACTTAACCCCCCAAAATCCCACATTTAAACGCTGACAACGAAATATCGACCTCGATTTTTCACCACCCCCTGTTTGATTATTCGCAGCACTAAACATCCCCTATCGCGATCTCAGAAAACGTGTAATTTATCCCCGTTTTCTATGTTTTACATTCCAACCCTGTCTCACGAGACTGCTCCGAAAGCTTGTTATTTCTACACTCCGTACTAAATTCACAGTTAGGAAATTGAATTTTTCGAATTCCTCTTACACACATCCAATTTAACAAGAACTCCCTCAGTGATCGGCCTATTCAATATTAAGTGTGAAATTGTAAATGTAGGAAGTATTGGGGGTCTTGGAATATTGGTGTTGTTTCGTTGCTCGAGTGGTTAGGTAAGAATAACGTAACGTTGTACGTTACG
Source organism: Acleris laterana (assembly GCA_963966035.1). Classification (NCBI taxonomy): domain Eukaryota; kingdom Metazoa; phylum Arthropoda; class Insecta; order Lepidoptera; family Tortricidae; genus Acleris; species Acleris laterana. The sequence continues at coordinate 17,608,037 of OZ014442.1, forward strand.
TTTGTTTTCAATATGGAATCTTCAGAACAATTGATATTTCCGCCGGATATATGTGCGGGTTTTGACAATTGGTTAGGAGCGATAGATAGTATGGCTTATTGTCTGGGTACGCGATCTCTGATGATATTCATAGAATAACTACAAATAATTAAGACGTTCGAAGGTCAAATTGGGCGATACAAAATCTGTAGTCCGAATGTATTGTTACATTGCTTTTTTTCTGCAACGGTTTTTAATTCAGGGTGTTTTATAAAATAAACTTAACCTAACCTCATCGTCCAGCAAGACATTTCAAAAATCCTGAAATAAAAACTTTCAGAAAAAAACACTTTATGAGTTGCGATGATTATGAGTAGCAATACATTCGGACAAAAAATAATTATATGAACTTTGGCGCACCGATTTTAGAAAGTAGACAAAAACCACGTACCAGCGGCCCTAGACGAGATGCATCCGGCGTTCGCTATCGTTATCGAAAATGTAATTAGGATTGACGTGAGCTGTCAGCCGGTCACGTGGAGCGCCAACGTCAACTAGGTACAGTCACCACCCGCGAATGTTACGCCACTTGCCACTCTTCTTAATTTAACTGTGTAATGCATTTTGGGTTGACAGCAGACTTGACATATTACCCGAGTGTAGTTACACGGCTAAATTAAGAAGAGTGGCAAGTGGCGTAACATTCGCGGGTTGTGACTGTACATATCATTTCTTTACGTTGGCTTAACCAACTAATTTGTTTAGCTACACAGCGTACAGATATAAGGAAAAATCCGCTCTCATCGTTTTTTGGCGGATAATTTTGTATTTATCATGCTTTCTCAATTAACTTCAGTATCAATAAGTCAACTGAGAAAGCAATACAAAAAGGATTATTCACCATCTGTAATTGATTATTTCGCAAAGTTCGAATGATATTTTTATAAAAATGTAATGAATGATCATTCTAATACCATTAGAAAGTAAATTACTGACAGTATATTGTTAGAATTTTCAAATGGATTTATGGACAAATTATTTGTATTATCAACTTTGATATTACTCTGACTTTAATAATAAATAATAACATTAGGTTTTGATCTAGGAATATAATGAACGAGATTGAACTTTGCGAAATGTTTACTCAGAAATGAAAAACATTATGACGTAAATAAACGATATGACGTAAAACAGGGTCGCGTGCAAAAGCTAATTGTTTGATATTTTATACAATTAACATTTTGCTCGATAATAAAAAAAAATGCAAAATGTGGTTACAAAACTACTACCTATTAACAAGTTTTTAGAGTGGTTACTAATAATTCAGTAGCTCTGTCTATCCCACTGTGGGAATAAAGGCGTGAGCTTATTTATGTATGTATTTCAGTTAGACACTAAAAATTATTAACAATACTTTAAATGTGACACATTTATTCAAGCCATTGCATTACAATGATTGCAAATAGCTCTAATTGAAAACTTTAATTTAGAGCTGCAATAGCAATTTCATTGTGAAAATGTAAGTCGTTGCAATTAAACGAGCGCATCCCATTTGTGACTCTGTACAGTGAGAACAGGGTGGTTTTTTGTTTGAAAATATCATAATAATTTTAAGTGAAAAGCAATGCCATCACAAAATGTTTCGCTAATGAAAAGACAGAGTCGGTGTTATAAGTAAAGGGGAGAGAGCATGCGGTTTGAATGGATACCTAATATTTAATCGAAACACTTTTCAACAAACGTATTATTACGCAACAATTTCAATTCATTGAAAGGTATTTCTCGCGTAATTTTTGTTGGTCAAAAGTCTTACGTAGCCTTAATTTAAACTACTGAATACATGTTTTACATATATCCTGAAAACATCAGGTTTCAGCAGAAAAAAGCGTTCGATGAAATGAAATTCGATGAAATAATTTAATCGATGAAGTGAAATTCGATGAAATGATGGGTTACCGTTTTGAATATTTTTTTTTAAGTAAATCTACAAATTTTACATTAATCAACTTAAACAGGTATCGTGGGAACAGGGGACCAATACTTATTTTTGTAATGATAATGTTATTTTTAACCAATCTAATCTAAAATATCACGTACTGTAAATTAATCACGTGTTCGAAAATTCGGTATCAATATAAATCAATATTTTACCTGTAGTGGGAGATCTTAGGTCCTGCACCTTGCATTTTTGAGACAAAGCAAATCCCTTGGACCAGGTGTTCCTGGGGGTGATCTGAGCTGATTTAGGCCGGGTGCCCAGTGGTACCCCCCCGCAGGTGGGCAGGGGAGGGGGGGGGAAAGTGCATCCGGCGCACCTCACTCTAAATTTAATATCTCCATACATCTAACAAGTATATCAAGTTTGGTGTCTTTTTCTTATAATTCGAGGACGAGGAATTCATTTCTGAAACAAAAATTTTACCCACCCATACAAAAAAAAAGAGAAATTCAAAAATTAAAAAAAAATCTTTACATATTTTTTTCCGAAAATTTTAGTTTTTCATAAAACTATGGTGATTTGCGTCACAAAAAAAATACTAGTAAATAGCCCAGTTATCTTACTATATAAAAAAAATTACTTGTCATACATTGTTTGTCTGAAAACTGTGTTAAAAAATATATTTTGTGCCGCGCGGCGGACCACGCCCAAATAGGTACACGCTGTCAGATTTAGTATAAGGGACGCATTCAATTTTAAACTTTCTTTATTCTACATACACAAGTAGGTAATAAAATAAATACGTCCTGTAATTATAAAAGAAAGGGTAAATAAATTAAAAATTACAATATAACTGAATATGGGATTATTTTATTAGAGATCTTAGGTCCCGATTTCTAAGGGAGCCTTGCATTTTTGAGACAAAGCAAATCCCTTGGACCATGTGTTCCTGGGGGTGATCTGAGCTGATTTAGACCGGGTGCCCAGTGGTACCCCCCCGCAGATTGTCAGGGGAGGGGGGGGGGGGGAGTCCATCCGGCGCACCTCACTCTAAGCTTCATATCTGCATATTCTGCATACACCTAGCACCTATGTCAAGTTGGGTGTCTTTTTCTTATAATTCGAGGACGAGGAATTCATTTCTGAAACTAAACTTTTACTATCCCACACAAAAAAATAACTTAACTTTTTTTCCAAAAATTCTCTCCTTGCTTAAAATTATGGTGATTCTCCCAAGAAAAAAAATACTAGTGAATAGCCCAGATATCCTACTAAATAAAAAAATAAACTTGACGTAGGTACATTTTTTTTAATAATTGTGTTAAAAAAAAATTGTATCTCGAGGCGGCCCACGGTACGGTCAGCCACACCATGTTGAGACAACTTTTCGTAGGCAGCCCCCTCTCGGCCATATTGCATAAGTATACAGGGTGATAAATTGAAATGTCACAGTACGGGGAGTTCGGAAACTAAAATTAAGATAATGTTTTAAGGAACCAAAGCCTTGATTTTGGATAGGACGTAATACTTACTGCAATTAAAGGTTTCGCCTTGGTATTGGAAAGGGAATCGAACCAAGTACTTTTCCGGAATAAGTATACCTACATCGTTTTATTGCTGTATTTGATGCGTAAAGTGGTAAGCAATGATTAACATTGGAGCAGCTGTTTCCAAAATGATCAAAATTAAGAGAAATTATGCAAAAAAGGTCAACCGCTGGGTTTGTTTCCCGGTTAGTTACTAACGTACGAGGGCCGGTCCAAAAAAAGTTAGTCAACGGCGTATTATTAATCCTATTGATTTCATTTTATTGCAGCTTAAAGGCAAATTTCATTACAAAGTCTTTTGTGTAATGTCATTGACCAGTAACATACAGTTATTTTTTTACAAATTAGAAGAAAAATATGTGTGTTACTTTTTATTCGCAACGATGGAGGTATCGCGTGAAGAATTTCGTGCTATGATATATTACGATTATAAACGAGGGCTAACTTACAAGGATTCTCATGAAAAGTTAACCAGTGCTTTTAGGGCATTATTTCCATCTCTTGCCACTGTCAGTTACTGGTTCCGTGAATTTAAGCATGGGCGGAGCGACGTCAAAGATTATCCTAGACCGGGGCGACCGCCAACGGCAGTCACTCCAGAAAACGTCATCAGGATGGAGTGGCTAATCAAGGAATCTCGAAATATTACCAAGCGAGAGATTCAGATCGAACTGAAGGTTGGATCCCACGCAGTTTCAACCATTTTGCATGATCACCTTAAAGTTCGGAAGGTTTCGTCTCGATAGATACCACATTCACACCGGAGCAAAAAGATAGACGTGTCGATTGGTGCAAATTTATGCTAAATAAATTCGAAGGAGGCATATCACAACAAGTGACCTACATTGTGACATCTGACGAATCTTGGATATACAGCTAAGACCCATTTTCAAAACAACAATCGACAGTATGGGTCTTTGAAGAAGATGATTTACCCACTAAAGTAGTTCGCGGCCGAAGCGTCAACAAAAAAATGGTTGCTGTTTTTTTTCGAAGAAGTGGGCCTGTAGCCGTAATTCCACTAGAAGATCGGAAAACGGTTACCATTGGCTTGGCCGTGTCGATTGCCAGTACCATGGATTTTTTGAACAAATCGGGAGTGCAACTGCTACCACAGCCCTGATCCCTATAGCCCTGACCTGGCTCCATGTGATTTTTTTTATTCCCCACGGTAAAAAAATCATTACGTGGACGAAAATTTTCGACGGCGGATGAAGCAGTGGACGAATTCAGGGGACTTTTTTGACCTTCCGCAAGAACGGTTTTTTTCCTGTTTTGAAAGTTGGTCTAGTCGAATGCATAAGTGCATAGATGTAGCAGGGCAATACTTTGAAAAGTTGTAAATAAAGTTTTATTATATTTCTTTTATTTTTTTTTAACTAAAAATTTTCGGACCGGACCTCGTAGGTATGTTTTATTATTTAAATCCCTAAATGAAGATTTTGCCTTTTAAGGATTACTTTTCCGAATGGAGACCAACGGGACCATAATACTATGTATGTATTAAGGAAGATTTAAAACAAAAAAAAAATGATTAAAATAATAAAGAGGTACCCACTCATACACGACACGTTCCATATCAAGGTTTTTTAAATTTTTGCTGTTTCGTAAGAACAGTAAAACATATACAAGCGCCAAATTGGGTATGATTATATGACAAACCCTGAAGAAAAACCACCCATACTAAAATATAATCAATTGTGAGTTGGGTCGCGTGGATTCGATTCGAAATTGGAATATAATAATACGTAATGTGCGGCAGTACAGAACCCTCGGTGCGCGAGTCCGATTAGCACGCGACCGGTTTTTTATACAATAAAGGCCTTGGTTTCTAACAACATAATAATACCCAGTAACTTATCGTTTCCAATTTGTCCATTGACTGACCCATTCTGATTGCTTGTAAAGTAAAAGTTTTACCTATAGCATAGGATAATCCCATATTCAGTTATATTGTAATTTTTAATTTATTTACCCTTTCTTTTATAATTACAGGACGTATTTATTTTATTACCTACTTGTGTATGTAGAACAAAGTTTAAAATTGAATGCGTCCCTTATACTTAATCTGACAGCGTGTATGTACCTATTTGGGCGTGGTCCGCCGCGCGGCACAAAATATTTTTTTTAACACAGTTTTCAGACAAATAATGTATGACAAGTATTTTTTTTATATAGTAAGATAACTGGGCTATTTACTAGTATTTTTTTTGGGACGCAAATCACCATAGTTTTAAGAAAAAATAAAATTTTCGGAAAAAAATATGTAAAGATTTTTTTTTATTTTTGAATTTCTCTTTTTTTTTGTATGGGTGGGTAAAATTTTTGTTTCAGAAATGAATTCCTCGTCCTCGAATTATAAGAAAAAGACACCAAACTTGATATACTTGCTTGATGTATGGAGATGTTAAATTTAGAGTGAGGTGCGCCGGATGCACTTTTCCCCCCCCTCCCCTGCCCACCTGCGGGGGGGTACCACTGGGCACCCGGCCTAAATCAGCTCAGATCACCCCCAGAAACACCTGGTCCAAGGGATTTGCTTTGTCTCAAAAATGCAAGGTTCCCTTAGAAATCGGGACCTAAGATCTCCCACTACTGGTTGTAACTACTTAAAGTATTTTGAAAGATTTCGTATCAGAGATCTCGAAATAAAACGTGAAAAAAACCTTTACCTAAAGTCGGAGGATGTAAACAATTCAATACTGTTTGACTCATAACCTCAATAATTCTGAAAATGAGTTTTGCTTTTTAAACGTATAGTTAATAGTTATTTAATCATAAACAGAATGTAAAAGTAACAATCCAGCGTGTACATCATTAAATATACCTGATGCGATGTCCAAAAGTACGTGATTATGGTGTACCTAATAATGGAAATTGGTCCGTTTGGTTTTGTTTCCATATTTTGTCATTTATATTAACAAAATTCAAAATTCTAAATATTGATTCAGTAAATAGGCCACATGAGGGCTCTTTTACACGTCGATAACCTCGACTTTACACTTACAACTCATCAGGTCCGTTGTATTGTACTCCATGCAATATTGTACCAGTCACCTTCGTTCACACCTCCAGAATTAGCAAGTTCGCCGTTGATAGATACGTCTAGGAAGACATCATCATAATTATATTACGTCTTCTCGCGAAGTTGAGGTAAATACATACATGAACTCACGCGTTCATTCCCAGAGTGAGGTAGGCATAGTTACAGAGTTACCAACAACTCTTAAAACTAGTTGATAACTCTGTAACCACATTTTGCACGATTAGACTAAGATGTTTACCGGCGTATTAGTGACAGATTGCAAGCCCATCGGCTAACAGTACTACAAACCTTTATTTCCTTAGTCGCCTCTTGCGACATCCACGGGAAGACACGGAGTGGCCGTATTCTAACCCGGCAACCACACGGGACAACTACAGTACTGTTAGGTAAATTCGTTTTCGAATATCTGATTTCTGATTATAATGCATGGAGGACATCAAATTATGCTTGTAATATTAGCACCATTTTTTTTTAACAATTTAGCGACGGAACTCTAAATACAAAAGCAGTCAATGGCCTTTCCACTTGCAAACATAATGGTTTCCGTCATATGACAACTGTGAAAGTTGAACACGTGAACTCACAATCGCGACAATAACCTGTCAGTAATAATCGCGTGAAAATGCTACCGAGTTTACGAACAACTTAACATTAGAAAATGTATATTTGTGTACGTTCTTCTGCATACAAAGCCCGTGGAAAAGAGTTTTACAATGAGATGTGACAATCAATGCGAGTTAAAACAACAAGAAGAAATATGCTATATACTTTTTACCATACTCATATTAGATTCACTTGTACCTATCTAACAAACAGGAAACTAATTCTTAAACAATGTAATCACATCTTAGAAGGAGATGATAACTTTTTTCCAAATGTCGCATTGATTTGAAGTTTTGCTTACTTATAATAATATACATACTACAGTCATAAGGCCACTGAACTTTTATTGCCGGCCATACTTCGAACGATGATAAAAAACCACTATTAAAACGATAGTCAAATGAGGAGTCCAAAACCGACTAAACTACTATAAGTCATTAAAAGTTCCCTCAGCCACCTTCGGTCTCAATCATTCTACTATGGCATATTATAGTGCCATTGAGCTGGTATAATGATGGAGACTGAAACACATTTAACAGATTAATGCAGCAGTTTAAACATAACGTGAAAGTGACAATGCACTAAAGTGAGCAGCTACTTATAAACCCTACCACGTAATGTTAAGCACCTTAGTGCACTGTCATAATAAACTTCAAACTGAACATCAAATGACAAGTATGACAATAACAATGGCAGTCACAATGACAGGGTTCTAAGTAGGCTTAACCTCTACTTATGACAGATAGAAAATACTATGGGTATTAGACAACGACAAACAACCAAGACTTAAGAATAAACTTATCTGCTCGTCGCATCGCTCATCGGGCTCATCGGAATATCATTTGTTTATTTGTAACTATACATACATACATACATTAAATCACTCCTGTTTCCCAGAGGGGTAGGCAGAGACCACTTCTTTCCACTTGCTACGATCTTGACAAATTTCTTTCGCTTCTTCCACATTCATACATCGAGTCATGCACGCACGTCGGTTTCGGGTACTTAAGATTCGGCCCTTTTCCAGTATTTCTCCGATTTGACTCGAAAAAGTACCTACGCCTAGGGCGGCCCCTTCCGACCCGTCCACTCACTTTCGATCTCGGTATTTGTAATTCTATTATATAATTTAACACGAAAACGGTCCAAACCCTATTTTTAAGCCATGATAATATCATAAACCCCGGAATGGACGCATAATTTTTTGTCCCACGGGAACAACATTATTGGGCGTAAAGTATCGAGTGTCCGTTCCCATAGCGGATATACATCGCGGTGCCAAAAGCGAAGATCGATTTCTAATTGAGAACTTTCTGGAAATATTTATTTTTACCCGACTGCGTATGACGGAGGGTTATGTTTTTCGAGTGTAGGTATCTATGATTATTTCGATATTTTTTAACATTATTATGAGGTCATTAGATTCGTCTTGGTTGTGGGAGTGACATACTCGTAGGCTATATATAACGTTTTAATCAAAGTAATGAGAGGTGGAGCAATTTTTTTAACATACCTAATATATTATTGTTACATAGACGACAAAATTTAATCAGTTTTAAAAAAATGCTTTGAATTAGACTTGTTTATGGTCTACATAGCCTGTCATTGTTTTTGAATTAATAATAAATTATAAAATAGTTAAACTTAATAAATAAATAAAAATAATTATTTAACACAATTAGATAGCTAAATTCACGATTAAAATATCGTAAATAAAACATCATTATTATAACCATTACAATCATTTTTATTTTCAAGGATACGCATGGAACACGACTTGCAACAAAAGCCAATAAACAAATCGTACCTATATTATTCTTCCTTTACTTATATATTAACACATCTTATAAAGCCAGACGGCAATGAACTACAGATGTAGTGCAAAATGATTTTCCTTCGGGAAAACTCGGATCTCAATCGGAATACGATGGCACCCGAACTGTCAATCAATGATTGTATTAAATGAGTGACGTTTTCATGTCCATTAAACTGGAACTTTATTGTTTAGTGTCAAATGACAAATGCTGTCATTTGTCACTTTGTCATTTGACACTAAACAATAAAGTTCCATTTTGCACTACATCTGTAATTGTAATGAGTTAAATTCACTAAGCAGAGCTACCGATTGAATTGTTTTTTGAAAGAGTGGTTGGAAATATTCTGAATATCATAAATAATATGAATGTGAACAGTGCCGCATATAAAACAATTTGTATGTACAAAATGAATCCACCAGCACACTCCGGCACTCTGTGTCCCCGAAGTTTTGCGGGCCAGATGTTTTGAAATCGTCGCAAGATTTAATTAAAGCAACTTTCCGAGCCTACGAGTGAAGTTGTTGCTTAAATATTTTGTTTGCACGCTTCTTGGCTAACTTTGGGATTTATGTGGGCGAATTAAAAATGGCAACGTTCAACAACAGGCTAATTGCGATGATGTATAATAAGGGTACTGTTGTAGCGTTAGCATTATGCATTTTGGGAAATGACTAGAGCCATTCACAAATACAAACAAAAGCAATAAAATAATCATAAAAAAGGAACGTACAAAAATGAACTTTTCCCGTATCTTGTAATCGTAAGGTAACAATTTTGAGATTGTATAACTTCACAGTCCACTTACCATAAGGGGTAAGGCGAAATCGCATCAGCGTGTTTAGGTAGTCGCGTCAGAGCGAACAAAACACATTTTAGCGCGTGCATTTTTAATTAAGCAGCCTTTTACTTCGATTCGATCCATCTGCAGAAACCATGCTGCTAAATTGAAAATGCACGCGCTAAAATATGTTTTGTTCGCACTGACGGGACTACCTTAAACTCGCCGCTTGGAGATTCACTCGTCCGTCCGTCCGACCGTCGTTGTTCAGAGAATCACTACCTTGCATCGTTTCTGCCGATGGATCGAACGTAAACGCCTGCTTAACCTGAAAATGCACGCCCTAAAATGTGTTTTGTTCGCTCTGACGGGACTGCCTAAACTCGCCGCTGCGATTTCGTTCGTTCGTCCGCCCGTCCGTTGTTTTTGAGAGAATCACTATCCAGGTGTACTGGTATACCTCCACCATGCCATAAAAAATGCATTGTATAAAATGAAAATGTCACGCGAGGATCATCTAATGGTAACGAAGTACTTTTTGTAATAAAGATAATTGTAGTGTTTTTGGTTTGATCCAAGATGTCTTTTCACTAACTTTCTTACAGTTCCTAGGCAATGATGTTATGAAGCTTAGGAAAATAATTGCCTCAAAATGAAACATTAACGTTCTGTAACACGGTTATATAAAGCAACAATTAAACTCCGCGACTGTACTAATACGGTTTGCTATAAAAGTTATAGTTCTTGCACTTAACGATCGCACGTAAACTTTCGAACTTCATTTCTAAACGATAAAATTATAGCAAGCACGTCCGTGAATTGCACATTTAGAATTATAGTGACCTAATACCAAGTTTTAAGATTGAAACTTAGATTTGATGACAGCTCAGACCCAATTAGTGAAAGATTGAATCAGAGTTATGCAACTTTATTTACGAAAATAACAAATACCATGGCTCGTGTTGAGTTTCACATCGGGTTTAACAATGTTAACAATGTTTGACAGTAGGTCTAACGAAAACTATTTTATTTTTTTACATAATTGGAAATCTTACACAGGAAATATATTTCCTGTGTAAGAGTAAACATGAAACTTTGACATTTGCCCATTTGGCAAAACGTGTCCAATGTTAATCCGAATTAAGCCTATCTGTCCGCGGTTTGAATATAGGATTCGGCCATTATAGGGTTCGGCCGTTAGTGGATAGTTAGTTAGAACTATTGAGTGTTTAGACCGGAATTTAAAAAACAATATTGCCTGGGTTTAGAAAAACTCTCAATAGTTATAGATATCGTAAATTAACATTATTAAAACGCTTATCCTTTATAACTTTAACAGTGTACAGAAAATCAACACAACATTGCATAGTTACACACACGCATATACCAATTTCCGTTGATAATCCCGGATAAATAGTCCCGGTTCCCGGAACGCCAAAGGCCTACTACACGCAGCATGCAAATGCATTAGTTTGCACGCCACGGGATCAAGTGTGGCCTCTTGATACCCATGTTCCGGTATCACAGTAGGGCGTTCCGAGAATATTAATCCCGGGATCCCGCGAATATCGCTAATCCTACGATATATCCCACTCAAAAGAACTGTTCACGCGTGCGATTTGCCGAATGCTTACGCGATATTGCGAGGTCGAAATTGAGCGATATTGGGTTGCTAAGGAGGTCGCTCGTATGCTTTTAGGGAATCTAGAATTAAAGGTTTAGATTTTAGGAAATTAGAATGAGGAAAGTTGAACGTAAAAAGTAACTATTTAAATGTAATATACGAGTTTCCTGCGATTCCATCTGCGTGGAATCCCTTGTTCCCTTGGGAACTATAAAATTTCTAGACACAAAGAGATCTTATCCAGGTGAGAGACTGTCTGTGTGCTAAATTTGATCTGACTCCGTTACGTTATTAATTAATGTATCATAGAAAGACAAACTTTAACTGACTTTTGAATTTATAATTATTTGAAGAAAAAGAAGAAAATGTGTTTAGAACCCTCAACGCCGTATTTGTTTAATAGTATAAATATATACATTTTAATATTATTATTATTGTAAATTACACTTTATTCGTTTAGAGTACCGTCCGTCTGTCACACTCGGAGCTGGCTGAAAATCAGCGCTGCAGGTGTCTGACACCTCAGCATTATGCCGAGCCAGTGCCCGATTCACTGCCACGAAGACACTCACTACTTACTTGTTTATTGGTGTTTTCTGTTTATACTTTATTCTTGTGTGTGTAGTGAATAAATGTATGTTTCTTTTCTTTCAACGCAAAAAGAAGGGTGTTATAAATTGAAATTTGGTATCGCAATCGCCATTATATGGCTGCATATTTCCATTTAATCATTTTGTGTCCGTAAATTAACGCCGTATATGGCTAGTATCGGATAGTGTGTCAACGTTCTTGTAGCGCTTATTAAATACCTATGTGTTACGTATTAGCTCTAGTACGAACATTTCAATACGCCATTTTCTTAAATATCCTTTACTACTCGAAAACGATACGAAAATCAACGTCAATGTCAACGTGCTAGCAAACTTTAGTACAGTGCGATAGCTCTTAGAAGGAGCTTCGGGTTTGTAATTGTCTATCACTCGCTCTCATACGCCCTTATTAAGAGCGAGTGAGAGAGAAGTACACACCCGAAGTACCTTCTAAGTGCTCATAGACTGTAACTATCTAAATACGGATACATGGGCGATAATTTAACGGTAACGTTAACTTGATTTAACAAAAACTTTGTAGTCAAGGTAATGACTGACTCCACATTTAACGCTCAAATTCCCCAAAATTATTTCATTCAAAAATGAAATAAGGGAGTAATTAGACTGTACCATTCCGCAGCTCGTCAGAGTTAATTATAAATTTATCGGCGGTAATTGGGGTGCGAATTTGTTTTCAGATACGAAACGGTCTTGATTATAATGGTGTTGTAATGAAAGTATAATTATTTTTCAGAATAATATTTGGTACGTTAACCAACAATATTAAAGTGGACTAACAACTCAAGATAAAGGAAAAGGAAATATAGAAAAAGTGGAGGGCTCAGCACTAAGACTAATAGAAATACTTAATAATGTTTTAACACAAACGTGTACCAGTAATTTCTTGATAAATTACAAAATGTAATTGGCCAAGGTGACCAATCAACTAGTTTAAATGATCGGTTGAAATGATATAGAAGCATGGGTGATAATTTAATTTGTCTTCATAAACAGTATGTCACCATTTATACACGTTCATTCAGCAAGAACGTCTATAATGAAAATGAAGCTATAACGACCTAAATCTATACACATGTATAAAACACTTTCTTGACGACTGGCTGATATGACAGACACTATCCCAAACATCAGCTCAAAGCGAGACGTTGAAAACTATTTTTTGATTTTTATTAGTAAGATACATTTTTCAGTAGACGGCGCAAAGGCGAGGGCGCCCGGCTATTGTTCCACATTAATTAAAAAAAAATTACAGTGCCAACACGAATCAGAGCTCACTTTTCGATGTCTCCCTTTAAGCCGATCCGGTGCCGAGCGGTTAGGCCGCTTGGTAGACGTCCGTTGTTTTCACCGGACAACGAACCGATTTTTTTGCCGGACTTGCGGTGTTGTATGGCTTACAATGGGTGTGTGTAGACGCACCGGATGATGGTCCGGCGACGGATTCACCGCCGCCTCCCCTCGACACGACGGACACAGGTCCGGCGTAAGAAAGAGCGGTTATCCATGCCAGTGTACTGGTGTATGTAGACACAATCGGACGTATCACCCGTTTTCTGTAAATTAATCGCCGTCTATTTGCGCTTTTAATTAAAGATGGGTGTTGACATTGAATTGTTGATAACATTAGATTAAAAAGATGAAAATTTTCTTTCTACATCCGAAAATAATTGTAAAATATTAGCTCATCTTGTTCCAACTCCTCAAAAGAGTATGAAATGAACTAAATTATTCCCTTTCCAATAATATAAGAAGCACCCATAATGATTTTTTACGTTCTTTTTGTTTCTTTTTGCTACTTCTTATACAAATAGTAGGCCAATATGAGTTTTTTCTTCTTATTGATCGACATTATCACACACGTGCACACTGAAACATGACGACCAGTTCAAAATTGAAGCATAGAGACTAACTAACACCCATCCGGTAAAAACATTACATGTCCACAAGGATATCCGTTTACTGACGCTCCGTTGTCCGGTGAAAACATCGGACGTCTACAAGCGGCCTAAGTGTTCGCCAACTTATCCGTTTAGCCTAAGGAATGAAAATCTAGCGGGAATATTTTTCGGGTAGGTACTTAAAAGGTGCACTAAGAAAGGCTTTTTACCCGACTGCGTCAGAAGGAGGGTTGTGTTTTTCGAGTGTATGTATGTATGTTTATTTCTTTGCCACGCTCTGAAGCCTAAACGGCTTTATGTAATTTAACATATCAGAGGTCTTGCTTGTTCGAGCGACATAGGCGATAATTTTTTATTCAAAATAATGAAAGGAGGCGTAAAATTTATATCAAAAAAGTTCAAAGCTGGGTTTTTATTACACTTATTTGAAAATCTAACCCCAATAAGCAGAATAAGGGTGAGTAGCGGGAAACTAATACTATAAGTACAAAGTCGCGGTCGTCCTCTAACAAAAAACCACCCATTATAAACTCGGCTTATATCTCTTTGATCTTAGCTAAAAAAACACAATAGCCCCAAGTAATCCGCCCGGTGTAATATATCAAAGCGCATGCATCTCGTTACCCCCTCGCCATTATGGCGTAAAAAGGTTTCTGGTTTAATCAGCTCACGCTGCCTACCTCTTATTGACCCTCGTTGTAATGAAGGGCGCGTTTCCGTGGCCTGCGGTGTCGCCCAGGGCTCGTAGCTCGGTCGTCCGTTATAGCTTTAGTAAATGACCACAGAAAATTAATTTAGTGTTCTTTTACTTGATTTAGTGTTCGATTGACGAAAGAGATATACAGAGCCAGAGAGGTGGAAGGCGCCGCCCTAGGCGTAGGTACTTTTTTGAATCAAATCGGAGAAATACTGGAAAAGTGCCAAATCGAAACCGACGTGCATGCATAACTCGATGTATGAACGTGAAAGAAGCAAAAGAGATTTTGTCAGGATAGTAGCAGGTGGAAAGAAGTGGTTTCTGCCTACCCCTCTAGGAAACAGGCCTGATTTAATGTTTATACAGTCAATAAAATTGATTCCTAGACCACTTTGGCCTTTGTCAAAGTGACACTGTAAATAAAATCACAAGAAGTTTCTTACTATTTGATTGATTACGTCACTTTGACGTAGTCCAAAGAGGTCTAGGAAAATGTCATTTGTTTTACTATTTCTTATTAAATTGCTTTTCATCGTCATTGTGATTAATTTGGTCAGGCTAAAACTACGTGCACTGTGGGGTAAAGGACTTAAGGATCGTCACATTAACGGTCATATTATTATCTTGGTTCAGATTCAGATACGTCAAAGTAAACGTCAACCAATAGAAAACTGTAATTTCGGACGCAATTCGAGACGAGCATCACAGGCAAGATCATTTTATGAATACGGCCTTAAGTGTCCTTCCGCTGCCCGCATCTTTCCTTCTCCTTTCTCTACATTAAGTGCCTGTGCGTGCAACTGTAGGTATATTTACTAATGTTTGTAACCACAATGTTTTTGTAAGGATGAAGTTATTTAAGCATTAGGTATCGGTGAAGTTTTGGTACATTTATTCTTCACCAGATCTCCTATCCACCATATACATTTTACTATGACTGATGATACCATACTACCAAAGAAGGCGACTAACTGCATATAGTGATAGTAAAATCATTTTAATTATAATGTGGTTACTAATAGAGTATACTCGCAGAATGTTTAGACTACAATATGGCGTTTAGCCCCTTTCTTTGGTACTACCACCGGCAGTTTGTTGCATGAAATTGTGACTTTATTAAAACGATGTATGGTATTGAATTTTGGGTGTGGCAGGACAAGCATGAAAGACGTGTAATGCAGTCGAAATGCGCTCTTTGCGTATTTAGTATGTGTGGAGTGAAACTGATGGATAGAATAAGGAATGAAAAAGTCAGAGAGAAATGTGGACTAAAAGAAGATGTAGTGACTAAGATTCAAAAGGGCTTGCATCGATGGTTCGGTCATTTAGAAAGGATGGATGAAAATAAGTAGGCAGGGTCCGCCGTAGACGTACTTTTTCGAATCAAATCGGAGTAATACTGGAAAAGGGCCGAATCTTAAGTACCCGAAACCGACGTGCGTGCATGACTCGATGTGAGAATGTGGAAGAAGCGAAAGAGATTTGTCAGGATCGTAGCAGGTGGAAAGAAGTGGTCTCTGCCTGCCCCTCTGGGAAACAGGCGTGATTTAATGTATGTATGTATATACGATAATGGAAATTGACTTGGTCAAGGAACACAGTATTTCTGAATGCTTTCAATGGGACAGAAATATCATTAGAATACAATAAGCAAGATATTTTATACAGACAAAATGGTAATAACGAGTGAATTTGGTGGATATTTCACGCTTTGCATATAATTATCACAGCCCCGGCAGCCTGTTTAAATACCTAAATGAGATAAGGTAAACACGACCCGGTCTATATTTGGTGTGTTGGATGAGTAAACTTGTGTGTGTGGTGCAGGTCACAAGCTCACACACAACCATTAATTGATTTAGATTTTTGAAAGTGTACACCCATTATACAACCGTGATTCAATATGCGTAACGTGTTTATTATACGGCCAATATTCAAACAATAATTCATTAATTTTCATCGTCATTTTTAGTTTTTTAAAATCTGGTTCTGGTGCGTTCAATTATTTTAATTTGCATTTAGGTACTTTGGAGTTATTTTGACAAATATGTACTATCGAAGATTTAATTCTTCTGTTACTTTATCTAAATAATACCTTATTATATTTTAACCGTAAACTTTTTTTAACGTACGTATTTTATACGTAACTTTTTTTATATTTCATCACCTGTAACATAAGTTTAAATATCGGTCTTTGCGTACCCTTTTTCTTGATATACTATCTAACTGGAATTATTTTTCGTGAGATTTTTCGTGACTTCCTACCCAGTCGACCTTTCTTACATTAGTCCTCAAAAATACCTTTATTACCTTAAAAAAAAGAATTGCATAATGCTATTTATTATGCAACTAATATTTTATATTACTCCAAACGTTTATTCCTTGGTACACCCAAGTAATTGATCCGGTATCAGGGGATCGTGACGCCGAATAATTAATTTTATTTGATACCTTCGGTAAATACGGCGTATGTGGCAATTAGAATAAGAGGGCGTGGCGGGACGTTACAGAAATAGATTTTTTGCAAATAAAAATACGGACAAATTATTATGAATATCATATGCACAAATGCAAAAACTGGCATAATCATAATTAAGTTAGGCTTTCTTTTTTTTTTACTAAAACATTAAGCACAATTAAAATAAATTCAGGCATGTTACTTATTGTGCCGTAGAACTTTGCAATGCAAGTTGTGGAACATTCTCTAATAAACTAGGTACATACTTAGAACTCATACAAAATGTTCGGAATATTCTTGAAAAATAGCGGGTTTTTTTTAAAGTTTGAGAAGATTCTTGTAAGTATTTCTAGGCATGTCTAGATATAAAAAGTAAATGTAACTTAAAATTATGTCTTATTTATCAGGACAATAAAAGAGAATGGTTAGAAATGTTGATAATTATTTAGAAAGCTAGGTAGTTTATTATACAAATCGCAGCCAATTACTAAGTAACTATACTCTAGGACAAATTTATAGGAAAGCAAAAAAATAACAACCTAATTAAAAAAAAAATGTCGTGTAAGTTTCTGTAACAAAATTTGCTATTTAATTTGTAAAGTTAAATGTTCAATTTAACGATTTTAAAACATCTCTCCTTAATCATGTGTAACCCATAATTAGTAAACGGAGATAAAAATATGGCAAAATTAATCGCTGGCCAAACTAAATATGTCCTCGGGGTGTTGGGATTCGAGAGAAATCATTAACTCAACATGAACAGTAAATATTTGGAATCACCTTAATTGACTGATCATTTCTAAGTATTATGAAACACACACTGTTTCATAATGTTTACCATGTTTCATATTACTTAGAAATACTTAATGAATCAGGCTCCGATTTTATTTTTAATTTGTACCTATAATGAGACAATGATGATGGCTAGAGACGGCGCAGGACCGGGACAAGTGGCGCAATCTCGTGTCGGAGGCCAAGACTCACTTTGGGTCCTTGAGCCGTAGCAATAAGTAAGTAAGTAAGTATAATGAGAAATACTGTTAAGTTAAGACCGGCCAGGGGCCCTAATATGGCTCCGTTTATTGCGCGACAAAGTTTGGATAAGGTATCTGTCACTGTCTGACACGTAAATAAGTACGAGAGTGACGGATGATTTATCCACATTTATCACGTGATATAGACGCAGCCATACTACGATCTCAGGATACTCAGCCTTTATTGTTTTTTACGTCTTTATTGTTTATTTACTTGACAGCCTAAAAAATCTAATTCATAAAATAACAAATTGAAACTAGAAGTAAAACTACATTTGACGACGCGCTGGCCTAGTGGTCCGGGGTTCGAACCCCGGTAAGGGCAGATATTTATGTGATGAGCGCAAATATTTGTTCCTGAGTCATAGATGTTTTCTATGTATTTAAGTACCTATATATTTCTCTATGTAAGTATTTATATGGTTGTCTAATGTCTAGTACCCATAGTACAAGCCTAGAGCTTAGTTTGGGACTAGGTCAATGGGTGTAAGATTGTCCCCTTGTATTTATTATTATTTATTATCAGATCTAGCCTAGGATACAAAACTAAGCTAAATCTAAAAATAGCCCCTGCGGCTTTGTCCCAAAGTTGTTGGAAACATGTCCCCGCTGAATTGCTAAACTTAAACGTTGAGCGAGTAAACTACCAGCTCTTTGGTCTGCTGTGACATCTTTAAACCTCTTAAATTTTCATTTTCAATTAACATCTGTTTGACCTTATGGCCAGCCAGTTCGGAGCAGACCCCTTACAGGTTCTGAACTCCTGGTAATAGGATGACTAAACACCCTCATCTGAATGATTGTTGAATTAGAACAGCTTGACAAACTGGGTAGTGATTCTCTCAACAACGACGGTCGGACGGACGAACGAGTGAATGTCTAAGCGGCGAGTTTAAGTAGGCTCGTCAGTGCGAATAAAACATATTTTAGCGCGTGTATTTTCAATTTAGCTGCATGGTTTCTGCCGATGGATCGAACGTATGCTGCTTTATTGAAAACGCACGCGCTAAAATGTATTTTGTTCGCTCTGGCGGGACTACTTAAACTCGCCGCTGCGATTTCGTTCGTTCGTCCGACCGTCCGTTGTTTTTGAGAGAATAACACCCCTGGATTCTTTCAAGGAGACTTGACTTGAATTTTCTTTTAAGAGGCATATAACAGTAGCGCCCCACGAACCAAGGGTCCACCAAAGTTGGTTTTTTAATAAGTCAAAAAGACATTTTTTATTTAAAAGTGCCTGATTTTAAAAGTGGCCTGAAATCGCAATTTTCATCTTTATTCTTATGATATAAGGATTCATCACCACACGCCGTAAAATTTATTAATTTCTATGACAACATCCTAATAAGCAACATGGTCATGTCAGCAAAATGCCGCTAGCGGTTCCTTATTGTTAAGTATTCTTTATTAAGATTCTCTATTATGATCGCAGAAAAATACCTAGTACGGTTTCCCATTAAACTCCAACACTGGTAGAATTCTGTATTTTTTAAAATTGACTTATCCATATTTTTATAACGGTTTTTTTTTAGTGATCTATTTAATTTAAAACTTAAATATTCGGTAAAACATATTTAGCCAAGCATTACTCAATTGGTCCCTGGGATGTGATTCTCGCGTATCACTTTCAGCTCGACGCAACTAATATTAACCGGCAAGTTTAAATTGTCCCGTCAGAGCGTACAAAACACTTTTGAGCGCGAGCATTCTCAAGTAGGCAGCTTTATACAATATAGAGCTCGACTCATCTATCTGCTAATCTTAAATTACAGATGTAGTTAATAGTTATACGACATAGTATTTAGGCGGAAAAAAACGTATTTATCTTGCTTTCTTAGTCAGTTTTAACAAATGATATTATGTTCATTAATTACTTACCCTAAAAATAATTTTGATTTCACCTCATACATTTATTTTAGCCGTGGATCAACTAACCACGGAAAATGTATAATAAATACTTACGTACGTCACCCTACGTATTAGTTATCTACGCAAAAGGTAACCATAACGTCAACAATACAAATACGATACAGAAGTAAGATGAACTGAAACAAGGTAGAATACATGCCCTTGACAAAAATATAATAATTACCCTTATTGAAAAACCCGTGTGGTTGCCGGGTTAGAATAGTACCACTCTATGTCTTCCCGTGGATGTCGCAAGAGGCGTCTAAGGGAATAAGGGCTGTTAGTACTGTTAGGCGATGGGTTTGCAACCTGTCACTAATACACTGGTAAAAATCTTAGGCTAATACATACATGCATAAATTTACGCCTTTATTCCCAGAGTGGGGTAGGCAGAGCTACAGAATTTCCAACAACTATAAAAACTTTTTGATTATTCTGTAACCACATTTTGCACACTTAGGCGAAGATGTTTACCAGTGTATTAGTGACAGGTTGCAAGCCCATCGCCTAACAGTACTACACGCCATTATTACCTTAGTCGGCTTTTACGACATTCACGGAAAGATACGGAGTGGCACTATTTCTAATCCGGCTACCACACAGTTTAATAATTGTGCAAAATGTTCTTAGGCTAATAATTGTGCAAAATGTGGTTACAGAATTATCAACAAGTTTTTAGAGCTACCTCACTTTGGGAAGAAAAGCGTGAGTTTATGTCCATATGTATGTGTTATTAAAAAATCTGATAATTACTCTGCTGTAATAAAGTGAAATCCAATTAAATGTAATGTAACATTTCCGACCGCAGCCGCAGCAAGGTTCACACATCGTTCAACTTATTCGACGGCCATCGATCAGCGCTGACGCCGCAATTGCTACCAATAATTAACCAACACCATGCCATAGTGAGCGGGGAAACAGTAAATAAATGCGGGTGGTAGGACCTTGTGCAGGGTCCGTCCGGATCGCTACCACCATCTTATCCATTAACCTACCGCCAAATAGCAGTGTTCGCATTGTCGTGTTCCGGTTTGGGGATAAGACAGCCGGTGAAATGACTAGCATAGAGGCATTCCATCTTAGTCCTCAGGGTTGGCAACGCATTTGCAGTCTTAGGATTGCATTGCAGTCTTGTGAATGCGAATGTCTATGGGTCACAGTTTCCACTTACCATCAGGTGGCCTGTGTGCTCGTTTGTCTTCTCTATGCCATAAAAAAAAGTTATACACTTTTTTATACCGACTAATGTTGCATACATACATACATAAACTCACGCCTTCATTCCCGGGTGGGAAAAGCTACAGAATTACCAACAACTCTAAAAACTTGTTGATAATTCTGTAACCACATTTTGCACAATCAGGCTAAGATGTTTACCAGCGTATTAGTGACAGGTTACAAGCCCATCGCCTAACAGTACTACAAGCCTTTATTCCCTTAGTCGCCTCTTGCGACATCCACGGGAAGACATGGAGTGATACTATTCTAACCCGGCAACCACACGAGTTTTTCAATAAGGTTAATGTTTTTGACAAGGGCATGTATTCTACCTTGTTTCAGTTCATCTTCCTTCTGTATCGTATTTGTATTATGGACGTTCAACGCCTAACAATACTGCAAGCCTTTATTCCCGTAGCTTAACTAATGTTGTTCAATTGAAAAGCTCTTAAAGAATGATTTACGAACATTCAGATAGCATTGTCTGACAGATTAAAATTTGGTTCAATCCCTTTCTTTCATATGAGGAGAAAATTAGACTGATAAGTTTATCTGACAGATATATTTATAACGGGGTTGGATTAATTGAAATGTAGTTATTGTAACGTACGTACCTACATAATATATAAAGCATGCTACACATCCTCACACTTTTAACTGCACAGTCGAACTGTTCAGTTGAAACGTTTCACTAAATAAAACTGTACAGTCGAAACTGTGCAGTTATAACTGATAGTATATAGCCCGCTTAAAAAGGTTTAAATGTACCCACCCGAAAAAAACGCAAATAACTGTCAATCTGAAAAACGATTTACTTGCTTACTTGTAATACATTATCTTAATTTGTTCAGCAAATATTAACTAATCGCTCTAAGACTTACATTGTGATGAAAAAATATAGGTAAAACTGTTTTATTTTTGACAAAAGAAATGACACAGGCACCAGCGGAGATAGTAAGAATAAATACTTTATGTTTTTCATCACCCTTTTTTATTGAGAATGATTTTTCAAATCGGCCCAGTGTTTTTTGAGTAATCGCGTAACCAACCTACGAATAAAACATACAGTAGAATCGAGAAGCTCCTCCTTTTTTGGAGTCGGTTAAAAATAAACTTAAAACTAAGTCATATCAAAAGATTTTTATAACAACTTACCGTTATCTTTAAATCCCTTTTACTTCAAGAAAAACATCAACTTTTCACAATCGTTGATAATTAATTTAACAATGTACTCCGCAAAAATACAACCGCATCCTTTCGGCATAATCAGACAAATTGAAATAAGCGCCCTCTATTATTAAGTTCCTGTACTACAACTGTGTGACCAACAATACGACGGTATATTGTTAACTCAGCCGCAGATGGGCTTTATAATTTGTTCGGCATTACGTTTGCGGAGCCTCGTATTAGCGAGCCCACTGCACCGGAATCTGATTTACCTCCGTTATATCCGCCAAGTGTGCAAAGCGCAGTAAAGGCGTAACAGTAGTTTGCGGATGGTAACAGGGTGTTTCCTTTCCAGAGGTTAAAGGTAAATAAGTGAGTAGCTGGAAACTTATTCTATGCGTACAAAGTCGCGGGCGTCCTCTAGTCAGCTGATAATAATATGCTAATTAGGTACTTGTCATTGAAATTTGCCTTGGAATATCCGAGTTTCGGTTTGCAGCTTGCTGTCAAAATGATACATTCGTCTTAAATATGTACCTATAGTCACTACGCGTTAAGAATGCAGTAAATCATTAATCATTAGTGCAGGGTAAAATGAAAACGAATTATTTTTTAAAACATTAAGTTCAATGATTAAGAAATAACGTAATTCTGAATGAATTGGTTAGTCGGCGTGTCTAGGCCGGTGGACAGCGAGAATTTACTGCATTCTTAACGGGAATGGACTATAGTTTCGGACAGTGTTGGTCCCGTTTGTTAAGGTGATCCCTTACCACAACTATAAAAATCGTATAATACCTACATGTTTTGTACCATATGATTTCATTATTTTATTAATCATCTAAGTATTTTTAAACCTATTCAGATTTGAATTGAAAGAATTTGCATAATCGACATAGCTCTTGCCCCGACTTACACACACAGGATTTCATCCCAGAATTATGATACGCGTAGATCCAGTAGTTGCTTTTCATTTTAATGTGTGTGTTGTGTATGTGTGATGTGATGTGTGTGTTTGATGTGTGTGTGTTAGCTATGAATATTTATTTAAAGGTATCCTTTGCACTTATTAAGTTTATGTATTTCTATGTATAAATAATGTTTGTCTTTGCCTAGTAACTATTATAAATTATAGTTTGGGACTGGATCAAATTAAATATGAGGTTTATCTCTGATATTTATTTAATAACATAATCTTCTTCAACATTGAACACATTTGTAGGAATCACTTTAAAAGTAAGTCAGTCTTCGCGTAAAAAAAAAAATATCTCTTACTGTTCGCCGTTTCAACTGCGGCAAAGAGTGGTATATAAAAGTAAGTAATAAATTGCGCGGAACCCTGTCGTCCGCAGACAACTCCGCACCCAGCACCTCTGGAAATCCTATAACATGTTCTTCCATTCACACCCCACGTGCTAGTGAGGGACGGCACTAGTTCACTATGATGAGCGGAAATTTGAGGAGGAAGTTACGAACCGGCGGATTTTCTGGATGAAGAATTTTGTATCTCAGTATTAAAGTGTGTTCGAAACGCTTAAGTCTAGCCATTTGAAATAATTTAGTACGACTAGTTTGAGTTCTGTCTTTTAGAAGATTATTACGGAACCGAATAACATCTGGAGCCTTATATTGGGATAGACCAAAAAAAAAAACTTTTTACATTATATTTCGAAAGAATAGGCAATTTTAAGAGACCAATTTCGTTAATTTTGTATTTGACCCAATAGTTTTGTTTAAAAAAATATCTTTATTTATTTAGCAGACATTTTATGGATGACATGATTATTTTAAATTTGGGATGGTATTTTCTAGCAAATTACAACATCGAATCGATGTCTAATGATAAAAAGTGTTTGTAATCGTGTATTAAAACATACTATTTCAAGTGGGTTTGGACTCACCCGTAAGATACTCCTAGAAACCCTTCAAGCCGAAAACGTAAGTCAAAGTAAGGTTAAATGAACTTTGCAGAGAATAATATAAATAAATGCAGAACGGCTTTAAAACCCTATTCCTCGGAATGGTTTTCAAATTAGATTTATTGTAAAAATATGAACAATCCCAATTAACCCGGAAGGAGGTTAATGTTTATCACGAGTATTGTATGTAGGTATGTCCGTCACATTGTGACCTCCTTTTGAAGATTGGGATGTCGTAAGATTTGTCTTGGATGTGGGAGTTACATAGGCTAAGTGATAAAAATAATGACATTAAAAAAATAACATTATGTTGACGATTGTATACAAAATGGGTTTTGTTCAAGCTGGCTTTCTATTAGTTATTACTTATTTTTATCGTATCGTCAACGTTATAACAGCTCTTATTAACTTGACAGTAAAGTTTAAACAATACAATAGCAATAGGTGTAAAAACGTGTTAATATTGTAACTATTGTTTATGTTCATTTGAATTATGAACTTTTTATACGTTTCTTATACTATCACGATACCTACTATCAGAAGCAGAATCAACATGTGGTATAGGTAAAAAAACATATGTATTTGAAATTTGACGTAAATTCCATACTAATTTTGTACACAACTACATGCAAGATGTCCTTTACTCAAGTTTTTCACCTATACGCTACTGCAATAATATAATGGAACATATAAAACACAGGCTAAATTCTAAATCTATATCAATGTGGCATGTGCATGTACTTGTTTAGTTT
The DNA here is from genome assembly GCA_963966035.1 of Acleris laterana. Lineage (NCBI taxonomy): Eukaryota > Metazoa > Arthropoda > Insecta > Lepidoptera > Tortricidae > Acleris > Acleris laterana. The sequence continues at coordinate 17,633,032 of OZ014442.1, forward strand.
CTTCAAGTTATTCTAAAAGCTTCTGCCACTTTTTAAGTAAAAACCTTCGTAGTGAGCAAAGCCGATACTCCCTCAGCAATAGGTCTCATTATCCTTTGAATGTTGCACCTTTAAGTATTTACCGCCATTAGCGCTAGGTTTAAAAAAAGTCACTTTTAAGTGGAAATCGGTCCTATTTGACATCACACGTGCATCGTTCCTAAAGTTGCTTCAATCTTGCTTTATTGTATTATTAGCTGTGCTGTTGCACTGTCTACGTAGAAGTCGTTTGTCGCTACTGGAACGAAGTACCCTACGTTCTTCTTTGGGGTTTTATTTTCCATACCAAATTTCATCGCATGGATTAGCCGTGAAAACGTTACAAACAGTCAAACACATTTATAATGTTAGTATGGATGTATGTTGTTTTGCAGACGTTGCAGTGTGTCTTTATCGAATAAATGTTATAAGTTTAAGCCTGATTGCACCGGTCGCATCACCAAAATTGCACACATTGTTTGACTAGGTGCCATACTGGATGGATACCATAAACCACTTAATTTGAAACTTCGAGTACCGAGTCCCTGTCACTCGTCACTGGAGACTAAATCAAGAGAAAGGGATAGAGCTAGCGTAACTTAACACTTCCATTTTCAAAGTACAGCCTCTGTTAGCGGCCTCGTGGTTGACCAAGCCAAACGTGGTGAGATGATTTGAATGCATTTCGAATGTAAAGATAGACAGAGTAAGCAGCAGAATAAAAGGCCTTTGAACTAAAGTCTATGTGCTTAGGTATTTAAAAAAATGTAAACCATCTAAACCACGTGAGATTGTTAAACAGCCAATCAAAACTGTTTTATTGCACTTTGACGTATCAGGGTTCTGCTTCTATTGGCTGATGAACCGATATCACGTGGTAGTTTTGTTTACATTTTTAATACCTAAAAGTATTGACTATACAGTGAGACATTATTATAGGCTAACCTCCTGAGGTTTCTTTACTAATGGTAGTACATAATACGGCCATTAAAATAAAGATCTAGTGCTAAGGAAGTAAAGTGTAATTCTTTTGTTTTTATGACTAACGATCAAAGTACAAAATGTGGTATGGTGGTCCTTAGGAGGTTAAAAAAGTATTTAAAACAACATACATTATTATTATAAGTATGCTCTATAACCCACTACCTGATCTAAACTCACGTTTTAATAAAAAACATTTCGCTCTCTGAAAAAGTTTGCAAACAATTTCCAAGCTGGCGGCCAATATTCTCCACTCTTTTAAACATATTGTTCTTTCCCAACGTTGAAAAACAAAACAAACAGCCGTAGACAGTGCGTAGTGGAGCCGCAGCAGATTTCTCCAAAGAAGATTGCGAAGAACTTTAAAATGGCGCCTCGTTTGTAGACTTTATGTTCGCATTACTTCCCGTTTACTTGTTTCTTGCTGGCCGCTTGTTTGTGACACGGGAAAGTAACGTTCCGTGGAAATGTTAGCAAATTGGAAAGGAATTGGAAATGTCCTTGTTGTTTGTGACTGTTTTTATCCATAGTAAGTAGTATAAAAACGTAATACTAATAAATAATAATAATAATTTCGTTTATTAAAAGAAACAACTGCGTCACAGTAGTGGTGTGTTTGTGTGTGTGTGTGTCTGTGTGGTTGCGTGCGTATGTGTGTGTGTGGGAGTGAGTGAATGTGAGTGTGAGTGTGAGTGATACTTTATAATTATTTCAATTACTTATAATTTAATGTGTGCTACTTATAATGAGGTTCGTTGCTATGTATCCCTCGTAAAAAAAATATTACAAAATGCGTATTTGATAAGACTATTTAAAATATAGTTAAATAATTACGTGTGTTGTCATTACGTTGCGAGTTGTCTGTTACCACTGGTAACTAGTGGGAATTAAATTTCCCAGCTGTTACCACTAAACTATTGGTAGTAACAACTGGGATTTTTTTTCCCAGTTGTTACCACCAATTTCTTCAGTGGTAAGAGATTTGGTGGTAACTACTGGGATTTTCCCTCTTGTTACCACCGACTACTTTAGTGTTAACAGGTGGGAATGACCTGTAGAATCAATGATAACATCAGTATTAATTCTAGAGTACATCAAACACCGAATTTCCGGGAAACTCATTTACAAGGGAATCACTCGAATCGTGTGTTTGAGCATTGATGTCCGAGGGGCTATTCTCATAGCCAAAGCGAGAGCAGGACAGAGAACAGCGAAACGTATCGATAATATTGCAGCAAATAAACACTTTGTATCTGATTCAAACATGATGTTGATATTGTGTAATTGGTTTAAGGTGTGTACATTTAAAATAACTGAATCAATATCAGTTCGATGCCACAAACAGACACACATATACACAAAACACACATATACAGATAGACACGATAAACAAATAACAAGCTTCTTTTTTGTCGGGGGTTAATAACAACAGTAACATTACAAAGCAGGGTGGGCTAAATACATACATACATACATAAGCTGACGCCTTCGTTCTCAGAAAGGGGTAGGCAGAGCTACAGAATTACTTACAACTATAAAAACTTGGCTTGGCTTGGCTTGCCTTGACTTGGCTTGGCTTGGCTTGGCTTGGCTTGGCTTGGCTTGGCTTGGCTTGGCTTGGCTTGGCTTGGCTTGGCTTGGCTTGGCTTGGCTTGGCTTGGCTTGGCTTGGACGGTAGGCTAATTGACCTCTATGACCAATGAGGACAAGCGGTATTGTCACCGGATAGGTAATTCTAAGTTGTGGCAGGTATTTCGAAATCTTTTTGTGAAAATAGTTACCGCCATGCAAAGATAGCGGTGTTTCAAAGAAATTATGCTAACGTCGTATATTTAGGCGTCCCGATGTTCCAGATTTTTTTAATATTTTTGACAGTTATTTGAGGTTTCCCGCCATACAAAATCATTGTAGAATTAAAAAGGATATTCAATATTACGTATTAGAGCTTCTAGGCCAGTGTTCATACATTTATGCCTATTCTCCTTTAAAATTGACGTTGCAAAATTAAACTATGAGCTGGTTGGCTCAACATTTACTCAGTTTTCCATAGGTATGGTTATAAGACGTCAAAACTAGCCAAGTCTCGGGCAAAGAAAAGGAGCCATATGCTTTTTAAAACTATCTTTAATTGTTTTTCGGCATCTGAGGTAACAGATATAGGGTAAAGTCACCAGTGGTCAGCCAGAGACCAGTAGTCGACCTTATATGAGTGCGAAGAGTGGGAAATATATATTTAGTACTCTTCCCACTCATACAAAGTATAGGCAGGGGCTGACTACAGGTGTTTGGCTGACCACTGGTGACTTTACCCTATTATGTGACTGTAGCTTCGTCTCTTTCACTGTCCGGGACTTGACAGGAATTAGAGTTTAAATTTCGAGCTCTGGGGAGGTTATTATGACATAGCTATGCAGTTTATTTAACGGCGAGCGTAAAGGACAGCTATAGCAGTTATATAGCTCTGTCCTTTTCTCTCACCGTAAACTGTACCATGTAGACAACGTCATCGTATTGTCAGAGAATACAACCACACCCTACTCGATGACATTAGTCGAGTCGTTAACACTTTCAGTGCTGACCCGATTTCTGGTTCGTTTTGGATGGAAATCAGGCAGCCTAGCACGGGTTAATGTTTTAGCGGTTTACGCTCTATTGTGTGCTCAGTTGGTGATTTGGTAAATAGGATATATGCTTGTTTTAGGGCACAATAGTGTAACAAGGAACGATTACACAAGTGATTAATGTATTTACTTGAGTTGGATTGTATTTTATGTTAATTGGCTGAAAACACAAATTGTGTAATATGTATTTAAAATTACTTGGATTTTCGCTTAAATTATCGTCGAAATGTGGGTGCCGATTGGTAACTAACTAATTGGCAGCCAAATTTCGTCGATCACTCATAGGTAAATCTTTATAATGCACCAGAGTAGCCTGTAGGTATATTTCTATCTCCATGCAATAATAGTCCAATTAAGCAATCAAACTCTTCAAGGCTCATATTAAAATGTAATCCGCTGTTAAAAAAATGAATCGAAGCGATCCAATTTCACCAAGTGTTAACAGTCTCGTCAATAGTTGTCAAGCGTGACGTATAGATGGCGCTGGCCATTCACTGTAAATTATGGCTCTGTGGCTGATTCGTTTCACTGAGGCCCATGCCATTATTTGTTTGGTAAAGTATGGTAGTAATAATACGTTGCTGAAGCTTATAATTTTAACAACAATGATAGAACTAATTTACACGAAGCTACAAGAAGCGAATAGTAGGTACATTTTTTCTGTCTGTTCGCGTCATTTGATGATTCCCGGACGTAACGTTCGTATCTGTCTATAGCGTATACCTATTACTATTATTTTAAAGAGGTATAGTTTTGTTTTCCCGAAAGAAAAAAATGGATGAGAAGCTTTATTAGCCCTCACTGACATAACTAGACCGTTTTTTTTTTAATCGGAGGGCGGATCGCTGCTTCAGATATAAAATTAGTTATTCAATAATAATATGGAAATTAATAAGAATCACCCACTTTGTTCAGTTAGGTAATTGCGAAGACTTGTGACTTGTTGACACTTTTTTTACATGACAACATTGGCGAACGAGTTTAAAAATAAACGATAACATGCGTCAAAAGCAGTATGGTTTCACCGAGCAAAATAGAGCCCAGTTTTTGAGCATACACCTAAAATTTAGTGTAAGTAGTATGGGTGTATGTACTCATAAAAAATACCTATCATTTAAATATCAAGTTTTGGGATTGCAGTGTACCTATATTGACAAGAGCATTTTAAAACTCTGGTACGAGCGCATAATATAGTGTTTTTTTTAAATAAAATTGTAAACTAATTGACATAAGCGAGCTATTAAACCTAATCAATGCGTTATTCCTGAAATGATGCAAGTACTTTCTCAAAACAATTGTGCATTTTATAAAACACCGAAGATTCTATGCATAACAAAGTACCAAGACGCATACAAATATGAGACTTATGTAAAATATCGCAGGCTTTCTTGGTTTAATAGAACGTCCCGGGATATTTACAGACAGCGGCGCGTTCGTTATAAATTATTCAATATCCCCATTTTAGAATAGTTTGATCAGTGACTTTGTGAAGATCGAAATAGAATTTTGAGCGAGCTAAGCGGTTATTAAATTATGTTCATAGCTGAGGCTTGCTAGGGCATGTTACGTATATGTAGTATGAATTGAACAGAACGGTTTAAAATGGGTTGAAGTTTAACACAACGTCCATGATATTTTACATTCTGAATTTTGAGTTCACGAGTTTTTTGTAGTTCGGTCCGCTCATTCAGAAATACCTGATTCTCAATAAAAAATACAAATAAAAACCGGTATGGAGCATGTTGCACCATGCTCAGTGTAGGGTTCCGAAGCCGTTACGACCAACACAAAAAACTAACTCAAAAAACATCATGTATGAACTAATTTTCTATTTAAAGTTTTTGATGATTTTTAGTAGGTGTCGCCTGTATCTCAGGAAATAATTAAGTCTACTTATTCGTGATAGTTTTCCTTTTAAATTCCTTATAATAGCATATTTTTCAGGTTTATAGTATTTGTAGTTTTGGCTGTAGGTGGGAGGGGGGACACACTTGACTCTAACAAACATTAGCGCTTTAAAGCTTTACATTTCATAAACGGATCCCTTAATCGAAAAGCCGTAATTTCCACCCAAAAGACCTATCCAACGACACCACACACTATGGGGTAGGTAGGTACACTAAAAATAAAACTTTTTTAATATTTTATTTTACCACTTTGTTGGCGTGACTAATATGTATATTCTTGCCAAATTAGAGCTTTCTAGCTTTAAGGGTCTCTAAGCTAGACTGCGGACGGACGGACGGACGGACGGACGGACATGGCGAAACTATAAGTTTGACTACGGAAACCTAAAAACGTTTTAAAATATTGGAATCCCATAACATTCAAATTAGGGTATTTACTAAACTACTTATTTGATAAATGCACAAATAAGAAGTTAAGTTACGTTAAGTTCCGTGGTTTTGCACCTTATTTACTATATTAACGTAGTATTGCACTATAAATTTACAAGCTGCCCGCACTTATTTGTCGTTCACACATCTCATACTAGCCTACTAGATTTTACACATACATACATACATACCTTCACGCCTGTCTCCCAATAGGGTAGGCAGAGATTATGGAACGCCAGGTGCACCGATCTAAACACACAGATTTAGATTTTAGTTTGAGACAATTTTAAATCCGCCCCTTTATTAATTTCTTAGCCCCGGCGATATTAGGCGAACCAAACGAATCCGTGTAAAACCCTAGTTTAAATCCGTGTTTAAGTCTAAACACGGGTACCCAAAATGTCTTAACAAAACCAGGACATGACCGCTAGCCTTAATAAATTGGTGTGACATTGCTCGCTGATATTTATTTTTTATTAATATGAGTCGTGTCTGCCACAATACAGACCGGGTGCTGAATGTGGTCACAAGTGGAACGCAGCAGGCTGCATGCTAGCAATAAATTTCCAGCTGCCAGCATGCCCGGCGCTAGTTAATGCTTTTAATGTATTATTTGCTGCAATATGATATTTTTGATTGTTGTGTTGGATGACATTACACAGTATATTGTTTTTGCTCCACGACATCCTAATTCACTATTTAGTTAATCGTACCGGTCGCGCCAAACTTCTATACCATCCGCATAATTAAGTGGCGAGTCGGGTCATAAATCATTGGAATCATGCTATGGAGTGGAACTCGCAAAAGTAGTGCAGTTAGTATTACGCATACAAAAGAAATGAAACTGACTTTTATTGCCGGGCTCTCGCCACTTAATTTTGAGCGTACTATACTATGCCACACATGAACACTTTGCAGTTCACATCAAACAAAAACTGACTGTACAGTGACCCTAACAAGATGCTAAGGCGGTAGGACCTGTGCAAGATCCGTTCGGATGGCTACCACCATCTTATCCTTGTGTTGTGTTCCGGTGTGAGGATAAGATAACTGTTGAAATTACCAACATAGAGGCATTCTATCTTAGGCCTCAAAATTGGCAACGCATTTGCTGTCTAGGATTGCAATCTATACATTGAAGCTTTCAGAATGCAAATGTTTGTGGGTAACACATTCTACTTACCATCAGGTGGCCTGTGTGCTCGTTTGTCTTCTCCGTGAAATAAAAATAAACCACTCGAACGTTATTGTTGTCGAGCATGTTGCATGTTGTTGTAGGATTGCGGATTGGCGTAAGCTACTAGAAGGACCATAGTTGATAGTTTTCGAACATCGTTTACGTTAGCATTAGCGTCTTGTGTAGGGCCCCGTACACGTCACATTGGCAACGGTGTACGTCAATCGACTGGCGAGGCGCGCCATTGTGTATTAAAAACACTATAGCTAAGTAAAATGTTAAAATTATGCTTCACAAAAAATATTTTTATTTTACAAACTAGCAACCCTCCCTCGCTTTGCTTCGGTTTATGTGAGTTTTCTGTAACACCCATGCATAAACTAGAATTGATTATACATAAAACCCTTCCGTGAAAATTATCTAACTGATGGTGAAAACTGCATCAAAATCCGTTGCGTAGTTTAGGAGGAGTTAGCAGATATACAGACAGAAAGACAAACCGATGCGGAAAACGACTTTGTTTTGTACTATGTACAGATAAATAATAATTAGAAAAGTAACTAAAAGTTTAATTTATACACTCGAAAAAATATGAGCCAAACAGATTTTCTTGACATAAAAAAAGATAAAAAAAGATAATAGCAGCAGCAAGTTCTTTAGTAATTCAACCTGCATCTTAGTTGATGTATCAAACATCTTACTAGGCTTGTATGGAATCAAGACGCCTATGAACAATAATCATAATCTTTCACTTAAATACTCTTTGTATCATTACATTCCCAATACGCCGCGCTAGTTCAATGACCTTTCTCCTACTCTACAATAAAATTCAAACAATATTATTATAATAAAAAAACCAAAACCCTTCACGGTCCAATGACGAATCAGCATTGACAATCGCCGCGTCTGCACCAATCGCAATCATCGACCGGATATTATAGCATATTCGCTTTTTAACAACTGCTGAAAATTGGGCTTTTCGGAAATTACTCCGTCAGATCGTATGCGAAACAAAAGCTTGACAATGGGAATCGTCCGTAAATTTTATGATGAACCAGCCAAGTGCGAGTCGGACTTGCGAAATGAGGGTTCCGTACCGTCCGGTTAGACTTGCTCGGTTTCTTTACGATTTGCACTATAATCTCACAAAATTTGAAGCTTGGTTGTAAAAACGATTTGACCATAGAACAAAAACAAAAAACGTTGAAAAAATATAATTATCTTTCTTGTTTAACCAAGGTTTGAATAAGTAATCTAAATATGAATATACATAAAAGAAGAAACTGACTGACTGACCGATCAACGTACGGCAAAAATCGCTCGACCTAGTGACAATTTAGAGGTATAAAAATCGTCTCCTAATGGAAATATAAGACAACTTCGATGCATAGCATTCAGGAGTTCTGGTGTCTTAGCCTTAAATGTTTTTACAATTTTTGCCGTAATAACACTTACTGGCCACACTCATAGACGTCAATTAAATGTAATGCTTGTTTAGTGACGTGTTGTCTAATTCTATAATATTGCTATAGCAAAGAAAGTGACAGCAGCAACTTTAATCAAGCATTAAATTTAATTAACGTCTCTGAGTGCGGCAGTAATTCTGTAAAAAATCAACCAACTATCTACTACAGGTCAACAGAGACAGCTTTTTAAAGTTACAATGGACGGAAGGACCGTCTCGTTTGGGTACGGAACCCTAAAATACGTGTTTTATGACGTCGTCACAACTCGTGATTGCTGTATTGGCCGGTAATACGTCATGTTACACGTGATTTATTAAAGTCGTTAGCGATAACGCGGATGGTCGTCGAGGTTGGCTGCAGAAAAGTATGTTTGTGGAGCGATTATTGAATCGTTTAGGGAAGGTTTGATCATAATATAAGAAAAATATTCGGACTTTTTATATAAGCGTAGTAAACAAATTACGTGAAAGTATTCTTCATGTTAGGAACCATTGGCTGTTGTGCGCACGTTACTTGCCTAGTTTCAATTTTAGGGTGGCATAAGCACATTGTTAGACGCCGCTCTTGATAGAATTATCATCGATGACGAATTAGAAAGAAACGTACTATTAAATTGATTTGATTGATAATTTAGGTCTATACAAAACTTCTTTTTTTCATGATTCCCGGATAGATCTTGAAGCGCTTGAAGTCTAGTGTTAGCTTAAGGAACATAATCCACCATGTGTTCATTGTAACTCCCATACGAAAATGATCAATCTACTTTAGTATTGATCGTGGATTTAGTCCTTTTTTTTAGCCCTCAGGGTTGGCAACGCATTTGCAGTCTTAGGATTGCATTGCAGTCTTGTGAGTGCGAATGTCTATGGGTCACAGTTTCCAATTACCATCAGGTGGCCTATGTGCTCGTTTGCCTTCTCTATGCCATAAAAAGAAAAAGAAAAGAAAGAAGTAGTTAAGTTTAGTATCAACACAGTATTTAAACTTGTTTACACATTGATAGCTTAGAGTTGCAGCTGAATTATACTTTCTGCATGTTATGCAGGTATAGATAGCGTATTATAATATCAAAACCGATCGCTCTCTGAAATTACTGTCATAAAAATGTAACTAGCTCTGTCACAGGCCTCGGTCTTTTTGGGCTGTTATAGCACACTAGTCTTAAAAAGTTTATCTGGATTGACATAATATATATTTATAAATTGTGAAACTTTAGTTGCATAAATAAATAAAAAACATCAAGCAGATGTTTAGTGCTCTCAAATATTCACTCTCGTTAATGTTAACATGTTGTTAATTTGTATCTAATTACCAATTACCTGCCTCTCTAGTCTATTCAACGTGTCGTAAACAGACATCCTTTAATAAGCTAAAATAATGCAAGCGCCGGAGTTCGGATCCCCTTGACTGCCATACATATCGTTGGTCATAATGTATTGTTAGTCATACTTTTTTTTGTCATAACTTCTTTCAGGCTGAAGTTACAGTTTTTGATAAACGTTTATCGTGTAGATTATTTAGGTTAGGTAAGGTTAGTTTTATAAAAATCCTGAAAAAATAACCGTCCTGAGAAAAGTACATTATGACTTGCAAAAATTATGACTTGAAATACATTATGACTAAAAATAATTATGGCAGTCAATAGAGACCCGCCGGAGTTACCGGGACCTATTTAGCCCTATAGTCATCGCCATGTTAGCTTTATTATTTTTATTAACTAACTGTACTGAGGGCCCAGACAAGATGCACTACGCTAGCTAGTGTTTCTCTTCGTTTAGTTTTTAAACCAATTGCGTCACTGGTAGATGACATGATACGAAAAGTCACGTGACGTGCCAGTGACGCGATTGGTTTGAAAACGAAACGTATAGAAACGATAGTTAGCGTAATGCATCTTGTCTGGGCCCTCTGATATTTAAAATTATATTGCATGAAATTAGTTAGATAAATGTCCAAACAACACTAGAAACCTAATGTGAAATTGAACATTAATCATAGCGAGTGTTTATTTTTTTAATTCTTAGCTAGTTCAATTACCGGGAAAAACCAAAAAAAAGTAGAAATCTTTGAATGCAGTGTTGTTTATTTTTCAAAATAAAGGAATGTCTCCTTTAAGTAAAATTAACTTAAGGATTTAAATTAGTTTTCCTCCAGGGCCCGATTTATTTTTCCACCCTGTATACATACATATAATAAATAAAAAATAAACTAACTGGTGACTGATCGATAATCACACAGCCGAAACCGCTAGAGTTAGAGAATTAAAAATTGAAAGGTATTCCTTGGATATCCTAGGGGTGCAGAAGGGATTTTTGGATATTCATCCCCCAATGGGATAAAATAGGGGAAATGGCGTAAAATACACATTCTTCGTGTAAAAAGTAGGGACTGCAAATAACCGCTTAAAACCGATTTCAACCGGTTATATTTTCATACAAAAACGTATAATATCCGGTTAAATTTCATTCCCTAGTATAAAGTCACGGGAGTTCTCTAGTATATTCATAAAATTCATTAATTTAATCTTGTTTAATTTGTTCTTAAGATTAGCATGAAACTCCACAGCATAATGGCTCTACCTTTTAATTATCTTTTCTTTGTCTTCCCGCCTTTGTTCAAAACTTCAATCCAAATCAATGACTTGGGATTAATGAAGCCAACTCTTCGGTAATCAAACTATAATCCAACCATTAGGGTTCCGTATTCAAAAGCGGTACTTTAAAAGCCATTATGTGTTTGATGTTATTTTGTAGTGACAAGACAGGAGCTGTCAGAATCAGCATCATCTTACCTCTTTCCCAAGAAATGGCGCTGGCACTGTTGTGTTTCGATTTAGGGATAAGACAACCAGTGAAATTACTAGCATGGAGTCTTAAGATTGCAGTCTTGGGTTTAGGATTAAGAGCAAGAAACAAAGTAGAATTATTAAAAAAACGATTTCTTAGGATTTATCTCACAGATGAAACATAACACACTTTTAGATAAGATAAATCGGTTTCCGAAAGAACTCTATAGAAATATAAAGAACTATTAATTCATCAATGTCCACATATTTCTCTTAAGATCAAAAACAGGTCACTCACTCAGTGCCCATAATCTTTTATTAAATGGATCTAACACGCCCAATATGAATCATGGGCTACACATTTCAAAACAACCTCTCCAACTCACCCAACAAACACCATAAAGCACAGGAAACCCTCAGGAAGCGGAACCCACAATATCCTGCCACCTCGCGCTCCTCATATCTCTGCTCATACAAAATCAAAGTTGAAAGACTTAGTGGGAATAGTTGGAAAGTTTCGAGTATAAAACTAATCGTCTGCAAAATTGTCTGGCCGTCCTTTGTGAAGCGGGATTTTAAAACTTTACTCATAACATAAAGCTGTTGTAAAGCTATGAATATCTGTGGTACATCGTTTTCTTCGTGTTTTAGTTTTTGCATAAAATGGTAGAGCATGTGCTGAACTTTGGGGAAATGTTACTTCGCACTATGCGCGTGTAAACAATGTTAATGATTATTTTTGGGTAACCCATGATTTTATCAAATTTAATATCATCGATTGTATAATTTCAAAAAAAACATTTCAATCAACGCCATTTTCAACTGAAAGCTTGATTTTTTCAGGAAATCTTAAGCATTAACAACGTAGGTTAGGTTACGTTAGACGTGTGACCTCTGAGTGATCAAAACAAAGAGGTCATGTAGTCGTCATTTCATATCTACATCACAAACCTTCACGACTTTAATGTGTTGTCATATTCGACCAGTTCATTCAAGGCATATAAATTTTACCAAAATCCTTAAATGCATGGAATGGACTTGACAGAAGCGCGTGGAGCTAACCCCATGTGCTTCTGTTTAGTCCATTAGAGAAAATTCTCTTTTACCGAAAAATTGTCTTCGCGTCTGATATCCACGGACTTATTGCTCTAATAAGTCCATGGGAGTGTCTATAAATAACTTGACATTGGCGAAATACACCTTAAAAGGAGTGAAAGCCATTAATTAAAATTTAAAAAAATTGCATGGAATAAGCATTCGGTTTTTTTTCACCCTGTAAATACTTGCAAACAGACGAAAGCTCACACCCCGTAATTTTAATTTGATAATAGAGCGAAGCAAAATCTTTATAAACAGAAGGCTACCAAAGAATCAATGGTCAAGTCCCGAAAAATACGAAAACAAGCTTGCTGCAGCAAAACAGGGTGTTTTTTTCGGCTCCCCGCACCCCAAATACGTGTCAAGAGAATCAATAACAAATTCATAACGGAAGACAAACAAATAAATTCAAACGCCGTCAAAACTGATCAACAGCTAAGAACCGTAATAAAACCGCACCGTAAACTTCCCACTCTGAATTTGCTCGAGTTTGATTCAGGAAAACGCTTTTTTTCCCGGCTATTCCGTAAATTCATAAAGAATGAAACATTTGCAAGTGTAATGAAAGAGACGGGAAAAATAAAGGAGGAATTTTCATTGTTGCCACACCCGAGGATGAGGTCCGTTTATGCATACGAAAACTTATTACGCTCCCAGAGATTCACTGTAAGTGGCCAAAACGTGCCCGAGGACCTATTACTGGCGGTTTCTTGGCTCAGATATTCTTATAACTACTATCAATGTAAATTTGAATGCGGATTTGTTTGCTGTATATTTTGGTCGCACACAAACGTGGATTAGTGACGATTATGTCGTTTCTTAATTACGATTTTGGATCACAAGTTTGAATCCCAAGTATTTGTTCCTGAGTCTTTGAAGTTTTCTGTGTATTTAAGAATGTATTTCTCTGTATAAGTAAGTTTATTGCGGTTTAGTACCCGTAGTATAGTCAACAGCATAAATAAGTGATGATTTATGTAACTTAAACGTCGTGTTTGAAACGATTAAAAGCGACAAGGTACAGAAATGATCACTTATTTGTGCTGTAGACTGAACAAGCCTAGAGCTTGGTTTGGGACAACATCAATTTGTATAGGTTTGCCTTTTATATATCAATACAAACACAATACACAACAGACAATATCAAAAAATGCAGTCGGATTTTTAAAGCTTGCTTTTTATTATGTAAACCTTTGGTAATTAGTCGTTATAATACGTTATTCAATCATCATGTATCTCTGACTACAAAAAACGAGATAAAATTACCAGCGGCCCGTCCAAAGATGCATTACGCTAACTAGCGTTTCTATTCGTCTCGTTTTTAAGCCAACCACGTCACTGGTAGATCACGTGACTTTTCGTATCACGTGATTTTCCAGCGACGCGATTGGTTTAAAAACGAAACGAATAGAAACGCTAGGAAGTGTAATATATCTTGCCAAGGGCCTCTATATCTCTGACTATGAAAAAACGTGAGCCACCACCAATCTGCATCTACCACCCCACTTCGAAAGCCACTGTCCACTCTCGTCCAAAATCTAATAATGCCAGAAGCCTACATTACTCTTTGCTCGGTACTATTACCATGAGTTACAATTACCGTACTCACTAGCGAGTCGAATGCTCTGTACCTCGCACTCTATAAGAATACTGCGCGGTCTGCGACGTACAGAGCATTCGACTTGCTAGCGAGTACGTTAATTGTAACTCATGGTAAGGGTACAGAACCTCCATAATGCATCCACTACAAAGCCGCTAATACGCTCAAACAAAAGAACGTTATTTTTTCTGTACAATTTTTTTATTAAGTCGCCTTCTTTGATTCATACGTGCATTAGCCTGGATGAAAAGCAGCGTTAAGCTAGAGATAGACATGCTCAATAGTAGCATAAAAGCATGTTAATTTCTAGTTTGTTCGACGTGTTTGTATTAAGCATGCTTTATTAGTGGCATGCTCACAAATCGACCGCTTCCACCCTCTTAAGGTAACACAGTCAAAAACCATATTTGACTGTGTTACCTTAAGAGGGTGGAAGGGGGAATACTTATACGCAAGTGTGAAATGTGCGGTGTGTTTGTCACAATATCTTTATTCACATAGTATAAACGGTCACTTTCCGCGTCTGTCTGTCTGTATATCCGCTAACTTCTCCATAACCTCACGAATTTTGATGCGAATTTTACTATCAGTTAGATAATTTTTCACGGAAGGATACGGGTGTTACAAAGCGACGCGAGGGTCGCTAGTAAATATGTTATAAAACGAATATGCTAGTCTCAAGCAAATATAAAGACTTGAAAAGCATGTTAGTTTTATTTCAATTCAAGCATGTTATAGAGCATGTATATCTGTACCTTTAGTTCGCGACCCCTGGAAAGGATGAGAATAAAGGTCCGTTAAACACGTATTACCAGGCCAGGGGTCGTGCACTGTTAATACCGCGGTCTCTTTTAAGCCCATTATCTGTGCCCGGACGTAAATCAAAGAATACGGCAAAAGTATCATAATATCATATGACATTATTTCCTTAACGTATGTTTTTCGTTTCAATAATTTGTGTAAATACTTTATTGTACTAAAAGAGATATACTGCACAAATTTTATAATTAAGAGATAAAATTAGTGTTAAGGCAAAACTATGTATTTTTTAACAGATCTCTGCAAATAACCTGAGAGAATAACACCCGTGGGACAATCTAATACAAATTAATCTTGTCCCAAACGTAGGTCTCGGCAGGTACTAGACAATGATTAATACAGCGATACAAAATCTTTTTTTTTTCTAATTATAATCATAATAGCCATATCGCTTTCAAGTTGCCTGAGGTCCTATGCTACTCGGTAAAACCTTATTGCTTTTGATATGTTATCGTATTGTCAACTTTGTAATCCTATTTCCTACTAATCCTATCCTATCCTACTACCCTACTAATATTATAAATGTGAAAGTGTGTATGTGGATTTGGATGAAATTTGGAATGGAGATAGCTTATACACTGAACTAACACATACCTAGGCTACTTTTTATCCCGAAAAATTTCATAGGTTCCGAGGGAATAACGACAATCGTTCTACGCGGACGAAGTAGACGCTAGTTACTCATATTTACCTGACAGTAATGATTAAAGAGTTAAAATTAATACCAGACAACTTCAAAAACAATATTACTGAACGAGAAAATACAGCATGTTCAAAAAAATCAATCTTATTTAATATTTAACAGTTAAAAGAACATTCTATTATTAAATATATATGGCCGACTTTATATAATACTTCTGAATACCCTTGAGCCTCTGTGCGCTAGTTCACAGGATTTTGTATCGTTGTCTTAATACAGCATGTTCAAAAAAAATAAAGCGTATTTATTATTCAACAGTTAAAAAAAAAAATTTTTTCATTCTATTATCAAAGGTTGTATAAACAAAGCTTTGATTGTACCCTGAACGTGCAGCATAAACATGGCCGACTTTATAAATAATACTTCTGAATTCCTTTGAGCTTCACTGCGCCAGCTCACAGACTTTTCTACGTGCATTAAGTTAAGTAATTAGTATTTAGCTCGCATTAGCACTAAGCCATGAACAAAGCTTGTTTCTACAAGTTTAACATCACTGGTTATTTCTTAATTAACGATGAAAGTTGTTTCCTCGTCCGGCGTCGAAGAACGTTGAGAAAAGTGCACTTTGAGTTGAAAGAGAACGTAGTTTTAGTTTCGTGCTGATAGTAGGTGTTTAGTAGAAGTCTGCAATAAATATTACATTTAATCGAGTCTCATTCATTAAAAATATAAATATAAATAGTTTGTTCAACGCAACACAGATTTACAACAGATATAAGCAGAACAAAACATTAAAGATGTCGTTGAAAAGGGCCCCTCTCAGTTTCGTGCTGAAGCAAGCCCCGACGCTGGTTGTTCTGATCCTAATTAATTTATCGTTTTTTAATGTCTGCACACCTATATTTACTAGTTACAGGATGTTTTTTTTAATATGACTAGGTAGTATAAGGCATACGAGAACTCAGACAACCTGATGGTAAGTGAGATCTAGAAACCATAGAGGTGTAAGTTCTCAAAACTATAGTTCAAGGTTAGTTAGTACTGATATTAAAGTCAACTGTTTATTAACCTAACAAAGTAATAAATCTTTTTATTCAATAATATTTATTTGTTAGTATAAATATTATTCAATATTATACAAAAACGTCACTTCGAACATCTAAGAAAAAAATTGTACTTACTAAGAAAAGTAAACTCAACTAAAAGATAGTTTTATTACTTTGTTAGGTTAATAAACAGTTTCCTTTAATATCAGTAGGTACTAAGCTCAAATAACTTTTTAAAATAAGGACACTAAAACCTTTCTACTAATCTCACACTAAATGGATGGTGTTTAATATCAACATTTAAGATACTTCTCGTTTAATTTAAAAAAAGTTATTGGTGTAATTTTACTCATTAGGTAATGTACTTTCGATATCAGTTTAAAGTTTTTTGACATTTGTAATACCATACATACATACATAAGCTCACGCTTTTATTCCCAGAGTGGGGTAGGCAGAGCTACAGAATTACTAACAGCTCTAAAAACTTGTTAATAATTCTGTAACCACATTTTGCACAATTAGGCTAAGATGTTTACCAGTGTATTAGTGACAGGTTGCAAGCCCATTGCCTAACAGTACTACACAGCCTTTATTCCCTGAGTCGTCTCTTACGACATTCACGGGAGGACATGGAGTGGCACTATTCTTACCCGGCAACTACCATAGTTACGAAATAATCGTTTGGACACACTTCACGATTACACCCTGTATAGGCTGAAAATCACATTCTCTCCTTCTTCGGCAAACTGGTAAAAATACTGGAAACCGCAACGCTATGTTACGTCTTTTCGACTCCCTTAACACTTCAAGTATCCTGTTACTCCGACATTAATGCGACTGACACTCGTCCCCAAAATTCCTCTGTACACCAGCTTAAAACACAAAGGGGATCGTGGTTTTTAGGGTTCCGTACAAAAAATTTAAAACGGAGCTCTTATAGGATCACTTGTGCGTCTGTCTGTCCGTCCGTCTGTCACAGCCGAAATTTACTGGACCAATATCAGGTGAAATTTGGTAGGATGGTGTAATCCTATGACCCAAAGACAGATGTGCAAAGTTTTTTTTTTTTGTAATTGTCATTTTCGGGGGACAAACTAGGAAATTACAAAAAAATAATGCTAATCTAACTGTGTTGAAATGAACGGACTCGTTATGAGGATCTCAAAGATATTATTATATTATTGTTAAGTACAGTCAACAGCAAAAGAAACTGATGAAATAGGGTCCCAAAATTATCTATGCAATACATTAAGTCAAATGCTACGGACTATTGTAGTTGATCAAAAGTAAATGAGCTCAATAACGTGTCATAATAAGTGATCACCATTATTTTGATTTTTGAAAACTCAATGACAGTTTAAGTCATCGTTGAACATTTCGAATTAAAGTTTTAACTATAAAATCTTGGTTTTGGGACAACCTCGGAGTACTTCGGTTAATATCGGTTATGTTCGTCGAAAAACATGCGAAGTGACCAAATAGCAATCTCCCTTACGCCAAGATTTAAAATAAGTTTTTATTACATCTTGGAATTATTTGCCATAAATCCTTCTTTTGCCGATATTGTTGGAATGTCGTTATTTTGGTATTCAATTCACGTTTGACGCTTTTGATAGAAATGTCATGTCAGGCTTCTGTTTTGCACAGCTGTTATGATCACTTTCTTTTGACTAATTAAAACATCAATTAATTTAGCACTTTAATATAACATGTTATATTTGGGATGCCATGACAATAGATATTTTGAAATGTTGATTTTGATCACTTACTTTTGACGTTGACTGTACTACTTACTTATTCAAGAACTAACTTATTTTGATTTTATTAATGAAAGAAGACGAAAATTGACCATTCCCCCACTGCCATCTCCGAAATGACTGAGCCTATAATTAAAAAAAATATACATAATACCTACATACATACATACATACATAAACTCACGCCTTTATTCCCAGTGTGGGGTAGGCAGAGCTACAGAATTACCAACAACTCTAAAAAGTTGTTGATAATTCTGTAGGCACATTTTGCACACTTAGGCTAAGATGTTTACCATACATACCTAATATAACTATTATAATGTTTTTTTAGGTACATTGCTTGTAGATTACAGAAAAACCTATAAGAATTCAATCAAAAAACAATACTTTTGTACGGAACCCTCTCCACGCGACTTCCACTCGCACTTGGCCGGTTTTTAATGCAGCACTCCACTCAAACTCGTTGTCTTAGCAAGAATCCGGTACAACTGTATCTAATTCCCAAGCAGCAACGTTTTAGTTAATTTGCGAATAGTTGTCTCCTTGCCGACAAGAAGGTTGTAAAGGACAATGCTCCGTGAACTTGTGGCATTGCGTCGGATCTGTGGCATGTTCGAAATGCAAACAATTTTCGCTTTGCATTGCAAGGAAACTCTCAACATATTGAAGCAATTTTATTCGGTATATACTTACGTAGCTGAAATTTTACAAGATATAAAATACGTTCGTAATGTATACTAACTTCAAGGCGTGCGATGGAAAGTAGTCGTATCAAGAAAAATATCAAATGCACAATTAATTGTGCATGTAAAACAGAAAATAGTATGAAGGTACTCGTACCCATTTTCTAACTTTACTATATTTACTTTAAGGGCTGATTTTTCAATCTCCAGATAACGCTATCTGTCACGTAAATTGTAGCTCTGTCCTATTCTTTGTCATAAGAAAGATAAGGACAGAGCTACAATTTACCTGACAGGCAGTGTTATCTGGAGATTGAAAAATCAGCCCTAAGTAGGGAAAACATCATGTTTCACATATCTACAATAGATAGAGTAGGCAACGAGGCTTACATTTACATAAGTACATCACTTATTATTTTATTTAACGCCATAAATAACTGATTACTTTTGTATCTTATCGCTTGAACGTCAGCTTTGAACTGTCAAAAGAAATTGTTAAACTAGTTAAAGCGACAAAGTACGAAAATGATCGCCTACTTGAACTATATTCAATATATTAAAATAACAGATATGCCCACAAAGCCTCGAAACTATTCCCATTGTAGAAACATCAACACAACCCCTTATCACGCAAATCCGACTTGCATCTGACCGATTTTTATATTTCACCCGCTAACGTATTAGACTCACGTATTCAATATTTAGCCGAAATGTCTTCTCGAAGGATCAAAGGGGTCTTATAGAAATGTAGCACGTCTGCCGTATCAACAGTCGGGCAATACGTCGGATTTTTTATCCGATTCCTATTCATAGGAAGCAAGTTTGCGTTTTGAAAGTTAATGTTTCAAAGTGGGTTGGCTATGGGTTACTTGGAAGGGTTTACATCACACCCAGATAAAAGTATCGACATGAAAATTAAGTAAACCCGCGACCGGACTCAGGGAACAGCTTATTGAAATCCTTTATCGAAAGCTGTTTCGGTATCCCTTTACTTAGGTTGCTTTCAAAATCGGAGCCAATAATGTCTGTAAACAGAATCGGTTGACCTGCCACGAAATGCGGTGATTTTTTCTGTTTTTACGGAAATATTGGAGAACTAGGTTTTACTGAACGTCGTTGTAGGTTTGCGTGATTCGTGAAGGTAAGTTAGCCAGTTTGAAATGGGCATTACTAACTCAAGTACAGTCAACCAATTTGATTTCTAGCCCACTTTGGACTATGTTAAAGTGACGTTGGCAACCAAAACGTAAGACACTCCCTATGATTTGGTTTACAACGTCACGTTGACAAAGTCCATAGTGACCTAGAAATCAAATTGGTTGACTGTACCTTATGTCTATAATAATAGAATAAAATAGAATAGAATAGAAATCGTTTATTCGGTGTTAAAATAAAATGAACAAAAAACGGCAAAAACATTATAAAAAAATAAAGAATAATACAAACTTTGAATAGGTACTTAATCTAAAATTAAGACCGAAAAGGTTGCCACTCAGCATGGTGTCAGGCTAATATATATAATAATAATAATAATAAATATTTTTATTCAGATAACTAGATCCATGTGTTAGTACATACAATTTTTAGATCTAAGTTAAGCAGTACAATAATAGAAAAATAGAAAAATAATAATATTACTAATTAGCCTAACTACTACTAGTGACTATTTGGTTGAAGTGTTTGAGGATGGGAGAATCGTATTTGTCTTCAAAAACGTTGATAAGGGAGTTGGGACTACTTTGGGAGTCTATGAGGGCAAAATTGTTTTCAACCATGTAGACTTAGATGCGAAGCCTTTTATGCTAGTCATTTTACCAGCTTTTTGCCCCACAGCAAAGCACAACAATACACTGAAGCTTAGCAGTAAGCTAAAGAATAAGATGGCGGTAGCTATCCGAACGGACCATGTAGGTATAGGGTCCGAAAAACCTTCGGTACGTTCGTTCGTAAACGTTCGTTCGTTTGAATAAATCTTAGGATTTTATTGAGACGGAATATTAAATGTAGTATACATACATACATACATTAAATCACGCCTGTTTCCCAGAGGGGTAGGCAGAGACCACTTCTTTCCATTTGCTACGATCTTAACAAATTTCTTTCGCTTCTTCCACATTCATACATCGAGCCATGCACGTACGTCGGTTTCGGGTACTTAAGATTCGGCCCTTTTCCAGTATTTCTCCGATTTGACTCGGAAAAGTACGCCTAGGGCGGCCCCTTCCGACCCGTCCACTCACTTTTGATCTTTATATCTCTTTCGTCAATCTTCTTTCATCCATCCTTGAATGGATTCCTTAAATGACTGAACCATCAAAGCATGCCCTTTTCAATCTTAGTCACTACATCTTCTTTTATTTTAGAATTATATTAACTACTATTAGACATATTGAAGATGCGCAGAACATGTCTAGACTTGTTTACTTACAGGAACACTGCTCTAAAAAGGAAGGTAGATTGTAATTGTATTCAATTACGGCTGAATTAATGCTGCCTGAATGATCTTTCCTCAGTGCTAAATGCACTGAGGAAGAGGAGTCTAGGTACAAACTAACTTACCTATGCGATTAGTGCATTACGTTTCCAACTCTAGGTGCATTAACTCCAGACTATGTCTAAGTCTAGACATGACTAAGTATTTTGCATGCATCTTTGACGACATAAGTCTAGTTGGTACTTAGTATAGTTTCGTTTTCTTTTATTTTTGTTAATTGTGCCAAATTGTCGATGCTGTATACTGGCTAAGTACGTATTGTTACTTTAAATATGTTTAAGTAAGGTATTTGCATGTAGTTTTTGTATTTATTTTGCCACTGACTATAAGTATTTGTTTAATAGTACGAATATATACATTTTAATATTATTATTTTACCCGTGCCGTGTGGTTGCCGGGTTAGAATAGTGCCACTCCATATCTTCCCGGCGATGTCGTAAGAGACGGCTAAGGGAATAAAGGCGTATAGTACTGTTAGGCGATGGGCTTGCAACCTGTCACTAATACACTGTTAAACATCTTAGCCTAAAAGTGCAAAATGTGGTTACAGAATTATTAACAAGTTTTTAGAGTTGATGGTAATTCTGTAGCTCTGCCTACCCCACTCTGGGAATAAAGGCGTGAGTTTATGTATGTATGTACCTATGTAATATTATTATTATTTTATTTATAAATTTATTTTATTATTATTTATTTTAAATAATTATTTTATATTACACTTTATTCGTTTAGCGTACCGTTTGTCTGTCACACTCGGAGCTGGCTGAAAATCAGTGCTGCAAGTGTCTAACACCTCAGCATTATGCTGAGCCAGTGCCCGATTCACTGCTGACACTCACTACTTGTTTATTGCTGTTTTCTGTTATACTTTATTATATGTGTCTTATGTGTGTAGTGAATAACTGTATTTTTCTTTTTTCTTTTCTTACTTGGTAGGCGACCCCGCCTTCGAAACTGTGGGTTCCAGGCAGATGACTGCATATTTGTCCCGCGTTTCGGATATTTTATATGTATTGAAGTATAGTCACGGTAAGAAAAGGTTCGTGTTTCCGTTGAAATAGTGAAAGTGTAGTGAAATAAGGTAGTAGTATCTAAAATAGACCTTATTGCACTATACCTTTTTATGTGATTTGTAAAGTTTGCTTTTTAATTAAATTTAAAAGCAAACAGTTCGATAGGAACGGCGACTGCTTTTTTTTGTATAACTTCCGCAGTCGCCCCTCGACCAGCGTGCGTGGCACATACATTGTATTCGCCAAAGATAATGATGAAAAACTAATATAGAATTTATGTGTTAAAACCCAACAAGTCTTTCTTATTTGAAAATAAGCCCACCCTTATTTACTATAGATCGTAGCGAGGATTTTTGGTCTTACCGTCGAATGTATCATTTCATTTAATTTCATTTTATCTTATCACCTTATTGTTTTTCACCTGTGACCACAGTAAAATAATAACTCCTGCAAGTGTAAATGCTTGTCGATAACACGAAGAAGAAACGATTCAAGGGTAAACCGTTGTAGCGAGATAGTTTTCCGTAACTCGACGAATGTATTAAACTTTATTTGTCTCTCTTGATAGACACGTATACTTTATCTACAAAATTAAAAAAAACTCTAAATACAAATACTAGTTCATTTAATATCGTTAATGCAATGTTTTTTCGATAGCAACTTTTGCATCAAAAAGCATTTATGTCAGCAAACAACGTTTATAAATTGGAAACGTGCCTACCAGCGACTCTCCGGTTTGTTTGTTAAACTCCCGTATAAAAGGCTGAGGTTCTATTTACAATGCTCCCTAAAAATTAACTGCAATCGATTTTTACATACCCAAGAACTCGAAAAGTAACCGGCTAACATCTTAGCCTAAGTATGCAAAATGTGGTTACAGAATTATCAACAAGTTTTTAGACTTGTTGGAAGTTCTGGGGGGTTATTATGACATAACTATGCAGTTCATTTTACGGTGAGTGTAAGGGACAGAGCTAGGGCAGTTATATAGCTCTGTCCTTTTCTCTCAGCGTAAACAGAATTGCATAACTATGTCATAATAACGCCCCTGTAGCTCTGCCTACCCCACTCAGGGAATAAAGGCGTGGGTTTATGTCCGGATCGCTACCACCACCTTATCCATTAACCTACCGCCAAACAGTAGTATTCCCATTGTTGTGTTCCGGTTTGGGGATAAGACAGCCGGTGAAATGACTAGCATAGAGGCATTCCATCTTAGTCCTCATGGTTGGCAACGCATTTGCAGTCTTAGGATTGCATTGCATCCTTGTGAATGCGAATGTCTATGGGTCACAGTTTCCACTTACCATCAGGTGACCTGTGTGCTCGACAGTCTTCTCTATGCTTAAAAAAAATGTAGCCAGTGATATCTAGGAAAAATTTAAGGTAATAAAAATAATTGTCACGGTATGGCCATGTCATGAGAAGGGATAAAAGTCATGTTACGAAAAGAGTTTTGAGTATGAATGTGGAGGGTTATAAAGCAAGAGGAAGACCTAAAAAGAGATGCATGGATTGTGTGAAGATTAATATAAGAAAGAAGGGAGTAAATGTTGAGATGACGGCTAGTAGGGATGTCTAAAAGGAAGAAACATGCTGCCCCTTTCATAACTTGTAAAAAACCGTCTCCTTTGTGTAATATTTAGCTATTTTCAATATTTATGTTTCTTATAGTTCATGTAGCGTTAATTTAATCCGTCCTGTACACACAATATACACTGTAGACTCTGCTCCCTATGTTTTCTCATAACGTTTGTAATCCTAATTGCAATTGCCATAGTGTTTGTAGTAATAATAATCGTTTATCCTAATGATTACTTGACATAATGTTTATCGACCTATTTTATCTTGACAGATTTTTTTTGGTACTAATAATTGTTTGTCCTAATTAAACTCGGGCTTTTTAATTTTTACCATAACGATTGTAATCCTAATTTCACTTGCCATAACGTGACTGATATGATAACGTGACAATGTGTACTACACACGACGGTGTGGGTGGGTGCGTTTTCGTAGGCTTCCTTATAGTTTGGTTTTAGCATCCTGCACATGGGCGGGGGATATAAATTGAAGTTATGATAATAAAAGGTTACAACATGCGACTGCTCCGGCACTGCGGGAAGTGCATCACCTTCGCCCTTGCATACCCAAACGCCGACACCAGTGCTCGCCACCGCAACTTATGCTACACCAGCCGCAGCGATGTCTGCGTTTGGTTACAGCGGGCGGGCGCTAGACACTCTAGGGGTAGGGCAGATATAGGACTACGTGGAATCGGGGTTGTCAGTTTTGGTTCTGTTAGGACAATCGATTTTATAATCTTACTAATTTAGGTGTCACGTGTTTAATACTAACAAAATTAGGACATTAGAAATTATGGCGAACACAATTATGACTAAAATGCTTTAGGACTATCGACACATTATGTGAAGTAAGCATTATGGGTACTGAACATTATGATTACATCCATTATGAAAAAAGTGTTATGGAAGGTACATGACTTTAGAACAAATGATACTATGGCAAAACAAGGAACCCCTGTAGACACGCCTAACCACCTTTGATTCCTCGTTGCATATTCCTTTCGCAATTGCGTCGTTTTAACTGTACCTGAAATCATAACTACTGTTTAGTTTTCGTCTCAAAGAGAAATCGAAATGTGGCTTGCAAATTTGTCTGGCATAACACCAACTTTATATACGCCTGAAACCTTGAAAATTGGACTTTAATAGAAAGCGGTAAGATGTAAACGGTTGTAAAGTGAAATTTGTAATAACACACACTTTGTTTGCGTCTAAAAGCTTGAAACGTACACTTTAAGTTACGGAACTAGGATGCAAACGGCTGCAAAGTTAACTTTGTAATATTGTAAATAAACAAGAGCCCCATTGTCGTGGTTTGCCGTTGTCCGCGCGTTTGTTTGTTTGTCTAACTTCGGGAACGATGCTGATTTGTGTGTCCGGCAATAGGCTCTAAATCACTTCACCCTACAGTTTGCGTAGGGTGTGTTTAAGCAAATATACAAATAGCGATGTTACGAGTCGAATTTATTTCAACTCGGATAACTCGAGTTGACTCGGCCGCTAACTCGAATCGCAACTCGAGTTGACTCGACTCGCATCAACCGGATGGGATCCACTTCGCGGCAGCAGCCAAATGTATCGGCGAGTCGAGTTTTGGTTTCGAGTTGGCGAATCGCTGACTCGTGTGCACTCGCACTCGCATAACTCGCATCGCTCGCATTCGTTATCCGCTCACTTGCCCGGCCGTATCAATTTTAGCTTGAGAGTTAGTATGCGAGTTGATTCGAGTTGCGAATGAACTCGATTCGAATCAACTTGTTTAGACTCTGATTCGAGTTACTCGAATCAGATAACTCGACTCGCCCATCGCTAGATATAGAATGACAATTATTTATCGAAAACAAGCACTTGGGTACGTAATTTTTTTTCTGAATTGTTGTCAGCGCTGGCCAACATTTTAACTAAGTACATGTAATTGAAATATGTATTGGCTCTTCGTCACTTAACATCAGATCAGACTGATGTCAAAATCAAAGCCACTATTGATCAAAAAAATATACAAAACCGAACAATTTATGTATTATCCTCCCGTGTAATCCATAGACTTTGGGCGGATTTGACCAAACGAGACTAAAGTCTTAATACCTAGATTAAACGCCAAATTTGTGTAGACTAATCTCGGAGTAGGTAAGTCTAATTCCAGTTTCGAGTCCAAAATTTATAGTTATTTCTCTAATAAGTTCATGGTGATTGTGAAAAACTCGATATTGGCGAATTAAGTTATAAAAAACCTGCATTAATATTTTTTGGGGAAAGAAGAATACCTGCACAAGTTTTACGCTTAAGAAAACGCCAGCAAAAGCTAGTAACTACATTTTTGCTCCATAATAAATAAACACTTTGTAACATAGAAAACATCACAAATCCCCTTGCTCCTGCGGCTTTTTAACTTTCACATCAAGTCCACCCGACATCCAACCACAAAATTGAGGTTCACCAATAATTTAGACATTACTACCTCCCTGATATACGATCACGATTAATTCAAATGTGTCGAACATTTAAAACCTTCCAGCGCCCACGGTGCTTATCGGAGCCAATTCTGTGTACTATTCTAGGTAGCTGGTTTGGTATTGCTCGATTGTAGGCTAGGCATTATTGTTGCGGTTTGCGGACCGCCATATTCGTTTTAACGTGTTCGCGGCGAGCGGTGAAAATAAAGGCTTCGAATTTCGTTTTAAACGCTGCTAATATTAATAAATGACATTGCATTTCGTTTATTTGTTGGTCATTTTTAAGCTGTTTTTCACGTGGGCCAATGTTTATGCTAAAGTTGGGCAATGCTTTATGCAGACAGCGTTGATGAAGTCCTTCGCTAATTGGATCTGGGTAGTGATTCTCTCAACAACGACGGTCGGACGGACGAACGAGTGAATGTCCAAGCGGCGAGTTTAAGTAGGGACTACTTAAACTCGCGTCAGTGCGAACAAAACATATTTTAGCGCGTGCATTTTCAATTTAGCACCATGGCTCGTTTGTCCGACTGTCCGTTGTTTTTGAGAGAATAACACCCCAGAGCTAAACATACTGTTGCGCGCAATTCTTGTACAGTAAAATTAGGCTGGCAATGAGTGTGACAGTGATAGACATCTAATTACTTACTATCAATAGTAGTTTTACTGTACATGTACCTACTATTGGCATTTCAACTAAGATCCAGTGGCGTTGGTAAAATAACAGTTTCGCATCCACACGCTAACCAACGCTTTAGCATAAATTGGCCAACATGAAGAATCGGCTTGGGATCATAATGGAGTTAACTATAACTATTTATATGTAGTTTACTGTCGTATTGCAAACGCGTTTATGACTCCATGTTGAATTTGTCGACTTCGACAAAGCCAATTATGGTCTTAAAGTCATCAGAGCCACCGTCCGTAACTTTAACTATTTGACGACAGCATATTTTGAGTCCGTTTTTTATTTTAATTTGGTACGAGAAAATTGAGGCAAGTATATTTATTAAATTATAATTCTTTGCGAGAGCGTTATCGGATTAACGGGCAGTCGGTAACCCATCATTTTATCGAATTTCACTTCATCGATTGCATAATTTCATCGAATTTCATTCCATCGAAACGGTGTTTTCTGCTGAAATCATGATGTGTTCAGGATATCTTAAACAGTAGTGACGAAGGTTAGGTTAGGTTAGACTCGTGCGGCGAGAAATGATTTTCGATGAAATGAAAATTCTATGCGATTGTTGAAAGATATTTCGATAAAATAATGGGTTACCCGGGCAGTCGCATCAAGAGCTTATGTTTAATCCATGCATTTCGTCAACTTTCACAGGGGTTATACAGTTAAGGGGGCGGGGAATCGCGAGGTATCTATCGCTGCCTTATAAGTAGGTACTCGAACGGTAAATACCAACCGATAGCTCAGAGCACGCTCACCCTTTACTCAATTTTCGCTTTCCACTCTACCTAAAACCCCATTAATCCAGGGCTAAAGACTTATAGTCAGACAAACTCAATAAAAAGGGGTGTCCCCATTGGTCGGCTCGGTGATACCTACTCGGCGCAATTAACTTTCCATCCGCAGCCTTAGGCTACCGACAAATCACTTTTCACTCCCGGCCTTTGGGGAGAAAAATACAGTAGGATTTGTTGGCTTTAAAGGAGGGTGATATGGGGTTTAAATGCGTTTTTATTATGAGTTTAGTGCTTTGGTTAGGTGACACGGGGTTATTATATGTCTCGGGGGACAAACTCACACAAATTGACCTATACCTACTCCATTTAATTAGGTACTTAAATAAATGTAAACAAAACAACCACGTGATATAGTTCGTCAACGTCTAGAAGCCGAACACTGATACGTCTCAGTTCGATAAAACACTTGGATTGGCTGTTTAACAATGCCACATGGTATAGATTGTTTACATTTAATTAAGCACCTAAACAAACGGAGTATAGTAACAAACTAAGCTATAGGCTTGCACTATGGGTAGGTACTAGACAACGATAAACATACTTATATAGAGAAAAACATACGTACCTAAATACATAGAAAACATCCAAGACTCTGAAACAAATACTAGCGCTCATCACACAAATATCTTCCCTAACCAGGATTTGTACCCAGGACCATCAGCACCACTATTCGTAGGCAGGGACACTAGAAGGAGAAGAAGAAGAAGAAGAAGAGGGAGAAGAAGAAAATCGTCTATCAACTAGACTAACGTGTAGTCAAATAAATATCACAGAACAATCTCACACAAATTGATCTGGTCCCAAAGTTTGCCCCGTAGGTACTATGGGTACTAGACAACGATATACATACCGATCCTTATCATGGATGTTTGTTTTGCTATTCCCTTTTAGATGTGACTTTCTATAAACGCTATAAGAAACAAGACACACATAAAGATACAAAACTTTAGTGAATCCAGATTTTCACTTTTAAAAAGTTTAACAAAAAGCAAGTTTTGACTGCCTTTTCATTTTATTTCCAAAGTGTGCAGGAAGCGCCACATCCTAACAATTTTTACCTTCAAGTTAAAACTTAATATTCCGTGAGTTCTTTACATATTGTAGCTTCCAAAATACCATCAAACAGCCTATTACCACCTATAGCGACCCCTCCCTTAACCATCTTCATTTAACCGAACGAAATCGCCTTAAATACCACAGACTAAAACATTACTTACTTAAAACTGATGCCGTTTTACAGAGAATAAAAGTTTATATTGAATGATTTTAGTCTACGTTAGGTCGGTAGGGTGACCAAATTGATGAGACAGACGCCCTGTAGGGTAACATCCATAAAATTACGTACTCGAGGGATTGGCGGGCAGTTATCGAATCACTTTAGAATGCATAGGATATTTTCTGCTCGTATGAAAGTGAGTGCTTGAACCAATTTTATCCACGTTTTTGGGTAAATCCAATAAAGTGGATAAAATTATGTTATTTATATTTTTTATTTATTAGGGTTTTTAATAAAGACAACTGCAGCCCTCGGGTTATTTAACGGTTTTGTTATAAAATGCCCACAACGTTAATTTTTGTAGCGGGAAAGATATCACTGAAATAAAGTTCTCAAGTAAATGTTCTTTTTGAACGACTGAACGATTTTAATTGCAATGATTTTTATTTTAAAGATTATGACATCGCGAGATATGAGCTAAGAACGAACGACAAAGTAAAAACCGGAATTAAAATATGCTACAAGCACTTCATTAAAAATATCTCTTGTAATGAAAATATTTTGGAAGAAATACGTCAATGATTTATGGAGATCTCTGATTTTATACAATCTCTACGAATCCGAGGGTCTAACTTGGTTAGTAATAAAAATTATACTTGTTTTACTGAGTATGTGGCACGGAATTCTAAATATGTACATGCTCGTTCATCGAGCCCTTAGCTTGTTGTTTTTGTATGCTATAATTTATGTCACCCGACCCGATATGACGTTCTTCGCAAATTATTGTTTTAAAGCATCGCAAAACTGGGAAAATGGCTGTAAAATTCGGGCTTACACCAGAATGGTGGTTGCAGCAAAGTACACTAAGAGCTTTTAGCGGCTAGCGGTAACCCTATCGATCCCCTGTTATCATCTTTAGCTGGCTTAGTAAATACTCTAAATACTGAACCCGACTGAACTAGGTATGAATACCTCAGGGTGAGAACTACGCTACGGCAATAAAAACAAATACATTTTGTGGCTAGGAATTAAATATGTATAAAAAAAAATCGGCGAGATCTTGCGTGCTGGTTCCATACACTAGACGGCTGCTTAAAGAAAGTCTTAAGTATTTTATCTTAAGGTGCTGGAACAACATTCTTTCACCTATCAGAGATGCTCGTTCAAAACGAGCACACAGGCCTCATTATGATAAGTGGGATCTGTGACCCATAGATATTTGAATTCAATGTTAAGATTGCAATCCTAAGACCGCAAATGGGTCTATATCGAATGGCATACAATTATTAGTCCTATCGTTGTGTCGCATAACGTCTTTTGTCCTAATAACGTGTGGCATACACTTTGTTCCGCATATTTTTGATTGTCCGACATTGTTGCTCCTATTATCGTTTGTCCTAAATATTATTTGTCCTATCGTTTGATGTGGTTAAGATTCAACTGTCGAATGATTGATGTGCATAATTGTAATATTCCTAATATTTAATGTGCTAAAATTGTTTTGACTACATGTAATTAAGCATAAATCTTTTTAGCAAGCAGAGTTAAAAGTTGACGCCTAGCAAAACCTAACCTTGTCAAGCTTGTTGGTTCTGGCGTTTCGCTCGCTCGTTAGGGTCACAGTTCTACCTAACTCTCCTCCTCGCTTCGCTCGTCGTCGTACCTAACCTAACCGAAATCTGACCTGCCTGAAAGTAGAATACGTAACGATTCTGACTTCACGCCTACCATAATTTAGTTGAGGTGCTGTAATTGTAGCCAGTTCAATAATAGGCAAAATAATGATTAGGACAATTCATGTTAGGAATATTATGCTTTGGTAGTTAGACTTTAGAGTTATCAATATTAGGACAAACTTGCTTTAGGACGTTAAATGAGTATGCGCAAAAATTATTAGGACAAACGAGTAGTATGCCATTCAACAGTATGCCAATCATTCTCGGCCAAACATTTTTAGGACAAAAAACGTTATGCGATACGACAGGCGCCCCCGCAAATGCGTTGCCAACCCTGAGGACTAAGATGGAATGCCTCTATACGAGGGCTGCCTTTTAAGTTGTGTCGTTTGGAAAAACTAAAGACAATTTAAGTGTTAAATGGTATTTATTGTTTTTCAAAGTAATCACCGTGATATGTAATACACTTTTTCATTCGATCGAACCAGTTTTCGAAACACTTATTCCAGTCCGAAGTCGGGGTCTCCAAAATGGCCGTTTTGTATGCCTCAACGGCTTCTTCAGGCGTCTGGTACCGTTGACCACGAAGTCGTTGCTTGATTTTTGGAAAAGTAAAAAAATCGTTAGGGCTTAAGTCTGGACTGTGCGGCGGGTGTTCCAGAATTTCGACGTTTTGCTCTTTTAAAAACGCAATTGTTTGCCGGGCGGTGTGCGAGCTCGCATTATCGTGATGCAGTCTTATACGACGTCTTGGGTTATTTTTTCGAAACTCGCCGATGACTTCTGGTAAACAGACAGTGGTATACCAGTCAGCATTAACCGTTTTACGATCCTCGAGCACGATGTTGGCCACGTGGCCACTTTTCGCCACAAACGTGGCGACTATTTTTTTCGAAATGCTCCGTGAGCGTATTACTTTGGTCGGTTTTGGCTCATCTTGGAACACCCAAACAGTCGACTGCTGTTTAGAATCGGGTTCGTAGGCATATATCCAAGATTCGTCACCACTGATAATGTCGTAAACATGTTTCGAGTTTCCTCGGTTGAATCGCCGCAGAGTTTTGCGACACCATCGAACGCGAGCCGTTTTTTGGTCTTCACTGAGTAAATGTGGTATCCAGCGAGAGATCAACTTTTTTACGCCTAAGTGATCATGCAAAATACTGTGAACACTGGTCCCTGAAATACTTAAGGAAGCTTCTATCTCACGGTATGTCGCATGGCGATCTTCGACGATCAGTTGCCGTACAGCATCAATGTTCTCCTGGGTTACGGCTGTTTTTGGTCGACCTTCACGATGTCTATCACCAAGACTAGAGCAACAACGTTGAAATTCTAAATACCAGCGTTCCACAGTCCGGAGGCATGGTGCTTTATCATTGAAAACCGTAGTCAACTCTTCGAAGCACTGAAGTCGCGTTAAGCCCCTTTTGAAGTTGTAAAAAAATATCGCACGTAAATTTTCCTTCGAAATTTCCATTTTCACAACTGACTTGTCAACTTTGAACGAGCGCTGTACTAAAACGGTTGGGCCGATTTCGAGTCATTCTTTTGTTTTCGAATTCTAATTTCAAATATTTTAAGATGACACTAGTTCTTTTTTATGCAATCACGGAAGGCTTGCAAACGACAGAACTTAAAAGGCAGCCCTCGTACAAGTAATTTCACAGGTTGTCTATCCCCACACTGGAACACAAAAATGAGGACACTGATGCTTGGCGGTAGGTTAAAGGATAAGATGGTAATAGCGATCTGCGGGTCTATTGCCTAACGCACTCGCAATCACAATCGACTTAAAGCGGATCAATTGTTTTCATTTTGTATGCAGAGAAGCGTTCGATTTTCAAAATAAAAACAAGTGCTATTGCGAGTGCGTTAGGCCCCTCTGGACGGACTTTGTAGTTTTGTACAAGGTCCAATCACCACTACAATTGTATTTGTATCTATTTAAAAACGTGACAGCTCCAATGTCACTGTTACATGACAGCATACCGCTCAATCGCTATACCACCGCTATAACGCTCATGTTCAGCTATATGGCCCACGTTATTACTTCGATATTTCTAATAGCGCGATCCAATCTCGCTCAGTGCCACTATCGCCCTGGAATGGCACTATGCGATGCGGTACACGAATTTAGGAAAATACTAAATTTTATCCTACATAAATCATACTATTACAAATTAATGTGAAAGTTTGTATGTCTAACAAATTTAATGGTTTTGGATATAATTTGACTCTGAAAATAAGATAGTTTCCAAGGAAAAAGCGATAAACGACTTACATTCCACAAATGTGTATCAAATTTAAACTATTTAACTATTATTTCTTAACCCTAATTCGAAAACCAATTCGAGGATTAGGCTTTTAAAATCATTCTATCCAATTGCAAGGTACTCCGCTAGTACGGTATTAGACAAAAGTAAGTTATACCTTTGTTAGTCTTTTGTTTTCATCTTGAAACTGCCTGACTTATTTCTCTTAAGTCTAAAGGGATAAGCTTTAAAAGCAAATAAACTCCTTTCTTATCATAAGATCCCATTTGTATTGGTTTAATTTATTTAAAGTAACTAAATGAAGTCATTCATAAAATGAGGTGTGTTCTACAAGATTATTATACAATCGTTACATACATACATACATAAACTCACGCCTTTATTCCCAGAGTGGGGTAGGCAGAGCTACAGAATTTCCAACAACTATATAAACTTTTTGATAATTCTGTTACCACATTTTGCTCACTTAGGCGAAGATGTTTACCAGTGTATTAGTGACAGGTTGCAAGCCCATCGCCTAACAGTACTACACGCCTTTCGGCTTTTACGACATCCACGGAAAGATACGGAGTGGCACTATTCTAATCCGGCTACCACACGGGGTCTAGAACATGTTAAATATTTATTTTTATTGTTTTCTATTACTAGAAATCTCGTTGTTCTACTTGTGACCGTGTCACCAAGGATATACGGCTAGTGTCATGGCGAATGGACGTAATGCGGCTCTCGCGAGCTTTTGTGGATATTGACACTTTTGTCGCGCAACGTTTATATTCGTCGGCGACGTCCGAACCGCAATAAGGCACACGAGGCGGTCTCTCACCGTAGACGGTAGAATTATAAACTATATTCAAAATGCCTGGGTAGTGATTCTGTAAACAACGCCGGTTGTGCGGACTGTCGAGTGATATCCAAGCGGCGAGATTAAGTAGTCCCGTCAGTGCGAACAAAACACATTGTAGCGCGTGCATTTTCAATTTAGCAGCACGATGGGTCAAACGTATAAGGATATCACTCGACAGTCCGCACGACCGGCGTTGTTTACAGAATCACTACCCTGAACTGAGAGGATTTCCACCGTTTTTTAACATCGCTATGTTTTGACAAGCAAATAAAACATATTCACAACATCGTTAAGGTAATGTCAAATAGCGTAGAGCGAATTTGGACGACGCGCTGGCCTAGTGGGTAGTGACACTGCCTACGAAGCTAGCGGTCCTGGGTTCGAATCCCGGTTAGGGCAGATATTTGTACGATGAGCGCGAGTATTTGTTCCTGAGTCATGGATGTTTTCTAATGTATTTAAGTATATATTTCTCTATATAAGTATTTATATCGTTGTCTAGTACCCATAGTACAAGCCTAGAGCTTAGTTTGGGACTAGATCAATTGGTGTCAGATTGTCCCCTTATATTTATTTATTTATTTATTATTTATTTGGCCCAAGCCACCAGTGGCCCTAGCTAAACAAAGATGCGTAACGTTAACGTAATCAATTATCGAAAACTGCCAAAATGTATGGGATTGACATAAGTGCTCGACAACCTGGCAGCTTACGTCAATACTACATACATTTTCAATGACACTAACGTTCGTCCAATGCGTCTTCTTACAGAATCTATAGGGTATAGCGTTGTCGCTATGATCCAGTATATTTTAATTAACTGTTAAGGGTTTATCGTCGTTTTGTCGACACTCATCCCAGAACGTATCGATTCGCAGAATTTTCATTTCAGGCTTTTCTAGTCGCAGTTTAGATTTTGTGATAGTCACAAGCGTAACCCAACCTGACTCACGTTATTGATATTAAAAAAAGAAGACTTCACCAGAAAATAGTGTTCGATGAAATGAATTTCGGTGAATGACGTTCTATGAAACGAGAATCCAATAACGCCAATTTTGTCAAAAGCGGATAACTCTGTTATGTCACTTTGGTGTAAGTTTTATATTACATACATACATACATTAAATCACGCCTGTTTCCCAGAGGGGTAGGCAGAGACCACTTCTTTCCACTTGCTACGATCTTGACAACATTCTTTCGCTTCTTCCTCATTCATACATCGAGTCATGCACGCACGTCGGTTTCGGGTACTTAAGATTGGGCCCTTTTCCAGTATTTCTCCGATTTGACATGAAAAAGTACGCCTAGGGCGGCCCCTTCCCCTTACTTACTCGTGGTATACAAATCTAATCCGTTCATACAAGACCGCAAAAACTTTAATAAGCTTGTGAATTTCAAATCATGTAAGTATATAATAGTTATGTATACTTCTACGCCAAAATTTGTGGCATCGTTCTGATTATTCTGTAAACCACCCTACTGAAAAGGAATTTATAATCAGTCAGTTGATTAGACATTAAATAACAAATGATTAACAAAACACGTTTCGCATGCGTGTAGCGATCCATTAACTGGTTTATTTAACATTTTTGAGCCAAAAATTATTGCAGCGACGCAATGTATCACGAAAAGCAACGCGCATTGAAACTGAGCCTTAAGACGTGTCGGGCTACAAAGTTCAGTTTCGCTAGTTTACTATTGACTTGAACCTGCACGTCTAAGGAAAGAAAACTGGAAAGTATAATAAAATACAAGTTTTCCCCGTCACCAGCTCTGACACATATTGCGTGCGTGACGTGAACGGTGATGTCTCAGCGCCATCTAGCGGAATTAGCTACTGCACCCTTACCATGAGTTACAATTACCGTACTCGCTAGCGAGACGAATGCTCTGTCTCTTACTGTATTCTTATAAAGTGTGAGGGACAGAGCATTCGGCTCGCTATCGACTACGGTAATTGTAACTTATGATAAGGATACGGATTTTGTGTTTCGAAGCGTGCTAACGCATTCTATTCTGACTCTTTGAATCAAATTACCTTGATCTTTACATTTATAATGACTAATACCCGTGTGGTTGCCGGGTTAGAATAGATGCCACTCCATATCTTCCCGTGGATGTCGTAAGAGACGGCTAAGGGAATAAATGCGTATAGTACTGTTAGGTGATGGGCTTGCAACCTGTCACACTGGTAAACATCTTAGCCTAAAAGTGCAAAATGTGGTTACAGAATTGTTAACAAATTATTGGAGTTGTTGGTAATTCTGTAGCTCTGCCTACCCCACTCTGGGAATAAAGGCGTGAGTTTATGTAAGTATGTGTATGTATGTATTTATTTGATTCATGTCATTACTTACTCATTATTAATGGAGACATTAAGAATATAGTTTTTATAATCGCAAAACAATTGCAATAAATCAGGATCTCTAATTCTAGGCGGTAAAAATAATATCGTATTTGACCTATTATGCAATTGTTTTAAACTCGGCCGCCATTACTGTCAAGTAAATAATAGGAGCTATCAAAACGTCGATACGATAACAGTACCCTTACCATGAGTTACAATTACCGTACCTACACGCAACCTCACAGTATTCTTATAGAGTGTGAGGGACAGCGCATTCGACTCGCTAGCGAGTACGGTAATTGAGTCATGGTAAGGGTACTGCGTCGCTATTGCCTAACGCACTCGCAATCTTAATTGGCTGTAAAGCGGAACAATTGTTTTCATTTTGTATGCAGACAAGCCTTCGATTTTCAAAATGAAAACAATTGCGATTGCGAGTGCGTTTAGCAATAGCCCCTCGGGTCAAAAACTATATAGTTTTTACCGTCTGGAACAGAGACCTTGTCCATATGGTAAGACACATTTTTATGTCAAAACTATTATTATTAATAGGTTGTTCGTTTACTGTTTGTCCATAGGGCAAAGATCTTCTTGAGAGAACTCGTTAATCAATCAATCAATCAATCAATCATTTATTTCAGCAATTTACATGAGTAGTATTACTGTAGTATCACTTAGATGTAGGTATAGACAGAATAGTAGGTACATAAGTAATACATTTTTGTAGTATAATTATCTAGTACTAGACTAATATTGTAACAAGCTAAGTTTAACAGTAACGATTTCAGTTTGTTCGAAAATATTACGTCACTTGCGGAGAACTTTATTATGATCTGTTACCCTATCCAATCACGAATCAATCAATCAAATGTATTTTTAAACGCGTTTATATAATGCAGCATTTAATTATAAGTAATATTAAGGAGAGCAGACGCAGCTAATGCGGTCTGACAGGGAAACGCCATTACCCGGCCGATTGCACTCAGGAGCAAGTTACTGTAGTTACTGTAGGAGCAGGTAAATTAAACTGCCAGATAGTTGACTAGTTTTAACTCAAGGCACACTGGATAGATATTTAAGATTTACTATTAAAAAGGTAATTTTATTCCAAATTCGCCAATTTTGATGTGACCGCAAGTAGAAACTAACTTACATATGTTTTAATTCTTAAGAAAAGACATGAATTGAGCATAAACTAAGTATAACTCAGTGTACAGATGTAGTGAATAATCCTTTCCCATCGTTTTTGATCGGATAACTTCGTATTTATCTTGCTTTTTCAGTTGGCTTATTGATTGAGACTGAAGTTAATTGAGAAAGCAAGATTAATACGAACTTAACCGACAAAAAACGATGGGAAAGGATTATTCTCTACATCTGTAGCTAAATGCAGAAAGTTATAATTATATTATAAGTATATAACGTTTTATTGTAAAAGATACAACTGTCATAAAACACTCACCCAATCGACAAAATTTGACGCTGGCCGCTGACAAATTAACAAAAATGGCGTCATTTCATTACTCCCCTTTATGATTCTCTAGAACATTAGCCGTTCCAAAAATGACAAATGAAACGCGTAAATCCTAAGGGCCATTCCGAAATGGACCCGCTTACCCTAATGCGACCTCAGCCACGCACGTAAAGAGAAAAAGGGAGGACCGAGACAGTTAATTTAATAGAAGACACAATATAATTTCCTCGGCAGGTAAAAGTATTAGCCCCTAAACAATATTAGGTACGTGAGCGGAATCATTTACAAATAGACTTTACGAGTATTGTCTCGGGTGGCGCAGGGTCAATAAATATGCAGAAGATTTATAGTGGGTTTGACATTGGTCCGGGGGCATAACGCCGGACTGGGGAGGCCACGTGAAATATACAGCAGTGTTCGCATTGTTGTGTTCCGGTTTGGAGATAAGACAGCCGGTGAAATGACTAGCATAGAGGCATTCCTTCTTAGTCCTCAGGGTTGGCAACGCATTTGCAGTCTTAGGATTGCATGGCAGTCTTGTGAATGCAAATGTCTATGGGTCACAGTTTCCACTTACCATCAGGTGGCCTGTGTGCCCGTTTGTCTTCTCTATGCCATAAAAAAAATATATATATATATATAAACGGCGACCTGTCAAGAGATATCGCTTACGTCAGTCTAGCTTGAAAGGAACTAAGCCAAGTTGAGTGCTCGTGATTTATAAACATGGGATCTTCTTTATTGACTTCTATGTTATACATAGATAATTCCTTTAAATGTAATACTCTTAGCAGCGTCACGGCTTGCCGCCGCACAACGTAAGCATATTATTACATACCTACATAAACGCCTCTAATATTACTATTTACTTGAATTTGTTTTCTAAACATTACTGTTACTTACACTATAGTTATTCTTGTAATATTATTAATGTTAAAGTTTGCGTGTGTGTGCTACTTTGCTACTCCTTCACGCTAAAACGGCAGGACGAATTTAGATGAAATTTATAATGGAGTAGCTTATACTAGGTCAATTTGTACAAAACTGTCTAAAGATATTTATTTTTTATTTACTTACATATTTTAAACCAAAGGTGTAAACGTTTTTGTCCCTGTTGGTAGTTCCTCTACTGCGTTCTCAGAACACGCAGTAGGGAGTATAAAACCCGATGTTCCGTCCCCGTCAACGAGATTAAGGAACTCATGGCCGCGACTGACGGCAAAATGTAATCAATCAACAAACTATATATACCTCATGTAAGTCTGATTATTACAACCTAGTAGGCATTAACATATTGTGGGGGCTATAACCTAAGTTTATAATCTGCGGGCCTAGTATCGAAAGTGACGGATGTTATATCCACATTTTGTCACGCGATAAACGCAGTCATATTAGGCTCTTAGTGGGCTAATAAAAAATCGTTAACAATATTCGATATTCAACAAATTGTAATTTTAATCTTAATTTTATTTAATGGCTTTGACTCTTGTTGCGGTGTATTTCGCCAATATTAAAGAAATAAGTCCATGGATATCACACACGAGGATAAATTAATCGGTTTCCTGAAGCACATGGGGACAGCTCCACGCCCTTCTGTCAAGTCCCATATTACTTTTGACAGCTCTTATTTACTAGACAGTAAGGGCGGCCAAGTTGAAAACAATGTGATAACAGGTCAAAAGCAATATAGAGCCCCAGATAAAGTGACCTACAATGTCTACCAGGCTAGAAAGGTCGAAACTGAGTTTGTCGCATTCAATACTCCGTTTAATTCCGGAACCCAAAAGCAAATATTAATAAAAGCAATCAAATCAAAAGTACATTTAAACACGCGCGTTCTTGCACAAGTATTCTAAAAGTCAAAGTCGGCCGCAAGTGCAAGTACGAATTTACTGGCTTTTTATTGGGAACCGTGAATTGGGCAGATACACGATTGTTTAGGCGTAGATACCATTCATCTCGTAGATACGGGATTTACATAATTGTTTGCTATTAATTATTAAAGTTAAAGATTTATTCCAAAACGAAATAAAACCATTTCAAACGCCTTGGCTAGACTTAATAAATGTAATATGAAAAAATACCTTTGACTTTATTTGCCTAGCCATATTTCGCAAAACGGTTTCAAAAAAATATGAAATATTGTGTTTTTGAGGTTTCCGGATGTTTCGCATTATCCGTG
The DNA here is from genome assembly GCA_963966035.1 of Acleris laterana. Lineage (NCBI taxonomy): Eukaryota > Metazoa > Arthropoda > Insecta > Lepidoptera > Tortricidae > Acleris > Acleris laterana. Next base: position 17,673,099 of record OZ014442.1, read on the forward strand.
TGGAAAATGTTTTAAATATGAACAAAATAAGCGCTGCTAAATTTTAATTCCATTCATACCAACCTTTGTTTTACGCCAAAACAAAAAAGTAATACTTATTTAATTATTTCAAATCATTTTTTATTCAAATCGCTGAAGCTACTCGCCAGGTCACCGCAAATTCATTAAATAACATAATTGCTAAACGTTATTATAATCATGCTCCTGGCGGCCAGCCGCAAAACATCGAATTATCCTAATTAGTTAATAAACTCGCTAGCCTAGTACACGCGCGGGATTAGTTTTGCAACTATCGTTATTATCATTTCAAACGTCATTATTATAATTAACTAAAGCAAAAATCAGACGTATCAATTTAGCCTCTGAATTAGTGGAACAATTTCAATAAACGGCGTATTGACGTTTAGGCAGAACGAGCGAAGCGAGGCTTTTAACAGAATGATTAATCCGAATGAGTCAGTATGGGGAATTTGGAGACTTCATTTAGAATTATGATAATCTAGTCTTACTAACCAAGATCCTAACTTTAAAAGAGAAATGCGGCATTAAAAGAAAGAAGAACTACTGGAATCTGGAAAAGCACATATTTCTGTCTATTGTTGTAATTGACAGTGTATAAGAAACGATTTACTTTAGAGCTCTGTGCATAAGTGTAAGTATAACAAAGAAAAAACCTGAGATTTCGCAAATAAAAATGAGGAGGATGGTGCGTTTGTTTTCCGGTTAGTATCTATATTTGGACTTGGATTGTCATTATCAAACCTTATCAGTATGTGCAACTTTATCACTAACAGAAGACATTAAAATTCTGCCTTAGCTATTTAGTATACATAATATACCCGAGAACGAGAAAACCTAACAGCTTTCAAAGTTTTGATTGAATTATTTTCAGTGTAAATTATTGTTTTCTTAATAATATTACTAAATTGAATACGTGGAAGAATCATGCAATAGCTTAAGGCATTTGAAAGGCAACGTCAGAATGCAATGGCCATCATTCTTGAAACACCCACTGAAACACATACTGTCAATTCTTCGAGTAAAAACTCGAAGAATTGACAGTATATAAATCGCTCTAAGAAATCGGCTACCTCTGGGTTAAGTAACTACCATGGTACCCAAACTCCCACTACACGTTGATCAAGTAATATTTACAAATTTAATATCATTAGCAAAAGTCCAAGCCGGCACTGTTAACTGTATTCTTCCCCGCATCTACAATCTAACCCATCTTTCATCGCCAAACCAACAAAACGGCATAAAACAGCACGCAACGATTAATATGTCGTTCATATTTCATTGACAGTGACATAAACCGACATAAACCGACATAAACGGCATAAATAAACGTCATAAAATCTTAACGCCTCCTCCCGACTGGTACGGTGCCAATAAAGGTTTTACTGCGTTTGGTGAGCTTTCGCCTTCAATGTTGCTTATGGGGCTAATTTGGACAACAAAGCCAAGTAGACGAATTAGGCATTCCTTGCGAAAACAATGGAGTTAATAATCGTTATGATGCATCACCACACACACAAGATATTATATAATCACCTTCCTGACGATATTATAGCTGCAAATAACCTGTCGACATTTAAATACAAGCTTAAGAAATGGCTTGTAGAGAAGGCATTCTATGACTACAGAGATCTATTTTCATGAAATTAATCAATGTTTACATTACCTATTCGTATGTATCATAAGTTTTACAATTATTCTAATATCATTATTATATTTTATATAATAAGAAAGATTAATTTGACCTGTAATTGTTATTATCAATAAAATGAACTATGAACTATGAACTATGAACCACATCTACAGCTGGTAATAGTTATATTTCTTATTCTCTATATCGTATTTAGTGATGGTGAGACCTTGTAAAAGGCCCGTCCAGATCGCTACCACTTATCCCTTAACCTACCCCCTAGCAGTAGTCTTTGCATTGTTTTATTTCCGTATGGGGATATGACCACCGGTAAAATTACTAGCATAGATAGGGGCACTCCATCTTATTTCTTAGGGTGGACAAATTGGGATTATAGTTTTAAGAATGCAAATGTGTATGGGTCTCAGATTTGACTTACTATGAGGTGGCCTTTGAGTTTTTTTCCCTTCTACTTAAAAATGGTGGTGTTATTCAGTATCCGTCTAGATCACTACCGCTATCTTAACTGCCATGCAGCAGTATTCGCATAACTAGTGAAATATGTAGCACAGAAGCATTCCATCTTAAGTAATCCTTAGAGTTGGCAACGCATTTGTAGTTTTTATTTAACATAAGGCTATTTCACTCGTGGAGTCGTGGTACAATGCAATACGAAACAAATGCCACTTCAGACAAAAGAGATGTAAGAAAGAGGAAGGGTTGCGGCGTAAAACGTACATAGAAGACGCGCGCGCGCGCTTCTTTAAAATTGTGTGAAAAGGGCGTAGCATTTGTAACGCGTCTTCGTCTTACTTCTCCTCTGTCTTACTGGGAACTAAGGAGACAGGGGTTCTCACTCTCACTCACTCTCTAGGAGAAGGACCTTTGAGGAAGCCCTTTGAGCTATTAGTGGAGGTGTTTCGGCTATACTTAATTATGATGACGATGGTGATAATCCAAATGATAAGATTGCAAGGAACCAGTTGACAAACTTATGCTAATTTAAGGTGGTGGACTTGCCACTTCCAACTGTCTTCTTTATTTTTCTTGTCTAAGTCGAACCTGGTTTTGGTTACACCCTATTGAAACATTGTCTCTTTCCTACCATTTTGCGACAGCAGAGTATGAAAGAGACCTTTTCCTGCTTGTTGTTCCGTAACGCTTGCGTCCACACTATTGTTCAAAACAGCAAACACATGGATTTACGAGCAAACAGCCGACCAAACATGAGGATAGATTATTTTTATAATCACGTAAGTCATCACATGGTTGAGTTTAGGTTTGAACTCTATTTCATTCATGTGAAAGAGTAGAATTTGTAGCTAGTTTTATGGAGATGTCGGTTTGTGGAATTGAACAGTTTGTTTACTTTTATTGCGTTTGAAACGATCGGAAGCTGCGCTTACTGAAATTTAAATGGCCTACTTAGGAGTCGTTTTATATAACAAAGTTTCAATAAATATGCTAATTGTATCGTTAGTTTCAGAATATTTACTTTATCAAGGACAGAATGCCTGCGTATGATGTTATGTAAAGTTATTCTAGAATAAAACTTCAATTATTTTTACTAAGTAGCAACATACATATACAATTAGTTTTTCTATTAGCACAAAAACACTTAAGAATTATCATACAAACACCATTTAAACATTCAAATACAGGGTTCTCTCGTAGTAACGGTCAGATATTGTTTTTTTCCGTGCCGAAACATTTTTGTGTTTATACATTTAGAGTCATGTAAAATATTTGTTCTGCCAGTGATTTAAAGTAAACGGCATGGTGGAGGAAGCTAAACTTGTAATAATGTCATCAACTCCATCATCATTTTTCATTCTTATTTTCATATACGCGAATGCAAACAAATAGTTTGCCTTTATTCCTGCCTTTCTTTCACTTATGTCAACAGTTTCGATATTTAAATAGGTGTCAAAAAGTTTTACTAATGTAGAATGTACCGGCTTAAGCGCGCAACCCGACAACGTTTATCCATTAAAAAGTACCTACCTACCAACATAATTCATGCAGCCAATTATGAAGTGTTATTAGACCCCCTGTTTTTAAGCCCCCCTCCCCCTTCCGTCACGGTAATCTGTATTTAGTGCAGCGGCCTCTAATCTTCCCCCAGCTATCTCTTATCGGGGCAAAGCTCGCCTAAATCCGGGTTGATACGCAATCGTGTGGGATTTTTTGACCCCGTCTGTTTGTGACGTCACAAGTGTGATAAAACGATAGCAAACAAGCTTGGACGGTATCTCCTATGTGACTAATTGACAACATTACTCATTTCATGAGGCTCTTAATCGAGTACATACATAATTAAAAGAAAAATATGGTAATAATGGTGAAACTCGAAGTTTACTTAATTTTGTTGCTTAAGACCTAAGCCAAATGTTACCTGTCAGTCTTGACAGTTTCGACTGTATGACTATTTTTGACAGACGCCCTTCCAGTTTATGCGTTTCCGATTCCACATTGAAGGCCTTTTTCTAAATAAAAAATACAGTTACATAAAAGTTGTCAACTTCCTAATCGGGCAATAAAACGCAGTAGTTAAAAAAGTAAATTTAACAACTTGTTTAATTTTTTTCTCCCCGTCTCTTTGAAGCAAACAAATAAAAAAAATTCACTCGCTGATTTATCTTTACCACAGAAAAACCGAGCACCATTTTTAAACAAAATTTGAAAATAATCAAATATAGGTACACCCCGTTTCTAACTTTATTCTTAACATTACGTTTTTTGCATTGACCGTAACAAAAGTTGAATTTCCCCAACAAGGACATCCTCATAGGTATGCTAATAAGTGTATAAAATATCTTGCTTATAATCGCGAAAGTCCCAAACTACCCTAAAAACTTGAGCCCTTTGAAAACCATCCAGAGCTCGAAGTTACCTAACATAATCAAAAGCGTAGGTAAAAAAGGTCCCGTAATACGTAATAAGGTCACGAGCGTACAGTAAAGTTTGTTTTTATGCCGACGCTGTCAATCGACCTCCCCCTGTATATAAGAGCTCTACACAGACACAGTCAATACCATCCCTTTTTAACAAGACTGCCCTGAAAGAGACAGAATTGATGTTTTTAAGAGTGTTGCCAGTGAACTGACGTGTAAAGGCAATAAAATGGAATAAAAAAAGAACGTATTAGTCGAATGGGATTTTTTTAATCAGCTTTAGGATTCGATTGGGTTTGTATATACAATATTTAATTGCCGTTACACTTTGGTTATTTGTCAGAAGGCCTATTCATATATACGATACTAATAAATTTGCAATTATGTTATTTAACTAACAGTATATAGCCTTAACCGCAGATTTTTTGACGAAAACCTTTGATGTTCCTTCATTTGCCATTTCTGATTCAATGACGTGAGATTATTTTAGTGTTTCAGACAGTATGTTGATAGAACTTACTTATTATGATCCTGCTCTTTAAAAAAGTCTACTGGTTTTCCACCTCAACCTAAAATTAAAAACGAAGCGTTCAAAAAACCAGAAATATCCGCAATATTCCGCATTGCCAAAGATAATTCCCTGGCCGACCTTTCTAATCATTTCGCCCGTCAAAATGCCGCGGGCGAGATTGGCAATTTAATAAATATCGAACGAGCGAAGGACACAAGGAGATTGACTTTTACGTATCACTAAACTATATTGAATTTCGGTAACCATAATGGATGACAATAAAATTCTTGAGAGGCTCGATTGGGTCGCCAACGAATAAATTCCGAAGTAGCACGTCTGCGATTTAAGTACAAGTGTTGTATAATGTTTGTTTTTTGGTGGGGTTTCCTAGTAAAAAAGTCACTTAAATAATTTTGACATATAAATCGCCATCCGCCAGAGACCTTTATTATAGCGATCTTTGGGAACTAATCTGGCAGTTCCCATAGATATTATATTCTGGAAAAGCAAAATTGGATCATTCCCGAGGGATAGCGATAAATGACTTCTACGCGGACGGAGTCACCAGCAACAGCTAGTATTTTAATAAAACAAAGAACGACTGCATATTCTAAAATATCTATCAAAGTGCCACAACTAAGCAGAGCAAAACATAAGCCGTCGCGTAAAATATGGAAAACTACGAACAAACTCCTGATATAAAACTGGCGCAAAACCAGGGCATTAAATTAAAACTAGAAGGCAAATGCGACGCCAGTAAACTATGTTGGCCCGTGGTTCATTAATTAATTTGTGCTCTTTGTAATGTGATATTCAACTAAATTTCGGAGTATGCATTTGCGGGCTATTTATCTTAATGAAATGGAAGTTGTGAAATGGTGTTGTTGTTTTGAAATAAAGTGTCATTTTTGCGACTAATTCTCGGTTCCATGTTCATCGTGATTTGAAACTTGTTCTTATATACAGATGCGTGCAACTTTGGTATAGGCGCCGGTTTGACACAACATTAAACATAATTCCAGGGCTTTAGTCAACTCGTTAAAACCATATTGGCTTCGACAGTTTATCATATCGTCAATGTTACGATAGCTCTTATCAGTAATGGCAGCCGAGTTACGCTGATACCCGTTAATACGACTAGGTATCGTCTTGGGTCGTCCCATTCGTTTTTTGTCAAGTTCTTAATTCGTCTCATTCTGCTTTCGTCATCCATTCTTCATTCGTCACATTCGCTGGTAGTCTTTGTCGTCTTTGGTTATATTTGTTTTTTGTCTTGATCTTATTCAGGTTCATTCGATATTCGTCACTTCTTCTTTTGACATGTTCGGTGTTAGTCTCTTTACGTTTTAGTCTCATTCGTTACTCGTCACTTTATTTTAAAATACGAACTTAGAATAAGACCAAAGAAGATGATAGGACGAATAACGAATGAGACTAGAAAAGAGATAGACTAACATGGAACATATCCAAAGAAGATGATGACGAATACCGGAATGAGCCTGAATAAGAAAAAGACAAACTACAAATATAACCATAGACGACAAAGACTACCAACGAAAGTGACGAATGAAGAATGGATGACAAAAGCAGAATGAGACGAATTAAGAACTTGACAAAAAACGAATGGAACGACCCAAGACGATACCTACGACTACACGTCAAAGGCAATATGCCTTTACCCAGTAGAATAGAGGGCCTGGATTCATATCTCTATCGCTACTTTAGTTGAGGATCTGAATTATTTTGAGTACTTAAGGTTAAAATTTAGCCACAGAAGATGCATTTTACAAACCTACCCAAAACTTTTTAAACCAGTGCACCATCGTATTTGGTCTGAAAAAGTGGTATTTATGTTGCTTTCTCAGTCAGGCCTCAGTATCTATTGTTTAGCTAATTTGTAAAAGCTATATAAATATGAACTTATGAATCAAAATACAATATCCTATAGATTTTCGTCACGGATGTTGCAAAAATAGTAATATTTAATGTTAGTTCTAGTGGTTTGTCGAATAATCGTAAAATAGTTAGAAACAAGCGTCGTGAGTAGTCTGCTTTATTCGTTTACTTGCTTCGTGCCACAAACGAGGGACCAGGGACCAATACACAGAAGTTCTCCTAATAAAGATCGCTGTTTACGTCGGCGACTGGTCTCGCAGAGTTTCGAGCTCACACAGGAGATACATTTAAAAATGATTTGTGTGCTTACAGCGGACTAAAATTCTAAATAAAGTGTTACTGCGCGTTAAGCGTGGTAGAAGTTTTATTTTATGACCGTTTTATTGGGAAAGATAATAAAGTTTATCTATACATGAAGGGAGTTATTAGGTATCGGGGTTAAAATTTTGAAATAAGTAAAGATAAAATCTTTCATAAGGCGATAGTGTTTTTCGGGTGTATATGACATGTTTAACTGGCAGAGAATAGAGAAAAATGGCAATTATTTTCTATTCCAGAGCCTAGCTTGAAAGTTAAATGGTGAATGACGTATAAGTATTTATCTTTTAGCTTCTTAGTTCTGTATTGTTATTGTTATCCTGACTTCTTATTTCTATTTTAATTATATAAAAAATTATGTATATTGTTGACGATTCTAATGTTATTTTTTGTACTTTTGACATAACATGCAATGTATACTGTGACTTACTTTGGAAAATAAATATCATCCATTCATTCATATCCATGTTTCTTTGTGACCCATTTTAAATTGTAGGGGTTTGATTGCTTTTTTTTTTTTAGTCTTGTTTATAACCGTTAACCGTAACCGCTGGCTACCTCATGATAAGCGGTCACCATCGCCCATAAACTTTACCAACACCATTTTCATTGCATTTCTTTTATTTCGCAGTATAAAGTGCTTCGTGAGTTTCCTGCCAGCAAAAAAACCATGCCAACAACAAAGTAAACTATGATTTTTTTAAACCTTAACCATATTATCTAAAGCCGCTTCCAACATACCATTCAACAATGTTCCGTAAATCAATAATATCTCCACAGGATACCTCTATCTTCACGTTAGCTTATCTCAGCCTTCCTAAGGATGCCTCGGCGGTCTTTTGTGTCCCCTATTAGAGACCATTGAGGCCTATACGTCAACATCCTGCTTATTCAGTAGGAATGTGGTAATCTCGCTCCGTCGGTAAACAGCTGCTCCAATGGAAGGATATATTGACAATAGTATCAGAAGACAGATATAACAATAAGCGACTTGTTTGGGATGTAAATATACTAAAATCGAAATGATACGGCACTATAAATGAATGTATGGCACTTAGAGATATGTTATTTGAACATTTATTTTTAAAACGGCCGCGTAAAATGTTTTTTTTTTTAGATTAGTAACTATACTTATACTTCCCTTATAAGTATACTTATTTACTTATTTTTCCAGCTTACCTGCAATTATACTACTTTGATTCTTTAACACACTTTTCAAGTGATAGATACTCGTAAACCATTGTACACCACGGGAGAAGACAGGGCACCTTTTAGGGATAGTTTTAGGCAGGCGGAGTCGCGTGCAACAGCTATATTGTACATAATACTCGCATTAGCTGTAGGTATGTGGTCTCATCTAATTTTAAATTTTCCATCTCATTTGAAATTTAGAATAGAGATAGCTTACACATTAGATTAACACACACAGGTTACTCCTCATCCCGGAAAGATTTCAAAGTTCCCGTGGAAATAACGATATTCGAAATCTACGCAGTCGAAGTCGCGGGCAGAAGCTAGTATTTACATAATCTTTCAGCTAGGAAGCCCTGTGTTACAGTACCTATATTATAATATAAGCTGCAGATACAATTATTAATCTAAATAATAGGTACAAAAGTAATATTACTTGGCTCTTCATCGGATTGCCAAGATGCAAACGCTGCGTTAGCTAACGTTACGTTAGTTTCTGTTTTCTATTGGCTCGCAGCTAACGTCTATCCACATTTTTGTCGATTTTCGAAATTCGCTAACTTAGCGTTATTCGTTAACGCTAACTACCATCTGCTGCTGCATACTGCTTAACGCACTCGCAATCGCAATTGTTTTCATTTTGAAAATCGAAGGCTTGTCTACATGCAAAATGAAAACAATCTTTGAAGCCAATTGAGATTGCGAGTGCGTTAGAGAATAGGCCAGCTGGTCAATTGTTGTGAGATTATCCCCGGATATTTATATTATTTATGATTCCGATGCGGGATAAGACAACCGGTAAAATGAAATGACTAGCAAGCCAAGCAAGCAAGCAAGCAAAGCAAACAAGTTGGCTGGCTTTCAAGTCGCAAAGGCAGTCTTAGAATTGCCATTTTGCAATTGGATCTTAGATCCCACTTACCAAATAGAAGGCCTGTGTGCTCGTTTGGATTGTCCATTAAAAAAAAACGTAATTTACGTAAGTTTCAGCTGGATCGTTCCAACATCGCATTAACCGTCAGATGCCTCTCTGAAGGATTGAACGGTTGTTTTTACAGCACTTTGCAAAAACAGTTTGCATTTGTATTTATGATCCGCAAAGTTGGCTAATTGTACTGTTTCTAAGAGTTCCGCCTGTTCTACTTGGAGTTTTGTAAAGAACCTGTAGTAAAGTTTGAAATAAAATGTTAAATTGTTAAGGTTTAAGATTCCGGCCGTGTGCTGGGTTAGAATGGTACCACTTCAAGTCTTCCCGTGGAGGTCGTAAGAGGCGACTAAGGGAATAAAGGCTTGTAGTACTGTTAGTTGTTAGGCAATAGCCTTGCAAGCTGTCACTTATTCAATGTCAGCATCTTAGCCTGATTATGCTAAGTGCTGTTGCAGAATGAACAGCAAAGTTTTAGAGTTGTTGGCAATTCTTTAGCTCTGCCTACCCCACTCTGGGAATGAAGGCCTGAGTTTATGTATATTTGTTTATCATATCATATTACACTCAGGAGCAAAAGTATCGGGTCAGAGTGCATTTTTCATACAAACGAGGCTATTTCGAAGCCTTGGTTCCTCGCCAGGAGATGCTTGTAGTGAAATCTGATGATGGATGCCTCGAGCATCGATACAGGACTTCCAGAAAGCCTAGGACACCCAACTGATTGAATTTGCGGTTAACGCCGGAATTGTGCATGTTCAGAAAAACATCTAAAATGACAATAAAATGTAAGGAAATCCAAATGCGAACCCAAACTCCCTCGCTGTGGTGCCAACTGATTGTGCGATCAGTTTAGGTGTCTTAAGAACTTTTGACCTCCTCTATTGAACCTCGGAGTACCCACCTTTAAACATCACTCAAAATAACCCCTGGCTAGGAACCAAGGCTTCAAAATAGCCTCGTTTGTATGAAAAACGCACTCTGACCCGATACTTTTGCTCCTGAGTGTACTTTTGATTTGACATTGTTATTATTTTGTAAACGTAATGATAGCTCTTATTTACTCAAAAGCAGCCGCGGTCGGGTTAAAAACAATACGATATTTGTCAAAAGCGATATGGTTTTAGCGAGTGGAAAAGAGTCCCTGGACATATTTATGGTGAGTACAATTTAAGCATTTAGTAGTTTTATGGTTATGTGGGAATTTAGGTAATGAAATACTACGAGTATATGCTTCAATTTTTCTTTTGTTTTTGTTTGAGTCGGAAGTTACAGTTTCTATATTATTTAAAGGATATAACATTAACAAAGTTAAGTCTGGTCCTCTATTTTCACCGTAAAACGAATATCTTTGTGTACACCTACTGTTTTACATTAATTGTGGGTAACTTTTCAATCAAAAAAAAGTAACTGTAATCATCTAGAGAATGCAAGTTGTAATTTCATTTTCCTAAAATGTTTAACTAACATAGAAGAAATCAAATCAAATCAAATCAAATCAAAGATCTTTATTTGTAAACATAGGTTATAGTTAAAAGATGTTGTGTATAGTTTGGTGCACTATGTCTCGCCATAAGGCATACAAATAGCTAGCATATTGGCATGCAGCTAGCTAGCATGAAATTAATCTAAACATTCAGCCGAATCTATAATCAAAATTAGTACTTAATTAAATATAAGGAACATTATTTTATTTATGGTAAATTATTTGATTAGAACATGAAGAACAATATTATAGCTATTGAATATTTTTAAACCCTGTCATTAATAAAGTCATTCAGAGAGTAATAGGCCTTTTTTACTAATATGTCAAACACTCTTGTTTTAAATTCTTTTATGTCGTCTATTTTCAAAATTGAAATTGGTAGCTTATTATAAAGCCTTGGCGCCATTCCAAATACGCTTTTTGATAATAATGCGGTTTTAAATGATTTTGAGCTAATCTTTCCAAGTTGGCGTAAACTATTAAAAGTAGGGAATTTATGGACATTACACTTTACAAATATTATACATTCATAGATATATTGACTAGGGAGGGTAAGTATTTTCAGTTTGATGAAGTGGGGTTTGCACGAGTCAGTACGTTTAATATTGCAAATTGATCTAATGCATTTCTTCTGAGCCCTAAATACCATTTCGTTATCGGTCGAATTCCCCCAGAATATTATACCAAACCTGAGAGTCGATGAAACGTAAGCATGGTACGCGGTGAGCACTGTTGGTTGATTGACCACTTTGTTTAACTTATATAAGGCATATGAAAATTTGTTGAGTTTACTACATATACATTTAATTTGATCTTTCCACGTCAGTTTGTTGTCTACTATTAGTCCCAAGAATTTTGTTGTATCAGTGTCCTCGATTAATTGTTTATTGAATTCTACTGTCAAGTTAGGGACTCTATTGGCTATTTGTTTAAATTTCATTAATTTGGTTTTATCTAAATTTATATTTAAATTATTATAGTTAAGCCACGTAATTATTGACTCAAGTGATTTGTTTATATCTGTTTGGTATGTAAGTAAATTTTCTCCAGTAAAAATTGCTGTGCAATCATCTGCAAATAAAACCATCGGGTGGTTAATGACTTCTGGCAGGTCATTTATATATATTAGAAATAGTAACGGGCCTAGAACGCTTCCTTGAGGTACACCAAATTTTAATTCTGCAAGATCAGAAGAATGTATTGTTTCTCTTTTTGAACGTGTGCATATTTCTTTAATTTGTGTTATTTGTTTTCGACCGGTTAAGTATGATTCTATCAAATCGTGAACATTGCCGCGTATTCCATATTTGTGTAATTTATCCAACAAAGTTTTATGATTGACACAATCAAAGGCTTTGGACATGTCCATATATAAGGCGCAGACAGGTATTTTTTTATCTATATTTGTCATAACCGTTTGGAGCAAATCAAATATTGCCATATTGATAGTTTTGTTTTTGCGAAAACCTTTTTGTTCTGGTGCAAATAAGTTATTAACTTCAAAATATTCATTCAATCTTTTGTAGATTACTCTTTCAAAGATCTTGGAAAAAATGGGAATGAGAGCTATTGGTCGGTAGTCATTTAGGTTTTCTTTATCTCCCTTTTTAAATAGTGGTCGCAGTATTGATATTTTTAGTTTATCTGGAAACATACCCATTTCAATACATAAATTAATAATAAAACTAATTGGTTGTGCTATAATATGTGCTACTTTTTTAACTATAGCCGTAGCGATTCCATCGTAGCCGGTGCTGTTAGAGTTGTTTAAAGAATTTATAATTTTACTAACTTCGTCAGGATTTGTTGGAACCATAAATAATGATTTAGAAGAGTTGCATGTCAAGGTAGGGGTTTGATAATTATTATTATTTAAAGGAGGATTGTTATTATTGTATGGTTTATTTGGTTCATTATTTAAAGTTATGTTAGGATTATCATTATTGAAATAACTGTTATTATTCATTGATTTTGTTATTGACTGTCTCGGTTTTATTACATCAGTAAAATATTTGTTAAAAACTTGAGCAATATCTCGTGGATTATTTATTATTTTTCCGTTAACTTTTATTTGCGTAATCTCTTCTCTATAATACCTAGATTTAATACTATTTATAATTGTCCATGTTGCTTTAGATTTATTTTTCGCATTTTTAATGAAATAGTCATTCTGAGATTTTTGTGTTAACCATATTATTTTCTGCAATCTTCTAGCATATTGTTTAAAGTAAGTCTTATTTTTCGCATCAGGTGAGAACCTACATTTCCAAAGAAGACTCCGTTTTCTTTTGCAGCATTTCCTAATTCCCAATGACATCCATTTGGGCTTATTAAATGAAGTTATTTTTACTTTTTTATTGGGAAAGCACAAATTGTAAAATAATTCAAAGTCCTCGCTAAAATAATTGTATGCTTCGTTTGGATTGTTTGCAATATATGTTTTATTAAAACTAAGTTTTTGTAAGCATTCGGTAAATTTCGTCGCGTTTTGTGGATTATAATCTCTTTTTGTAATAAACCAGTGCATCTAAACTTACTTACACCTACTTTTACAGTCAATAATAAATACAATGTTGTTTACAGCTGTATTTCTTTATTTCAGGAGGAATGCTTAGTTTTCTTACTTTTACAAAATTCATAACAAGATCAAATTTGTTATAAAAAAGTTAAAATTTACAACTAATGTCACCCCCCTCCCCCCCTTAGGTAAATAGGAGGACAAGCCTTAATAGACTTCAAGATGTAGTTTTACAGCGTACAGTTCCAAAAGGTCGCTTCGTATGTAGATTGTTATAGTTACCGTGAGGGAGATGCCACGATAAGATAGACAAGATTGGGCTCATGAATATTTAAGAAAATAATTGTAGAGACGTGTCGTAAGAAGGCCTTTGCCCAGCTTTTATAGCTTTCGGCGAGCGTATAATATTGAATTGAACTGTTATTAGGTTTCGTGCCAAAAAGGTAAAAAAGGAACCTTTATGTTGAGATTCTGTTCACCCATCTGGGGGGTTATTATGACATAGCAATGCTGATCATTTTACGGTGAGCGTAAAGGACAGAGCTATAGCAGTTATATAGCTCTGTCCCTTTCTCGCAGCGTAATCTGAACAGCATAGCTATGTTATAATAACCCCCCTGTCTATTTACATGTCTGACTTAGTGGTTCAATTTGGAATAGTTTTTAATATTCCTCCTTCTCGAAAATCACATCATTTTTTTAACCCTCGACGCACAAAGAGGGGTTGTATATTAAGTTTTACTGTCTCGGTGTGGGACTGTCTGTGGCACCGTAGCTCTTAAGTGGATAAACCGAATTGGATGCGGTTTTTATTTTACTCGTATTTGAAAGCAAAAGTAGTTTTATGAAAATCGATTGGCCCGTTTCAGAGATATCAGCTCTGAAAAAAGAGGTTGCCATTATATCTGGGTATTTTTATCTATCTACCAGCTACTCGTATTATTACTCGTAAATGTGATATTTCAAAAAGAAACTATAAAAGAGCTTAAATTCATCAGTCTAAAACGGTTTTTTTGTGTATGTAGTTTTATTTAAATACGAAACCCTCGGTGCACGAATCCGACACCCATGACCGATTTTTTCTGTATAATATAGTTGCTAATATTCGTTAAAACTCTATCATAATACGTTCTACCTATTCTTTGAATAAATGTCAGTTGCCTATAAATTATGGGTATGTGTATATCATTAAATAGGTCATAAATGGTTTTAGTGTTTAAGCCAGTCCTAAATCAACAGCTATAGTTTCGAATTGTTTAATAAGTCCAGTGATTTAATATTACCTTCTCCTTCTGCTTTTGTATAAAAGCCATAAACTATTTGAATTATGAACGCGCTTGTTATCAATGGCCAGCCTTTGTAAATTATTTTGTATCTTAATTGTACAATGAAGTGTTTAAATACATACAAACATACATAAAAGGGGAACCCATTACAAGGTAAGTTTTCTTTCAAATACAAACGTAAAATTTTGTACGATTATAGTACAAACCCAGAAGAAAAACAACAAGTACTAAAAATGGTTGAGTGTGAGTTGGGCTGGAGCTCTGATTCGATTCAAAATCGAGTTCAAATCGGAATAATAATACCTATATAATAATAATATAATAATACCTACTCTTTGGCGGTCCGAAACCTTTGATGCGCACGTCCGACTCACACTTTACTGGTTTCCATAAGCTCACCTTGTTTTTTTGTGATTTTACTCATTCTTCATCTAAAATTAATTTCAATAACAGTCTAGATAGACCTTTGTTCCTGCGAGTAACAAAGAAAGTTTCCCGGCGGAAGATTGCTTAGTTAAACTTCTGAAAGAACCCAAGTGGGATTTCCAGAGAACTCTTAATGATATTCATATTCATTTGGTAAAATTATAATGAAAACTGAGAACTAACGAAGTTTGATAATGAACTTTGTTTTTGATGTGAGTTTACGTTGAGCTCGAACTTTACTAAAGGTCCGGGAGATTTATAAATAGGAATGAGAAAATCTACATATTACTATGGATTTTACCCACTTAGAAAAGGACCATGGGCAACTTAGTATGGAGCTTGGACCCAGAACCAACACAGCTGAGAGTTAGGTCATTAAAAGGATCTATAAATATACTTCATTTTGTTCTATAGGCACCAAGTTGTATTCCATTGCAGAACCGAGATATTCATATTTCAGTCAGTGTGTATGTATAAGGTCTATAAACGGGTTTCTCTTAATGATAGGCTACCATACCAATCATTAATCGATAGGATAAGAATATAAAAACGATACACAGAAAATAATAAGTAGGTACTAAAACAAGAGAAAGATAACAGGCGGTCTAATCGCTAAAAAGCGATCTCTTCCAGACAACCTTTAGGTACCTAGCGGAAAAAAGTTAAATTGACATGACAGATTCGAGCGTTTGACGTTTGATTATTTTATTTATTAATATAATCAGTATTTACAGCAAGTTAATGTTATCTTATTATTCTCATTATACATTAATAACCAAGTCATTCAAATGACCTGCAGGATGATTAAATGGCATATTCGGTAGCAATACCTTCATTATTACTACATATATTGTTTGTTACCTACCCTCCAAAATGTTAAATACCCTAGCCACAGATTCTTCATAGTTCGTTTTCACTCTAAATTAAAAAAATCTTCATAGTTCGTTTTCACTCTAAATTAAAAAATGAATATCTCAGTTCTGCAATGGAATTCGACTTTGTGCCCATATAATTAAATGAAGTAGATTTAAAGACCTATTTAATAGCCCAACTCTCATGTCTGTTGGTTCTGGGTCCATTTTGACGCATGGTCCTTCTGCCAAAAATTAACCCTAACCCCCTTACTTATAAACGTAGAATAAGCTTGGAAAAGTTTATGCCATGCTTTATCCTTATCTGTAATTGTGACATTTGCATCTGACAGAAAGTGACAAAGCATGGCATAAACTATTCCAAGCTTATTCTGCGTTTATAAGTAAGGGGGTTAGATAGAATAATCGAAAGAGATATCAACACTAGTCGTAAGTTGTGTTTTTATGATAAAATTATATGTAAAAGATTAAGGGCTGTATTAATAAACTCATCTTGGCTGAGATGCCCGTCACAAGATACGTCAAAGTAAACGTCAAGCCATAGAACACTGTCATTTTGGACACATCTCGAGACGAGCATTAGAGTTGAGATTAGTTTATTAATAAGGCTTTTAGTGAGCTCAATTTTCATGAAAATTAACTAAAAACCACGTCCTAAACACCAGCTTTAAATTTAAAAAAAAACTCCTCTGTTGATAAAATAATGGATACCTACATACACAGAACCTCTTTTACAATACCAATTTCTCTCAATTTAGACAACTCATCTCTAACTCATAAAACTTAACCCCAAGCAAGCTTCATATCCCCCCGTTAATTTACACGTTTTATTACGTTCTATTTGTCATAATGCATTCGCACTAGCATTCATTCCGAGGGCCGGAGGGCCAATAACAGTAGATCACAGGGCTGCGGTCACTCACAGTTGTCGGGGGGCAGCCAGGTTATTCCCTTAAATAACATGACGTTGAAATAGAAGGCGGAGAGACAAAGGCCAGCTTAACTTGACCCTTTAGAGCGCTTAAGATGTATGCTCAGAAGTATCTTGATCTTGGTTGTGCTATGACGCATTAACCAAAGTTGAAGATACCTTGTGCAGCATAATATCTACGAGTTTAAAGCTCATGTTGTGGTGTTCAGACGAAAATAAGCGACGATGTTTAGAATACCTACAGAGGCTATTTATGAACTATCAAATCCTGATAAGTTTCATGCAGTAAAAGGGACGGATATATATGAGTCGTATAGCTCCGTTCCTTTCGGTGACTAGAACTTGGCAGGTTTGAAGTTTGTAATACAGGGTGTTTTGGCCCTCGGACCTCCGGCCGTTGTGAATCATTGTTGATGACGCCACATTTATTCGAAGGGGTTTTGTATGGGTAAACAATTTGATGTTCAGGGTTTTTGGCGCGTTTTTGAGTGTGTGTGTTCGTAGTTTGGTAAAGGAGCGAAGGCATGAGCACGGGTGAGAGGAGAAAATAATATTCAATATATTTGTGCATATATTTTCTGGACGGAAACGTAATGATATGCAGAGATATTGTACACATTTTGTTTAAAAATGTCTGTATAATATTTGTGGTAATGTTCGGTTTCAAAAACTACTGTCATAGTTTTTTTATTTCATTGACTGATTTTTACCAGGGTAGGAAATGAAATAAGATCATAGTTATAAATAAATGTACCTTAACTCAATCTAACCTACGTAGGTATTCAATGTCTAAGAGAAAATAACTTTGGGTGAAATTAAATTCGGGGAAATAATAAATTCTATGAAACATTTGTCGATATTTTAACCAGCCCGGTACCTAATTGTTTATGATGAATACTATTATAATCTTAAATTCCTCATAAACAATTGGGCAACAACTGGGCTTGTTAAAATATCGACGAATGTTTTATAGGATGTCGTTGCTTAAATACAAAAGCGACACAAACCAAAATGTGTTTGTGTTGCATTTAAAATCGGAATGCTATTTACTTTAAGCTTTAAATCAAACTATATTTGTTTTTGGTTTGTGGCGCTTTTGTATTTAAGCAACGATGTATTATTTAGCCGAATTTAATTTCACCCAAACTTTGTAAATCAATAGACTTGTTGGGAGGATAGAGTTAGAAATTAAAGTAAATAATGAAGAAAACGGTACATTCATGCTCTTATATATATATAAGAGCATGAATCTACCGTTTTCTTCATTATTTACTTGTTGCGCCGACGCCAAGTAATTTGGGATAAGGGCAGGAGAATGATAATGATAGTGACATACTTTTGGTCGATCAACGGACAGGGATTCTATTACACTTTGTCTTAAGTTTTATTTACGAATTGTTTCTGCTGTCAAGCTAATGAGAGAAAACAAGTAGTGGCAAAATGATTTGCGCCATTGTTTAGTTAATGTTAAAGGTCACACGGTCACGAGTGTTAATTTGGGATCCATTTCAAGAAAAATATGCTTGAACTCGTCAATGTTAGTAGAGATGTCAAGTCATTTGTAACTTTTAGGTGACTCAACCTTATTGTTGTAGAATTTCAGATTGACTTGGACCTAAAATAAATCTCGTGACTGTATATGCCCAGGGCAGAGAAACCTGATAATCCGCTGAATTTATCCGTTAAGATAATAAGAAGTTTGATAATGTAAACAATACAATAGAAATTGCAAAAAAAAACTATGTGGGATAGAGTCACTGTGGATTTTAAAGTTCCATAAACCGACCAATTGCGTGTTTAGCACGTTTTTTTTACATAGTATTCTTATCGGTTTTGCTGTAATCTACCGGCAATGAAATATATGTTATATTTTTTCTAAATTTTATGTAAAATTTACATTTATTTACTTTGCACATCTGTTTTTGGGTCATCAATTTACATATGTGAACCAAATTTCAACTGAATGGGTCCAGTAGTTTCGGGGCAAATTGGCTGTGACAGACGGACAGACAGACGCACGAGTAATCCTATAAGGGTTCCGTTTTTCAATTTTTGTACGGTACCCTAAAAACATCTAAAATGTTGAGTTATTTAGTACACAAATACCTCTACATAATGGGATCAAGGACCCTTTCAAACCGTTACGAAACAAACCAAGTCATCAAAATGGAACCAACCGCAAATAAATTTATACGTTTACTACCATTTGAAACGTCAAGTAAACCCATGCATAAATTCCTAGTTTAACAACACTACAATATCGTGTTCAGAATGTTTAATTACAATTAAAACCTCGTGTCATTAAACTGTGTGTGACTTTTCATTTCGCCGTAAATGCTATTTACTATTTAATTTACTTATCTGATCACAGTTTGCTGCACGAAAGGTTTAATAACCTGTAAATGTAGCTTAGTTTAAATTAAATCTATTATAATCTATTATAATCTATTATAATCTATTATAATAAGGGAAAAAGATTTACTAAGCGTCATTGTGGCCGAAAAAACACTTTTATAACCACCCTTTACATCTCTATATTATAGTATAAAACAAAGTTGCTTCCCGCCGTCTGTCTGTATGTATGCTTAGATCAATGCTTAGGTGTTTCAAGAGAAATGTTTTTATGTATAAGACATTCTGGTTTAAGTACGGGTGTTACAGAAAGCTCACATAAATTGAAGTAAAGCGAGGTTGGGTTTCTAGTTTAAATATAAGAACCAAACAAGAAACCTATCTAATAATATTTTTACTGACCGACTATGCTATCGATAATTACGAAAAGTCTTAAGATAAGTCAATTCATAGAAAACTGTCATTTCTGACGTGTCTGAAAATATTGGTATAGTAATTACTAAAATACTGTTACCTAAATATTCAAGATTTTTTTACTTTTGTAGTCAGGAAGCACTCCCCTTAAATAGATACATCGCCTTATTCAGAGAAATTTTAGAGACAATAAACTCGTTCCTTTGTCATACTTGTGTATGAAAAATTGTCACTAAGGAACGACGTAATCGTCATTATAGGCGACAAACTTAAGTAAATGACCTCTTGCATGTAGTTACACATCTGTAGACCGTTCGACATTCTATATTTGAAATTTGACGTAAATTCCACATTAGTTTTGTACACAACTACATGAGAGGTCATTTACTTAAGTTTATCGCCTATAACTGAATGAGTGCAACCGATAGAGAGAGTTAAAGTCATGGTCGAATTACCATTACTTAGAGCCACTTGTAAAGATAAATTTAGTCAGTCTCGGTGTCAGTCTTAATTTTCTTGTAACGAAGGTCAAATGGCCCCACCTTCATCAACAAAAGAGGGTTATTCCCACATTTTGTTACCACTGGTACAACTAATGTAATTGGTGGTAACAACTGGGATTTTTTTCCCTAAAATATTTCATGGTAACTACTGGGGAAAAAAATCCCAGTTGTTACCACCGAGTACTTTATTGGTAAGTAGGTGGTGAGAAAAAAAATCCCAGCTGCTACCAGTGGTAACAAATTGGTGGTAACAGGTGGGAATAACCCACAAAAGATCATATAACTGTATAGACTCCATCGACATACTGCTCTTTGGTTTCCAACATACTCTTTTCCCCTGATTTCCCTCAAACGTCCCACTTATTTGCAGAGTCATGTGTTTAAACAGCCTTTGTAAATAGCTAAGTAATAATTACCAAAGGCTTTGTATTTTACGAGGCAATCTTGCCACGTCACTCCGCCTTTGTTAATATAAGGGCTTGGAGTAGAACTTGGTAAATATTATTAAGTACTAGGAAGCCCGCAACTTTGTACGCGTACAATTAGATTTTCGCCTTTCTCCCTATTTTTTCCCGTAGGGGTTTGATAATCAAAAAAAATCACGTAGTTAAGGAGTAAAATTAACAACGGTAACTATTCTATTAAGTCACGACAATACTCCTGTAGCAATTGCAACCATTTTACTAACGAGTGAGGATTGTAACTACTCCGCTTATGGAATGTGAGATACCGCCTATTGGCGTTGGAGAGCAGTACATACCTAAATGTATGACTAACTGCCGTGACGTAATGGAAGAGTTACCCCGTGTTATATATAGTCCTTAACTACGTGCACTTTTTTGGTAACCACCTCTCCATTAGCCAAATATCATTTCTCCTAATTTCAAGTGTCTAGATGTACCGGTTTTGGAGCTTTGTCAGTCATTCTGTCAATTAGGCAGTCATCAAGTCACGGAAGGGTTTTTATTAGATTTCCGCTTCTATGTATACAGGGTGTCCCAAAACTCAACGATAATCCGCCAAGGGCTGATAGAGCAGCTAAAAAGCTATCGATTTAACCCCTATGTATGTTCAGCGATTTTCGCTAGTTTCGGAGATATTGATCATTTTATTTTATCAGTATTTTTTTAAGTAATCACCTAAAGTATGTTTTTTTCATACAAAGTGAAAAGCAACCACTGGGACACCTAGTATGGAGAAACAAACTTTATGTGATTACTTAAAAAAAATACTGATAAAATAAACGGGCAAATAGGTTTAAAAACTTTGCCAATTCGTAATGATTATAATTATGTAAGATACCACTGAAAAACTTATGAAATACATAACGAAATTAATGATTTTTCGTGACATGGGCATAAGGGAAAATTACAAAATTTCAGATTAAAATGATCAATATCTCCGAAACTAGCGAAAATCGCTGAACATACATAGGGGTTAAATCGATAGCTTTTTAGCTGCTCTATCAGCCCTTGGCGGATTATCGTTGAGTTTTGGGACACCCTGTATAATATCATCACATTAGGAGTCATATTAATTACTTTATTACCTAATGTAACTTACTTTACTTAATTTAACTTAGTTTTAAGTACTATTATGTTTTTATGATTGAAAAAATTACCTTCTGCTGGAGTTTCTTGCGGCGCTTCTTCTCCGCAATGATGGTCTTGTCCGAAGCGCTGGTAGACTCGCCCTATATTACCGACGTGTAAAAGAGCCCTCATCATGTGGCCTATTTACTGAATAAATATTTTGAATTTTGAATTAAAAAAATGTTTTCTTAGTGCAGCCCTTGGGTATCTAAGGAATATTCCAAGCAATTTTTAAGTCACTAGGTGCAGTGGTTTTGGTTGAGCTTTCTGTCAGACAGTCAGTCCGTCGCAGAGTAGTTTTATATTATTATAGTTACATACATAGATAACTCAATTTAACGTTTAGTTTGCAAACGTTAAACTTATAGCACCCTTCTTTTTCGTCGGGGGATTTTGAAAACTAGTCAATGACCGAAAATGTGTGGTCGAACACGCCCAAACCAAATAATTTACGGCCTATAATTTCTGTAGAAAAAACGAATCGTTAAAAAACCTTTAGCAGCCAAGTTAAGGCATTCCTAATGGCTGTTCCTAACTTCGGCAAATTTCAAGACATTTAGCACTTTCTTAGAAACAGTAAGTTAAAAAGGAAACGTTTACGCAATCACTGTCTTTATTAAATTTGTCTTGACCTTGCGGCGGAGTTTTTTTAGTCTTTGAAAATTTGGAAAGTTTGACTTAGGTATGGTTATCAATAATGACACTTTTTATGTTGCGACATTTTTTTCAACAACATAGCACTTGGTTAGTATTTAAAGTACTTAATCCACCCAAAATAACGGTTAAAAACCGGGCAAGAGCATGTCGGACCATGCTCAGTATAGGGTTCCGTAACGACAAACACAAAAAACTATCTCAAAAATCAACATGTATGAACCAATTTTCTATTTAAAGTTATTTGGCGCTGTCTTAGATGATTTTTAGTAGGTATAAACCCGTTAGTCGCCTGTATCTCAGGAACTAATTAAGTCTACTTAGTAATGATTCTTTTTCTTATAAATTCGTATATAATATCTCAAACAAGAGCCAAGCTTTTAAGTGTGAGATCAGTATACCTATGTAGGTAGTTAGGTATCTTAACTGCTTCAAACCGACTTTAAATTACAATAAAAGTTAAATCTTTTATACAGTAATTAATAGAAATTGAAAAAAAAAACAAGGTCCAGTAAATAGAATTTTAAGTTTTCCAAACGATAGGTACTCAACTCAAATCAATAATCTAATCGAAAATTTGTAAACTTTCAGATCGCAAATCGCAAACTTGTAGGTAGCATTCCGGGGCACGTCCAAACAGCACCTAGGCGCTCGCGCTTATGAGCGCGGCTGTCGCTCGATTTGTTGCTTGGACAGTTTGACTCCCCCCGCGCGTCCTGCACGCCCCGTTAACAAATATTTCTATCAAAGTTATCATAGGCGATTTTGATAGGTATAAACACTTTAGTCGCCTGTATCTCAGGAACTAATCATGTCTACTTAGCCGTGATAGTTTTCCTTTAAAATTCGTTATATGCGCTTTCGTTGAAGATATTTTTCAGATTTTTAGTATTTGTAGTTTTGGCTGTAGGGGGGGGGGGACACTTGACTCTAACAAAAAATAGCGCTTTAAAGCTTAATATTTCATAAACGGATCCCTTAATCGAAAAATTGTTTTCACAAACCCGCAATATTTTTAAAAGACCTATCCAACGACACCCCACACTATGGGGTAGGCAAGAAAAAAAAAAGGCATCCCCACGTTACGTGTAGGGGAGGTGCATTAAAAAAAAATATTTTTCAAAATTTTATTTTACCACTTGGTTGGCGTGACTAATATGTATATTCATGCCAAATTACAGCTTTCTAGTACTATGAGTCTCTGAGCTAGACTGGGGACGGACGGACGGACGGACGGACGGACGGACATGGCGAAACTATAAGGGTTCCTAGTTTGACTACGGAACCCTAAAAAGGCGCAAAAGCCAGCTAAGAGTTAGCTAAACCAAATATTTTTTAGTGATATCATATCTGCCCCCTTCCACATTATCATTCACTTTCATTATTTTATGGCAACTGATAATGATAAGGTATTCCAGCACAGCGACCACCCGATGGTAAGGGAGATCTGAGACTCATAGTAATACCAACTCTCAAGATAGCAATCTCAAGATCGTAAACCTAAGACTAAGATGGAATGCCTCTATGCTAGTAATCACACCGGTTATAAAATCCTTGTAAATTCCTAACTTTTAAAATCTATTTTCAGTTAACATAGGTACATATGTATGTGGCTTTACTCTAAAGTTAATTAACATTCCATTTTCTCACCAATTCCTGAAACAATCACAGTCAAGATTATATCCATACATCAATCACGCTGATTTATAATTACGTCTAAATTAACATAAATTTACAATGGAACACTCTAATTACAACCCCTTACATTCCGTATTCTATTAACTAAAGAGTTCCACAAATAGGCGTCTCGAACGCGACAAGCCTAATTGATCAGCTAATTCGCCGTCGCAGGTGTGTGAGCGCCCTTATGAATTACAAATTGGTTTCTATAATCAATACCGATTAGAGTGCGTTTGTGTGGAGCAAGTACTGGAGTCAGTGCTTAACCTCTTAAAGTGCAATGTCCATTTAATCCATTTGATGGCCTGTCTCGCAAAGACCCCTTTTCAAAAAGGAGTTTTCAAAAACTCTGAACCTTATAGATACTGTCAATAAAACACTTGTCGAATCGCATTACTTTGGATACTATGGTATCCCTTGACTGTCCAGTGATGTTTGATATTTTGCTGTCGAAAAGCTCGTAACCTTTTCAGGAAGAAGAAAATACATCAGTTTATTCCTCTGTATCTCGTTTAACTTCGTTATTCCATATTTAAAATGTTTTTTTTTATATAAAATCACGACATGGTTTGCGAGTTTCCTTTCCAGAATTCGCCTAACATGTTCTATGTTTTCCCTCTACGACGAGCATTTGTTATTAATTTATAAAGTCTAGCCACTAGACGTTAGTTTAAATTTCTCATACTATTGAGCTCTTACAACAACTTAATTACTTGATTACTCGACTGTTGACTAAATCGTTTAAGCGCAGCATCCAGCCCCAGATTGAGTAGGCAACAGCTAACCTCGTTAGTTTAATATTTAGATTGGTGCTTCTCTCGGATTGATTTAGTTTTACTAATAACTTTAAGTGTTTTGTTGTTTTAGGACAACTTTGTAAGCATGTGACAAGCTGTAAGCAATTATGTTCGTTGTGACAAGTTCCATTCGTGTGAATTTCGATAATACGAACTATAGTCTGTAAATATTAGTTACTTGACAGTTCCTAGATAACATATGGGTAGAAACGCGAGGTAGTAATTAACAAAAAGCCTTAATTAATAAACTTAAATATAATAGAACCGCTCGAAAGGTCGACGCGCTGGCCTAGTTGGTAGCAGAGATGGGCAAAATTTATTCGAATGACGAATAACGATTGAGAATAAAAAAATCATTCGCGAATAACGAATAAATTTTCCGAATGATTATTCTTATTCGTACATATGGCGAATAAATTATTCGCGAATAAATCATTCGATGAATAAATTATTCGCGAATAAATTGTATCACGAATAAATCATTCCCGAATAAAATACTACGAATAAATTATCCTTGTTTAAAAGTCAATCGCTATAAGATCGACAGGGGTATTAAATTAAATAAAGAAATGAAAAATATATAGTGGTTTTGTGTGGTCTTGAGATACCACATCACGGTTTTCACTCAAATCCGTGGAGTTTAACGAGCTATCCTTGCTGGACTGGATATTATCGTCATCGTCATTAACCTCACTCATTTTTTTGTTAAAGTAATACACAGACTTCAGAGATGCGACTGGTTTAGACCAAAGTATGCGAATGACTAATTTTTGTGAAATAATAATGAACACGGGTAAACAAACCGATAAGAAAATTGAGTTACGTGGTTATCTCGTTCATTCATATATCCATCTCTTTCTGGTTGGCTACCTGCGAGACAATCCCTAGACCCTAAAATATGCTCCAGTTGCATTTTAATGGTAAATTTGAAAGTGTACTATAATATTATTCGTGGTATTTATTCGAATAAAATAAAGAATAATTCATTTATTATTCGAAGAAGTGGTAGAATAATTTATTCGCGAATAAATTATTCGCGAATAAATTTATCGCGAATGATTGTTTATTCGAATGATTATTCAAATAAAAATTTATTCGAATAATGCCCATCTCAAGCCCAAGACACCGCTAGCTTCGTAGGCGGGGTCACTACCAACTTGGTAGTGACCCCGCCTACGAAGCTAGCGGTGTCTTGGGTTCAAATCCCGGTAAGGGCAGATATTTGTGTGATGAGCGCGAATATTTGTTCCTGAGTCATGGGTGTTTTCTATGTATTTAAGGATATGTTTTTCTAGTACCCATAGTACAAACCTAGAGCTTTGTTGGGACTAGGGCAATTGGTGTGACATTGTTCCCTGATACTTATTTATTTTATTAATCTAGTAAGAAAATGAAATAACTACAACTACAACGGCCCAGGAGCTAAAATAATATATGTTTTGCTTAAACATACAAGAAATAAAAGCTTAAAAGCAGCTTTTTTGAAGAAATCGTGGCTCTGCTCGTTTTGTACAACTGTCAGCACCAGGCGCAAGATAGACGATAGCACTCCGGTTGGTGGCGTCACGCCTGGGTTACGGTTGGATGACTCTGTTATGTCTTGCGACGTGACCCTGGATGAATCTAAACTGATTGAGATCGACCAGACTGCATGCCTGAGCGTAACCGAAATCAACAGCGTTATGACAACACCTCCTAATCAGTACCGGCCTATAAACAGTAACGAGAGTGGCAGCTCATCGACGGCTACCCTGCAGGGTGAATTATTAAACACCATTCTGGAAAAAGTGTCGGAATTACAGTCGCAGTTTTCAGCCATCCAGTCCATACAGTCTGACATGAATCAAGTTAGGGCTGATATAGCCGATATGAAGAGTAACCTCTGCGCTAGATTCGACGAAATGACCTCCAGGGTTGACTCCATTGAGACGCGAGTTGGCGCCTTGGAGCAATGCAAGACCGAACTTGCTGAAGTCAAGGGCCTGCTGAGGGACGTCATGGCTGACACCAGGAACAACGACCAGTGGGTGCGGCGTTCCAACATCCAAATAAACGGCGTACCGGAAACCAGTAGGGAAAACTTACATGCAATTGTGAACTCTTTGGCCGAACGATCCGGATACCCACTGAACATTAACACGGACATTGATTTCGTCACCCGAGTGGCCGTAAAGAATGACAGGGACAACAATAAACCGAAACCTATCATTGTTAAATTCCAGGCTCGCTACAAGAAGGACGAGTTCATATCATCCTTGCGTAAAATAAAAAACATGAAAGCGTCTGATTTGGGATTTTCTAACAATGAAAATCGTATTTTTATCAACGATCACCTTTCAGGGTTTAATAAATACCTGCTCAAGCAGGCACAGATCAGAAGAACGCAAAGGCAATATAAATTCTGTTGGGTGAGGAATTGCACTGTTAAAGTACGAAAAACGGATACTTCTCCTATACTTTACATCACTTCCGAGGATGCGTTAAACAAGATTACATAAGTATCACTCATGTCATTTTCTTGGATTATGTTTTTCTCAATGTTTTAGCTTGCTCGTCGATGAATATTATTTACTTACTGTTTCACTGCGGAATCGCCTCACTAAATTTTGATATTATTTTTACACTATTTTTACAATTAATTAATCTATACAACTTTCATTCCCTTTTCGTCTGTCCAACAACAGTCCGACAACATATACCACTTACTTTATTTATTAATAATATGCGACTCACAATAATAATAGATAATTACAGGAATTTCAATGGCGATTAAAATTTACTATCAAAACACCCGAGGACTCCGAACAAAGTGCAGCGACTTCCTTCGTAATGTATTGCAGTCGGACTACGATCTTATTTGTATCTCAGAAACATGGTTAGTGCCAGGCATCTTCGATTCGGAACTTTTTGACGCGCGATACAATGTTTACAGAGTTGATCGTAATTGCGAAGTTATGGGGGTAAGCCGGGGCGGCGGCACGCTGATGGCGGTGCGCCGCAATCTGAGGGTAGACCTGCGCGGGGCGCGCGCGCTCCCGGCTCTGCTCGACGCTGACGTCACCGCGGTCGACCTTATCATTTCTCGAGGCGCAATTGCAACGAAGCTTAGATTATTTACGTGTTATTTTCCTCAAAGTAAACATCAGCAACAGTCACAGTTAATATTTTTTGACTATTTGTCCAACCTTTATAATGATTTCCCGGACGATTTATTTTTGGTTCTGGGTGATTTTAACATAGGTGAGGCTGTTTGGATACCTTGTCACACAAGCTGTAAAGGTTATACCGTTGCTAACCCTACTTTTAATTCACTCACTAGCCAATTGTCTTCGTTCTTGCATTTCTCAAACTGGTTGCAGTATAACCACTTGCCTAATAAAAACGACCGGCAGCTCGATCTAGTCCTCTCGAACTTTAATTTGGGGCTATCTGCCGCTGATCCACTGGTGCCCGTAGACGCTCACCACCCCGTGTTCTGCGTGTCTGCCGACACCGGCGCGAGTGATCGTCCTCTGAAGCAAGCTCCGCGCGTGGCTAGACGCTTCTTCGCCGCAGATTACAAATTAATTAATGCCGAACTGGAACGTATAAATTGGGAACCGCTTTTAAAAATAAATAATATAAGCGACGCGGTAGATTTTTTTTATAGTAAAATTGATATGATAATTAACGACTTTATTCCGTTTACGACAATTCGTAGTGACACCAGCTACCCAGTTTGGTATTCGCGCCCGTTGATAAAGCTAATTAAAAAAAAAAAAAAAACTCATAGAAAATGGAAGATGTACGGCAGACTATCGGATTATAACACTTTTTCTAATCTGCGTGCCTTAGCGAAAAAAATGGTGGATTCGTGTTACAATCTATTCATTTTACGAAGCGAAAATAATATTAAACACAACCCCAAAGCCTTCTGGTCCTTTATAAAATCTAAAAAATCTAATAGCAGCATCCCTGACTCCTTCTACTACAACGACGTGGTGGCTTGTGAAGGGCACGATATAGCAAATATGTTCAATACTTTTTTTCAGTCTGTATTTGTACAGCATGACGCATCATCTTCTGTGACACACCCATCATCTCCTACTGACCAGGACTTCTCATCTACCGTCAATGTCATCAGTAATATTGTAATCTGCTCTCAGTTAGTGGAAAGGTCCCTAAAATCGCTAGATGACTCGAAAGGTAGTGGTCCGGATGGAATCCACCCGGTTTTCTTGAAGCGTTGTAGTGTAGCTTTAGCATTTCCTATCTCTGTGTTGTTTTCACTTTCTTTGAATACGGGTATAATGCCGAAAGTTTGGAAGCGCTCTTTAGTTGTTCCCGTCTTCAAAAAAGGTGACAAGCACGACATACAAAATTATCGCGGAATCTCTATATTGTCTATTATACCTAAGTTGTTTGAAAAAATTATCTACGACACTCTTTATAAATTAGTTAGACCTGCACTTACAACGAGGCAACACGGTTTCTTTAGTAGGCGGTCAGTTGAGTCTAACCTTTCGGAATTTCTCGATACCGTTCTGAAGGCTATGGACAAGGGGATTCAGGTTGATGCTGTCTACACGGACTATTCTAAGGCCTTCGATAAAATTTCTCATTCGATATTAGTGCAAAAGCTAAAAACATTCGGCATACACGGTGATCTGCTTAGATGGCTAACGTCCTATCTGCGAGATAGATCCCAAGCTGTTTCCGTCAAAGGTCATACATCAAGCTTTATTCCCGTACCATCCGGCGTGCCACAAGGGTCCCACATTGGACCCTTACTGTTTAATATCTTTATTAACGATGTGGTCAACTGTTTTCATCACTCCAATATCTTACTTTTTGCCGATGATTCAAAAATTTATACGTCGGTAACGTCCATAGGCGATTGTATTAATTTGCAGGATGATCTTAACAGATTGGATCAGTACTGTCTTAATAATGGTCTTGTACTTAATGTTGGCAAATGTTTATCTATTTCATTCTCTCGTAAACGCAACCCAATACTTTTCGACTACACAATTAGGAATGAATCACTTAATAGGGTTACGGAGGTTAGAGATCTAGGTGTTTACATTGATAGTGAAATCCAACTTGTGTCTCACATCGACAAAATTACCTCAAAGGCTTATAGGATGCTTGGCTTCATATTTAGGCAAAGTAAAGATTTTAAAGACCCTCGTACCTTGGTACTGTTGTACAATGCTTACGTACGATCACATTTGGAGTACGCGTCCGTTGTTTGGAGTCCTCATTACTCTGTACACATCGAGTCAATCGAGAAAATACAGAATAAGTGCATCAGGTGGTTGAAATATAGATTTAAATCGTTCAATATTGATAACTTTGTGAGTCTGCAACTCCGCCGTGAACATAAGGATCAAGTATTTTTATACAAGGTACTTAATGATTCTATTGAGTCGCAATACCTCACGAACAACATTTACTTTAGATGTCCTAATTTTCGATCTCGGAATAATAATTTATATTCTGTTCCTTTCTGTCGCACCAAATATGCCAAAAATTCCTATCTCATCAGAGCATGCTCAACCTACAACATCAAATATTCGCACATTGACCCCTTTAGCTTGCGCTTTGGGCAATTTATTTCCGCAGTGAAAACAGTTAAAACAGAAAACGGTAGCTAGTAATTAGTGTTTTGGTTTTTGTGTTATTTTTATTTTATTTTTTCTCCTCTTCCAAATTTACTTGCTTTCTCCTTCCATTCGTTAATGTTATTATTAAAATAAGTTTCTACTTTTCACGCTTTTATCTCCTCTGAGCATAAATTGTGTTATCTATTAGTGAAAACTGTTTTGGCTCATGTATTATCCATATTATTTTATATTTTTTGTAATATTTAAGCTGTTTGTTTTCCAATAAATAAATAATTAAATAATAATTAATTAATTAATTAATAAAGCTTATTTATCGCCTTCCTTTTATCCTCTCCTCAGTTAGTTACGTGTTCCTGTTGTCTCTCTTGCGCCTTAAAATGTATATTATAGTACCAAGCCTTAAGTACGTTAACTTTCCTCGCGTTGAGCAGTTAGGTCTACCGCAAGGATGCCAACTGTGCCCCTGTATATTACACATAGAAACATTAAGGGCAGTACATTGTAACCAAAACGTAACCTTCAAGTTTCAAGCTAAATAGGATAATTCGTTAATTTGCAATAATATTTATTAAGCAAATTACATGATAGATAATATTTCTGTAATTGAACTAGGATACCTAGATCCAGAAACATTATCCAGAGTAATTTGACAGCGTCAGTAGTTATTTAAAACTGGTGAGTAGAGACTAAATGAAACTTTCTTAAGTAGCCAGTTATTAACAATTTATCTTATAAACACCTTAACCGTTAAAAACCAACAACCACTCCAAATAACCATATAAAAATACCTTCACAAGCTTTATTAACGAAGCCTACGACGAAGGAAGCTCTAGCCCTTCAGTAGCCATATTTATCAGCCGAGGGCGGGAAATTATTTCCCCAAATGACGTTTAGGCATCGAAAACGGCGGGAAACATCCCGGTAATTGCCCCACGATATAAATTGGCTGAGTGTGGAGCCGGCAGTGGGAGGGACAGCTAAATCAAGATAGGTAAAGCCATCGTTCATGTTGTAAGGGTCTATTTAAATTGGACGTTTGTATTAATATTAATCGTTGGCCGATATGTTAGACCTACGGGACATACAGATACAGATACAGATACGGAGCGTCTTGTTAAAATGACGTGTTGACGAGATGTATAGAACAACTGTTATATAAATACGTCATGTACCAGTAAATATGAATTTTTATTGGTACATGACGCATTTATATAACAGTTGTTCTATGCAAACTCAGCTGTTGCTGACTGCAACCTTGCTTTTATTGAAAAACCAAAAAAAAAAAAAAAATGTCTACAAATGTACTTTTCACACCACCTGATTGAGACACGTAATTGGGAGACATATTCTAATAGATTTTTTTTCATTTTAGTGACATATTTATATTTCTTAGTAAATAATTCCCAAAGTTTCGGACGCGTTAATTAACATCAAAAAGTCAAATAAAATTTAACAAAATCAACAACGTGGATAACTTGTCCAAAATATCTTACAACCTAATGATTAACTTTTCTTCATTCGTAACTGTGCACGTATATTCCATAAGAGGCCAAAATTCGAGACGGTAAAAAACATATCGTCTTTGACCTGTTATCACATTGTCGACTCTTATTAACTTGTCAGTGATGACGGCCATGTTAAAAACAATATCTTTACAGGTCAGAGACGATACGAATGTCTATGGGTCACAGTTTCCACTTACCATCAGGTGGCCTGTGTGCTCGTTTGTCTACTCCATGCCATAAAAAAAAGCACGGTTTTTATCGCCTAGAATTACGAGTAGAGGCCCTGATCTTGATTCAGCTACGCGTTTACTATTAAAAACATTACACGTGATGGATGCAAGGCGTCGAGATGAAGTGGCGCGTCTACTTAGTAGACCCCCGAGCGGTTCTAGCCATAAGTCAGACTAATCGAGGTAATATTGTAAGATGTAAAGGTTTCTACTGATGTTAAGGAGTAAGAAACACTGTGTACGTACTTCTTGAGTTTTAGATGAACTAGGCACACGGAAAGTCGCCATTTTGAATCAAAAACGGGAACAAATTACAACATCCGCAGAAAATTAGTCGGAACTAGGCGGAAAACTAAACATTATGAGAGAAAAACAAACCTTTTATAACCCGACTACTTTACATACAGTCATCCATGTCAAAAACCATGTTACTTTAACATTTTCAATTTCGCTGTTTTGGCATATTTTTAAATTAAAATAACTAGTAGGTCTAGTTAGACGAAACTACCGCCTCCTCGTTTGTCGAAGCGTCAACGAGGAAACAAAAAAACCATACATACAACGGTACACTATCGAAAATGTAGTGTTTTTTATAATAAATAATAATGTCTTTTCCCGAGGTCCGAGCTATCTCCATATCTATATTTATACTAGACTTATGCCATTTTTTACTTGAACCTCGGAAAACTTGTATTTATAATCACCAGGGCCACGGAATTATGATTGCCAGTCGAGTTAAAGTCGAGCGAGTTTTTAAGAGAATATCACCCCAGAAATTTATATACAGGGGAAGCACGTGTAGCGTATTTTTCAACGATTTCACAGGCGAGTGACCGCGCTCTTTCTCTACAGGATGTTTAAGTAGTAACTGTATTCCTGTATTTTTGAGGAAATTGTATGGTTGGAATTGTTTAAGTACAATAATATTTTTGTTTAATATTGTAAATGTTCATAGAATAAATAATTGAAAACAATGGTGCTTAAAGGTATTTTTTCACATTTAAACTGAATTTACAAAGTTTTCACTTTTTTGCAGCTTATTGTGTATCTACACTCGATATTTACACTGACTTTGGCGACTTTGTTTGTTATTTTTATAGCAAAATAAATACACGGTTTCCGCTCCTAAAAACTATATTTAAATAGAAAGTAAAAAAATATTATTTAGGAATATTCATGCCATTTATTCAGTCCAAAAGTAACAAAAAATATCTGTTTATGTAAGGCAAATACAAACATAAACGTTTACTTACATCAATCATAGCTGGGTAGGATTTTATTCCTAATTTTATCGGCAAAAATAGATAGTAATTAAGTGGCGAAAAATCACATACCTACTCGTAAAAAGTAAAGCTTATCACGTCAGAAATGTAGTTACAGGTTGATTCAAATGAACTACTGCGAAATTAAATTGAATAATAACGATATCGAGGTTATATACTTTTCGCTCGGAAAAATAAATTCTGATGTTAAACCTGACCGTATGAATTTATTACCTTAAACCGAATACCTTTATATAGAAAGATCGCAATACTTTACAAAAGAGCAAAATTCATCTGCACAAAGCTCCGAAAGTACCAAAACGTATTAGGGAAAGAGCAAAGAACTGCCATTGGCGATATCGGATCGGGATAAAACTACATAAAACCGGATAAAACCAGATATCCATCGGGAACTTTCAATATTGACCGCTATCGTGTACCACACTAAAATGCTTACTTTACAGCACTTACCTAACTTAGTAGAGTTGAACGTTTCGTTTTAAATAAAATGTTGATATTAAATTTGCGTAGAAATAGATCGTATCGCGAAACAGCTGCGTTCGTGAGAAAGTCATGTTTACGGGAAAAGTGTTCTCAAGGAAAATAAGGGAATTCTTGTTTCCATTGTGCTACCACTTAAGAGGTTCGCTACAGTTGCTACTTATACTGGCGCTTATAATGGCCACTTTTATTGTTAGTATTATTTTTTACCTGAGTATCCATAAAGGAGGGTAAGGTTTTCCGGGTGTATGTATCCATGTTTTTTGTGACATCCTGTAGGCTGTTATACAGGGTGTCACTGTCTTAATGGATTTTAAATTGCGGCGTTTCGTTTCATTGGTATTTACACCAGGAGTGTCATATGCTAAAGAACCTCCTCAAGTCCTCAGTTCTCACGCTGCAGGCATAGTGGGATGTGTAAAGCTTGCTTTTTTACAAACTATATACAAACTTCACTTGTAACTAACAAACTAACAATGTAATTAAATCTTGGTAGACAATTTTAACCTACTTCTAATTGTCCGAATCAAATCAAATCAAACCAAATCAAATCTGTTTATTTTGCCTAAAGTGTGGTACAAAAGATGTTACAGTTGGACAATGTCACACACATTTTGCCAGTATCTGGCATGCATAAATATCATAATCATACAATTTAGAGCAATGTTAAAAAATGCTTCAGGACTACATGGGTTGATAGCTTATATATGCATACAATAAATTCATACTTAATAATAATAAAATTAAATTAAAAAGTCACAGTCAATGTTTAAAGTAATCAAAATATTCTTCAGTACTATAAAAGCATTCTTGCATTAACCAACTCTTAAGTTTAGTCTTAAATAGTCTAATAGGCAATTATTTGATGTCATCATGAAGTCGATTATAGATGCCAATGAACATACAATATGCGTTCTTACCATACAACTTAATCTTTTGAGCGGGACCAACAAGGCGATTTGGATACCGTATTAAAATTACATGTCTTTGTTGGTTTTAAAAAGTCAAGACAGTACCATCGCGCAGGTATGATGATGGAGACGGAAGGTGGTTATAGGAACTCCTCAATGGCTCATAGTAAATACGTCTTATATAATGAATACAAAAACATACTGTATATTATTATTTTATTTCATAAATAGACTCGTAACGTTTTCTGAACGTTTCAACGTTATTTGCCTGGATGTTTACCCGACCGCACACGGACAATAATTCACTTTGAACGCGAGCATGCTATTGTGTAACTTGATATTACTTGAGCCAAGTTCAACTTTGCTGCTTAAGACCTAGGGCTGCTAATGTAATGTTATGCAAGTGGAAAATATAGCTAATTTTATTTTTTGGTGTTTTTTAGGGTTTGCACTAAAATCATGGTACATTTGACGCTAGTGTATATGGTTTTATTGAAAAGCTCTCTTATTCATTTTTGTTTTTTTATTCATCGTAGTCACCATCATTTTAGGCGAAAGACGTCCACTGTCTATGTCCAGCGGTGAATTTTATAGTATTTTTTAGGAAATCGCCGTACATATTCCGTGAAAATCGAACCGGCTGTCCTAATACGAGTTGGGACCGTTTCGCAACTGTTTCTCTGTATCTTATTTTTTGTATCTATGTACCTAATGTGGTTTTGTATTGTTGCGAATAAATGTCTCTTTATCTTTATCTTTATTCAAAAGATACAGCTCTTTAATCGTAACACGGACGCACAACGAAAACTTAGTAATAGAGTCCCGTTTGTAAGAAGTTGGGAACAATTCTACAGTTATAAAGTCGCGCGCGTCCTCTAGTGCACATACATACATAACATACATACATACATAAACTCACGCCTTTATTCCCAGAGTGGGGTAGGCAGAGCTACAGAATTTCCAATAACTATAAAAACTTTTTGATAATTCTGTAACCACATTTTGCACACTTAGGCGAAGATGTTTACCAGTGTATTAGTGACAGGTTGCAAGGCCATCGCCTAACTGCACGCCTTTATTACCTCTAGTCTTAAATATATTTTCAAATTGATACGGTTGGCAGCCCTGCCTTTACCCGTGGCTCCCATAACCGGTTAATACGGTCTGTCAATAGTTTTCATTTCGATCTGTACGCGTCAAGAGCTGTTTGCGCGCTAAGATCCTGAGTTTCAGCAAATATGGGACAATAAACGACCTCTCCATTCCCAACGAAACTTCTGGAAGAAACTTCATTTTCGTCAGGAAGTATTTATTGTACACATTTCCAGACAACGTTTGACCGCTATTGTAAATTTAAAAACACGGGAAATAGCGCCGAGAATTTGATAATAATATAAAATTAAATTGTAGGGGTAGACAGAGCCAACTTCTTTCCACTTGCTACGATCCAGACAAATTTCTTTCGCTTCTTCCACATTCATACATCGAGTCATGCACGCACGTCGGTTTCGGGTACTTAAGATTCGGCCCTTTTCCAATATTTCTCCGATTTGATTCGAAAAAGTACGCCTAGGGCGGCCCCTTCCGACACTTCCGCTCACTTTCGATCTGTGTATATCTTTCGTTAATCTTCTTTCATCCATCCTTTCCAAATGACCGAACCATCGAGGCATGCCCTTTTCAATCTTAGTCACTACATCTTCTTTTAGTCCACATTTCTCTCTGACTTTTTCATTCCTTACATTCCGCAAAGCGCATTTCAACTGCATTTACACGACTAAATAGTAGTAAAAATGCAAATATTTCTAGCCCACCCTATATGTGTTTATAATGGATTGATTATCCCGTCTGTGTTTTGCCTCCTGTAGACTAAGACCTGCGTCGCTATTGCCTAACGCACTCGCAATCTCAATTGGCTTCAAAGCGGAACAATTGTTTTCATTTTGTATGCGGACAAGACTTCGATTTTCAAAATGAAAACAATTGCGATTGCGAGTGCGTTAAGCAATAGCCCCTCCGGTTTTATAAAAAGGCCCGTTAGTAAATATTTCAGATCAAATTTTAGGAACTTCATACTAGATTTGATATTCCTGACCGAAATTTGATCTAACGGATCCTAATAAAACCCAGCCTAAGCCTATTTCTTAGAAGTGTCATAGGCCTTTTATCATGATCCCAACACATAAACCATCGTGTTCAACACGCTTGGCAATTTTAACTCTGTGTTGAATACATCAAGCAAAGGCCTTTCCACTTCGAAAGTCAACATACATAATCCACAAAGGCAGTCAAGTCAAGTCTTCAAAGCTCACTTTTTGTTTCACTTGTCATACACATTTGACGTCTAGTTTGTATTAGAGAAGTACTGCCTGCTACGGAAAAAAGGTATATCTGCTATTTTAATTGTATTGCAATTCTAACTGTATTATAACCCTTGAGAGTTTAATATGCTTCTATGAATTAATTTCACTTGTGCTTTTTCTCCGAACGAGGGCAGAGTAGGTATAGTTAGAAATTGTGTAACTTTGAACCTTAGAGATATCACGATAAAACTGTCTTTATTTTACTAATCACCTTTCTTAGGATACTTTAGTTTCCGAGAACCGTCAAGTCGGTGGTATGACTAACTAAATCGCATTGGACTGGCGTTTACACAGTATTCCCTTTAGACAAACACAATAATCAATCTATTTTAGTTATATCATAATATAAGCTCACTTTAGCAATAGTGTCTTTATATTAATTACTTTAATATAAAGACTATATATATTTTGGATATAAATTTACCTATCCACTTGATTTAATGAAAATACTTAGGAATTGAAATGCTAGGTAGCATACATACATACAAAAACTCACGCCTTCGTTCCCAGAGTGGGGTAGGCCGAGCTACAGAATAACCTGCAACTCTAAAAACTTGTTGATAATTGTGTACTTAACCACATTCTGTAGCTCTGCCTACCCCACTCTGGGAATAAAGGCGTGAGTTTATGTATGTATGTATGTAGTGTAGCGTGACCGCTACAAAAATCTAATCCCGCCTCTTTTTTCACGACTCGTGTTTAACCTATTTATTTTATCGTACTGTCTGGCCGAATGTTCGGCAGATTAGTTTTCAAGTTTGGAATACGTCGTTTGACAGTGTGTCGAAGCGACGTGGAAAAATATTCTTTTGTTTCATCAGAACCCAACCAGAAGAACAACTTTAATTATTAAATAGAAATTTACGCAATACAGTTGTGTCGGCATAAGCCCATTTCCAAAAAGTTCAGTTCAGTTAACGTCGTGTGTTTTGTTGTGTTCTTGACGCAACCACCAAAAGGTTTGCTTGCGCAACTGGTGTTACAAAAACCACCGGCGTCTTCGTACAACGCTGACATTCAACCGGGATTATCCGGGTAAGTCGCATTCGCGGTCGTGATTCCCTTTCCCCAACGTATCTCCCGACCGGCATACCTTCTAGTTCACGTTCCTACGTTAGCTCAACGAGACTTTTATTTCAGTCCACCGCTGGGGCTGGGTCAGAACTCCTTATAAAATGGATCCGCCTCTGCGTCGTGCCGTGTGCCTGTTGACGCGCTGTCGATACCGGCACGCAGAGCGTCCCACCAATAAACCGGCGACTCCCGTGGTCGTAGCTGCCACCCCTGTTTCCCGTCACTCCACCAGCCGTTACCAGGACCTGACCATCCAACTTGTTTTTTTATATAACTCTAATTTTGTTTTTATACCTATCGCCGGTAACGTTTTCTGAACCTGTTTTTTCCATTGTTTTGCTATGCTAGATTTAGATATCCTACTTAAAATATTCTATAGAAGTGCACATCTTAGATATATTTCGCTCTGTGGTTGTTAATTTGTCCCTTTTTACAAATTAATAACCACAGATCAACTTGGTAGGATATCGACGAATTGACCTATGTCGAGGTGATCATCTCCATTTTTCCAAATTCTAAAATAGGCCCGCGAGCCCCGCATACCGACTAACGGTAATTTTGATTATTTATTTTTTTTGGTTTTTAACACTAGCGCATTAGCGCGACCTTTCGGCTTTTCTACCCCAAAATTGTAATGTTCATTTCTAACATTTGAAACCGGAATAGATTCGTATATCCAACCTACTTTTTTTGGTTTATTTAACGTGGCCTTCGCCTCTTTCTTTTTTTACCTCTTCTTTTCCTTTGTCTCCTTTTGTTGTATATATTATCTTTAATTAAAATATTGTTTAAAATTTTTTACGGTTTAATTTCAAAATTTAACGTTTGGCATGTGCCACGCACAATGTCCATGTGGTACTGTAATTATTTTTAGTGCTGCAGTAGGTACTAAAATATCAACAAATATTGTAATATTGAAACTGCTCAAACCCGCATAATATTTACTTGAATGCACATTTAAAATAAAATAGTAGTAAATATTCCTGTATTTGCTAAAGCTGTGCTAGATTATTTTAATTTCTTTGCGACTATGACAAGGATCAAATTCGAAGGACGAGGTTTTGATACATTTCTTTTCTTAGGTTAATCCTCGTGAATTGACCGGCCTAAGTCCAGCACAAGCTCCTAACCCAATAAGCAGTATCTTAAATTCAATCACCGTAGCAGATTAAATTATATTTGGTTAGTAATAAGGTTGATATTACTACAGGAGGTTTATCTTAGTTCCTGCGTTTTTGCTTAAAACGGCACAATACGGTACGAAACGATGATTTTTGTATCCCTTTTTTCGCATTTTCATTTTCAGTTTGGGATATATACGGATACATTAGGTAGAGCTTATCTTTCGTACAGTTTGATTATTCAGTAGAAAAGCAACAGTGTTCGCATTGTTGTGTTCCGGCGAAGGATAAGACCACGATAATACAACCGGTGAAATAACTATTTCCTATATCTAAATTCTCAACGTTGGCAACGCATTTGGAGTCTGAGGATTGTAGTCTTCAGATTGTAGTCTTAAGATCGTAGTCTTAAGATCGTAGTCTTAGAATCCAAATATTTGTGGCTCTCCCACTAATCATCAGGTGGCTTGTATACTCAAGTGCCTTCTCCTTGCCATTATTTAAAAAAATACGATGGATCATCAACAAGAATGCAATGATAAATTAATGAAGCGATCGTATCGTAGCAACATAATCAACGGTATCATTTTACTTCATGTTGAATAATGATATTA
The DNA here is from genome assembly GCA_963966035.1 of Acleris laterana. Taxonomy (NCBI): domain Eukaryota; kingdom Metazoa; phylum Arthropoda; class Insecta; order Lepidoptera; family Tortricidae; genus Acleris; species Acleris laterana. The sequence continues at coordinate 17,713,180 of OZ014442.1, forward strand.
ATATAATACTAATGCATTCATTTCAGTACCATAAAGTACTACAAAGTCCCCTGCCGCGTCTGTCTGTATGTTCGCGATGACCTCACAAACCTACTTAACGGATTTTCATGCGGCTTTCACGATCATTTACTTAGATTTTTTTTACGGAAGGCTTTTATACATAATAAAAATAATAAAATTCTGGTTTATGTAGAAGGGTGTTTAAGAGAGCGTCGGTGGCCTAGTGGTTTAGCGGGTCGACTCGTGATCGTAAGGTACCGAGTTGGAACCCACGCGTCACCATGTACCAATGAGTTTTTCTAGACTTAAGTGCATTTACGCGCTCTTACGGTGAAAGAAAAACCTCGTGAGGAAACCTGCACATTCGAATAATTGAGTGTTTCAGAGGATAATTGCACAAAAGATCCTAAAGGGTCGAAGTGTATCCGAAAGGGAACATCTGTAAGATAAGATATACCTTATAAACTATTGTAGGTGCGAAATGGTCAAACTGTTGAGTCTGATATATTATATATAACACCGATTGTACCTACACAGTTTTTACAATAAATATATCTCGAGGGTGGGTCGCTAGTTGTTAATAATCACGAAAACTACCCCTGAATTCGATTAAAATCTATCATTCGATCATATGCTTGATATCGCCGAAACGCGCGTCCGCATCGAATTTTCGTATTAATCTTCCAATCACGGCCGGTAAACACTAAAGCTGCTAGAATCACATCAGTGTAGCTATTCTCTAACGATACATTATCGATAGGTTGGTGTATTATGACGGCACCATTGATGGACACTTTTAACTGACATGCACCAGTAATGGACACTTCACTCTTAATTTAAATTTCATCCGGTCCTAAATTGATTGTTGCAAAACAAATGAATAACCCTTATCTTCTGTAAAATAATAATCAAGTGTCCCTTATTGGTGTCTTGTCCATTACTGGTTCTATCACCTTATCCTCCTGTAAATCATTAGCTTAAGTCATAGTCATAGAATGCATATTATTGCAGATGGACGAAGTTACTGAATGGTGGCCAAGGAATTCCAAAAGATCCGTCGGTATACCTTCTGCCCGATGGATGGACATCCGTAAAACGACACGGAGACGTTCGTTTGCGTACTCTAGCATAAAAAACTCGAAAACCTAGATCTAGAAATATTATCCGTACCTACTGTTAAAGTATCTGTACTCACGGCGTCAGTACATTAAATTGGTGGCTAGTAACAAATTGTCAATTTCTTAAGTGGATGGTTATTGACGATTTACCCTATTCAATCCAATCGCGATGGATAATAACAGCATATTCACGAGTACGCAATCCCGAATCGAACTGATAATGAAATGGAACGCGGCAGCTGTTTGCCAAATATAGTGATTTGAAATGAGACATGATGTGTGTAGTGCAAATGTGACACGCTTGATAATTTTGCTGTTCAAAGTGTAATTAACTAACGTTCTATTAGAGATATTTCAGCCAAGAGCAACATAATAGTGGCTATGAAACTGATAAAATTAATGATTGATGATGAGGAAGCGAAAATTGTGTGTTTAGATCGGTGCACCTGGCGTTCCATAATGTCTGCCTACCCCATTGGGAGACAGGCGTGAAGGTATGTATGTAAGTGTATGTAATTAATGTAGATGAAGCATTATTTTCCGTGCTAAATATTATCCTTCAACCTACCACCAAGCAGTAGTGTTCGCTTTGTTCTGGTGTGAGGATAAGACAACTGGTGAAATTACTGGCATTCCATCTTAGTTCTCAGGGTTGGTAACGCTTTTGCAGACTTAAGATTATAGTCTTGAGAATGAAATGTCTATGAGTCACAGATCTCACTTACCATAAGGTGCTTTATGTGCTCGTTTGAATTCACCATGATATTAAGAAAAGTATTTTCTTTATAAAATGTGTTCTGTGTTTGTTCCATTTTCTTTCGTACTCTTTAACATATCGATATGAAATTTGAGCAGAGAAATTTAGCCCAGAGACGGACAGACGAGTTATTATGACATACCTAGCTATAACCCCCCTGGGGGGGTAATTATGACCATAGCTAAGCAGTTCATTTTACGGCGAGCGTAAAGGACAAAGCTATAGCAGTTAGACAGCTCTGTCCCCTTTCTCTCAGCGTAAACTAAACTGCATAAATATGTCATAATAACCCTCCAGGTAGGAAAATTTGAGAGAATACCATAAACACTTCGCAGACAAAAGCTAGTATAATAATTTTGATACAATTCCTACTGTCTGACATTCTGATAGTCATAAAATCCTGGAATACTGAAGCCGTTTAACAACAGAGAAATTTTTAAAGTCAGTTCCCATGTAACCCAACATTTTATGGAAATTCACTTCATCGACTGAATCGTTTCATCGAATTTCGTTTCATCGAACGCTATCTTCTGCTATAACTATGATGGATACAGGATATATTAGGTTAAGTAAGACTTGTTTATACCAAAAATAATTAACTCATGCGGCGAGAAAATGCCTTCCAATGAAATTAAAATTTTGTATACATTCGTTGAAAGGTGTTTCGATAAAATATTAAGTACCTTATAAATAAATATTATTCATCGTCTCACCCTATTTTACTTCAATAAATTGTTCGTCACGTGACCTAAATTAAGGTAGGTTTACAACGTAGGTAGGGGGACGGATGACAGGCACCAGTAATCTCCAGTAACCAGTAATCAACTCTTAATTCAGTTTTCATACGGTCCTAAACTGATTGTTGCAAAACAAATAAATAACCCTTATCTCCTGTAAAATAAGAATCAGTGTCCATTATTGGTGCCTTATCCATTACTGGTTCCATCACTCTATATGAACAATTTAGACCCGCAAATGGTTTTTATCCCTATTGTAATTGTAATGCTAATGTTATTGCAGCTATCAATTACCTGTCAGTCAGTAAAACTGGCTGAGTAAACAATACGATAGCTATAGTGCGAAAACGAAGTATAAATATAGTATCAGATTGGTTATTATGACATGGCTTTGCAGTTCATTGTACGGCGAGCGTAAAGGACAGAGCTATAGAAGTTATATAGCTCTGTGGGGTTATTATGACCTATCTGTGCCATTCATTTTAAGTTGAAAGAAAAGGACAGAGTTATGTATTGTTGTGCTCCGGTTTGGGGATAAGACAGCCGGTGAAATGACTAGCATAGAGGCATTCCATCTTAGTCCTCAGGGTCTTAGGATTGCTCTGCAGTCTTGTGAATGCGAATGTCTATGGGTCACAGATTCCACTTACCATCAGGTGGCATGTGTGCTCGTTTATCATCCCAATGCCATACAAAAAAAAAAAATGTAACTGCTATTGCTCCGTCCTTTACACTCACCGTAAAATGAACTTCATAGCTTTGTTATAATAACCCCCCTGACCTGTTCTCTCAGCGTAAACAGAACTACCATAGCTATGTCATAATAACCCCCCAGGGTCTCTGTGCGACGCAGTAAAACAATATCGCTTTTGACATGTTGTCGTATCGTCAACGTCACGTCAAAAGTAATTGTTTATTGTGTGTACAAAACTGAAGCAATATGGACTAAACCAAAGTGAAATAAAGGTAGTTTAATCCTTTACGAAGGTGAGAAAATATTATTTTACGAATTTATCTTTTAGCTCACGAGGCTTCACTAAAAAAAGGTAACTCCGGCGCTCCCCCGGGGATACAATAAACGGGAGGTATTCTTTAGGTAGCTATTATCCCGGCGTACGTTAGCATATTGTCTGAGAGGATGAGCTAAACGAAATTTTAGGAAAACCTTCATTGAATAAGGTCAAACAGTAAGTAGGTATTGGTACATGGTTGATTTTTAACTGCTTTTGAAAGAGAAATGGACTGAATTTGACTGTGTATGAACAAAGACGTACCTATAGGTATCGCATTTGCCGATTATTTGGTCCCTTATAAATTGAATAATAACTAAAAGCATAGTTTCGTTTACATTATGCAATCGTTGCTATTAAAAGGGCAGAGTTTTGTAAATAATGAAATTTGTAAAGATATTTCGTAGATTTTTTTAAGTCTTTGTTTTGCTTTATTGTACATACATACATACATAAACTCACGCCTTTATTCCCAGAGTGGGGTAGGCAGAGCTACAGAATTTCCAACAACTATAAAAACTTTTTGATAATTCTGTAACCACATTTTGCACACTTAGGCGAAGATGAGATGTTTATTGTAACATGTAATAAAAGTAGTTTTTTAAATATTTACCTACGTCGACCTATGAAACAACCTACCGATACATATTTTTTGTAGTAAGTATTTGGATAACCCGTAACACAGTATTAAGGCTACAAAGACACATTATTGCAGTTTGAAGTAAGTTTGAGGTATTAAGTTATATATAACTATGCACCTAAATAGTAATTGTATTATAAATCGAGATACTTTCACCCTATTCAAAACTAGCTGAACCTCCGCAACCCGAGCCGGATTAGACTCAATTTGTCTGCGTTAGCGGTCCCGCAAAGGGTAGGCAAATGAGAATTTAGCCCGATAAACTTTAATCAGGCCGACTACGCGAGTTATGCCCCTATTTACAGGGATACACTTATTAATAGTCGACAGAGTTGGGGGCTAACTCTTCGTTAGACGAAGAGGAAATGCGGAGAGATATTGATATAATTACATACATACATAAGCTCACGCCTTTAATCCCAGAGTGGGGTAGGCAGAGCTACAGAATTACTAACGACTCTAAAAACTTGTTAATACCTAATTCTGTAACCACATTTTGCACAATTAGGCTAAGATGTTTACCAGTGTATTAGTGACAGGTCGTAAGCCCATCGCCTAACAGTACTACACAGCCTTTATTCCCTTAATCGTCTCTTACGACATCCACGGGAGGACATGGAGTGGCACTAAAAGCATTCTTACCCGGCAACCACGCGATATAATTTGTTGATAAAAATAGCATTGTTACTAGTAAAAGCGTTAGCTGTCGCAAATTTCCAGTCCCACAGTCTGATGGAAGAAGGAACCATCGACACGAGAAAAAAATAAGGGATGGGCGGTTTGTAATTTCCAAATGTGAAACTTTTATATACACATACATACATAAACTCACGCCTTTATTCCCAGAGTGAACACAGTGACAGAATTCCTAACAACTCTAAAAACTTGTTGATAATTCTGTAACCACAATTTGCACACTTAAAGTCGGATTTTTATTCCCACAGAAAAAAATTTAACAAACTCAACTGAAACTTTCACTTAAATTATAAATGCAATGTTCTGAAAGTTACCATAGTGAAATTATCGTTTAATTTCTGAAAATTATTATGTTTTAATATGTACCTAACGTAAGTAACGGAAACGTCTTATGAGATGTAAATTAAATTAACTTGTAATATTACATTCCGTATAATTGTAACTTTCAAGTTGTAATTTTCCAAAATGTTATGCAAAGTTTCAGAACTCGCCCATCACTAGTTGTTACCAACTGTGGCCATCTTAACTAAACCTGTCAAGTTCTAAGGAGTGAGAGGTAAGGTGGACGCTGTAACATGTTTCAATCTTCGTCCCGGCTTCGCTTCCGCTTTCATCATCAAAGCGTCCCTTGTGTATCAAACTTTTTGATCCTTTCCATATTTCTCTTACTAGCCTTAAAAGGTTGGTTAGTAATATGCAAGTCATTTTAGTACCCTATTATTATTATTATTTATTAAATTTGGTACAATAACAGGTTGACAACCAAACATTACCTAATTAAGTAATTAGTTATCACAGAGGCATTTAGGTGGTAACAACCCAATAACAATTGTACACAACATTCGTTAATGTAAAGAGCGTGTATACCACAATTTAACTTATAAAAACACTAAACTAAACTAATTTACTTATGTGGCCGATTACATAATACATTTCTGAATTTAATTAAATTATCCGAGAAAATATCCACATCAATCCTCAAGCAATTGTACCTACGACACATCCTAAACATGATGTATGTATATTTTGTTTGTATCTCATATTATCATATGGGATTCTTCACTTCATTTCTATTGTGTTACTTTAAACTTGCGCATATTTATTACTAGCTTCGTTTAGAACTCGTTTATATCGTAGCTCCATTCAAATGTTCACCCTCTATTTCACCTCCTTAGGGGATGATTTTTGGGATCAAAACTATTTTATGTCCTTCTCCGGGACTCAAACTATCTCTGTACCAAATTTCATATAAATCGGTCCAGCGGTTTAGGCGTAAAGAGATAACATACAGACAGACAGACAAACACACTTTCGCATTTATAATATTGGCATGTATTATGTGTATTCATTAATAAACCTCCAGGTCTTTCCGATACTTATATTTTTAGTACAAAGTTCTCCAATATCCCATTCATAATTGTATGTGCTCGAAATAAAAAATAAAAAAGTCACCAAAGAACTATTTAATTGTCATTAAAACTGACTGTGTCATCAGATTAACATAATACTTAAGTAATCTTTACTGCCCTCCTAAGGAGAAAAGGCACAATGCAATGCAATTAACTTATAGAAACATATTAAACTCTCAGTGGTTATGATAAGATTAAAAGTGCAATACAATTCATAAAGAAGATGTACCTTTTTCCGTAAGAGGGCAGTATATTTCAGTTCATTCTGATCACAGAAACTGATTGAAACTCAACAAAGAAGCAAACTGTACGAGTATATGCAGTTGAATAAAAGTTTGTAAAAAAACACCGCCAGTTCTTCAAGAATTTCTCAGTTTAACGAAGGTTCTCACCTTTTTCTGAGAATAGCCAGCAAAAATATTCTAGCCAGTTCTAGCGATTTCATAAATAAATTAAAAAAATAGATTAAACACTGTTACCTACTCAGTGACAATATAGCATTTTTGAGGTTTGAGAATTTTCAAAGGTTTGAGTTTATTAATTACAAAACTTTTCTCTTTGTAATCACATTTCACTAATATTATAAAAGCGAAAGTTTGTGAGTATGTGAGTGTGTATGTTTGTTACTCCTTTACGCTACAACGGCGCTGGAATGGAGATAGCTTATACACTGGATTAACACATAGGCTACTTTTAATCACGGAAAATTTAAAAGTTCCCGATGGAATAATGATAATCGATATCTACGCGGACGAAGTCGCGGGCAGAAGCTAGTATTATATAATACCTAGTGTAGGTAGTGTAGATGAATAAAAAATAGGTTATTCGCTTACAGAGCTAGTAGAACTCAGGGTCCTTAGTCTTACAGGGCTCTGCAAATCTAGCAAACATCCTCTGTTTCTAAGGCCCGTATTAATAAACTGATCTCGACTTTAATCCTCGTCTCAAGATGCGTCAACAATGACAGTGTTCTATGGTTTGACGTTTACTTTGACGTATCTTGTGACGCGCATCTCAGCCAAGATGAGTTTATTAATACGGGCCTAAAATTCCACATATCAGCATTTGCCCCTGCTTATTTAATTACTGCACTCAACAAACTAACCATTTCCTAGTATAAACGCTTTGCTAATCTACCCCGACAAAGCATGATAGCATCAGTATGAAATATTATTTCACTAAACTACAGTTAGTTTAGTCCCGTAAACAGCTGAAAGCTTACAGATAGCATCTTCCCGTTGCAGTTCATTATTCGCTGGCAACCACTTATGTTAAAGTTTATAGTTAAACTGGTACTTATGTTTGTTTCTTTAATAGATGGGATCCATGATTTCTCTTCTCTGAGCTCTTTCATGGCTTTCTTCACTCCTCCTGTTCTTTCTATGCAATTTTTAATTTTGTCTATCCTTGTTTTATGTCTATATTTTCTGATACTTTCATTAATTTGTTTACTGATCTCAGTTATCGTTTTTCTATTGTTTTTCTTGTCCATAAGTAGGTGCTGCCTTTGTGTTATTAAACTTCTTGCTTCTGCTCCCATTTTATCTCTTTTCTCTGATAAGGTTCTAAACTGATTGTTTATATTAGTCAATTATTTTTCCAGTATATTGTATTTTTCTTGTATGCTAGTGACATATTTCGCTTGCGTAAGTGTCTCTGATAGTAGAGAGTAGAGTAGAGAAGAGAAATCATGGATCCCATCTATTAAAGACAAAAACACAAAATACACATCGAAAAGACTTGAAATAATGGATATAGCCACGCAGTTCTATAAAAGCCTTTACAGCACTGGCGAAGAAATATCAGAAAATCAACAAAGTGTTGACACAATTGACACAACTGATGACCATCAAGAAGAAAGTGAAGAGGTTCCGGGATTCCTAAAGAGAGAAGTGGAGCTTGCCGTCCTAACACAAAAAAATGCCAAATCACCTGGAGATGACAATATCAACAACGAGTTATTAAAAGCAGTCCTTAACAATATCATAGACCACCTCACTGACCTTTTTAATGAAATCTTAAAACAAGAAATAATACCAACACAATGGACAAAGACCACTATAACACTTCTACACAAGAAAGGAGATAAAAATGAAATAAATAATTATAGACCAATAAGCTTGATGAGTAATCTATACAAAGTATTTTCAAAGTTAATATTAGGACGTGTAACAAGGGTTCTGGATGAAAACCAATCAAGAGAACAAGCTGGATTCAGAAAAAACTTCTCTACAATAGACCACATATTAGTAATTAAACAAATAACAGAAAAATTTCACGAATACGGAAGACATTATTATGTAGCATTTGTAGACTACAATAAGGCCTTTGATTCGCTTAAACATGACATGATATGGAAATCACTTAGCGAACAAGGAGTCCCAAAAAAGTATATTAGAATAATAAAAGAAATTTATGCAAACACTACAGCTAAGATAAAATTAGAGAGACTAGGCGAAGAATTTGAAATAAAGAAAGGAGTTAGGCAGGGTGATCCCTTATCACCAAAGATATTCAATGCAGTCCTCGAAAGCGTGTTTAGATGTATGAACTGGGACAATTATGGGCTCAATATTAACGGCAGAAGGCTTAACCATCTCAGGTTTGCAGATGATCTCATTCTGGTAACAGATAATCCAACAGAACTAAGATATATGTTAGAAGAACTAGACACACAAAGCAAACGGGTCGGTCTATCCATGAATATGTCTAAAACAAAATTAATGACTAATAGCACTGAAGAGCAAATTATAATTAACGGAAACACTATAGAATATGTAAACCAATATGTATATCTTGGGCAAATAATATCACCCCTAGACCAGACAAATAAGGAAATTGAAAAAAGAATGTCAAATGCATGGAGAAAGTTTTGGTCTTTAAAAGAGGTTTTGAAGGCAAAAGAAATCCCAACAAGTCAGAAGTTTAAAGTGGTAAATATGTGCATAATACCTATAATAACTTATGGATGCCAAACCTGGGCACTAACAAAAAAGCAACGCGAAAAACTAGGCGTTTGTCAAAACAACATAGAGCGTAAAGTGCTAAATATAAAACTCAAAGATAAAGTTAGATTATCAATAATTAAAGAGAAATCGAAATGTAAAAGAGTAAATGCAATAATAAAACAACAAAAATGGCGTTGGACTGGTCACATGGTCAGACAACATATGGAAAAGTGGACTAAGGACATTGTGGAGTGGTACCCAAGAGCTTACAAAAGAAAAAGGGGAAGACCTACTCTTAGATGGTCCGATGACCTAAAAAAGATAGGTGGAATAGACTGGCTCAGAAAAGCAAGGGACCGGACACAATGGAAAACTTTGGAAGAGGCCTATGTCGGAAGACAAGCTGAAGTTGTCGATGGAGAATAGATACATATATTAAATATAGATATTAGGAATAGATATAGATATTAAGAATGGTATATGTGGGACTTCGGTAATAAAGGCTATTTTTATTTTTATTTATTTATTTTATTTATGTTTGTTTGTAACTGTATCATAAGTTTTCTAGTACAGTTTTCAACTTGGAACTGCTTCGCGCAGTATTTTTATTAGTTATAAAGCGGAGTAAATACCTTATTGGTTGTGGAAAATTTTGATTACGAAAGGAATAAAAATCAAGACGTGTTTCCTTAGTGTTAGTGTGAAAGTTATAGAAACAGCTCGTAATATAGCCATGTTACCCGCGATCCCGCCCGCGTAGAAAGTCGTTCGTCGCTATACCCTCGGCGATTGTAAAATTTTCCGAAATAATAAGTATTCTTTGTCCTACCTGAGGCAAAAAGCAGGCAGGCTAAATAGGTAACAAACCAACTAACAGAGCTATTTTCGTATTTTTAATTATTAATATGGATGACCTGTGGCTTAAAATAAGTAATGGCGCCTCAAGCACAGTATAAACAGTAGGCAGTTCATCTTCAAGCAAAGGTATATCGCTTGCTTGTATGTGTGCGTGCCTCGACCGTACAGTAAAGGAAATGGATTCCTAGACCATTTTGGACTATGTCATAGTGACATATCCAATCAAAACCTAGGAGACTTCCTATGATTTTGTTTACAGTGTCACTTTGACATAGTCCAAAATGGTCTAGGAATCAATTTCCTTGACTGTACGTGCCGCGAGCCACCACAAGCAAACTCAACAGGACGCACCAAGCCGGCTTAGTCAGGGCCGCGTCGTCGCCACGATCGGCGGCGTGAGTATTAAGTATTGATCAACGCGCAACGAGGCAACCCTAACGGCAATATGTACAGTCGAGGAAATTGATTCCTAGACCATTTTGGACTATGTCAAAGTGACGCAATCAATCAAAACGTAAGTGACTTCTAATGATTTTATTTACAGTGTCACTTTGACATAGTCCGAAATGGTCTACGAATCAAAGTGACTTTTTATGTAATAAGTAATAATAATGTATGATATGAATAGGCAGTAAGTCAGTTTATAAATATTATGTTGGTATGCTATCGCATTGGGTGTCCTGTAATGATAGTGTAATGTGTTAATAAATAAATAAATAAAATTTCCTTGACTGTACCAGAAACTCCTAAAGGGTCGAACAAATTTTTTACTTATATACTTTACCTCAAGTAACAAAAATCTAGTAGCAAACTTAATACTACAGGCTTCATTAGTAAAGCCACGTGAAAAACGTATACTGCGAGTTGGCAGTCATAACGCTGTATATTCTAGGTGGTCGTATTGCATCTTTAGATTTATCTGATGCGCGCTAATGGAGAAACGCTGTACAATGGAAAGAAATGCGTTTTCGCTGCATTCCGGCTTACCGCGCTTTGTTCAGGTGTCCTGCGACCGCCTCGTTATCCCCGTGTGACGAGGTTTACTGTAAATGGGGTGGGAAATTCGCTTAGCTATTTCAGTTTAGTTTTCAATAGAGATAAAAAGAGGTATTTAATCCTGCTTTGCTACGGTCGTTTTTGTCAATGTGGATCATACAAAGTGTCGATGTGGATAAATTAAAACATCTGTCTTTTTCTGGGAGCCAAATATGGCTGCATTTACTCGTATCGCGTGACAAAATGTGGATAAAACATCCGTCACTTTCTGACACTTATATAAGCACGACAGTGACAGATGCTTAATCTACATTTTATCGCGCGATACACTAATTGCTAATTAGACAGAGAGATCCAAAGTGCACTGTTAAGTCATGTCATGTAACAGGTCAGCCATATTTAACTCCATGTTAAATTTGGTTTTGCTAGAAAGTGATAGGAACATATCTTTATTGGCTTACATATTGGTCATTTTACAAATATTAAAAAAAAATTTGTCAACAGTTACTTACCTTCATGCATCAGCTTTTATTCAAGCTGTGAAAAAAGTCATGAATATTCTCTTTTCAAACAGCCTAGACGCGACATGCGATTTCCCAAAAAAATCCCTTAACATCTCCATCGCCATACACTAAAAAGAAACAGTGTGCTCATAAAAGTGAATTGTCTCCAACAAACTTCTACACCAACTTTATCATACCTAAGTACAAACAGAATTGCTTTTCTCCACAAAGGGCCCGGTGAATGCTTCCTACTCGTTACCAGAAAGGTCCGTTCATTGAATAAACTTCCTGAGTGAACTTAAGACCCTTTGCATGTATTTACGCAGCCTTCGCGAGCGATTTGTCAAAGAAACTCGAGTGTACAAATATGGGAGGTGCGGGGCGAATCAACACGGTGTAAGTGGAAGAATTGTTTTTGCGACAGCATGTAGATTGTTGTTTGCGATTTGCGATTCAATTCCTTTATTTTGTGTCAGCGGCAAATAACAGTAAGTTGTAATTCGGGCGCGTTCTTTTGTTTATTGCATTCGGTGCCGCGAAATTTACATTAGGCGATTTTTATACGGAGATCAGGGTCCGTGGCACTGGTTGACTGAGGAATTGGAATGAACATGAAAATGTTTTTTTTTTACCTACCATGTAATGAGTTTGTTTACACAAGTGAGTTTCTGAGAAATCTGAGAATAGATAAACTCCGACACACGACGGACTGATCCAACTCCAACTTTTTTGTTTTTTTTTTGGCATAGAGAAGACAAACGAGCACACAGGCCACCTGATGGTAAGTGGAAACTGTGACCCATAGACATTCGCATTCACAAGACTGCAAATGCGTTGCCAACCCTGAGGACTAAGTTGGGATGCCTCTATGCTAGTAATTTCACCGGCTGTCTTATCTCCAAACCGGAACACTACAATGCGAACACTACTGTTTGGCGGTAAGTCAATGGATAAGATGGTGGTAGCGATCCGGACGGACCCTGCACAAGGTCCTACCACCCGCAAGTTTGACACCAATATATCTTTTTTCCTGGATGCCAGGACATCATGGCCGAACAAGAGCAGTTTCATATATTACACACCTAACTTGCTAAACCGAAGTTAAAGATGTTCAGTTTTTAATTAAAAAATATATGTAATTGAAGTTTCTTAATTTTAAGACTTTACATACTAGTGATTACTGGAAAAGGGCCGAATCTTAAGTACCCGAAACCGACGTGCGTTCATGACTCGATGTATGAATGTGGAAGAAGCGAAAGAAAGGGGTTTGGGTAAAAGTGTTGTCATTTGACAAAGTCATACATTTTCAAGGTGAGTGGCTATTAGTAAAAGTGGTAAATTATGATAGAATAATTCAAAATAAACATGTTTTTGGTATGTAATATAATACTCTTAAGTGCATCGGAGCCGAGATATTTAATATTCTTATCTAGGCGTAGTTTATGTACCAAAAACGGAACACTTAAATCTTAAATATCTCGACTCCGATATTATTAAACGCCATCAATTATATATATTTACGTATAATTCGAGGTCCTCTAAATTCAAACAAATTTACCCAATGCCCTTTGTCAGGATCGTAGCAAGTGGAAAGAAGTGGTCTCCGCCTACTCCTCTGGGAAACAGGCGTGATTTTAATGTATGTGTATGTATGTATGATTATACATAGAAACCATTAGATCTTCATCTTAATTAAAGTTTAAACATTTCACAAAATAAATAAACTTCTCAGTTATAATAAAATCTACATACCAATCATACAATAAGGTCCCGTGTAGCCTCACCAAACAAAGTCCGTACAACAAACATTTTCCCCAAGTTATCGCGAACGTGTAAGAGTTATTCAAGATACGTAAGAGTTAGTATTTAATTTAGTCCAAGTTCGTCTTAATTTAGCCGTGGGACTTGGCCGTACGGTGCATACGTTCCAACTTATTCTAAGACGGTGGAACTTGACTGGGTGCCGTGGAAGTTAGCGTTTTCTGCAGTTTGAAAAGCATTTGTTGAGATATATTCAATGGAACTCTACTCTAATGCAGTGTCAAAGAATAGCTAGCACGTATAACTCCGAAATATTACTGTTGCCTGCAACTAAATCCGCATAGAACTCGCTTATTCCTTCCTTTTTCATAAGACCATCACACATGAGTGGAGAATACTCACTGATCTTAAGTGAGATGAAAATGAAAATGGTTATTGTATAAATGAAACCTTACAAGAAATAGAACCAATATTGTATTGTTATTTGACGAGTACTTGATTTAAGACAAAGTGGGATATTTACCTAAATATACGTTTACAATATGTTAAGTCAGAGGGCCGCGTTGTGCGACACCGGGAGACGAACCCGCATGCAGGCCCGAATGACTACTTTCCTACAGCACGGATAACTGGAGCAGTTTCCAATCGAGAATTTCAAACTTGAAGTAGAAAGGATTATTAAGATTTTTAATAAAGGTTTTAGATGTCTCTATTATTCTACAATAAGAGGATAGGTACATCCAAATTTTCAGTATTTTCACATGGTTATGACAAAATATTACAAATAATAAAATTGTGTATACGAGTGCCATATTATGGATTATTATTGGACGACGCGCTGGCCTAGTTGGTAGTGACCCTGCCTACGAAGCTAACGGTCCTGGGTTCAAATCCCGGTAAGGGCAGGTATTAGAGTGATGACCGCGAATATTTGTCCCTGAGTCAATGCATGTTTTCTATGTATTTAAGTATATATTTCTCTATACACCGTGGGCCCGAATAACCCGAGGGATTTTAACCATCGATTTTAGAGCCCAATTGGAGTATATAAAGTAGTATAACATGTAGTCCAATAACGCACGATTCCCGAGATTTTTATTATTTAAAAATCAATTCCATAGTTAATTTAATTTGAACTCTTGTCACCTTAGCTTAAAGCATTATTTACTAAGAAAGATTCATGTTGTAAGTAGCACTATCATCAACATACAACATAAATTAATTAATCGATTTCTTAGTAAATAATGCTTTAGGTTAAGGTGACAGAGTTCAAATTAAATTAACTATGGAATTGATTTTTAAATAATAAAAATCTCGGGAATCGTGCGTTATTGGACTACATGTTATACTACTTTATATACTCCAATTGGGCTCTAAAATCGACGGTTAAAATCCCTCGGGTTATTCGGGCCCACGGTGTATAAGTATTTATATCGTTGTCTAGTACCCATAGTACAAGCCTAGAGCTTAGTTTGGGACTAGGTCAATTGGTGTGACATTGTCCCTTGATATTTATTTATTTATTAGGAGTAAATGTTTAATGATAGAAATTTGCTACCATAACTTTAACAATACTTTAACGGTATGGTTTAAGATAAAGTGGAATGTAGGCGCCTTATATGCCTTTACAATACGTTAAGTTTGAGTCGGTGGGCTGCGGTGTGCAAGCTCCGGGAGACGAGCCCGCATCCTTTCTCGGACGACAACTTTCGCACACTTACATAATTATCCTACTGCACCGGTAACTGGAGGGGTATCTTAAAAATCAATATGTAACTGAACAGTTAATTGAAGAGTAAAACTAAGACTGCGCCGAGCAAACGCCGAGCGTCCAGTGGCGCCCTCATTACTATTATTATGTTTACTAATTAACTAAAGCATTTCCTTGAAATCAGACGATACGTTTTTGTAGTGCAAGTAAAAACACAATTTATGGAATACGTACCAAACTTTAATAACAATTACCCTTTGAGTAGTCAGCTTAACGCAAAAAGGTGGCCACTTTTTTCCGTTAAGTTGATAACTCGAAGGTGAATTGTTATTAAACTATGTGATATACCCTATAAGTTGTGTTTTCGTTTGTAGTACAAAAACTTACCGTCCAATTTCAAGAAAATACTTTAGTTTATTAGAAAACACAATAAAAGTAATGCGGCGCCACTGTACATCCGGCGTACGCTCGGCGCAGTCTTAAAGTGTCTTAAGAGCATGTAGCATCTACAAATTTTGCGTTAAGATGAGGTGCTGACCAAATCTGAACCGTTTAAGAGTTGGTGAAGGTTAATAGTGGCTTTATTTAATAGTTATGAACCTTATTATCACTAAATTAAAAATCAGACTTGTTCCTACTATTTAAACAACAGCGTTTTTACTAATAATCCGATGTGTTTAAAGTCAAGTTAACCCGTCCCCCTTTATACCTATTTAACACCGAGCACTAAGTGAACTGAGACGTGACGTAAATCCAGAAGTTTCCGCGTCAGCTCACGTGACCCAGTGGCCTGAATCATTGGCCTGTGCACCTAATCATTCACAAGTTACAGACTGGATTAGATTTCATAATGTAACGTAATGTTAAAGCTCTCAGTCGTAAATATAATAACTATACGGCCATCGTACCAATTATATGTAGGCATAGACCTTAAGTCAGTGGCATAAGTGAATAAAGATATTTTTGACGACTTAGGAACGTATAAATGGGATAATTATAATATTATGATTGGAAAAACTAGCCAAGTCTGAGTTGGACTCAAACATGCCGGGCACCGTATCATTTTTGTTTGGGGCCCTCTTAAATGTTTAATTTATTTTTATTTTGTAGTTATTAAAGTAGCTATAGAAATACACTGTGAAAATTCCAACTGTGGAGTTTTTTTAGCAATAATGCTGTCATTCGAAGGCCCTAGACATTGCAAGAACTGTATCGCTATAGAAAATGTAGAGGTTTGACGTAAGCTGCCGGATGGTCGCGGCAAACGCTTATGTCAATTCCATACATTTTGACAGTTTACGAAAATCGTTTACGTTAGCGGTAAGCGTCTTATCTAAGGCCCCGTGGTCAATTTAATAAATTATAAATAATTAGTAAGTAAATGAATCTGTGTTTATTGCCCGATAAATTGTCATCGTAGTTCTAAGTGTTGTTTATACTAGCTGTACCCTGCGCGCGTTGCTACGTCGTGCCAACTCAGAAACCTTCGTAGACTCATGCACAACACTGCTGAAAATCATCACATGATCAAATGCATCGTTTACGATTCTATAAAGGAAATACAGACAAACATTCATTTTTAGAGATCCGCAGTCAAACTACGAACCCTTATAGTTTTGCGATGTCCGTCCGTCCGTCCGTCCGCCCGTCCGCAGCCTAGGTCAGAGACTCTTAGTACTAGAAAGCTGCCATGCTTGCATTGCTTAGCATGAATATATATATATGCATATATACATATTAGTCACGCCAACAAAGTGGTAAAATAAAATCATGAAAAAAAAAAGTTTTTAGGGTACCTCCCCTACACGTAACCTGGGCATGTATTTTTTTCCCCGTCTACCCCATATTGTGGGGTGTTGTTGGATAGGTCTTTCTTTAGAATTTCGCTATAAAGCGCTAATTTTTGTTAGAGTCACGTGTCACCGTCCCCCCATTATAGCCAAAACTATAATAACTAAAAATCTGAAAAATATTTTAAATGAAAGCGCACAAAACGAATTTAAAAGGAAAACTATCACGAGTAAGTAGACTTAGACAGCACCATAGATGCTACCTTAGATACCTTCACGCCTGTAACCCCAGAGTGGGTTAGGCAGCAAATAACTTTAAATAGAACATTAGTTCATACATGGGTTTTTTTTAGATAATTTTTGTATTTGTCGTAACGGCTTCGGAACCCTACACTGAGCATGGTCCGACACACTCTTGACCGGATATATATATAGATTGAATTGATCTCATGATCAAATACACTTAGGTAAGCAAAAAAAATGGCTGTAACGTCTAAACTGCGAGCTCCTTTCTCATTTTTATTTGGCGTACATTCCTATAAACACAAAGAATCCTTTGAGCTAGGGTTCCCGCTGTGCTACACAAGATCCCATTTTCAAACAGCCGCGCTGCACTTTTACAAGATATACATAATACGTCTGTCTACCAGGATCATACTAGGACCAATTGAATTAATGTATAGGTATGTATATGTTAGGGGTACCCGTAGAAACCCGTAGAAGGGTTAGTACCTAATATGCTATGTAAGTGTAAGTAAATTCATGTATGCCTATGAGTCAAGGTGTAAGTGTGCTTGTGCAATTTTACAAAACCATCTCACTGTGTAAGTACCCTTCTTTTATATGAAATTTTACAGTATTGTGTCTTTGATTATATTGCTAATGTTACTCATGATACGACTTTTGTGGGTTTTAATGTAAATATCGATTTTCATGTATTTGAAAATTCATTGCCATTATTATGACGGGTACAAGGAAATATTAAGCTCTGCAACTTAGAGAAGCAATAATAGTTGTTTATAAGACTGGTGCGTAATGAGAGGCATTAATACACGAGTGTGGTTTTATGAAACGATCCAAAAGGCGAATTTCATAATGAGATCACACGAGTGTTTTTATGCCTAATTAATTATGCGTACACCGTTTTCTACCGCCCTGTATCTTATTGTTCACATAAGAGTATTGGCAACTGATACTTTATAGTGAACATTAAGATGCAACTACATCGATAACCGATACTTTAATGACATGTAATACTTTAATATTAACATTAAAGTGCAACCACAGATACTACAGGTTCATTAACATGGGCCTTTTGCTTATCTTTCTGAACATATTCTAGGGAAGTTACCGAAGTTATAATATGGATGTAGATAAAGAGTCATTTATCCGTGCATCATGATAAAATGCCTTCTTAAAGTCCCAAATAAAACGTCTTATCTTACTCATCTTAAATGTCTCCGACTGCAAGGCACCAGATATAATTTTAAGATCTGTCAGAGGGCATAACGTCGCCATATTTATGGCAAAAACACGCACAAGCTGCAATTTTTCCTCCCCAGTGCAATATCAATAAAGATGTTCTTTGAGGAAGGGGCTATTAAATACGTTTGACATGGATGACATATATTATTGTCCATTGTCCAAGAGTCATTTAATATATTACAGAGACAAAAATGTGAATTTAACTATTAAAGACCTTAAAAACTATATGTATATACATTATTGTAGATATTTATGTGTGTATGTTTAGATAGATATGTATATCATGTACATTGATTGTTTTTAGAGTACTTTTTGCATAAAGTATTATGATTTTTTAAATGTGTTCTTTGTTTTTGTTTGTTTCAATTTCTGTGCACCACAAGTTAGCTTCTATTTGTTTCTTCGGTTGACTGGTAGATAGCGCCATTAGGGATTAAATTCACCACTGGTGTTTTATTTGTGCATTAACGATTAAATAAGTAAGTATAACTGACAAAAAAGCTTTCATACAATATTTGGCTTGGCCGTAAATAAACTATGTTTTTACAAATAGGTATAGGTAAAAGAAGATGTAGTGACTAAGATTGAAAAGGGCATGCTTCGATGGTTCGGTCATTTGGAAAAGATGGATGAAAGAAGATTGACGAAAGAGACATACAGATCGAAAGTCAGTGGAAGGGTCGGAAGGGGCCGCCCTAGGCGCACTTTTTCGAATCAAATCGGAGAAATACTAGAAAAGGGCCGAATCTTAAGTACCCGAAACCGACGTGCGCGCATGACTCGATGTATAAATGTGGAAGAAGCGAAAGAAGTTTGTCAAGATCGTAGCAAGTGGACAGAAGTGGTCTCTGCCTACCCTATGTAGGTATCTTACTATATTGTATTCATCTTGTTTTTTCTTTGTCTTCGTCGGTTATAGAAAAACTATCTATTCCGATCACTATACTATTTTTAATCCACGACAGGTATGAGTGTAAAACACATACGTTTATACAAATAAATAAAAGCTGAATAACAAAGAAAATCCAAGACTTAGGCACCAATACTTGTGGTCATCACACATTTACCCGAACCCAAGACCGCTAGCTTAGTAGGCAGAGCCACTACTAAACGAAAAAACGCTATCCGTATTGTTAAATTTGTAGCGACTAATGTTGACAAACAAAAGTCGCCAACGTAAGTCGGTAGCCGGCATTCGCTTCCCGCTCGCCCGCTATCAACCAACTTTTCTCGTTTAAACTTATTCCCTTTTATCTAGCCGCGGGGGAGCCGACCACATCGACTTATCGCCACTTTTATTCAATTACTTGATAATTTCAATCCCTAATGTCAGAGGTCTTGTTTATTCTTACGCAGTCTCGAAAAAGTCCTCATTAAAATACCGTTATTTTCAAAGTAAAACAATAAGGTTTTTATTACGACGCAAGCTTTATTAAATTATGCGTTAATACCTTAAGGTTATAATGCTTTGGGTTTGCTTTGTGTGAGGCTTTGCTGGTCACAATGGGCGCGTGTGACGTCACAAGGATTAAACGGGTTAGGGTCCTCTAGGAGACAGAAGGCTAATGGTTTTGCCTGAGGACGTTTCCTGTCAGCGTAGATTCTCTGGTTATTTCGATGTTTACCGATGCGTCTGCTTCCGAGATGGGTGGCGGATTCGGTCCATGAATTGGTCGTTCATTCGATGATTAATATAATGATATGGAATTAAAAAAATGTTACAACTGGAAATAATACTATAAAAATTACGTTCTCTTTGCAGAAGGACCGTAGGAAAGACCATAGTTTCAGAGATATTGCTACTATAGTAAAGCCAAATTTGTTTTTACTCACCATGTTATCGAACCACTGGTTACTCGTAAGTGGAGTCTCTCTATTCTAAAATAAAAAACCGCCAACACATTTTTGATTCCTCCAATCTCTTTTAAATTCTACTAAAAGAACCATACAAACGGGTCATTTTGCGTACAAACTTACCTTAAACATGACCCTATTCCATTGCCTTAGAGTCAGGCTTATAACAATTGACTGTCCGAGACGGTTTCAAACAATTTTCTGACAGAATGATTAGCCCTTAATTTGGATTTAGGGGTGTATTCTCTTTATCACTCGATCGCCGCTTATTTTTATATGGCTTAGTAAGGCAGTAGCCAGTATTGGAAAGAGCTTGTCGAGGGTCCATCGTCAACATTGTTGTTTTACGGTGCAGGGTAAGACAACCGGTAAAATTACTAGCACAGAGGCATTCCATATTAATCCTTGGAGTAGTCTTTCACCACCAAAAATTGCCCTGAAGACTAAGAGATCCAAGAGCGTTGCCAAGGTGCACTACGCTAACTAGCGTTTCTATTCGTTTAGTTTTTAAACCAATCGCGTCACTGGTAGACCACGTGATACAAAAAGTCACGTGATCTGGTCATATTGAAGTAAGCGTCGAATGGCCAAGGTCGTAGCCACCTAACACAGCGTAATACTAACTATACTAACTACACAGGGCAGAAGGATCAAGTTATGACTGCTGTTCTCCACTCCTTAGCCAATAAAAAGTATGTCAGATTTGATTGCCAAAGTAGATTCAATCATATTCTCTTAGTATTGAGGTTGTAATTGCTACAGAAGGATTGGGATACTGCTATTCGGCTTAGCGGAGTAATGTCGAGCTTAAAGTCGACAAGTAACACATAAGAATAACACCCCTGAGTGAATCTTCGACAGCCCAGATGGCAGATAAACCGTATTGAAATTTAATTTAATCCTCAGCCTCCATTTCTTAAAGACTTTATAATGGGAAATCGAAACTTTATCCATTTGAGTTTTTATCAATAATTTGTGTCGGCTGTCCTAGTTTAATTTTTGGATTACAAATTAATTATTATATTTATACCTATTTTTGAGAGCAATAGCAAATTACAAAATCAATTTATAAAAATATGTATAAAGTTGTGCATCAACTCTATGGACGAAACAATGAGGTCTTTATTTCTAGGTCCTTTTATATTTTTTAGTAAAACACCTTAAATTATTACACTCTACAAGCTACCAGCTTATAAATACGTAATTTTCTTATATCTTAAACTGTTAATTCAACTAAGATAAGAATACTTACGTCTATTAACACTTTTCTGTTGGTCTGTCTGTCAAGACCCTTTATCTCGGGAACGTTTGGAGGTTTCGAGTATAAATTAAAACCATATACTCAAATCTACAGTCCCTTGAAGCTGTAAAAAGTCTAACTTCTAAGATACGTTTATGCCGCAAAAAACGTATATTTCGACACTCTCAGGGGAATCAAAATTTATAGGGTATTTTCCGTTGACCTAGAACTATTAAATTCGTCTTATACTACAAGTATTTTGGTAATCTGAAAACTTTTCATTTTTAAACTATTTTTTTCTAGCCTAAAACAGGGTCTTTATGCAACGAACCTCGGTTCAAATTTATGGGGTACCGTATAAAAAGGCTTCTATGGCATCATTGGCATAAGCTTAAACAGATTTTTAATATTTTTTTTTTTTTTTTTTTTTCTCTTTATTAAAGAGCTTTATTTTAATTATTTTTATGATGTATATAAATTTGTACGGACCCTCGGTGCGCGACTCCGATTCGCACTTGTCCGGTTTTTAAATAAGATTTTAATCTCATTATACTTAATCTTTACATAACATTTATTTTTTAACTTTAAAAAAGCCTGAATACACGAAAATAACGTACAAAATATGTACTATGGTCCGTAACTTACAAATCGCGATAACTCAAGGTTTCTAGACCATGTTCTTTCATTGTAGGTACGCTTCAAATGGAAATATAAACACTTTATAATTATTACATAATATTTTCCTCCACGAACGTAACTGACGTTAAATCAGACAACACGCCTCCCAAACTTCAACAACGTTATGCCATTAGCCTAACAAAAAAACATATAAAAGTCACTCTACAAAATCGGATTAATTCAACGTATACTTTTAGATCGGCCCTTAGATAGTAAAATTAGAACAATTCCGGTAATTGTTTGAAACGGGGCGCTCGCTTCCACCTTCATCTTTTAACCAAATCTTGCCATTTTCAACCCTAACTCTTTGGCATACGTAGTAAGACACCGCAAAGTGATGTTGGCAGTGCTAGACGGAATTAGAACAAAGGGTTGTCACCGTTAGCATGCGCTCAATAAAGTTTAATCAGAGTAGACAGTGCATGTACTCTGCCACATGGCTAATAAACTCGCTGTTTGTAAGCTGGGGTATTGGAGTGTATACGTCAATTTGTATGTTTTTATGAGGAAACATATACGTGATAGCTTGTACGAAGTTTTACAGCGTTCCTTAGATTTCTTAACTTAAACATAATTTAACATGAGTTTTACTAACGTAATTCGGTTCTTTGGGAATCCTTTATCATGGCCGAAAACGCCGGGTTGTTTGACTATCAGAGTAAAAGTGAGTCGATATTATTTTTTGTAAATGTGTTTATAATTAGTGACAACCCTACTTGCAAACTTTTTGATTGTGTAGGGTATATGAAATAGCCTAGATCCTTCTTAGGTACCTACCAACCAGCCGACCTACTTCACTTTTGATAAAGACAGGCAGCAGCACAAGATAACGTAGTATCGTACTGTGCCTTATTATGCCCTATTTTTTATTGTTAAATTTAATTACTTATAATAGTCCAATCAATTATTATATACTTATATCATCAAGGCAGTTTCGAGCTTGTCTAATCCACTGCTGTCCCCCGATATCAAATAATTGAACATACAAAGAGTTCTTGTTTTTGTACTAGAAGCCCTTTGTTTTACTTAATTATTTTTAATCGACGTATTGTTTGGACGACGCGATGGCCTAGTTGGTAGTGACCCTGCCTACGAAGCTAGCGGTCCTGGGTTTAAATCCCGATAAGGGCAGATATTTGAGTGATGAGCCCGAATATTTGTTCCTGAATCATGGTGGTTTATTATGTTTCTAAGTATCTTTTTCTCTATATAAGTGTTTATATCGTTGTCTAGTACCCATAGTAAAAGCCTAGAGCTTAGTTTGGGACTAGATCAATTGTGTGACATTGTCCCCTGATGTTAATTTATTTTTATAATCATCGCAAGTCATTTTTTACTGAAACGGTTATTTCAGGATTTTTGAAATATCTATCTGGTAAATGAGGTTAGGTTTGTTTTATAAAAACTCTGAAATAAAAACCGTTTCAGTAAAAAAAACTTTATGACGCGATGATTATGAATATCAATACACTAGCGACCCGCCCTCGCTTCGCTTCGGTTTATGTCAGTATGATTATAGTCCATAGCTTTCCTCGATAAATTGGATATCTAACAGTGAAATAATTTTTCAAATCGGACCAGTAGTTCCTGAGATTATCGCGTTCAAGCAAACAAACAAACAAACAAATCTTCCGCTTTATAATATTAGTATAGATTCTAAGTACGATTTTTATGTGAGCCAATATGGACCCAATAGATTCCTAAGATTATGTTTATTATTAATACTCATTGTTATAAGACAAAAAATTACACGCTGGTACACCGGCAGAATACGTTCCTAACGTGATTACTTTATCCACCTGTTATAGGTACAATATTCAGAAAAAAAACAGTTATTTAATTTAATTCCATTTCAAAATCCGTATGCTTTTATTACACCGCATTCGAAATCGGAATATACTGCAACGGTTATTCCAATCACAAATTCCAATTTTTCTATCACGCTTCGACCCGTGAAGCCGTCCAAACCTCGAACACGGACCGGATCAACTATGCACAAAGGCCTCGCTTGTCAGGCTGACGCAGCCTAATTGACAATGAAATGACCGTATCAGATAATGGCTTGAGTAAAATCTAAGAACAAATATAGAAAGGTAGCCAGGCTAAAAATAAATTGTCAAAATTCGTCTGAATTATATACGGTCATGACATGATCGAAACATTTGATGGAACCGGTAGGTTAAAGGTTAAGGTGGTTTCCCTAATGGCCAGCACAGACTATCAGTCGGACTGACAGAGCTATCTGTTAGAATGACAGACGCATATAGGATTTCTCATTCTATCAAATAGCTGCATGGAGGCCATTTGCAACGTTAAAAGATGGCGGATGTGTAATTTGTTTTAGTTTTATTTTTTTGTGTATTTAGGTGTTCAAAGTTCTTTTCTGATAGTGATTTGTACTTTTTATGCTATTGTGTTGCACAGTGATTGAAAACTTGGTCTTATTTCGCGTATCTGGCATCTGTCTTCTCGTTACAAGTGGACTCGAAGTGGTACATAGGTTAAAACTATCTTGACCTCTGTCCTACAAACTACCGAACAACGTTGCCCCCAATCTTCCCAGAGAAGATTGGATTGTATTTTATTGCTATATTGATTTATACTTATATACACTTGACACTGGCGAAATCACTAATTCGTGGAAACGCCATAGCCCGGCGGTAGTAGCTGTTGAAGTCGCCGCGGGGCAAAAAAAAAGAAGAAGAAATAGCTGCATCTCTCTCGGCCTGTTAGTCGGACTAATAGCTTGTGGTACCCATAACATGCTTGTTAGTGGTGATAGAACCTTGTGCAGGGTCCATTCGAATCGCTACCACCATCCTATCCTTTAACCTACCGCCAAGCAACATAGTTCGCATTGTTGTGTTCCGGTGAGGGGATTATACAACCGGTAAAATTACTAGAATACAGGCATTCCATCTTAGTCCTCAGGTTTAGCAACGCATTTATAGTCTAGGATTGTAATCTTGAGAATTCACATGTCTGGGTCTCAGATTCTCTTACCATCAGCTAGCCTGTGTGCTCGTATGCCTTCTCATGGTCATAAAAAATGCTAAATCCTTTTATTTACTATTTCTTTTTAACCCCTACAAAAAAGAGAAGTGTTATAATATAAGTGTATCTGTGGCATAGTACAGTCACAACCCGCGAATGTTACGCTACTTGCCACTCTTCTTAATTTAGCCGTGTACTACACTCGGGTAATATGTCAAGTCTGCAGTCAACCCTGCATTACACAGTTAAATTAGGAAGAGTGGCAAACGGCTAAAAATTCCCTGGTTGTGACTGTACCTCCGAAACGGATGGTATTCGGACTTTTGCTGCGGATTTTTTTATGAGAGCAAAGGGCTTATCGTCTAACGCACTCGCAATCGCAACCGTTTTCATTTTGAAAATCGAAGGCTTGTCTGAGTACAAAACGAAAACAATTGCTCCGCTTTGAAGTCTCTTGCGATTACGAGTGCGTTAGGCAATTGGCCAGCTGGTTTAGTCAACCCTATGTTTTATAAACCCGAAACATAGTCAATAATAATTTGATCAATTGCAAAAGCTTTATCTTGTCTATGGGACACCGTTGATGTAGGAAAACGTATCGAAACTTTTATGTGGTCATCTTGCACCGTGTTATAAGTTATAAACAATTATAAGTAGGTGAGTTTTTTTTTTCTCCTTTTACTTCCTTTATCTCTCACGTAACATTTTTGGCATGTTTCCTGCTGATCTACGCATGTTATTTAATATTATATTGAATTTAATATTTATTGCTTTATATAATGCTAGATTAAGTAGTACCATTGTAATATGTTTAAAAAAATACTGACTGCTGAGTTTCTTGCGGCGTTTCTTCTCAGAAGTGTCTCCTCTTGGGAAGCGCTGGTAGATTCTTGACGTGTAAAAGTACCCGTACGGCCTACTTACTGAATAAATGTCTTTTATCTTTTATCTTTATCTTTTTTATAAAAATCGGTTGGGCTGTTTGAGCTATCAGCTCTTAAAGAGTCGCATTTATAACCGTTTTTTTTTCTACTTCATTTCCAGTGTGGGGTAAGCAGAGCTACAGAATTACCAGCAAATTATCGTTATTAATTTATCATAAATGTAGTTGTGTTTATTCCACGTTCACCGTTCGCTAAAAACCCTACTCAAAATTTAAAACAACTCAACCATTGCCCCGAACAAAATTCAATGTATCCATTACATTTTTATAGGATGTTATTGCTTCGTCAACGATTCCACTTAACTCTAAACCTACCCAATGCAAAGCGGTTTCAAACTACGACTACCAAAAAGGATTATTAACTTTGTGTTTTCGGTATCGGAAAGACAGTTTTCACTTAATTCACTGGAATTTTCCAGCTGTGGAAGCGGCTGATATTTAACGCATGACTTCATTTCTAATTTTCCCGTCTTTGTCTCTGCGAAATTAGTATTTGATCTGTTTTACAGATAAAGGGATTCCATTCACGACTTTCCTTGCGTTGAAGAAGTAATGGTTTTATAATTAAAGTGGAGACAATGGAAGGTGAATAGGACTAAAATAATTCGGGGAAATAATGTTATTGAAACTAGTAAAGTCACACAACATTATTAACAAACTTGTTTAACATTAGAAATATGAAGGCAACAATAAATGTCATATGACACAAAACAAAGATCTATCTATCTAAGATGAGGGCAGACAAGTTCAAATGCAAGGGCACTTTTACACGTCAAAACGATTTGGATAACTCGGTCTTGTATTTGGGGTTGTGAAAATTTGGTAGGTAGGTATTCTAAATATCGGAAGTAAATATAATTCGTGTTTTACGGATTTTCTCTGTTTTTTATAGTTTTTTGAGTTGGTAGTAACGGCTTGAACCTGACACTGAGTCAGGCCCGACATGTCCTGGGGTGTTATTCTCTCAAAAACAACAGACGGGCGGACGAACGATCGTCCGTCAGAGCGAACAAAACACATTTTAGCGCGTGCATTTTCAATTAAGCAGCCTTATACGTTCGATCCATTGGCAGAAACCATGCTGCTAAATTGAAAATGCACGCGGTAAAATATGTTTTGTTCGCACTGACGGGACTACTTTTCACTACTACTATTCACTCGGCCGTCCGTCCGATCGTCGTTGTTCAGAGAATCACTACCCTGGTCTGATTTTTCAGCCGTTATTAACCACGTATAGCATCATCAACTTAAATCCAAGCAATGAATCAAACCGCCGTTTGTTGTCATGTCTTTTGCCGTAATTGCAAAGCCGCTAGTTACGCGGTGATCCGCGCTGGCTTAGCTAAGGGAATCCAATCAAACTTGTTTGAACTTGCCTCGGGCCAGGGCTGGCAGAGCCAGAGGCTAGGGGTAATATGCTTGAAGCTTGGAATATAAAAAATGGCTTAATAATTAGTGTTCACTCGGTGAGTAGTTTATTAGTAGCTAAGTATTTACGTGTCCTGTAACGAAGCATTAATACCAACGATTGCATCAGAAGACAGCTTATTGAAATGACAGTAGCTCTTTAAATACAAGTTTTTTTATGCCATAAAGAAAGGCGAACTAGCACACAGGCCATCTGGGGTACGTTTTATAAAGCTACAAGTTATTTTTTACAGCAAATGGTATCTCAGACAAAACTCCTGTAGTAAGTGTAAGCATATAAACGGGTGAGAATTGAATCTGCTTCATTTATTGTATTTGAGATACTGCTAATTAGCGTGGTAGTATAGTAAATGTACGACTAATTTTCGTAACGCAACGGAAAAGTTAACGTTTCTTAATTTTAGTCCTTAACTATAGGTACTCCGTTTGTTTTGGTAATTAACTAAATGTAAAGAAAGCAAGCCACGTGGATCTATTGAACAGCCAATCAGAACTGTTTTGTCCAGCTTTGACGTGTCAGTGGTCTGCTTCTGTGACTGACGAAATAATTCAGATAGTTTGTTTATTTACATATACCGTAAAACTACACAACTTAATGGTCCTAACTTGCAACAATAGTCCAATTTTACTTATGACATTACTCTTAAAGTATGGTAGCTTTAGCTGTAGCTAGAGTTTAGAGCAGTCGATTTCAGGCCAAATAGTACATATACCCAGCAATAATAGCAGTAAGGTATCATATTTTAGAATAATGTCATGAGGGAAATTGGACTATTGTTGCAAGTTAGGACTATAGTTGTGTAGTTTTACGGTAGTTAAATACCTAAACGAATAAAGTATAGGTACAGTCGACGCCATAAATATGTTTACACTTTAGTATCTCGTCACTTTACCCGCTATGATAATTTCAAATGGCAGTTTAAACATGACGCTAAATAGACAACGTACTAAAGTGTAAACATATTTATGGCGTCGACTGTACAATCTTTCTGTGAAACGCCCATTTAGTTCCACCCAGTTAGTTTGTGTAAAAGGGACCTATATGAGTCTTATATCTGTCCTCTTCACTGCATGGAACTTGGCTGGTGGTGGCTCATATAGCCTGAGCTGTAGCAACCCTGGAGAATGCATTACGGATCGCTTTAAACTTGTGGCGGGACAATGAGCACGCTCCCATTCGTGAATTGATCGTGTGTACGAAGCATTCGTTGATTTGTATGCCGTTTGTTTGGTTTTGCAACACATTTGTCCTAACCAGATTAGACTAAGAGATCTTAAGCCATTTTAGTTGGTTCTATTACAGAAGGCTTATTGTCTAACGCATTCGCAATCGCAATCGACTTCAAAGTGGAACAATTGTTTTCAATTTGTATGCAGACAAGGCTTCGATTTTCAAAATGAAATCGATTACGATTGAAGTGCGTTAGGCAATAGCCCCTCAGGTTAAGGTAAGCTATTCTTCTAAAATCGGTACGCTTATTTCTAAAAATAAAGAAGTGTTTCCCTTGAGTAAAATTGTCTATCACAAATATTTTGGGACTTTCCCTTCAAGTGCCAGATCCAACGTTCTCGATCACCTGGCAGGCAAAATATCCCAGCGAAATGATCTGCCTTTATGAGAATTTGTATTTTAGTTACCAAAATTGGTCTGATAAAATTTTAACGTTCCTCAGTTTTCATTTTTTATTTTTGGTAAAATACTTTTCCCACCACCTGGCTCCATTTTAGGTCCGATTAAATAATCTGCTCTTTGATTTTTTAACTACTTAGATATTCAATTTAACGTATTTACGGAAATATCGTCAGGAAAGTTTTGA
This sequence comes from Acleris laterana, assembly GCA_963966035.1. NCBI lineage: Eukaryota > Metazoa > Arthropoda > Insecta > Lepidoptera > Tortricidae > Acleris > Acleris laterana. The sequence continues at coordinate 17,742,553 of OZ014442.1, forward strand.
GTATGAATGTGGATGGCTATAAATAAGAGCAGGGGAAGACCAAAGACGCGACAGATGGACAGTTTTTCTTTTCATCACCACAACACACACAATAAAGCATCGTGGCGATAGAATGTATCCCATTCCTACATATCGCTAGAACCCCTTTGTGTCTGTATACGTCGCCATTCCCAAAAAATACACTGAATATGTTATCGTATGTCAAGATATGCGTTTAAAGAAGCACAAAGGGAAGGTAGCATGAACTACGCATAGCAGGGCGAATGGTCGGGACCTAAGGCTGCGACAACGTGTTAAAAAAAGCGGTTTCATCCGATTTTTTCTTTTTATTCGGAGTGAAGACGAGATGTTTTGCTAAAAAGAAAGATAATTTGGCATAGTACAAAGTATTACCCTCATATGTATAATTGCACAATAGCAAAAATACTTAAAATATACTCTCCTTATCTGTCATTTTGATGTTCGCATCTGACAGAAATAGACAAAGCGTGCTGTTTGGCAAACGGTAATCATATCAAAAACTATCTCAGTCAGTCTTCAGGGGGGTTATTATGACGTAGCTATGCCGTTCTGTTTACGCTTTGAGAAGAGGACAGAGCTATACAATTTCTATAGCTCTGCCCTTTTCTCTCAGCGTAAATTGAACTGCATAGCTGCGTCATAATAACCCCCCAGGTGTCTAAATTCGTGATGCAAATCAGCTACTCTTGTTTGGGCATTTCATCTTAGTCCTTAGGATCTGAAATATGGGAGCTCACTTACCATGGCCTGTGGTCTTTTTCACGGCATGGGCAGGCGAACGAGTACCTACGTTTGCCTTGCCCATACCATCATAAAGACCAAACACGAGCCTTTGGCATTTTAAGCACTTCGTTTTTACCAATCCTATAATATCTTATTAATAAGTAATGGCCAAGTTTGAATACCTTTTAATTATGTGCAAACCTCTCTTATTTATACTTATCGCAGTTATAAACAACCGGTATCTGACATTGACTCTGGACTCGAGTCACTTTTGACAACCATTTAAACTACATTGACTAACAAATTCACCCAGTACAACAATATTCTTTTCACCTCAGCAGCTCAAACAAGCAGGTTTTGCTGCTTAAAAACAGTGAGCAAAATTCAATTTTGCTGCGAGCGAGAGGCAAAGTAGCTTTTTAATTATTTTTTTTAAATGCCGTGAGCAGTGCTGGGGCTACTCACAACATTCGAAAAAATTGAACTTCCCTTTGTTCTGTCACTTTCACTTCGATAGGAAAAAAGCGAGAGATAGAAACAACTTGATTCGAAGTTCGATTTTCAAATTCCACACATAGTAGGCCCAAAAAGAAACGCACGTTCGGATGCACACATAACCGTAAAATTGCAAATAAAACTATCTGTTAAACTTTGAAATGTGTTTATTATAACTATTTTATACAGTAGGTACAATCATTTTTTTATTTAATGTTTTGAAGACAAAATTAATGAAAAATAAGAAGTTATGTATCTACATAATTTTGTTATCGTTTTAACAATCTTTACTTTCGTGACATAAACCGCGGGGGCAGTTTCAGAACGCATTTCAAAAATAGCGGGATTATTGTACTTAAAAAAAAAAAGTAATGTAATGTAAATGACGATGTAATTTTTGTTAATTTGTCCGCCATAGCCAATAGCCATAGACAAGGCCTAGTTAAGTTTTTTTTAAAGCCACAGACTACATAAAGCTGTGTAAAGTTGTGTTTGCACTACGGCATTATCAAGTTGAGTGACAGGTTTTATCTGTTTCATGTTTATTTTTTCCACTTTTTATTTTATTAGTATTTTGCAAAAATGCTTGTGATTGATGCATATGCGATCGTGTCGTTATTTAGTCGTGTATTCACCAAATGGTCACAACGGAAGACCTGCGTTGGCCCAACCAGCTTCACGCTGTGTTGTTCTCGCTGCTGAGGTGAAAAGTTGTATGTCTCACACGAGACCAAAGTTTTTTACGTCTCGTATCTTTGAATCCCTCGCTACGCTCAGGATTCTAACCTAGAATCACTCGCTACGCTCGTGATTCAATAATAGAATCCTTCGCTTACTCGGGATTCAAAATCATCACTCGCAGCAAAAACCAACTTTGCTCTCTTGTTGAACAAATAACTATTACCATTCCGACGAATTGAGAACCTTTTTGTTTTTTAAGTCCATTAAAAATGCCTCGAAAGAAAACAGATGGTTTGTCTTCATGGAAAGCTGATCATTCAGATATAGAAGATAAAGGTACGACTTACTACATACATACATACATACCGTCACGCCTTCATCCCAGAGTGGGGTAGGCAGAGCTACAGAATTACCAACAACTTTAACAGCCAGTTGTTAATTCTGTAACCACATTTTGCACATACAGGCTAAGATGTATATACAAAATACGACTTACTTTTACAAGAAATCTCAGATTCATATGTCACGAAAAAAGTTGTCGATAAATTTTGTCGATATTGAATGAATCACTAGCTTCGGTAAATTTTTGCCCCCGTCAATCCGGTGTATGCTTATTACGTAGTTTAAACCTCTCATGCCACTACATTGACGACATGCTCCGTCCAAGTATAATTTCCAGGAGCTGCATTGCAATCACTGCATTTCACTGTATTGTTCGATTACCAGAACATTCTATTTGTCGAATCTCCCAGGAATTGGCTGCAACAGTTGACACAGGAACCAATTCGTCTAAGTACATCCCAATACTTGAATAGGTCAATCGCAAATATGAGCACGGTGATCTCCTGAGGGATACGCTACAAAGGTTAAAATATTCTCAAATTCGTATCCAGTACTGATTGAATACAATTTTGTTTTGAGTAAAAGTATATGAATCCTACTTATACTATTAAACGAACGATGAAATTAGCAATGCGGCGAAAAATGTACCTTTCAAGTTGTCATCTTTGGGTAAATTCTTTGTCTAATCGAGGGACGCTCAGTCTTCCAGGGCCTTAATTTAAATATGAGTATGAACTAATGTGAATTTCAGATGAATGAGTGTGACCAAACAAATCTAATACCCTTAGCATTCCGTACCAGAAGGGAGCCCAAAGGGATCATATTAATATGCCTATACTATTCGTCCGTCCGTCCGTTAGTCAGTCAACTTTAAAGAGCTGGTTTTTTTTTTCAGTATTTGTGTTATTACGGGGGATTTACTATATTTTTTGTACAGAAAGTGAAATATTAAATAAGTCCCCATACAAGAAACGTTTTTTATCCAACGTATTTCTATTTTGTTGTATGGTGAGAGCGTCAAACTTAGTATGATTATATTACAAACCCTGAAGAAAAACGTGTAACTCTGAAATGGTCAAGTGTGAGTCGGGCGCGCGAAGATTCAATGCGAAATCGAATCCAAATTGGAATATAATAATACCTACTCTACGGTGGTAGGGAACCCTGAGTACGCGAGTCCCTCACTCATTTGAACGCCTTTTTTTTTATTCACCTCGTTCCCAGAACATTCTTTTTCTGAACATTTCAACACTAAAGCCTGATCCTTACAGGGTTCTCACCTCAGGACAGTATAATAATTTGGCACACGCAAATGAGCCTGCGTAGAACATCGCCCCGAATTTGTGTGGCCCTCCGTACCGTTCCTTACCTTCGCGTACCGTCATTTTTTACCCAATATATATACGTTGTTTCATAAAAACGGGACGCAAGAAGATATTTGATGCCGTCCGTTTATTTGGTCACGTTTCACGCGTAATTTGCAACGCGGTCGTGTTGCGTTATTATATTGGTGCAAACGATGAATTTTGCAAGTGTCCTCTTGTGGGATACTCTAGATGGATACGTATTTTAAAACCTGGACGCATTTTCCAAGAAATTTCAAAAAGAAACAGATTAGATTAAAGAGATTACTATAGAGACAGGCTTATTGAGAAGCGCTTGCCTTACATCCTCGACATCTTACCTGCGCTGCGGCCGTGAGACTGGAGCCTAACAAAAATAGATTCAAGAGAGCTCTATTTAAGCATTATCTTAACATTATTTAAATTTAAATTATGTAATGTTTAACAACTGTGATTTGTATACAAAGACTCGAGAATCCCACAATCAAACTCTGAAAATAATTTTGCGGGACGTTGATGTACAACTAAGTTTGTTAATATGTTATAATAAATAAATAAATAAGATAAATAACAGTTAATTCTACCAGGTTTTTTCATAATGTTAATAAATTCATAGTAAATTGACGCTTCATTTCATTATGCATATTGGGTAGGGCTTTACATGTTCTGAGAATATTTTCTGTGTTTCCAATTTGTTTACAACGCTATTATATTTTTCTTTTTCATTTTATTAAATTTTTTGTTCAAACAATTGAATAATGGGCACTACTTTACCGAAAACGCTAGAAAAAGTACGATCACTGCGTATCACATACCTAATATTAAACAAACATTTAACCAATCCCATCGATAACTTCCCCGCGTCATCTGCGCGCGGATTAATGTCCGAATAAACTTTCGTCCGAATTCGGACATACGGCGGAAAGTTTTCGTGCGATAGCGTTCGGAAGTTTGCGTCGCGTCGACGGTTGGGGAGCGGGGAACCGGTAGCCATTGTTAAGAACTTATTGGAATTCATTTAAATTATATCCGTATTAAGTTTGTCTTTAATTATGCCTTGCTTGTTCTCTTATACAATAGCAGTAGTAGTTTTTGTAACGATTGGATCATGTTCATCATGATCATGTCCCCGTGTGGTTGCCGGATTAGAATAGTGCCACTCCAAGTCTTCCCGTGGATGTCGTAGAAGCCGACTAAGGTAATAAAGGCGTGTAGTACTGTTAGGCGATGGGCTTGCAACCTGTCACTAATACACTGGTAAACATCTTCGCCTAAGTGTGCAAAATGTGGTTACAGAATTATCAAAAAGTTTTTATAGTTGTTGGTAATTCTATAGCTCTGCCTACCCCACTCTGGGAATAAAGGCGTGAGTTTATGTGTGTGATGTGTGTGGATCATGTTACCAATGTCATTCCGATCATCATTCTTAACTTTAGCAACATTGATTTTGTTAATTTAGGTACACCAGTTTATTAATAAGCCTATTATTGCATGCATGGGTCCATGGGAAATCGAACATGTTAAGTAACAGAAATATCTGAACAAAAACTTTTTCATTTGTGGGTGTTTAAATTTATTTTCAGAAAGAATTATTCTGCATGTGATCATATGATGTGATGTGTGGGATCACTAAACTACTTTTACCAATTTCCTACTGTACTAGGCATATCTATATCGACGCATACATGATACTTATAATTTTATAAATAGATTTTATTTCCATTTCACTTTCACAAAGTGAACGTTCACTTGTTCAATCATAAATAACAATATTCGAACCAACTTTCTCCGACTTCACTTTCATTAAACTGAATGAACTAAATCCAACTTTTCCACTGTTTTACAAGTCGTTCACCTTTCAGATAAATAATTCAGCACCACAGATTCAATATAGTCAAGAGGTCATGGACCGCGGGAAATACAGAGAAATAGTGCAGTTGCACAATTGTGCAGTGCAGCTTGGATGCATTACGATGCTTGTTTGTGTGGAATCGGAGTGCGATTTGTGCTGAAGTGCTCGAGAAAATGTGTTTGCTCGGTCACTCTTGCAGCTTTTAACAATAGAATGAAAAGGAGGAAGTAAATAACAGTACATTTCTCATGTACGGTATGTATGTCAGGTGACATCTTTATACATTTTAAATTTAAAAAATGACGTCGTTATTGCAAATGCTTTTAAGGTTCTTATTCTACTTTGATTTAGCTCATCTTGCTTCGACAACACACTTTTGACCTTATGACAACTCTTACTGTCAAGTGAATAACGGCTGACATAACGTCTATAATAATTGATATGATAATATAAAGAATAATAATAATTACGATTATCATTTATTCAGAACAATCGTTTTTAACGAAAGATTCAACCCAAGGTTATTGAAGACCTACTAAAAAGTTAAAATCAAGGACCGGGCTACTTCCTCACTTAATTAAATATAATATCTGTACCTAATTTCGTAAAGTGAATTATATAAGAAACCAGCTGAACCTTGCTTTTCCTAAAAACCTTATTCGGATTAACAAAGATAAAAAAAGGCAAATCTGTCCAGCCATTCTCACGTGATGCCCATCGAACACCATTACATTTTTTATTATATAGAAGACAGGACGCCCGCGACTTCGTATGCGTAGTTTTTTTTTCCGCTGGGAGGTGAAGGTTTCGAAAAATCCTTTTTTAGTGCAACCCTAGGGCACAAAAGGGATTCCCTCCAAATTTCAAGTCAATAGGATCTGGGGTGTTTCTCTTATAAACGCGGTCGGACGGACGAACGAGTGAATGTCGCAGCGGCGAGTTTAAATAGTCCCGTCAGAGCGAACAAAACACATTTTAGCGCGTGCATTTTCAATTTGGTAGCATGGCTTCTATCGATGATATCAAACGTATAACGCTGCCTAATTGAGAATGTATGCGCTTAGAGTGTTTTGTTCACTTTGACTGGGAACTGGGTTGCAATAAGAAAGGATTTTTGGAAAATTTCCTCCCAGTGGAAAAAAAAATCTATGCATACGAAGTCGCGGGGGGCCTCAGTCTTCTATATAATAAAAAATGAAACGGGCATAAGATGTACCTACATTATCAGTCAGTCTTATAATGACATGAATATCAGAGCTTCATTCTTTATGGAAGAATGAAGATATTTTAAGCCGGACGTAAGAAAACAATACACGGTTGTGTTTAGACTGCATGTTAATTGCTATAATATGTCAAATTTTACTCTAACTGTAACCAAACGCAAGACCAATATTTCCCTATAATTTAGATAAATTGGTTCGTCCACTGTTCGATTCCTGCGAAATGATAATTATTCCATTACTGTAGGTGCATCTGACGTGTCGATAAACAGGCCCGAGCACGCTGCACCCACGAGACTGCATCTACCATTTAATTAATCTAATTCGCTGAATTGAAAACGGTACATCAGAACTCCATTACGTTATTAACGCGTGTGTGGCGGAATACGTGTGGCGGGGCGAACGCGGCGGGGCGAACGCGCGGTTAGACCGCTGGAAAATCTAAAAATACATATAGTGTCCGGTTTTATTCTTCGTGCACTTCCTTTCTTCACTAGAAGAGCGTTATTCTTTGTAACCACTATCCTTCTATTCTTGTGACATACAATAGCGATTAAATGGACAACAACGTAAGTAGAAAAGAAATTAGAAAGTGTGACCAGTAGAATAACTATTGTAATGCTAGAAAAGGTGTTAGACTTATCATTTTGCTCCATCGCTATAACGCTGCATTAAGAATAAAGGGAAATGAATTCTACGGTTCTACAAAATAAAACGCATGACGCAATTTCAACATGTCTCTGTCAGTGTTCAAAAACTGATACTGACCGCGTTTTGCCGCCGAGTGTAAACGGTACCGAACGCGTTTTCAACTTTCTCACTAATTGCTATCCACCTGTTATGAACGCGCCATGTTTTTATTGTTCGCTACTTTGACATGAAAAATATTCATCACATTTTTCCGTACGTTTTTTCACCGACAGTAGATATTATGACTAACTACTGACGCAAACCTTAATTAATTGATGCAAAGTAAAACTCGTTAAGTATATTAAATTTATCGGCGTTTAAAATAGTTAACAAAGAACTCAGTTTCGAAATTAATCGTTGATATTAGTGTTCTGTTTCTTTCGACGAATAAAAACGTGCTCAAAATGTTTAAATGGCAACGTCGTATTAACCATAAACCATTCTTAAATTTACAAGAAATAGCTAATATGCTTTAGTACGCTTCGCGGAGCTTTGCCGTGATTGTAGGTAAGCCTTGCTTAAACAAGACTTGGAGTAATACCGTCTGAGAGGATTTTGCTCTTTGACGATCTTACCTGAAATGTTGCGGAAACTAAAGCAACATAATCTTCAAGATTCTTAATTATGTCTTCGTAATTCTCGTATTGATTCTCGTTCTATTTTTTAAGGCAAAACCTGTCCTCATAATGGCGTTTCGAGGGCCTTTCTCAAGGACACCTAAACGTTTCTGCTTAGGGCCATCGAAAAGGCCCTTATCGGGGTGACCTAATCGGTCCTTTTCAGGGTTAAACAAACTGTCGGCTCCGACACCTGCATGCGGCAGGATCTTTACGCCACTGGTCATGTCGCAGAATATTGATCAGCTCACATTTAACACCCTAAAAAGATGAAAAGTAGATCATTATCGTCATCCCGCGTCACTTCACTCCTGGACGGACATTCTGGCCTCTTCCAATGTACGCTACTTAGCCCTCCTCCAGTCGCTGTCAGCAACCATCCATATATCGTCACTCTAGACAGGGCTCTACACTTCGTTCACCGATCCGCAAATTCCGCAGTCTTCACTATAGAACTCGGCTGTCCCAGCGGTGGCCCGTCCTACCACAATTTCGCTTGCTTGTATTGGTTTCCTTGGATAGTATTCTGAAAGTAGGCATTGTTAATTTAAATCAGTTTAAAAACAGAGGAAACATCCTTTGCAACGCAAAAATACGAACAATTAGAGATAAAGATAAAAAAGATAAAAGATATTTATTCAGTAAGTAGGCCGCACGGGCACTTTTACACGTCAAGAATCTACCAGCGCTTCCCAAGAAAAGACCACTGCCGAGAAGAAACGCCGCAAGAAACTCAGCAGTCAGTCGTTTTTTAACCATTTTTAATACTACAATGATACTACTTAGTCTAACATTATATAAAGCTATAAATATTAAATTAAATATAATACCAAATAGCATGTGTAAGTTCAGCAGGAAAACATGTCAAAAATATTACGAGAGACAAAAAGAGAAAAGAGAAAAAAAAAGAGAGAGGGGAAAAAAAGGAGAAAAAAAAACACAGGACAACCAAATAAAAGTTTGATATATATACATCAACGGTGTCCCCTAGACAAACAACTTTGCAATTTTACAAATTATTAATGACTAAGTTTCGGGTTTAGGCCAAGCATTTTTATCTGTTAGATAGTCCTCGACCCTATAGTACGCTTTAGATATTAACGACTTTTTTAAGTATTTTTTTAATTTTTAAGTGCTGGAAAGGGTAATGTAGAGTTTAAAGTTTTTATAATCCTAAAACGAGAGTAAAGTTACAATATCTACCTAAGCTCGTGGTACCAACGCGGCCTTCCCCAAATTCCAGACATTTTAGCTTCACCATTTTTTGTCGATAATTTATAAGATTCCTCGCGGCGGAATGTGCCCTACCCTTTAGCGTTTACCTAAAACATAGGGAGTATGTTCTTATCGCGAACGAATAAATTAATGGCGGCCCAAAACATTTCACGAAACGTTGCACTTCTGCGAGGATCATTTTTAATCTAAATTCCTTTCGTGCCCCGCCTTTGTGCTGAAGAAATTGCTCAACGTACATTATATTGGATCGGATAAATTCATTCCGAACGGATAACCGAGGCTTTAAAGAAATTTGGCAGTCTTCGAAACCTTTCCTGGGGCTGTTTCACACTCGGCTGGAAACAATGTACGCTGGGCTCTGACCGATACGAGCTCCCGAGATTTTCCAGTGCAATGGGCAAACTAAATGCTGTGTAAAAAACTGGCGAGCGACTAACTTTTATTAAAATGTTCTGGCGACTATTCTGTGCGAAGAACTTAAATTTTGAGCGTTTACATAGTTTAAAGTTTAAAAAAAAAGTAGTCTGTTTATTTCCTTTGATTACATTACATTATTATAAACTTGTATATTAAACTTGTTGTTGTTATGTAGTTACAGAATTATCAACAAGTTTTTAGAGTTGTTGGTAATTCTGTACCTCTGCCTACCCCACTCTGGGAATATAGGCGTGAGTTTATGTATGTATGTATGTATGTATTATAAACTTAACTACAAATCTTAAATATTAAAGATTTTATGAGTTAATGAGTCTTAACTAATAATTATCTATTGTTATTGTTATTACAATTATACATAGGTTAATCTGCAATATGGTTATGATTGATGGATGTTTTTACCATTGTACTTGCCTAACATGTGTCGCTTAACAATATATTTGACTTGGCCTGCAGTTTGACCTTCGATTGAGCATGATAAGTCATCAGGAAATCGATTTAAGGTACTTGGGAGAAGACACTTCCACACTCTTTGTCCATATTCGTTGTAAAAACTAACATGAAACTTAAATTAAATTTCAAATATAATATGATGGTCTATACACATATATTACAACTGCATGGAAGAGGAGCTTTATCTATATGAATCTTATATGTTTGGAAGTCCTAGCTTCGCATGGTTGAAATATAATGGTAAATACCTACAGATATATCGATTGTTGTTAGATATCCACCCAGATCGTTACTACGTGCATGGGAGTAAGACAACCTGGGAAATTATTCACTAGCCTTCACGCATTCTATTTTAGACCTTAGGACCTCGCGTTTTCATTCCTGAGATTGCAAAATTCCAAGACCTTATACCATAAGGTATGTGCTTGATATCCTTAGTTGAAGAACTTCAATAAATCTATCTAAATTATCTACCAAAAGATTATATACCTAATGTATTATATTACCCAGTTCTTAGGCTCGTTTTTCTCTATCGTCAACCTTTATGAAAGCTAATTTACTTCGAATATGCTTGAACTGATATTTTTATTATGAAAATAATAAAACATGGCGGCTTCGTTACCGTGCGCGTGTTAGCTTAATGACGGGGTTGTTATGTTCTTGTGTCGTCGGCGACGTGTTCAGTTCCATTTACAACTTGCAGTAGAGACAGCGGGCATAGACACAGAAGAGCCAAGTCAAAATAACCTCCAAATAGAATATAAATGCGCCATGTTTTATTATTTAAACATGGCGGCTTCGTTACCGTGGCACGTGCTAGCTTAATGACGGGGTTGTCGGTATGTGGATGTTGTATAAAATTAAGTTGCAATTTGCCATTACTTTTAAATTGGAAGTCACAACACTTTTTTTATTACAAATTTTTCAACATTTCCGATTTAACCCCACTAAAAAAACTATATTTCTTTAGCCTCTGTCAAGGAAATATTTGCCAACAATTCATCTACAGACAAAACCAGTAAAATCCGGTTTACTGTACACCCAAACCCACTGCGGCAACACAAGCATCTCACACGTCTAGCCTCGCCCGGAATCTCCGAGGGCTCAAAGCAGGTGCCTCCACATGTTCGGAACTCGACACGGATCGCGATGTTTTAAACATAAACTTGAGCAGAGTTTATCAAGTGCTGAGTCAACAGCGAACATGTAGCCTTTTGGCTTCCGGGTAACTACTTGTACCTGTATGTAGAAAGGCTTTTGCAGATGTGTTTTTCACCCGACTGCGTGAAGCCAAAGTGATAAAAAAAGAACGATTAAATAGGTGAAAATCGCCGAAATAATTAAGATTGCCAAAACAACATTCATTTTGCCTAGCTAACACCATGCTAATATATTTTTCGTTAAACAAAACCGTGTCCAAATTGGTCCATTAGTTTGCGTGAAACTGGCTGTAAGAGTACTGCCGGTTTCTGGTGACATAATTTCTGGAACGATTTTACTAAATAGGTTGTGTGTTGGGTGGTTAATCCTGCAAATTTATTCACATTACATTTATAATAATTGGATGTTTCGTACTGGGTTCAGTTATCATTCAACATTAAGTTATCATTTTTATTTTTACTAAACGTATTTGTGCTCTAATCTTATTATAATAGATGAGATTAGATTGTAACCTCTAATGGCGACCATGAAATAAAATAAAATGGAGTGCCTTTTTACAAAGTGAAAGTTTGTAACACGATACAATATGCCAAACATGATGTGGCGAATCATTAGTGAACAGTTTCATACACGGATGCTAATATTTTCAATTTCAATAAAAATAAATCATGACTACTATATAGCTTTACGTATTAATGTAAATCCCTAGTCTGCCAGTTCTTAGCCATGCAATCTTTTCTATCTGACCGATTATATGTTTGTTAAATCGTCAACATATACAAACGTAAAATCCAAGACGTCTCTATGAATGCATATATTATTTAACCGTGCCGCTGCTAATGAGTTACAGGCACTTAACCCTCCCGCGAGGAAAGGAAGTCCATCAAAAGTTCAGCGATGCATAATCCCAACTAATTTGATGCAGATTGCACAAACAAGGACTGCGGGGACTGCGGGTTATGAAGCATTGCCGAGTACAACTTCGAGTACAGACCCAGAAATGTATATCGAATACATGTGTAATATTACGTAAATGAGGGCTACCATTGACAAGTTTAACTTTTTTTTATTGTTTCCTTAGTTACCATAAATAAGAAACATTCTTGTAAATAACCTGACGTAACTGAAACAGTACAGCGATTCGTTCTACAACGTCGATAATTGGCCGTTTAAAAGCGAATGCTCGAAACGAACAAAATGGCCGGCGCGGTTAATTAACCTAGAAACTGAATCATAGAGGTATTATTCTTTATATTTTTCATTTAAGCCAAAAGTAAATTACTTATTTATATCGTCAAGTACTAACACGAACATTGAAAATAATCATCCGAATTAATAAATATTAATCAATAACATCCCATTTTGTAAAACGTTTATACTTTTTAATACCTATTTTTTTTGTAGTCTGCTATTTTTTATGCTTTGGTACAAGCAAAGCTAATTCACGCGCCCTGTAAAAACACTGTAAAACTGCTCATATAACCGTTTCCCAATTATAACCACATCATTTCGCGTTAAAATGTAGCAAACTATATTGAAGTTATTTCCTATATTCCGCAGTAAATACTAAAGTGTACTTGAGTGGAAAATGACTGATTTAGCGATCGCTGGGATTTTGACTCGACTGCACGCTCTTAAAGAGGGAATTAAGCGGTAATTGAGTAGTTAGTTGCCATGTGCGTTTTCACATTTCAAATACTTGTATTACCGTATGTTTGATAAAAAATCCACATGAGAGATTTCTTCATTTGCAATCCCTTTTCCATGGACATAATACGGAATTTTCAAGATTTTTTTACAGCTTCAGTAAAAGCTGATCCATGTAACAAACCGGTAAGAAAATATTGTTGAATAGCTATAAAAATAACCAAAATATAATGGCTTATATCTTGGTTATTTTTATAGCTATTCAACAATATTTTCTTACCGGTTTGTTACACATGGATCAGATTACTGTTTTTTTTGGAACGTCATTGTAACAGGCTTTTCATTCGGGAAAATTTTTGAACTGTATGTAGATAAAATTGCGGGAAAAACTTGGTTTGCTCAATATTAAAAATATAAGATCGTCCCTGATTATCATTAAGGCATAATAGGGTAACAGGCATAGAAAGTTATGAAATGTCACCTCTGTGTTTTAAAACATAATTTCGGAAAAAGTATAGAAGATAAAAATAAAAGGATTTTAATTCTCAGATCTATATAATAATTCCTATCGATATAATAATATTACCCAATTCTGTAAATATTGTATTTGATTTTCTGTTTTTTGTACAATAAATACATACATACAAAAGTTTATTCCTGTCTGTATTAACCATTTCCCAAATTAAAATAACCTCACAACCTTAACACAAAGCAAAGAACCTGCTAATCTATTCATTTCACATGAAAAGGAAGTATATCAGCTGTGTTGCGACCTAAATAAAATTCTTGATACCTAACGCAGGGTCATCAAGACACACTCGTGGCCGGAATCACCAACGAGCCAGAATCAACGTCTTAATAAAGCCCGGCTCAAATTCAATTTAGCGCACGAGGTGTTTCGGTAAACATCCCGCCTTAATGAGTTGCCAACTTCGCCACTTTGTAAGATTAGGCTAAAAATTGTGAAAAACTTTGGCGTACCTACTCCACTCTCGCTTTGCGCTCGGGGAACTTTGAACTAGAACTTATCTGGTAGGATTTAGGTGTCGTTGTCGCGTGAGGATTACTTCAGGAATGGTTGATGTAAGTTTGTCAACTTCGGCACCCAATGGTGGCCGTGGACGTTGTTTGACATGTCCGGAGTAGCCTGTCCTTGGCTGCTGAAGAGTTTTCCATACTTTCTGTTTACTTAAGTATGCTTAGAGGAATTAAAACTCTGGCCAAAGTTGTTTTTTATTGCGTTTCGGGATTGTGGGAGCTGACGGAATGGTTTTTATTTAAATTGGCGTTTGGGGATTTATGAGGAGTTGTGGCAGATTAATTCCCGTGCTGAGTGGGAATTACGCGCATGGACTCACTGAATAAGTTCGATGGAGTCGGGGATTTCTAAACCACATTTCAGTTATGTTTTCGAAATCGAGCACATTTCATGAGTACTTTTGCATGTATTTGATATTAACCCATCATTTTATCGAATTCCACTTCATCGATTGTATCGACGCGTGCTCAACTACGCGTGAATACATTTATTTCTTATCGTATGTTAGATTCATTGTTTTATATACTTAATGCTAAGTTAAGTTTTATAATTGTATATTTAAAAAACGACTAACTGTTGAGTTTCTCTTGCGAAGCGCTGGTAGATTTTTGGCGTGTAAAAGTGCCCGTGCGGCCTACTTACTGAATAAACATCTTTTATCATTTCATCGAATTTCATTTCATCAAACGCAATTTTCTGCCAACCATATTTTCAGAATTTCAGAATTTCTCAAACATTCATTACGACGGTTAGGTTAGAGTTTTGACTACCAATAAAAAAAACATTCAGCGAGAAATGCCTTTCGATGTAATGATATTCTACGTAATGCTACGTTCGTTGAAAGGAGTTTCGATGGAATAATAGGTACTTACCCTTTAAATAAGTATGAGTATGAGTAATTGATTATTATTTTACTAGTGTTGCCAGCGCCTACGCAGATTGCGTTAATGTACCGCTATTTCCTTGAATCAAAGTTTTTGTAATAAGTTCAAGAAATAGCCATAGTATAAAAACTTTGTATTTACAATTATTAATTCAAATTAAGACTAAAATAATCTCGTTTTGACATTGAATATCCATTTGTAACTCCAAAATCAAGTAAAGTTTAATTAAATCACATGTCAAATAACAAAAATGTTATTTGATAATTTCTCTGAAACGGCGCGCCATTATGAAAACGTTCAGCAAAATGTTTAATTAAATCTGAAATCACTGAAGCTGTTCGAGACACTGGTTAAAACGTGGAACTTTTACCAAAGTCTATGTCGATCGTTTTTTAAATCGTTTTCATTTTTATAGGAGTAGATAAACGATCACATAGAGGCTCTTATCTACTTCGTTAAACCAAATTGCTTTTGACATGTTACGGTATTGTTCTTAACTCGGCCACCATGACATTACGATTCGATTCTGTGGTGGTCACGTGGTGGCGTGGCGGCTAGCGGACAACGCGAAAGTGTATTACACCCGTATTTACAGTCAAGAAAAGTAATTACTTGAGTATTAGTAGTGTCAAAAGTCATATAAAAATCGTTACTTTAGTCATTACTTTTACTCAAGTAATTACTTTTCTCGACTATAAATACGGGTGTTAGTAGTCGTTTTAATTCTATATTGTTATTTTATATTCTACATTGTTATGTAACTATGTCAGTCTGTAGAACTAAAAGTACCTATGTAGTAGCACTCAAATGATTTCAACATTACATAATAATGCTAGCGTCACTACTTCAAAGGTTCTGGCAGAATACCAGTGCTGCGGGTTCCGCAGTTTTATGCTGAGCCAGCGCCTTTTTTTCGCAGCATCACATGGCTCTTTTTCAAACGTAATGGATTACTTACTAATCTTTATAAATTACTTTTTAGTGTTATGTTATTTATTAGTTAACTGGTTATTTGCATTTTTTGGAATTTTGATTTGGCTTTATCAGCCATGTGCATGTTTTGTGAAAAATAAAGATGTTTATCTATCTATCTATCTATCAAAAGCATAAACCTACGAGACGCAATTTTGTTCTGTAGGAAAACGAGAAGATGGGATCCATGCTGGATGGGTACGTCACCGGACCAGTAACCTATCATCACCATCATGTTAGTCTTTAAGGTATTTGTTAATATGACCCTTGTAACCTGTAATAAAGTTATTCTATTATATTCTATTCTATTACTGTCTAGTAATTAAGAGCTATCGTAATGTTTACAATACGATAACACGTCTAAAGCAATAAGGTTTTACCATGTAGAACCTCGGTTCAAACCTCATTGCCGTTAAAAACCATACCAAAACACGTCAAAAGCAATATGATTTTACCCAGTAAGACAGAGGTTCTTGGTCTCTATTCGCTTACGTAGCAAAGGCAATTTCGTAGGCGAGGTCTACGATTAACCGCGTAACTTGCTGCTATGCTGCTATGATGTTACAGGTCACCTTTATAGTTTACGGTGGATCTGGAGTAGGTAAGGTAGGACTAACTAGCCGACTGACGTACGTTCAAATGCTAATTAATTTATAGATGCTAATTAATTTTCTGTATACACAATGGACACGTTAACCATGAAAGTTTGTTAAGCATCCTCGCGACTGTAATCATTTTTTAACAAACATTTTCTGTGAATAAAATCCGAAACTAATATTACAGTTCAATTAAATTCCCAAATAGCGTACAAGCGAAATTACTTTATATTTACATCTGTTGAGCGTGTGTTTACTCAAATAAATCAGAAATGAGATAAGGGAATTACAGCGGAACGTTTTAAAATCCTTCGGGCGAAGCAAATATTTAACATTACTGGAAAATTTCATTAAGCCAGTACTAATTAAAGTGGTGTGTTGTGGCTGAATTCCGGCGCTAGCTGTAAATGTGGCTTAAACAAATTATACAGTTATTATTCACATACCGGTGCTTTTGGGAATTCAAACGCTAACGTTAATTTTTGTTAACTATGCTAGCGCTGATTCAGTTATCTAAAACGATGTAAGTGCATTAGAGTTAGTGCGGCACATACGCTTGTATTTCAAAAGACAGTTGCGGGAATAGTTCTTTTTTTTTTAGTATCGTTTATAAAATTACAAAATTCATTCAACGTTTTAGTAGGTAGCCAAAATTCAAGTTTAATTAAAGTTAATTTTAGAGAGGCACCTAAAATTTATTTTTTACAAAACGCCACGTCATATATACAAGAGAAGTCAGAAAAAACCAATGTACTTAAAATGGAGGCTGACACACCAATCCAAGTAAAAACTCGTACGAAAGCATCGCTCCGGTTTTTTCTCCTTCGTTTTTTGTGTAAAATTAAGCAACCCCGGCCCACGTAGCTAATAATTCCTTCCAAACTCGATTCAACACTGTGCTTCCGGAGGTCCGACAAACTTTACACTTTTCGTGTAACGGTTACCACCTGAGAAATTACTTGGTGAGTTTTATTACTTTTGAAACTCCAGGCCGAATTTATCCCGTGGCTGGGGAAATTAAAATTGGAGATGACGCTTTTGTTTGCCGTCACGGGTTTAGCACCCCAATGGGGCTAGACAAGTTGCCATCGTTCACGAACGCTAGCGTTGGGTGATCACTGGCGACATGTGTTGTCATTGAAAAATGTATGGGAATGACGTAAGTCACGTGATATATCACTCGTTACAACTGACATGCTGAAAACTGATTGTCTAGCCTATTTAATTTTGACAGCGCCAAGTGACAGGTGATCACCAAAGTGATCGCCTAACGCTAGCGTTCGTGAACGATGGCAACTTGTCTAGCCCCACTGACTAGGTACTTTGCGGCATATCGGTTTGAGTTATAACACTATTGAACAAACATTTTTATGTACTGTGGCTAGTACTCGTCATAATTCATAACATAATCTCAGCAAGTAATTATTTAAAAGTTAAAAATAATGATGGTATCCAATCACATTTCACAAAAGGATTAATTTCCAAGGATCGGAAAAACGCCCGTCATTTTGAAAACATAACCCTGTTCCGTACAGTAGAGACTTCGTTATGATGTTAATAAAAAATATATTTATGTATTTTATAGATTTATTACATCATAATTTATATGTATTCAGCGACAATTTTATTAATGAATGACACCGGATTTTTTATGTACACACACAAACAGTATTCCAATGTCAACGATTAAATATGCTCTAATGACATCCATAGACTGTGAACGAACTTTTTCGAGTTATAAATGGGTCTTAAAATATATTTATTTTTAAAAAAAATCGTCGTTCTTTAAAACTGGCAAAATTGTTTTTTCCCATGACCATTCCGGTGTCATTCATAAGAAAAATTGCCGCTGAATACATTAAAATCATGGTATAATAAGTCTATAAAATACTTTTTTTTTCTAACATCGTTAGGAAGTTTCTGCTGTCCGGAACAGGGTTATGTTTTCAAAATGACGGGCGTTTTTCCGATCCTTGTTAATTTCACAAACATATCATTTTGAAAAACGATTTTCTAAAATTGTACATATTTCAGGGTTTATTTCAGGACCATCTTGTAGAACCCTATAGGTTCCTTAGGTTAGGTTTGTATAAAAATCCTAAAATAATACCAGTATTGGAAAAAATGTGTTTACCAAAATTTGTGATCATTTCACAAACATAATCAGTTTGTGAAACGTTTTTTAGCAAATGATAGTAATCCTATAATGATAGATATATAAATTATATTTAGTCTAAAATTATATTACGATTTTAATTCAATATTCAAATAGATTAGTATTTCTCAATCGTCTGGGTCTGTGTACAGTGGACAGTATTTACGTTGCAATAAATAACCCTTGTTTCTTGTTTTACATTATGTTTATGTACTGTTTGATAAAGTAATTATGAATAAATTAATTAATTAATGCGGGGGACGATCTCACACTAACTGACCGTTGATTGATTAATGGATTACTGTCATTAGTATTCTACTATGTAACTAACACTATGTACAGTCGACTACAAAGAGATGTATCCAATTATGGACCTTACAATGCAATAAATAAGGTGAACAAGTGGATACCTACATATATTTGTTTTCGACAGTACCTGATACCGTAAAACATAAGTACCTAATGCTTTTTTAAGAAGAAAATATGTCATCATCATCAGGAGCCACAAGACGGCCACTGCTGGACAAAGGTTTTCCACAACGATCGGTCCTCTGCTGCTGTCATCCAGCGGTTTCCCGCGACCTTTATCAGATCGTCGGTCCTTGTGGAAGGCCTGCCGACACTTCGTCTCCCGGTTCGCAGTCGCCACTCTAGAACCTTCCCTCTCCAACGGCCATCGGTTTCACTTAACTTAAGGTTTGCGATTGGCTGAGCTATATCCGTTACTTTTAGTTCTCCTGCGGATCTCTTAAAATTTGTTTTGTTATTTAACTGATACTAAGTAAATGTTTAGTAGGTACTCAAAAGAAAAAGCGTTCAAGCATTCGAATTTGTCAATTTTAATTGAAACTGTTGAGAGGGGGAGTCGTAAATAAATTGACTTTTATGTAAAGAGTTTTTTATGGCCCTGTCGCAGTATTTCCGTTGAAGCCTGCACGTTACAGTTTTACAACCCAATAGAGAAAAGTCGTCATTTTTATCGCACTTCGAAGATCCGACGTTGCACAAGTGTTGGAATGCAGAATTATCGGCCTCAAGATAGAGTCGTAAGTTAATGTTTTAGTTATATAAGTAACTAGTGACCCGCACCGGCTTTGCACGGGTAACAAACATTAAAAAAGAACAAAAAAAACTTTTAGTCCGATCGCTACCAAATTTGATAGGATCACCCACTGGGCTAATCTGAAGCATGCCCGAAAATTTCACCTAAATCGGTGCTGCTGTTTTGGAGTCCATAGAGAACATGCGAATGCTCACATACCCACATACACAACAGCAAACAACAGTTCAAACAACAGCAGTTTTTATTACCTGGACCTTAATAGCACATTCATCAAGATTTCTCAGCATTAGGTATATGAAACGAGGAATATAAAATAAAATTATCGAAAACGTGTCTAAAGCTAGAAATAACACAAGAGCTAACATTATAAAGAATACAAATATTTATGACGGGGCAAGACAACCACATTAAAAAAAGTTTTGATACGTTCGCCTACCTACAGAAAACCGTGTCCGTTGTGAATACAATGTTTACATATTTTTATGACTAAGTTATTATTAAGTTATTTAGGCACTAGGCCTCTATTCAAGGCGGTAATAACCATAATGTCTTTGACGTGTTATCGTATTGTTATTAACCCGTCCGCCATATTGTCAAGTAAATAAGAGCTGTCAAAACGATTATGACAACAGGTAAAAGACAAAATGGTTTATACGGCCTAGTCTATTCTAGGCCGTACAAGCCATACGGTCGAATCTTCTGGTCCGATCCTGGTCCCGCAATATCTACTCCAGCCTTTTCAACACCGTATTGTTACGTGTATATTTATTGAGGGGATGATTGGGATAAATTTCCATCGGGCGGGTTCGACAGGCGTCTAGTTAAGCCTCATATTTACTGATATTGATATCGGCAACAGGCACCCATGACGACAATTACGGCGCCGATGCTTCCCTTACGCGGCTATAAGGTTTGTGGAAGTGGCAGGAATATTAAGTGGCATTTTTTTATGGTATGGAAAAGCCACCAGGGTCTCTATTCTCTATATTACTGTCAAGTAATAGGAGCTATCACAACGTTGACAATAAGATAACAATATGTCAAAAGTAATATTGATTTACTATATTGTCAACGAGCTCCTATTTACTTGACAATAATGGCGGCTTGAGTTAAAAGTAATAAGAGAGAGATCTTTGTTTTGTGGCATATGTCATTTGTGTTGCCCGACACGTCAATGCAGTTCAGTTTACGCTGAAAGAAAAGGACAGAGCTATATAACTGCTTTCTTTAAACTAACATGTTTTGATAATTTCAAATTTACGCTTTAGTGTATTTTCTGAACAAAATAGAAATCGGTCTTGGCATGCCCAGAACAGTTACTTACCTGTTTTACAATTTAATGGTTACTGTAATTTTTAGTATTGTAATCTGTAGGTATACCTTTAGGTACTTTGAATACTTTGGCAGAAATCAACCGCTAATTCTATTAACTTCTATAGTCCCCTTAATGATGAACTATCTTGCGTCTCTCTCTTAAACATGTAGTTGACGTTATAGAGTAGCTCTTACAGTCACGTAAATAAAAGCGACCATAACGTTGAGAATATACTTAGAATATGAAAGCAAGATAATGCAAAAATAAATGAGGGCCGTATGTGTTTTTTCCCTTACAACTTTTTGAGTAACCTCACAAAATTGGTTTTTCCATACTTGGTGAAAAACAAACGCGGGGTTCTCTTAGTATGGAGAAAGTAACTCTTGCGCGTTTACTCAAAAAGTTGTAAAGAAAAAAAAATGCAATGTAGCTTTAAAACTTCCTTAACTCACAGTGATTCAAGTCATGCAAGAAAGCACTGTAGTTTTTTTTAATTAATACTTGAATTAAGGGGTTTTTCGTATCACGGACATAAGGAAAAATGACAAAAAATCCTATTAAAATGATCAATATCTCGGAAACCGTGAAACTTAGCATAATAGTAAATGTGGTCAAAAATGTTCAGAATGACCCTTACTATCATCCCTTAAAACCCCTACACCCGACTGCCAAACACCCTGTATATGCCTCGGCGGAAACGAGGATTTCCTGACTCGTCTTTTAGCAGGCCTCGCTGTTGCTTGGCCAGCTAACCACCTCGTCAGGAAATCCCTTACTTTCCGCGCCTAGGCAATAATGTACTATAATGAACCTCGTTACCTTTCAGCGATGCTAGCCGCTTCCAGCGGCTCAGCATCGCGCAGCCAATATCAGCCGCGACAGCCCCGCGGAATTTCCCCCGAGCGCCATCCACAACAAGCAAGAAGAATAACCGCGAATGCAAAATGAAAATTATCATACAAATTCTCTTTCTTATATGAACCAGTAATACTGTCGCGATAAGTATGCAAAAATATGGAAGCGTTGAAAGCGCGTATACGTATTGGGTGCGTGGAATTTGATGCGGTGATTTGCATTTGTTTTGGGAATAATCGGGCTGATTGTGCCCGGAATTATTCAAATTATTAGCTTTCCTAGTATTTGTATGGATATGGAGATTACTTTGTTGGTTGACGGCGCTATGAACAGTGAAAGGTAGGTTCTTTCACAAGAAGGGAATTATTCGACAAACAAGATTACATAATAGTTGTACGAAATTAGTTTTAGCGAAAGGAGTTCCGATAGTTCAGTAAATCTGTGTGAATTAAGGGTTTAGATAGGATCTACAAGAAGATGCCTTTGTTAAAAATTCAAGGTTTCGACATTAGGGTCCTTAGGATCTGCCTTGTCCACAAAACAACGAAACTTTTGACGTTTTCTCAGTTTTTACCCGACTGTGTGCGTTGTGTAAGTATGTATTTATGCATGTATGTCTATTTCTGGGCACGCTCTGCAGCCTAAACTGTTTGACAGACTTTAAGAAATACCTATAATTAGCCTAATTTGATAAATTCTTTTTTGTTTTAATTGAGAATTTAATTTAACAGTTAAATTTTGTTGTTATTATATAAATTTTTAAGTGATCATCTCACCCGGTGTGGTAGCCGGATTAGAATTGTGCCACTCCGTATCTTTCCGTGGATGTCGTAAAAGCCAACTAAGGTAATAAAGGCGTGTAGTACTGTTAGGCGATGGGCTTGCAACCTGTCACTAATACACTGGTAAACATCTTCGCCTAAGAGTGCAAAATGTGGTTACAGAATTATCAAAAAGTTTTTATAGTTGTTGGAAATTCTGTAGCTCTGCCTACCCCACTCTGGGAATAAAGGCGTGAGTTTATGTATGTATGTATGTATGTATGATCATCTCAATCCGGAACTTTTTCCATACTAACTTTCCCCCCTTTTATCATATCTTAATCTTAATTCGTTTTAGTAAAACCCGCATTAATATCCGTTCAGTGGTTTTCAATAGGTGCGAGGAGAAACAACATTTTACAGACAAACAGACCAACTCTAAAATTTGTAGAAACGTGTTCTATAGTAAGTATTTGTTCATATCTCAAATGTACAGATTTTTTCCTTCTACAACTTTGTGACATGTATAGATTTTGTGTTAATAGGACAGGTGGAATCTAATGAGGCTAGAATTTAGTTCCTTTTAATTGAAGACCTAATTATAAAAGAAAAATAAATTCCCATTCCAGTTCAAACCCGAAAACATATTTAGTTACTTTAAATCTATTATTTGCCTTTCCATAATAACATGGTCTGGAGGTAGAGACAAAACTTGGTCTATTAGGTACATAACATACCTCAGCTTTATAATTAGTTTCATTAAATAGTTGGTTGCTGTCGGTCAACTCAAACTAAACTAGAAGCTCGCCCAATTGCTTCGCGAATCCTAATCAAACACGTTCACCGCAAATGTAAGTAGATGTTTACATACTCTCTATTCTACATGGTAAAACCTTATTGCTTTTGCGTGTTACCTTATTGTCAATGTTTTGACCATACACATTATACTAGCGTAATAACGACGAATATACTTCTATTTCCCGCGTCACCAATACAGGCATGTATATCTTTAACGTAGCAATGTACAATACAATACAATACAAAACACTTTATTGTACACCAAACAAAAACATTACAGCGAAACAGCACAATTAAAAACAACACAGGTAAACAACAGGCGGTCTTATCGCTGATTAGCGATCTCTTCCAGACAACCTTACGTCAATCATTTTTCTTAGAAACATTTACTGCTTAAGACCTACACAATCGATATCTGAATAGAAATAGTGTAAGTTTATTTTTTCAAAACAACCGGGTTCGATTCCCTAGCTGGGTACAGTTTTTTTTTCAAATGTATGAATGCAGTTTTTCTTTTTATCAAAATCGGTGACATGGTTCCTAAGAACAAATCTTCGTATGTCTTATAGTTTCAGACTTTCCCATACTGACCGATTTGAATGAGACACCCTGTATACACTCAATACGAAGCAATGGCAAAAAGAGAAGAAGCCCTTAATATTATACACAAATAGGCAAAAAAAAGTTACAAGTAAACAGGTGAGGTTTATTCCACCTCCTCCTTATATTTTTATATAAAATACCTGGCTGAAAAAAATGCTTCACCTTCGCGCCAAACGCGCATGATTTCGCACGGCAAATGGGCGGGAAACTCTTTACTCTATGGCGCACGGTTCAGTTGACGTAAAACGTAAATCATGCCGTCAAGGGTTAGAATTCGAAAACACTGCTATTTTTGATATGCCGATAAATTTTTGGTATTTGGTTTTCCTAGTGTAAATAAACAGCAACAGGTAATTACATTTTGAAATGCTATTTACAATAATGCTGCTAATGCTGTCAAAAAGCAAAGTATACTTTTAGGTGCCATATCATTGAACAGGATGCAAACTCGTTTTTTTTAGCTTAGCTTAAGTACTCATCAACATACTATTAGTCAGCCTTTTCCAGCCGTGATTATAGGTTTAGGGATAATCCTAACCGGCTGGCCTATTGCCTAACGAACTCGCAATCGCGATCGACTTCAATGTGAAAGAATTGTTTTCATTTTGAATGCAGACTCGCTTTCGACTTTCAAAATGAAAACGATTGCGATTGCGAGTGTGTTACTCAAAAGCCCCTCGGGTCCTCTAGATTTTTTATATGGTAGGAATTTTAACCTTGTAACCTCGGTAGTAGTAGTCATAACTGTTACAAGTAAGTAGCATACATACATACATACATAAACTCACGCCTTTATTCCCAGAGTGGGGTAGGCAGAGCTACAGAATTTCCAACAACTATAAAAACTTTTTGATAATTCTGTAACCACATTTTGCACACTTAGGCGAAGATGTTTACCAGTGTATTAGTGAAAGGTTGCGAGCCCATCGCCTAACAGTTACTACACGCCTTTATTACCTTAGTCGGCTTTTACGACATCCACGGAAAGATACGGAGTGGCACTATACTAATCCGGCTACCACACGGGGAATTCTAATCCGGCTACCACACGGGGAAGTACTTATAGTATTAAATGAGTAATAAGCATCTTACGTTTTTTGAGCAGTATTTGCCCGTCTACAATAGCTCTTCATACATATGCAACGCCTGTCTCCCAATGGGGTAGTCAGAGACTGGAACGCCAGGTGCACCGGTCTAAAAACAACTTTCGCTTCCTCTGAATTCATCAACCTCTTTATAGACGTACGTCGGTTTCGGGTTCTTTTGATTTGTCCCTTATTCAGTACATTACGACCAATGTATGTTTTTTTGATGTGCTTATTGCGCTACTCTTCTTTCATCTATCCTTTCTAAATGACCAAACCGTCGTAACATACCCTTTTCGAGTTTTGTCACTACGTCTTCTTTCAATCCACATCGTTCTCAGATTTCGCTATTTCTAACTCTATCCATCATCTTAATTCCATACATCTCAGAGCTCTCATTTCAACAGCATTACAATATCATAATTATCATTTTCATTACAATACTTAGCTGTCTTACGCTAATTTCCTGTAATATAATGAGATGCCCGTGCTGTGGGCAATGAATGTTTATAAAACTGCCCGTGTACGTGCAACTTAACGTACAGTAGATAGAACCCTAACACACCCATTAACCTATTAAACCGAGTAGAAATCACCACCCCCCTTTTTTCCACAAAATAAATACACCGTTGGCAAGTAAATCCTCGCTTTCATATTAGTACCATGTAAGCGCAAATTGCTCTTAGCTGCGGTGTTATTCTAAAACGTAACCAATTCGACACCGAAATCTCAATTATACTATTCAATATTGGGGCTTACATTGTTCCGGTTATGGTCTATTACACGGACAGATAATAGTTGACCTCCAGTGTCAAACCTTTTGTATATTCTTAAGGTCTTCGTAAAATTGTAAACTGGCTGTAGAGAATAAGGTAGAGTCCATTAGTTTTCAGCCGCAAGTTTGTTAGGTAGCCGTAGTTTACCTTCGAGTTTGCTCCTGGGATAGGAATTAGTTTTACTAATAGATGTACCAACTTTGATGTTAATTGCGTTGCGTGCTGACTCGAATCTCAAAGTGGATTGAATGCTAGTTTGCTATGAAACAGCCTGTAGTTAGAAAAAATCGTGGTGAAATGAAAATAATAATTTAGTTGAATCTGCAGGGAAATAAATCTTGATATAACTATTTTATCCTTCTGTTACTTTGCGAACAGTTAAATGTCCGCTACTTTAATGAAGACATTATTTTAATGAAAAATAGTTCCATAATTACACCGCAGAGCAACAGAAAGTACCTAAATTTTATTGCAATAACCTATAGTCGAGGTCAATAGAAATGCCAAAAGATGTAAACAATACCGAACGGACCTATTTACCATTATTACACCATAATCACGTAGGTACGTACATTTGGACATCGCGTAAGGTATTTTTAATGATGTACCTACACGTACGTTTATCTAAACGTTTTTTTTTAAATCAAAACTCGTTTGCAGAAATATTGAGGTTATGTGTCAAACAGTACTGATTTGTTGACATCTTTTGACATTTGTATTGACCTCGACTTTAAAGACACGGCTATGCATTTACTCCCTTATGCTTAAGGTAGTGCAAACCTATTTTGCTCAAAGTATGCACTGTCAGTTTCTGTCAGATGCAAACGTCTCAAAGACAGATAAGGACAAAACATGTTTTAAGCATATTTTAGCTTAATGTGTTTATGAATAAGAAGGATAGAGTCAAAAAAAGTAGTTAAAAAGTCAATCCGATAATTAGGGTCAAGGGTTAGCTGGAAGAGATCCCTTAAAGGGATAAGTTCGCCTTTGTACATATTATTATATTAATTGTATTGTTCTGATTTTTATTTTGTACAATAAAGTATATTATTGTGTCTTGGTGCCGCCGTGCCCTTGCAGGGTTTATGTTGAAGCTACCTACTGTATTTTTAAGATCTCATTGTACAACATAAAGCAATAAATGAATATGATATGACTATATGACTATGACCGTTAACTAACTGAATTAGTCAAGTTTCTTACAGTTAATAAAATATCTTCAGGTTTTAACTGCTGTGACTACTTTTACAGTTTTTTTTATGTTATTGATAAGGCAAACGAGCGCACCGGCCACTTGGTGGTAAGTGGGATTTGTGACCATAGATATTTTCATTCTCAAGACTTGAATCTTAAGACTGCAATCCTAAGTCCGCAAATGCGCTGCCAACCCTGAGGACTAAGATAGAATGCCTCTATGCCGCTTGTATGTGAAATTGTCTTGTAAATGAAATTTAATAATATAAGGCTAACAGATTTTATTTACTCTTATTATAACGCAAAAAAACTCCTTAACTTACTACAAAATAATAGACTTTTTTGTCATGTTTTTGATTGTAAGAGGTATTTTATTGTAAATTTTCACAGCCATGTGATGGGTTCCAGAGCTAACAATGTTTAAATTGGTAAAAGAGCTTATTAACTTATTTATCTGCCAAAGATTATTTTGAACGGTATAAGTTGCATATCTTTATCCCTATTACTGGAACAGTTTTGGGGATCATAAATAACTTAAAACTCACCGCAGAATCAGGGCACTTATAGTATTCGGCCTTCTATCGCTTTCCCTCTCTCTAGCGTAATAAAATATACTGACAGAAGCCAGAATGAGTGTGACAGCGATATACAGCTAAATGCTATTAATACTGTGTGGTTTCACTGTAGAAAAGTGATTACTTATAGGTCGCGACTGACTTGTAACATTTGCGGTCCTTATTGAACCCATTAGATAAGGGTCGCGAATGATACATTACAACGAAATGTTACAAATCAATAAAACAACTGATATGGCTTGCCGATGTAACTGCGCAGACGACAACTTTTCGAAGCGCGGGAACCAATCCACGCGTTGCATGGTTGTATTCTGTGCTATCATTGGTTATTGATGTTGATGTTGATGTTGAGTGGGGACGCAGCCGAGGCAGACGGGCGGTCGAGTGGCTCTCCAGTCATTCCGCCCTGTTCCCCTTGGTCAGGCCTCAGGTTACTGGCCCGGCGGCGCTCCCATCCAGCACTGATCCCATCTTCTTGTTTTCCTACAGAACAAAAGTGCGTCCTGTAGGTTAATGCTTTTGAGTGTCTCTACTGATAATGAGTCCTCCCCGAATGTGCGATATCTCAGTGACGAGTACATTACACACTCGGTTAGGACGTGTTGGCTAGTTTCCTCTTTGCCACAGTGTGGGCATCGAGGATCCTGTTTGACTCCTATTACCGTCAGATGTCTGTTGAGTGGACAGTGTCCAGTCAGTATCCCTGTCAGTATGCTTAGATTGTACTTACCCAGATTTAGTAGATACCTTGTTCTGTTCTTATTTACCCTTCCTATCATGAGTTTGGATTGTCTGCATCCCTGAGCTGTTATCCATGCCTCATTTGTCTTTGTCTCTATTCTTCTGGCTATGACTCCTTTCGTTACCGTTGCGGATATCGGAAGGGCTGGCTCCGGGCCCAGATACTGTTGATCCGCCCCTGCTCTGGCCAGTTCATCTGCCTTTTCATTTCCTATTGCTCCACTGTGCCCTGGTACCCATGCTAGTGTTACATTGGTTTCTGTGCCTAGATTGTTCAGTTCGTTCCTGCATTCCTGTACCAGGGAGGATTTGATGACCGGATTGTCTAGTGCTTTTAGTGCTGCTTGGCTGTCTGAGTAGATTATAACGTGGCTTCCCGTTATATCGCTTCTTTCTTTGAGATCCTGCGCACATTTCATGATGGCATACACTTCCGCCTGAAACACACTGGTAAAGCCTCCTAGTGGTATCGTTGTATGCTCATTCGCTTCTAGGTTGTAGATACCTGCCCCCGCTCTTTTTGTTGAGGACTTCCATGAACCGTCCGTATAGCATGTCGCTCTGGGTTCCGGTACCTCTGTCTCCCAATTATCTCTCTCTCCTATATGGATTCTGTATTTCTTGTCGAAGATCTTCCTTTTCTTTATTAGGTCATTGTTAATCATGAGCATATTCATGTTCACCATTGACTCTCTTTGTATACTTGCGTGTCTCTTGTCCACCTCGGATCCGATCCACTCTCTGCTCATTTTCATTCTATACCACTGTTCTGTGGCTCTCTTTTCCACTTCAAGGTGTACAGGGTTCAGTCCTAGCATTATCTCCAGGGCCTGTGTGGGAGTTGTCCTTATTGCCCCGGTTGTCATTAGACATGCTAGTCTCTGGACCTTCGTCAACTCCTTCTCTATGTCTTTTATTTTAGCTCTGTGCCACCACACTATGGCTCCATATAGCAGTCTGGGTAGGACCACTGCTTTGTATATCCATTGTGTTATCAGTGGTCTTAGTCCCCATCTTCTGCCAATGGCTTTTCTGCATTGCCATAGGGCTATTGTTGCCTTCCGACATTGCTCTTTTACATGTGTCTTATATTGCAGTTTGCTATCTAGTACTACACCCAGGTATTTTATTTCCTTTAGTGTTTCTATCTCTTCACCTTTGATTTTAATGGGTGCTAGAGTCGGCAGCTTCCTTTTATTGGTGAAGAGTACTATTTTCGTCTTGGTCGGGTTCAGGTCTAGTCCTCTGTTTTGACACCAGTTTAGTACCTGCCTTATTCCTCTTATCATGACTTCTCTCATTACACTGAGGGTTTTACCCCTTACTAAGAGCACCCCGTCATCTGAGTATGCTTGCATGTGTATACCCCCTCTGTTGGTTTCTCTAATGAGCGAGTCTAGTAGGAGACACCACAGGAGTGGTGACAGACAGCCCCCTTGCGGGAAGCCTCTGCTCGTCCTTATCCTTATCGAGTCTCCTCCTAGTTGTGCAGTGATCGCTCTACCTGTTAACATAGCCATTATCCATTTTCTAACCGCTGGGTCTATGTCCTCCCTTCTTAGGCATTTCTCTATTGCACCAAAGGTGGCTCTATCAAAGGCGCCCTCCACATCGAAGAAGCAGCCTAGTGCCAGTTCTTTATCCTCTGTTGCTCTCTCTATCCTTGTGGTTAGGTTGTGTAGGGCTGTTTCCGTTGATTTCCCTTCTATGTAAGCGTGCTGATTCCCGTGTAAGGGCAATCTTCCTAATTGCATGCTTGTCCTTATCTGTACATCTATGATCTTCTCCAGTGTCTTCAGTGCGAATGATGACAGACTGATGCTTCTGAACGATTTCGCGTCTTTGTAATTTTTCTTTCCTGGTTTAGGTAAGAATATTACCTTTACTTCATTCCAGATGGTCGGGATGTGACCTAATTCCAGACTCTTTTCGTAGATATCTCTTAGGCTGTTCCAAATGTATTTCCATCCCTTTTGTAGTAGTATGGGTGTTACTCCATCTGGACCTGCCGCTTTATAAGGGGCGAAGGATTTTATTGCCCATTCTCCTACCTCAGTGCTAATTTTTAGGTTTAGTGTCTCCCCTGCATATCTTGTTTCATTTCTGTTGTTTTCTACAGCCTCATGTACGCGGTATTCCCTGCAGTCGGGGAAATGTGTGCTAACCATATGCTGTAGTACTTTTTTGGGGTCTGTAAGTTCGGTTGAACCTATCATTAGGCTGCCTAATTGGCAAGTTCTCTCGTTCGCCAGTACCCTTACTAATCTTGCCGCCTCCGAGTAGCGTTGTATTTCTCCCGTGAAGATTTTCCAACCTTGTGCTCTTAGTCTTTCCCTTGTATTAGTGTATTTGTTCCTAATATTTCTGTATTCGTTCCAGCCTTTATCATTGGTTATTAGTGACGCCATGTTGACGCGCGCCCGCGTGTCATTCAGTCAGCCGTCAAACATGCGTGAGTGAGATGGAAAAAATAGATGCAATTTAATTTGCACCTTATAACTATTAGGTACAAGTCTGATCGTAGGTTTTAATCGTGCTTTCGAAAATCATCGGAATCGTTGTTCGTGTCTGCGCGAACCACAGGCGAACAAAGATTCACGACACGCCATTCAAATTCTGATCTAGGTACTGTACTTATAATGCAAGCGAACATTCGGGTTTGAATGATAAAGAAATAAAACGCTCTAGTAAAAATATGTATTTATTTTTGGACGATCACTAAAATATTAGTAAATGAACCCAGTTACTTATATGTATCAGTTATTGTAAAACAAGTCGCTTAAATATATAGTTAAATGCAATATAACATACTTATGTATAATGTACTTATCACAAAATAGAATATTAATTTAAGATTCATCAAAATCTCATTGTTAAGAAATATATAAAAATACTATTACAGAAGTGTAAGGAAACAGCAACACAACTTTGGTCTTCAACTAAAACTAAGTTAACATCTAATCATTATTCTATTACAAGTATAAAAATATGGCAAAGCTATAAAAATACATATTTAAGTACTTAAAAAGTCTAGGGCGGGAAGAAACGCGAGTTAGGAATATAAATAGATTTTATTATTTTCATTATTTAATTTTAAGGCAATGGAAGTTTTTATTGTACATTTTACTAACTCTCTTGTTTCTATCTGCCACGTGAGATTACTAGAACGGAATGAATTATTGTTACGAGAAACTTATTATATATTTAAAGAGTTGCCTTCTAACTGCCCCTTATATCATATTATTATATTATAAAATAAAGCATTTATCCGCACGCTGCCTCTCAATATAAAAAACTCTATATTTCGACCGACGAATCCATTTATTTTCCAAAGACAAATTCATCCATCTTTTCCTACGAAGGCATAAGTCAAAATCAAAAATTATATGTTATTTATTATATGTCCAGTGTCTATTTCCAACAATGGCCTTTTGTCGGTGATGCTGAAATATCGCGTAAGAAATGCATTAAATGAGGTGCAATATGCACCTGCGAGTAAGTCAATAAGGTACATTTTGCAAATTATTTCATTTGTTAGTTACACGGTATTGCAGTATCACCCACGCTTTATTATTGTCTCTCTTATACGTAGGATAATTGAAAATTACAAATAGCTAAATGGTTTTAGTAATCCATAACAATGTTTAGAATAGAACTATAAATTCTGTACGTTTAGATATAATCTTCAACATGAATATAACGCTTTAATTTTAAACCTACTCATAAGTAACATAGAGGCTGTTTCATCAATCTCCAGATAACAGTATCTGATAGATAAACATTTCATATGATAGAGAAAAGGAGAGTATTCACAGATTGAGAAGTTGATAAACAAATTGCCACTGGGATAATATTAAATCTCTCGCTCGCTCGGCGTATCTTGCCAAATATTGGACAGCTTCTTTAATTTTTGAACATTATGTTATGAGATTTTTTATATTGATCTAACATTCAGTTGTATTATGTCCAATGGCTCGTGCATTTCGTGTCAGTGTTATTATAAGAAGGGTTAGGACTTCTGTTGTTCTAGAATACATGGAGTCGCTATTTCCTAATTATTATAAGCACTTTGATTTTGGCCTTCAGTATTGTCATATTTTAAAATAAATTAAATTGGTTTGATTTATCAATACCTACTTATATTTGTTTGTAACGCTTTCACAACGGAGATATACTCCTTACCAAAATTAAATTCAAGTAACAAATGAATGAATGAATGAAATTTTAAAACATTGTTATGACCAAGGATCGGAAAAACGCCCGTCATTTTGAAAACATAACCCTGTTCCGTACAGCAGAGACTTCCTTGTGATGTTAATAAAAAATATCATTAAATATAGATATATTATACCATAATTTATAATTAGTCAGCGACAATTTATTAATGAATGACACCAGAATGGTAAAATAAATGATGGTAGGATAATTCTATAAAATACCTAATTATTTTTTTATTAACTTAAGGTAGTCTCCGCTGTATGGAACAGGGTTAGGTTTTCAAAATGACGGGCGTTTTTCCGATCCTTGGTTATGACAATGTAGGTCAAAATCAAGATGGTATTTTTATAATAATTAGGAAATAGCGACTCCATAGATTCTAGAACCACGATATGCCAACAAGTCTTAACCCTAATTATAAGCACTGGAGGTGGCATAAATAAATTGAATGAGGCAACGAAAATGTGTTAAACAAAAGATATTGAGATTCAATGTAAGCCTTAAAAACAAAAGATGCCTCAATTTTTATTCTACTACCTAATTTAAAGTGTGCTTTAAATGTGCTTTGTCCTTATCTATCATTGTGACATTTTCATTTTACAGAAAGAGACAGCTAGGACTTTAACTAAAATGTTTATAATGCGAGTTAGAGGTTAAGTTTTAATCTATACGAGAACTTTATTTCGTGGCTTGTACAGAGTAATTTATCTTGTTTGTAGTCATCACTCAATCATCCCTATTATAGCACCCAATAACAGTATCTAAACGTACATCATTATCAGACAGTAATCCAGGGGGCAAAATTTTATGACAGATAAGGAGTTCCTATATCGATAAACTCCCTTATCTATGCTTGTTCTATATACTAGTGACCACTCCCAAGTTTTGTTTGTAAAAATATTTTTTTATTCAACAACATAATTCTCTTCTTTTTTTAAAAACGTTATTTGAAACAAAAACAACACATCTTCGCCTAAGTGTGCAAAATGTGGTTACAGAATTATCAAAAAGTTTTTATAGTTGTTGGAAATTCTGTAGCTCTGCCTACCCCACTCTGGGAATAAAGGCGTGAGTTTATGTATGTATGTTTTTTGAAACTTTACTCATCATTTTAATTTCTTCATTACTGCCCCATCTACTATTGTTAAACGATCAGAATTTCTTCCAAATTTTCGGGTGTTAAACGTCTCCGTATTGGCTATTAAATCTATTTCAGACGGCTCAATTACTTTTCAATTTGTGTGAAGGTAATAGGGTCATGAACTGATGGGCTGTGTGAACTTCTTACTCTTCAGAACAATACGAAAATACACACAATGCTGGGGACGATCACTAGCATATAGAAAAAGCATCGATAATTGAGTTTATCTATATAGGAACTTCCTACCATAAAATTTCGCCCTTGGATTCCTATGTCCGATCATTATCGAACACCAACCTAGAACTCGTCGTGTCTCGCGAGCGCCTCGCCGAAGTCCGTGGCCTGCGAGCCGACGAACAGGTCGTACTTGTCGATGATCTCGGCCTTGGTGAGCTTCTCGTCGGCGTCGGCGTCGGCCTCGAACACGAGGTGGCGCGCCTCGGCCTCGGCGTGGTCGAACTCCGGCGGGGCGATCCAGTCCTTCACTTCGGTGGCGTCCATGTAGCCGTCCTTGTTGGTGTCTCTGGAATGTTCATGTTAACTGATTAACAGAGGGCGGAATCGCTCATGGCAATATTCAAACGTCAATTAGAGTTGGAACGTTGAATTTTATCGACTTTTTCTTCTATCGATAAGTTCAGTCACCTTTTACATTTCTGACTTTAATATTAACCGCTTTGATTAGCTAGTTGACCATTTAACCTCGATTAGATTAAAAGTAAATTGCATGGCATTTAACTATCATTTCTGCCACTAGTCTTTTTGCAACTAATTTACATAATACTGCTCTAAATGTAAGGTTCACTAAACGCAACTAAAAAAATATTGCGTTGAAACTCACTTAACGAGTAAAACACATTCACCTGAGCTTAAAGTGGTAAAGAAAGATAATAGTTTTTATGTAGATTTGATAATATTTTTCGTTTGTTGCAACATTTTATGGAAAAAAAAAACACATTTCCGTTTTTTTTTAATACGTATTTGTTGTTCTTGTTCATCGAAAAAACTTCCGGACGAAACCTTGTTGGAGAAACATACGCTAGGTAAATATAATTTCAGTTTATTCGATAGTCGATAAAATTCAACGTTCCAACTCTATTGACGTTTGATTTTTGCCATGAGCAATTCCGCCCTCTGCTGATTAAACGCTATTATTTATTACTAGTTGTTGCACGCGACTCCGTCCGCGCAGAAAAGTAAAACATAAGCCTTTGTTACTTTGGAATAAAGTAGGATTGTAATGGTGAAAGATTTTTTTCAAATCGATGCAGTACTTGTGGAGCCTATTCAATGCAAACAAACAAAAAAATTTTTTCCTCTTTATATTAGTGTAGATTATTAGGGGGTTGGGATGTGCCACTTCGACCATTGCTGATCTTTTGTGGCCCGGCAGCATTTTTTTGTTCGATTTTTGAAACGTAATCTTTTATGGTTCGACACCATCCGTCAGTCTGTTCGTCTGTCACAACAGCATGTCATCCCAACACCAAATAGATATCTACATGTCTTAAATTTGGAATAATTTGAAATTTATCTTACTCAACTTTATTCCAAAAAGAATTAAATGTATCTTTGTGGGGAGGAAGAATTAAATGTAAGTATAATTGCGCATAATAATGGTATTTATACAACTTCACAATTCCAAAATCGAAAGTGCATTAGCCCTGTCCCACCTGTAACCAACGAACTGTTCCTTCTCCTGCTTGACCCAATCGGGTTCCTCTTCGTCCTCCTCACCCTCTTCCGGCTTGTACATGTCACCGATGTACTCCTCTAAGGATACCTTACCGTCCTGCAATAATTAATAGGCAATAGTTAATAGGTTAACCTACTACCAACCAACAATTAACTGAAACATTGACTTTATGTACAGTCGAGTACATAAATGTGTACACTTTTGAACCTTGTCACTTTAATCACTCTGACGACTGTCTATTTTAAATTAGTTTATTTGTTCAATATTGATTTATTTATAATTAGTATCAGCATCTCTTTTTGCTACTTTTGGTGCAAACTTGTATTTGTCCAACCCCATGCATTGTCCTTACTCATTTACTTCAGGGGTAGCTGGAAGAGCTCCCATTTAGGCACAAGTTCGCTTAACAAAGTAAATTACTAGGGGACACCGTTGATGTAGGAAAACATATCGAAACTTTTATGTGGTCATCTTGCACCGTGTTATAAGTTATAAACAAATATGAGTAGGTGGGTTTTAGATTTTTTTTCCTTTTTCTTCCTTTATCTCTCACGTAAGATTTTTGGCATGTTTTCCTGCTGATCTACGCATGTTATTTGATATTATATTGAATTTAATACTTATTGCTTTATATAATGCTAGATTAAGTAGTACCATTGTAATATGTTTAAAAAATGACTGACTGCTGTTTCTTCTCAGTAGTGTCTCCTCTTGGGAAGCGCTGGTACTTACTGAATAAATGTCTTTTATCTTTTTTATCTTATCTTTTACTTATATTTTTGTGCAATAAAGAGTTAACATACATACAATCAAAAAAAAATCGTCTACATAGAAATAGTAAAATAGATGGAGCTACCTTGTCCTTGTCGATGTCCTCAAGCGTCTCCAGAACGACGACGTCGCGCATGCCGGGGTGGTCCTCGGGGTGCAGGAACCCGGCGAACTCCGTGCGGTTCAGAGAGTCGTCCTTGTCCGCGTCTGGTACAAGTCGAGGTTGATCATCACCAGAGGAAGGCAATTTCGTGGCATTTTCGAGCTATCAAGCCCTGCGTCGGTATTGCCTAACGCACTCGCAATCTCAATTGGCTTCAAAGCGGAAGAATTGTTTTCGGGCCATTCTACTTTTCAGTGTACATTTTTGTTATCGTCCGATAAAAAGTATACCAAATTATAAATCCGCGAATAAATAAATAACATGAACTTAGAATGTTTAAGCTTAACGGTTTTAAAAAAAAAAACTCTTAAATTACTCAATTATCGCTGAAGAATCTTGGTAACTCAATGGTAAATTGCACTTTTTCCATAGAAAAGGCGGGGACATCAACGTCCACTGCGTTACTAACTTTATAGTTATTACAAATAACTTTTTATGAATTGGATTAATTCTAAATATAAGGTTATTTACGTCCCTTTTCGATTTCGAATTTCAAGTTAAAAAACGCACCACTTCACCGTTTTTTTAAATAAAAATAGTTTAGTGAGAACGTGGCTAAAAGTTATGTACAACGAAAAGTAGAATGGCCCTTTCATTTTAAATAAATAAATATAAGGGGAGAATCTCACACCAATTGACCTAGTCCCAAACTAAGCTCTAGGCTTGTACTATGACACAGACCACTTACCCTATAGACTTCGCATACAAAGGCGCCCCCGTAAGCCATGCTTATGCTCACAGAACACTAATTGGTTGCCATGGTTCTATTGGCGCGCACCACGAGCGCACACTTGATTATTCGTTGACTTTGAACTAGCCAATCACGGTGCACTTTCCGCCCCCCGCGCCCCGCCATTTTGGCTTAATGAGATACTAGACAAACTGTTCCGAAGCGGAGTCTATAGGGTAAGTGGTCTGTGTACTATGGGTACTAGACTACGATATAAATACTTATATAGAGAAATATGTACTTAAATACATTAGAAAACATCCATGACTCAGGAACAAATATTCGCGCTCATCACACAAATATCTGCCCTTACCGGGATTCGAACCCAGGACCGCTAGCTTCGTAGGCAGGGTCACTACCCACTATAGTCTATACTTTTAGGTATTTAAAAAATGTAAACATTCCAAACCACGTGACATTGTTAAACAGCCAATCAAAACTGTCTTATCGAACTTTGACGTACGACGACTTTGACATCAGCCAATAGAAGCAGAACACTGTCTGCTCCTATTGGCTGACGAACTATATCACGTGGTTGTTTTGTTTACATTGTTTTATATGCCTAAAAGTATAGACTATAGGCCAGCGCGTCGTCAATTTTGTATGCAGACAAGCCTTCGATTTTCAAAATGAAAGCAATTGCCATTGCGAGTGCGTTAAGCAATAGCCACTCCGGTCCCAACGCCAACGATGAACGGGAAGCGAGTAGAACCAGCGATCAACTATTAATATGTGTGTCACTTTTATTGACACGGGATGTATATCTTTTGTTTCGACGAACTAGTGAAGAGAGTTCTCGCCGGCAGCGTGAACAGCCAGCGATCAGCTATTAATATATGCGTCTCTTTTATTTACATGGGATGTTTATCTTTTGTTCGTTTCTAGAGCGAGATAATAGTCGATAGCCAATCGCTTAGTCGCCGGCGGTGGGACAAGTGCCTCATAGGGACTTCTCATTTATCGACTTTTCAATTTGGTATAATATCGATATGTTAAACTTTAAAATAAACCGTAACTTTTCGTAAACCTAGTATGGTAGTACATACATACATACATACCTTCACGCCTGTCTCCCAATAGGGTAGGCAGAGATTATGGAACGCCAGGTGCACCAATCTAAACACACAATTTTCGCTTCCTCTACATTCATCAATCTCTTCATGCACGTACGGCGGTTTCGGGTGCTTTTGATTTGGCCCTTAATCAGTACATCGCGAATCTGATCACTGTAGGTCCGTCTAGGTCGTCCCCTACGGACATCTCCGCTCATTCTCACTCGCCATATCTCTAGTATGGTAGTATTCTTTTATAAATAGCCTAAGAAACACTAAACTAGTTACTAACAGAATTTTTTAACATGAAATTGAGAAAGCTGCAATAGCTTAGATGTTGGTAGCTGTATTTGAACAGATTAATTAGAAAATAATTTAATTGCATATGTCAATTTAGAATTAACCTACCTAGCCAAAGGTTTTCTGGAAGAGGTCGTTTTTCAGCGATAAGTCCTGATGTCTACCTCTAAATTTAAAATCGTTAGAGTAAATGGAGAATAGTAATAAAAATAATTGATTCCAGTATGGTACAGTCACGAGATTTAATTTAGTCCCCACCTTAGGTCCAAAGTCAATCTGACATTCCACAACAATAACGTTAAGTTTCCTAAAAGTTACAATGACTTGACATCTCTAATGACATTGACGACTTCAAGCATATTTTTCTTGAAATGGGTCCCAAATTAACGCTCGTGACCGTACTATCGTACTTACCAGCGTAGGCCCATCGGCGGCGATCCCTCTTCTTCAGGTTGGCGTAAGTGAAACCCTCGGTGTTGGGCACTTGTAGGTCCGCCTCGGAGTAGTCGTCCATGAAACCGTACACGGCCTTCCTGTATGTCTGGAAGGTTATGAGAGGGCTTGTGAGATGCGCAGCTTATGTTCATCAGGGACAATGTACGATTCTAATGGTGAAAGATTTTTTCAAACCGGTCCAGTAGTTTCAGAGCCTAATCAATTCAAACAAACAAACAATCAAATCTTTCCTCTTTATAATATTAGTGTAGGCTAAGTTTAGTCGATTAGCCCAGGTTGGTAGCAGGGCTTGGGAACGGTTCGAAAAATGCTATTGCCTAACGCACTCGCAATCGCAATCGTTTTCATTTTGAAAATCGAAGGCTTGTCTGCATACAAAATGACAACAATTGTTCCGCTTTGAAGTCGATTGCGATTGCAAGTGCGTTAAGCAATAGCGACGCCGGTCTTTCGTAAACGCTCTCTCGGAGCGGAATCGATACGCGAGCATTATGATCGCTGGGATTGAACTGGTATGATTAGTTTTGGATTCTTCGTGCAGTTGGATGGTGTGGTGACTAAAATAATAAGGCCCGCTTGACTTCAAGTTGAACAAGTGAGAATGTAACTAAAGAGCTAGCTAATAGGGTAGGAAAGACTAGAGAACGATAAATAAATAAATAATAAATATCAGGGGACAATCTCACACCAATTGACCTAGTCCCAAACTAAGCTCTAGGCTTGTACTATGGGTACTAGACAACGATATAAACACTTATATAGAGAAATATATACTTAAATACATTAGAAAACATCCATAACTCAGGAACAAATATTCGCGCTCATCACACAAATATCTGCCCTTACCGGGATTCGAACCCAGGACCGCTAGCTTCGTAGGCAGGGTCACTACCCACTAGGCCAGCGCTAAAACGATGGCGGTGCAAAAAAATAGCGAGCGAAATTAACCGTTATTTCGAGCAGGAGCAGTTTTATATAGCTCTTTGATCAGAATCGAAATAATATCAATTCTGTTTGAGCACAAACGAAATGAAAATGCTCTATTTGAAATATATGAAGTTTCTGACGAGCTATGAAGCTAGCGACCAAGAATCCAAGAGTTAGAAACCAATTTACCCTTACCAGGGATCGAAACCAACCAACAAACTAAAATTGTGATAATATGACTATCCCATACCTCCCATGGGATGGACTCCAGGCGTTCAGGGTTGTGCTGCTCCCAGTGCCGCGTCACGTCCTCGGTGATGTAGCGCTGCTGCGTGTAACGGATCCAGTCCTTCAGCTCCACCAGGGTCACGAAGCCATCGTTGTCTGT